>CM030358.1:237603164-238860664 GCA_017893485.1 Hemerocallis citrina
TATACTTTGAAGTCTTGAATACACTAGTTCACAATTATTACTTACATGATCATATCGTCTCATTTCCTTGCTTCCTTTCATATTGTATTTACACTGCTACTTCTTATTTCTTCCATGTTATATCTTGTTATATAACCCCTTTTACTGCTTGTTGCTACTTGCTGCCCAAAGCTTGCTCTAACGGGTATTTTTCCATTTTTCTTTGAGTTAATAATTATACCGGTACTGATGGACCCGGCGAACAGACCTTCTAGACGTTCGTTGCTGCATTATTACTACTTCATGTTGTTTTTCTTTCAGTTGCTATTTTATCTAGTTGTTATAGCAAACTGCTTAACGTACCATTTTAATTCTGACACCTTGTATTCTCAAGCATCTTGACCCAATGTTGATGTATTACCCAGATGATTGTTATTCTATTTCCAGCTCATGTGATCGTTATATTTGCCTGCGTGAATGTGTTATAAATATCTCGTTGAGCTTATAATTGTACAACTTATAGATGATGTATATCATTTGCTGGGCCTCATTTGTGTGTCTGTATTTCGGTATAGTGGGAAGAGGGGCGTGACAATAAACATAGATGCATGACACATGAAGAATAAAATTATAAATATGATAATAACTCGTATAATTATCTAGATATACCAAACGTCATAGACTACTCATGTACATGCAACTCTACCTAAACTATATAAGACAGGGCATTATGATATGAACTAAATTGACCATCAAAAATATTATTAATGTCCATATAATATACTAATATCAATGTAATAATTCAGTATTTATGCCGACACGCCAATAATATATTATTCTCAATGTAATAATTGCACATCATCACACCACATCACATAAAATAACCACAGAAGATACTCCCAATATCATAACACTACAAACAATAAGTATTTAATAAAATTACATTCGAAGGGATATATATATTTAATTACTTACAGTGGTCAGTGAAGTAACATATTGACTATGGATCCTCCAAATGACCCATTATAGATATCTTCTATAAAATCTAGGGTTTAACAAACTATACAATGATCAATATATATAATAGATTAATTAGATTTTACTAATAGAGAAATTATAATATATGAATACCTTTGTCATCTTCTTTTTGTTTTATTCTCGTCTTTTTCTAATTCTTTTCCTTTTATTCTTTTTTTTTTTTCTTTGGCAGCGGACATACGAGTAAGATCGGGAAAGAAGAAGAATGGGAAGGAGAGATATAAAATGAATATCTAACTTATTTACACATAAGCCCTATATATACTTTTATTAACTAAGTTCCCTAACAATATATAAATTACATAAGAATCCTACTATATATAAATTCTCATATTTCTTAATTAATAAAATCCATCAAATCAAAAACAAGATGTGCAACATAATTAATATTAACAATATCATTAATAATAATTATGAGCTATTACACATGTAAAACTCCTTAAAAACATTGCTTTCTCATAGACATAGATTGTAACACCCTGAATTCCAAATAAGACCGAATTCGAAGTTCCACAGGATCTTTACACTTCTCTTTGTACAATTTTACAAGCAATTAAAAACTTTTATTACATCAGAGTTACATTTAAACAGCAGAAGCAAAGTTACATCAATTACATGAATGAAATAAAACAACACTAGAATAATTCTCTAAGCATCAATTCCTTCTTAGTCTTTTTCATGCACTTTATCCTGCATAGAAACTGTGGACACATCAGTTCATTCAACTGACGCAATGATATAATACATCAATTTTTCTTACTTAGAAAACACACACTTGTCACAAAACAAAGCTACGGGGACTATCCTATTGATGTCATGTGTGAATGTGCACTTAATCCTTAATGCAATTATTTATGTTACATGACACTAATGCGCACTTGTTCGGATTCTATGCATCTCATACTACAGGAGTCCGAGGGCAAGCTCTTAATCGTTCTTCATCTTGTAGGGTTCTATCCCTCACCATGACATAACTACTATGGTAACTACGATAAGTAACCTAGATGTTCTATGAGTTACGAGCTCATGTCCAAACAGACTAAAGGGGAATCCCAAATGATGACACGACGCATCGTGTAAAACCTGTGGACAATTCAGCCTCCCTCATGAGACATGACACCACCCGTAGTCACCAAATACCCCACAAGCGTCGCCTGTAGTACAGACTCCTGAAGACATATCCACGTCATGACACGACACATCGTGTAGACAGCCTGTGAATACCCTCGTGTCGTAGCTCCGAGGCCCTCATACCCGAGATGAAATCCATGCTGATGTTATCCCACTTCCACTCCGGAATAGGTAACGGTTGCAATAAACCTCCGGGTTTCTGATTCTCAGCTTTCACCTGCTGACAAATCTCACATCTCACCATAAATTTAGCCACATCCTGCTTCAAACATGACCACCAAAAATGCTGCTTAATGTCCTTATATATCTTAGTGCTCCCAGGATGTACAGACAAAAGAGTAGCATGTGCGTCCTGAATAATACTCTCTTTCAAGTCCGACTGATCCGGAACACACAGCTTCTCTCATAACCGCAATACTCCATCTCTGATCAGAAATTTCGACAACTTGCCTGCACCAACCTGCTCCTTCATCTTTTAAATCTCTGTATTTTCCCTCTGACTTGCTATAATCCTTTCATTCAACATGGGCTGAAACCCTAACTGAGCTAAGGATGCTCCCAAACCTTGCTGAACAACTTCAATACCAACCCGATCCAACTCTTCTGCAAGATGCTTCTGAGTTGTAATCAAACTAGCCAGACTGCTCTTATGGCTAAGTGCATCAGCAACAATATTAGCCTTCCCATGATGGTACTTAATCTCAGGACGAATGTCCTCAAGTACTTCCAGCCATCTCCGTTGCCTCAGATTCAGATCCTTCTGCTGATAGATGTACTTCAAGCTCTTATGGTCCGTGTACATGTTCAGCTTCTCATCATACACGTAATGTCTCCATTGCTTCAAGGTGAAGATAATTGCAACCAACTCCAGATCATGAGTCGGATAATTCTTCTCATGCGATCTTAGTTGCCTAGACCCATATCGATCACTTTCCCTTTTGCATTAAGACACAAACAAGCCCATGATGTGAAGCATCGCTATAGACATCATACTCAACACCTGCTTTAGGCAAAGCCAAAATGATTACAGTAGTCAGCTTCTTTTTCAACTCCTGAAAGCTTGTCTCGCACTACTTAGTCCACTTGAAGTTCACATTCTTCTTGGTAAGACCAGTGAGCGGCACGACTATCTGAGCATAGCCCTGAATGAACCTCCTGTAGTATCCAGTTAGCCCAAGAAAACTCCTGATTTCCTTCACTGTATTAGGCCTTGCCCAATCTCTCACCGCCTCTATCTTCTTAGGATCAGTTATCACTCCCTCCTTAGAAAGGATGTGACCCTGGAATGCCACTTCAGATTTCTAGAAATCGCACTTAGACAACTTAGCATACAACTCCTGCGCTTAAAGCTTCTCCAAAACAACAGCCATGATGCACTGTGTGCTCCTTCTCTGACTTGGAGTACACCAGGATATTGTCGATAAGCACCACGACGAACGAATCAATAAACGGCCTCAGAACTCTGTTCATCATGTCCATAAAGATTGCAGGTGCATTCGTCACTCCAAATGACATAATTAAGAATTCGTAATGCCCATGTCGAGTTCTGAATGCAGTCTTATGCACATCTTCAGTCTTCACTAGAACTTGATGGTATCCTGATTGAAGATCTATTTTGGAGAAAACAGCTGCTCCTTGTAGGCGATCGAACAAGTCATCAATTCGTAGAATAGGATACTTATTTTGAATAGTGACCTTATCAGCTCTCGGTAATCGATGCACATCCTCATCGTTCCATCCTTCTTCTTTACCAACAACAATGGTGCTCCCCAAGGCAACGCACTCGGTTGAATAAAGCCTTTCTCCAACAGTTCCTCAATCTGCCGTTTAACTTCATCCTGCTCCACTGGCGCCATCCTATACGGTGCCTTGGAAATGGGTGCACTCCCTAGCCGGATAGTGATGCTGAACTCTACCTCACGCTGCGGGGTAACCCAGGCAAATCTTCTAAGAATACAGTCGGGTAATCCCGAACCACAGGAATTTGCTGCACCTCTACAGGAACCTCCTTCTTGTTGATAGCTGCCACAAGATCTGAACACCTCTTCTTCCCTTGGAAAGTGACTTCAGGACCACCTGGAGCCTTCACTGTTACTTCCTTGGTCTTACACTCGATGTTTGCACTGTACACCGACATCCAATCAATGCCAATGATAACATCGACTCCCAAGAAATTCAACTCGATCAGATCAATCCCAAAAATTCTATCTCCAATCATGATCTCGCAGTTCGCATAGTACCGATCAGTGGTTAGAGTCTCCCCTGATGGAGTAACTACTGCTAAGACCTTACCTGGAAAAACATTCGGTTCGACTCCCTAGACTAGCAAATTTTGGAAGTACAAAAGTGTGAGAGGATACAGTATCGAACAAAACAACAACTTTCTTTCCATTTAAATAAAGTTCTCCTATTACATAACACACACTCGTTACATAATAGTTTACTAAATAAACAGGAAAAAGAGAACAACAAAAAGAAAACACTTCTAAACACCTCCCTTCGTACTAGTGATGACATGATCCACTTTATCAGCGTCAGCCTCAGTCAAGGCAAATACTCGCCCCTACTGGTACGGCTTCTTCTCAATTTACTGCGTTGGTCCACTACGGGTGACATTTTGTGGCTGAGGCATTAAGATTTGTAATGTCCCGTTTCACCACAGTTGAAACAAGTCACCACAGGAGGTCTCACCCAACTATTTCCGGGTCTTCCAGCCATGTTGACAGCATTTGCTCCTGTCAGTTTGAACTTTTGAGCTGACGACTGTCCCCTAAAATTCCCAGAAACCGTGGGCCTCTTCCTAACATGCCAATTGCTCCTCCAGTTCAGAGCGGCATGAAACTGCTAGATATCTTCCTCCATAGATGCAGCTCGCTTGACCAACTTATCAAACTTCCTTATATCAAGGGGTATCATCTTGGATTTCAGACTTGGCCTTAATCTGTGCTCGAACTTTCGAGCTTTCTTCGCCTCGTCCATCACAAGTTCGGGTGCAGACCTCGAGAGCTGAGTAAACCTTATCTCAAACTCTCTGATCGACATACCACCCTTCTGCAGCGCCAAGAATTCCATAGCCTTCTTCTCTTGGACATCAGATGGAAAGTAGTGACTGCGGAACTCCTCCAAGAATTCCTCCCAGCCAAGAAAAACATTTCCCATCGTCCGCTTCATGGACTGCCACCAAACAGATGCGTCCTTCTCGAACTGCAGTGCAGCCAACTTCACCTTGCTGGCTTCCGGAGTTTCCAAGACTTCAAAGATAGTATCGACCTGCCTGATCCAATTGTCAGCTACATCTGGGTCTGACTTCCCCTCAAATACGGGTGGTTTCATCCTCTTGAATGATTCCACAAGTTTGATTGCCTCAGGTACTGGATTTGCAGGCATCCTCCCCTGGTTCTGATTCATGGCAACGGCATTGAGGGTATGATAAACTCTTGCTAACTCTGTTTCCAAATCAAGCCCTTCTCCACTACTCTTCTTCCAGCCATATTCTAATGCAAAAGATCCATTAAATTTGAAGTAGGAAACATGAATTTAAATCAACTCACTATTTCATTGAATTCAAACTTTGTACATTCAAATTTAAAATATTTTCTGACATCAAATGAAAGCAGTAAGAAGATACAATATTATAGTTCATACGGTTCCTCTTAGCTTCTCGAAGCTCTTCCCATAGTTCCGCCACTTCTTCCTTCAGTACATCATACATGTTCTTTCTCTTCTCGAGATCCCAAATACAATGACTAAGAGTTGCAATATCCTCCTTGCACTTCGCACACTGGTCCTGCAGTAGCTCTGCTCTGTCCCTCTGAATCTCCACCTGCCTCTGAAGAGACATAATGAGACTGCTCGGAACTGGCTCTTCCTCGTTGAAGGAATCATCAGATGAATCCGGAGGCGGAGTGATCTCTTGGGACTCAGGCCATTCCTCCTCAAATTCTTCGGGATCTTCTTCGTCAGAATCAGCTTGTCCGGGGTTGTAATCCTCTTCGATTATGTGCCAATCATCACCGCCGGCTGGGTCGAAGTGGTTCGCCATCTTAGAAAGGAGAATAAGAAGAAGTATAAATCATATAGCAACACAAATGTAAGTGACTTACATTTAAATCTCTGTACTCAATGCACACTCTAATGTCCACTCTAGGGTGTCGTTCCGTATAAATTTGTACTACTTGAAAACGTGGCTCTGATACCACTCTTTAACACCCCGAATTCCAAATAAGACCGAATTTGAAGTTCCACAGGATCTTTACACTTCTCTTCGTACAATTTTACAAGGAATTAAAAACTTTTATTATATCAGAGTTACATTTAAACAGCAGAAGCAAAGTTAGATCAATTACATGAATGAAATAAAACAACACTTGAATAATTCTCTAAGCATCAATTCCTTCTTAGTCTTTTTTATGCACTTTATCCTGCATAGAAACTGTGGGTGTGTTAGTTCATTCAACTGACGCAATAATATAATACATCAATTTCTCTTACTTAGAAAGCACACGCTTGTCACAAAACAAAGCTACGGGGACTATCCTATTGATGTCGTGTGTGAATGTGCACTTAATCCTAAATGCAATTATTTATGTTTCATGACACTAATGCGCACTTGTTCGGATTCTATGCATCCCATACTATATAGGTTCGAGGGCAAGCCCTTAATCGTTCTTCATCTTGTAGGGTTCTATCCCTCGCCATGACTTAACTACTACGGTAACTATGATAAGTATCCTAGATGTTATATGAGTTACGAGCTCATATCCAGACATCCGGAGAGAAATTCCATGTCATGACACGACGCATCGTGTAGAACATATGGACAATTCAGCCTCTGTCATGGGACATGACACCACCCATAGTCACCAAACACCCCACAAGCGTCGCCTGCAGTACGGACTCTTGGAGACATATCCACGTCATGACACGACGCATCGTGTAGACAACCTGTGAATACTCTCACGCCGTAGCTCCGAGGCACTCATACTCGTGTTTTTCTCTTATTTTCGTCACATCTTCACTATGTTTCTAATCCTTAGTTATTTGAATCATGAATAAAACCAATACCCTAGAGTTAGCGCTTTCTCTATACTGGTCTTAACCATCAATTCAACAATACGACCCAACTTGGTCTTTTCTTTTCAATATCTTATCTCAAAAGTATTTATTCAATGCCGGTAGAAGGCTTAACTACACTCTAGCTTTCAATCTCATTTCATGTTCATAGAATTGAATGTTCATACTCATAAAATCTTTCATAATTCAACATGATTCTTCTATTTCACTTTCAAGTACAATTTCATGCATAAACGATAAATTCATTTTTCAACTTGTCACATTCATCTTTTATTCTTCCACATAATTTCTTTTATTCTCATAGTATCAATATTAAGTTCAAAATCACACTTACAATTTTTCCATTACACAATTCTCATTTTTCAACTCTTTATTAAAAATTTTTAAACAAAATATTCACTTTTCTTTATCTAATCAATAATTCAATATAACAATTTGTATCAAAAATCTCTCTTGAATAATCTTAAATTCTAATATGAAATTTCTCATGAGGCCTAGACTTATTATAATTTTTCTAGTATTTTTCCTCAATTTTTAAATCACTTTTAAAAGCTCTTAAATTATTAAACCCCAAAAATATATTTTACTTTACTGAAGAAAAAAAGCCCAGGGTCAGGTTTCGAACTCCCAACTCGAGACCACACAGCGCTACAGTGACCGCACTGTGGCGCCACCGAAGACCACAGAATCCAAGGTGCCAAGGTATTGTGAGATGGGTTATAATTCATATAGGTTAAATCTCGCGTCATTTGGATTTAAAAATAAAAAATAAAAAAATAAAAGGGCTTTGCCCAGTTTCGAACCCACAACCAAGGACCAACCCAGTGCTACAGTAGCGCTCTATGTGCACCTGAAGACCAATAAGTCCAAGTGACTAACCCATCTTAAAAACGAGTTGGGTTGTTTTTGATCCAGTTCTTTGTTTATTACTAATTTTTTTCATAACTCAAAACTGTTTGTTCTTTTCTTCTCTCTTTTTGTATCAAAAATTTTCAGATTATAAACAATATAGATTTACAGTAAAACAATATTTAAAAAATCATTATTAGGCTTGAAAAACATGAATTCTTAGTTCTATTTTATACTCTATGCCCATAATTTCAACATTGAGAACGATTCAATTCTTACATAACTTATAATCAAGATTTCCACAAAGACTACTTTCTCTTTTTATTTTACTTGTTGTAACTCTACAATATTTCAAAACACAAAATCCTCTTTCCACATTATTATTACATTAATTTAGACAATAAAGCTTCAAAGATGTATTTAATCAACTAGTCATCTCATAAGCACAGTTTTCTCGATTTTGTATGGCTCCAACATATACTTCATGGCAACATGATAAATTCTAGCATAGAAATCACAATTTTATCAACTAGTAATCAAATTTACCAAGCAATCACTTTATCTACAATTTATCTCGATTTAAACAAACATGAGGCCATTCTAATTAGTTTTTCTTAGCAATTTTAACAATCCAAACCCTAGCATGATGTCTAAAGTAGAAGCATGAGATATCACCCACCTATTGGAGAAAATAAGTATAAAGCTCTTAGAAATCTCCTAGAATGCACAAATGTATCATTCTCCTCCTAGATTGTGCCACCAACGCGCCTCCTCCTCCTCATGTTAGCATACCCGAGCCCTCTCTCTTGCTCTTTGATGTAGGCCAGCCACCTCTTGAAGGAACACACACACAAACAAAATCCCTCAATCTTTTACTCACCAAATACTCTCACTCTTTTCTCACTCTAATTCTTTTCTTTCTTTCTTTCTTTATCAAATTTCTAATGTACTACATGAGAAGGGTGAGATCATCCACGGTCGTTTTCTATATCTGCCATTTTGCCATATTATAGCAAACGATGCGCTGCAATTGTTTCTCATTTTGCCATTTTTTGACAAACGTTCTATTCTCATTTCTCAAATATGAGAAACGAAATGCACTTTCTCAAATTATAAAGGACGGGATATCATATCCCGTCCCTCCGATTTAATAATTTTTTAATCGATTCAGACGGAAGATCATATCCCGTCTTAATAATTTTGATTTTTTTTTTTAAATTGTCGGACGGGGATACATACCCCGGACGGGGTATGATACCCCGTCTCTCCAAATAAAAAATATTTTTTTTAATATAGGCTCAGACGGGGAATGATACCCCGGCCGGGGTATCAAACCCCGTCCGTGAAGAGCATCCACAGTGGGCTATTAATGGAACCAGTGGGCTATTTAATGCTGATTGGGTAGGTTAGGAAGTAGTAATTAAGTTTAGTTAGTTAAATAATTAGGTTTAGTTATTATTATATTATTTAATTTAGTTAATTAATATAGTTTAATAGTTAATAAGTAATTAACTTTTTTTAATTTATTTTAAACGATGAGACGGTATATCATATACCGTCGCTCGCTTTTTTCTAAAAAATGAGAAACAATATAGCAAACGACGACTGCAGCGATCAATTGTATTTTCTATTACTGTAGCTGTCATTTTATAGCATATGAGAAAAACGACTGTGGATGCTCTGAGGTGGGTATTTATACTTTTTGAAAACAAAATAGATGGCTAGGATTGATCTAGATGGTTAAGGATAGAAGGCTAGGATGTGTTAGGGAGTTATAGCAACCACCCATGAACACATAACCACCCCAGCCACTACGCCACTCTCTCCATCTCTTCTTGCCTCCATCCGGCCACACCCCCAAGCACACTAGACGCATGCTAGTGCAATGCACGTGTCTCATCTAGTACCACCTAATAATTGTTGTACAAGATTTATTAATTTATTGTCTACCAAATTTGTCTACACTACATGTTATAACAATTAAAAGATAAAATAACTAGTGGGCAAAAAAATAGTGGGCCTTAAACCCATGGGATATTAATAAAATATTTAATTAATTAGGGTGGGCTAGATTAGACAATTAGGCCTAGGCTTTTAAAATAGGCTTTAAAAAAAATAAAAGAGAAAGATTAAAATATTTGTTTATGTTATGAAAAGAGATAATTTCTAAGGAAGAAAATGCACAAAAATTTGTACGTGCAAAACACGAAAAAATCAACAAACTTATATTAAAATATTTCAGGATGTTACATAGATGACTTGTTGCTCAATGTTTGCCTAATTTTTTGCTTATCTAATATTGACATCCTAAGGCAATACGTATCGCATGGTTTCCTGTACTTATGTCGTTTTGAAAAGAATGAAGAGCTACATAAATTTGCTTGTTAAAAAAGAATAAACTCTTTTCAATTTTTATTGTTAACTAAGGGGATGACATTGGCAAGTGTTAATGTGGTCCACTGGTAAGCCTTTCCGCTAGTGATTCGTGGAAAATTCGAATTCTGCTAGTACCAAAAATTCCCAAATTAATTAATATTCGGGGTAAAGTGTGAGTATGTGTGGCTACAGCCTTGTTTAAAAAAATAGGGATGACACTACACCACTATCATCGTCGTCATGTTAAGTTTTTGCGATCAAAATAAGGACGAATACAACAACAACAACAACAACAACAACAATAAAGTCTTTTTCCCAACTAGTTGGGGTCGGCTACATGAATCCCGTTTTTTTCATTCTGCTCGGTTTAGCGCAATATCTTCTCTAAGGTCACAATCTATCATATCTTTTATCACCGTTTTCATCCAAGTAAGTTTAGGTCTTCCCCTACCCCTAACTCTACTCTTAGTACTTATTAAATCACTCTTTCTAATCAGGGCACTATTAGATCTGTGTGTGACATGTCCAAACCATCTGAGGTGATTCTCTCTTAATTTATCTTGGATATGAGCTACCTTTACCATGTCCGTATATGCTTATTTCTAATTCTATCATTTCTGGTTTTACCACACATCTATCTTAGCATTCTCATCTCCGTTACACTCATTTTTTGGACACGTTCTTTGTTGCCCAATACTCTGCTCTATACATCATTGTTGGTCTAACAACCGTCCTATAAATTTTTTCCTTCAACTTCAAAAGTATACATTTGTCACATAAAATATCACTAACGCTTCTCCACTTAAGCCACCCTGCTTGGATCCTGTGTATAACATCTTCACAAATCTTTCCATCTCTTTGTATAATCGAGCCTAAATATCGGAAACGGTCTCTTTTAGGTATCTCTTGACCATCAAGCTTCACTACTTCGTTATTTGTATTCTGAATATCACTAAAATTACACTCCATATACTCTGTTTTAATTCTGCTTATTCTAAAGCCTCTAGCTTCCAAAGTTTCTCTCCATAATTCTAATTTAGCATTGATTCCTGCTCTAGTCTCGTTCGCTAAGATGTCATCGATAAAAAACATACACCAAGGCACCCCATCTTGTATTCTTCGCGTCGATTCATCCATAACCAAAGTAAAGAGCTAGGGGCTTAAAGCTGAACCTTGGTGTAAACCTACTGTAATAGGAAATTCACTAGTCTCTTCTGTAGTTGTTCTAATTGTGGTCATTGCCCCTTCATACTTATCCTTAATCACCTCAATATACTGACTAATCACTCTTTTCTTATTTAGTACCCACCATACTATCTCTCTAGGGACTTTATTATATGCTTTTCAAGATCTATAAACATCATATGTAGATTTGTTTTATTTTCCCTATATTTTGTCATAAGTCTCCTCAGTACATAAATTGCTTCCATTGTTGACCTCTCAAACATAAATTCAAACTGATTCTCAGATACAGTAGTTTCTAGCCTTAGTCTATGTTCGATCACTCTCTCCTAAAGTTTTATTGTATGGATCATTAATTTAATCTCTCGGTAATTGGAGCAACTTTATATATCTCATTTATTTTTATATATAGGTACTAAAATATTCTTCCTCCATTAATCAAACATGTTCTTGGTCCTCAAAATCCCATGAAATAATCTTGTTGCTCAAGCCACTCCTACATCCCTAAGACACTTCCAAACTTCAATGGGTATACCATCCGGTCCCAAAGCTTTCCCTATTTTCATCATTCCTAGAGCATTTTGAACCTCTGAGGTACTAATTCTACGAAAAAATATATATGCTCTTGACTCTCCCTTGAGTCCTCTATATTTAAGTTGCTCACAGAGTAATTTAATAACTTCTCAAAGTAATTTTGCCATCTTTTCTTAATTTCCTCATCTTTTACTATGGCTCTTGAATCCTCGCTTTTAATACACAAAATTGTATCAAAATCTTTTGTTTTTCTATCCCTTTATATAGCAAACTTATAGATGTTATTTTTTCATTCTTTTGTTCCTAATTCTGTGCATAAATCATCATAAGCATTTTTTTTTGTATTTTTTACCGTTCTTTTAACTTATTTTTTAATGGTCTTATATATATCTCTCTAAACTCTCTTCATTTCTACTATTTTTCCATATTTTGACGGTTGATCTTTTTTCTCTTACAATTTTTTGATTTGTTCTTGCTACCACCATATTTGTTTAGTTTGCAGCCATCTATCTTTAGATTCTCCAAATACCTTCTTTGATATTTCTCTTATTTACGTAACCATATTAGTCCACATCATATTTATCTCCCCTTTCCAATTCTATGTCACTCCTTTAAGGATATTTTTCTCTCTAAAAAACTTTAGTTTCTCTCTCTTCAACTCTCACCACCTAATTCTTGGGTTCTTAGTTTTCTTCTTGCACATGTGTTCCCAATATTAATAAAATGAGGACAGATATGGAGCTTAATTCTCCATGAATGATATGACAAAATTTTATTACCATACTGTCAACCTAATGTCAAACCCCTTTTACTTGGTATAAAATTCTTGGCCTAGTACGCTACAGACATGAGGGGCTTACCTTAACCCTAATTGTCCAATTCTCATCCTCTAAAAAATTCAAAACGTGGCGAGGTTTACTTTTTTTGCTTGATGTTCTTTATTTCAATAATTTGTGTTGATGATGTTCGTGCTATGTTTTCCAGATGAGTATGTACTTTGCACCAGCATTTTTCAGCCATCTTTTCGGGAAGTGCCTCAGGCGGCGGAGACCAATTCTTGAAGTCATGAAGCTGGGTTTAGTCGTCTTGGCTACATTTGCAATTGTTTGGTGGCCCTATCTCTATTCTCTTGATGCAGTTAAGGAGGTAATTCTTTTTTCTTTTTTCTTTTTTGTTTGATAAATAGTTCAAAATTAACTCTCCCCCCAAGTTAACAATGCATGCTGTTTAAACTACTTTCGATTGAAAATTAAGAGTGCGATCCTTGTCTGCAATTGAAAATTTTATTCTAATGATCTCTTCACTAGATGCATGAATTCTATTATTTTTAAAATTAAAATTTGAATATGAGACAGTTCATGAGAAGTCGATTCTGCTGCCACTTCTCCCTGCAAGCCTTCTAGCAAGCCAGGAATCTCTCCTTTTTGTTTGGTCAGTGTATTATGGTCTTCTATCGATGTACCCTCTGCTTTCACGCGATCGGTTACTCTTGCAATACGTGGCTCTTCTTGCTCTCTTCATTCTTATATTCTACTCGCCCCATGGAAGATGTGACAAAAAAGAAAACAAATTATCCGCTGGCAGGAAAGCATTGATGCTCTTACTGATGTTCTTCTCAGTCGTGCTTCATATCATATACGTGATTCTGAAGCCTCCAGAAAAGTACCCGTTTCTCTGAGGCCTTGATTATGTCTCTCTGTTTCTCACAGTTTGTGATCTTAATTTGCTACACCAATATCAAGCAGTGGATGCTTGAACATTCTGATTCAACATCGAGAGGAAAAAAAGGATCTTTGACCCAATACTATGTGTTGTAAGAATGATTCTTGTTGATGAAATTTTGATAATGTAATGTCACTAATTTAACCACAAATTGCGGAGCTGCTTCTAAATTTTTATTGTCAGTGCAAACACAAGAAAAAACACTAGTAGTGATTGCTTGATTGCTCTGTTTGTACCCGAGAAACTCTAATATTAAAGCAAGATGATTTTTTAAAATATATTATAATAAATTTTAAGGAACACAACTAGTTTATCTAATATTAAATTTGGGGTGAAGCCTATCAAGCTAGGTATTTTCAATAATTAATATTTCAGAAGTCGACAAAGGAATTATATTAAAGATCAGTGGATTACTGATTACCGAAACGATACAATTCTTCAATTATCAATTGTTTTTTTCTCAATTATGAAAAATAAATTTAACTATGAATTTTTTCCAATATGTCATATAATTTTTGCCACTTGTTAGCATTTCCTTCTATTTTGAATGGTAATAATTAATATTACAATTGTACCATTTTCCTACTACACTTTTGTTTTTCCCTATGCCAATGGTAATATCTTATAGAAGATATGATAATTTTATATAAATTCATTCTTATGTATGCGAAGTAAAAAGAAATTATGGCTGTTTACTTGTTTATCATTTAAGATCATAACAACAAAGAATTTTCTTCAAGAAACTTTTTTTTAAAAGTTATGCACAAATCTCGAGTTATTCAATTTCGCATGTTCCGCCAAAATAATCATGGCAAAATGTAATTTTTACAAATAAAATAAATTTGAGATATTAGTTTCCATGGTCTCTGATTCTAAAGCTATATTCATTTAGTATCAAATGTTACACAAGGATAGTAGTTCTTTTGATAAAATGAAAGAGATGTAGCCACAATTCTTGTCCATCTACCTTCCCTATAACTTAGGTTTATTTCTTTTCCTTTTCTCCTTTTTTTTTTTTGGGAGCTAATTTTATTAAGCATATATGCATGTATAACCTTTTCAAGTTCCAAAACATTAGGATAAGAAGATAAGCGGTTGTTAGGGTGCGAAAATAAAAAATTTGAAGTGTATGGAACTTAAACAATTTTGAACAATTTTGTTATTTTGGTTCTTTTAGTTCACTACAATGCAAGCCTCAAATTTTGTTGTTTGGTGCTAGGAAGACAATGAGTGAGTAGTTTCTAAGAAGTACACAAAAATATCATATAAATCCATTTATCAAACAGGGAGAAATGCTACACATACATTGGTGTCTACCCCAAACATACATTGGTTTTATCGTTTAGTGATTATTGGTCTTTTTCCATTTGTCTTTTAGTGAGAGATGAATCCAATGATCACTAAAAGATAAGCCAAATGTTTGTTTGGATAGAAACCAATGTATGTGTAGCATTTTTTTTTCTTAGTGTTCTCGTGAAAATTACCGAAGCATTGGGCTCGATGCACTTGGCACCTGCAGTCAGATCAAACAAATGTCATTCACTTTATTTTGCTGTATATGGTTACACCCTTTTGCCAAGTTGTTTTTTTTCAAATTTTTTTTTTTCATTTTTATTTCTTCTAAACAACCCCTACTAATAAAGAGAGCTTTGAAAACTAAATGCATCTATAAAACAAATACATTTGCTTTTGTCATAAAAATGGTTAGAGTAGGAAAAATAATTTACAAGTCTTTGAACAATTAAGATTTTTTATGGATTTAAAAAAAAAATTATTTTCAAATTAAGAGTAAAATATTTTTACGCATCAAACAAACACCCCTAACAAGGGGGTGAATTAATATGCCAACTTTTGCATATGATATCGTACAAAACTATTTAAACACCATTGAATCATATTGATGTCCTCAAATTCGAGTAGACTACAGAGTTGGAACAAGTGTAAGGAGCTCGTTCCATTCTCCTAAGTCATCCATAAGATTATTATATAGTACATAATTATGCATATGAATTTTTTCCTTCCAACAAACTGACATTAAGAATTCAAAGGACTAAAATTTCGGGAAAACCAATGAGTGAGAGAGTTTTGAATAGGCAATCTCTCCACTTATATTGATCTAAATTTACCCAAAACTTGCCCTTTATAAATTGGCCACAAACCCTCCTTAGCCAATATCGAAGACAGAGTAAAGCTCTGAGGTTTGCCTTTGCCTTCCCTATTATCTATATATTTATCACAAGTTAGCATATGCCTTCTCATTGATTCTCTCCACCTCCTCCTCCTATTCCCTCTCTAGTGATTGAAGGATCGAGACTAAACTCAACCATGATAGCTCGAGCTTTTATCCTGTTATTATCATTTGGAATTTTGGGCATCATCAATGCCGAGGATCCTTACATTTTCTTCACATGGAACGTGACCTACGGAACTATCTCCCCGATGGGTGTTCCCCAACAGGTCATCCTCATCAACGGCGAGTTCCCTGGCCCCAACATTAACTCCACTACCAACAATAATGTCGTCATCAATGTCTTTAACAACCTGGACGAGCCCTTCCTCCTCGCATGGTTTGTGTCTCCCCTGTCATGAACTTTACACTATTAGCTAGATCGTGCAATGCATATTTTAAAATTATTTTTGCTCATGTCAAATGATAATAATAATTGTCAATCAATGAAACTTTGAATGATGCATGACAGGAATGGCATCCAACAGAGGAGGAAGAGCTGGGAGGATGGAATGCCTGGGACAAACTGCCCGATCATGCCAGGCACTAACTGGACTTACCATTTCCAGATGAAGGATCAAATCGGTAGTTACTATTACTACCCATCGATCGGCATGCAAAAGGCAGCTGGTGGTTTTGGTGGCATACGAATCAACAGTCGCTACCTCATCCCTGTCCCATTTGACCCCCCTGCCGACGACTACACCGTCATCCTCAACGACTGGTGGACCAAGAGCCACTCCGTTCTTGCGAAGACGCTCGACAAGGGCCGCGGCATCGGTCGCCCTGCTGGAATTCTGATCAATGGGAAAACTGGCAAGGACAACAGCGGCAAAGACCTTCCCCCACTTTTCACTATGGAAGCTGGGAAGACATACAGGTACCGCGTTTGCAATGTAGGCACTAAGATCTCCCTCAACTTTCGAATCCAGGGACATACCTTGAAAATTGTGGAGGTGGATGGTTCTCACACCGTCCAGAACGTGTACGCTTCTCTTGATGTCCACCTCGGACAATGCTTCTCCGTTCTCGTCACAGCCGACCAACCACCCAGGGATTACTACATGGTCGCTTCTTCTCGCTTCACAAAATACTACAAACTTTCTACTGCTGTAATCCGCTATGTGGGTTCCAACACCCCGCCCTCCTCCGAACTCCCTGAAGCTCCAAAAGGTTGGCAATGGTCGGTTGGCCAGTGGCGAACAATCCGCTGGAACTTGACTGCGAGTGCAGCTCGTCCTAACCCGCAAGGATCGTACCACTATGGCGGGATCAACATCACACGTACCATCAAACTGATGGCCCATGGCGGGGAGGTCAAAGGGATACGCCGGTATGGGTTTAACGGGGTGTCACATAAGAACACAGACACTCCCTTAAAGTTGGCAGAGTACTTTGGCATTGCTGACAAGGTGTTCAAGTACGATATCATCAAGGACGATCCACCAGCCGCCAATGCACCCCTCACCATTGCCCCGAATGTCATCAAGATTGCCCACCGCACTTACATTGAAATCATCATTGAGAATTCCGAGAAGGGGCCTAACTTCTTCCATTTGAATGGCTATGCCTTCTTCCCCGTTGCGTACGTAGTTTTTTTTTTCTTTTTTTTTCTTCTATATCTCTCTATATATATAATTCATATTTCATTTCATTATCCGATCGCCATTCATCTAAATTAATAAAACCTTGATTATATGATATGATGTATAATATATTCTTAATTATGTGGTGTAATATATATAATTATAATTATAATTGTATTGAATTACAGAATGGGGGCAGGAACCTGGACGCCAGAACGAAGACTGGGCTACAATCTTCTTGATGCAGTATACCGACACACAATCCATGTGTTCCCAAAATCGTGGACAGCTATCCTGACGAGCTTCGACAATGTTGGGATGTGGAACTTTAGATCTGAGATGTGGGACAAACGCTACCTCGGGCAGGAGCTCTACATCAGCATTACAAATAGCGCGAGATCTGTGAGGGACGAGTACAGTCTGTTCAACACTGCTTTACTCTGCGGCGCAGTCGTTGGCCTTCCCACACCACCTCCTTATACTTGAATAAAATTCAATTTAGTTTTTAAGTTTGTAATATGATTTGTGTCTTCTGCTCCTCCTGGCTAGCTACACCATCCAACTACTAGCTAATCTTGTACTTTGTTCTTCTTCATCAAAGGGTAGGAGGGTGAGATATATATATAATATATGAGACTCTTCTGCTTACAAACTTGTAATTCTTGTTTACAAGATGAACACACCGTTACTTGATTTTATTTCCCAACCGCATGAAACTCCCAAGTTATCTGTCTAAGCTCAACTCAACCAAACGCCAAACACGACCTCCTAAAAAAATATAATTGATGGATGGGTTTGGGTCCGAATCCGGATCCGGATCTGATATGCAGATCCAATGGGTTTCTTCCCACTTTTTAAAAAAATAAAAACAACAACAACAACAACAATCCAAGATCTCCATTAAAAAAATGTCAAAGAAGAACACACCTCCATCTGATGAAACCCTGGCATTTCCATGGAGCTCCAAAACCCAAACCACCCTCCTCCTCCTCATCATCCTCCTCTTCTCTCTCCTCGTCCGCCTCCTCGTCTCCCTCGGCCCCTACTCCGGCCAGTCAACCCCCCCGACCTTTGGTGACTACGAGGCCCAGCGCCACTGGATGGAGATCACCCTCAACCTCCCCGCCTCCGAATGGTACACAAACTCCCCCTCTAACAACCTCTCCTACTGGGGCCTCGACTACCCGCCCCTCACCGCTTACCAGAGCCTCTTCCATGGGTTATTCCTCAATTCGTCGGTTCCGGACTCTGTGAAGATTCTTGATTCGAGGGGGTTTGAGTCGTACGAGGCAAAGCTGGCGATGAGGTGGACGGTGATTGCTTCGGATTTGGTTGTGTTTTTTCCAGCGGCGGTGTGGTTTGTGTGGGTTTATGGGAGGGGGAGGGTGGGGACGGGGGCGGGGATGGCGTGGTTGTTGGCGATGGTTTTGATGAATCCGGGATTGATTTTGATTGATCATGGCCATTTTCAGTATAATTGTATTAGTTTGGGGTTGACGCTTGGAGCGATTGCTGGTGTTCTGTCGGGGAATGAGGTTGTTGCGGCGGTGCTTTATAGTTTGGCTATTAATCATAAACAGGTAATGTGTGCTTTGAATCTCATAGATTGTAGTAGTTGTAGTGGTTATCACTGCGCCAATGTATTGGTAATTTGCTTCTTCTTTTTTTTTTTTTTTTTTTAATGTGGCAATTGTGATCCCATGGTTGTTGTGGCGCTTAATGGTGATGTTCTGGCTTGAATGGAATTTTTGATGTTTGGCAAGAGGGTTGTGAGATTCAACAATGAGGAAGCCGAAGAAGACTATTAGGAATAGAATAGGATGGGTAGTTCTAACAAGTTAAATTAATGCAATAATAACACTAAGAATATAAATGATGAGTTTCTCTCAAAATACAATAGGAAGGTCTGTTGCTGCTGATTTTGGTGTGGGAGCAAACAGATGAATTTGTAGATTTTTGGAGAAACAATAAAGTAAACCTGTTGATCTGTTGACCTTCACCAACGTGTTGACTGGTTTCTTGCCGCGGTCGTCGACCTGCAAAAAGTGCGAAACATCGGGGTTGATCCTGGCGACGCACCCTTCGACGCTCTTGTCAGTAATCTTAATAATTAAAAAAGAGCTTTGATTGGCAAAAGATTGATTACCTAGTAACAGTGGGGGGAGGGGGTATTTATAGCCGCCTTAGGAACAAGTTTCGGGATAAGGTCAAATCCCTACTTCCCAGTGAATGGATAGAAGTGATCAGGACCGTTGATTAAGGACAATCATAAATCCTAATTCTATCCAGCTGGACTGGATTTCTTGTGGGTTGGAACCCGCACCCAATAAGACGGATCCGTTCATGGGTTATTGGGCTTTTGGAAAAAGGCTCAGTTCCCATTTCAGACCCGTTTGTAGGTGAATTTACCATTTTACCCCTGAGCTTAAAGATTCGTGTCCGATTTGAACGGTCCCGATTTAATCCCATTTTTAGCCATATCAAAGGTCTAGATCAAAAGTATTTGAGAGAAAGTTGCAAGTTTGGAGCACTTGTAATGGAAAAGGTTGCATGTATTGGTCTATGAAATAGTCCAAAAAATGGAGTTTTTATATGGAAAATAAATTTTAGCCGTTTTAGAAATGTAACCAATAAAAAAGTTGCCAACAAGAACAAAACTGAATTATGAAAATAATCCAGTTTTGTACTTGTGCGGTAGACCGCATGGTTTACCGAGGTTTACCAGCGCGCTGTTTCCATATAATTGGTTAAACCTTGCAGTAAATCGCAACCCCTTAGTAAAAAAGTATTTGAAAATTTCTGCACTTTTGAAACACTTTTTGGGGGAGTTTTCAAAATAGCTGAGTTGTAATTTTGTCTTGTAGTGATGTATTGGAGTTGGGACCTGGGAATTGTAAGGAACATAGACTACAATATAATCTATGAATTTATAGGAATGGATCTCATATAATTTGCAAAATTACCTCCTATATTTCAGAGCTAACAATTTTAGCTATAAATATAAGTTCCAAGAATGAAATATTCCTTCATGATCCGTTCTCTATGATACTTTGAGCTCCCAATATCCATTCGTCCTCTCTTCAACATTTTGTTCGTCATCATATGTATACTGCTTTGAAAAGCGTGCACATCTAGTGAAATCTCCAATTTGCACTAAAATATAATAAGACATTAGTAATATATGAAACTTGACTCACTGTGAGTTTTATCATATCAAAATTAGGAAATTAAGCACATTGGGCCAACCATCCTCCTCTTCTTGATTATGACAAAACTCACATCGAATTCGAGTGAATGTGATGCATAAAGTGCATAAAAGGAGATAATTGAAACTCCTTATATCAAAAGCAATCCAGGGATGTATAGTCATAATAAATTAAACAGTTTTGCTCTCCCTCAATATCCATGATATCATGTTTAGAAGAAATAATAAGTTACATCGCATTCATAAAAGATCAAAATAAGTAAATAAAGTTCATAAATTTCATTAATATCGACAACATTAAAGTTTTCATTTATTTCAGTAAGAGAAGGATTACAAAAGAGACTCAATAATATGTGACCCCTAAGGAACGAATACAAGGAAGAAAAGAATACTATGGCACGACTCGATGCCAACAAGATAGGAACTCAAAGACCTAGAAATACAAGACATGAATGACTAGACTTAATCGCATGAAACTCAGTCAAGACAACCACAACATAGCCACCAACATCCCCTTTCATCAACTACTATTGCCAAACATCTCCACAACCACATTAATTACTATCAACACTCTTTGCTACTACTCCTAACTACTACTTACCACCGTTTAAATTTAACTACCATCATTTGAAAACCATCAAAAGAAAAATTGACACTCCAAAGCTTATCACCACAGAACCCCCACCATCAATCACTAGCAAGACATCAAGCAGCTACCATAGAGAAGAACAACAACTAATATTTCTTGAACTCAATCACACAACTTCTCCCTCTTTTTGGCATGATCAATCATTCGGCTATGAAAAAGAGCGAAAAATATCACCATCAAGACTAAAGAATTCGTCACCGGCTTAATAGTGGCTAAAAGTTTGAGTCACCGGCCTGATAGTGGTCAATGTCGATGTGTCCACAATCACTAGATCTAGCACCACCACCACCTTGATTACCGTCCTCACCTTCATGTAAATTTGCAAGCTCAACTTCAACCTTGTGGTCACACCCTTGTTAAGGTTCATGGGTCAGCATATTTAATTTAAGTTGCTCCATAGAGCGTGTGATACCCATCACCATCTTGCATTGGTTCGTATCTATCCCCGTGAGATTCACACGAATTAAAGCTAGCTAATCTTTATATTTGTTCATCATTGTCTGAACATGGCCCAACCTTTTGTCAAAGTATTCATTGTACTCCAATTGTTTCTTGAAGAACTCATCTTACTTTTGCGACATACCTTCCAAAAAGCTTATTATTGTCAAATGAGAAGCTTCCCATTGTTGTGTTTGTTTTCTTTGCAGTTCAAGTTTAGGAACATAATCTTTAGGTGATGTAGAGACGTAGCCTTGATAGAGCTCTCGCTAGGAAAATTTTCCATCTCCGATTCTTCCAACGGTATACCCCACTTCATGGCCATTAAGGTAATAATGCTTGCATATTGGAGACTTTTGCGATTTGGAGAATCATGGACATCAAGCATATCTTGAAACATTGTCGAGATGATCGATCTGAAAGCACTTAATCAATCAAAAGATCATGTAGCACCAAGGCAACGGAATCTCATCGAGGTTACTATTATTTTGGAGAATGGAATGACTAAGAATCCTCCCTAGAATACGTATAAGTGGAGTGAATCTCAAGCCATATTTATTCTAAAACAAACCCGACACACCATGAACAAGTCTAAAGATATCATCTTGAGTATGCTCTTCCCAATTGAAATCATACTTATGCTTTCTAAGAATCCTATTTCTTACATTGGGGAGATTTGGCTAAAAAGAGAAGCAATAACTTACGAGGCGCACTTCTTCAACTTTCCCATTTAGATAAGTAGAGCAAACACCATCTCTTTCTTTCTACATAAACTAAATGAACGGTGTTGGCATGAACCGGAATGTCTAAATTATAATGAGACATTAGACATCCAATTTTGAGCTTTAAAAAATCTCCGACACTTAATCTCCATATTTGTTAAACTCGGGGCCAAAGATAAGCAGGGCGTCTAGAGCAACTCCTTTGGTTAGTTATTCATACCTCTGAACAGCTTCTTGAGCGCAAAATCGGCCATTTTCAAGATGAGTAGGTGATGTCTTCTTCTTTCCTTGCCCACGATCTGGTCATTTTGAGTACCCTTGTCCGACAACCCTCTTCCCAAGTCTTTTCTTCGTTTTTGGTGCCACTGAGTTGTCAAAAAGGATTTTTGATGTGTGGAAGTGAAAGAGAATGGTTGAGATAGTGAAAAAGGAGTATTAGTTTGTTGGATTTGCTGGAGAAATGAGTTTGATCTCAAGTTGGAGAACTAGGGTTTTGGATATGAAGTGAGATTAAGGAGGATGGAAGAAATAAAAATAAGAAGGGGGAGGGGGGATATTGGGTTGGAAGATGATGAGACCCAAAAAAAATAAAGAAGGAGAAGATAAACAAGTTCAGATCGGGTTATCTGGTGTAACAACAAGTGGACCCCCAAGTATTTAAATGAAGGTAAAACTTGACAAAAATGAGGTTACTGTGGTAAACCATGCAGGTTTACGGTTTACTAACCGTAGACTCATAATAGGTAGGAGAAATGAGGTTTACCGCATGGTTTAGCAAAGTGCAATCTTAGTTTTTTCTTTAAAAAAATTTAATTTAGAGATGATAAAAAGACAAACCGTGGTATACCGCATGGTATAACTAACTGTAGTTGATTCAGATAAGATAAAGAATTTCAAGAAACTATAATACGTGATCAATAAGATAGAGAATTTTAGGAAGATATTGAATAAGGGATCGAGAATAAGAACTCTAAATTTATGAAAGAATACAACGCAATCAATTCTTTTGAGATTCATAAAATATTTGGCAATATAAGGCATGAATATTGAGAGAAGAAATCTAGAGAAGATAAACAAGTTCGGGTTGGGTTATTGGGTTTAACAACAGGTGGACCCCCAAGTATTTAAATGAAGGTAAAACATGACAAAAATGAGGTTACTGTGGTAAACCATGCGGTTTACGGTTTACCAACCGTAACTCATAATAGGTAGGAGAAATGAGGTTTACCGCATGGTTAACCAAATTGCAATCTTAGTTTTTTCTTTTAAACAAATTAATTTAGAGATGATAAAATGACAAACCGTGGTATACCGCATGGTATAACTAACTGTAGTTGATCCAGATAAGATAAAGAATTTCAAGAAACTATAATATGTGATCGATAAGATAGAGAATTTTCGGAAGATATTGAATAAGGGATCGAGAATAAGAACTCTAAATTTACGAAAGAATACAACACAATCAATTCTTTTGAGATTCATAAAATATTTGGCAATATAAGGTATGAATATTGAGAGAAGAAATCTAGAGAAGATAAACAAGTTTGGGTCGGGTTATTGGGTTTAACAACAAGTGGACCCCCAAGTATTTAAATGAAGGTAAAACATGACAAAAATGAGGTTACTGTGGTAAACCATGCGGTTTACGGTTTACCAACCGTAACTCATAATAGGTAGGAGAAATGAGGTTTACCGCAAGGTTAACCAAATTGCAATCTTAGTTTTTTCTTTTAAAAAAATTAATTTAGAGATGATAAAAAGACAAACCGTAGTATACCGCATGGTATAACTGACTGTAGTTGATCTAGATAAGATAATGAATTTCAAGAAACTATAATATGTGATTGATAAGATAGAGAATTTTAGGAAGATATTGAATAAGGGATCGAGAATAAGAACTTTAAATTTATGAAAAAATACAACACAATCAATTCTTTTGAGATTCATAAAATATTTGGCAATATAAGGCATGAATATCGAGAGAAGAAATCTAGAGAATAGAGCACATGTTTGATTCGCCTTGAATAAACGAAAAACGAGTCTAATGGTTTTATGAAAATGTTCGCTAATTGATTGTCGGTATTAGCATAATCTAACACAGTCCCCTTTTTCATAGTGATCTCTAATAAAGTGATAATGGATGTCAATTTGTTTTGTTCTTCTATGTTGAATTATTGATCAGTGCTGTTTGTCATGTGTATGGTACTAGTGTTGTCGCATATGATTGGAACATAATCTATGGAAACATTAAAATCCTTTAATGTGTGCGTCATCCAAAGAATTTGAGTACAACACGCTCCGGTCACAACATACTTCTCCTTGGCTGTTGAAAGAGCGGCATAATTTGTTTCTTAGACGACCTAGAAACTAAGCAATTTCCAAGGAATTGACAAGTGCCACTTGTGCTCTTTCAATCGATTTGGCTCCTTGCATGATCCGCATGAGAAAAACTTGTCAATTTAGATTGATTGTTCTTCAGATAGCATAACCCAACATCAATCGTACCCTTAAGATATCTAACGATACGCCTGATGGTGGTTATATGCGATTCTTTAGGACAAGCTTGAAATCTAGCACACAGGCAACACTATACATGATAACGGGCCAACTAACGGTTAAATAAAGCAAATTACAAATCATAGCACGATAAGTCTTAAGGTCAACATGTTTACTTGCTCGTTCTTACCTAGTTTGGTAGTTGTTGCCATAGAAGTGTCGAAGTCTTTTACATCTTCAAGTCCAAAGCATTCGATAAGTTCCTTTATATACTTAGCTTGGTTAATAAAAATACTGTCCTTCGATTGCTTGATTTGGAGTCCGAGAAAGTAGTTTAGCTCACCCATCATGCTCATTTCGAACATATTTTTAGCAAACTCCTCGCATAAAAGCTCCTTAGTAGAGCCAAATATAATATCATCGACATAAATCTAAGCAACAATCAAATCTTTTATCAATATGTTTTGTAGAAGTGTTTGATTAACTATCCCCTTTTAAAAACTAATTTTAAAGAGATAGGCACTAAATCTCTCATACCAACATCGAGGTGCTAGTTTGAGACCATATAACGCATGTGCAGTTTATAGACGTAGTTTGGATCTTGAAAGTTTTGAAAACCAGAAGGTATACTGATGTAAAACTAACCCTAAATAGAGAATTTCCAAGAATCTTAAAGGATTAATTTTATCAACATGTAATGCGGATCAAAGTTGGAATTTTAAACAATTAATCGGTTTGATAGATTTTTAAGAATTGAATTAAGTTTCACAATCCCAATTAATAATTCAGTTCTAACAATCAATAATTAAATTCCTAAGCGTTCTTAGCAAGTAAAAGATTCTATACTGATTTGTACTCTAATTAAGCAAGTGGAACGCTCAATTTCAATATTTGTGGTCGATAGTTAAATTGAATAATATAATAGAGATAATAAAGTAGTATAACACAAATATTTGATAATTGGAAAGAGTATACCGAGGGTTTAAAGAACTCAGCGTAGATCTCAGGTTGAACAGCAACGAAGAGCACAACAATTAACAACACAGAAAAAGATAGCAGCACTAAGGTCAGCAATGGCAGGGGTGGTCGCGGCGTCATTGGCTGACGTCGACGACGGCGGTGGGCGGCACAAACGACTGCGGCGAAGTCATCGAGGAGGCAAGGGGTGCTGGTGGCGTCGCCGGTCAAAACAGAAAGGAAAGGAGGAAAAAGATTTGGGTTCTTTTGGTGCTTTGTTAATGGGGCTGGCAGAGGAGGGTGACGGGTTCATGGGGTTTTGGGGTGGCGCTGGTGGCTGAAGGCGGCGCGATCGACGAGGGAGGGAGGTGGTGTTTCGGTCGATGGCGATGGAGGTCGAAGGCAGTGAGGGGGGTTGGGTTTGGTCGGGAATTTGGAGGAAGAAGATGAAGAGAGATTAGGATTTTGGATTTGGGGATTAGGGTTTAGGTTAATTTTATTTGGGTTTTTTTTTTAATTTGGGTGTAGATTTTAGAGTTTATCACAAATCCTAAAATTGTATTAGAATTTATCACAAACCCTAATGAGTTGGATTTCAATTGTATCACACAAAGGAGAGATGAAGAGCAAATTCAACACAATAATTTTTTTAATCAAGAAGGGCATGACTTCTCATTAATCTCAAGGCCTATAAATAGGCTCAAAATAAATCTTGATACAAATCTCAAAATATTCAAAAAATCTCAAAAATATTCTAATGCATAAAAGAAAGATTACATATGGCTATAACTGACAAAAACAAATATGGTACTGAAATAAAATACTAAACTAAGCAGAATAGATGTCCTCATCATTCTCTCCGGGTGGGAGAGAGCTCGACCCAGTCAAGTCAAAACCAGTGATCCTATCATGGTGCTCCAAAAGATCTGGATCCAGTTGCGGGAGCTCCTCACGATCACTGCAAGTGTCATCCAACTTCAGCTTGTTTTTCCACTTCACCAAATATTTGTGCATACCACCATCTCTTATAGAGATTATCTGATCATCTAAAATATTATTCAAATCTTCTATCGGTGGGTAAATAGTATCAGGTAGAGGGATAAATATGAAAATTTTACTATTAGGCTGTAGGGTAGGCTCATCTATAAAAAAATTTCTAGGGTAAAATTTTGAGCCTTCATAGAGTACTAGATCCTCAATATTGAAAGTCTTACTTTTGCCAAAGCCTTCACGAAGTTCAATGACATAGGTATTATCATTGCTTGTATGAAGAATAATGGACCTGCAGCACGTATGTTCAAGTTTTTAACGGATTCAGATGGAAACCGTTCCGGATGAATCCGATCCATCACTTCGTTACCAACATCAAGAGTTTTAAATTTCCTTATTGTATCTGTTATTAACGTGTAGTTAAAATTATTCTCATTAATTTCCTTGGAAATTTTTCTATGCAAATCATGAATGCAGAATGAAAATGTGGATGCAGATTCTGTGACTCTGTGATGTTCTAACATAGGGGTAAAATTTATGGATTGCCAAGTGACTTGGAAAATGATGGGTGACTCAGGTACACTCAATGGAGGTAACTGAACAGACTGAATACAATTGAAAAACTGGTCATCCTCTTTTTCATCAAAGTCATCACTTACATTAGGTTCATAGGTAAACTCATTGTCAGGCTCATCAGCGATGACTGCGGTACCCTCTACTATATTGATCCTACTTGGGCTGGGACAGTTGCTAGCAACGTGGCCGTATTCCTTACATTTATAGCACTTAGTGAGAGGATTAATCTTAGAATAGTCTCTTTCAGTATTCTTACCCGTGTTGTTATTTCGAAGTGGATAGGAATTTGAAGTATGTTTGTTTGGGTAAGACTTGTTAGGGTACTGAGGAGAGGAGTGCTCAGGTCTAGAGGGATCAAGAGGATTCATTCTGGAGGAATGATCCATCGAATCGCTGGACTTGTAAAGAGAACTTGCTTTAAGGGAATCCATATCAAGGACAAGGGCATAGGCTGCCGCTAGTGAGTCTACATTTCTATGAATTAGCTCGTTCCTAAGATCGGCTCGTAGTCCAGCCCTGAACCTAGACAGAGTTTGTTCTTCACTCTTTTTACCTAATGCATTGCACCAAATAAGGAAGGCATCGAACTTATCAACATATTCTTGTGTGGATTTACTTTCTTGATAAAGTTGGTTCCACGAATCTAGCAATCGGGTGTGGAATGATAACGGTACATATCTCTCAGTGAGCTTTTCTTTCATGGCTTTCCAAGTGGCTATGGGTGCCAGGCCTCGCCTCTGCGGGCGTGTTCAAGATTGGTCCAGTGTTGTTGAGCTTTACCAGACGTCAATTTTATTGTGGCAAATTTAACCTTCAGGGCTTCGCTCATGTCAAACCACACAAAGTAGTGGTCCATGGCACGGATCCAATCGAGATAAGCTTGGGGTTCCATGTGGCCTTCAAAATGGGGAACGTTAGCCTTAACGTTCTTCTTATATTGTTCGTCAGGGTCATGTTCTTGACGTCGATCGTCACGAACATTTTCTTGAGGGATCTGACGATTAGCATGAAGCTCAGGGGCAACAGTTTGATTTAATTTCACTTTCTCAAGTCTCTGATTGATATTGGCAAGAGTTGCTTGAATGGCAGCTAGGGTAGCGGAAATATCAGAGTTGTCCATTTCAGGTCGGGAAGGTCTAGGGTTTCTAATTGGGTGATTTAGGAGGAATAAGAGAGGCTCGTCAGGATCTGTGATAGTGCGTACTTTTTTTATAAATATTTTATATATAGATAAATCTGAAATGATCTAAAATAAAGAAAGAAAAATAAAAGACTACACGATCTTAAATGAATGCAAAAATTGATGTCTAAATGATGCAAGAATTAGGGTTTTAAGAACCTTCACTCTGATACCAAAATGATGTAAAACTAACCTTAAAGTGAGAATTTCCAATAATCTTAAAGGATTAATTTTACCAAAATGTAATGCGGATCAAAGTTGGAATTTTAAACAATTAATCGGTTTGATGGATTTTCAAGAATTGAATTAAGTTTCACAAACCCAATTAATAATTTAATTCTAACAATCAATAATTAAATTTCTAAGCGTTCTTAGCAAGTAAAAGATTCAATACTGATTTGTACTCTAATTAAGCAAGTGGAACGCTCAATCTCAATATTAATGGTCGACATTTAAATTGAATAATATAATAGAGATAATAAAGTAGTATAACACAAATATTTGAGAATTGGAAAGAGTATACCGAGGGTTCGAAGAACTTTGCGTACATCTCGGGTTGAACAGCAGCGAAGAGCACAGCAATCAATAACACAAAAAAGATAGCAGCACTAAGGTCAGCAATGGCAGGGGTGGTTGATGGCGTCACTGGCTGACGTTGACGACGGCGGCTGGCAGCGCGAACGACGGTGGCAAAGTCGTTGAGGAGGCAGGGCGGCGCTGGTGGCGGCGCCGGTCGAAACAGAAAGGAAAGGATTAAAAAAAAGTCGGGTTCTTTTGGTGTTTTGTTAATGGGGCTGGCAGAGGAGGGTGACGGGGTTCAGGGGGTTTTGGGGTGGTGCTGGTGGCTGAGGGCGGCGCGATCGACGAGGGTGGGAGGTGGTGTTTCGGTCGATGGCGGTGGAGGTCGAAGGCAGTGAGGGGGGTTGGGTTTGGTCGGGAATTTGGAGGAAGAAGATGAAGAGAGATTACGGTTTTGGATTTGGGGATTAGGGTTTGGGTTAATTTTATTTGGGGATTTTTTTATATATTAATTTGGGGGTAGATTTTAGCGTTTATCACAAAGCCTAAAATTGTATTAGGATTTATCACAAACCCTAATGAGTTGGATCTCAATTGTATCACACAAAGGAGAGATGAAGAGCAAAACTCAACACAATAATTTTTTTAATCAAGAATGACATAACTTCTCATTAATCTCGAGGCCTATAAATAGGCTCAAAACAAATATTGATACAAATCTCAAAATATTCGAAAAGTCTCAAAAATATTCTAATGCATAAAAGAAAGATTACATATCTATATACTATTATAATGGGAGAAGGCCTTAGTGGTATTTGTCATTAATTTTTTTTTATTTTATCATTTTGTCATTTTGAAGCCAAATGATTCATTTTGGTAAATATTTTAGAAAGTGGACCAGTTTGGTAAATAGTTTCGACAGTGGATCAGTTTGGAAATTATTTCCCTTTTTTGTCTTTTTCCTTCTTCTTCCGCGTGCACGTGCGAAAGTGGACCAGTTTGGTAAATATTTTCGACGGTGGATCAATTTGGAAATTATTTTTCTTCCTTTTCTGTCTTTTTCCTTCTTCCTCCACGTGCATCGCACGTGCATGATACTAGTGACTATAATTGTTAAAAACAAATATGGTACTGAAATAAAATACTAAACTAAACTGAATAGATGTCCTCATCATATACACTTCCTGAATAAAACCATTTAAAACGCACTTTTGACATCCATTTAAAAAACTCTAAAACCCATATAGCGTGCAAATGCAAGAAAAAATTCTTATGGCTTCAAGCCTTGCAGGAGCAAAGGTTTCTTCATTCCCTTCAATTGGTTGAAACCTTGGACCACTAATCTAGTATTGTTTCTAACCATTACACCAAATTCATCTAATCTGTTTCGATATACCGGTTTGGTGCCTATAACCGGTCTATTTGGAGGACGAGGCACTAATATCCAAACATTATTTCTCTCAAATTGATTTAGCTGTTCTTGCATGACTATCATCCAATATTCATCCAATTAGGCTTCATGAATAGTTTTAGGCTCAAATGTGAGATAAGAATGAAAAACTATTGCAAATATTATGAGTACGAGATCGAGTTGTCACCTATGATGAGATCTTGTGGGTGACTTGCTACATATCTCCAACTTCGTTGATCATTTGCATCCATTTCAGTTGTTGAGGTTGGAGCTTGTTGTGTTGAATTTTGAGGGTCTTGACTCAGTTGCACTTTCTCCTCTTCCTGACAATCGCCTTGTGCACCTTGAGTAGCATGAATCACTTCATGGCCCAAATGGAATTGTTCAACTCGTACACCTAACTCTTCATCAACAACAGTAACAAGTTTTTTCTCTCAAGGGGGTTAGTCTCATCAAATCTAATATTAATAGACTCTTCAACCATATGTGTTCTCTTATTAAATACCGGATAACCCTTGCTAGTGTGAGAGTATCCAAGAAAGACACCCACATCACTCTTTTTGTCAAATTTCCCCAAGTTATCTTTGGTCAAATTCCCCAAGTAACCAATAAGGAGTCAAAAAGGTGAAAAGAAATAGAACTCAATTATGAAAATAAGCAAGTTCTATCCTCGTTTGGTAAAGCGCGTGGTTTATCGAGGTTTACCAAGGCCCTGTTTACATAGAGTTGGTTAAACCTTGCGGTAAACCGCAACCACCTAACAAAAAATATATTTGAAAAATTCTACACTTTTGAAATACTTTTTGGGGGGGATTTTTGAAATAGATTAGTTGTATTTTTGTCTTCTAGTGATGTACGTACATTACAATATAAACTATGGGTTTATAGGGACAGAGCCCATATAATTTGCACAATTACCTCCTATACTTTAGAGTTTACAATTTTACCTATGAATAGAAAATTAGAAGACTGAAAATTTTCCTTCATGGTCCGTTTTTGATACTTTTAGCTCCCAATATCAATTCGTCCTCTCTTCAATATTTTGCTCGTGCGCCACATGTATATATCACTTTGAAAAGCATGCACATCTTATGAAATCTCCAATTTGCACTCAAATAGAATAAAACATTAGTAATATATGAAACTTGACTTCATGCGAGTTTTATCATATCAAAATTTGGAAATTAAGCACCTTGGGGCAACAGGTTAAAGATACAGTTCTGTTTATGAGATATCGGTTAAAGATATAGTTTTGTTTATGAGATGTAGAGCAAAGCTGATTTAAGAAATCGAATAATGAAAAGCAGTGATCTTTACTATGATAGCTTTTCGCACGAGGGTCCTCTCAGTGTTCTAATTTTAAGGAGACATTTTTGGTAGCTTTTGTCATTATGGTCCTCCGTACTAGGAGAGAGAGAGAGATTTGCTTATGGAGAAAGTAGGAAGGGATATAATTTAGTGATGGGAACCTAGTCATTTCCTTCGTCCTATCTTTCATGAGATTTGGGAATGGGGATTGTGTACTGAGTGGAATTCGGCTTATATATATATATATTGTGCTACTGTTCATTGTCTGCCTTGTTTCTGCTCGTGTTCTTTATCTCTAGATTATGTTTGTGGCTGGACTTCTTTGGAGTGGATGTCTTATTGATTTTTCTATAATGTTCAGTTAGTTCTTTTTCCCTTATTTTTTTGACTTTGTTTCATTAGTGGTTTATTAAAGAACAAGATGGAACAAGGTGGAATATCTCGTCATTAAGCTCAGAAAATATCCAGCAACTGTGATCTGTTGTTGGCCTTAAATGGATAATTAAACTTTAGCTAAATAATTCTCATTTTCCACATTCATATCAAACTCCTTGAGAACATTGCTTTCTCATAGACACAGATGACTTGTTGCTCAATGTTTGCTAATTTTTTACTTATCTAATATTGACATCATAAGACAATACATGTCGCATGGTTTCCTTATGTCGTTCTGAAAAGAATGAAGAGCTACATAAATATTGCTTGTAAAAAAAGAATCAACTCTTTTCAATTTTTATTGTTAACTAAGAAAGGGATGACACTGGCAAGTGTTAGTGCGGTCGGTAAGCCTCTTAGCTTGTGATTTGCTGGTGAGCAAGAGGTTGGGAATTCAAATTCCGCTTGTACCAAAAAATCCCAAATTAAATAATATTCGGGATAAAGTGTGTGTGTGTGGCTACAACCTTGTTAAAATGAACAAGAAAAAGGGATGACACTGCACCACTACCATCATCGCTATGTTAAGTTTTTGCGATCAAAATGAGGATGGATATGGAGCATAATTCTCCATGAATGATATGACAATTTTATTACCAGACTGTCAACCTAATGTCAAACCCCTTTTACTTGGTATAAAATTCTTGGCCTAGTACGCTACAGACATGAGGGGCTTACCTTAACCCTAAATGTCCAATTCTCATCCTCTAAAAAATTCAAAACGTGGCGAAGTTTACTTTTTTTGCTTGATGTTCTTTATTTCAATAATCTGTGTTGATGATGTTCATGCTATGTTTTCCAGATGAGTATGTACTTTGCACCAGCATTTTTCAGCCATCTTTTCGGGAAGTGCCTCAGGCGGCGGAGACCAATTCTTGAAGTCATGAAGCTGGGTTTAGTCGTCTTGGCTACATTTGCAATTGTTTGGTGGCCCTATCTCTATTCTCTTGATGCAGTTAAGGAGGTAATTCTTTTTTCTTTTTTGTTTGATAAATAGTTCAAAATTAACTCTCCCACCAAGTTAACAATGCATGCTGTTTAAACTACTTTCGATTGAAAATTAAGAGTTTGATCCTTGTCTGCAATAACTTATACAAGTATTCAGAGCATCCACAGTCGTTCAATGAAAAAAATGGCAAAATGCATATTTTAGCATTGCATTTCGAAGAAATGCTGCAGTCGTTGAATGGTAAAAAATGCATAAATTCGTTAAAAAGGGAACAGACGAAACATGTTGTTAATAGAAAATAATTTATACTTAGAAATTAATAATAAAAAATACGGGACGAAACATGAAGAAAAATAATTCAAAATACAGGTTTTAAGGAAGTTTTCTTTGCAAAAAAAATTTGCAAAAACAATTTTTAAAAATAGTTTGTAAAAAATATTTGCAAAAACAATTTAAAAATTTGCAAAAACAATTTAAAACTTTACAAAATTATTTTTTTTATAAAAAGATGGATTGGGACGAAACATCATGTTTCTTCCCACATGGGAAGAAACATGATGTTTATTCCCACCATTAAATTCATTTAACCATTTAATTTATTTGGTTTTTAAATTTTTTTTAATTCGGACGAAACATCATGTTTCGTCCGATCAATTAAAAATATAATTAAATAATTCAGACGAAACATGATGTTTCGTCAGCTATAATATGCATTTTGCTATTTTGAATGCTATTTATCCCTTTCTACTGTAGACGAATTGCCAAAAAATGGCAAAATAACAAACGACTATGTGCGCTACAGTCTATAAAAAATGGCAAAAATGACAAAAAAGCAAACGACTGTGGATGCTCTCATGAACAACTGTATTATTCTTTTATGATGCAAGTTGTTGCAATTCCAAACTTTTTCCTCATATTGACAATTGTTGCATTATATGAATTTAATGCAGGTACTTTCTCGGTTAGCTCCTTTTGAAAGAGGGATATATGAGGATTATGTTGCCAACTTTTGGTGTAGTACCTCGGTTGTTATAAAATGGAAGAAACTATTTTCTATACCTTCTTTAAAGGTTATGAGTTTGATTGCCACTGCTTCAGCCTTTCTCCCCTCCCTCGTTCAACAGATAAAGGCTCCAAGCAATAATGGTTTCCTTTACGCTCTGCTGAATAGCTCATTTTCCTTCTACTTGTTCTCTTACCAAGGTATATTTCACCTTTTTTTGGTTAGTTTTGCAATATAAAATTTTATTCTAATGATCTCTTCACTAGATGCATGAATTCTAATATTTTTTAAATTAAATTTTGAATATGAGACAGTTCATGAGAAGTCGATTCTACTGCCACTTCTCCCTGCAAGCCTTCTAGCAAGCCAGGAGCCTCTCCTTTTTGTTTGGTCAGTGTATTATGGTCTTCTATCGATGTACCCTCTGCTTTCACGCGATCGGTTACTCTTGCAATACGTGGCTCTTCTTGCTCTCTTCATTCTTATATTCTACTCGCCCCATGGAAGATGTGACAAAAAAGAAAACAAATTATCCGCTGGCAGGAAAGCATTGATGCTCTTACTGATGTTCTTCTCAGTCGTGCTTCATATCATATACGTGATTCTGAAGCCTCCAGAAAAGTACCCGTTTCTCTTTGAGGCCTTGATTATGTCCCTGTGTTTCTCACAGTTTGTGATCTTAACTTGCTACACCAATATCAAGCAGCGGATGCTTGAACATTCTAATTCAACATCGAGAGGAAAAAAGGATCTTTGACCCAATACTATTTTCTGTAAAAATGATTCGTATTGATGAAAATTTGATATTGTAATGTCACTAATTTAATCACAAACAGCGAGCAGCTTCTGAATTTTTATTGTCATTGACAAACATAAGAAAAACACTAGTAGGGAATGTTTGATCTCTCTGTTTGTACCAAAATTTTTGGTTATACTTATATCCTGCAGCATCTCTCGTGCTACTAGCTACATAACTGTGAATACGGAGTAAGAGATTTTTCCATTAATTGTTTGCACCAGAGTTTCTTTTTTCCTTCTGTCAGGATCACCGGAGACCCGTCCATCGCCGGCGCAGCACCATGAACTCAGTTAACCCACCAGAGCTGCGAGAGAGTTGAAGTAGGAGTCGTTAATTGTGTGTATCTGATGTATCTGTTTTGTACATAGAGTGTGCACTTTTTTAAAAATGGGAAAGGGTGGGTAAGGAAATGTGCGCTAAGCACGTATCTCTTGTTTGTCGCTAGTGTAACTGTTTCATCTCCCCTTACCATATATTGTCAGCTGTATTTTCCTTCTGAAATCAATAAAAATTGTTAATCTTCTTCTTCAATCTCAAATCTCTTCCTCTCTAAACTCCTCTTCTTCCATTAATGGTGAGATCTCGATTTGGACGCAACCCCAACCCTCACAACTTGGTATCAGAGCCTAGCGGCTCCGATGGTGATGGTCGTGATGAAGGCAGCACTTCCATGGAAGGGGACGTGGCCAACTTGAATAGCCAAATGGCTGAGGTGCAACTGCAGAATGGATTCCTTACGGAGAGGGTGGAGGTGATAGCGACCAATATCGGAGAGAGGTTTTCGACGATGGACACCAGGATGGAGTCCCTGATGGCCATGATGCAGCAGACCCAAGCTCGACTCGCCAATCTACCATTGTTTCCCAATCCTCCTCCTCATGTTCCTCACAGGCAGGTAAACCACTTCCATTCCAACCCTATCAACTCCTCTGGCTCTAATAATGGTGAGCAGCTGTTTAAAACTCCCTTCAAAGTCGAATTTCCTATATTCCAACAGGGGGATCCAACAGAGTGGATCTGTGGAATTGAACAATTTCTTGAGTTCTATGAGGTACCTGAGGCTCAGAAGTTGAGGTATGTGGCATTGAATCTAAGGGGAAGGGCCGCTCAATGGTTTCACAGGCATATTAAACCCAAAGTGCACGAAACCACCTGGACGGGCTTCCTTGAGGAGCTAATCACTAGATCTGGTCCAACGGAGTTTCAAGACTACGAGGGAATGCTCTCTAAACTACAACATAAGGGAGAGCTGGAGCCATACATACAAGAATTTGATCGTCTCTCCAATTTTGTGAAAGATTGGACCGAATCACATTACTTGAGTATGTTCATTAGTGGTTTAAGGGACGAAATTAGGTGGGATGTGAAGTCTCAGAGACCCAAAAATGTGAACGATGCAATGGGATTAGCAAGGGGTTTTGAAGAGAAGGTTACTTGTGTGAAGAAGAACCATCGACCTCCTTTTATAACCAGAACATACCCTGTTTCCAACTCCAGCTTCCCAAATGCACCCAGAGCACCAGGCACTTACCCATCTGCATCAACAGTTCCTAATGCTATTCCTAGGAGATTAAATTACCAAGAAATGAAGGAGAGAAAAGCCAAGGGGCTATGCTTTAATTGCGATGAGAGGTATGTTCAAGGGCACCTTTGTAAGGGGCAAAAATTTTACTATCTAGAAAGGTGGGAGGAAGAAGAAGAAGTGAGTGAGGAAGTGCAGTATGAAGCTACATATGCTGAAGAATCACCTCAACCTGCATCTCCTAACCTTCAAACACACACTCTCACCTCAGTTCATCCAGAGATATCACTCCACACCTTGATTGGATCTCAATTGTACCCTCAAACAATGAGAGTAAAAGGGAGAATCAATGGAAGGGATGTAAACATCTTGATTGACACAGGCTCTACACACAATTACCTTGATCCACTGACTGTCGAGAAAGCAAATCTACCAGTTTCAAAAAAACCCAGGTATAAAGTAACGGTTGCTAATGGGGAGAGTATGGACAGTGAAGGCAAAGTTGCAAATGTGGATTTTGTAGTCCAGGGTGTTAATCTCCAAGTTGAATTGTTGCTTCTTCCCCTAGGCCCTGCTCAGATGGTATTGGGGGCTCATTGGTTGAGAACTCTAGGCCCAGTCACGATGAACTTTAGCCAGATGACCATGGATTTCAAGGTGGGAGGTCTATGGAAGAGACTCCAAGGTATTATAAATTCACAGCTGCAGTATATGGAGGTAAATGAACTTCTCAAGTTGGGTAGTTATTCTTGCCAGGCATTTTTAATTCAAGTGGAGGAGGCTGCAGGCAATGAGTTGCAACCTGGGAACTTGAATCAACTGAGTAAAGAAAAAGAAGAGCTCCAACAGGTCCTACAAGATTACTCTGATATTTTCACAGAGCAGATTTGCCTTCCTCCGCAGAGAGCTCTAGATCACCAAATAATCGAAATTGAAGGTTCAAAGCTAGTGTGTATCAGGCCCTATAAACACCCCCATTACTACAAGAGTGAGATTGAGAAGCAGATAGAGGAAATGCTCAACTCAGGTCTAATTTGCCCCAGTAACTGCCCCTATGTCTCACCCATTATACTTGTGAAGAAGGCGGATAGTTGGAGATTGTGTATGGATTATCGAGCATTGAACAATCAGACTATTAAGGCCAAGTTCCCAATACCCATTATAGACGACCTCTTGGATGAATTAAATGGCGCAAGGTACTTCTCCAAGATTGATTTGAGGTTGGGGTACCACCAGATAAGAGTGAAGGATAGTTGTTGCCGCTAAATTTGGTGTGGGGGCAAACAGATGAATTTGTGGGTTCTTAGGGAAACTGAATAGTAAACCTGTATACCTGTTCCTTTGGGCTTCGATCGTCGCTCCCGCCGTACACCTGCAAAAAGTGCGAGACACCGGGGTTGTTCCCGGCGACGCACCCTCCGACGCTCAAGTCAGTAATCTAGGAAGACTATGAATGAGCGCAAAAACTGGTGAAAGATTGATTACCTCTTAATGGAGATGGATGGGGGGTATTTATAGGCATCTCAGGGAACAGATTAGGAATGTAATCCCCGTGATCTGATATGGAATATTCCCCTTGTAAACAGATTAGGAATGTAATCTGATAAGGTATATTCCCCATAAGCAGATTAGGAATTTAATCCCCAAATCCCAGTGAAAAGATAGATGTATATCAGGGTCGTCGATCAGGATCGATCAGGGACCCCGATTTTATCTTGTTGGGTTGGATGCGCAGCGGGTTAGAACCCGCACCCTCTCGTCGGTGGACCCATTCGTGGGTTATTGGGTCCTTTGGGGAGAAGATCCAATACCCATTTTGGACCCTCTTGTAGGCGAAATTGCCGATTTACCCCTGGGCCCCAAGATTCGTACCCGATTTGGACGGTTCCGATTAACCCCCATTTTTAGCCATATCACGAGCCCCCCACTCCTAAAGGCTAAATTTGATCGGCCTTTGAGGAGTAGTTTAACTGTTTTAATGGCTAGCGGAGTTGTATCAGAGTTCAAATGAAGGGTTTTGAATCTTGAAGGGGTAGTGAGGTGATTTCCCAAGTGGATTGAGCTCCGAGTTGCTCATGAGCTCTGATGGTCATGTGGTATTCTTGCAGGGATATCCTCTTGTCCTTTGCGAAGCGCCAACTCGTCGTTCGGGGGTCTCATACATTTGTATCACACCTTAGGCTCCCCTAGGGCTCGCTGGCTAGGAGGCCGAGGTCCATATGCAGTTCGGCAAGCTTTTCCGGAGAGGAAAGCGAGTTCGGCACAGCTGCGAGCGCTGGGAGTGAGTCTGGCGATCTGCCGGACTTGATTTTTACCTTATAACAAGGTCGGTGTCACGAACGCTCGGCAGTGAGTGCCGAACTTGTTTTTTACCCCGTAACAAGGCCGGTGTCACGAACGCTCGGCAGTGAGTGCTGAACTTGTTTTTTACCCCGTAACAAGGTCGATGTCACGAACGCTCGGCAGTGAGTGCCGAACTTGACTTTTTACCCCGTAACAAGGTCGGTGTCACGAACGCTCGGCAGTGAGTGCCGAACTTGTTTTTCACCCCGTAACAAGGTCGGTGTCACGAACGCTCGGCAGTGAGTGCCGAACTTGTTTTTTACTCCGTCACAAGGTCGGTGTCACGAACGCTCGGCAGTGAGTGCCGAACTTGACTTTTTACCCCGTAACAAGGTCGGTGTCACGAACGCTCGGCAGTGAGTGCCGAACTTGTTTTTTACCCCGTAACAAGGTCGGTGTCACGAACGCTCGGCAGTGAGTGCCGAACTTGACTTTTACCCCGTAACAAGGTCGGTGTCACGAACGCTCGGCAGTGAGTGCCGAACTTGACTTTTACCCCGTAACAAGGTCGGTGTTACGAACGCTCGGCAGTGAGTGCCGAACTTATTTTTTACCCCGTAACAAGATCGGTGTCACGAACGCTCGGCAGTGAGTGCCAAACTTGACTTTTACCCCGTAACAAGGTCGGTGTCACGAACGCTCGGCAGTGAGTGCCGAACTTGTTTTTTACCCCGTAACAAGGTCGGTGTCACGAACACTCGGCAGTGAGTGCCGAACTTGTTTTTTTACCCCGTAACAAGGTCGGTTTCACGAACGCTCGGCAGTGAGGCACTTGCTCAGACGCCGATTGAAGGCATGGGGTCTCTGCGGGTCGAGCGACGTGGCACAATTTGTTGCGAGGTGATCCTGTTTCCGAGGGCATTAATGGTGCCTTGGGGTTTGTGCGGCGTTCCGCCTTCCCTAGGCCATTATGTATGGTTCCTTCAATTAATGCGTGGCATTTCAACTTCCGAGGGTCATAATGGCTGGATCTTGGAGGAGAACTATAAGTACTCCATTCCCCTTGTCATTTTCAGTCGCAGCAATGTTGTGTTTTAGACCTTGGTGGTGTCTGCCTCTGGCGGACGCCAGTCTTGTGGGGTCTTGACCTCGATTGGTTCGGAGGGGTGGTCACTCTACTGTCTTCTTCTTCTCTCGTTCCTGACGGTCCCAAAGTGGATGTGAGGAGCGGGGGGGGGGGAACGAGGCAGTAGTGGTGACGACCATAGTCCGGATCCGAGGTGTGAACTACTTCGGAAGGACGGGTGGTCGTTCTCCCACCAAGATCTTCTGCCTACTCTGTTTGCTCCGCAGCGGGTGTCAGGGTCGGCAGAGATCATGGTGGGAGAGGTGGTCATCCATGTCCGAATCCGAGGGGTGAGTTTGACGAGCGGTCATTTTTTCGGAAGAAATGAAGGGCGTTCCGGGCAAGTTGTTTGCAACTGTGAAGGTTCTGTTGCCAGAGCAGGCCGAACCTTTGCGGTTGCAATCAACTGGCTCGGAATGGTTTGCTTCTCCCGATGTCTGAGTGTTGATCTGCTTTCGACCGGGGCCCGTGGGTCGGCGGAATACCGACCGAGACCCGGGACCTGGGGGGTGCTCGCCAAGGGCGGTGCCTTAAAACTTTGAATCAAAATTTTTCCTTAGACATAGGTCCACATGCAGTTCGGCAGGCTTTTCCGGAGAGGAAAGCGAGTTCGGCATAGGTGTGAGCGCTGGGAGTGAGTCTGGCGATCTGCTGAACTTGATTTTTACCCCGTAACAAGGTCGGTGTCACGAACGCTCGGCAGTGAGTGCCGAACTTGATTTTTACCCCGTAACAAGGTCGGTGTCACGAACGCTCGGCAGTGAGTGCCGAACTTGATTTTTACCCCGTAACAAGGTCGGTGTCACGAACGCTCGGCAGTTAGTGCCGAACTTGATTTTTACCCCGTAACAAGGTCGGTGTCACGAACGCTCGGCAGTGAGTGCCGAACTTGATTTTTACCCCGTAACAAGGTCGGTGTCACGAACGCTCGGCAGTGAGTGCCGAACTTGATTTTTACCCCGTAACAAGGTCGGTGTCACGAACGCTCGGCAGTGAGTGCCGAACTTGTTTTTTGCCCCGTAACAAGGTCGGTGTCACGAACGCTCGGCAGTGAGTGCCAAACTTGATTTTTATCCCGTAACAAGGTCGGTGTCACGAACGCTCGGCAGTGAGTGCCGAACTTATTTTTTGCCCCGTAACAAGGTCGGTGTCACGAACGCTCGGCAGTGAGTGCCGAACTTGTTTTTTGCCCCGTAACAAGGTCGGTGTCACGAACGCTCGGCAGTGAGTGTCGAACTTGTTTTTTGCCCCGTAACAAGGTCGGTGTCACGAACGCTCGGCAGTGAGTGCCGAACTTGTTTTTTACCCCGTAACAAGGTCGGTGTCAGGAACGCTCAGCCGTGAGTGCCGAACTTGATTTTTGCCCCGTAACAAGGTCGGTGTCACGAACGCTCGGCAGTGAGTGCCGAGCTTCCAGACTTGTCGTTTTTGGGGTTTGTTTTTTCTGTGCGCCATTTGAACCTCTGGTGGCTCTGACAGCTCTGACAGCTCTGACAACTCTGACAACCCTGACAGATGGGACGTTCATTAATTGCAGTGACCTCTGGGCTTCCATCAGACGGGATGCGCATTAAATTCAACTCATGATTCGTTGCGGTTAGCGAGGTGACGATTGGGATCGCTCCGCCGTTTGGTTTAGATGGGCCGGTCGTACGAGCCCATTATCCCCGTTTGGCGTGCCCCCCTCTATAAATCCTCACCCCCCTCTCTCATTTCTCATTTCTTCTCTCATTTGCTCAGACGTTTTCTTGTGCTTCAGGCGAGTTTTTCCAGTGGTCGGCGCTTGACTCAGGCGAAGTTTTCCGGCGACTAAAGCTTTTTAAGGTAATTTATCATCAATTATGTCTCTAGCTTCTGTCTCTGATGAAGTCTCCTGGTCCGAGCCCTCCCTTGAAGACGTCGAGGACTCGACCCCGACTCCGACCAAAGGCAAAGTGTTCGGCAAGGATTCGATCGTAGTGGATCCGAAGAGGATGGGGGAGTTCGGACAGCTGCTAGGTCCGTTGACGGGGCTTCACAGAGTCAGGCAGCTCCCGGAGGATCAGGCCGAGCGAATTGTCCATGGGAGGGAGAGGTCCTTCGAGGAGAATGAAGCGAGGGAGACGACGGAGGCGGACGATGCGGCGTCGATCCTGCGCGAGGAGGAGCTGGCCGTGATCCGGGATTCTTTTTTCATCCCGGAGGAGTACGAAATCATGCTGCCGGGCCCCGGAGTTAGGGTTAATTCGCCGCTGCCAGTGACCATGTGTTGCTGGCCGGTCGATGCCTTTATCGCCGGTGCTCGGCTACCTCTCCACGCATTCGCTATTACCGTGGTGAGTTGGTTCGGGGTCAGCCCCATCCAACTGATGCCGAACGCGTGGCGAGTGATTAATGGTTTCGTTCTCCACTGCCAGGCCGCAGGGATCGAGCCGCAGCTGAACGTGCTTCGGGCGTTATACCGGCTCCACCAAGGAAATAGGTCGGAGTACCGGTATTATTTGACTCCGAGGCACGGCGGCAGACTCGTCGTTTGCCCTGACTCCATTAAGCACTGGCGAGAGAAGTGGTTCTTCGTGCGGAGTCGAGAGGAATGGCCGATCCCCTCTGACTAGGTAGAAGGGGTGCCGAAGAGGGCGAAGGCGGTGCCGAAGCTCTCAGTGGAAGAAGAAGAGGCGGTCCGGATCCTCCTTGACCGGCCGAAGTACGACTGGAGGGAGCTGATGGAAGACGTCCTCTACAAGGGAGGGCTCTGCCGCGTAGATCCCAGTACGCGGCTTTCGTCAAGTTCTTTTATCCGTACCCTTTGCCTTGTTGTTTTTTGTATGCTAATCACTTTTTTACTTTTGATGCAGAATCCATGGACTACGACGCGGTGTTGGCGCTCAGGGCAGGGCTTGAGAGTAAGGCGCCGAAGAAGCGTAAGAGGGTCGCGTCGAAGCTGCCCTCGACCTCGAAGACGCCGAGGATTGCAGCCCCTGACGAGGGGGTAGAGATCCTCGACGACCCGGTCGTCACCGTGGTGGGGACTTCGGCTCTCGCACCTGTGGGGGAGTTCCCCATTGCCGCCGCCCTCGCCATGTCGACACCGCCGCTGACCGTGGCAGGCGAGGAGCTCCTGACAGAGGAGCACAAGCGGATCCATATTCCGGACTGGCAAGTCCGGAGGCACGATGGTTCCTCGGGAACTCGTTGGCGAGCATGCAGGCTGTCAAGCATCTCGCCACCCCGAAGGACCGAGCCGCCATGGAGGCGGGGAGACAAGGTGACGACGTGATCGAGATCGCTCGTTCGGCGGTATCGGTAAGCTTCTCCTCGTCTGGTGTATTTCTTGAATTAGAAAATTTTTTCTAACTCTTTTAGTTCTTCTTTGCTGCAGATCATCATCCACTTCGGCCATCTCACCGAGAGACTGACAGCTCTGGAGAAAGAGCTGAAGCAGGAGTCCGACCAAGCTCGGAACGAGAAGGCTCGGATATCGAACGAGCTCGACAAGCTCCGAGTCGAGCATGAGGGTCGGTCGGCGAGGATCAAGCATCTCGAGGCCGAGGTGAAGAGGCTGGAGGGCGAGCTCCTTCGGGAGAAGGAGGGGTCGGCCAACCAATTGGTCGAGGCCGAGACGAAGCGGGCGGCAGCCGTGAAGGCGGCGGAGGGCGCGACCATGGAGAAGGCCCAGGGGTTCCTCGCGCAGAACATGGCGAAGGCCTTCGCTGCTGCCCTCACGCGGGTGTCGGAGGCATACCCCGCGGTGGATGTCTCGGGATGGCGGCTCTTCCCCGGACACGTCGAGGGCTTCGATCCCGAGTCCGAAGGGGAAGAAGAGGAGGAGGGTGATGCCGATGCCGACGCCGGGGTTACTGGCGAGGTCCCCAGCACCACGATCACTCCGCTGGCGGTGGCGTCTCCTTCGGCGAAGTCAACCCCTACTCCACCTCGTCGCCCGGGGAAAGAGGTCGAGCCTTGACTCCGCCTTTTGTTTTTTTTTGTTTTTGTTTTTCTTTTCGAACTCTGTAATGCCTAATAGCGGACTGGCCACCGCTACTTTTGACATTAAAGAAAAGAAAGTTTTTGCAAGTGTTGATGTTCGGAAGTTTTTGTCTTTTGCCCCCTCTTCTACCGAGCAGTCCCTTCTTGTTTTTAGAAAAGAAAATTTTTCCAAGTGTAGTGCTTCAGCAGTGTTCGACGTATTTGCTGATTACTCCGATCTCTTTGCAGCTTATGGTGATCGCCCAAGACGTCGAGCTTTCACGCTCGGATGAGGAAGCTCGAGCCGAGGTCGGCCTAGGGGTGACGAGGCTGTGTCTGGCGAGGTGCCGAGATAGACTCTACGAGGTCGAGCTCGGATTGCGCCGAGCTGAAAGCGAGAGGCCCACCTCCAGCTCATCCTCGGCCGGCGAGATATCGAGATTCGCCGTTTGGAAAGCAGGATTGCCGAGCTTATCCTCGAAGGTGAATATTCGCCAACTGATTTTAGTAATGAGATTCGGGTTCAGTGCATCCGTCATAACTTGTCCAAAATAACAGCGGAGAGAGACGATTTGCTTTCCGAAATACAACATCTTCAGTCCGTAGAGGTGAAGCTTCGGAGTGAGGGCGAGGGGCTGACGGCCGAAGTGGCCAAATTGACGACCGAACGGGTTCAGTTGACTACCGAAGTTGAAGCGCTCAAGAGGGTGACGGTGGACAGAAGCATCGAGGTCACCCACCTTCGGCGCCTCATCGCCAGCCGATCTGGAGTCCCGGACTCCGCGATACCCCCACGTTTCGAAGTCGACGTCAAGGACGACTCGCTGCGGGATCGGATCTCGGAGTTGGAGGCAGAAGTGGCCCGTCTTAAGCTGCATTCAGGGCCGATCAATGTTCGAAGCACGTCATGCACTCGCGCTGAGAGCGAGCGGGGCATTACCTTTTATGAGATGGCGACCCATCAGCGGATCGGCCAACCTAGTCCGGGGGACGCGCAGAGCTCGGTGGCAATTTCGTCGAGCGGAGCGTCCGTCGGAGTGGCCACTAGAAGTGGTGCCGAGGATACGTCTCAGTTCGCAGGCTTGGGGTCGCGCTCCGGAGACAAGCGTCGCCACCCTCGGGTGTCTTTGAAGCGGAACGCCACGGCTCCAAAAAAGCGCTAAAGTGGTCGACTCCGCGAGTTGTTGTGTATTTTTCGTTTTTGCTAAGTGTAATAAGTCGGCATTGTAACTTTTTCTTTGGCGAGTTGTAATCCTGTTGTGTTTGTCTCTGTATTTCATCAATAAAAGCGTTGTTGCCGAACTCGTGTGTTTTACTCTTGTGACTGTTGTCTGCTTTGCTGCAGCTTCCAAAGTGTTGGACTCCGAATGGCGAGCTTCTTCCAGTTCGTTTAGGAGCGAACTCGCAAAGTAGCATCGAACCAAGTGTCGGACTTCGGCGCCCTTGTTTGATTAGGTTAGGGTTGTTGGAGCGTTTCAGAGTGGCGAACTACCCCTAGCTCGCTTGGGAGCGAACTTGCGGAGTAGAGTTGAACCAAGCGTCGGACTCCGAACCATTCAACGGCTGTGGGAGCAGTTCCGAATGGCGAGCTACTTCTAGCTCGCTTGGGAGCGAACTTGTGAAGTAGAATCGAGCCAAGTGTTGGACTCCGGAACCATTGTAAGTTTAAGGGTGTGGGAGCAATTCCGAATGGCGAACTACCCCTAGCTCGCTTAGGAGCGAACTTGCGGAGTAGAGTCGAACCAAGTGTTGGACTCTGAACCATTCAACGGCTGTGGGAGCAGTTCCGAATAGCGAGCTACTTCTAGCTCGCTTGGGAGCGAACTTGCGAAGTAGAATCGAGCCAAGTGTTGGACTCCGGAACCATCGTAAGTTTAAGGGTGTGGGAGCAATTCCGAATGGCGAACTACCCCTAGCTCACTTAGGAGCGAACTTGCGGGGTAGAGTCGAACCAAGTGTTGGACTCCGAACCATTCAACGGCTGTGGGAGCAGTTCCGAATGGCGAGCTACTTCTAGCTCGCTTGGGAGCGAACTTGCGAAGTAGAATCGAGCCAAGTGTTGGACTCCGGAACCATCGTAAGTTTAAGGGTGTGGGAGCAATTCCGAATGGCGAACTACCCCTAGCTCGCTTAGGAGCGAACTTGCGGAGTAGAGTCGAACCAAGTGTTGGACTCCGAACCATTCAACGGCTGTGGGAGCAGTTCCGAATGGCGAGCTACCTCTAGCTCGCTTGGGAGCGAACTTGCGAAGTAGAATCGAGCCAAGTGTTGGACTCCGGAACCATTGTCAGATTAAAGAGTTAAAAGCAGAGAGATGTACTAGCAGTGAAAATATGAAAAACTTTATTTATTAATATCTAAAGATCGGCTGCTTCTAAAGTTGCTAGCCGTTATTACAATGAAAAAATAAAAGGAAAAATCACTACTAGTAAAAGGAGGGGAATGGTGTGACATCTCGAGTTACTTAGAGAGGCGTAGTTGCCTTCTCTTGGTATTTCAAAAGATGGCCGGCATTCCAAGTTCTGGAAATTTCTCTGCCTTCGAGATCTTCTAGCTTGTACGCACCGGGGCGGATCATCTTCGAGATCTTGTACGGTCCCTCCCAATTCGGGGCCAGCTTGCTTTTCTGTCCGGGGAACGAGATGGCCAATTTCCGGAGGACTAAATCCCCTTCTTTGAGGTCCGTTGGGCGGACCCTTTTGTTGTATGCTAGCTCGATCCTCCTTCGGTAAGCTTGTTGGCGTATGGCCGCTCTCTCTCGGATTTCGTCTATCAGGTCTAGGCTGGCTCTGAGCTCTTTTGCATTCTGCTCTTCTTCAAAGGCCATCAAACGAGGAGAGGGTATCCCAACTTCTAGGGAAATGAGGGCCTCGGACCCATAGGTGAGATTAAACGGGCTCTCGCCTGTTGGGGTCCGCTTGGTGGTGTGGTGATTCCAGAGCACGTTTGGCAGCTGATCGACCCACAGTCCTTTGGAACACTTGTCTAATCTCTTCTTGATGCCCAAGAGAATCTGTCGGTTGGCATTCTCGGCCTGGCCATTCGACTGAGGATGGGAGACGGAGGAGAATCGGTGTTGTATGGAGAGGTCCTCACATAAGGCTCAGAAGGCGGCCCCAGTGAACTGTGTTCCATTATCTGTGACTATGACTTGGGGAACGCCGAACCGGCAAATCACATTTTTCCAGAAGAATTGAACGACTCTGTGCTCAGTGATTGTAGCCAGGGGCTCGGCTTCTATCCATTTAGAGAAATAGTCGACTGCCACGACTAGGAACTTTAGCTGTCCGGGAGCTGGTGGAAACGGTCCTAGTAAATCCATCCCGCACATAGCGAAGGGGATCGGACTTGATAGGGAGGTGAGCGGTGCTTGTGGAAGGCGTCGGATGTCTGCATACTTTTGACAGGAGCTGCATTGCCGAACGTGTCGTTCGGCGTCCCGTAGTAGAGTGGGCCAGTAATACCCGTAGTTCAACACTTTGCGTGCTAGGGCTCTGGAGCCAGAATGAGCTCCGCCGATGCCCTCGTGGAGCTCTTGTAGGGCGTAGTCGGCTTGCCTGGGGGAAAGGCACCTTAGGTAAGGCCGACCGTCCACCTGGGTGAAGGAGCGTTTATATAAGATGCCTTCGATTAAAGTAAAACGCTAGGCTCGGGTCCTGATTCTTCTTGCTTCCCTCGGATCTTCAGGGAGGAGTCCGTCCTTTAAGAATTCGACAATGGGTTTCATCCAGTTGTCTTCGAGGAGGACATGCAATGTTTCAACGGAGTCTGGTGCTTCGTCCTCTATGCTTGGCTTCAAGAGGACTTCTATCAATACGGTCTGCTCAAGACCTTGAAGGAAAGAGGAGGCTAATTTGGATAGGGCATCGGCCTGAGCATTTCTTCTCGGGGGATCCTTTGGATGAGGGCCTCTTCAAACAGCGCCATGAGGCTCTTGACTTTAGCCAAGTATTTAACCATTCTATCATCGCGGGCTTCATACTCACCGAGGACCTGGTTGACAACCAACTGAGAGTCGCTGAAGATCTGTAGCCGCTGTGCCCCTGCATTTCGGGCCATTCTTAGACCGGCTATTAGCGCCTCGTATTCGGCCTCGTTGTTCGAAGCTTTGAAATTTATACGGAGGGAGTATTGGAGGATGAAGCCGTCTGGGCCTGCCAGGATGACTCCCGCCCCGCTTCCCTCATTGCAAGAAGATCCGTCAACATAAATTGACCAAACCGGCGGCCCCTTTACTGTTTGGCAGGGCTCAGGGATTGTACTTTTAACTATGAATTCGGCCAGCGCCTGAGCCTTGATAGCGGTCCGAGGCTGATAAGTTATATCATGTTGGCTCAGCTCAATCGACCACTTCATGAGGCGACCGGAAGTCTCAGGTTTGTGAAGGACCTGTTTCAGCGGCTGGTCGGTAAGGACGACCACTGAATGGGACTGAAAGTAGGGTCGAAGCTTTCTCGCGGCCATTACCAGGGCATAGGCCATTTTCTCAATCTTCGGGTACCGGAGCTCGGCGTCCCGAAGCACCTTGCTGACGTAGTAAATGGGCTTCTGAGCCCTCTCTTCTTCTCTGACTAAGACCGCACTAAGCGTCTGTTCGGAAGCTGCCAAGTAGAGGTAGAGTGGTTCGCCAGGTATCGGTTTGCTGAGAAGAGGTGGATTGACGAGGTAGGCTTTAAGCTGGTCGAAGGAGTCTTGTTGCTGCTGCCCCCACTCGAATCCTTTAGCCCCCCTGAGGGCTTTGAAGAACGGGAGGCACTTCTCCCCGGACTTTGACAGAAAGCGCCCTATGGCAGCTAGGCGACCAGTCAATCTCTGAACTTCTTTAACATTTCTGGGAGGGGCCATGTCCAATATGGCCTTGATCTTTTCCGGATTTGCTTCAATTCCTCGTTGGCTAACCATGAAGCCGAGGAACTTTCCTGATGAGACGCCGAACGCACACTTGTTCGGGTTGAGTCTCATATTGTGCTTTCTTAGGACGTCGAAGGCTTCCTGAAGGTCGGCCACATGATCGACACCTCGGATGCTCTTTACAAGCATATCATCGACGTACACTTCCATGTTTCGGCCGATCTGGGCCTGGAAAACCTTGTTGACGAGGCGTTGGTATGTTGCACCGGCGTTCTTGAGACCGAACGGCATGACCCTGTAACAATAGAGGCCCTGGTCGGTAACAAACGACGTCTTCGGGATGTCTGGAGGGAACATTCTTATCTGATTGTAACCTGAGAAGGCATCCATGAAGCTGAGGAGCTCATGTCCCGAGGTTGCGTCAATCAGAGTGTCGATGCTCGGTAGAGGGAAAGGATCTTTGGGGCAGGCCTTGTTGAGGTCGGTGAAATCAATACAAATTCTCCACGTCCCATTGGACTTCTTCACCATTACTACGTTTGACAACCACTCAGGGTAGTTTACCTCCTGTATGAATCGGGCCTTCAACAACTTGTCTACCTCCTCTTTGATGGCGAGCTGACGCTCGGGGGCGAACTTGCGCCTCTTCTGTTGAACCGGTTTGGACCCCGGATAGACGCTCAGGCGGTGGACCAAGAGTTCTTCGGAGATACCGGGCATGTCTGCTGCGGACCATGCGAAGAGGTCTTGATTGGTTCGGATGCATTTCACAATATCTGCGTATAGGGCGGACGGGAGGGTCTTGCTTACGAAGAACTTGCGGGTCGGCTCTTGTTCAGAGAAGAGCACCTCCTCCAGTTCATCCACTGGCTCGGAGGTCGGTCTTGCAGTGTCTTGAGAAATTTCCAGTCTCTAAGGAGAGGACGGGCCCAAGGGTTGAGGTCATGTAGCACTTCCGGGCCTGCTCCTGATTTCCCCTTACTTCCCCGGCCCCGGACCGGGTGGGAAACTTCATCTTCAGATGGTATGCTGAGGGAACAACTTCCAGGGCTGCGAGGCCTGGCCGACCAAAAATGACGTTGTAGGCAGCGGGAACATCCACCACCATGAAGTCCATTGGCTCTGTCCGGGTGGTAGGAGTTTGGCCGGCAGTTACATCGAGGGTGATCACCCCTTCAATAGTTACCGGAACCCTCGTGAACCCATGGAGAGTGTAACCGGCGGGCTTGAGTCTGTCTCTGGAGAGCTTTAGGCCTTTAAAAGCGGAGAGGAAGAGGATGTTGACGGAGCTGCCGTTGTCTACTAAGATCCTCTCCACTTTGAAATTCGCCATGTGGAGGCTAATGACGAGGGCGTCACAATGTGGGATACGAACTCCCTCGAGATCTTCGTCGAAGAAGGTGACTGACACTCCGAGGCCTTTGGGAGGAGGGGTGGTCCGGACTGAGTTGACTTCCCTGATAAATGCTTTTCGAGAGGAGTTCGAGGAGCCCCCCATTGGACCCCCATGGATGAGGTGGAGGACTCGCTCTTCCTCAAAGTCTGGCGTCTCTTCTCGTTCCGGACGCTTGTTAGCCCCCCGAGGCGGGGGAGGAAGTTCGGCTCGGTCCTTTCTTACAAACTTCGTTAGTTGCCCCCTCTGGATAAGGGCTTCGATCTCGTTCCTCAGAGCACGGCAGTCGTTGGTGTCATGCCCATGGTCCCGGTGATAGCGGCACCATTTCTCTCTATCTCTTCTCTTGGCGGGGGTGTTCATCTTCGGAGCTGGAGGCAAGACCCCTTCTTTTTCAACTTCCATGAAGATGGCGGAGATGTTAGTAGTGAGGGGAGTGAACTTCTCAAATCTAGGGGAGGTCGGCGCTGACCGGCATTATCCTTCTGGAGCTTCTTGGCTCCTTCTTCTTCCGCTCCTTTTCTCTTAGACCCAGAGGTAGACCCCTCCCAGTTGGGTTGTTGCTCGGCCTCTTCGGCCCGGATATACTTTTCAGTGCGAAGGAGAAGGTCGGAAAAGTCATGTGGTGGTTTCTTGGCGAGGGAGGAGCGGAGGTTGGAATTGAGGACATTGGATTGAAATGCTACCGTAGCGACCGACTGGTCGTGGGATGCTATGGATCTGGCCTCGGCCGTGAACCTCTTCACGTAGTCTCTCAATTTTTCTCCCTTCTTCTGGTGGAGGTGCAATAGGGAGATGCTCGTCTTCTCGGCCCTTCGGCTGCTTACGAAATGTGTGACGAAGAGGGTTTCGAACTGTTCGAAAGAGAATATCGAGGAGGGGGCGAGACGAGAATACCACTCTCGGGCCGGTCCTTTGAGAGTTGCGGGGAAGGTTTTGCAGAGGAGGGCATCGGAAGCTTGATGTAGAAGCATCAGGGTCTTAAAACTTTCAATGTGATCAACTGGATCGGTTTCCCCGGTGTAAGTCTCAAATTGAGGAGGCTTGAAGCCGAACGGGACAGGTGCATCCACTATGGTTCGGGAGAAAGGGGGTCGGCTAGGACGTAGGGTCCTCCCCCTGAGCTCTTCTTCTCGGTTTATCTGACCCAGGCGTCTCTCTACTTCATGAAGACGGCGGTTCATGGTGTCGTCTCTCCGACGGTAATCTGCCGAGCCACGAGACTCGTCTTCGTATGCGGGAGAACGAGGGCTGCGGCGATGGTAACTTCGGGAGCGGCGAGGACTTGGGGTACGCCGGGAGTTGCTAGGAGCAGGATGAGGAGACGGGGACCGTCGGTGAGGGCTTCGGACTGGAGGAGGGGACGGCACCTTCGGCCCATCAGGATTTTGACGAAGGTTGAGAGCCTGCAGGACGGTCGCTTGGAACTGCTGGAACTTGGCACGGGTGATTGGTGCCTCATTGCTCCTGGGCTGTTGCCGACCTGCGGGAGAGTGCCTTCTTCGGTAATGATCGGGGGACTCCTTCCCCCCCTGCGGATGGGCGACCTGTGATGCCGGTGGCGAGGAGACCGCTCGCCCGGATAGTGTTGGCGGGAGGCTCCCTCTCGGGCCCGTTTTTCTTCCAGATGGCGGCGGAGATCATCCTCCTTCTGGCGGTTAGTGGCTGTATTGTGGCGACCAGAGGCTCGGGGGTGATGGGAGGCCATGGAGTGAGTGGAGGCGTTGCGGATGGAGACCTGTTCTTGATGAAGGGGTTGTTTCTGAGGGTTAGGACCCTTTGGATCAGGAGGGGGAAGGTTCTGTTGGAGCGGGTCTTCCGCCGTAGGAGGAAGCTGCGCTTGTTGTTGAGCAGGATTGTTGGGAACTTCTTGCTGGTCAGGGTTGGGTGCCCGGTTGGACCCCCTCGACCTGACTTTTCGAGGTGGCATGGCTGGAGAAAACCTGTTTTCGGGGAAGAGGAGAGGTTCCTATTCGTTAGTTTCCCACAGACGGCGCCAATCTGTTGCCGCTAAATTTGGTGTGGGCGCAAACAGATGAATTTGTGGGTTCTTAGGAAAACTGAATAGTAAACCTGTATACCTGTTTCTTTGGGCTTCGATCGTCGCTCCCGCCGTACACCTGCAAAAAGTGCGAGACACCGGGGGTGTTCCCGGCGACGCACCCTCCGACGCTCAAGTCAGTAATCTAGGAAGACTATGAATGAGCGCAAAAACTGGTGAAAGATTGATTACCTCTTAATGGAGATGGATGGGGGGTATTTATAGGCGTCTCAGGGAACAGATTAGGAATGTAATCCCCGTGATCTGATATGGAATATTCCCCTTGTAAACAGATTAGGAATGTAATCTGATAAGGTATATTCCCCATAAGCAGATTAGGAATTTAATCCCCAAATCCCAGTGAAAAGATAGATGTATATCAGGGCCGTCGATCAGGATCGATCAGGGACCCCGATTTTATCTTGTTGGGTTGGATGCGCAGCGGATTAGAACCCGCACCCTCTCGTCGGTGGACCCATTCGTGGGTTATTGGGTCCTTTGGGGAGAAGATCCAATACCCATTTTGGACCCTCTTGTAGGTGAAATTGCCGATTTACCCCTGGGCCCCAAGATTCGTACCCGATTTGGACGGTTCCGATTAACCCCCATTTTTAGCCATATCAATAGTGATATTCCCAAAACAGCTTTTCGAACACACCATGGCCACTTTGAATTCCTTGTCATGCCCTTTGGTCTCACTAACGCTCCTGCCACTTTCCAAGGTCTGATGAATGAAGTTTTCAGAGAGTATCTGCATAAATTTGTCCTTGTATTCTTCGATGATATCTTGGTTTATAGTCCCACATGGGAGAGCCATATCTTACATTTATCACTCACCCTAGGGGTTTTGAGAGCTCACCAACTGGTTGCAAAGAAGAGCAAATGTGAATTTGGGCAAGTATCTGTTGGGTATTTAGGCCATGTGATAAGTGCTGAAGGAATATCAGTCGACTCAAGCAAGATCCAAGCTACAGAAACTTGGCCAGAGCCAAAAACAGTGAAAGAGTTACGAGGGTTCTTGGGGTTAACTGGGTATTACCGCAAGTTTGTTAAAAATTATGGGGGAATTGCTCAACCTCTAACTCAACTCCTGAAGAAGAATGCATTCAAATGGTCGTCAGCCGCTGCTAGTGCTTTTGCTTCCCTTAAGAAGGCAATGACCACCACACATGTTCTTAAAACCCCCGACTTCTCCAAGTCCTTTGTAATCGATACTGATGCTTCACAGTATGGAATTGATGCTATTCTCCTCCAAGACTCACATCCTATAGCCTTCATGAGCAAAGGTCTAAATGGAAAGAATTTGGCTCTATCTACCTATGAGAAGGAAGTTTTGGCTATCTTACAAGCTGTTAAACAATGGCACCAATACTTGCTTGGCATTCCTTTCACTATTAGAACAGATCAGCAAAGCATTAAGTATATTTTGGACCAAAGGATCAACACATAATTTCAAGAGAAATAGCTTTGGAAATTGCTTGGATTCACTTTCAAGGTGCAGTATAAGAAGGCAATAGTGTTGTTGATAGTCTCTCGAGGAGGAAAGAAGCCCAAGGCACTTGTTGTGTGATCACCTTTGTGGTTCCACAATGGTTAGAAGGAGTAAGAGGATGGTGGAGCAAGACTCTTACTTCACTAAGCTTCAAGAGAAATTACATGAAGGAAAGTTGGAGGCCAACTTATACAAACAAACTGGGGGGAATTGGTACTATAAGGGTAGAATCTTGATAAGTCCCACTTCTGAAATGAGGAAGGTAATATTCTTTGATCACCATTCATCAAGTGTGGGAGGCCATTCTGGCTTCCACAAGACTCTGCAGAAAGTCAGGCGTGCATTTACTTGGGAAGGTATTAGTAGAGATATAAAGAGCATGATAAGAGAATGCTTGAGCTGTCAACAGAACAAAAGTGAATCCATACTTCCCGCAGGTCTTCTTCAACCCCTTAAGATCCCTAACATGATATGGGAGGACATATCCATAGACTTCATTGAAGGCCTCCCCAAAAGCCATAACCAAAGTGTGATCATGGTGGTGGTTGATCGCCTCTCAAAATATGCCCATTTCATTGCTCTCTCACACCCTTACACCTCTCAATCAGTTGCACAAGCCTTTGTTGATAACATATACAAGCTTCATGGGATGCCCAAGTCCATAGTGAGCGATCGAGACCCAATCTTTATCAGTAAGTTTTGGAAGGATTTCTTCACCTTACAAAATTGTAAGCTTCATCACTCCACAGCTTATCATCCCCAAAGTGACGGCCAAACGGAGATAGTAAATAAAGCCTTGGAGATGTACTTGCGGTGCTTAAGTGGCCAGAAACCCTTAGAATGGAGTAAATCGCTTGCTTGGGCAGAATTTTGGTACAATACTTGTTGGCATGTGTCGACAAGTCTCACGCCATTTGAGGGAGTATATGGCAGACCTCCACCATCTCTACTGCATTATGTAAGGGGAACTTCAAATCTACCCACTGTTGAAGAAGCACTAATGTCGAGAGATGCTATTTTGAAGCTGTTAAAGGATAATATCTTGATAGCTCAAGAGCGTATGAAATGCTTCGCTGATAAAAGGAGGAGTGAGCGTGAATTTGCAGTTGGTGATTTGGTTTTTCTCTGGCTGCAGCCATATAAGCAGGTCTCATTGCAACACCCATCTCCCAAAAGCTGTCCCTGAAGTTTTTTGCCCCTTATAAAGTTGTGGAAAGAGTGGGTTCCGTAGCTTATCGCCTTGATTTGCCACCACAGGCTTCAATTCATCCTGTTTTCCATGTCGCCAAGCTAAAGAGATGTTATGGACTTCACACTGTCGTTGTAGCCCCTGATTTACCCCATTGGTGGATTGATGATTCCCTAGTTGATGAACCTGAACTGGTGTTAGAAAGGAGAATGTACTAGAAGAACAATCGAGGAGGTGTCTAGTTATTGATCAAATGGAAGAACTCAGGTTATGAGAGGCTTCGTAGGTGGATGTAGATGAATTTCGTGCAAAATTCCCCACCTTCGAGCTTGGGACAAGCTCGCTGTTAAGGGGGGAGGAGTTGTCAGGATCACCGGAGGCCCGTCCAGCGCCAGCGTAGCACCATGAACTCAGTTAACCCACCAGAGCTGCGAGAAAGTGGAAGTAGGAGTCGTTAATTGTGTGTATCTGATGTATCTGCTTTTTACATAGAGTGTTTTAAAATGGGAAAGGGCGGGTAAGGAAATGTGTGCTAAGCGCGTATCTCTTGTTTGTCGCTAGTGTAACTGTTTCATCCCCCCTTACCATATATTGTCAGCTGTATTTTCCTTTTAAAATCAATAAAAATTGTTAACCTTCTTCTTCAATCTCAAATCTCTTTCTCTCTAAACTCCTCTTCTTCCATTAATGGCGAGATCCCAATCTAGACGCAACCCCAACCCTGACACCTTCAAGCTAGGAAGTATATCTAAAGTGTAATGGAACTAACATTATCCTATTACCCTTTATGACTACAAGTCTAGACTATGCCTTTTAAAAAAAAATTAAATAGCGCTACCCTTTCTTATAATAAAAATAGAAGAAAGAACTATCACTACTGTTCCTATCTACGTTATAAGGTTTGTGGACTGACTAGTCTTCAAGAATGCCCATTCGATACATATATAGAGTTTTTGTTTGGATCATTTAACGTAAAAAGAAAATCGATGAGAGCAGCAAGGATTGCATGATTATTCAGAACAATTATATCTATATATCTTATACTAATTAGAGAGAGTCCACACCCTCTCTTCATTCTCTATTTTGAAACAAAGAAATGAGAGAAAGAATAGGAATTCATATTTAACTCACACGTGCACTACACACAATTTTATTAAAAAACCAGAACAAAATGAAAACCTCAATTCCTCAAACACAGTCTATGTTACAAAATTTCTTTACAATAAAATCAACTTCTTCAATGTTTATACTATTTGTTACAACTTTGGTTACAAAAGTTTGGCATAAAACAAAACGATTGAGAGGCACAAAAACTAGAGAGGAGGAGAGAAATAAAACCAATAAAGTGAAATGAAAAAAGAAAATAATAAATCAAACCGATTTGATGTCGAGGCTTGTGTAGCACACAATCTCCTTAAAATAGTTTTCGCCACGTCCGGGTGCTAGAACTAGTTGAGGCGCCTGTCTCCCAGGATGCAACGGCACAGAAGGTTCACATAGTCACCATGCAACGCTCTCGAACTGGCAACGTCAGAACTCTACCACCTTACTGAATGGACTCAGCAAACGGAAGAGTTAAGAACAGAACAAAGAGAAAGAGGAGAGAATTTTATGTGCAGGGAAGAAAGAGAGGGGGGGGCTCTATATATGGAGTCAGGGTTAGACACTTGTAACGGCAGACAAAGCTATGAATGCCTTCAGTATAACAGCAGACAATGTATTGAATGCATACACTGTAACGGCAGATAGCAGTCATTACCCTGAATGCCACAGTGTAACTATAGACAGTCAATTGAATGCATACAATGTAACGGCAGACAAAATATTTAATACTGCACTGAAATGGCAGACAAAACCGTTTCTACATTTATAACAGTCGTTTACAAAGGAAAAAATCAAAACTGCAGCAAAAGGGAGCTCTGCACGGGGTGGGGTTATGTCGGTGTGGGATTCGTGTCCGCAGGACATGCGAGCACACACAAGTCGCATATAATCCGGTCCGAGATTTGCATCCCCCTGCGCGCGTAAGAGAGAGCCTCTCTTCTAGCTATCTTACAATGCTTAGAAGAAGGTTACTATATATCCTCTTCTAATTCCTTTGATTTTTCCGATGTGGGACTTTGTTCCCTCAACCCATTTTTTCAAGAATGAAAATGTCTCACTTTGAGAGACAATTTCTCATTCGCCCCTTAACCATTTTTAGCAAATTAATATACGATTTTGATCTACTCACGAAGGAGAACACAAATTAATCAAGATCTCTCAATAATTCATTGAGGATCTTACTCAAAAAATTGCTTAAAAACTGGTCCGTAAATGGTGTATAAAATACCCATTTTCTAACATTCCCCACATGAATGAAAATTGACGACTACAGACACGACAGACTGACACGACATACTTGGTGATAGAATTCAGCGGTTGAATCCTGCATAAGATAGGTAGGTGTTACCCTTTGAACCTTCCCTTATGAAAATATGTTTACTTTACTAACTAAACAGTAGACGCGATGTCTTTAAACTGTTCTGTCATTTGTGTAAACGATGATATATCTCACACAGAAATCTTCCTAACGCATTTTCAGTTCTCACTGTTATGTTTGTTTTGGCCATGAACATACGCCTGGTTCTGCAAGAATTTAACAGGACTATTGCCCTATATTATTCCCTTGGAAGCGGCCCTTCTTCCCTCTTACATAGGTGATTTCTTACTTAAGAGTAACCCGCATTACTCTGCTCGGATATTCGACGCATAAGAATCATTAAAAGCCTAACTTAACCTGTTACCTTACGGGCATCACTGTTTTATCATGGGAATGGACATGGGAAAATTCCCACAGTGTTCCAACTTGGTCTTTACAATTTAGTTGTCCCTTTGAACCTAGATCTTGGGATCTCCAATCAGCTAGGTTGGGTGTCCACTATATCGACTTATTCTTTCATGGGCTTTAGTCTCATTCCCCTCGATGATTTATCAACTAACTCTCTATTTAACCCTTTGATTAGCGGATCCGCAAGGTTATCCTTTGACTTTACATAGTCCACAGAGATAACCCCAGTAGAGAGTAGTTGTCTATTGATATTATGTCTTCGACGAATATGTGTAGATTTACCATTATACATATTGCTTTGTGCTCTACAAATTGCAGTTTGACTATCTGAATGTATGCAGATTGGAGGCACATGCTTCGTCCACCTTAGAATATCCTCAAGGAAGTGGCATAACCATTTAGCCTCTTCCCATTGTCCAGTGCGATAAATTCAGATTTCATCGTGGATTTAGCGATCACTGTTTGTTTCAAAGATTTCCAAGAAACTGCTGCACCACCTAGTGTAAACACATAGCCACTAGTGGATTTTGAATTATCACTAGATATCCAGTTCGCATCACTGTATCCTTCAAGTACAACCGGGTATCTCGTATAGTGCAGCCCATAGTTATGAGTAAAACGCAAGTACTTCAGTACTCTTGTAATTGCTTGCCAATGCTCGCTTCCAGGATTACTCGTATATCTACTTAGTTTACTCACTGCATAGGCTATGTCTGGTCTTGTACAACTCATTAAGTACATTAGACTGCCTATGATTCTAAAGTATTCTACTTGAGAAATACTCTCACCTTTATTCTTGAATAAATGTAAAGTTAGATCTATTAGAGTTCTGCCAATTCTAGAGTTATCTTTATCATATTTTCCAAGAATATTGTCAACATAATGTAACTGGCTTAAAATAAGCTCGTCTGATGTTCATGTGATTTTAATTCCTAATATAACATCAGCTAGTCTCATGCTTTTCATGTCAAACCTCGAGTTCAACATGTTTTTAACATATTTAATCATCTGATCATTGCTTCCAATAATAAGCATGTCATCTACATACAAACATATAATGACATATCCATCTTCTGTGTCTTTGACATATACACATTTATCACATTCATTGATCTTGAAGCCATTTGTCATCATGACATTGTCAAATTTCTCATGCTACTGCTTTGGAGCTTGTTTCAAGCCATAGAATGACTTCACCAGTTTACACACTTTCTTTCCGCATCCTGGAGCTGAAAAGCCCTCAGGTTGTTCCATGTAGATTTCTTCATCTAAATCTCTATTAAGAAAATCTGTTTTTACATCCATTTGATGTACTTCAAGATTGCGCAGAGCTGCTATTACAAGTACCATCCTAATGGAACTTATTCTCGACACAGGAGAATATGTATCAAAGTAATCAAGACCCTCCTTTTGTTTATAACCTTTAATTACAAGTCTTGCCTTATATTTATCAATTGATCCATAAGGTTTTATTTTTCTCGTGAAGATCCACTTAGAACCTAAAGGTTTACTACCTAGTGGAAGATTCACTAGTTCCCAAGTATGATTTTGCAAGATAGAATCAATTTCACTCTTGATGGCTTCTTTCCATAAAGGACCATCACTAGAGTTCACCGCTTCCTTGAAGGTTTGGGGTTCACCTTCAAGCATAAAAGTCAAGAAATCCGAACCAAAAGATTTTTTCATTCTTGTTCTTTTACTACGTCGAGGTTCGTCCTCAACTTCTTCATCTTGGTCTTCACTATCTTCACCAATAGTCTCATGTGTTTATTTGGAGGAACTTGGTTCGTGTTCTTTGATATATCAGTGATATCGAATTTGTACACCAAGAACCGATAGGCACTATTGTTAAGTGCATAGCCAATGAAAATGCAATCAACCGTTTTTGGTCATATTTTCACTTTCTTAGGTGGAGGTACTGCCACCTTGGCAAGACATCTCCACATTCGCAAGTAATTGTAAGATGGATTTCTTCCTTTCCATAATTCATATGGAGTTTTCTCTTCTTTCTTTTTGGGCACCTTATTCAAAAGGTAGTTAGCTGAAAGAATAGCTTCTCCCCACAAGTTTGGTGGCAAACCAGAAATCATTAACATTACATTCATCATTTCTTTCAATGTACGATTCTTTCTCTCAGCAACATCGTTGGACTGAGAAGAATAAGGCGCTGTCGTTTCATGTATAATCTCATGCTTAGCACACGTGTCAGAAAATGGCGATTCATACTCTCCACCTTGGTTGCTTCATAGCGCCTTAATTTTCTTGTTAAGTTGGTTCTCAACTTCATTTTTATAGAGAACAAACTTCTCTATAGCTTCATCCTTGTTTTTAAGCAAATATACATAGCAGTATTTTGTGTTGTCATCAATGAAGGTAATAAAATATTTATTACCACCTCTTGTTTGTATCAGTTTCAAATCACAAATATTGGTGTGAATTAGATCAAGAAGTTCAGTGTTTCTTTTAACACTTTTAAACGATGATCTTGTTAGTCATGCCTCAATACAAGTTTCACACTTGTGTTTGGAATCAATTTGGAATGTTGGTATGTGATTCAAGTTAATTAGTCTACGCAAAGTATTATAATTAACATGTCCTAGTCTACCATGCCATAAACTGGAAGACTCAAGCATATAAGTAGAAGAGCTAGCTTTATTAATATTTTTGACCATGGTCATTACATTGAGTTTGAACATTCCACCACTCATGTATCATACATTCCACTTTTCGACAAAACAAATTTGTTTGACTCAAACACTAAACGAAAACCGTGGTTATTAAGCAACGAACCAGATACTAGGTTCTTATGAATTTCAGGAACATATGCAACATTGTTCAGAGTCAATTCCATTTCAGAAGTCATCTTCAAGATCACCTTGTGTAGTGCCCCGAATTTTCAATATAATATCTCAGAAATACGTGGCACAATTCCAGAATCAACTTCAATGTAATCATAAACATAGCAATCAAATATAGAGAAAAATTAAAACTTTTTATTACATCAATTGTTTACAATGCACAACGGAAAATTAAACACCTTAAATTACATTTCTTTCTTTTACAACACATTCTTTTACAATTTACATAAGCTCTATTATCATTCTACTACATGCATCCAAATTCCAAGCTATAGGTACCTACCTGTAAAACATGAGGCTAGAGATAACCCTAACCCCCAAAACTACAGGGGTCAACCATAACATTGTGAGTGACATAAAAATAAATGCAACATAAATAAAACATAAAGCATAGAGTCATTACCAACATGTATTAACATTAAGAATAAAATGAAATAAGAAATAACAATAGATAAAACATGAAAACATCAAGTGAAACTAGACTATGTGTCAAGTGTAGAAAAACAGGAAAACACATGCATGAAACCAAGTCAAGAAAACACCAATGCTATATGCTGACTCTCTAATGCATACTTGTTAAATCTATGCATCTCACTCTACATAGGTTTGGTGCAAGCCCTTATCGTTCTCCACTTTATAGGGTTTAATCCCTCGCTATGCAACTAATCCTACTACGATGACTACTACGAGATATAGATAAACGTGAGTATTAGCCCATGCCCCAATAATTCTAGAGGTCAATCTCTATCCACAGATAATTTCGGAGACTATTTCACTCACACCTGGGAATCTTCGTAAATACCCGACACCGCAAGCTATGGTGCCTCATCACACGAATACCCCATGAGCGTTGCCTCGACCCCGATAATTCCGGAGATCAATCCCACACCGCAGGTAATTCCGGAGACTATTTTACTCACACCTCAATAATTCCGAGGATTATCTCACACCGCAAGCCATACTGAGGTCCATAACCCATGTTCTCATTTCATCATATCACCAACTGGTGCATGTCCTTATCTTGTTAAGTTAATTAAATTAATTCACGAATCTCCTAGAGCTGGTGTACCCCACCGGACTTAACTCAACTGATCAACAACAAGCCTCAACAGGCCAAACCACAGACTCTCAACTGCCGGTATATTAGGGTCCCACACACCCAGTAGCGACATCAAGGCCAAACTTTTAATACAACTCATACTTTTTTTAAATTTAGAAAAAGTTTCAAAAATACTATAATCTGTAGCAAAATGATATTTAGAACAGTATGTCATAAATCCAAAAATATTAAAAAATCAATCGTTTAAAAGATCATTAGAAAAATTCAAGAAAACGTCAGTCAGAATAGTGACAGTCGACTTCAAACTGTAGTCGGTCGACTGTCCCGCGTAAAAATCCAAAACCTCGAGAAACACTAATCAAAGCAGTGATAGTCGACTGTATAAAGTGGTCAGTTGACTGTCCCGCATGTTCCCGCATGAAAATCCAAAACTCCAAGAAAACACAAATCAAAGCAGTGGCAGTCGGCTGTATAAAGTGGTCAGTCGACTATCCTGCATAAAAAATCCAAAACTTCCAGGAAACACAAATCAAAGCAGTGGCAGTCGACTGTATAAAGTGGTCAGTCGACTGTCCCGCATGAAAATCCAAAACTCCAAGAAAACACAAATCAGAGCAGTGGCAGTCGACTGTATAAAGTGGTCAGTCTACTGTCCTGCATGAAAACCCAAAACTTTCAGGAAACACTGCAACCAGGATCGCGACGGTCGACTGTCGAAATTAACCAGTCGACTGTCGTACCTACAGACTGCAGTTTGAGTTTGTGCATGTTTTAACCGATACAATGTTTTAATTTATAAAAATGAAATCTGTAAATAGTACATTCCTGAGACGATTAAATATGACTTGTAGAGTATATAGGAGTCCATAAAAACAAATCAAAACCGCTTCGAATTGATAAAATGGCATTTTGATGAATTTCTTCAAAACAATGACACGAACATATGCATATACGAAAATAGAGTTTTTGAGAATCAATTACACGTCAAGATAACTTTGTATTATATTCCAAACCATATCAATGCCAAAATATGTTAAGATATAATCAAATTCTACAAAACATACGAAGATTCAATTTCTTCAAAACCCACAAAATAGGATATTCTTGTAGAAATGTTTGTGCATGTTTGTGCACCAAGAAAACATCACAAATCCATCAATTAGAAATAACAAAATATTCAAATTTAATATTAGTATTTGAGCAATTCAAATCCAAGTAAAACTTCACAAAATCATAAAATCCCCAATTTAATCATATCGTATTAAACCCAAATCTAGTTATCACAACTCCAACCCCAAAACTTGATCTTTTGATTCATTTATCCTTCTCATAACTCATCAAACTCACTTACAACTTTTCACAATAGTTAACATATGAATATAGACAAATATAACATTACCATGGTCAAGTTGCATTCATCCAACTCATTAATAGTCAAAAATCTCATCTTTAATCAATTTGTACATAACATCCACCATACTCAATCCAATCAGCAAAATCCGAAAGAAATAGCCTACTCATGATTTCTATTTGGTTATTTAACAATCTCAAATCATCCACATACAATTCTAATCATCAGTACAAAATTTCCATGAAAGATCCAATTTTTTAATTCATCTATTCATCAAATCCATCATATGTATTCATACCAATCCCTAGCATGCTTTCTAATAGATGAAACACCACATACAACATTCAAAGAACAATACAAAACAAATTATATCATTCACCTCATTGAAGAAATCAACCGAATTAATAAAAAAAAGCCCTTCTTTTGCAAAATCCAAGATCATCTCTTCAAAACTCCAAGAAATTAATAGTAGAAATATATTTTTATTTTTTGCAGAGGAGAGGGACGGCTGTAGTGGCCATAATATAGGCCGAAATCTGGAGTTTTTAGGGTTTTACAAGTTTATGAAAACATCCCTTAACAAATTATTATTTTACACATATAAACCCTTCTTTAATAAAGTAGTTAAAATAAGTTAAATAAATTAAAATCCAATCAAATCGTCTTACTACTGAGTTTTCCAGCCATCTAGCACAGCCCAGAATTTAAAAAAATTCGGATATGTACTTAGAGTGGCAATTTTGCACAAAAGTCTCTCTTTTGTAATATTTCCAAATATGTCATAAAATATTCGTAAAAATCCAGAAAAATCAGAAATAATATTTACTAATACATATTAGATTTTCCAATTAAAATTTCTGACTTTTACTTTCCAGGAAAACATTTGCACAAGATCCACTTAAATTCCATATTTGCAAAAACACCATATTTGTTTAAATTTTTACCAAATCAACTCTAAATAAAACTTAAATAGATTTTATTTTCAATGATGACCATGGAAAGCCCAAAAATCAGTAAAAATAAATTTTCATTATTTGTTTGAGATCCAAACATCTTTTTACATAAAAGCCCATCTCTTTCGAAGTATTTATAAAAAATAGTTTCTTTACTCAGAAAAATCCCAAAATTTAGGATATACTTAATTATAAATAGGAGAATGTATCCAGGAATTTAAAAGTGGAGATTTGCACCCCAAAAAAACATTTGCACATATTTTGCACATGTAAAATTGAGAAATTCATAAAATAGTCAAATAAATTCAAATAAATATGAAAAATTAAAATATCATAAATAAATGAGGAAAACCAATTGTTAGCCATAAGATTTCAAAAATTCAAAATTCCTAACTTTGCACGTGCAAAATTGCAATTTCAAGAAAATAGTCAAAGTAGTCAACTTTACCAATATAATATTATTTAGTAATGCAAAATAAATCTTTTTATTTTGCGGGGTGTTACACCTTGCCTTGGCCCTTGGTTTCTGAAGTAGCCGAGTTCCCTATAAACATCTTCTCCTCATTCTCTAATGGTTCGAAAGTGGAGAGCATACTTCTGTTGGAGCACATATGTCGAGTAGCTCCAGTGTCAATCCACCATTCCTTTGGGTTTGAACATATCATATTCACCTCTGAGATCACAGCTGAGAGGTTGATATCGGAAACATCTTGAGTAATGCCTTGAATCAAGTTTGCTTCTCTGTTCCGGTTCTTCTTGGGTAATCTGCATTCAGTATATTTGTAACCCATCTTGTCACAATTGAAGCACTTGCCTTGAAACTTTGGCTTTTTGGAGATTCCTGTAGCGCCCCGAATTTCCAATATAATATCATAGAAATACGTGGCACAATTCCCAGCATTAACTTCAATGTAATCATAAACATAGCAATCAAATACAGGGAAAATTAAAACTTTTTATTACATCAATTGTTTACAAAGCACAGCGGAATACAAAACACCTTGAATTACAAATTTCTTTCTTTACAACACTTTCTTTTACAAATTACATAAGTCATTACATCATTTTAACTCAAGCATCCAAATCCCGAGCTATAGGAAATGACCTGTAAAATATGAGGTTAGAGATAACTCTAACCTCCAAAACTAAAGGGGTCAGCCATAACGGTGTGAGTGACATAAAAAAACAAGCAACATAAATAAACATGAAACATGGAATCATAAATAACACGTACTAGAGACAAGAATAAATGAAATAAGAAATAACAAGAAAACATGAAAAACATTAAGTGTAGCTAGACTAAGTGTCAAGTGTAGAAAACAGGAAAACACATGCATGAAACCAAGTCAAAAAAACACAATTCTATATGCTGACTCTCTAATGCGTACTTGTCGGAGTCTATGCATCCCACTTTACATAGGTCTGGTGCAAGCCCTTAACGTCTCCACATTGTAGTGTTTAATCCCCCGCTATGCAACTAATCCTAACACGATGACTACTACGAGATAAAGATAAACTGTGAGTATTAGCCCATGCCCCGATAATTTCGGAGGTCAATCTCTATCCACAGATAATTCCGGAGACTATTTCACTCACACCTGGGAATCTTCGAGAATACCCCACACCGCAAGCGATGGCATCTCATCACACGAATAAGACATGTGCGTCGCCTCGACCCCGATAATTCTGGAGATCAATCCCACACCACAGGTAATTCCGAAGACTATTTCACTCACACCTGGATAATTCCGGGGATTATCTCACACTGCAAGCTATACTGAGGTCCATAACCCATGTTCTCGTTCATCATATCACCACTAGTGCCTGTCCTTATTATTTAGGTTATTTAGTTATTTTACAAATCTCCTACAGTTGGTGTACCCTACCGGACTGAACTCAACAACTGATCAACTAAAATGCCTCAACAGGCTCAAACATAAATATCTCAACTACCGATATACTAGGGTCACACACACCCTCTAGAGACTCACACTCAAATATCCAAACCAATCTTCCAACATAAATTGCTCAGATAAAACAACACGAAAAACATTTGTTCAGTAGAAGATAAGGTATAGAATAGTAAATTATAGATTAAAATATTCAGAGAATAAATCATTTAAAAGAGCATTCAAAGATATAAAGATACATCAGTATCAGTCGATTATAGACAAGCGTAAGTATATTGTCCAGAAAGAAAATTCAATAGCTTAAAGAAAATAATTCTAAGTATAGTAGTCGACTGTAAAAGGGTCATAGGTCAACTGTCCAGAACGAAAATTCCAATAATCTTTAAGAAATAATTCTAAGTATAGCAGTCGACTGTAAAAGATCATAGGTCGACTGTCCAGAATGACTACTTCAAAACTTTACATAAAATAATTTTAAGTATTGATAGTCGACTGTAAGCGGCCATCGGTCGACTGTACAGAGAAAATCCAGATCTTAGAGAAATATCAAACAGAGCAGACTCAATCGACCGTAAAGATGAGTCAGTCGACAGTTCCGCGTGATAATTTAAAACTTCGAGAAAATTACAGCAGCCAGGCAGCGATGGTCGACTGGAAAGTCACACCGGTCGACTGTCGACCTGCAGACAGCAAAATTTGGTTGTGCACATTTCAACCGATACGTAGTTTTACTTTATGAAAATAATTTCTACAAAAAGCATATTTCTTATATCAAATACAACTTGTAGGGTATATAATGATCCATAAAAACTATATCAAAACTACTTGAATTTATAAAAATAGCGATTTGATAATTTCTTTCAATCAGACATAAATTGTGCATATAATCAAAAATAGAGTTTCTAAAAATTTAATTGTTCGTTGAAATAACTTTATATTCAGATCCAAACCATATCAATACCAAAATCTCAAAAAGATCCCCAATTTAGTTGTATTCATCCAACTCAATCCAATTTATCTCAAATCCAATTCTCAAGACATGATCTCATAATTCATTAGTCCTTCTCAAAATTTTTCTCAAACTCAATCACCATTATTAACTCATGAACATGAACAAATCTAACATTTCTATAATCAAGTTGTGTTCATCCAAACTCAAAGATAATAAAAACTCACATCATCCACATGCAAATATATTCATAGATAATTAGGGTTCATAAAAGATCAAATCTTAATTCATCAATCCATCCAATCCATCATGTACATATTCATACTCAAACCCTAACATGCTTTCTAGTAGATGAAATACCATATACAACATTACAAGAATAAAACAAAACAAATTATATCACTCACATACAACATGCACAAAATAAAATAAAATAAAACAAGTCACTCACATACAACATACACCAAACAAGATGAAACAAAACAAGTCACTCACCTCAATGAAGAAATCCAATCGAATTAATGAAGAATAAGAAAAAGCCCTTCTTTTGCGAAATCCAAAATTACCTCCTTTGAAACTCCAAGAAATAGTAAAAATATATTTTATTTTTGCAAAGGAGAGGTACGACTGTAGTGGCTATAATATAGGCTAAAATCTGGAGTTTCTAGGGTTTTACAAGTTTATGGAAACATCCCTTAACAAATTATTACTTTACATATATAAACCTTTCTTTAATAAAGTAGTTAAATAAGTTAAATAAATTAAAATCAAATCAAATCCTTTTACTACTGAGTTTCCCAGCAATCTAGCACAGCCCAGAAATAAAGAAAATTTGGATTTGTACTCAGGGTGGCAATTTTGCACAAAAGTCCATCTTTTTGTAATATTTGCAAATACGTCATAAAATATTCGTAGAAATCCAGAAAATTCAGAAATAATATCTAATAATAAATATTAGATTTTCCAATTAAAATATCTGACTTTTACTTTCCAGAAAAATATTTGCACAAGATCCAACATAAATTCCATATTTGCAAAAACACCATATTTATTTAAATCTTTACCAAATCAACTCTAAATAAAATTTAAATATATTTTATTTTCAATAATGACCATGGCAAGCCCAAAAATCAGTAAAAACGAATTTTCATTATTTATTTGAGATCCAAACGGCTTTTTACATAAAAGCCCCTCTCTTTCGAGGTATTTATAAAAATAGTTTCTTTATTCAGAAAAATCCAAAAATTTATTATAGACTCAATTATAAGTAGGAGAATTTAATAAAAATTTAAAATTGGATATTTGCACCAAAAATATTTGTACATATTTTGCATGTGTAAAATCGACAAATTTGTAAAATAGTCAAATTAATTTAAATAAATCTGAAAATTAAAATATCATAAATAAATAAGAAAAATCAATCATTAACCATAACATTTTAAGAATTCAAAATTCATAACTTTGCACGTGTGATGCACATGCATAATTGCAGTTTCAAGAAAATAGTCAAAATAGTCGACTTTACAAATTTAATATTATTTACTAATGCAAAATAAATCATTTTATTTTGCGGAGTATTACAATTCCTCCCTTAGGCCCCAACTTGGGACCCTTGTTATTGTGCTTGTTGGAACGTTGTTTATGTTCCACTACATTTGCCTTGGCAGCATGACTGATGAGTCCAACCTTTTCCAATCTCTATTGTCTTCTTCAATACGAAGCCTGACAATGAGGTCTTCAATGCTCATTTCTTTTCACTTATACTTTAGGTAATTTCAAAGTCTTTCCAACCTGGTGGTAATTGTTCAATTATACATGCTACTTGGAAACTTTCACTTAAGTTCATACCTTCAGCATGAATCTCATGCAAGATCAGTTGTATTTCTTGAACTTGACTGATCAGTGTTTTAGAATCTACCATTTTATAGTCTAGGAAGCGGACTACAATGAATTTCTTGGCACCGGCATCCTCAGTTTTATACTTATGGTCTAGTGATTCCCAAAGTTCTTTAGCTGTTCTTTTGTCAATATATACATTATACAAAGAATCGGCTAATACGTTCATTATGTAATTGCTACATAAGTAATCAACATTTTTCCAAGCATCCACAACGGTAATGACTTGGTTATCTTGCTTATCTTTCTTAAGATTTGGAGCTTCTTCATTCAAGAATCTTGCAAGATTCAATGTGGTCAGATAGAACATCATCTTCTTTTCCCACCCTTTGAAATTCTACCCGTTGAACTTCTCACGTTTCTCCCCATGGGAGACTGAGACAGGTTCATCGGTTGGCATTGGCATTCGTGCCGCAGCAGCAGTCGGTACTTGCGTCGTATCAGTAACCGGCACTTGGACCGTTTCAGACACAACAACATTCTCCGATGCAGTAGTCATTTCGATTCTGAAAAATACACAACACGATTGTAAGTTTTCCAGATTAAAGAAAAGGAACAGAAGTGCCTCAAAATCGGAAATCAAGAAAATCAGAAATTGTTTTAAGTTTGTTACAAAATTTGTACAAACTTCTTCAATGTTTATACTATTTGTTACAACTTTGGTTACAAAAGTTTGGTATAAAACAAAACGATTGAGAGGCACAAAAACTAGAGAGGGAGAAGAGAAATAAAACCAATAAAGTGAACTGAAAAAATAAAATAATAAATCAAACCGATTTGATGTCGAGGCTTGTGTAGCACACAATCTCCTTAAAACAATTTTCGCCTCATCCGGGTGCTGGAACTAGTTGAGGTGCCTATCTCCCAGGATGCAACGACACAGAGGGTTCACGTAGTTAGCACGTAATGCTCTCGAACTGGCAGCATCAGAACTCTACCACCTTACTGAATGGACTCAGCGAACGGAAGAGGACAGAACAGAATAAAGAGAAAGAGGAGAGAATTTTTTGTGCAGGGAAGAAAGAGAGAGGGGGGCTCTATATATAGAGTCAGGGTTAGACACTTTTAACGGCTGACAAAGCTATGAATGCCTTCAGTGTAACGGCAGACCATGTATTGAATGCGTACATTATAACGGCAGGCATCAGTCAATGCCCTGAATGCCACGGTGTAACTGCAGACAGTCAATTGAATGCGTACAATGTAACAGCAGATAAAATGTTTAATACTGCACTGAAACGGCAGACAAAACCGTTTCTACATTTATAACAGCCGTTTACAAAGGAAAAAATCAAAACAGCAGCAAAAGGTGGCTCTGTACGGGGTGGGATTATGTCGGTTCGACATTCGTGTCCGCAGGACGTGCGTGCGCACATAAGTCGCATATAAATCCGGTCTGAGATTTGCACACCTCTACGCGCGCGAGAGAGAGTCTCTCTTCTAGCTATCTTACAATGCTTAGAAGAATGTTACTATATATCATCTTCTAATTCCTTTGATTTTTCCGATGTGAGATTATGTTCCCTCAACCCATTTTCAAGAATAAAAACGTCTCACTTTGAGAGACAATTTTTCATTCACCCCATAATTGTTTTTAGCAAATTAATATACGATTTTGATATACTCACGAAGGAGAACACAAATCAATCAAGATCTCTCAATAATTCATTGAGGATCTTACTCAAAAAATTGCTTAAAAACTGGTTTGTAAATGGTGTATAAAATACCCATTTTCTAACAGTCTCTACCCCTTCCACTTTCTCAATCTCACAAAATCCCACGTGTCTTCCCAAACCCACCCCCATCCCATAGCTTAGAATTAGATTTTTAAGCAAACACAATTCATAAAATTATTTTTATATGATTTTCTTAGTCTATCATCTTTAGCCTAACATGTGCTATAATGCATGGTTTATAATGTATAACCTATAACGGAATATTAATGATTTTATAATATACACGTTAACATAAATTAATTGAATTTGCGACATATTTTCATTGCATACATTTTTTTAGTTTTAGTAATATTTAATTGGATAACATTATGATTTGGTAGTGATTCTCTAAACCATCTGCTTATATGAGAATGATAATGAAGATTTCAGTAATATTTATAAGTTTCTCCCAATTCTCTCACACTTTTTTGGAGCTCTATATAATTTTACAATTGTAGGTCGTGCAATTTGCGCAGGGTAACACTAGTAAGAAACTATATAAAGTTTTTATTATCTCTAATATTATAATGGGAGAGTTGGAGTTGTAATTAATGAGATAGTTGGAGTTGCACATGCAACTCCAACTATCTCATTAATTACAACAGAAATAAACAAATAAAAAAAATCACCTATTTAAAACGTGCAACGCACGTGCAAAACAATTTTACAACATTTTTTTAACACTAAACATACACTTATGTTGCACGTACAACTCAAGTTCTACTTATAAATACGTGCATTGCACGTACAAATTGTAGTTTTTCCTTCAAAATATTTTTACCAATTATGTGCAACGCACTTCTAACTCCAAAACTATTTCTTAACACGTAAATCGTACGTGACAATCCTCCAATTCTTATCAAAACGTGCATTGCACGTGAAAAATACTAGTAATTATTAAGCTAACGTGTCTTTAAAAAAATTGCGAAATTTCGAGAAAGAAACAATGCACTAGTAAAAATAGAATCTCAATTGGCTACGACCTTATCCTCCCCCCTCTCTTATCAAAACGTCCATCGCACGTGAAAAATACTAGTTATATATTTATAAGTGAGATGAATCAATTTCTATTGTACAACCCACAATTTTTTTCTTTTCCCTAAACAAAACTAAGGCAACATGAATAAGTCCGAATTTTTAAACCAAAATGACCCAACTTTTGGAAGTATTTACCAAATTGACCCACTTTCAAAAGTATTTACCATAATGACCCACTCGCTATCTCAAATAGCGAGTTTGGTGAAAATAACCTCGTTGTCTGAGATAGAGAGTGTATGTTAAGGTGTTAAAACGTGAAGAAAATTTTCAAGCTTATACTCGTATCTCAGATAACAAGTTTGGTGAAAACAATATCGCTATCTGAGATAATGAGTGTATGTTCAGGTGTTTCTCCATCACTTGAGAAAAAACTTAAAGAAAAATATCAAGTTTAAACTCGCTATCACAGATAGCGAGTGTGTTTATATCACACTCGCGAACTGAAATAGCGAGTGTCGATTGAGGAGTTTTTAAAGACTCGCTCGCTGTTTCGTTGCATGTAATTTTGTCGTTCAACTGTTATGACATGCAATAATAATAACTATAGTTATTGTTTGGTAGTTGCTGCAAAGCTTTACACTCTTCAATTGACTACATATTTGTTCTTGCAACAGTGGTATGAGCTTAATTAGTTGTATAATTAGCATTACTAGTTACAGTTGAAAATGGTAGGATGAGATAAGTAACTAATAAACATACTGTAACACCCCAATTTTTTTTTTTTTTTTTTGAAAACTAAACCTCGAAATCCAATTTCTTCAATTTCTATATCACTTTAAACATATACTAAGATAGTTATATTTCAATAAAAATTTGGGCAGAGTTTCCCCTGTAATTTTTGCCCCAAAACACAGAAAGCTTACGGAATCCTGCTCAAAATTCCGTAGCTCACAAAACAGACAATATTATCACGGGTTCCCCAGGCCAAAATGAGCAGTATCACACAGGCAATATAATATAACGCTCTGGGGGGCCAAACTCACAATAGAATAACAAATATATAATAAAAACTATAAATTCTTTTGAAAACCGAGAAGATTTTTGTAAAACTTCAAGAAAACCTTTTTCAAAATCCACCACAGAACCCAATACCCCACAACAAGGTGGGTACGGGCTTTCCTTCATCATCACAGCACTATATATATATGCATATAATTAATTTACAGCATAATACAAAATAATACTCCAACTATCCGCCTATTTTCATATATTAAGTACATAGATAATATATATCAACTCCAAAAACTCTAACCACCACACACTATACTATGCCACCATACTGGGAGCAAACCTGCAAGAGAGTTAGGGTCGTCCACCCTCAGGGAGGGACTCCCCTAACCCCCAGAAAACAACAGGAGTTAGCCATAACTGGTGTGAGTATGATTTACTAATTAACTAATAAATAAAATATAAACGAGGGAAAAGAGTAAAACTCACCATTAAATTAAATATAGTAAAAATGGAAAAGTAAAACTTACCAATCTTGGAATCATTAAATTTATTCTAGGGTAAATATTGGTTAACAACCAAACAAATTAATCACACGGTGCTTTTTAAAATTTCCTTCGTTTAATACTGATATGGTCAAAACAAGGGGTTCAATCAAGACCGTCCAAATGGGGCACGAATCCTACAGCTCAGGGACGAGACGGTAATTTCACATGCAAACGGGTCCGAAGCGGGATATGGTCAAAACAAGGGGTTCAATCAAGACCGTCCAAATGGGGCACGAATCCTACAGCTCAGGGACGAGACGGTAATTTCACATGCAAACGGGTCCGAAGCGGGTACTGGGTCTCCTTCTCACAGATCCAATAACCCGCAAACGGATCCACCACAGCTGGGCACGGGTTTCAACCCGCTGCCAACTCGATCCAGCAAGACACAATCAAGGTCCCTGATTAGATCTAAATCAACGGCCATGATTCACGTCAATCTTTACACTGGGATTTAGGGATTAAAATTCCTTATCTGATTACCAGAATATACCTTATCAGATTACTTTCCCAATCTGTTTACAAGGAGATTGTTCTATATCAGACTACGCGGATTACATTCCTAAATTGTTCTCTAAGACGCCTATAAATACCCCCCACCCATCTCCATTAAGAGGTAATCAATCTTTCTCTAGTTAAACGCTCTTTCATAATCATTTCTGGTTACTGACTTGAGCGTCGGAGGGTGCGTCGCCGGGAACAACCCCGGTGTCTCGCACTTTTTGCAGGTGCACGGCGGGAGCGACGATCAGAGTTCAACGGAACAGGTATACAGGTTCTCCTATTCAGTTTCCCCAAAGAACTCACAAATTCATCTGTTTGCCCCCACACCGAATTTAGCGGCAACAGATTGGCGCCGTCTGTGGGAAACTAACGAGTAGAGACCTCTCCTCTTCCCGGTGAATAGGTTTTCTCCAGCCATGCCGCCTCGCAAAGTCAGATCTAGGGGCTCCAATCGAGCGCCCATCCTTGACCAGCAGGAAGTCCTTCCTGATCCCACTCAGCAACAAGGGCAGCTCCCTCCTACTGTGGAAGAGCCGCTCCAGCGGAACCCTCCACATCCTGATCCGAAGGGGCCTAACCCCCAGAAACAGCCTCTTCATCCAGAGAACATACCCAACCACACTGCCTCCAGTGCCTCCATGGCCTCCCATCATCCCCGAGCCTCTGGTCGCCACGATGCCCATCCCAGACGCCCGGAAGATAAGGACCTTCGTCACCATCTGGACGAAAAGCGGGCTCGGGGAGAAGCCTCCCACCAAGAACGATCCCCCCGACACCGGGGACACAGGGGGTCCCCCGCCCGAAGAGGGAGAAGAGACTCCCCCGATCACTACCGAAGGAGGCACTCACCAGCAGGTCGGCAGCAGCATCGGAACAATGAGGCACCCATCACCCGTGCCGAGTTCCAGCAATTCCAAGCTATGGTACAACAGGCCCTCAATCTCCGTCAAAATCCCAATGAGCCAAGGGCCCCCTCCCCTCGTCCGGTCCGGAGCCCTCGCCAACGTTCCCCTTCTCCTCGACCCGCTCCTACCAATTCCAGACGCACCCCAAGTCCTCGTCGTTCCCGAAGCTACCATCGCCGCAGTCCTCGCTCCCCATCCTACGAAGACGAGTCCCGTGGCTCGGCAGATCACCGCCGGAGAGATAACACCATGAACCGCCGCCTAAACGAGGTGGAAAAACTCTTGGGACGGATAAACCGGGAAGAAGAACTCAGGGGGAGGACCCTCCGTCCTAGCCAACCCCCGTTCTCCCGGACCATAGTGGATACTCCTGTTCCCTTCGGTTTCAAACCTCCCCAGTTCGAGAACTATACGGGAGAGACCGATCCGGTTGACCACATCGAAGGCTTTAAGACTTTGATGCTCCTCCATCAAGCGTCCGACGCCCTCCTCTGCAAAACATTCCCTGCAACTCTGAAGGGCCCAGCTCGAGAATGGTACTCTCGCCTTGCCCCGGCGTCAATATTCTCCTTTGAACAGTTCGAGACCCTGTTCATCACCCACTTCGTCAGCAGCCGAAGGGCCGAGAAGACCAGCATTTCCCTGTTGCACCTCCGTCAGCAGAAGGGGGAGAGATTGAGGGACTACGTGAAGAGGTTCACAGCCGAGGCCAGAACTATCGCATCCCTCGACCAATCCGTTGCTACCGCGGCGTTCCAATCCAACATCCTAAATTCTAACCTCCGCTCCTCCCTCGCCAAAAAACCGCCACATGACTTTTCTGACCTCCTCCTCCGTACTGAAAAGTACATCCGAGCTGAAGAGGCCGAGGAACCGCCCAACTGGGAAGCAACCGCCTCCGGGTCTAAGAGGAAGGGAACGGAAGAAGAGGAACCCAAAAAGTTTCAGAAGGATAATGCTGGCCAGCGCCGGCCTCCCCCTAGATTTGAAAAATTCACTCCCCTCACCACAAACATCTCCGCCATTTTCATGGAAGTCGAAAAAGAAGGGGTCCTGCCTCCAGCTCCAAAGATGAACACCCCAGCCAAAAGGAGGGATAAAGACAAATGGTGCCGTTATCACCGGGACCATGGGCATGACACCAACGACTGCCGGGCTCTGAGAAACGAGATCGAAGCCCTCATCCAGAGGGGGCAGCTGGCGAAGTTTGTAAGAAAGGACGGGGCCGAACTTCCTCCCCAGCCTCGGGGGGCTAACAAACGTCCGGAACGGGAAGAGACGCCAGAATTCGAGGAAGAGCGAGTCCTCCACCTTATCCATGGGGGTCCAATGGGGGGCTCCTCGAACTCTTCTCGGAAAGCTTTTATTAGGGAAGTAAATTCTGTCCGGGCCACCCCTCCCCCCAAAGGACTCGGAGTGCCCGTCACCTTCTCTGACGACGATCTCGAGGGCGTCCGCACCCCTCATTGCGACGCACTCGTCATCAACCTTCACATGGCCAATTTCAAAGTCGAAAGAATCCTAGTGCATAACGGCTCCTCCGTTAACATCCTATTCCTCGATGCTTTTAAGGGGCTGAAGCTCTCCCGAGACAGACTGAAGCCCGCCGGGTATACGCTCCATGGGTTCACGGGAGTGCCGGTGACGATCGAAGGGGTGATCACCCTCGATGTCACAGCAGGAAAAACTCCTACTACCCGCACGGAGTCAATGGATTTCATGGTTGTAGATGTCCCCGCGGCCTACAACGTCATTTTGGGTCGGCCCGGCCTAGCCGCCCTTGAAGCCGTCCCTTCTGCCTATCATCTCAAAATGAAATTCCCCACTCGGGCTGGAGTGGGAGAAGTTAGGGGCAATCAGGAACAGGCCCGCAAGTGTTACATGACCTCCACGCTCGGACCCGTCCTCTCCTTAGAAACACTCGAGATTCCCCAAGATGCTGCTCGGCCGACTCCCGAGCCAGTCGATGAGCTGGAGGAAATACTCTTCTCGGAGCAGGAGCCGACCCGTAAGTTCTATGTCAGCAAGGCACTCCCGTCCGCCCTACATTCAAATATTGTGAAATGCATCCGAGCCAACCGGGACCTCTTCGCATGGTCAGCAGCGGACATGCCCGGTATCTCCGAAGAACTCTTGGTCCATCGCCTCAGCGTTGATCCGGGGTCCAAACCGGTCCAGCAGAAGAGGCGCAAGTTCGCCCCCGAGCGCCAGCTCGCCATCAAAGAGGAGGTAGACAAACTGTTGAAAGCCCGATTCATACAGGAAGTGAATTATCCGGAGTGGTTGTCCAACGTAGTCATGGTGAAGAAATCCAATGGGACATGGAGAATCTGTATTGATTTCACTGACCTCAACAAGGCCTGCCCTAAAGATCCCTTCCCTCTGCCGAGCATCGACACTCTGATTGACGCAACCTCGGGACATGAGCTCCTCAGCTTCATGGATGCTTTCTCGGGTTACAATCAGATAAGGATGTTCCCCCCGGATATTCCGAAGACGTCTTTTGTAACGGACCAAGGACTCTATTGTTACCGAGTCATGCCGTTCGGCCTGAAGAACGCAGGGGCAACGTACCAACGTCTCGTCAACAAGGTATTCCAGGCCCAGATTGGTCGGAACATGGAAGTCTACGTGGACGACATGCTTGTGAAAAGCATCCGAGGCGTTGATCATGAGACCGACCTCCAAGAAGCGTTCGATGTTTTGAGAAGGCACAATATGAGACTCAACCCGAACAAGTGTGCGTTCGGCGTCTCATCGGGCAAGTTCCTCGGCTTTATGGTCAGCCAACGAGGAATAGAGGCAAATCCGGAGAAGATCAGGGCCATACTAGACATGGCCCCGCCCAGAAACGTCAAAGAAGTTCAGAAACTGACAGGTCGTTTAGCCGCCATTGGGCGCTTTTTGTCGAAGTCCGGAGAGAAATGCCTCCCGTTCTTCAAAGCCCTGAGGGGGACTAAGGGGTTCGAGTGGGGGCAGCCGCAACAAGATTCCTTCGACCAGCTTAAAGCTTACCTCGTCAACCCGCCTCTGCTCAGCAAACCCATACCAGGCGAACCCCTCTACCTTTACTTGGCAGCCTCGGAACAGACACTAAGTGCGGTTTTAGTCAGGGAAGAAGATAGAACTCAAAAGCCCATTTACTACGTCAGCAAAGTGCTCCGGGACGCCGAGCTCCGGTACCCGAAAATTGAGAAAATAGCCTACGCCCTGATAATGGCTGCAAGAAAGCTTCGGCCATACTTCCAGTCTCATTCGGTGGTCGTCCTTACCGACCAGCCGTTGAAACAGATCCTTCACAAGCCAGAGACTTCCGGCCGCCTCATGAAGTGGTCGATCGAGTTGAGCCAACATGATATTACTTATCAGCCTCGGACCGCAATCAAGGCGCAGGCGCTGGCCGAATTCATAGTTGAGACGACTATCCCCGACTCCGAGCAGACGACGAAGGGACCGCCTGTCTGGTCTGTATATGTCGATGGATCCTCCTGCAACGAGGGGAGCGGGGCTGGAGTCATCCTGGCGGGCCCAGACGACTTTGTCCTTCAATATTCCCTCCGGATAAACTTTAAAGCCTCGAATAACGAAGCCGAATACGAGGCACTCATAGCCGGCCTCGGGATGGCCCGAAACGCAGGGGCGCGACGCCTGCAGATCTTCAGCGACTCTCAATTGGTCGTCAACCAGGTCCTCGGCGAATATGAAGCCCGCGATGACAGAATGGTAAAGTACTTGGCCAAAGTGAAGAGCCTCATGGCGCTCTTCGACGAGGCCCTCATCCGAAGAATCCCCAGAGAGGAAAATGCCCAGGCCGACGCCCTGTCCAAACTAGCTTCCTCGTCCCTGCAAGGCCTCGAACAAACCGTTCTGATAGAAGTCCTCCTCAAGCCCAGCATAGAGGACGAGGCTTTCAACTCCGTCGAAACACTGCCGCTCCCCCTCGAAGACAATTGGATGAAGCCCCTCGTCGAGTTTTTAAGAGACGGACTCCTACCAAGGGATCCGAAGGAAGCCCGAAAGATAAGGACCCGGGCCGAGCGTTACATAATGGTCGAAGGCGTTCTGTATAAGCGCTCCTTCACCCAGGTGGATGGTCGACCCTACCTAAGATGCCTCTCCCCCGGACAAGCCGATTACGCCCTGCAAGAGCTCCATGAGGGCATCGGCGGAGCCCACTCCGGCTCCAGAGCCTTGGCACGTAAAGTGTTAAACTACGGGTATTACTGGCCCACTCTCCTACGAGACGCCGAACGACACGTTCGACAATGCACATCCTGTCAGAAGTATTCCGACATCCGACGCCTTCCACAAGCACCACTCTCCTCCTTGTCGAGTCCGATCCCCTTTGCAATGTGGGGGATGGATCTACTCGGGCCATTTCCACCGGCCCCCGGACAGTTGAAGTTTCTAGTCGTGGCAGTCGACTATTTCTCGAAATGGGTCGAGGCCGAGCCCCTGGCTACAATTACCGAACATAGAGTCGTCCAATTCTTCTGGAAAAGTGTAATCTGTCGTTTCGGTGTTCCCCGAGTCGTAGTTACGGATAACGGTACGCAGTTCGCTGGAGCTGCCTTCCGAGCCTTATGTCAAGACCTAGCTATACAGCACCGCTTCTCCTCAGTCTCTCATCCTCAGTCAAATGGCCAAGCCGAGAATGCCAACCGGCAGATCCTCTCCGGCATCAAGAAGAGACTCGACAAATGCTCCAAGGGATTGTGGGTCGATCAGCTGCCCAATGTGTTGTGGAATTACCGAACCACGAAGCGGATCCCGACGGGCGAGAGTCCGTTCAATCTCACCTATGGGTCCGAGGCCCTCATCCCACTAGAAGTTGGAATACCCTCTCCTCGCCTGATTGCCTTCGAAGAAGAACAGAATGCCAGGGAGCTCAGAACGAGCCTAGATTTGGTAGACGAGATTCGGGAAAGAGCCGCCATACGGCAGCAAGGTTACCGAAGAAGAATCGAACTCGCCTACAACAAACGGGTCCGCCCAACCGACTTGAAAGAGGGGGACCTGGTCCTCCGAAAGCTGGCCATTTCGTTCCCCGGACAGAAGAGCAAATTGGCCCCAAATTGGGAGGGACCGTACAAAGTATCCAAAGTAATCCGCCCCGGTGCGTACAAGCTAGAAGACCTTGAGGGTAGAGAAATTCCCAGGACTTGGAATGCCGACCATCTTTTGAAATACCTAGAGAAGGCAACCCCGCCTATCTAAGTAACTCGAGATGTCGGGCAACCACTCCTGCTACTAGTAATTTTTCCTTTGTTCTTTTTCATTGTAATAAACGGCTAGCAACTTTAGAAGCAGCCGACCATTAGATATTAATAAATAAATAAAGTTTTTCTTTACATTATCGCGTACTTCCGCCTCTAATTCCCTTATCACACAATGGTTCGGAGTCCAGCACTCGGCTCGACTCTTCCTACTCGGCCCGTCTTCAGACGGGCCGGGGGCAGATCGCCGTTCGAAATTGCTCCTGCAGCCGTTGAATGGATCGGAGTCCAACACTTGGCTCGATTTTGCTTCGCAAATCCGCTCCTAAGCGGACTAGAAGTAGCTCGCCATTCGAAACTGCTCCTGCATCTCTCAAACTTATCACACAATGGTTCGGAGTCCAGCACTCGGCTCGACTCTTCCCACTCGGCCCGTCTTCAGACGGGCCGGGGGCAGATCGCCGTTCGAAATTGCTCCTGCAGCCGTTGAATGGATCGGAGTCCAACACTTGGCTCGATTTTGCTTCGCAAATCCGCTCCTAAGCGGACTAGAAGTAGCTCGCCATTCGAAACTGCTCCTGCATCTCTCAAACTTATCACACAATGGTTCGGAGTCCAGCACTCGGCTCGACTCTTCCTACTCGGTCCGTCTTCAGACGGGCCGGGGGCAGATCGCCGTTCGAAATTGCTCCTGCAGCCGTTGAATGGATCGGAGTCCAACACTTGGCTCGATTTGGCTTCGCAAGTCCGCTCCTAAGCGGACTAGAAGTAGCTCGCCATTCGAAACTGCTCCTACATCCCTTAAACTAATCTAACGACCGGATCCTTCCTCCGGCTCGACTCTATCTCTCCGACTCGTCCTTAAACGGTCCGGAACCCGTCCCGACCGTAGACTGTGCCGAGCTGACGAGGTACCGACCCTCGTTTTGGGAAAAAATCACCCCGAGGTCAACTCGCCGTTAGATCCTCTCAAATTGTGTGCCAAAGCGTGATGAGTGGATCCAGTAGTGCCACGTGCCCACAAAACGACAAGATAACGTTTTCTTGGTACTCGTGCCTGCCTCTGGATTCGTGCCCCCATCCGACGGTTATGGACACCCCACGTCGATCGGCACCAAGAGCCGAACGGCGGAGTCAGAACAACACATTGTTGGAAAATTCGTTTCGGCCATCAATTGTGCCGAGCTGACGAGGTACCGACCCTCGTTTTGGGAAAAAATCACCCCGAGGTCAACTCGCCGTTAGATCCTCCCAAATTGTGTGCCAAAGCGTGATGAGTGGATCCAGCAGTGCCACGTGCCCACAAAACGACAAGATAACGTTCTCTTGGGACTTGTGCCTGCCTCTGGATTCGCGCCACCATCCAACGATTGTAGACACCCCATGTCGACCGGCGTCAATAGCCGAGCGACAGGATCAGAATTGCGACAAAAGACTCGACGAACAGCCAATAGAAGACACTTCGGATAAATCAACCCCAATTTTATTAATGACTTGGACGAGTTTACAAAAAGATTACTACAGCGAGTTCAACAAAATATTAGAAGGCATGACCCGCTCATTTCCTCCGAGGAAGGGGGACACTCCGGTTCAACGACACTTTGGGTCGGCGCTTCTTAGCCTCCGAGCTCGTCTCCAGGCCGACGAACCGGGACGCCCCTTCGCCGCTGAGCCTCACAGTCGCCCCAACCGAAGCGCCACTTGAAGACACCGCCACACCACTTTGTGCATCGGCGGCTGACGCCCCGATGATAGGAGTCCGGGACGCCGCTTGGTAGAACGTGATACCTCGCTCGATCTCTTCGCGGGTACACGAGGTGCTCCGGACGTTGGCCCTCACCGGCTGAGGCTTGAGCCGAGCAACCTCCTCCTCCAATTCGACGATCCGGTCCTTCAGTGCCTCGTCCTTCACGACAATTTTGAACCGAGGAAGCTTCGCCGATCCAGGGTATTCGGCGCTGTCAGATATGACACGACGCAGATGGGTCACCTCGATACTCTTGTCGACTGTCACCCTTTGCAAATGCTCGACCTTCTTCACGAGCTCATCTCGTTCGGCCAAAACAGAAGCCAATTCTTCTTCCTTAGCAAATAGCTCGGCTTCGGCTATCCGCAAGTGGTACACTTCGGCCAACAGATCCCCGTTCTTCATCTCCATATTGTACAGCATCCTCCTCGTCAGGTCGATCTCGCCCTCAAGGCGTTTCACGAGAGATAGATGGAACAGCTCTACTTGTCGACGAGCCATCGTAGTGACGGGGGCCTACCCTACGACCGAACCAAACACTTAGACAATTTCAAAGACAAAACGTTTTTTCATTTATCAAAAAGCGGTGGCCAGTCCGCAAAAGGCGTTACAAAGCTCGGAAGAAAAAGCAGAACAGAAACTACAAAAAGATTAACGAAAGAATCAAGGGTCCACCTGCGTCTCCGCTCCCACCCCGGACGCATCGACGGGCGGTCCCTCGATCTCTCCCTTAGCCGGGTCATCCTCTCCCCCTCCGTCTTCGCCTTCGACCTCGTCCTCGGCATCCCCCTCCTCGTCGTCCGCGGGCGACCCGGGCCACAGTTGATAGCCGACTCGCTCGAAGCCGGGGACACGAGCCTGGACGTGGTCCAGGGCCGTCTGGTAGGATCGCTCCATGTTCTCAGCCATATGTTTCTTCGCCTCTGCCTCAATCTCGGCTTCGACCTCCGCCCGGATCCTCGCGGCCTGCGCTTCCCTCTCCGCCTTCTCGTCGGCCAAGGACTTCAATGCCGCGGCGAGATCTTGGGCGGCCTTGGCAGCTTTGGCGGACTCCGCTTCGAGGCCCTCCTTCGCTTTCTTCAGGTCGGCAGTAAGGTCGGCCACCCGAACGTCCAGAGCCTCGGCCCGCCTCTGCTCGGCCTCGAGTTCTTTGACCGCCCGGACCTTCGCCAGCCTGTCTTTCTCGCTGGCGGACTTCAGCTCCTTCTCCTGTGCGGCGAACGCCTCCATGAGATGGCCGAAGTGAACGGTGGCCTACGAAGACAACGATAAGTACGAAGTACGCACCGAGTAACAAACTTGAAGGAATTTGCGAACACTTACCGAAACAAGCCCCCGGGCGACCTCGTAAGTGTCGTCGCCGACCCTCCCCGCATTCAGCGCGGCCTTATCCTTCGGGGTCGCCAAGTGTTTGACGACCTGCATTGACATCTGCGAGTTGCCGAGGAAACCATCATGATTCCTCACCAGCCAGTTCGGCACAAACAACTGCTTGTGCTGCTCGGTCAGGATTTCCTCGGCATTCTGAGTCAATGGGGGAAGCTCGAGCGCCAGCGCCGCATTGACATCAAAGACACCCTCGTTCACGGACGGGGCGACAGGGGCCGAGGTCTCCTCCACCACCACTACCTCCGAAGGCACCTCGGTAGCCGGGGGAGGCGGAGCAACGTTAGTGGCGACCGCGGGCTGAACACCCGAAGACGCACCCTCGGCCGCCCTCTTCCTTTTTCTGGTCCCGGTCAGCTTGGACCTATCGGCCATCATAGCTTTAAAGTCAATCTTCATCGACTCTGCATCGACAAAAAAAGAGGGGGAGAAAACCGAATCAAAACAGACGAATTGAAGACTTAGAAAAAAAATGAATGAGATGTCAAGAGCGTACTCGGGTCGATGGGGCTTAGTCCGGACCCGAACAACACCTCCTCGGTCAACTCCCTCCAACTCAGTACCGGAAGGGCCGTGATCCTCCTCGCTACCTCCTCCTCGGCCTCGGATAGTGCGGGGTCGCCCCGCGCAAATTTCGGCACTTCCACCTTCCACCGGGACGGAATGTGCCAAATCGCTTCGCCCCTTACGATAAAATACTTCTCCCTCCAACCCTTAAGAGAGTCGGGATTCTCTACAATCTTAACACCTCTCCTCGGCCCCAAATAGTACCGGTACTCCGAGCCGTGTTGCTTGTTTATCCGATAGAGGCCCCGGAAAACTGACAGATCCGGCGCTACCTCGGCTCGGTGACACTGAAGCAAGAATGCGTTCACGTGACGCCAAGTGTTTGGACTGAACTGAGTAGGGGCGAGACAATACCAACCGAGGATCTGAAGTATGAAAGGGTGCAGCGGAAAACGCAGTCCCGCGTTCAAGGAGTCGACGTCAAACATGCACATGTCCGACGAAGGCAACTTAGTGTTTGCTCGCACCCCGGGGCCAGCGACCATCAGCTTGTACTCCGACGGGATAGCGAAAGCCTTCCTGATCCGAAGAAGATCCTTCTCGGTCAACGACGAAATGAGCTCGTCAGCTTCGGAGGGATGGAACGGATTAGGCTCCTCGACGATCTTCGACTTTCCGTAGATCGCTTTCTCCAGAAGATCACCCTCGTACTGCCTGACTCCCGAATGCCCGGACAGGACGGAAGGATATTGTCCTATCTCGGGAGCTCGTTTCGGGTTCTCCACAATCACCCCCACTATGGGGGGCGGGGTCTCCCCTGTCCTCTTCTTCTTCCCGATCCTCGACTCGACAGCCAGCGGTTCGGCCATCTGCTTCCCCTTCCTGCGAGCTTCCGCCCTACTACTCTCCCCGGCGCCATCACCGCCCGAGGACGAGGCACCACTACCCGAGCTTACCCTTGACATCTCTTGAAAAAGCTAAGGCAAGGACAAACTAACCTTTGAAGTGACGTTCACGGTCGGAGAATGCTCGCCGGAAATCGCCTGGCCCACGCGACAGCTAACGACAACACCGTGGAGCAAGAGCGCCGCTAGCAGAAGACTTAGAGAACAAAAGTAAATTCGTAGAGTGAAAAGTGAGAAATGAGCTCAGGGGTGAAGGAATGGTAACTTATAACCTCAACTGATAACGGGCCTCCTTGGGAATCCCAAAGGCCCACTAAGAATCCCAAACGCCCTACAAGAGAGAGGCGGCGGTATGAGAGGGATGGCGGAACTCCCCAAAAAACACAAGTTGCGACTCGGCCACCGGTTTAATGAGCCGAGCTATCGAACGAAACGCTCAGTGACCGAGCCACCGAGTTCGCCCAAAAATACCCAAATCCGCGCCCGGCAAACAGCGCGAGGTACGCGGACCGAGGTGACGAGATACCGACCCTCGTTTTTGGCAAAAAATCCTCCCGAATCAAAATCACCGTCGGATCTCTCCAAAATTCGCGTCAGGATCTGATGAACGGTTCAGATTGCGCCACGCCCACAAAACGACAAGATAGCGTTTTCTCGTGATCTGAACCCCATCCTCGTGATGCGTGCCAAAATGAACGGCCCAGAGCCGTCCACGCAGACGTTCCAAACCGCTTGCCATCGGCTTGGTCGGTCGAGCTACCGAACAGCTCAGCCGAGCAACCGAGCCACTTAATACGGAATGGCGGAACCATCAAGAAGACAAGTAAACGACTCGGCCTCCGGCCCACCGAGCCGAGCCACCAAGTTCGCCCAAAAATACCCAACTCCGCGCCCGGCAAATAGCGCGAGGTATGCGGACCGAGGTGACGAGATACCGACCCTCGTTTTTGGCAAAAAATCCTCCCGAATCAAAATCACCGTCGGATCTCTCCAAAATTCGCGTCAGGATCTGATGAACGGTTCAGATTGCGCCACGCCCACAAAACGACAAGATAGCGTTTTCTCGTGATCTGAACCCCATCCTCGTGATGCGTGCCCAGATAAACGGCCCAGATCTTGCCACGTCGACAAAACGACAAGATAGCGTTTTATGGGGATCCACGCCAGAGATGGGCGGCCTAGATGATGCCACGTACCTCGGATGATCCGAACCGAGGGACCGACCCTTCCAACCGAGTCGTCGACCCCCCTAGCCGCGGCACTACGCATCCGGGCCGTGGTGCTGGGGTACCGACCCTTCCAACCGGGTCGCCGACCCCCCAAGCCGCGGCACCACGCATCCGGGCCGTGGTGCTGGGCTACCGACCCTTCCAACCGAGTCGCCGACCCCCCTAGCCGCGTTGCTACGCATCCGGGCCGCGGTGCCGAGGTACCGACCCTCGTTTTTGGGAAAAAATTCTTCCGACCCTCAGGAGCCGTTGGATCTCGTAGGAAAGCGCGCTCGTCATGATGGACGTCCCAGATCTTGCCACGTCCACAAAACGACAAGATAGCGTTTTATGGGGATCCACGCCAAAGATGGACGGCCTAGATGATGCCACGTACCTCGGATGATTTGAACCGAGGCACCGACCCTTCCAACCAGGTCGCCGACCCCCCAAGCCGCGGCACTACGCATCCGGGCCGTGGTGCTGGGGTACCGACCCTTCCAACCGGGTCGCCGACCCCCCTAGCCGCGGCGCTACGCATCCGGGCCGTGGTGCTGGGGTACCGACCCTTCCAACCGAGTCGCCGACCCCCCTAGCCGCGGTGCTACGCATCCGGGCCGCGGTGCCGAGGTACCGACCCTCGTTTTTGGGAAAAAATCCTTCCGACCCTCAGGAGCCGTTGGATCTCGCAGGAAAGCGCGCTCGTCATGATGGACGTCCCAGATCTTGCCACGTCCACAAAACGACAAGATAGCGTTCTATTGGGATCCCCGCTAAAGATGGACGGTCTAGATGGTGCCACGTACCTCGGATGATCCGAGCCGAGGTACCGACCATTCGAACCAACTCGCCGACCCCTCGAACCGCGGCGCAACGCATCCGGGCCGGGGTGACGGAGTGCCGACCCTCGTTTTTGGGAAAAAATCCTTCCGAGGAGCAGGAGGCGTCTGATCGTTCCGAAATTCGCGCTCCATCTTGATCGAAGGCCCAGATGATGCCACGCCATAAATAGGTATTAAAAATTGGTTTTTATTTATTTAAATCGGTTTATTTATTTAAAAAATTGCGAAAAATCGCTAAAAATTCGGGAAAATTAGCTAAAAATTCCAGGAAATAATTAAAAATTCGGGGAATATTTCTAAGCCACCGAACGAGCAATTATTACCTAGAATACGCGGTTAAAGCCCCCGAACAATTAGCCAACACATCGCAAAATTAAATAAATCATCCGGAAAAATAGACAAAAACTCGACACAGCTTCGGAGCATCAAAGAAGGAGGAACTAGCCTACCCCCGTGCTCCAGGATTCAAAAATCACCCATTCGGACTGCGATACAGTTCCACCGACCACTGAGTTAGTCAAACTACTCCTCAAAGACTGACCACCCTCAGTCTTTAGGAGTGGGGGGCTCGTGATATGGTCAAAACAAGGGGTTCAATCAAGACCGTCCAAATGGGGCACGAATCCTACAGCTCAGGGACGAGACGGTAATTTCACATGCAAACGGGTCCGAAGCGGGATATGGTCAAAACAAGGGGTTCAATCAAGACCGTCCAAATGGGGCACGAATCCTACAGCTCAGGGACGAGACGGTAATTTCACATGCAAACAGGTCCGAAGCGGGTACTGGGTCTCCTTCTCACAGATCCAATAACCCGCAAACGGATCCACCACAGCTGGGCACGGGTTTCAACCCGCTGCCAACTCGATCCAGCAAGACACAATCAAGGTCCCTGATTAGATCTAAATCAACGGCCATGATTCACGTCAATCTTTACACTGGGATTTAGGGATTAAAATTCCTTATCTGATTACCAGAATATACCTTATCAGATTACTTTCCCAATCTGTTTACAAGGAGATTGTTCTATATCAGACTACGCGGATTACATTCCTAAATTGTTCTCTAAGACGCCTATAAATACCCCCCACCCATCTCCATTAAGAGGTAATCAATCTTTCTCTAGTTAAACACTCTTTCATAATCATTTCTGGTTACTGACTTGAGCGTCGGAGGGTGCGTCGCCGGGAACAACCCCGGTGTCTCGCACTTTTTGCAGGTGCACGGCGGGAGCGACGATCAGAGTTCAACGGAACAGGTATACAGGTTCTCCTATTCAGTTTCCCCAAAGAACTCACAAATTCATCTGTTTGCCCCCACACCGAATTTAGCGGCAACAAATACCATATTTAATCTCATTCCCTTGGAGCTGTGCCTTGGCAATTAGTTCCCACCATTTCCAGGAAAATGGTGGGCAGGTAGTTCCTTGGCACACCTCCCAAGACCCCACAATTACATCACATTCTATATTTATAGAAATAACTCCATACCCATCCCATAATACACTCTACTTTATAAATCACACTTATTTCACACATAGCCTTATCATGAATTATTGCAATCTAAAAAAAAATACCACTTCATAATAACTCATATGGTATCCCAATAATTCATAAACAACTCATTTACTTGCTATTCAATAAATAACACTAAGTAAACATCACATAAACACTTCTTTAAGTTTCATTTCATAAATATCACCTTCACCACATTACTTTTTTTTTTTTTCAAATAACACATTCACCATATTATTCACTTTAAAATTAGCCACGCACTTCAATTACCATTTCTTTTCATACTCAATCTCATTCATAATCACTTCCGTTCTCATTAACAGTTCACGTTCCACTTTCTTTACTATCACATTTATTTACACTTAATTATTTTATTAGTTTGTCGACCAGTGAGCCACAGTATCCCAACATACTGAAAGCCGATAGCCCAGTAAACACGCGGTTCGATGCTCTCCCAGAATCTTACTCGTCCGAGGCTACGTCTTCCTCCTAGCCGAACTAGCGAGGGAACACAGCACTCCTAGTCCCACTAGGGTGCCTCCTCGCGATGTCTGTCATCGAGGGAAAACCACAATCCCCTAGTCCCACTAGGGTACTTCCACTCAGCCGAAGCCAGCGTGGTAAACACTCACCACTAATCCCACTAGGGTGCTTCCTCACGACATTTGTCATCGAGGGAAAAACCACAATTCCCTAGTCCCACTAGGGTACTTCCTCCCAGTCGAAGCCAGCGAGGTAAACACTCACCACTAGTCCCACCAGGGTGCTTCCTCGCAACAGCTGTCATCGAGGGAAAACCGGGCCTCAAGCTGATAACTTGGGCGATAAAAATCACTTACCCCAAACATAGTTTGGGTCCACTATTCCCAAGCCGGTCCTTGGGCGTTAGGAGGTCTAGCCCAAACCCCCAGGATTGCTGCAGGTACTGGTCAACAAAACCATTTGTTATCTCATCTGTTCCTCTTATTACATTAACACAAAGCATCACAGCTTTTCATTAAACATTTGCCACATTGTTAGCTTTAATCATGCGTGTCATTATCTCACCGTACTACTTATATATATATATATATATATATCCAGTCGTTGCATTTATAAGCTTATTACTAGAAAATGTATTGTATCATAAGAAGATCAAGTTAGGTAATTCACCACACTAACACAACTTAAGCATAAAATGATTTAAATAGAAGATTCTATCATATCATCACCCATTGGTTCACTACAAACACAAAGATAAACATACATAAGCCATATCCTTAATTTCATCACTTAACACATCATTACGTATTACCAACAATATGTATATACCACAAAAATATGTCAAAATCACTTATTCCGTCTAATTATGTCTAATAACATCCTAATATAACAAGCTGGCCCATATACCACGTTCCACGTGAGCCAGACCACCTATAAGGGCCTATATGGCCAAAAACATGCACGAAACATGCACGGAGTAGAAAACGACATAAGCCATGTGAGTTATAAATTTTTATTGCTTAAACACGTCACACTAACCTCTAGGGTAGATTTGATGTGTTTAAAATAGTGAATATAGTCAATTCTCGCAAAAACCCGTTTTTGGCCCTTAAAAATCCGTATTTTTCTGAAAAATGAATTTTTTGCATAACTTCTACAAATTATATTGAAATGCCACAAAATTCGGCCACAACATAGAATATACATAAACACAACATACTCACCTGACGGATCAAGTAGACGAGGTCCCGCGTCCGCCCGGTAGCCAATCAAAATTCAAAATTTTCAACCTTTTCGGAAACCTCGGGAAAAACGAACACCACCACGTGGAAGAGAACTCAACACTCTACCAAAACCCTAAAAGATTTGATTTTTGGAGGTGGAGATTTAGATAGGGTTCAAAACCCTAGTTGGGGTCTAATAAGGGGAAGAAGGAAACTTTCGGCCAGATTGGGGAAGAAAAGAAGATGGGGGAAAAAATGACCACTTAGTAAATGGGTTTAGGGTTATAATTAAAATTAGTGTTAGGGTTATGGGCCTTAAGCCCATTTACTAAAGAAAATACCTTAAAAGGGGTTATTTCAATCAAATTTTTGCAACTAAATGCCACAACCTAAAAACTCCACTACTTTAGCATTTTATCAATCCCCTGTAGTGTATAAATGCCCCCAAAAAAATTCGGGTCGAATCGGATTCGTCTCTACTGAGAAAACTCATCCCAAAACTCATATATTTCCAAATTTTCCCGTTTACCCCAAAATGTCAATTTAATCCTTCTAATACTAATAAAATCAATTAATAGGGGCAAATATACCCAGAAATATATTTAAACATAATTTAAATCAAATAATTAAGGAAATAATTATAATAAAAAAAATACAGGTGTTACAAATGCGCTCAGCTAAAACGCATTATAAATCTATTATATATTAACTCTACCTGAAATGCATACAACAACACTCGCTATCTGAGATAGCAAGTTCATTTGAACTAGACTCGCTATTTCAGATAGCGAGTGTAGTTGTACTCAATTTGTAGAAAATTTTTGAACATGAAATGTATACAACTGCACTCGCTATCTGAGATAACGAGTCTAGTTCAAATGAACTTGCTATCTCAAATAGTGAGTGTTGTTGTACTCATTTTCAAAAAATTTTGAACATGAGATAGCGAGTCTAGTTCAACTGAACTCGCTATCTCTGATAGCGAGTGTAGGTTTATACATTTGCATGTTTAAATTTTTTCTAAAAAATAAGTACAACTACATAGTTATATACATTTGAGATAGAAAATTGCATATTTAAAATTTCTCTAAAAAATGAGTACAACTACACTCGCTATCTAAGATAGCAGTGTCAGTTAAACTAGACACACTATCTGTGATAGCGAGTGTAGTTATAAACATTTCAGATAAAAATTGCATATTCAAAATTTTTCTGAAAAATGAGTACAACTACACTCGCTATCTGAGATGACGAGTTTATTTGAACTATACTTGCTATCTCAGATAGCAAGTAGATTAATTGGGTAAATAGTTTCAAAAGTGGGTTATCTTGGTAAATGCTTTCAAAAAGGGGTCATTTTGATAAAAATTCAATAAGTCCAGATCCGATCCGCACCCGACCCAATAACGTAACGGGGCTGCTTTACAGTCAGCGGGTTAGAGTCTGGATCCGTTAAAGCTCTAGAATGAACATTCTACTTCGTCGTTCCTTTCTTTCTTCAGATTAGTTCCCAAGTTGTTAGGGTTTGGTTTCGTTAATGGAGTCGGAGGTGGTGAAATCGGAGATGGTGCTGCCGGCGACGATGCCGTTCAAGAGAATCCAAATGTCGGATAAGTACCAGAAAGGGCAGTCGAGGGGAAGGTACTGGAAGCATTTGAAGCAGCTGCTCCAAGCCGAGAACAACTTCCAGAATTACCCAGTTGATCAACCCAACTGTAAGTCAGTGCATTCATTCGTTCAATTATTACTGTCTCCCCTTTAAAATTATCCTCAATTTTCCAACCTTGAATGTGAGATTTATGTTCTGAAATTTGATTTTAACTGCTGCGGAACCTGTTAATAGTACGAATAAGTAGTAGAGAGAAAGTTTGTGACTGTGGTGAATCATGGAGGTTTTCTTGATAATGGAAGCAACTATGATAAAGAAAAAATCGTGAGAAATAAGCCCATAGGTCGATTGTAGTGGGCCAAAAATAATCATAATAATAAAAATTTAATAAATAAATAAATCTAATTTTCCCTGTAATCTCTCTATCTGATATTAGATAGTTGGACTAAATGTTAAATTGAGAAGGACAATGAATAGGAAATTCATAGTGTAGCTTTTCTACGATTTGTGGCAGCATAGTAGTCTCTTGTTATGGGTGTATGATGCGGTTTATTTCTTGGGGTGTGTGTGTGTGTGTGTGTGTGTGGATGCACCAGGTGTGAGTTCCTACTCGATTTGTATTGGTGGAAGGATGCGGGGCTGGACGGTACGCCAGAGATTCGGCTCGGCACTGGAGGATTGGCTTGGATCCTGATGCTCCGCCTCGTGTCCCTGCAGACGGTCTAGAAACACCGGGGTTGGTCCCGGTGGCAGACCCTCCGACGATCTAGTTAGTTTGCTGTGAGAGAGTAACAGTAAACTAGGATTCTAGTTGGGAAAAGATTCATTACCTTTAAAGGTGGGAGAGGGCCTTGTATTTATAGAGAAACCCAACCGGGTTTGGACCCGCTTGGGGGCCGGGTCTGGATCCGAAAGTCCGTGGGCCTGACGTGGCAGGAGGCCCAGGGATTTTAGGACAGACGTGGCAGCACCCTGGACGGTTTAGGGCTGACATGGCGAAACACTAGGCGGTTTTGGGGCTGACATGGCGAATCGTGCGGTTCCTGTGCGTCTGGGAGAATCGGATGGCCCAGGCAGTGCCAGGTCATCTTTATCTCGTACTAGGTTGACGGGAGGCCCGTGGGGCCGTATAGGCTCGGAGGCCGAAGGTGGGCACGGGTCGCCGGGATGAGGCGGCAGAGTTCATGGGGGTTTGATCTGTCGGCTCGGTCCCGACACCATAGAGGCCCGGGGCCGGGACGACGTGCCTTTGAGGGGAGGCAACCTCGGGCCTTGGCTTGATCCCGGGTCATTTTTATCCCACCTCATAAGCCCCCACTCCTGTAGGGATGCGGGAGGTAGCCGTGGAGGAGTAGTTTTGGTCGTGGAGAAAAAGCGGGAGAGGTTTTCGGGAGGTCCTTGGGACCAGTGTCGACGTTGGGTGAGAAAGCGGCCATGGGGTTTGGCCTAATCCTCGGACTGGCGAGGGTTTACGGGCCGGCAGGGCCGATGGCGAGCCGTTGTGTTTTCGTGAGAAAGCGGCCCTGGTTTTGGCCTAATCCTCGGACTGGCGAGGGTGTATGGGCCGGTAGGGCCGATGGCGAGCCGTTGTGCTTTCGTGAGAAAGCGGCCCTGGTATTTGGCCTAATCCTCGGACTGGCGAGGGTTTACTGGCCGACAGGGCCGATGGCGAGCCGTTGTGCTTTTGTGAGGAAGCGGTCCTGGTGTTTGGTCAAATCCTTTGACTGGCGAGGGTGTACGGGCCGGCAGGGCCGATGGCGAGCCGTTGTGCTTTCGTGAGAAAGCGGCCCTGGTGTTTGGCCTAATCCTCGGACTGGCGAGGGTTTACGGGCCGGCGGGGCCGATGGCGAGCCGTCGTGCTTTCGTGAGAAAGCGGTCCTGGTGTTTGGCCTAATCCTCGGACTGGCGAGGATTTACGGGCCGGCAGGGCCGATGGCGAGCCGTTGTGCTTTCATGAGAAAGCGGCCCTGGTGTTTGCCCTATTCCTCGGACTAGCGAGGGTTTACGGGCCGGCAGGGCCGATGGCGAGCCGTTGTGCTTTCGTGAGAAAGAGGCCATGGTGTTTGGCCTAATCCTCGGACTGGCGAGGGTGTACGGGCTGGCAGGGCCAATGGTGTGCCGTTGTGCTTTCGTGAGAAAGCGGCCCTGGTGTTTGGCCTAATCCTCGGATTGGCGAGGGTTTACGGGCCGACAGGGCCGATGGCGAGCCGTTGTGCTTTCGTGAGGAAGCGGTCCTAGTGTTTGGCCTAATCCTCGGACTGGCGAGGGTGTACGGGCCGGCGGGGCCGATGGCGAGCCGTCGGGCTTTCGTGAGGAAGCAACCCTGGTGTTTTGCCTAATCCCCGGACTGGCGAGGGTTTACGGGCCGACAGGGCTGATGGTGAGTATTAATGGTGTTCCGGGATTCGTGCGGCGTCACAACTTTCCAGGTGTCTTAATGATGTCACCTGATCAATGTGCGGCGCTTCGGTTCCCTAGACGGAAGGCGGCGTGATGGTTGGGCTTCCGTCGTTTGGCCTCCCCGGGGTCATGATGGCAGGCTTGGGGGAGGCTATAAATACCCCACTCCCCCATTGCCTTTTTGATCACATCAGTGGTGGCCTTTCGGCCGTCAGAGGTGTCTGCCTTGGGCGGACGCCTGATACCTGAAAATTTTTACCTCTGGGGAGCTCCGGATTGGTGGTTACACTGCCGTCTCGGTCTTCTTTTGGGTACACGGCCGTGAGGGTTGTTTACCCAAAAGAGATCGAGACGGGAGGAGCACGACCGAGGTTCGGACCCGGTGGATAGGGAGCCTCGGATGGATGGCTCTCCTGCGATCCCTGTCTTCCTTAGGGTAGACGGTTTTTGAGGGCTGTCTGCCTTAAGGGGACAAGGATGGGGGGCGGGCCGATCCGATTTCGATGCCCAGGAGGCTCGTACGCCGTTGCTGGAAGGGTCCCAGGCTGAGGGCCCGGGGAAGGTGGTCTCCCTCCCACCCTCGAACAGTTCGGGGTTTCGGCTTCCGAGGCCACAAGTCCCGAGTTGTTCGCGGGTGAGAGGGGAACTGACCGAGCCCCGGAGCCCGGGGCGCTCGTCCGAGGCGAGTACCTTAAATCTTTAAACAAAAAAACTTTTCGAGTAGTAGTGCCAGGGGCCCGAGGCCGGAGCCAGTTGGACGGGAACCGAAGGGTTGCCAACCGCTCAACTTGGTGACGTCACTGGTGCGGGTTTCTAGGAGGAGTGGCGCGATTTTCTAGGGGCCGTTTCACGTAGATCTAGGAACAGTTAGCGCGAGAATCGAGGAGTCTCCCCCACCTCTATAAATACCCCCTCTCTTCCATTCTGTCTCACCATCTCTCTCGCTTTTTTCTTTAGAAGAAGAGAAAGCTCTTCGACGCTCTCCTTTTCCAACCAGCCGCACCTGCTCGTCTTTCCGAGGCCACCAGGTTAGTCGTAGCTTTACTTCTTTAGCATGTCTAGGGCTCAGTCCGGCTCCTCGGCTTCGACCTCGAGAGGGGAAGGTCACCCAGATGCAGTGCTCTCCGACTCGACGTCGTGGGAGGAGGACACTAGGGTGTATGATGTGAAGCCCCTTCGCGTCAGGAAACCGTTCATGGTGCAGAGCAGTGATTCTGAGGAGGAAGAGAGTGACAGTTCGGACGAAGTGGAGGTATGGGATTTGGCATCGGAGGAGGAGGGTAGTGATAGTGATAGTGGGAGAAAATCCACGGTTCGGAGACGGAGCCGGGGTGCGGGCTCCTCTTCTACTGCGACCATCCTCGAGCCCCTGGCCACCCCTTCGCCGGAGAGGGCCAAGAAGAAGAGGAAGCTGAGAGGGAAGTTGACGGGGCCTGGCAGTCCGAGCGAGGCGGCTTCTGTTCGCAACATAGTGACAGGGTCGCTAGCACGGCCGATGTTGATTAGGCAGTATCCGGATGACCTCTCCGACAAAGTCCTGTACGGGGTGCAGCCTTTGTCGCCGAGTCGGAAGAAGATAAGGATGGACGCGTTGCCGTCGATTCTGGAGGCGGGCGATCTAAAGGTCATTCAGTCCTTCCACATCGGGTCTGGCTATGAGCTGATGGTGCCGAGCCCGACCCTTCGTCCCACCGACCCACTGCTGGAGTGGTATTGCATCTTCCCAGCAGATGCGTTCGGCTCGGGGCTGAGGCTGCCGATCCATCCATTCGTCCGGGAGGTACTCAATTGGGCGTCTCTCGCCCCGATGCAGTATGGACCGAACTCGTGGAAGCAGATAGTGTGCTTCGTGCTGCTCTGTGAGGAGAGGAAGGTGCCGCTTCGGCTGAACGTATTTCGTGCGATGCTGGGGATCAGCTCGTCGGGGGAGTCTGAGGAGATTTTCTACCTTTCTCCTCGTGGCCGGGGGAAGGTAGTCCACGGCCATCCGGACTCTATCAAGGAATGGAAGAGGAAGTACATCGTGATTCGGAGTACGGGACCTTGGGACATCCCCACCCGCTGGAATTTCTATAAGCCGAACTTCAAGGTGCCGCGGCAGAAGGATCTGTCCGCCGAGGAGTGGGGATACGTCGAGCGCCTTCACCTTCGCCGAGGAGTGGGGAAAACAACATCAGTTGGCCAAAGGTGACGGAGGGTCACCTGACCAGCGTCGGACTGAGCCCGGCCGAGTCTAGTATGTAGTCGTTTCATTTTTCTTGCTTTAATGTTCTTTTGCGCTCATTGTCCTTAATGGGTCTTCTTGTAGGTATGGACCTAGAATCGATCAAGGCTAGGAGGCTCGCTCTGAAGAAGCAGAAGGCCGAGGAGGAGGGAAAAGCAAAGAGGACGAGGGAGTCTTCCCAGGTCGTCTCCGAGGCCCCTGTCGAACCGAGGTCAAAAAAGGCGCGCCCGTACATGGGCAAGAAGGTGGTTACTCCGCTGAGCCCTGGTCCGGCCAAGATGGCTGATCGCGGCAAGGGGAAGGTCCTTCCGCTCCGAGCTGGAGCCGGGGAGATTGTAGGTGAGGAGGCGCCGCGGCCATGGGCGCCGGATTGGTTTATTCGGGGAGAGGACAGCTTAACCCACGGGCCCAATGCCATCAAGGTGGTGGAGAAGTTGGCGACCTCCCGGGATCGTCAAAGTATGAGCAACGAGACCGTGGGGGAGTCTTTCATGCGCCTGTCGCAGGCGAGCGTGCTGGTAAGTCGGCCGACCCCCTTTCCTTGTAGCCTTTTATGGAGCGAGCCTTGAACGGTTTCTGGTTGTCGCAGGTTTGTCTAGAGGCGGCCCAAGTGAAGAGGCTTTACGAGAAGGCCGTGGAGCAGGAGCGGGAACGGGCGGACAAGTTCCAGCAGGAGATGAAGGAGATGAAGGTCGAGCTCGAGGGCTCGCACAAGAGGGAGCAGCAGCTGAAGGTCGAGCTCGAGGCCAAGGATACCGAATGGGCCAAGAAGGTGGGAGCCTTGAGGAAGAAGTTTGCCAAGGAGAAGGAGGTGATGACGACGGAGGCCCAGGATCTCGTAATTGCGGCCCAGAACGAGGTCTACGAGAAGGCCCTCAGTCACGTCAGGCACTTCTACCCGACCCTCGACCTGGCCGACTTTGATTACGACATGGTTGTCGAGCCGCCGCCGAAGACTCCCGAAGGGGATGAGCGTGAGGGAAAGGTCGACGGGTCAGCCGCCGATCCGCCGGTGGTCGACGTTGAGGTGGGAAATTAGGTTGTTTGTATCTCTGGTCTTTGTTTTCCCCTTCTTCTCTATTGTATTTGCCAACCGCGGACTGGCCACCGCATTTTTGTATGAGGACTTTTATTTATAAAAAGGATTTTTTGGTCGGCCAAGTGTTTTAACCCCGGATTTTTCTGGACCATTTTGTTGAAGTGTTTTGAGTGGTGGTTGGTTTCCTTTTAGGTGACAGCCCTCCTTCCCGAAGCGGATCCTCGCCGCTCCGACGTCGCGTGGCTCTGGAGTAAAATCAAGGTCCTGGAGTCCACGTTGGTCCGTTATCGAGAGGGGGCTTGTGATCAGGATGCTGCCTTTAACTATTATCGGGATAAGTCCGAGGCCCTGAGCGCGGAGGCGACCCGGCTGAAGAGGGCAATGGTGGATCGAGACCTCGGCAGCGCCGGTCTCGGGTACACTATGTCAAGCGCGTCGGTGCAGCGGCCCTCGTTTGAGAGGCTCCTTCGTGACGTTATAGTGGAGAAGGAGATGGAGATACACCGCTATAAGACGATGCTGGGCATGTCTGAGACGAGGACGGGATCCTCCTCGGGAGGGCGTCGAACGGAGGGGGTCCCAGCGGCATTGCTTCTACTGGAGCACACCCAGCCGGTTGACGCCCAGAGCTCCGTGGCCGGCGTGTCGACTTTGGCTGAACCTAAGGGCCGTTGCGACGAGGATACGGCTCCTAGCCGATCGGTCGGAGTGGAATTACCCTTTGTTGAGCCCGAGGGGCCCTAAGAGGTCCCTTAGTTATTAATTTCTTTCTTTTCAGCTGAGTGGAGTGGTCATGTAACGGTCTTTGTTCTTTTTAAAGTAATAAGTGAGTGAATAAGGGGTTTTCTTTCCTTTCTTCGCTCTGGCCAATTGTGTTTTGATTGAATGTGAGGAAGAGGCTTTTTTGATCAGCGTCGGGTCGGAATTGCCGAGGCCTTGGGGGTCCGACACCGGAGTAGGGACTTCGGTGCCGCAGTTTGAGAAGGCAACCCCTTCACTCGGGGTAGGGTCGGACCCATCGTGATGCTTGGAGTTTTAACAAAAAATGGATCCTTTTCATACACATAGAGAGGGGCGCTAATGGCCTTTTACAAAGGAAAGTTTACAAAAACCGTTATTTACATCATCCGCACAGAAAACCCTACTTCTGCTCTTCTAGGAATTTCATTAGGTGCTCGGCGTTCCAGGGTCGCTTGATCGTTCGACCCTCCATATCTACGAGTCGGTAGGTGCCGGGGCGTATGACCTCGGCCACCTTGTACGGACCTTCCCAGTTGGGGGCCATCTTTCTCTTCGTCGGGTCGGAGACGGACAGCTTGCGTCGCACGAGGTCCCCTGCCTTGATGTCCGTTGGGCGGACCTTCTTGTTGTAAAACCTCTCGATCCGCTATTGATAGATGTTCCTTCGGACGGAAGACTTTTCCCTGACCTCGGCGACGAGATCCAGGTTGGCCCTTAGGCCATCTGAGTTATCTGCCTCGTCGAAGGCCATGATTCTTGGAGATGGCAAGCCGACCTCGACTGGGATCACCGTCTCCGTCCCGTAGGTTAAGCTGAAGGGCGTCTCCCCCATAGGGATCCTTTTAGTGGTTCGGTGTGCCCACAGCACGCTGGGCAGCTCTTCCGCCCACCGTCCCTTAGGGGTTCGAGGTGCTTCTTAAGTCCTTCGAGGATCTGTCGGTTCGCGTTCTCCGCTTGGCCGTTGGACTGAGGGTGGCATATAGCGGAGAAACGTTGCTGGACGCCGATGTCTTCGCAGAACCTTCGAAAGTTTTGGCCCGCGAATTGGGTCCCATTGTCCGTGATGAGGACCTTGGGAATTCCGAACCGGCAAATAATGTTTTTCCAGAAGAACTGTTGGGTTTGGCGCTCGGTGATGTTGGATAGCGGCTCGGCCTCGAGCCATTTCGTGAAATAGTCAATGGCGACTATCAAGAACTTCCTCTGCCCGGTGGCTACGGGGAAGGGGCCCACCAGGTCCATCCCCCACATTGCGAATGGCGTCGGACTGGCCAAGGATCGGAGGTTGGCTTGAGGCAGCCTCTTGATTGGGGAAAACCTCTGGCACGGGCCGCACCTTTTGACTAGGTCTTGGGAGTCCTGCAGCATTGTTGGCCAATAGTACCCCTGATTCAGGGCTTTTCGAGCCAGTGATCTGCTTCCCATATGGAATCCGCCGATCCCCTCATGAAGCTCCCTCAGTGCGTAGCTGGCTTAGTCACTGGCGAGGCAGCGGAGGTTTGGTTTCCCGTCTGCCAGTGTGTACGAGCGTTTGAAGAGGATGTCGTCGATCATGACGAACCTTTCAGCTCGGATCCTGACCCTTCTTGCCTCGGCCCGGTCTTCAGGAAGCTCGGCGTTGATTAAGAATCTTCGAATGGGGTTGGTCCAGTCATTCGGGCCGGCGTCGTCCTGTACACACATCGCCTCTTGCTCCAGGTCATTGATGCTTGGCTTTAAGAGGACTTCGATGAGTACTGTTTGGTCGAGGCCCTCGAAGGAGGAAGAAGCGAGTTTCGACAATGCGTCCGCCTGGGCATTCTCCTCCCTCGGGACCCTTACAACCGTGGAGCCACCGAAGGATGCTAGGAGTCGCCGGACCACGGCCAGGTACCTTATCATCCGGTCGTTGGGCCTCGTATTCTCCGGTGATCTGATTGACCACGAGCTGAGAATCGCTGAAGGCCCGGATTTGTTTCGCACCCGCTCGGTGTGCCAGGGTTAGTCCGGCGATCATGGCCTCGTATTCCGCCTCGTTGTTGGAGGCCGGGAAGTTGAGGCGGAGAGAGTATTGAAGGAGGAATTGGTCGGGGCCTCGGAGGATGATCCCCGCGCCACTCCCAGATTCACAGGAGGATCCGTCGATAAAGACTTCCAGGTCGGATCCGAACCTTCGACGCTTGGTTGCTTGGAAACGGTGCATTCAGTGATGAACTCGGCGAGGGCCTGTCCCTTGATCGCCGTCCTCGGCTGATAGCCAACGTCGTACTGACTCAGCTCGATCGATCACTTGACCAAGCGGCCGGAGTTCTCTAGCTTGTGAAGGACGGTTTTCAACGGCTGGTCGGTCAGTACTTGGATGGAGTGAGCTTGGAAGTAAGGGCGGAGCTTCCGGGCCGCCATGACCAGAGCATAGGTCATTTTCTCTATCTTTGCGTACCTCGTCTCGGCGGGAAGTAGGACCTTGCTCACATAGCATAATGGCCTCTGAACTCCGTCCTCTTCCTGGACGAGGACCGCGCTGAGGGCGCTATCCGAGGTGGAAAGGTAGATCCACAGTGGTTCGCCAGGCTCGAGTTTGCTGAGAAGAGGAGGGTTGGCGAGGTACTGTTTCAGCTGTTCGAAGGCCTCCTGTTGATGGGCGCCCCACTCGAAGCCCTCTTTTCCCCGTAGAGCTTTGAAGAAAGGGAGAGATTTTTCCCCTGACTTGGAGAGGAAGCGACCGATGGCCGCCAACCTTCCTGTGAGCCTCTGAACCTCTTTGATACTCCGGGGCGGGGCCATGTCTATTATGGCCTGGATTTTTTCTGGGTTCGCCTCGATGCCGCGCTGGCTGACGACGAACCCCAGAAATTTTTCGGAGGAGACGCCGAATGCGCATTTGGCAGGGTTGAGCCTTATGTTGTGAGTTCGGAGGATTCCGAAGGCTTCCTCGAGGTCGGCGACGTGGTCTGGCCCTCGCCGGCTCTTGACGACCATGTCGTCGACATAAACCTCCATATTGCGACCGCAAGTTCCTGAAGATCCGATTTATGAGCCGTTGGTAGGTGGCTCCGGCGTTCTTCAGCCCGAAGGGCATAACGCGGTAGCAGAAGAGGCCTTGGTCGGTGACGAACGAGGTTTTTGCAATGTCCGGGGAAAACATCCGGATTTGATTGTAACCTGAAAAGGCGTCTATGAAGGACAGCAGCTCGTGTCCCGAAGTTGCGTCGATCAAGACGTTGATACTGGAGAGGGGGAAAGGATCTTTTGGGCACGCCTTGTTTAGGTTGGTGAAGTCTATGCAGATCTGCCAGCCCCCGGCCGCCTTTTTAACCATGACGACGTTTGCCAGCCACTCGGGATAGCTGACCTCTTGAATGAATCGGGCAGACAAGAGTTTGTCTACCTCCACTTTTACCGCTTGCTGCATCTCCGGAGCGAATTTGCGCCTCTTCTGGACTTCCGGCTTGGAGCCGGGTTGACACTTAGCTTATGCATGATCAGGTCTTCGGATATCCCGGGCATGTCGGAGGGCTTCCAGGCGAAGAGGTCGGCGTTGCGGCGGATGCAGTTGATTATGTCCGACTTTAAATCTTCGGAGAGCGAGCGACTCACTTGGAACCACTTCGACTCGTCTGCTGCCATGAACGGAACCTCCTCCAGCTCGTCGACTGGTTCGGGATCAGAACTGTCCCTCTCAGACCCGAGCTCAACGGCATCGAGGGGGAAGACATCCCCTCCGACGGCGGTCATGTAGCAGGACCGCGCCGCCTCTTGGTTACCTCGGACGATGCCGACCCCTTGCTTGGTGGGGAATTTTAATTTCAAGTGGTAGGCCGACGGTACCGCTTGAAGGGAACAGAGCCCGGGTCGGCCGAGAATGGCATTGTACGCCGCCTTGACGTTCACCACTATGAAGTCCATAGACTCGGTTCGTCTGATGGGAGCTGAGCCCGCGGTGACATCAAGAGTCACGATTCCTTCTATTACGATGGGGACGCCGGAGAATCCATGCAAGGTGTACCCGGCCGGCTTGAGCTTGTCTCGGGGCAGTTTGAGATTCTCGAAGGCTTCAAGTAATAAGATGTTGACCGAGCTGCCGTTATCGACGAGGATACGGCGAACTTCAAAATTTGCCATGTCGAGATTGATGACGAGAGCATCGCAATGAGGGAGGCGGACGCCCTCGAGATCCTCTCCGGAGAAGGAGACAGGGAGCAGTTGTACCTGGGGGGAAGGGAGATCTTGGACAGCGTTCACCTCCCGCACGAATGCCTTTCGGGAAGTCTTAGACTCCCCTCCCATTGGTCCTCCGTGGACGCAATGCAAAATGGCCTGCCGTTCGGCTCCACCGGGCTCGGGATCCCGTCCTGGTGGCGGCTCGGAGTAAGGGTGGGAGGCGAAGGCCTCTGGTTCCTCGTATCCTTCCGATCCCGTGGGCTTTCTCTTGTGAACTCGCGGAGGTACCCCCGAGAGATGAGGGACTCAATTGTATCTTTTAAGGCCCGACACTGGTCGGTTTCGTGCCCATGATCTCTATGGAAGCGGCAGTAGAAGCGCTGATCTCGCTTCTTGTTATTGCTCGGTCGGGGAGGTAGCCGGACGAGGCCCTTGTCCTCAATCTCCAAGAGGATGGTAGACACGTTATGCGTCAAGGGCATGTATCTCTCGAAACGAGGGACCGGAGGTACCCTCTTCATGCCGACCCCTTCCTTTGCCGCTTTTCTGGCAGGTTCGACCTCGTCGACCCTGCGTTTGCCCTTCCCTGTCACTTCTTTACCGCCCTCCGGGTTTAGAGCTTCTTCAGCTCGTATGTATTTCTCGACTCGGTTATGAAGGTCGGGGAAGTCCAGAGGTGGCTTTTTCGCCAAGGAGACCTTCAGCTGGTTGTGCCGGACATTGTGCTGGAAGGCGGCCGAGGCGACCCCGGCGTTGAGGGCGGAGACTGATCTTGCCTCGGCGGTGAACCTTTTGACGAAGCCACGGAGCAACTCCCCCTCCTTCTGCTGGAGGTCAAGCAAGGACGCGCTCGTCTTCTCGGCCTTCCTGCTGGTGACGAAGTGGGCCAAGAAGTTGGCTTCCAGCTGGTCGAACGAGAAGATCGAGCCTGGGGAGAGCTTGGAGAACCATTCCCTGGCCGGACCCCGGAGGGTGGCTGGGAACGCGCGGCACAGCAGGGAATCCGAGGCGCTGTGAATCATCATGAGGGTCTTGAAGCCCTCCATGTGATCAGTTGGATCACCCTCGCCGTTGTAGTTCTCGAACTGGGGAGGCCTGAAATTCCGGGGGACTTCTGCCTCTAAGATGGTAGCAGAGAATGGCGATCGGGTAGGCCTTCGGCCTGGCCCGGGGTTCGGATTCTCGTCGCCGATGCGCTCGAGGCGATTCTCCATCTCTAGGAGGCGTCGGAGTACCTCGTCAGTGCGCTCAGGTGGAGGGGTTGGTTCACGAGTGTAGCTCCTCCCTTCGTCCACCTAATGGGGTTGGTTGAGCGTCACAGTCCTTGGCGCTCCATGGATAGCCTCCATGATTTCGTCCCGGAAGCTGCGGAACTCGGCTCTCGTGACCGCGCCATGGTCGACAGGGTTGAGTTGTGCAGTCGGTCTTCGGCCGATGCGGCTGAGTGCCGATGGCCTTTCCTCGTTTGCCGGCCTGGAGCGGTTCGGGGCCGAGTTGGAAGCGGCCCTTCCCCTTGACCGGCCCTTCGATTCTGGATGATCCAACGAAGGTCGGAAGCGGCAGAATGCTGTGCGTTTGGTTGGGGCCTGGGGTTCGGTCCCAGATTGTTGGATCCGTGCATGCCGCCGAGGTCGTCCTGAAGAGGAGTCCTGTTCAGGCGGAGGACGGAAGTAACTGCTCTCCTAGCCTTGGGGGCCATAGGAGCGCGGGCCGAGGGGAGACCGCTGATGGCGAAGCTCGGGCTGTCGTCCACTCCTAAAAACTTTTCCACAGACGGCGCCAACCTGATGCGGTTTATTTCTGGGGGTGTGTGTGTGGATGCACCAGGTGTGAGTTCCTACTCGATTTGTATTGGTGGAAGGATGCGGGGCTGGACAGTACGCCAGAGATTCGGCTCGGCACTGGAGGATCGGCTCGGATCCTGATGCTCTGCCTCGTGTCCCTGCAGACGGTCTAGAAACACCGGGGTTGGTCCCGGTGGCAGACCCTCCGACGATCTAGTTAGTTTGCTGTGAGAGAGTAACAGTAAACTAGGGTTCTAGTTGGGGAAAGATTCATTACCTTTAAAGGTGGGAGAGGGCCTTGTATTTATAGAGAAACCCAACCGGGTTTGGACCCGTTTGGGGGCCGGGTCTGGATCCGAAAGTCCGTGGGCCTGACGTGGCAGGAGGCCCAGGGGGTTTAGGGCAGACGTGGCAGCACCCCGGGCGGTTTAGAGCTGACATGGCGAAACCCTAGGCGGTTTTGGGGCTGACGTGGCGAATCGTGCGGTTCCTGTGCGTCTGGGAGAATCGGATGGCCCAGGCGGTGCCAGGTCATCTTTATCTCGTACTAGGTTGACGGGAGGCCCGTGGGACCGTATAGGCTCGGAGGCCGAAGGTGGGCATGGGTCGCCGGGATGAGGCGGCAGAGTTCATGGGGGTTTGATCTATCAGCTCGGTCCCGACACCATTGAGGTCCGGGGCCGGGACGACGTGCCTTTGAGGGGAGGCAACCTCGGGCCTTGGCTTGATCCCGGGTCATTTTTATCCCACCTCAGTGTTGTCCATGCACCTCCTTTACCACGTATAGGAATAAACCATTGCATGTATACTATTTGGTTAGATGTTGTGTGTCATTGCTGTATTGATACTTGACAGTGGGCTCGTAAATAGTAAAATTGGTGTTAAGGGAGGGGTTTGGAATTGTCAGCCATGGCAGAAATATTGTGAAAAGAATTATAAAAGTAAATTGTGCCCTTCAAAATCCTGGCAGCTCTTGACACCTATAAGTGTTTTTCGTTAGTAACCTCATTGTTGCTGCTTTTTTATATGTGGGAGCAAACAGATGATGTGAATTCTTTAATGAAAAACTATCAAGATCCAACATTTACTTTGATCAGAATTAATCGCTATTAACCACTCATTAGTCCTGATTTTTGATAATTGTGAACGCTTGGATCTAATTTGGACGGCTAAGATCGCTCCAACAAACTTGCAGGAAGTCTAAACATCGTGGTGTTCCTCGGCGAAAGACTCTTCGACGCTCAAGTTAGAACTGAGAAAAATAGTGGTGTTTTTTTCTGGCAAACTAATGATTACCTGACTATGAAGATGATAGATGATATTTATAGTCTAGGAGTTAGTTACAAAAGATTAGCTTGAAAGAACATCTTTTGTGTTTAAACTACTGATTCCATAGTTAGGAGAGTTAATTGATAACTGTCTTTTGGATAAAGGATTTGGTCAAGAGCTTTTAATTAGCCAGGACTCTTCTTATTGAGCTATAACTTAGCTCTAATTGTAGGGCTGGTTGAGTTGATGAGCCTAAAAACAGTTTATGTTGTTCATGTAGGCTTGTAGCTATAGTAAAATTACCGTTTTGCCCTTAGAAGCTTCAAGATTCATGTTGGAATCGTGTGCCCTGGTTTGTTGCAATATTTACCCACATCATAAGCACTCTTGAAGGGTGGATTTATCAGCCTTTGTGGAATAGTTTGCCCTCTTTTGCATGACTTGTAGCGCTTGTATGACCTTTTGGGATGATTAAAGGGGTTAGGAACCTTGTTCGGAGCTTCCGGGGGTAGTAGCTATGTTCTTGGATTTTTCCAAAATTTTTCGGAGTTTTCCATGTTTTCCTGGATTTTTCCAAAATTTTCTGCAATTTTTAGTTATTTTCCCATTTTTAATCATTTTTCTGAAATTTTAAATAAAATTTCCAAATTTTAATCAAAATTTCCAAATTTTAATCAAAATTTCTAAATTTATAATTACTTTTCGGAATTTAATATTAATTTTTCGAAATTATAATTATTTTTTAGAATTTTTAATTATTTTTTCAAAAGTTTAATTATTTTTTCGGAATTTATAATTATTAAATGGAAATTTTATTAAAAAAATAAACCTGGTTTGGATTTTAGGATGAGCCGACGGAGGTGGATATCGGCACGCATCCTGAGGTGATTTGACAGCCCTGAGGGGCCAAAAGAGACCCCCGCTCGGGTGTCACGACCCTTGGTATCACCCGAGCGGGGGTGCTGACGTCAGCATCAACCCCCTCTTTTTTTGTCTTTTTCCTTTCGTCTCTTTCTCCCTGTCTTTTTCCTTTCTCCATCATCTTTTTTTTTTTTTTTGTTTTTTTGTTGGGCTATTGGGCTCAACAAGAGAAAGCGAGTGTGGTTTTTTAAATTTTTTTTTATATAACCCCCCCTATTTTCTCTCTTTTTCATGTCTCTCTTTCTCATTCCTTCAATCTTCATTCATTTCTTCCCAACTATTTCTCTCTTCCTGATTTTCTCTCTAGAATTTCGAGGGTTCTTGCAAATTTTTTTTTGGATTTCTATTCCGTCGGAGTGTGCCGTCATCGAGTTAGGTGACTTGTTTGTAAATTTTGTAAGTTATGTCTAGGGTTTCTTTGGGCGATAAACCTTTTTTGGATGTGGGGTTGGAAAGCAGTGAATGTGATAATTTACAAGTGTATAAAATCACAACAAGTAATATAGTTAAAATGAAAAGAGTGTCGAACCCACAAAGACTAATTATTTTATTGAGTACCAAAATTTACTCGATGAACTACTATTTTGAAAATCGAAATTTGATAAAAAAGCAACTAAATTAAACTAATCTAAAGAACTAACATAATTAAAATAAATGAAAATCTGAAATTTTGTTGTTTGTTAATAGCAAAGCTAGTTCTAGCGCTTTTGATTTCACTTAGTTAATCCCACACAATTCATAATTCCATGTAATTAGAAATTCTACTTTTCCAAGTTGTAGACCAAAATCTCCTATTTATTCAATGTTTTCTCACGAATAACACCAAACATATCTCCGACTAACAATTTGTCATATCTCTATGCACAATTAATTAATTGAAGATTCATTAAGTTCTATGGATTTCTTTATAGTCACATTAATTGCAGTAAATCACAAGTTACCTTTCAGTCTCTCCATGATTCAATAAATCAATTATGCTTAATTCTACAATTCTAAATCACAAATTACTTATCGTTCTTTCCCTGATTCAATAAATCAAACAATAGTTGACCAAACAATTGCATGCATTAAGATAAAAAATTTAAACTCACAACCATGGAAAATACAAAAATAAAATAACATTGAATTAGAATTGTGTTATCAAAATTAGGCTACATCGAAGCCCTAGAAAAAATAAATTTAATTCATTTTAAAATTGTAACTAACAAAGATGTTTTTGGATTGCATCATAATAGTGAAAATTATAAGAGAGAAGAAAGAACTGGTAGTTTCTTGAAGTCGTAAATCGAATCGAACTCTGCTCCTCGGAATCCATGCACAATCCTTTTTCTTCTTCCCTCGCAACCAGAGTTGACTTCTTTTCTTTTTTATTTTATTTTATTTTATTCCTTTCCTTTCTTTCCGGTCCCAACCCCGACCCTCGTGCCTCGTGCCGTTCCACCAAACTCCAAAATAGAGACGCCTTCTCATGCTGCGTTTATATAGGATTAGGAGTAGAGTTTAGTTAAATAAATTTAGGATTAAATAAATAATTAATTAATTAGTTAAAATTTATAGATTAACATTAATCTAATAAATTTTAAATTAAGCAACTAACTAATTTTAATCCAAATCCACCTACTCTTCAATTCTGTACTGTTCATTTTTTTCTTTAATTTTGTATTATAAAATTTCAATCCACCTCCTGATTGACTATAATATTTTCTAGTGGTTCTTCAAAGGGCCAATTTGTAAACACGTGCATTAGTGCTTGAATCTTTCAGAAATCTTCAGATAAAATCAATTGGAATTTTTGAAATCTATATCATTGTACTCTTCCTTGATTTTACAAAAAATGCTCACATTTTGTACTTGTCCATCTCTTTCCCACAAAAATAAGCAAATAAATAAAATTAAGTAGAAATAAGATAAAATTTAAAGAAATAAATGAGAATTCACAATTTTAATGCATAAAAGAGTTATAAAAGTTATATAAAAATTAAACGCATCAAATACCTCCAAATTTAAGGTTTTGCTTGTCCGCGAGCAAAAAGGAAAACCATAAATCAAAGTATAGTAATAATATTAGGCTCAACTCATCGCACCCAAAGGACTTATCATGCAAGCATCAAAATTTAAACTTAAAACATAAACAATAGTAAATAAAGTAAAACTAAGCATACTCACTTTCTCCAGTGCAATTATTCATACATAATTTCCAACCCAATCAATTTTGTCATGCAATTAATGTAATTTTATCATGTAACAACTCCATTTGTGATCACCCCTTCTCACTACAACAAACCAAGTAGTTTTTTTTTATATTTTTTATGGTCTCTTTCTAAGCTGTCGCTTGCGTCTTTTGTGTATAATCACATGACTCACACAAATTTGTAAAGAATTTCGAACTTCAATAATTCTAAAGAAAATAAGTATGCTTAATCTTGCTTTATAAGGTATTGCCTATATTAAAAGAAAATTGCAATGCTTTTACACAATAAAGAACCCAAAAGCGTAATGGTAATTCTAATTTAAGTCCATTTTTTTTTCTTTTCAAATATATATAAAAAATGCTAAATTTGAAAAAACCCCTTGGACTATGGTCTTTATGCAGAAAATTCTCCTGACCGTTTTTTTAATGCAGAAAACCCCCCTGAACTATTGTTGCAAAAAACCATCCTGCCAGCGGAGACTTTCTGCTAAAGTTGAGGGAGGTTATTGACAATAATGAGAAAGATATATGATATTTTTTGAACCAACTTGCAAAGATGAATGAGGTTATCTGTAGCATTGGTATCGGGTCAGATCGGGTCGGGTCCTTCATTACCTGGACCCAGACTCGGTCCCCTACGGGTCCAAAAATTGGACCCGGACCCGGATCCGTGAGGACTGGGTCCGGTTCCGGTTCCGGGTCCTATTAAAATATTCCTACCCCTTCGGGTAGGAGCGGAGTGTGAACAGCGAGCAGAAGCGACGAGTGGAGGATTTAGAATAGATGAGAGAAGAAAAAGCCATGAGTTTTGAGTTTGTAAGAGGAAGATTTAGAATTGAGGAGGAAGGAGGGGTGGGATGAGGATAGAATATTTATTTTTATGTTGATTTTTTTGGTTTTTTTTAACGGATCCGGATCTAGGTCCGGGTCGGGTCTCTTTTGAGCGGACCCGGATCTGGACCTGAAACTACAACGGGTCCCATTTTGGGATCCGGACTTGGATCCAGATAGACCGGGTCGGTTCCGATCTAATACCAGGTTTGGGTCGGGTCCAGGTCGGATCTGGGTTTCGGATATTTATACCAATGCTAAATACAAGTACAAAAGTTAGATGTGGTTTTTTGAAATACTTCAGAGGGTTTTTTTGCAACAATCATACTTCAGGGGGTTTTCTGCATATAAAAAAGGTCAGGGGGATTTTCTGTATAAGGCCATATTTCAAGATTTTTTTCTTTCAAATTTAGCCATAAAAAAATTGTACCCCTTCTGCCAAACTTGAATATTGTCCTCAATGAGTAATGGGAGGGAAAAAGAAAAATAATGAGAAAAGATCAGAATTACTCCCCTGATTTATGTTGAAATTTTGGAATAGTCACATTCATTGTTTCAGTCATATCTGGAGTTGTAGATGTCCAAATCCCCTAATTCTTTTTGTGTTGGAAAGCTAAGAAATTTTCTTCGATCGCTCTTTGAAATACTTTTACAGATTCAGACTCCATCCTACTCAATAACAGCCATCAAAGTAGGTGTAGATTACAACTCCGTCGGAAACCCCCAAACTTATGCAATCCTATAAAATAAAATAAAAAATTAAAATTAAAGTAAACTAAAAGAAAAAGCATTTCTAATGTCAATAAAAAGAAAACATGGGTTGCCTCCCAATAAACGCTAAGTTTTAAGTCTTCAGCCGGACATTCTCCATCTATCACGTAGGGTTGGCTGGATCGATGTACAAAGTTTCCTTGCCAAATTCCCCATCCATATACAGCTTCAACTGCTATCCATCGACCTTGAATGTCCCTTTTGTATCATGATGAAATTCAATTGCTCCATATGGAAAAATGTGTGTCACCACAAATGCTCCCGTCCACCTAGATTGCAACTTTCCTGGAAAAAAGCCGAAGCCTTGAGTTGAAAAGCAACACTTTCTATCCTACATTGAACTCCCTTCTCAAAATATGCTTATCATGCCATTTTTTAGTTTTAGCTTTATAAATCCTAGCATTCTCATAAGCATCATTACGAAATTCGTCCATCTCATTAAGTTGCAACATCCTCTTCTCACTTGCAGCCTTCAATTCAAAATTTAGTGTCTTCATTGCCCAAAATGCTATATGCTCTAATTCCACAGGTAAATGACATGCCTTCCCATATACTAATCTATATGGTGACATTTTAATAGGTGTTTTAAATGCTGTCCTGTAGGCCCATAATGTATCATCTAATCTTTTTGCCTATCCTTTCGTGGCATACTAACCGTCTTCTCAAGTATACGCTTCAACTCTCTATTTGACATCTCCACTTGACCACTTGTTTGAGGATGATATGGTATTGCCACATGATGAGTAACTCCATACTTAGTAAGCAATGCATCAAGGTTGCAAAAATGCTTCCTCCATCACTAATTATCGGCCTTGGAGTTCCAAACTGAGAAAATATATTTTTTCAAATAAAAGTCACCACAACTCTATTATTATTGGCCAGCAAGGTAGCAACTTCCACCCATTTTGAGACATAATCTACAGTCACCAAAATAAATTTGTTAGAAAATGAAGATGGAAAAAGACCCATAAAATGTAGTACCCCCCCAAAATAAGTAACAATTATTTTGAATATGAATAGTAGAATTTTACAACCATAAATTTGGTCTTGAATAATTGCATATATTATTATTTTTGCCATTTATAATTACTATTTTAATAATTGCATAAACTGTCTTTACCACTTGTCATTTATAATTTACACACATGCACATTACACCACACTACATATGAATGCACCCTACGAATAAATAGAACTAACCTACAATTTTTTACCTAGGAGGGTTATGTGTTGACCTAGGAGGGCCTATGTGTAATTATTAACAACCTAGGGGGTTAAATGTAAAAAGTAGGGACACCTCAACATTTCTAGGCCTTTTCATACACTTCCACACTCCACTACCTCTCTCTCTTTCTCTCTTTGAAGGCCGGCCAGCCCCCATATCCCCTCTCTTTCTATATATACATGAGTGTATGCATATGTATGAGAAAAACCCTAGCTCTTTTCCTACTTCTTTCAACCCTAAGCTTGCTTTCTACATACAACCCCCCTTCTCATTTTCAATATTTCCAAGGCATCTTCTATATATATATAGTTCTTAGAAGCAAGCTAAGTGGTGAAGGTCAAGGAAGCAAGGAGGAGAAGATAGCAACTTGAAGCAACCAATATATTGGAGCTTGCAAACAAATTAAAGTGGGTATTTTCCTTTACCTTTTGTTTATTTTTATGACTTTTGGCATAGAAAATATGTTTGTTAAGATGTTGAAGTATTGAAGTTATGCTTGTTAGAAGATATGCTTGTTAGAAGCTATGATTGATAAGATGTTGATTGAAACTATTGAATATTTTAGGTCATATGAAGTAAGCTTAGCAAGACAATGGTCTCAATAGAAGAATAGTAGATGATGCATGCTTAATCACAATCCATGTTTTACTCTTTAGGAAATTAACTAATTATTTATTTATGTATAAATAGTTGAAGTAATAATGCGAGCAAAAAGTTGTAGTTTAATTAGAGAGGCACTTGTAGAAAATTATAAAGGTAAAAGTAGTGTAAATTGTATAAGGAAATTACATGTATTAATAATTGTAAGAAATTACATGTATAATTAATTGTAGAAAGTGTTGTGTAGAATTGCTACTAATTGTAGAAAGCGTTATGTAGAATTGCTACAAATTGTAGAAGTTGCATAAAAGTCATGAATAAGAATGGTAATGTATATGTACATTATATAGAATAACTTGAATATTGTTGTATGTTAGTAGAAAGGATTACTCATCGTATGCTTAATTGATGTAATTGCATGGAACTACACACTTGTAGTTATATGCTTAGTGAATGTAGATGCACACGTAGTTCATATATGCTTAGCTCATATAAACAAATATAACAAAAGAAAATTTAAATAGAAGAATTGTGGGAGTGTATGCCTAGTTAGTATAATTGTTTGGTTTGGCTTGTAGAATCTACAGTAATTCACGGTAATAGAAAACTACTCGTTCATGATAGTAGAAACTACTTGTTAGTAAGTAACGCATAGTAGAAGTAATAATTCATAGTAGTAGTAATTTATAGTAGAATTAGTAGTCACTTAAAGTAATGGTAGTAAAGGAGATAGTAGTAAAAGCAATAGTCGCATGCTTAGCTAACTAATATTTATGATAGCATAATAATGGTAGTAAGGTAGAGAAAAGCTACTTGTAGTTGCATGCGTAGCTAATTAGAAATTCATGATAAGTAAAGTAGATTGTAGTAAAGTAAAGAACTATTGGTAGTATAGAAGAGATTGTAGGCATGAATACGGTAATTGATGCAATACCGTATGCATGTGTATGCGGGTATGTATACTTGAATATTTACATATGGTAGTGTTTTGTGCACATTGAGCGCACTAGTGTGGTGCATGTTGGGTCGACCTTTAGCATGATTAGAAAGCTAAGTTGAACTCAAATTAAATCAAGATGAGACTTGTTGAGATTCAACTAGGTTGGATTCACTTAGAATCTAGTTAGTGAATTAAATTAATTTAGTTAAGTAAACTTGCTGAAGGGTGAAAGTGGAAAACTAGGAGCACAATTCAATTAACTTAGAAAATAGAAGTTGTGACAATAAAACAACTAAAATCGGGTAAGTTGGTGAATTAAGAAATTAATAACTTCAACCACTAGATATGAGCTTCCTAGAAGATTGAGATGATTGGTAAGGACAAACACTAGTTGGGCGTGTACTCACCTGTCAAAAGGACACGTGCGGCGTTGTCTCGTCTGGGACACGTGCGACATGGTCTTGACTGTTAATTTCTGGGATTTGGTGATAAGAGCGGGATATGGACATAAGTTACAAGTCTTGTCCGAACTTAGGGGATGGACCCTTAAGTTTCCGTCTATATTCTGAGTTATCAATACGAACAAGGAGCAAGAGTGTAACTCTAAGTCTCTTGGTGGAGTAAGGGTGGCCCTACGATTCGCTTTGTGTTTATGATAACTTTGGGTAGGGGCAGGAGTGGAGAAGGACCATGATTCTGGCAGAGCTGATGATCACCGGCCTGATCGGGAATGGAGAAGGACCACGATTCTGTCGGAGTGGAGAAGGACCATGATCTGAACGAACAGAGTGATTACTGTCGTTCGGTGTAGAGAAGGACCACGATCTGACTGTAGGAGTGGAAAAGGACCGCATGTACTGCAGACTCCACCAGTCACTAGATGAATGTCAGAAACAGGAAATAGTACAAGGGTATGATGCATGGCGAGAATACCCCACACCGCAAGCAATGGCACTTCATTACACGAATACCACATGTGCGTTGCCTCGACCCTGATAATTCCGGAGATCAATCCCACACCACAGGTAATTCCGGAGACTATTTCACTCACACCTGGATAATTCCGGAGATTATCTCACACCGCAAGCCATGCTGAGGTCCATAACCCATAATCCCGTTCATCATATCACCACTAGTGCATGTCCTTATCATTTAGGTTATTTAATTACTTAACGAATCTCCTAGAGTTGGTGCACCCTACCGGACTTAACTCAACAACTGATCAACTAAAATGCCTCAACAGGCCCAAACATGAATAACTCAACTGCCGGTATACTAGGGTCACACACACCCTCTAGAGACTCACACTCAAATGTCCAAACCAACTTTCCAACATAAATTGCTCAACTTAACATCTTGAAAACATATGTTCAATAGGAGGTAAAGTATAAAATAATAAGTTATAGATTAAAGCATTTAGAGAATAAATCATTTGAAAGAACATTCAAAAATATAAAGGCACATCAGTATCAGCGACTAATAACAAGCGTAAGTCGACTATCCAGAAAGAGAATTCTATGGTTTTAAGAAAATAATCTAAGTCTTATAAGTCGACTTGTAAAGGTCATAGGTCGACTGTCCAGAGAGAAAATCCAATAATCTTTAAGAAAATATTCTAAGTATAGCAGTCGACTGAAAAGGGTCATAGGTCGACTGTCCAGAGAGAAAAATTACAATAACTTTGAAAATTAATTCTAAGTGTACCAGTCGACTGTAAAAGGTATAGGTCGACTGTCCAGAAGGAAATTTCAAGAAAACTAAAGAACATAGCAGCCGGGTCGTATCAGTCGACTGAAAATTCATACCAGTCGACTGTCGACCTACAGACTGTATACTTTTGGTTGTGCACAATTCAACCGATACGTAGTTTTACTTTATGAAAACGATTTCTTCAAAAATCATATTTCTTATATGTTCAAATATAACTGGTAGGACATATAATAGTCCACAAAACTAAATCAAAATACTTGAATTTATAAAAATAGAGATTTGTTGATTTTCTTCAATCAAACATGAAATTGTGCATATCATCAAAATAGAGTTTTCTAAAAATCTATTACTCATTGAAATTTCTTCGTATTCAGATCGGGATATGGACATAAGTTACAAGTCTTGTCCGAACTTAGGGGATGGACCCTTAAGTTTCCGTCTATGTTCTGAGTTATCAATACGAACAAGGAGCAAGAGTGTAACTCTAAGTCTCTTGGTGGAGTAGGGGTGGCCCTACGATTCGCTTTGTGTTTATGATAACTTTGGGTAGAGGCAGGAGTGGAGAAGGACCATGATTCTGGCAGAGCTGATGATCACCGGCCTGACCGGAAATGGAGAGGGACCACGATTCTGTCGGAGTGGAGAAGGACCATGATCTGAACGAACAGAGTGATTACTGTCGTTCGGAGTAGAGAAGGACCACGATCTGACTGTAGGAGCGGAAAAGGACCGCATGTACTGCAACTCCACCAGTCACTAAATGAATGTCAGAAACAGGAAATAGTACAAGAGTATGATGCATGGCGAGGGATTGAACCCTGTCATGTGAAAAATACGAACTCGATTTGGAGAGTATGTAGTATGGGATACATACGTTTCCAAATCAAGTTTGCATTAGAGTAGGAGCATCGTGTGCATTCTGAGTTTGTGCATTAGAATCTAGATCATGGCATACACCGACACTTGTAGTTTGACTTTCACATTTTTCTCCTGCATCAAATATTGATTGTTGAGGATTTTGATTTGAAGATTGCGAGTTTCATCCACATTCCGTCAGTTGTATTCAACTGACGTACCCAAAGTTTGTTAGTTGCAGGATTGCTGATCGTGGAGCAGAGGACTCGAGCTGTGGAAAGCATCCAAGTAGAGGATATAATTTCTAGTACAATGTAAGTTTTCAATTTCCTATGTTTTCCTGTGTTGTGTACTCATTGAAGTAAAGATTCTGGATGTGTCACGAGTTTCCAGTGTGGAACTCGGGACGTTGCATAAAATCAATCCCCCAAACATCAAACAATTCTATCACTAAAATATTATTTAGAAGCATCTCATGTTTTCTAGAAATATTTCCCACCCGTTGATGAAATTAACAAAATTAAAAGGATCTTTAAAAAATGAGGGCCAATAAAATCCTGATTGTAAAATTTTGGTTGCTGTTTTCGCTCCACGAAAGTGGCCGTCTACTTCCAATGTTTGGCAATGTTTGAGTATACTTTCCATCTCTTTTTCAGGTACACATCTCGTTATTATTTGGTCTGCACAATGCCGAAATTGAAAAGGATCCTCCCAAAAATAATACTTCAAGTCAGAGAAGAACTTCTTCTTTTGTTGATATGTCATTCATGAGGTAGAACTTTTGATACGAAGTAATTAACTATGTCGACATATCATGCAACATTTTGTATGTCTTTTAAATGCTCATCTGGAAACTCTTCATTGATTGGTATAACCTGCAGTTCATTGGCACCATCCGGCTCAATTTGAGTTAAATGATCGTCCACCACATTTTCAACACCCTCCTTGTCCTTTATCTCTAAATCAAACTCTTGTAGAAGTAAAATCCAACGAAGTATTCTTGGTTTAACATCCTTCTTTGCAAGCAAGTACTTGAGAGCAGAATGATCCGTATAAACAAGCGCCTTTGAACCTATCAAATAAGATCAAAATTTGTCAATAGCAAAAAACAACAGCTAAATAATTCTTTCTCAGTAGTAGCATAGTTAAGTTGAGCTTTTGTCAGGGTCCTATTTGCATAATAAATAACATGAAAATTTTTATTCTTTCTTTGCCCTAAAACAGCTCCTATTGCAAAATCACTTGCATCACACATTAATTCAAAAGGCAAATTTCAGGCTGGTGCGACAATTATAGGCGCTGAAATCAATTTCTTTTTCAATGTTTCAAAAGCATGCAAGCAATCAAATTCAAAAGGTGCATCTTAATCAAAAGATTGCAAAGAGGTTTAGTAATTAAGGAAAAATATTTTATAAACCGTCGATAAAACCCCGCATGACCCATGAAACTTCTCACTCCCTTCACATTGGTTGGTAGTGGTAGCTTTTCAATGACATCAATTTTAGTTCGATCCACTTCAATTCCTTTTAAAGGAAATTCGGTGGCCAAGCACAATCCCTCTTCTACCAGTAAGTGACATTTTTTTTCAATTCAAGACTAAATTAGTTCCCTCGCATCGCTGCAAAATCAAAGCCAAGTTAGATAAACAATTATCAAAAGAATAACAAAAAACCGAGAAATCATCCATGAATATTTTAATATTTTTTTCCACCTTATCCGGAAAAATTGATATCATGCAGCGCTGGAATGTGGCTGGAGCGTTGCAAAGACCGAATGACATCATCCTATATGCAAAAATTCCATACAGGCAAGTGAAAATAGTTTTCTCTTGGTCTTCGGGAGCTATAGCAATTTGATTGTACCCAGAATACCCATCGAGAAAACAATAGTAGTATGACCAGCAAGTCTTTCTAGCATTTGGTCAATGAAAGGCAATGGAAAATGATCTTTTCGAGTTGCATCGTTGAGTCTTTTATAATCTATGCACACTCGCCATCCCGTAACTGTTTTTGTTGGTATAAGTTCATTGTCGTCATTCTTTACTACAATTATCCCTCCTTTGTTTGGCACAACATTAGCTGGACTCACCCATGCACTATCTGAAATTGGATAGATAATTCCTGCATCCAAAAGCTTCAAAACGTCTATATGCACCACTTCTTGCATTGATGGATTTAATCTTCGCTGTGGCTGAACTATAGGCTTGTAATTATCCTCCATCAAAATTTTATGCATGCAGATTGAATGACTGATTCCTTTTATATCTGAAATTTTCCACCCCAAGGCTGTCTTATGCTCTTTCAAAATTCTCAGCAACTTCTTCTCAACATTACTCAAAGAACCATTAATAATAACAGGAAAAGTTGAGTCTTGGCCTAAGAGCATCTGTAGTCGTTTTCTAAATATGCATAATATGCATATTTGGTCAAAAAGAGTGCTGCAGTCGTTGGCCAAATATGCATATTAATACTTGAGTGATTTCCTGCACAATGATAATAAACAACTTTAGTTTGAATAGCATTAGCATTCATATTTCCTATTTGTTTAGATAAAGTAGCAATTTGTGCAGTTAATGTGGTAATAGGATCAACTAAAAAACTCCAGCAGCTTTTCTTGACATTGCTCTTTTCGAAGGCCATTAGTAACTGTTAGACGCCATCTCCTATAAAAGTTCATAATCTGATTCACGAGTTTTGCTTATAAGGGCTCCTCCAACTGTTGCATCTATCATTGACCGATTTGTAGTTCCGAAGCCATTATAGAATATTTGGATTTGCAGCTATTTCGGTAGTTCATGATGAGGACACTTTCTCAATAAATCTTTATACCTTTCCCATGCTTCATACAACGACTCAGTTTCAAATTGAGTGAATGTGGTAATGCCAATCCTTAGCTTTGCAGTCTTTGCCGGCGGAAAATACTTGGCCAGAAATTTTTGTGCAACTCCCTCCCAAGTAGTAATAACACCTGGTGCTAGAAAATTTAGCCGAGCGTTTGCCTTATCTCTTAGTGAAAAAGGAAAGAGTCTCAATCGATTGTATCATCTGACACTCCATTGTGCTTGAAAATATCACAAATTTCTAAAAAGTTTGCAATGTGAACATTGGGATCCTCGTGCGATAGTCCACCAAACGGAACGGTCTGTTAAATCATTTGAATGATCGCCGATTTAATCTCAAAATTGTTAGCTTGTATAGTAGGCCTCTTTATACTTAATGTTGCTCCATTAACCGAGGGCATAACATAGTCCTTCAAAGCCCTTATTTTCTTCATTACTCGTTCACCATGGTGATATGCTTCTATGTCCTGAAATTATCTATTAAATAACAGAAAAAATAAAAATAATAAAAATAATAAGAAAAATTCAAATTAGTAAAAATCTAGCAATTATCAATATCAGTAAAAGAATTAGTCCCCGGCAACGACACCAAAAAACTTGAATGGGATAATTTGCAAGTGTACAAAATTGTAACAAGTAGTATAGTTTAAATGAAAAGAGTGTCAAACTCACAAAGACTAATTATTTTTTTGAGTACCAAAATTTACTCGATGAACTACTATTTGTAAAATCGAAAATAGATAAAGAAAGCAACTAAGTTAAATTAATCTAAAGAACTAACTATCCTAATTAAAAAGAATGAAAATCTGATGTTGTTTGTTAATAGTAAAACGAGTTCTAGGGCTTTTATTTTCACCTAGTTAATCTCACACAATTCATAATTCCATGTAATTAGAAATTCTACTTTTCCAAGTTGTAGATCAAAATATCATATTTATTCAATGTTTTCTCTTGAACAACACCAAACATATCTCTAACTAACAATTTGTTATATCTCTATGTACAATTAAATAATTGAAGATTCATTAAGTTCTATGGATTTCTTTATAGTCACATTAATTGCAGTAAATCACAAGTTATCTCTCTGTCTCTCCATGATTCAATAAATCAATGGTGTTAAATTCTATAATTCTAAATCACAAATTACCTCTCGGTCTCTCCATGATTCAATAAATCAAACAATAGTTAACACTTTTATTTTTTATACTTAAATTTTAATTGAAAAATTCTAACGAGTCCGGGTCGGGTCGGGTCTGTTTTAGAAAGACTTGTTTATTGTTTTTTTGTTTGGGTCCGGGTCAGGTCAATTTGAAAAGGACCTGGACCCGACCCGCAGAAGTAACTGGTCTAAATTTTAGACCCGCATGCGACCCGCATTAGACCTGGTCGGTTCCGGTCCAATGTCGGGTCCGGTTCGGGTCCGGGTTTCAGGTTTTCTTACCAGCTCTATACACAGTTTTATAAGTCATAATATTTGTAAGCGATCAAAAAGATTAAATAGAAGAAGTAATTAGGTTAAATTTCAGGGATGAGGACAGTCAAAAGTAGTACTCTGTGGACCTTGCGAATGGCAGACAAAGAATAGATGCTGAGTGCTACTATGAATGTTACTACACCAATATTTTGTATGATCTAGTGTTCAGGCACACATCTGGATGCTTGTGGAAGATACTAGTCTTTGCCCCCCCCCCCCCCCCCCCCCCCCCCCCCAAGCAAAAGGAAACACACACACACACACACACACTCTCCCCTCTCCTCTATGTGTTGTGTTTGCGCTTGAAACTTTCACTTCTGTTTTTGTACAATGCAGGGATCGTCGTGTATGCCTTCATTTTTTTTTGTAATAAATTATAAATCTATAAATCTAACCTTACCTTTTATAGTATAGTCTCTTAGCAGTTTTGATCAATAATAGTTTAGATAATTAACCAAGCATTACCATTTTAATTCTTGGACAATGCCTTGAATCCTCTGCAATTTACAAGATGAATATAGGAGCATATCCCTTCCAAGTTTCACCAAGGAAATCATTTCCTTTCTCTGCTTAATCATCAATCCATTCTTGGAAAAGCTCTTAATTATGGATATTTTGGCGTATACTACTAGGTCCTCAGATCCCTTGTTATTTTTCTATCAAACTGGAATTATTACCTATCCCCAATAAACGAAACTTGTGAAAGTTTTCTTTTAAGTATCTTTATTCCAACTACAGTAGTGAATATCTATTGTATTATTTTGGTCTATTTTCAGTCGAGTTGGGAAAGTTTGGGCTTCCTAATTTGTGATGCATACTCTGCATATTGTTTGTCCACATTGCTTGACTTAACTAAGGATTTCTTGCATGTCATTTAAATAACTGTACCTTCTGATAATCTTTGCAGAGCACCTATATGCCCAAAAAAAATTTGGCACTGGGATAATATGAAACAGTATGAGTGAATCTTCCATTTTTCTGACTTTTCTTTTTTGCTTTCATTCTCAGATTTGAATATTGAGTCACCTCCATCCATGTACCCAGCCAAGAAATTCTGTGACATCACTGGGTTTGAGGTATGCAATTTATGGTTGTTTCAGGTTCAAGATTATTTAGCTCTACATTCCACAAATGTTAAACCTGCTATTGTCCTGAATTTTTGTTTGTATTTGTTAGAACTAACATAAATACTAAACCTACAATGCTTACCACAACTTTGGAGTTATGGTCTAGTATAAGGTCTTTTACATGGTATTAGAGCAACCGTTGTTCGAATCTGACTGGCTGCGTTTAAAACGTGGATTGAAAGTACTTTCGGATGAACAGTATAGGTCTTGGCCCACAAAGATGGTCCTCAATCTGCGGGGCCATGTTTTAATGCTAAACCCTCAACTCTTACCACAACTTCATAGTATAATATTATTTAATTGAAACCATTTCATTTTATTTCTAAAATTACAAAATAAGTCATGACTTTTACTTTTGGATGAATTTGCATGACTCAGTTGCTATATATCAATGTATTAGGTAAGGTATCATCACCATCACCAACAAAAGAAGGAAAATGCAGAGAAGAAAAAGTATTGTTTTCCAACAAGGATATTTTTTTTCCGTCGTCAATCGTATTGATTAGTAAAAGTTCCTTTTTTGGGTGCGACTGTTGCAAAGGTTGACAAATAATTACCCAAATTGTTACTTTGCATGACCATACATGAAAGTTTTACTTCATATGGTACTTTCGATACTTCCAAAGTAGTTGGATCCTTGCCTTCGTCTGAAAATTTTGTTTCTCTTGTCCTCTCTGCCACTAAGAGCAGTTCATAGATATATTCTTAGATATCTATAATGAGTTATAGTTGAAGGATAAATAATCTTTAATCTTGTTTTGTGCAATACTCTTAGAAACTATGGAGACCGCATGTGAACCTTATGTCTTATTGATTCTGTGTTTACTTTGATAACCACGTGTTACTTATTTTCCCCTTGTTTGCGATCCTTACCTGTTACGGTGATTAGGGGGGACTATTCGTTGGAGAAAAGTTTGGGAATGCATTATATTTGGATTTTGCCTTTGTTTGTACATCTTAGCGTTGAATTTTAGTTATGTATAACATATTTCATCTATCCCCTTCTTTTTAGGAATTTTTGCCGTACTAGGCCACTTTTTGAAAATATTTGCATTTAAGGGCCACTTTCCAAACTATTAGCGCTCGTGGGCTAGTCTGTGCGACGTCAGCAGCGCCGCTATTCGCAATAGCAGCCCCTTCATTTTAGAAGCCGCTAATGAGATTAGTAGCCTATTTTGTAATTTTTTTTAATTTTTTTTATCGTCACTATTCCTATTGGCGACCTTAGTATAAATTAAGTCGTTAATGGGAATAACGACCACTAATGAAGTGTATTCTCCACATTTGGCAAAATTTAGAGAGCTTCTCTTCTCTGAAAATTTTAAAATTAACAACTTAACTGAGGTTGTATAACCGTAGTTGCTATTCCCAATGGCGACCACAAGTAGGACCCGACCGCTAATAAGGTTGGGCTCCCACGCTCGCTCTCTCTCTTTCTACACTTCACTTTATCTTCATCTTCCCCATCTTCTTCTCCCCAAAACCCTAAACCCCAATAAACCTAACCCCTAATACCTCCCCAAAATCATAAAATCCCTAAATCCCCAAAAAACCTAAGAAATTCTTATCACTCATCTCCACCCTCCAAAATAAATAGTTTCCGAAATCCTAGCTTAACTTGCAGAACCTTAGCCCCTCCACCTTTGAACCATATATTTTCTCTCGTTGCTTCCGAAGGTGCCTTCCATTACAATTGGTCATCATGTCATGTATCGTGTACTCCACCTTTTTGATATGTCATAAAATTTTAGTTTGTTTCATGGCGATTATATCGGTTTAACGGGGCTTATATTTGTGTATTTTGGTGTATAAATTGCATGTGGATAGAGAGATAGAGGGTCATATTGGAAATGTCTTTTTTGCTGGTTTGAATATGCATGAACTAAAATAGGTAAGGTGTTGTGAACGTTTGATTCATAAGACTTCACATAAGTTTTTCTAATTGCAAATAGATCGTTGCTTAATATTATTGTAATTATGTTATGTTCATGATTGTATATTGAACCGCAAATTCATCTATTAATGTATAGGTATGGACTATAAAATTCCTATTTGGTTGTAATATGGGGGATAAATAGTTCGAGACCCAAAGGTAGGAGCTTGTTATATAGGTGTTGAACCGGAAATAGTTTGGGTATATCGTAATATCAAAAAGCAAGAACTAGTAGAGAAGGTCCACGAATTAACTAAATGAGATAGAGGTGAATGGAGTTTGAAAATCCTAGCTCGGTATGCAGCTAAAAAAGGTGAATGACAATATTTTATGGCGGTGCCTATAGTTGATGATGATTCTCTTACTGCTATGATTGCAAGATCACTTGATCCGAACTCTAGTTGGTTTGTAGTGAAGTTATATATAGAATAAATCAAGATTGTTGTAGGTCATCAACATGTTAGTCGTGTGTCATCTCCCGTACCCAAAGTACCGGCCTCTGAGCCGAGTCCCAATCGTCCTATTCAGTCGCATGTGGAATTGTCTTCTCCACATGGTAACATATTCACAATTTCAACACCACAAAATCCTCCACAACATGCCTTGTCACCTCCTTCCAGTTTGATATGTCATCTTGTTGATAATGAAAATATATTTCAATCATTCGAAAATGCTGTTGTTAACAATTGCTTGTTAAAAGATGAAGAAGCTGAAGAAGAGGTGGAAGATGTAGAAGACGGTGAAGATGAAGAAAATGTGCATGTAGATGATGTAAATGATAACGTTAACGACATTAATGATGTTCAGGAATTGGAACGAAATGTCGAACCGGCCGTCCCATTGACTCAATGGCGACCTACAACTTTTTTTGAATTTGAATCGGTGGACTGAGTTAACAATGCTAGAGTATATCACTTTGGTGAAGAGTCATGTGGCTCATCCGACAAACATGAATTGTACATTGGCTAGAAATTTTCAACCAAAGATGAAGTGGTACCGTGAAGATTTTTCAATCAAGGAACATCGAGAGTTCGTCATAGTTAGGTTGAACAAAACCATATATTCTATGAAATGTAAAATGACACCAAAGGCACGTACATCTGAGGAGCAAGCAACAATTAAAAGATATCTTACAAGAAGGTTTGGCGAGCAAAACAAAGAGCTATTGAGCGATTTTTCGGTGGGTTTGAGGAAGTGTATACGAAGTTGCCTTTACTTTTATCGGCACTACAAGAATCAAATCCTGGCACTTATGTCAAATGGGATAAGGTCCCGTCTGGTCTTGGCGAGGAGACATTCAAGCAAGTTTTTTTGGGTATTTGTGGCATCTATCGAAGGATTTAAGTCTTGCAGATTTGTTATAAGTATTGATGAAACCCATTTGTATGGAAAATATAAGGGTTGTTTATTGATAGCAGTTGTACTCGATGCTAGTGATCGTTTATTTCTGTTTGCGTTTGCAATAGTAGATGGAGAGAGTATAGAAAGTTAGAGTTGCATTTGATACTATGTCACCGACCGCCAAGTATTATGCGTTATATCTGATCGTCACGCTGGGATTTTGTCTTGCGTGGAGCTCGAAAACGAAGCATGGAATGAGCCATATGTTTATCACCGTTATTGCATGCGTCATTTCGCTGCATTTTTTTAATACCAAATTTGGTAACAAGGAGTTGAGGAACAAGATGAAGGTGGTAGCATGTCAAAATCAACCCAAAAAGCAGCCAAAGGAATGTCAGATATTGAGTCAGTAAAAATCAAGGCAACTAATTGGCTCAAGGAGAAACCTATTGCAAAGTGGGCTCTTGCAGCAGATGGCGGATGTCGATATGGGATGATGACTACAAATATTAGTGAAGTTTTTAATTATGTGTTGAAGGGGGTTCGTAGCTTAACCGTTACCACTATTGTGGAGATGATATTCTACTGTATTAATAGCTACTTTACCGAACGTCGTCTCATCTGTCTCAACACCATCAAATGTAGTTTCATCTGTCTCAACACCAAGAAAATCTGCCACAAGTACATCCTTATTAAACACCATTGTACCCGTGACGGCGAGGCCATCAATTGGAAGTTCTGAGATAACTGCGATATCTTGAAGCGTCACGGTCATCTCTCCAACGGGTTAATGGAATGAATGAGTCTCTGGCTTCTAACTCTCGAGTACCGCTGTAAGTAGATGTCGATCGAGTTTCATCTTTTCTATTAAACCTAGCCCGTAGAAACCGGTTGAGCTTGTGTGTCATTGGATGCATTGACAACATCTCATGCGTCCGGAAACCACTCTTTGGCTGTACCGTCCCATACCCACTGGGATCTTTGTGTTTGCTGCATAGTCAACACGGTCAGATCATGAGGACCTGACCCTCCAGGTGCAAAAATTTTGCCGTACTGACCCACTTTTTGAAAATATTTGGCGTCTTGACCCACTTCCAAAAGCAATTAGCGAACTGACCCAGTTATGGACACGTCAGCAACAAACATTCTTGGGAAGAATGACATAGGTCATTTCGATGCCGTTCTTCCCAATAACGGCATCTGTTTGAAAAAAAACTATCATGCCGTTATTCCAAATAACGGCATATGTTGCTTTTAGTCGAAATAGCAAATAGTCTCAATTGTCAGCTGAGAGAGAATTGTAAAAGTAAATTAACCTATGCTGTTCTCTGAGAGAACGACATGATTTATGCTGATGTCGTTATTTTGAATAACGACATCAGTTACTTTATATTTTGCACACTTACCTATAATCAGGGCCCCCAACTCTTCTCCTACCCCTTTGTACTTCGTTTTTCTCTCTCTCTCTTCACTCCCGTAACCCACAAATCCTAGATCCCTAAATAAAAAAACCCCAACCATTGGAGTGCTCTCAAATTTCATATATCCTACCTCCTAACTCCCACTCTCATTTCATTCATCCACAACGAATTTTCAAGCTATCGACAGTACGGTCTAATTTGAAGGTATTATTATTTTAATCGTATGTTTGATATGTATTCCCATGTGATGCTTATGAGTAGTGAATGACATGAACATGTTTGAATTTTTATGCTTAGGTATGGAATATGATATCTCTATTTGGTTATATTTTGGGGGTGATGTAATTAAAGATCCCAAGATTGGATATTCTTATAGTGATGTTGAACTGGTCATTATTTGGGTTCCTCGCAACTTTATGTACTCAGAATTATTAGATAAGATATATGAAGTCACAAATTGGGATAGAAGTGAAATAAGTGTGAAAATCAAAGCCCGTTATGCTGTCGGTAAAGGGGATGTGCAATATTTCATATTGGTACCTATAGACAATGACAATTCTCTTAGGTCCATGATGGGTAGGATACTTGATCCAAATTATAGTTGGAACGCAGTTGAGTTATATATCGACCAAACGAGACTTCCAAATACTAGACGAGTTGTTATTGAAAGTCCAAGGCCCGCCCGGACTTTAAAACCATTTGCCGAGTCACATGCAAGAATATCAAATACAGAAGAAGATACTAGCACAACAACTCCAACGGAACCTATTACCTCCGAATACGAGCAGGTACATCCGCTGATATTGTCACAAAATATTGTCGGAGCCGGCATGGCAATGCAAGATTTTGACAACGCCGTTGTAAATAACGATTCGGTCGAAGAGGAAGAATATAAGGAACGCGGTCTTCAAGATGATGAGGAGGTTGCCGATGAAGCTCCGGTTGATGATGTCAATGTTGATGTGCCGGTTAACAATGTCTGTGTGTTGCCAAGTCAGGACACAAGTGCAGCTATACATGGATCTCAATCGAATGAATGGATGTCTCGTGCCACTATACATGAACATGGACAGTCTTCCGTTGGCTCTTCCAACTTGGATGAACTCTTCATAGGTCAAAGATTTCGAACCAAAGATTCTCTACAACAAGTGAAGATGTACGCCGTGAAGAACCACAGAGAATTTGTGACGGTAAAATCAACCCCCAGTCTATACTATGTGAAATGTAAATATGCACCCATCAACCATTCAGTCGAGGACATTGCAGAAAATTCGGCACTTCAAAATATAGTTGGTTGTCCTTGGCGGTTGCGTGCAATTGTTCCAAAAGGCCGTAATTATTTCGTGGTAAAGAAGCTTGAAGGTACACACACGTGTTAATCCTATATTGACTCAGGATCACAACAAAATTGATTCCACGGTTGTATCGACGGTCATATTGGATGTTGTGAAGGCATAACTCGCAATAACACCAAGAGCCATAATTGGAATAGTCAAGGGTAAGTTCCATTACACAATTGAGCGACTATATGGTTCTTTTGAAAAAGCTTACACTAAATTGCCGTATCTTCTCAATGCAATTCAAGCTTCAAATCCGAGTACGGCTGTACATTAGGCGAAGATTGCGTTCGGTCTGGGCAAAGAAACTTTTAAGGGTGTTTTTTGGACATTCGGGCCTTCCATCGAGGGATTTAAGGCATGCAGACCAGTTATAAATGTAGACAGTATTCATTTGTACGGAAAATACAAAGGCTGTTTGTTGATTGATGTTTCACCGGACGCAAACGGTAGGTTGTTTCCATTTGCATTTGCACTAGTTGACGGTGAAAGCATAGAGGCGGGACATGGTTCATGAACTGTATTCGGTGCTTCGTCACAGATCGTGCAGGTCTATGTGTCATTTCTGATCGCCATGCAGGTATTTTATCAGCAATGCAAAATGAGTTCGGAACATAGAAGGAACCATTTGCATATCATCGGTTCTGTATGCGGCATTTTGCTAGCAATTTTCATAAAAAAATTTGGTTGCAAGTTTTTGATGAGTAAGTTGAAGGTGATTGCGTATCAAAATCAGTTGAAGAAGTTTGAGGAAAAGATAGCACAATTTGAAGCGACCAATGCTGATGGGGCTAATTGGTTGAAGAAGAAAGCGATTGAGAAGTGGGTACTTTTTGTCGATGGAGGTCGTAGATATGGTATAATGACAACAAATCTTTCGGAAGTTTTCAATTTGGTTATAAAAGGTGTGCGTAGCTTGCCTGTCACCGCAATTGTAGAAATGATTTTTTTCGTATAAACAAGTATTTCACTGATCACCGTGAAGCCGCGCAGACATTTATCAGTGAAGGTAAATTATGGGCACCACGCATTCAGGATATTATTGATGTACGCTGTGAAAAATTCAATTTACATGAGGCAATAATGTTTAATAATCGGCCTGGTATTTTTGGGGTAAAAACGGGCATTAGAATGGATAGTGGATGTCAAAAGGGTGGACATTGGCACACGGTAGGCCTCGGGAGCCGTACTTGTACTCGTGGAAAATTCCAACTATATCACATTTCATGCTCTCATGTGTTAGCGGCCTGTGCTTCCCGTGTGATTGATTATCAACCCTACATTGATGCCTTTTACTCTACCGGTTCATTAGCACAAACGTGGGCACCAACTTTCAATCCTATTCCAGACGAATCTTATTGGCCGACACAAAGTGGACCGGTGCTCATAGCCGATTCGAGTCTTCGTCGGGTGAAAGGGCGACCAAAGAGTACTCGTATTCGCAATGACATGGATGCTCGAGAGGGTGGGAACACCGGGAAAGTTTGTTCAAAATGTGGAGTGAGTGGACACAATAGACGGAGTTGTAAGAACGTACAGAATGTTGGCACATCCCAATCTACCGGCACTTGAAGTTGTAGCCCGTTATTGGATTGATGTTGTAGAAACTGTCCCTAAGTTATTACGAATTAAAGAGCTTGTTTGTAATGAATCTTTGAACATTTAAGTATGAGATATTTGTTTGATGAACCTCTAATGCAATGTACTTTTATTTTGAACATCTAAGTATCAGATATTTGTCTGTAATGAATCTTTGTTGAATTTGAATTAATTTGATTGAAATTGAATTCTCTCCATAAAACATGCACAGAAACATGCACAACTGTTGTTATAACAGATGCCGTTGTTCTGAATAATGACTTCTTCAGAAGATGCCATTATTCAGAGCAACGACTGCGAAGGCAGAATGTATGGCAGAGGTTCATTTGTAGGGAAATTTGACACCAAACTGATGCCGTTATTTCAAAGAACGGCATCCTCAATAGATGCCGTTATTCAAAATAACGGTATTCTTAGGAGATGTCGTTATTTAGGATAACGACTGTGAAGGCAGAATGTATGGCATGGGTTCATTTATAGGGAAATTTCACACTAAACTGATGCCGTTATTTCAAAGAACGACATCCTCAATAGATGCCGTTATTCAAAATAACGGCATTCTTAGGAGATGCCGTTATTTTGAAAAACAGCATCAAGTTAAAATATTGAACAAAGTCAAAGCTGCATGTTTTGTACAAATGTCGTTATCGTAAAGAACGTTACAGGTAACAGATGCCGTTATTTGCAATAACGACATCTGTTATTAGTGTATTTCAAATAAATCATGCACAGAAACATGCACTGATTGTATACAAAATGATTATTGAACACTTTCACACTTCAGTAAACACAAATAACACCAAATGCAATATGAAACTTCAGATAATATATATAACACAACAATACAACAACCGAGTATGCTTTACATCATAACACTTCAATAAAAACAAATCACACCAACATAAACACAAATCACACCAACAATAAGCTTCATAAGCTTAGTATCAGTAAAAAGGGAATTTTGCAATATATCACTTTTACTTCAAGTTTTATAACATGACTGCAATTACACAATTCATCAAGTTTTTCATTAACCACCATTACACAATTTAGTAGTGAACACTAACTAGGCGTATAGTGTTGCGGCTGCCTCCTCTTTCGAGCAGGGACTTTCCTTCTACGTTCCCCAATTTCTTGCGTCGCAGGAACACTTAGCCCAACATTCTCTTCTTGACCACCTTGGACTTCTTCAATCTCGTGCGATGCTAATTGACTTTCCGTAGGGGGGAACCGAACACTCTTACTCCGTCGTGGTGGTGGTGGTGCAGGAGTTTCTTGTTCTTGTGCTATTCGTGGTGGTGGAGGTGGTGCTCGACTAACACTTGTTCGGGGTGTTTGAATTGGAAGCTTGGTTGAGCGTAAAAGGGCATCGAAGCGCGAACCGTCACCAACATCTTCAAGAGAAATACGTCATGGACGGAGAATTTCTCTCGCTAAATCCTTGCATGCCTTCGATGCGTTGCTCTTCAAGACATGAGCACATTTCCTCGCAATATCCCATGTGTTGTCAACCTACATTACGAACGAAATAAATTAGTAGTAAACCAAATTGTTTTAAAACATACATAAGCAAAATTAAAAAAAAATTAAGATTTAACCAAATGAATCGACTTAGATACCATTAATCGATACAATGACGCTTTTGGTTGATACATGGGTTGCGATGTGGAATGTGCCGGTGGTGGTTCCACTTGGTGCCTAGGTATCGATTGTTGAATACCTGCGGGAATATCCGTTCTTGGGGCTATGTACAACCGCGTAATACGACGGTATCATTCCATTTAGGCGGTATGCAAAGACCCGTCGTACGGTACAATCGCTTCAACCACCAAATCATACTTCCTCTCATTCCAACATGCTACATGAGCGCGGTGGTGATCGGCCTAATCCATATTTGGCAATCGACCTTGACCGGTAATATTATAAAGTTGACGGTCGTACATTGAGTTTTCGGAGATGTGTTGTTGTGCATTGAATTGGCAGAGGACTCGGTCGGGGTAATAGAACTCCACAATTGAGAAATTTATAAGTGGAGCTCGTGTCAACCAAAGTTGATTATTGGCCGTGCAAATTGGGGGTAGACGATGTAGTCTTTCGTCTGTATACGGTGTCCAGTTAACGTACTCTTCCCTTAGCTGGTCGAGTTCATCCCTGTAATACGTCAGTACACCACGTGGGTTATCTCTCCACGTGAGTTTGCCCATCTAGTACACACCTAAAGGAGCCCTCAACACTGGATTATCATGTTGCACAGTCCAATTATTTGAAAGAACCGTTATCCGGGGCCGGCCAAGGTGTATTCGTTCCCAACACCAAATTTGCAATAACCCCTTCGGCCCCGTCATTTAGATCGACCCCATCGAACAATTACAAAGGGCACGGTAGAGAGAGGCCAAAGCCGCACTTCCTCAACTATATCGCCCGGCTCTATGTATGTCGGCGATCCATGGATGGTACATCAAATGCACTACATCACCAGAAGAATTAGGGAAGAGAATACCTTCGATCATCGACAAAAGATATGCCCGAGTATAACATTGGAGTTGGAAGTCGGTCGGTTCGTCTGGCAAACTATTATTGAACTCCGTGTAGAGCCAAGAACGTCGGACTGATTCCCCGACGAATACACCCTTATCATCCTCATCTTCCAATAGATGGGGTGGCCGTGACCGGCAATTTGATGTTCAATAAAGTGATGACGGCGATATCTTGTAGGGTCATCGTCATCTCCCCAACAGGTAGGTGAAACGTGTCTCCCGCCTCCATCGCTCCACAAGAGCGGTAAGTAATGCATGGTCACATTTCACTTTCGCCAACTTTGACATTCCATAAAATCTGCTATTCACCAAATAATTTTGTACTCGAGGGTGCGTCGGCAATATAGTGTGCATTCGGAAACTCATTTTCTCAACATCTCCAGTCCACACCGCCTGCGACCTATGATCTTCTTGCAAATAAAGTACAGTAGGATCTACTGGACCCGGATGTCCATGTAGTGCATGCGAAGTACTAGATGAAGCATCCACATCATGAGAAGAAGATGGTTGTGTAGGATCCATTTACCTGTGAACATTAAATATATGTCAATATTTAATTAGATAGCAATATAGGTCATCCACATCTCACATAGATGAATCTCACTTTACATGTCATACGGTACATGGATCTAATCTACTAAGATAAATCTAATGTACACCTCTTGTACAAAATCAATATTTTCACACATCATCAACAATCCTTAAGTACATTTTGCATATCTACTACTTAGATAAATCTAATCTACACCTCTTGTACTATGCTACCAATACATATAGCTCTCATTCATCAAAATAAACATTGATTTTTTTTTAGGGATGTTGAATACTTACCACAATTTCGGATTTCGGAAGATTCCTAAAGGGTATGGGCGAATCACAAGTAGGGTTTATGTTTAATTGTTGTTTGCCAAGTTAGAGATCACTCCAGTAGTTGGGATTTTGGGTTTTTTTGATTTAGGGATCTAGGGTTACGGGAGTGAAGAGAGAGAGAAAAAATCGAATGACAATGGGGTAGGAGAAAGGTTTGGGGGCACTAAGTATAGATAACTATGCAAATTAGAAACTAACTGATGCCGTTATTCAAAATAACGACATCAGTATAAACCTTGCCGTTCTCTCAGAGAACGGCATAGGTTAATTTCTTTTCACACTTGTCCCTCAGCGAAAATTTGAGACTGTTTGCTCTTTCGACTAAAAGCAACAAATGACGTTATTTGGAATAACTGCATGATAGTTTTGTTTTTCAACAGTTGCCGTTATTGGGAAGAACGGCATCGAAATGACCTATGCCAATCTTCCCAAGAACGTTTGTTGCTGACGCGTCCATAACTGGATCAGTTCGCTAATTGTTTTCGGAAGTGGGTCAAGGCGCCAAATATTTTCAAAAAGTGGGTTAGTACGGCAAAATTTTCTCCACGTGCAACGTGAGACGATGTTGTGTGCCTACATCAGCATCCATGTCCACGGGCAATATTACTCGATCCTTCGTCGGTAGCCTACATAAATGTAATACCCCTAAAATAAGTAACAATTATGTCGATATGGTTATTATATTTTTATCATACATTATTTTTACTATGTTTGTTTTCATCTATATATTTTCTTGAAAGCCCAACTTGTTTACTTTCTTAAAGCCCAACTTGTTTACAAAAAAAAAGGAAAGAAAGAAGAAGCCCAACCCAACAACAAAGAGCACAATCACAATTAATTAAAGCTTGAGGGGTTAAATGTAAAAAATAAGGACACCTAAGCATTTCCTACACACTTCCATACACTTTCACACTCCACTATCTCTCTCTGTTTCTCTCTTTGCAGCCGGCAGCAAACAACGGCCTTTTTCTCCCCCTTTCTCTATATATATGCTACTCCTATTACTACTACTACTACTGCCTGCTATTACTACTACTACCCATACTCTTACTACTACTTCTACTACTACTACTACTGCCTGCTATTACTACTACTACCCATACTCTTACTACTACTTCTACTACTACTACTACTACTACTACTACTACTACTGCTGCTTGCGACTTCTACTACTACTACTGCTTACTATTACTTCTACTACTACTACTGCTTACTATTACTTCTACTACTTTACTACTACTACTATTATACTACTACTATTGGAGTGAGAAGACTAAAGGTGCAAGGAGGAGAAGATAGCAATTTGAAGCAACCAATAGATTGAAGCTTACAAACAAATCAAAGTGGGTATTTTCCTTTACCTCTTGTTTAATTTTTTTAATGATTTTTGACATATAAAGATATGCTTGTGTGAAATATTGAAGTTATGGTTGATTGAAGTTATGCCTGTTAGAAGCTATGATTGATAATATGTTAATTGAAAGTATTGAATGTTTTAGTTCATATGAAGCTTAGCAAGATAATACAAGATGATGGTCTAAATAAAAGAATAGTAGATGATGCATGCTTACTCACAATCCATGTTTTACTCTTTAGGAAAATTAACTAATTATTTATATATGTATAATGAGATGAAGTGATTATGTAAATTTTATATGCATAAATATACTGGTGAACAAATAAAGATTCAATCTTTGTGTTAAGAATGGTAGTAAAAGGATGAGGGATGAATCTTTTATGCAAGATTATGAATACAAATCTTGTCTTGGGCATGAGAATTGTGTTGTTAACTATTAAACATATGTGGTGATTTTGTGATGTTGTGGAGTAAATTGTCTAATTAAATTTTCATGTTTGAATGCTTGAAGTCCTTATGATTAGTAAGTTAGTATCTTGATTAGTAAATTTTACATTGATAGTAAGCTACGGACATTGTATTAGTAAGCTACTAATGAGTTAGTAAGCTTAGTTATAATGTTAGTAAGCTTTGTTGTAACGTTAGTAAGTTTAATGTATGTTAGTAAACTCCAATGTGTAGTTGAGAACCATATAAGAGTTTCTTGTGAAAATAGTGATCATGTTAGCAAGTGTAATCATGTTAATAATATTAGCATTGTTCATGTTAGTAAGTTAGTAAGTTAACATGTTAGTATGGTAGTAAATTAGTAGAATAGAATGCTAGAATGCCATGTTAGTGAGAAGTTAGAAAGTTAGAAATGCAGACTTGACCTCGTAGTAACCGAATTGCTAACCAATTGTTTATGGTTAGTAATCATAGCTTATGGTAGGAGCAATGAGACTTTAAGTAACTAATAATTTCACCTAGAAAGTAAGTGGTGATTAATGAAGGAATTAAGTGGATGAGATTGGACCTAAGTTGCATAAATTAGTAAAGGCGTTAGTCCTAAGTAGTGTGACTCATGATTGGTAAGGACATACACTAGTTGGGCGTGTACTCACCTGTCAGGGAGACACGTGCAGCGTCGTCTCGTCTGGGACACGTGTGGCATCGTCTCGACTGTTAATTTCTGGGATTTAGTGATAAGAACAGGATGCAGACATAAGTCACAAGTTCTGTCGGAACTTAGGAGATGGACTTTTAAGTTTCCGTCTAAGTTCTGGGTTATCATTACGAACAAGGAGCAAGAGTATAACTCTTAGTCTCTTGGCGGAGTAGGGGTGGCCCTATTGATTCGCCTTATGTTCATGATAACTTTGGTAAGGGCAGGAGTGGAGAAGGACCAATATTCTGGCAGAGCTGATCACCGGCCTGACGGGGAATGGAGAGGGACAACGATCCTGTCGCAGTGGAGAAGGACCGTGATCTGAACGAACAGAGTGATCACTGCTGTTCAGAGTGGAGAAGGACCACGATCCGACTGCAGGAGCGGGAATGGACAGCATGTACTGCAGACTCTACCAGTCACTAGATGAATGTCAGAAACAGGAAAGAGTACAAGAGTAGGATGCATGGCGAGGGATTGAATCCTATCATTTGAAGAATACGAACTCAATTTGGGGAGTATGTAGTATGGGATGCATACGTTTTCAAATCAAGTTTGCATTAGATTAAGAGCATGGTGTGCATATGAGTTGTGCATTAGAATCTACATACACCGACATTTATGTTTGTATGACCTTCACGTTCCTTTTCTTCTGCATCAAATGTTGATTGTTGAGGATTTTGGAGATTGCGGGTTTCATCCGCAATGCGTCAGTTGGATTCAACTGACGTGCCCACAGTTCGCTAATTACAAGATTGCTGATCGTGGAGCAGGAGACTCAAGCTGCGGAAAGCATCCAAGTGGAGGATATAGTTTTCTTGTGCAAATGTAAGTTTTTAATTTCCTGTAATTTCTGTGTTGTGTACTCATTGAAGTAAAGATTTTGGGTAAGTGTCGCAAGCTTCCAGCCTGTGGAACTCGGGGCACTACAATAAATACAGTAATGTTTAGTCAACACTGCATTGAAACAAATATATTATTTTAACCAAACCAAAAATAAAAACTACTTACTCGCAGCTAGCACCCGCTACCACACCCCGCATCCGTACCCATATAATTGTCGATTACAGCTAATCAAAAATATTTCTAATATCCAATAACAAGATATACTTCTAAGTTTTTCAATATTAACGAATATAACACGTCTAATATTTTCAATATCAATGAATATTACACAACATAAGACTAGTGTTGCTGCTAATTTTGATGTGGGAGCAAACAGATGATTTGTGAATTCTTTTGAAACCAATAAAAGCAAACCTTTTGACTACTTGCCGATGTTGACTGTTCTCAACGCTGCTGTTGACCTGCAAAAAGTTCGAAACACCGGGATGAATCCCAGTGACAAATCCTCTGACGCTCAAGTCAGTAATCTGAAAGATTATGAAAGAGCTTTTGTAGAGAAAGATAATGATTACCTTTTTATGGTGGGGGTAGGGGGTATTTATAGTCGCCTTTGGAAACAGTTTTAGAGATATTCATTTATCTCTAATCACAGGTATTTTTGGATAAGAAACAGAGTTTAAATTCCTTCATGATAAGAGATTTGGTTTAAACGGTCTCTTAGGGATAATCATGAATTTAAATTACTGTCTAACTGATTTGGGTTTATTATAATGGGATGTCACCCTAACCCAGTAAGGCAGACCCATTTTTGGGTTATTGGGCCTGAAAAAGATCCAGTTCCCAATTTCAGGTCCGTTTGTAGTGGAAATTTTTGTTTTACCCCTGCGAGCTTTGAGATTCGTGTCCGATTTGAACGGTCCCGATTTGGTTCTATTTTCAGCCATATCAACTGTATTTATTTGGATCCTTATTGTACCCTAAAAACTCACAATCATAACCTTATTGTTGATGATGATTCACATTACACAACAACTTAATCTTCTACCGTCATCACATCACAATCACCAAGTTACACCAAAATACATCATAATTATATTGCAAATAATCCTTTCGTAGACTGCAAATAATCCTCCGTGCCAATAAACATCACAACTTCATCTTCTTTACTTACTGTCTATTGTGAACCACATAACATTCATAAAGAGTAGTAACAGGCAAACATAATAAGTACCAAATTTGATACTCTGTGTTTTAGCAACATTCTACTCTCAAGCACGAATTAATCCCAAACTTAAAGCATAGTTTCAACAAGTCAATGAACGATAACCTACAAATAGAAACAATCATTACAAATAGTAAATATTGGGCATACCTTTCTAGGGTTTCGAATTTGGAATTTTCCAAATTTGGAATATTGTGGGAGGTCGCTAATTGGAGGAGCGAGGTCAGGGAGAGATGACGAGAGACGAGCCCGGTTTAAGAATTGAAGTCTACAAAAATATGTGATGATTTTGGAGAGGTATTGGGGGTTTGGGTTATTGGGGTTTAGGATTTGGGAGAAGATGGGGAAGATGAAGATAAAGTGAAGTGTAGAGAGAGAGAGAGAGAGAGAGAGAGAGTGGGAGCCCGACCTTATTAGTGGTCGGGTCCCACTTGTGGTCACTATTGGGAATAGCGACCACGGTTATACGAGGTCGCTATTCCCAATAACGACGTCAATTAAGTTGTTAATTTAAAAAATTCTAGCGAAGAGAAACTCTCTAAATTTCGCTAAGTGTGGAGAATACACTTCATTAGTGATATGGCTATTCTCATTAACGACTTAATTTATACTTTGGTCGCCAATAGGAATAGCGACAGAATAAAAAAAATTTCAATTTTTTTAATACAAAATAGGCCGATAATTCCATTAGCGACTTCTAAAATGAAGAGGCTACTATTGGGAATAGCGGCCGCAGTTGACGTGGCACAGATTAGCTTACGAGCGCTAATAATTTGGAAAGTGGCCCTCAAACTTCAAATATTTTCAAAAAGTGCTCTAGTACGGCAAAAAAATCTCTTTTTAGATGGATTTACTGCCATATTGTTGATTTTGTTGGGTAGTGACAAGCCATTTAGGCTTGCGACAAGGCCTCCTTTGTCTAGGGCTGTATACAGTTTGGGTCAACAGGAATTGTCAATGAGAAGTGATTGAAACCTATCTATCCAGAATAAGATCAAGAACAATTGCAGTTTTGGTTTAGATTTAAAACATAAATTAATATTTGCCCTACAAAACCAACTGAAAAAATGGACCACAACAAGAAAATTAAAATACGCGCGCGCGCGCGCGCACACACACACACACACATATATATATATATATATATAAAGGACACAAAGTTTTGGGCCAGTTTAAAAAAAGTATACTAAAGTTATTTTGTTTGAAAAAAGGACACAAAGTTTCAAAAAACTCCACTGGGTGGGTTAGGGTTAGGGTTAGGGTTGGGGTTGGGTTAGGGTAGGGTTTAAAAAAACCACTTTCATCTTTCATTTGTGTTTAAAAAAACCACATTCATTTTTTATTTGTGTTTAAAAAAACATCACTTAACTAATCAGGTGTTTAAATAAACCCCTCCGAACTAACCCTAACCCTAACTAACCTAGTGGAGTTTTTTGAAACTGTGTCATTTTTTTTAAACAAAAAAATCTTAGTGTACTTTTTTAAACTGACCCAAAACTTTGTGTCATTTTTTTATATTTAGCCTATATATATATATATTTAGCCTATATATATATATATGGGAAAAAGGGGTATGAGCAACTTGCTCATTTAGTAAATAAGCAATTGATGATGTGTTGTGATTGGAAAATCCTTAAAAGGGTTAGTTGTCCAATGTATCACATGCATGCCACATAATCAATTGCTCATTTACTAAATGAGCAAGTTGCTCATATCCCTTTTACCCTATATATAGATATATATATAGGTATATATATATAGGTATATTAAAACATGTATAGTTGTCAATTAAATAATAATAAAGGTCTGGTGCTATATCCAACCATAGTTGAAGTTAGAAGTCAGGATCGTGCTGGCATTTTGTGATTATATACTGTTCACCATAAAGATATTGTGCTGGCATTTTGTTATTACATATTAATCATGTACTTATATATTTTGTTTCATCTGTTGAATATATTCCAAAACATTGACAGAAAAACTCAGAGATTAATTGCAAGTATCGATCTTTATGTTTTCTGAAAAGGTCGGAAATAATTTTGATGGATGCAGGCACCTTATGTGGACCCTAGGACTAAGTTGCGCTATGCAAATCCTGAAGTTTTCAAGCAAATAAGGATGCTTCCTGATGAGTATGTGCAACGGTACCTGTCCTTGAGAAATGCAGCTGTCGTCTTAAGATAGTAACTGTTGCCTTTGGCGAACTATACCATCTTATCTTACAAAAAGAGAGAATAGGTTGCTCTTACGAGACAGCAGCGCAATATTAGTCTTTTAAGTGTATTTATTTTGATACCAACTGTAATGTCAAGTAAGTAGTTGTCATCTCGCTATTAGTGATCAATGTATGAACTATATTATTAGTTTGGTATTCATGACAAACATATAAAAACGCTCATGACATTGACATAGTCAAAGGGCATGCCAATATTTTGATATTGTCCACTTCTCTCCTTGTAGTCGTGTTCTCGCAGTTATCATAAATGAATTGGCTTGGCTTACGTGCCGTGAAATCATAGTTGACTATTTCCCCTTGGCTTCCAATTGCTTATTCAATGAAAAGATAAGTCATTGATTGAAATTGAAGGAGAATTCCGAGCAAGACCATGGAGCGCCTTTGCTTGTAAACAATTATTGATTAAGTACATAGAGTTGTATCTTAAACAAGATTATATATATATATATATATATATATATATATATATATATATATATATATATATATATATGGGAAATGCTCTCTTGAAAACACAAATATTGTGAAAACCCGAGAATATATATATATGGGAAATGCTCTCTTGAAAACACAAATATTGTGAAAACCCGAGAAAACAACCTAGGTCGTTGTTGGGAACCTAGGTCGTTGTTGGGAACAACGGTCTAAGTTATAATGCATTATAACTTAGGCTGTTGTTCACAACAACGGCCTAGATTTATTTTTACGTTTATATATATATATATATATATATATATATATATATATATATATATATATATATATATATATATGGGAGCCTTTCGGTTGAGAACTAATTTTGGTGAGAATTCCGTGAGAACTCACCAAGTAGACCCCCCATGAAAAATCCGAACCGACTATCTCGTTCTACATGCCTTAGATAGCATAACATAAAGAATTCAAATAATTTGAAGTTCGTTTGCTCATCCATCAAATGGAGTAGAATTTTCAGCCAAACAATTTTGCGATGATGTAAATCATGGAAAAATGAACTTCAAATTACGTGATTTTTTTATGTTATGCTATCTAAGGCGTGTAGAACGAGATGGCCGGTTCGGATTTTTCATGGGGGGTCTACTCCTTAAGTTCTCACGGAGTTCTCACCAAATTAGTTCTCAACCGATGGATCACCTCTCTCTCTCTCTCTCTCTATATATATATATATATATATTGACTAAGATGATTATGGCTCATTAATCTTTCATGTTTGCTATACGGATGAAAAACGAGACAGGACTGAAATTTGTTACTCTATTATAATGTTTGAAAAGGCCATATTTTCTGTTATTCACGTGTGAATATATATATATATATATATATTGACTAAGATGATTATGGCTCATTAATCTTTCATGTTTGCTATACGGACGAAAAACGAGACAGGACTGAAATTTGTTACTCTATTATAATGTTTGAAAAGGCCATATTTTCTGTTATTCAAGTGTGAATAAATATGTACAAGTTTTACATAGTCAGAAGCATGTTTATCGTACTTTACTGAAGATTGACATAAGTCTCAACTTTGCTAGTTATTATCCCGAAATTAATTGACACATCAGTTATATTCTTTTAGTTAATTTTAATTTTCTAGGGAAAATGGAAGACTTTATTAAAAAGAAATATGGAAAATTCGTTAATATTATTTAAGTACCAGACATAGACGTTGAATACTTGCATGGATACTGCTAACCTGTACGAAACATCCGGTATATACATCCGGTATAACTATATACATATCCAGGGATTTTTATTTATTTATTTTTTTTATTTTCATTCGTGGGTTCGGCAGTTGCCGCTTGCTTGCCCGGGGAGAGTTATTTTATCCCTAATAATATTAATTATGTCTAAGACGGAAATTAAACTTCTCATCTTTCACTAAGAATGATCGAGTCTTGCCGACTAGACTACTGACATCTGCTCCGAATTTTTATATATTTTTATTAAATATATGATTACCAAGTTATACATCCAAACCATATCCTCATTTTCATTCATATTCGCAACAAGAAAATAAATACATACACCAAAAATTAAGTATATTGTCAACTAATTAATACAGAGGGATTATTGCTGCTAATTTCGGTGTGGGAGCAAACAGCGGATTTGTGAATTCTTACGGAAACAATAAAAACCAACTTGTTGACTTCTTGCCGGCGTTTGATTGTTTCTCGCCGCTGCCGTTGACCTGCAAAAAGTTTGAAATACCGGGATGGATCCTGGCGACGAACCCTCTGACGCTCAAGTCAGTAATTAGGAAGATTATGAAAGAGCACTTTGTAGAAAAAATATTGATTACCTCTTTATGGTGAGGGTGTAGCGCCCAGAATTTTCAATAAATAATATTAGAAATAAGTGGCACAATTTTCAGCATCAACTTTAATTGCAATTATAAACATAGTACAAACACAGAAAAAATTTAAAGCTTTTCATTTCATTAACCCTCTTTACAACAGCACGACGGAATTTAAACACTTTAAATTACAATTCTTTTTACAACATAACGGTATTTAAAAGCACTATTAATACAACTTTCTTTTTACAATCATTCCTTTTACAAAATATGCATAAACATTTAAATATTCTCCCTCATGATCCCAATTCCATGCTAATGGTACCTACCTGTAAAACATGATGCTAGAGATATCCTTAACCCCCAAAACTACAGGGGTCAGCAATAACGGTGTGAGTAATATTCAAAGGAAATACAAACTTAAATGAAAGCATAAAGAATAAAATCATATGTCAACAAGTGAAGATAGGCTAAGTGTCAAGTGTAAGAAAACAAAGAAATCATGTATAAAACAAGTCAAGAAATTCACAATGCACCTGATGATTACTAATGCATACTTGTCGGAGCCTATACATCCCATTCTACATAGGTCCGGTGCAAGCTCTTATCGTACTCCACTTTATAGGGTTCAATTCCTCGTTATGCAACTAATCCTACTACAATGAGAGAAATAAGATCTAGAATACTCCGCGAATAGGCCTAAGCCTCGGTATCCACCCGCCAGACTAGCACCATCGACATGCAAGCATCATATAAGCATTGCTCTGACCCCGGAGAATCACCTTCCTGCCGTGTACCCTGCAAATAGGCCTGCTGACCATCAACGCGCAGATGCACTGAACATTCCACGAATAGGCCTGTTGACCATTGACACGCGAATATACCGTACATTCCGTGAGTAGGCCTGCCGACCATCGTTACGCAAACATACCAAAACCGCCTCACTTCTAGACATTCCATGAATAGGCCTGCCGACCATCGACACGCGAACATACTAGACAGACACAACAAATACACAGCCCCGGAATACATCCGTGCGACTGGCAACAGAGCCCATACTTACGTTTCCCAAGGTCTATCACATATCCACTAGTGTCTGTCCTTATGTTTATTATGTTTAATTAATTAAGTAGAACACAGTCTCTCTAGAGTTGGTGTATCCTACCGAACTTAACTAAACTAAATCAACAACAAATGCCCCACTGGCCAATATCCACACAAAAAATCTCAACTGCTGGCATGTCAGGGTCCCACCCAATCTCTAGAGTCACATAACTCAAAATATCATCAATAGTATTTCTAGAGTCCACATCATAACCCTAAGTCTCAAATCAAACCCATCTTGGTTTTTATTATACAAAAATACTCTTCGTTAGTCACAACCTTATAAACCAACCAATGTTGTCACGAAGGACTCTTTCATACATGGTAATATATTCAACTTACGAAATTCCTTAAAAAATTAACTTTTAAATATCACTCTCCATTTATTTGTCAAGTTCCATAAATTCAACTACAATTTCATTCGACCAAAACTGAAACAAATCTCGTAAAATCTAAGAATTTCATCTACAAAATTTTAGATTTATTTACCATATTCCATTATTTGAATGCACCGAAAATTGAAACTAAAATTTCACCAAAATCTGAAAGTTACACATTTTCGTTCTTCAAAACAGTACACTTAAAAATCATTATTAAATTCTGGAAAAATTCCATTAAGTCCAACACTTATCAAGGAACTCGCTATAAAAATCTAGACTCAAATAAATTTATTTAAAGGGTTCATATTTAATAACTTCTGAGAACTATCTTTTATTAAAATCTGAAAGTTACATGATTCCGTCGTTCAAAACAGTACACTCTAAATTCATTATTTAATTCTAGAAAAATACGTTTAAGTCCAGCATATAGCAGGGAACTCATCATAAAAGTTTGAACTAATTTACAGGGTTGATATTCAATAAATTCTGAAAACTATCTTTCATTCAAAAATCTGAAAGTTACATGATTTCGTTCCTCAAAACAGTACATTCTATAGTCAATATTAAATTCTGGAAAAATCAATTTAAATTCAACACATATCGAGGAATTCACCATAAAAATCTGAACTCAAATAAACTTATTCAAGGGGTTCATATCCAGCAAATTCTGAAAACTAACCGTTATTTTAAAAATTTAAAACTACGACAGTACAGTGGTAGAAATTGCATATTTTACAATATATGAGTCGGATTAAGGATCCGTTAGATGTTCTGGAAATTAGACACAGTGAGCTACAATTTCTATTTTATTTTTTTAGGTAATATCATCAGTAACTGTGTCGAAAACTCGTTCCAAACTCGAACAGACAACAATTGATTTTGTTCACCCGAGAGCCAAAACACCCCCAAACCCTTACCCTAAGTCTAGGGTTTAACCCCGAAACCTAACCCTAGGTTCTTAATACTCCAACATGTGTTTTGTGGTGATTTTAATCCATATTGTGCATAAAAATTTAAACTTCAACCCACTATAAATTCACCAAAAACACAACGAAATATTTCATCAAAACTTCATCTCATAATAGAAATCTACAATGCATGCTATTCATTCAATAGATCCGCATCCAAAATCTAGCACATCAATCTATTCTACCATGGAAACACAATAAGGAAATTTGAATAACTACTCACCTCAATTTAAAGAAGCCCCAAGTTGAAGGAAATAATAAAAAAGAGATTCAATCATCTTCCTTGCGAAAATCTAAGATCCAAGCCATGAAAAACTCCAAGAAAATAATGATAAAAATAGGTTTGAGTTCACAACAGGGAATAGCGGCTGCTGCCCCCCCTATATTGGCCGGGATCTAGTGTTTTAGGATTTCACAAAGTTTACGAAAATACTCATTAAGGAAATTATTTATTTACATATATGGATCATTCCAATTATTAGTTAATCAAATTGATTTAAAATAAAATTAAATCTCCTCGCTCTCTTGATTTGACCGGCCAATATGCACAGCCCAGAAAAACTGGAATCTGGAGTTTTTACTCCTAGTGACAATTTTGCACAAAAGTCCTTCATTATTGAGTATTTCCAAATAAGCCATAAAATATTCGTAAAAGTCCAAAAAAATTAGAATTATTATCTACTAATAAAAATTAGATTTTACAAATAAATTTTCTAACTTTTATTCCTCAGAAAGAATATTTTCAATAAAGTTCCCAACAATTTCAAAATTGCGTAATTACATATTTATTCAATAAATCAATAAAATCAACCAAATATGGAAATCATATAATTCCTCCCAAGACTGAATATCCGGCCCTAAATAAGGTAAATAAAATTTTAAGTTCAATTTTCACCCCCTAAACGACTTTTTACAAAAAGACCCCTTTCTTTCAAAAATTTACAAAAGTAGTTTTCTTCATTCAAAAAAATCCTAAAAATTTAAATATACCCAATAACAAATATAGAATTTTTTCATCAACTCATAGTTCTAAATTCACACTTCGAAAATATTTGCACGTGTGAAAATGTCAATTTTATGAAAATTCAAAATAATTAAATAAATTGATTTAAAAATTATTTATTAATTCAAAATATAGTATTTAAAAATCTGGGGCATTACAGGGGGAGGAGGGGTATTTATAGTCACCTTTAGAGACAGTTTAGAGATAATCATTTATCTCTATGTCCCGGTGTTTTTGGACAAGAAGAGAGTGTAACGCATTTCATTATAAAAGATGTGGTTTAAACTGTCTCTTAGAGATAACCATGAATTTGAATTACTCTTTAAATATCCTCGACTAATTTGTAATGGGCTATCACCCTTACCAAGTAAGACAAACCTGTTTTTGGGTTATCGGGCTTGGAAAAGACCCAGTTTCCATTTCAGACCCATTTGTGGTAAAAATTACCATTTTACCCCTGAGGGCTTCAAGATTCATGCCCGATTCGAATGGTCCCGATTTAATCCTATTTTTAGCCATATCACGAGCCCCCCCACTCCCGAAGACTGAGCTCGGAAGATTTGGAGGAGTAGTTTTCTTGTTTTAATGGCGTATAGGATTGTATCGGAGTTCTCGGATGTGTTAGAATCTCGTACTGAATGAAATAGTGTTTCTTTGAGTTCATCGACTACTCATAATTGTGATAAAGTTTTTCCATAATCTCTTGTGATTTTTCCTGAATTTTTCCCAAATTTTAAATTATTTTACGAATTATTTATTCAATTTACGAAGTAACAATTATTTTCCGAAAAATCTTAATTAATTGTTCTAATGAACAATTATTTTTCAGAAAAATTAAAAACATTTTTTCTGAACTTATAATTATTTTTAGAATTTTTTAATTAATTTTTTTTCAAATTTTAATCCTTTTTTCAATTTTTTAAATAATTAATTTGATTTAATAATTAAATAAAGGATATAAATTACCTTGGTTAAATCATGACCGTTGATCACGCGTCGGCTCGCGTGTCGATGCGATTGGACGGTTGTGATGAGGGAATCAGGCGGAGAGGTGATGTGGCGTGATCTGAGGCGCTGAACTTGATCCAACGCACATAGGCAGGCGAAGTTCTTTGGCCATATTTCGTTCGGGGACGCGTCTGCTCGGATTTTGGATCCGAGCGACGTGGAAAGATATGAGCCGTTGATCTTGATCAGGCTTGCATCGGGGGGCGATGCTTTTTTGGCCATATTTTGTTCGGGGATGCGACTGCTCGGATTTTGGACCCAAACGACGTGACATGATTTGAGCCGTTGATCTTGATCAGGCTTGCACCGGGAGGCAGATCTATTCGGATTTTGGATCCGAACGACGTGGCAAGATCTGAGCCGTTGATCTTGATTAGGCTCGCATCGTGATGCGGATCTTGTAGCGCCCTGAATTTCCAATAAATAAATCTAGAAATATGTGGCACAATTTCCAGAATCAACTTCAATGTAATCATAAATATAGCAACCAAATACAGGAAAAATTAAACTTTTTATTACATAAATTGTTTACAAAGCACATCGAAAAATTAACACCTTGAATTACGTTTTCTTTCTTTTACAACACATTCTTTTACAATTTGCCTAAGCCATATTATCATTCTACCACATGCATCCAAATCCCAGGCTATATGTACCTACCTGTAAAACATGAGGCTAGAGATAACCCTAACCCCCAAAACTACAGGGGTCAGCCATGACGGTGTGAGTGACATCAAAAGAAATACAATATAAATGAAACATAAGGAAATAAAGTCATAAACAACACATACCGACAGTAGTAACAAAGGAATATGAAATAACAATAAATAAAGCACGAAAACATCAAGTGAAACTAGACTAAGTGTCAAGTGTAGGAATACAAAAAACAAGCATGCATAAAATCAAGTCAAGAAAACACAAATGCAATATGATGACTTTCTAATGCATTCTTGTCGGATTCTATGCATTCCATACTACATAGGTTCGGTGCAAGCCCTTATCGTTCTCCACTTTATAGGGTTAAATTCCTCGTTATGCAACTAATCCTACTACGATGATAGAAACAAGATCCAGATTACTCCGCGAATAGGTATCACACAACCCTCAACGCGCAAGCATTATGTAAAAATAGCTCAAAAAAATCGAAGAATCACCTTCCTGCCGTGTACCCCACTGCCGCCCCTCGACGTGCAAGTACACAGGCACATCTCATGAATAGACCTGTCGGCCCTCGACACGTGAATGTACCTGTATGTTCTGTGAATAGGCACTACAGATCCTCGACACGCGAACATACTAATAGTCCTCTCGAGATAGAACACACAAGTCCTAGAACGCATCCGTTGGAATGGACCCCCCAAGAGCATATTCTCACATTTTTCAAGTTCCATTACATCTCCATTAGTGCCTGTCCTTAAGCTGATTATTATTAAAACACAAATTTCCCCTCTATAGAGTTAGTGTATCCTGTCGGACTTAATTCCACAACAACAATCCCAAGACCCAACTAGTCATAAATCCACAAAATCTCATCTGCCGGTTCACAGGAATCCCACTCAACTCCTAGAGACTCACAAAACGAAAATCAACACCAAAACTTTCAATAAAACTCTTAATTCCATTATTAAAACGATTATATCAATGAAAACTTCTCAAGTCAACAAAATCCAAATCCATTTAATGTACTCGTAAATTCCAGAACTGAAATAAAATATAAAATCTATTAAATTACTAAAAATCATATTTTGAAGTCGTAGAATATCACAAAACATCAATTTCTTCAAAAAACCATATGTATGTCATTGTATAAGGTCATAAGAATAAAGATTAAAATTCTATTATAATCAAAATATAATTCTATGTAAAATACTGTAATCTGTAGTAAAAACATCATCTAAAACAGTAGATCAATAATCCGTAAGTTCAAAGAAATAATCGTTCAAGAAAAATGACTAAAAACTCACAAAACAGCCAAAAACAACGATGTCGGTTGACCTCACAGTCGACTGACATGACAGTCGACCTTACAGTCGACCGACATGACAGTCGACCATCATTTTAGTTCAAAAAATGGACAGTCGACCTTCATGTCAAAAACATCCCATACATCAGCTTTAAATTTCGTGCACTTCTCAATTGATACTTAATTTAAACTCTTTAAAAGCATGAATTTAAAAGATTAAAACCCTGAGATGATCAAATACGACTTGTATAACATATAGGAGTTTATAAAACTATTCAAAATCTCATCAAGATCATAAAAAAGCAAATTTTCATAAATTCTTCATATCAGTAAAACATAGATATATATAGTGTGTATGTGTGTATTTTGCATCAGTAAATCATCAAGATTTCATCAACTAGGAGTAGTTTATGTTCAAATCCATCTCAGCATTAAATCAACTCAAATCCAATCGAAAACTTCACAAAATTACAAAAACTCAATTTTTGGCCATACACACAACAGACCCGAGATTTTCCCTCTTCACCATATTCAAAACTTGATCTCTATTGATCCAAAAACCCTTCTTATAACTCATTAAACCCCTCACATGAGTTGCCCATGAATGTGTGCAGTTACAACATGCATTAATCAAGTTTATCTTCGTCAAAAACCCAAAACAAAGCATATCTGATATACACACAGTGAAAGTTCTTCTTTAATCAATTTTGAGCATTATGAGTCCTACCACTCCTTATAATCAATCAAAGCAGCAAGTACATGGAAGGAAGAAACATACCCATGATTAATATGCAATTACAACAACCATTCATCAAATTTTATTCATCAAAACTACCAAGCAATGTGTATGTATGCATGTTCAACAGTAAAGAACTCATTTTTATTCAAGTTTGTGCATCTTCATCATATAATCTCAACATACGTGTTCAAATCAGTAACCATATGAAAGAAAGTAACATGCCCATGATCACATTTAGGTTCTGAACAATTTCAAGTCATTTATTTAAGGTTTTAATAATCAATAGCATAGTTTTCATGAAAAGATTAAATTTTTATTCATTCATCCATTAAAATTGATTATATCATCATACAAACTCCTAACATGCTTTCTAATAGACAAATCATCACATACAACATGCATACAACAGTAAGAAATCAAACATATGTCACTCACCTTATTGAAGAATCAACCGAAATAATAAAGAGAATAAGAAAAGTCATTCCTTTCACAAGAAATCCAAGATCCTTGCTTCGAAACTCCAAGAAAACCAATAGTAAAATAATATTTTGTTTTTGCAGAGGAGGGGACGGCTGTAGTGGCTCTTTAATAGGCCGAAATCTGAGTTTTTAGGGTTTTACAAGTTATATGGAAACATTCCTTGACAAATTATTACTTTACATATATAAACCTTTTTTTAATAAAGTAGTTAAATAAATTAAAATAAAACCAAATCTCTTTACTACTGAGTTATCCAGCCATCAAGCATAGCCCAGAAATTAAAAAAAATTCGGATTTGTACCCCCAAGAGGTAATTTTGCACAAAAGTTCATCTCTTTGTAATATTTGCAAATATGTCAAATGAATATCAGAAAAATCCATGAAATTCATAAATAATACCTAATAATAAATATTATATTTTTCAAACAAATTTTCTGAATTTTAGTTTCCAAGAAGAATATTTGCACAAGGTTCCACTTAAATTCCATATTTGCAAAAATACCATATTTGTTTAAATCTTTACCAAATCAACTCTAAATAAATTTTAAATAAATATAATCTTTACTAATGATCTTGGCCAGCCCAAAAATCAGAAAAAATGAATTTTCATTATTTGTTTGAGATCCAATCGGCTTTTTACATAAAAACCCCTCTCTTTCGAAGTATTTATAAAAATAGTTTCTTTATTCAAAAAAATCCCAAAATTTAGGATATAATTAATTATAATTAGGAGAGTTTATTAAAAAATTTAAAAGTAAATATTTGCACCAAAAAAATATTTGCACGTGTTTTTCACGTGTAAAATTGATAAATTCATAAAATAGTCAAATTAATTTAAAATAATTTGAAAAATTAAAATACCAAAAATAAATGAGGAAAACCAATCATTAACCATAAATTTTTAAGAATTCAAAATTTTTTAACTTTGCACGTATGTTGCACGCGCAAAATTGCAATTTCAAGAAAATAGTCAAAATAGTCAACTTTACCAATTTAATATTTTTTAATAATACAAAATAAATTATTTTATTTTTTGGGGTGTTACAGATCTGTTTAGATTTTAGGTCCGAACGACGTGGTAAAATCTGAGCCGTAGATCATGATCAGGCTTGCATCGGGAGGCAGATCTGTTCAGATTTTGGATCCGAACGACGTGGCAAGATCTGAATGTTTTGCCCATTGGGAGGCAGATATGTTCGAATTTTGGATCTGAACGACTTGGCAAAATCTAAGCCGTAGATAATGATCAAGCTCGCATCGGGAGGTAGATCTGTTTGGATTTTGGATTCGAACGACGTGGCAAAATCTGAGCTGTAGATCATGATCAAGCTCACATCGGGAGGTAGATCTGTTCGGATTTTGGGTCCGAATGACATGGTGAAATTTGAGCCGTAGATCATGATCAAGCTCGCATCAGGAGGTAGATTTGTTCTCTTGTTTTTCGTTCGGGGGCACGTTTGTCCGGTTTTTGGTACTGAATGACGTGAATGGGCCGGTGAAGTGACACATGGAATTTTGACCGTTGTCCGGCCACCAGTCAACTATTTTCTATGATTCTTCAATCGGGGACACGTTTGTTCGGCATATGACACCGAGCATTTCTGATGGCTCGGATGCTCGACATGTGTCACCGTTTGACCGTTGACCATTGACCAGTCAACAATTTTATCTGATTTTTTGATCGGGGACACGTTTGTTCGGCATATGACACCGAATGTTTCCGATGGCTCGGATGCTCGACACGTGTCACCGTTTGACTATTAACCGTTAACCGTTGACCGTTGACCAGTCAACTATTTTCTCTGATTTTTTGATCGGGGACACGTTTGTTCGGCATATGATACCAAACGTTTCTGATGGCTCAGATGCTAGAGACGTGTCATCGTTTGATCGTTGACTGTTGACCAGTCAACGATTTTCTCTGATTTTTTGATCGGGGACATGTTTGTTCGGCATATGACACCGAACGTTTCTGATGGCTCGGATGCTCGACACGTTTCACCATTTAACCGTTCACCATTCACCAGTCAACGATTTTATCTGATTTTTCGATCGGGGACACGTTTGATCGGTGTTGGACGCTAAACGTCGTAAATGGTTCGGCTGCACGACACAGGTCATCAATTGACCGTTGACCAGTCAACAACGTTCTTTGGTGCCTTTTCCTTGTCGTTTAGCCTTCCTATCTCATGGGCTTTCCCTGCCCTTGGGCTTTTCAACTGCTTTGAAGGCCTAAGAAGTTCAAGAGTCGCCTCTCAATCTATAAATCTTTCACCCCTCCCCCCCTCCCCCCCCCCCCCCCCCCAATCTCATTTCTCACTTCTTACTTCTAAGAATTTTCTTAGCTTATATCGGAGTAGTCCGAGCATTCCAGAGATATCTCTCTTTCCGGCTAGTATTCCGACCGTAGACGTCACATCCAAGGTAATATATATATATATATATATATATATATATATATATATATATATATATATATATATATATATATATATTATCAAAGATGTCTAGAGTGTCTTCCGGAGGAGAGACCTCCCCCTCAGGACAGGTCGAAGATAGGTCACTCGCCATCCTGAGTAGGGAAGACCGAGGGAAGGAGGTGGTGGGATCTGTTATAGTCGAAGAGATCGTAGAGAGCCGACAAGGTGTGGGGGAACTCGGTAGGTTGCCGAGCGTCTGATCAGGCCTTGGCCGAGTTAGAGACTATTCTGCCGATCTCCTACCTCGAGTTGAGCATGGTATGGCGCGTTTGTACGAGGAGAGTGAGCCTCATGAACGCTTGGAGGTTGATGACATCCCCATAATTCTCATGGAGAAGAGCCTGCGCGTAATCGGGGGTTGCTTCATGATTCCGAGGGAGTACGGACTTATACTACCCAGATCAAGTATCAGAGCTTGTACGCCAATCTCCCCCGATGCCTGTTTCTTCTCTTTTGATGCTTTCCACTCGGGGCTTCATCTCCCTCTCCCCCCATTTACTGTTGAAGTTCTACGATGGTTCGGCCTAAGCCCCATCCAATTCATGCCGCACATGTGGAGACATGTGAACAGCCTCGTCCTTCACTATCAGGCGGCGAGGATCGAGCCTCGACTAAACGTCTTGAGGAAGCTATATAAGATGCATCAAAAGAACATGTCAGAGTATAGGTTTTATCTTACTCCTCGCCGGGGTGTAAAGTTGATCGAGAATCCTAACTCAATCAAATGTTGGAAGGAGAAGTTCTTCATAGACCGCAGTAGCCAGCCATGGGAGATACCCACGAGGTGGAAGGATGGAGTGCCGAAGAGGACAAAGTTCGAATCTAGCCTGAGTCCTAAGGAGGATGAGATGGTCAGGATGCTTTTAGATCAGCCTTCCTTAGATTGGAGAGAAGTGACAGAAGAACATCTATTTGGGGCGCGCACGCGGGGGGGGGGGGGGGACTTAGTCCGATCAACTTTAGTATGCATCTTTTAATTTTATTTCTTTATTTGGCTTTGTCTGCACTGCTATATCTTGTGTTTTAATTGACCTGTGCCTTCTCGTGCAGAGGATCCGAATATGGACTTTGATTCGATGGTCTCGGATCAAACGATGCTTAGTGGCAAGGCCCCCGAAAAGAGGAAGAGGAAGAGAGTAACAACGAAGTTCTCCGCTTTGAAGGCTGCCTGGGGTTAGTCGAGCGAGTCTCCTGTGGTGGACCATGGATCGCCGCCACCTGCCCCGACCGATGCTTCGGCCGGGGCCTTTACTCTAGGGGCTGCTCTCGCTCTTGAGGCACCCCCCGACTGCCGCCGCAGAGACCATTCTGACGAAAGAGCACAGGAGGCTTTTTGTCCCGGACTGGCGTATGATGAAGCACAGCGGTTTTCTTGGTGACTCGGCCTTTTGCATACAGGAGATCAACCACCTCGCGACCCCGAAGGACCGAGCAGCAATGGACGCAGGGTCAGTTGGCAACGACACCCTTGAGATCGCTAGGGCCAATATGGTGGTAAGCTCTTCTTTTCTGATAGGTTTTTGTTGTTCTATACTTGATGAATGTGGACTTAAACCTCTTTTTTCACATATCACTTGCCACTTCGGCCATTTGATGAAACGAATGGCTGAGCAAGAGAAAGAACTGAAAGCGGTGAGTGACAAAGATAGGGCAGAGCGTGCTAAGTCTCAGAAGCTGCTCGACGAGATGACTCGCGTGTTTGAGATGCAGTCTGGGCAGATTGTGCTCTTGGAATCTGCCCTCGCCAAGTCGAAAGAGGAGATTGCTCGTTTGGAGCAATAGTTGATCCGAGAGAGGGAAAAAGCCACCGCGGAGAAGGATGATGCGGTGAAGGTTGCTCAGGACGAAGCAAAGGACTACCTCCGAGGGAACATGGAAAAGGCGTACGTCAGAGCCCTTCTTCATGTGAAGGCACGAACTCCCAGGTTCAAAACTTCGGGATACACTCTCTATGCCCCTGTCCCCGAAGGTGTGGAGGAGGACGAGGACGAAGATGACGAAGAGGTTGAGGAAGAGGAGGAAGAGGCCGCACCGAACCCCCTGTCTGTGTAACCCCTATTTCCGATTGTACGGGTTATTATTCTTGTATTTCTATTGATATCTTTTTCTCCCGTAATTGATTATACCTGGGCTTTTGTCATGCTGTGAGCTCACTAATTCCAATTATTTATTATATTATTGCTTTTTGGCCCATTCTCATTCAAGCCCAAACCCATACCCTTATTGGATTGCAAACCCAGTACTTAGTCTACCCAAACCCAATTCCCCTAACTAAAACCCAGACTCTTTCTCCCCTCAATCCCACGTTTCTCCAACTCCCCACGATCTTCTCTTTATTTTATTGTATTAAAAACTTCCCCACTTCCCCACAAATCAGAACCACTCTAACAAACCCACACTCTCTCTCTTCCTTTCTCTCTCCCTCTCCTGGTTCTCAAACCCAAACAAACCCAAAGCTCTCCCCTACCCCGTCGCCCAACTCCAATCGTCAACCGCTCCATTACCATCCCCGACCTCGTTCCTCCATTGCCGTCACCAACGCCACCTCCGTCACCGTCTCGCTCCATCACCCCATCACCAAAACCACTCCCCCTTCTCCACTTCGTCTTCACCAACCAAACCAAACCCAATCGCCAACACCACCAATCCATTGTCGTCACCACCGTCATCTCCATTACCACCTAGCCCTTCCTCATCGCCATTGCCTTCGCCGTTAAACCACTCCATCGCCAAAACCCAATCGAAGCACCATCGGAACTCAACCTCGCCATTAACCCAAGCTCCATCGCCGTCATCACCGTGGTCCCTCACCGCTCTTAGCAACCTCCGAAGACCCCCACATTGCCTCACCGTCACCGTCCAAGCCCCGTCGAAGTCGTCGCCATCCTCCACTGTTTTCGAGTACGAGAACAGAGTCTCGCCGAAATCGTCACCGCTGCTGTCGCTTCCCGACCGCAGCGTCGTCATCGTCGTCGCCACGTCGCTGCCGCATCGCGTCTCAGCCGTCGCGCCAGCCTCTCACCGTTTTCCCTCGCGCCGTTCTCTCTCTTTGATCGAAGGAAGAAGACGAGCGGCGACTGGTTGCTGTCGCTGTCCCGTGTTCTTGCCGCACCAGATCCCAATTTTGCTATCCTGTGTTTGGGGCAGATTCGCTATGTGGATGAATTCTGATTGGTTGCCTTGGCTGTCCGCTATTTTGCCACACCAGATCCCTCTTGTTTTTTGCTGTTTTGTCTGGATCCAGTGTGGGGCGCTCTCACTGTTTGCTACTTATTGCTTGGGTTTTCTCGCTCAATTTTCGCACGTGCTTTTGGGATTGCTCCCCGGGATTCTGATCCCGTTATTCTTATTTTATTGAATCGTCTACATTAATAAGACAAGTCCACTTGAACTATTTTATTTATTCTAGTTCAAGATTAATTGACCTCTTATGCAAGTAGTCCTAATTTAAATATCGTTAACTTTGCCTTGTGTCCCTTCTCGTTAGGAGTATCGAGGGTTTACACGAGCTAACCGGACGTACTCTTGACCTCTCATAATTGTCCATTGACTCAAACCTAAGCCTATATAGACACAACTAACATAAATAAAATGACTAGAATTGTATACAAAGGAAATGAATGGTGATTGTATATATTGATTGAATGAGACAATTGTGACTTGATTAATGACTTCATAAATTGAATTGTACACAGAAAAGAACATTTTAATCGCTGTATAACATTGTAATGCATTCCATGATATAGTAGCACGTTAATTGCCCCCTTTATGAAAATATACGTGATAGTCTATATAAACTTTTACTGATTGTACTGTTTTGCACAGAGGTTTCGACCCTGTTAACTTGAGAATTAGCACTTCTGATATAAAAGAAAGTTTTAGCATACTGAGTCCAGTTTCCAACCCAAGTGACGGATCCTGATTTGGAGTCCCGAGCTATGAGTTATCATCCTTTTAGTCTCTGCTGGTCTGCATTTTTTTCAGACTGCAGAATTATTGTACCATCGACATAATTGATAGTGAAATACCATGTAAACAGCATTAGAATGATATGAAATTTTCCATAAAACTTACACACATGCTGAGTGTTCGCCTCAAATTTTTGTAGATTTTTATAATATATTTATACCATGTTTCTACCCCTTAGAAGTGGACATCTAGTTGCTGCCAGAACAGCTAATCTGCAAAGAATAGAGTTTTTAACCTAGATACAGTCGGAATTAGCAGAAAGTTACTAAATGTAACTTGTAGCCCTATCTGTCTAGATGTCCATAGTATCCTGAAACTTCAAATTCGGAGTTGTAGCCTAGGAGTTACCCCTATTTTAGTATAACTGTGTCAGCTATTTCAGATTTGTTACTCCTTGCTTATTATTGTGTAATACATCATATTGCTGCATTATTATCGTTCCCTTGACATCCTTATACACACTTACATGGACATGAAAGGCTTAACAATAAAATACTAAACAAGCCGGGGTTTATAAGGGTTGACCTAGTAGTGGATAATCTCAGAAAATGTACTCGGTAAGGCCTATATTGATATCGTATTGACATGGAAGGAGAAGTATTGATTGTGAATGATTGATTGTAAATTGGAAATTGATTGATTGCAAATGGTAATTGATTGTTATTGACACCGAGTACACGCTCTATAGACCCCACCACGAAGTCTAAAACGAACACTGTTGTGCGTGCATCGAACCTGTAGTATGGGATGCAGTAGTACATGCACTAGATAGGAGAAACAACTTGATAATAGACCTAGTTGATATGTATATATACTTGATAAAGACCATTGCTATTAGTACCATTATTGTCCTTGCAAATTTGATCTTGATTCATATTTCCTACACGTGCCTTACTCCTTTACTCTCTGCTTTTCACTACTTGCTGTCCGTACTTGCTCTAAGGACATTTATTTTTCTTCTTTAGTTAACCCAGCTACAAGTGAGCCTGAGGAATTGCCAGAAGGAGTTGGCGAGCAGTACTTTTAGATCGGAGCAACTGCATAATAATAAACTATTTCTTTTCATGTTCTTCTTCATTCATTGTAATTCATTTGTTTATTTAGACTTGTATCCCAGGCTTTTGACCCGTAACTGCTACTTGTTTCCTCAGTATTGTTTATCATGTTGGATTATTAAATTTTTGAATTCAAATATTGTTCTGTGATGTTATTATTTGCGTGGTTGTAATTTAATTTTCTGAGTATTGTTGAGTTGAGACTGATACAGCTTATGAATGATATTAAAATCATTCGCTGGGCCTTCGTCACGGGCTCGTATTCCCATATTTTGGGAAGCGGGGTGTGACAGTCTGCCATAGTGGTGGCCCCCGAAGCAACTGAAGAGGTCGGTTAGGAGCTTACTGCCCCCGGGGCTCAGTCGACTGAGGTCGATCCTTGACCTCTCTTCATCTTCTTATATTGTAGTTGTCTTTATTTTTGAATTTGTAAGGATGCCTTTGAGCGGACTGGCCACCGCTAGTTGTATCTCTTACTTTTGCAATGAAAAATGTTTCCGATCTATAAGACTTGATATATATATTTTTTTGCACAACAAATTTTGTCTTGTGGACTTGTCATTTTCGATAGAGTAATCTATCAGTCTATCTTGTAAATGGGTCATTGTGTACAAGGTCAGTGAGGAGTCTCGTCTTCACTCTAAACTTCTGGTGGCAGAGCTAGGGCTTTCTCGCTCACGAGAGAGGCTTTCCAAAGCAGAGATGAAGCTCGGTCATTTGAGGAGAGTCTTGGCTCGCCGAGATGTCGAAATGCGGCGTGAAGACGAGATACTTCGAGATGTGCCCCCTAAGGGCGTGGAAGATCACAGTCCGGTGGCTATAAAGAAACCTTTGAAACTTAAAGCTCTTCGCCATTTTCTGTTTGAGGTTACAACTAAAAGAGATGAACTGAAGAACATTTTGCTTGATAAGAGTTTCAAAGTAGCCCATCTCAGAAGGACGATCCTTGAATTCTCGCGGGGTGGTAGTGCGAGTGGTGTGCCTCGTTTGAAGTTTAGGATGACGGACGACTCTCTGAAAAAGAGGCTTGTCGAATTAGAGGCGGAGAATCTTTGTTTAAAGCGTCTCTCCGAAGGAGGGGGGGGTAATGTCAGGAGCACCTCTTGCTTTCGCGAAGAGCGAGCTCAGGGGAGGCCTTTTCATGAACTAGCTCTACGCTTGCCTGAGGCACCAAGGAACCCTGGCAATGCTCAAAGTGGCGTGGTCGGCTCCTCGAGTAGGGCATCGATTGGTGAAGTAGAGAGGGTCGTGGGCCCCGATGGTGCAACTCGCTCAGTGGGATTGGACATGACTTCAGATCGATCAGGGGAGAAGTTTAAAGTTGGTGCTTCTGCCGGAGGTTGCAAACCGCGTGTCTTTGAAGAGGAGTATCCCTCTGCCACGGAAGGGCTAAATTGTCCGCAGTTAACTATTGCAGCCTTGCAGTGGCTTTGTTCGTACAATAGTTATCGTAACCTTTTTCGTAGAAATTTTTGACAATGTTTTGTCCCAATGCCTGCTTGCAGCGGCCTCTCTCATCTTTTTATCAAGATTTTTGACTAAGTGTTAGAATGCCATCATCTTGTAACGACCTTGTCCGCCTAATTACACTTGTAATTTTTTCAGCATTTGTGAAATAAAAATTCGTTTTTAAGTGTTGGAGAGCCGTTTTTCTAAGATCTCGATAACACTTATCGTTAGAGAGTTTTTTCAATAGCTTTGGGAGCAATTCCAAATGGCGAGGTACTTTGCACTTGCTCATTTGCAAGTGGCTAAAGCGGCGTTGAACCAAGTGTTGGACTCCGAACTTGTCGTTTTAAGAGTTTCAACAGTTGTGGGCGCAATTCCAAACGGCGAGTTACTTTGCACTTGCTCGTTTGCAAGTGGCTAAAGCGGCGTCGAACTAAGTGTTGGACTCCAAACTTTTTGTTTTAAGAGTTTCAACACTTGTGAGAGCAATTCCAAATGGCAAGCTACTTTGCACTTGCTCGTTTGTAAGTGGCTAAAGCATCGTCGAACCAAGTATTGGACTTCAAACTTGTCATTTTAAGAGTTTCAACAGTTGTGGGAGAAATTTTGAATGACAATCTACTTTGCACTTGCTCGTTTGCAAGTGGCTAAAGCGGCGTCGAACCAAGTGTTGAACTCCGAACTTGTTGTTTGAGAGTTTTTGTACTTAGAGTGTACGCTCTGAGGCAAGACAATCAGGATTTAGACAATAGCTTTTCGTAAAAGTAAACTGTTTTTATAAAAGAGAACTGAGTGGCTGCTTCTAAGTTGCAAGCCTTTATTACATAGAAAATCCAACTAAATGGAAGAAAAACATGGAGAAGTGTTTTAGGCAGTAGTTGCTTCGAGCAGTGTTTGGACACCCTCTTGGTACTTCATCAGGTACTCCGCATTCCAAGTTTTTGGTATCTCCCGCCCCCTCAGGATCTGCAAGTCGGTAAGTTCTCGAACGAACCACTTTGGAGATCCTATATGGTCCTTCCCAATTTGGAGAGAGTTTTTCCTTGTTACAAGGAGTTGATATTGCTAGTTTTCGTAAAACTAGATCTCCTTCCCTCAGATTGGTAGTGCGTACTTTCTGATTGTAGAAATTTTCAACTCTCTATTTGTATGCCTGCTGTCGTATAAAGGAGCGCTCGCGGACCTCACCTATAAGATCGAGATTTTCTCTGAGACTGTTGGAGTTTTGTTCTTCATCAAACACTATCAGGCGAGGGGAGGCTAGGCCAACTTCAAGAGGAAATAATAGCTTCGGAGCCGTAGGTGAGGTTGAAGGGAGATTCGCTTATGAGGGTTCTCCTGTAGGACCATAGCACATTCGGAAGCTGCTCGACCCACAAACCTTTGGATGCTCTATTTAGCCTTCGGTGGGAGCCGCTTGACCCGAGCAAGATATTTAACCATCCGATCATCTCTAGCCTCGTATTCCCCGAGGACCTGATTAACTACTAGCTGAGAGTCGCTGTATACTTTCACACGGCGAGCCCCTGCTTTTCGGGATAAGAGCAAGCTGGCTATTAGGGCCTCGTATTCAGCTTCATTGTTGGAGGTTCGAAAATTTATGCGGAGAGAGTACTAGAGGATGAAATCATCTGGTCCCATTAGGATAAGACCCGCCCCACTTCTCTCGAGGCATGAGGATCCGTCGATATAGACCCTCCAGAATGGGGGGGTCTCTGTCCCGGAATTGTCCTTTCGACTATGAATTCGGCAAGGGCTTGGCTTTAATGGGCGATCGCGGCTAGTAAATTATGTCATGTTGGCTCAGTTGGATAGACCATTTCATGAGTCTTCCCGAGCTCTCCGGTTTGTCAATATCTGCTTCAGCGGTTGATCAGTGAAAACGATGATGGAGTGGGCCTGGAAGTAAGGTCGGAGTTCGCAAGCGGCCATTATCAGAGCATAAGCCATCTTCCCCACTTTTGAGTAGCAGAGTTCGGTGCCATGGAGGACTTTACCGATGTAATAGATGGACTTTTGTGCTTTATTCTCTTCTCTTACAAGAACTGCACTTAAAGTTTGCTTTAAAGTAGCAAGATAGAGGTATAGTAGTTCTCCAGGCTCGGGCTTGCTCAATGACGGGGGTTAACTAGATAGGCTTTGAGCTGTTCAAAGGCTTCTTACTGCGGTTGTCCCTATTCAAAACTTTTAGCTCCTCGAAGAGCTTTGAAAAAAGGAAGGCATTTCTCTCTTGACTTAGAGAGGACACGTCCGATGGCTGCGAGGCGACCCATGAGCCTCTGAAACTCTATAACACTGGAGGGAGGTGGCATATCAATAATAGCTGGGATCTTCCCGGAGTTGGCCGTTATCCCTCTGTGGCTAACCATGAAGCCCAGGAATTTGCCCGACGATGCTCCGAAAGCACATTTGGATGGACTGAGTCTCATCTTGTGCCTCTGCAGAACGCCGAAGGCTTCCTGTAGGTCGTGGGCGTGGTCTGCTTGGGGGAGGTTCTTCACCAGCATGTCATCTACGTAAACCTCCATATTTCTACCGATCTGCTCTTGGAAGACCTTGTTGACAAGGCACTAGTAGGTAGCTCTAGCATTCTTCAGCCCGAAGGGCATGACTCGGTAACAATACAGGGCTTGGTTGACCACGAAAGAGGCCTTCGGGGTATCAGGAGGGAACATTCTGATTTGGTTATACCCGGAGTAAGCGTCTATGAAACTAAGGAGCTGGTGACCGGATGTGGCGTCAATAAGAGTGTCAATGCTAGAGAGAGGGAACAGATCTTTCGGGCAGGTTTTGTTCAAATCCGTGAAGTCACTACACATCCTCCACTTTCCATTAGCTTTCTTTACCATTACTACGTTGGCGAGCACTCGGGATAGTTGACTTCTTGGATGAAGCGAGCCGCGGGGAGTTTATCCACCTCCTCTCTGATGGCTACCTGGCAGTCGAAAGAAAACTTACGACACTTTTGTTGGACGGGTTTGACTTCGGAATTGATGCAGAGATGGTGGGTGATAAGGTCTTCCGAAATACCAGGCATGTTAGCTGCTGTCCACGCAAATAGGTCTTTGTTGTCTCTGATGCACTCGATGATCTGTTTCTTGACTATTTGCGGGAGGATCCTACTTACTCGGAAGGTCTTAGACGGGTCTTCTTCAGAAAACGGGACCTCCTCTAACTTGTCGACTGGTTCCGAGATAGTCTGGCTGGCCATCTGAGGGACCTCTAACGGGTCAAGGGAGAGAACTGTCCTTCCTATAGCCATAGTATAGCACCTTCGAGTCGTTTCCTGATTTTCTTTGACTTCTCCTACTCCAGCAAGGATCGGGAACTTCATTTTCATGTGGAAAGCAGAGGGGACGGCACGCAGTGTGGCTAGGACTGGTCTGCCGAGAATGGCGTTATACGCGGCTTTCACATCTACTACCATGAAGTCCATTGTTTCTATTCGGCTTGTTGGGGGTCTTCTCGTGGCCACATCCAGAGTGAGCACCCTTTCGATTGAAACTAGGGCCCCTGAGAATCCGGTAAGAGTGTATCCTGCTGGTCTGAGGAGGTCTCGGGATAGGCCAAGACCTTGGAACGCTTATAAGAAGAGGATGTTAACAGAGCTCCCGTTATTTACAAGGATCCATCGTACCTCATGATTGTCCATTTGAAGGCTGATTACAAGTGCATCGCAATAGGGCGTTCAGATGCCTTCCAAGTCTTTATCGGAGAAGGTAACTGGGACACCAAAACTCTTGGGAGTGTAGTACCCCCAATTTATTTTCTTAATATATATGAAAGGGTATTTATTTTTCTTATGATAGCCTATTATTATTACTTTTCTCCATGATAAATAGAGTGTAGTATTTCCTATAAAACATTCTTCTCAAAACCCAAATGTGACTTGTTTATTTTCTTATGTAAAAATACATATTTTGGCCCAAATGTATCTAAACCCATAAACTTAATCTTTTTTCTTACACTTGTATGTGCAGCATTTTCCCTCTTATTTTCCGGGTATTTTGATGTACATTTTATAGTGGGATTTTGTGTGTACACGTGCACTCCATGTACACGTGCACAAGGCACAAACTTGGCCGGATTTGTGGAGAAGTGGCTAGGATCATGGGCGGTTATGTGAGGGTGTGGGTAGTTTCTCAAACTACCGGTTGCATCGTGTCCTTTGATCTCCAACTCCCCAACGAATCTCAGCCCTCCATTTCGCCTATAATCTAGTATAAATACCCCCTCCTAATCCCTATCTTTTTACACTAAAAATTCCTAAGATTTCAAGAGAGTATCTGTGAGTTGTGTGAGAGCTTTTCTGTGGAGGCAAGCAGCATTGGTGAGGAGCTCGGCGTGGAACAGAGGAACAAGAAGTGCAGCGTGATATTGAAGGACTTGCGGGATTTTGTTATTTTCTTCACAAAAGGTGGGTGTTTCTCAGGACTTCTAATGTAGGAATAATGCTATATTTGTCATGAAGTGTTACCATGTGGCAAAAGTGAATTGAATGCTGTAGAAATTGCTTGAGCATGCTATTAAATTTGAGGCAAGACTGACGGTCCAGTCGACTGCCATATGAGCCAGTCGACTGATACGAGATATTTATTTTCATAATGTGCTGATAAAGTGTGTGTGAATAGCCATGATGGTGTGATCATAAAATGTATGTTTTTCCCTATGACACATATGATGGAGGGAAGGTAAACAAACAAAAAGAACTGAGGAGATAAACATTTGAAGTTGTCGGCTTAGTCGACTGACTTGGAGTTAAGTCGACTGATGCTCGTTCTGAAAGTGATTATTTGATAGTTCCTCGAATAAAGATATTCTATTTTTGTGTAGACTCATGATGATGACTTGAAATTTATATTCCCATTGTCGTATGTAAGTATGAGCAATATGAACACAGGTTTAGAGTAGTAATTTCTCTAAAGAGCATGTTAATAACTGGAAAAATTGTGTTGTGAATGCTACTGAGCAAGGGGTATTATGTTTATGGAACATAAATTGGTATATACTGTTAATTGATATCATGATGCAAGTATATGTAAAGAAATGTAAGTAAATTCCCAAATTAAAATGGATCTGTCCAGTCGACCGATGCATGTGGCAAGTCGACTGATCTGGACTTAGAAATTATGCTGTTTGAAATATCCAGGACAGACGACTGATTACTGATCAGTCGACTGTTACGAGGATGATATTGTGAATAAGAATTGGGCGGGACAGGCGACTGGTAGTGTACTCAGTCGACTAACCCGAACGTTATGATAACCCTGTATGACTGTATAAGTCGACTGGTGCTCTTCCAAGTCGACTGTACAGAGTGAACTTTGGTATACTGGAATTCATGTTATTTTGCTGTTAGTAATGGTAAATCTTGTGATTTTAAGTCAATGAACTCTGTTATGGATGCATGAATTGTGTAAATGAATCATAGATGAGGATTGAGAATCAAATGAAATTATGAAATGTGGAATCATGATGAGGAAAGTCTGTGAGACTCTAAAATGAATTATGAGCCGATGATGCTCCTTTGGATATGGTGAATGTGAAATTGAACAGAAGAGTAGCTAAGTCTCCCCGGCAGCGAATGAAATGATATTGAGAATTAGACCAGGTTGGTCAAGTGTAATGAAATGATGAGTCCGGATGATGGAGAGGCTAACTCTAGAGGTTGATTTTCATTCATGATTCTAATTAAGTTAATACATAGTGTGGAGGTGATGAAGGTGAGAGAAAAACATGAGTATGAGAGCTAGGGTACGGTGCGGGTATGTGAGCCGCAGAAAGCATGCTTGATGAGTCAAGACATGGCGCGGGCACAACTCAGTAATGATCGGACTCTAGTCACGCTTGTGGGATGTTTTGGTGACTGCAAGAGGAGTGTGTTCAGGGAGGAGGCTGAATTATCGCAGAAGGCATGCTTGACGAGTCAAGACATGGCGCGAAATTCTACTCCAGGGGCCAGGATACATGCTTGTACTCATAGATTCATCTAGGATACTCATTGGAATTACAGTAGTAGAATAAGTCATGGCGGGGGATTGAACCCTACTAAAATGAAGATCGTTTAAGAGGCTTGCACTCGAACCTATGTAGTATGGGATGCATAGAATTCGAACAAGTATGCATTAGTGTCATAATTAACTAAGTAAATTGCATTAAGGATTTAAGTGCACAATCACGACACGACATCATTAAAAGTTTCCCAATTTGCATGCTTATGTTGAACTGGCTTGTGATTTGTAAGAAATGAGATTCATTATACTGTTTCTGGCATAGAGAGGATGGCCATGTATAATTATCGTCGGTTGAATAAACTGACGTACCCACAGTGTTTTATGCAGGATAATCACATGTAAAAGGAATGGATGCGCAAAGAGTTCATTATATTGTTGTTCATTTATGTAAATATTGTACATTTTGCTTCCGCTGTGTAAATTCAAATGTAACATGCTGTAACTCTGATGTAAAAGTAAAGATTTTAAATTCCTTGTAAAATTGTATGTGAAGAAAGCGAAAAGATCCTGAAGAACATCTCGAATTCAGTAAATTGGGATTCGGGGCGTTACAGGGAGGGGGGAAGTTTTCTATGGAGTTGACCTCCCGGATGAAGGCTTTGCAGGAGGAGTTAGACTCTCTCCCCATCGGCCCTCCGTGTATAGAGTGCAGAACTGCCCTTGGCTCGGAGTCTTGGGATTCCACTGGCTTCTCGGTTCGCTTATTGACCCCCCGAGGCAGTGGAGGATCAGCTCTATCCTTTCTCACATACTTGGCAAGTCGTCCTCGCTGGATGAGGGCCTCGATTTCGTCCTTCAGGGCTCGACAATCATCTGTGTCGTAGCCATGGTCGCTGTGGAAGCGACACCACTTGTCTCTGTTCCTCTTCTTGCTAGGTGTATTCATTTTTGGAGGAGGTTGGAGCAGGCCCTCTTTGCCGACCTCCATGAGGATAGCCGAAACACTGGCATTTAGAGGAGTAAACTTTTCGAAGTGGGGAAGAGGGCGGCACTGGCCGCCGTTGTCCTTCTGGAGTTTCTTAAAACCTTCTTGTTCTCGACCCTTCCGCTTGTTCCCGGAGAGAGGCTCCTACTGGTCCTGAGGATGGAGGGCTTCTTCTGCCCGGATATATTTCTCACTTCTTAACAAGAGCTCCGAGAAGTCCCGAGGTGGCTCCTTGGAGAGGGATGCTTTCAGGTCGGCATGATTAATGTTATGTCGGAATGCTGCAGAGGCCACCGAATGATTAAGAGAGGCAACTGACCGAGCCTCGGTGTGAAGCACCAGACATAATCCCTTAGGCGCTCTCCCTTGCCTTGGCTGAGGGCCAATAGGGATGCATTCTCGGCCAATAGGGATGCATTTGTCTTCTCTGTTCTGCGACTACTTGTAACATCCCGTAATTTCAAAATAACTATATATATATATATATATATATATATATATATATATATATATATATATATATATATATAAGTAAAAGGGATATGAGCAACTTGCTCATTTAATAAATGAGCAATTGATGAGGTGGCATGCATGTGATACATTAAGTATCTAACAACTTTTAGGATTTCCCAATCCAATGCATGCCACCTCATCACTTGCTCATTTACTAAATGAGCAAATTGCTCATACCCCTTTTTCCCTATATATATATATATATATATATATATATATATATATATATACGTACTTAATAAAGAGGCAATGGCAAAATATGTAAATATGTGTTCATGAGGTGGAGGCCCACGACTTTAAGAACAACAACAACACTTGTGCTGTTGAGTGAGGAGGTGACGTCACCAATGGGGCCCGCCCAGGTAAGTGAGAGAGCAGTAGCTCTCTGTATGTGATGAAGTGTGTGCACAGGGGGCCCACATAGGGACTTTGTGTGTGTGTACACAGGATAGAAAAAGAGAGAAGATGTGTGGAATTAGTCCCACATTGGGAATGCAAATGAATTAAATAATAATAAATAATATAGCCTATGATCAAGAGTCACCAATCCGGTTAACCATCTTTTGAGAGGCAGCCTGTGGTGGGCAGTTGTACTATACTATAAATAATTTGTCTGAAAAATTGTATAAATTTCTGAGCTTGGGGCAGGGGCGTTACACTACTGACGAAGTGGGTGATGAAGAGTTCTTCGAACTGATCGAATGAAAAGATCGAATTGGGAGATAGGAGGGAATACCACTCCCTCGCTGGTCACTTCAATGTGGCTGGGAATGTCTTGCAAAGAAGCGCATCTTAGGCCTAGTGAATAATCATGAGAGTTCTGAAACTCTTGATATGATCAGCTGGGTCTGTCTCCCCATTGTACGACTCAAAGTGAGGAGGCTTGAAGGTCTCAGGGACCGGGACTTCCATGATGGCCCTGGAGAAGGGAGGCCTGCTCGGGCAGAAATTCCTCGCTGCTGTTCTTCTTCAAGGTCGAGCCCGCTGAGGTGCCTCTCTCGTGGAGACGACGATAGACTGAGTCATCCCTCTGGTCAGATCTAGTCGACCCGCGGGACTCTCCTTCATGAGTGGCGGTATAGCGAGGGCTAGGTGTACGCTGGTCATGACTCGAGGCATGGCGAGGGCTAGGTGCACGCTGATCATGACTAGGGGCATTACAAGGGCTAGGTGCACGCTGTTCTAGATTTGGGGCAAATTTGAGAGCTCGCAGGATATCTTCTTTGAAGCTCTAGAACTCGGCTTGAGTGACTGGTGCCCCTCCAGCTCGGTGGTCCCTAGGTGCAGCTCAACTTATTGGAGTAAGACTTCTCCGCCGACGACGTGGATGGGACTCTCTTCGCCTTCTTGGGGAGGGGGTTCTTTTAGGCCTTGGCATGTGGGGGGACCAAACTCTAGGGGCCCTTTGGCGCTCGGGATTAGGGACTTCCTCAAGGGCTCGCCTTTCATTCAAGCGAGTTCGAAAGTCTACCTCCTGCTGACGGTTAACTATTAATTGATGGAGATACGGACCCAGAGGGCTTTGAGAGGCCATGGAGTCGGTTGATGGATTGTGGACTAAGATGTGGTCATGGTGGGAGTGTTGTCCCTGACGGCTTCGACAGGAGCCCCCTTAGGGCAGCCCCATGGGACCTGGGAGGAGACTGTTCAGGCTGCAGTTGATGAACTTGTTGGTCAGGTTGAGGAGGAAGATCCGGGAGTTGTGAAGGAGGAGGAAGAGCAGTGGCTCTTCGGCTGGATGCCGCTGCCTTCTCTTTTCCATTCAGAGGCATGGCTCAGAAACTACCTTTACCTGCGATGTGCGACAGGATTTCTTTTTCTGTTTTCACAGACGGCACAAATCTGTTGCTGCTAATTTCGGTGTGGGAGCAAACACATGATTTGTGAATTCTTACGGAAACAGTAAAAGCAAACCTATTGACTTCTTGCTGGGGTTTGACTGTTTCTCGCCGCTGCCGTTGACCTGCACAAAGTTCGAAACACCGGGATGGATCCCGGCGACGAATCCTCCGACGCTCAAGTCAGTAATCAGGAAGATTATGTAAGAGCGCTTTGTGGAAAAAATATTGATTACCTCTTTATGGTGGGGGAGGATGGGTATTTATAGTCGACTTTAGAGACAGTTTAGAGATAATTATTTATCTCTATGTCCTGGTGTTTTTGGATAAGAAGAGAGTTTAACTCGTTTCATGATAAGAGATTTGGTTTAAACCGTCTCTTAGAGATAACCATGAATTTGAATTACTCTTTCAATATCCTGAGCTGGTTTGTAATTGGTCGTCACCCTTACCCAGTAAGACAGATCCGTTTTTGGGTTATCGGGCTTGGAAAAGACCCAGTTCCCATTTCGGACCCGTTTGTGGTGGAAATTACTGTTTTATCAATGAGAGCTTCAAAATTCGTGTCCGATTTGAACGGTCCCGAATTAATCATATTTTTAGCCATATCACGGATATTGGAATATAGCATTGATGATGATGATGATGATGATGATGAATAATTATAGAAAAGCTAGTTGTCTTTGTTAGACTTGGCTTACTCTCTTGACTTGGTTCCAAACTTCATAAATCGAACTACCACCATTAAAAAAACAATTTCCCTCTCATAAACATATCACATTCTGTACAAGTAACGTCAATTTCCACCAGTTCCTGAAGAACAAATCCAATTGGACAAATTCATCGCCTCTTCTCCATTTTCAACTTTGAATTTTGAATACAACAAACAACTAACAAACAACCTTTATAGCTATTCTAATCTCCTAAGCCTCCTTCTCTTGTATTCCATTTCCCTCTGTTTTGGGAATACGATGATTACCTCTAAGATGTTTTTTCTTATGCTTCTGATGTTCTTTACAACAAGTATTCAATCCAGTTTCAGCATTACCAATAGCCAAGATGGTATTTCTCTCCTTCTATGGATGTATTGTGTTTTGACTTCGGTCGTGAACTGAACTCGGTTTGGTGAACATTTTGCAGCTGCTGCTCTCAGAGGTTTGATGGGTGGGATGAAGAATTTTCCCCCGAATTGGGGGCAGTCGAGCGATCCGTGCGGGGGTTCACCATCGTCAGGATGGGATGGTGTAACGTGCGACAATTCGACCAGGGTGGTCCAGCTGTGAGTCATCAATCTTAAAAGTCGTGGTTTCTCTGTAAGTAAGGATTTGGTTGTTGGCTAAAATTTATGCACCGTCTGCAGGAAATTGTACAATATGGGTCTTCAGGGGACACTGAGCGACCTTATCGGAAGCCTCACTGAACTTCAACTCCTGTAAGTTTTCGCTAGGTAAATTCATAGTATGCTATTCAATTACGGAGATGACTAGTCTACAATGCTCAATTCGTCTATTCTAGTCACCGGGCTTAACCCTAAACTTCACATTTACTGTGGACAGTCCATTAGCTTGAATTGATTTGTATATGAATCTTGTCAGTATTGTTGAGTAAGGTAGCAAGGAGTTGTCAAATTATTATTATTATTATTTTTTTTTTGAGGGAAAAGATGGAGTATGGCCATCCTGTTTCATTAATAAAAAACTAATGATACAAACCCAGAGAATTGGGCCCGATTAAAACCTACTGACATGAAATAAAAACATACATGAAGCAACATGACCGTACAAACAACAAATTCCTCCAACAACCCTGGAATTGTCACTTGTATCCCCAAATTTACAGGAACCCATAGTAAAGGACATCTACAAATCTTTTTTTTAAAAAAAATTTTAAACCTCAATTAGGAGCCTAATACTTCAATTACTATTGTTAGATCATGTTCAATCACTATCTCATCCAAATTACCCGCAAAATTTACATTCCTGCATACCTTCTGATTCTGCCAACATGGGGAATAGTTGGCTCCTCACCGGGCGCTGGAACGCTTTTGGTATTTCCATCTTTATCTCGTGAGAATCCAACCTCCACATGTTCCCCCAATTATGACACCGAATTATCTCAGAAGTCAAAACAACTCAGAGATCAATATATAGCAAATTGGAATCCTGGTGTAGGATTATGTTGAAGGCAACCAAAGCAATCTTCAAATAGAAAAAAAAATAGATGAACTTGCAAACGAGACCTAGTCAAAGAAGCAAACACAAAAGAACACATGAGAATTCTTGGAGTCTTGTAAGAGTTTTATTGCTTGAATTCGTCTTTGAGAGAGCCTACACTATCCTTGAATCCCCCCCCCCCCCCCCCCCCCCCCCCCCCCCCCCCCCCCCCCCCATTTGAGATCTCAAAGATGTTCAATTTCTTCACCTTCAAAACTGCACTTTCATTCTAGATTTTGGTCACACACATGATGCCTCAAACCCTACTCAAATCATGCCAGTCGGCTAACCTGAAAACCGAAAATGACTAACCTGAAACTTGCCAAACAATTTCTGTTGGTGCCAGTCCGCTGGCCAAATTCTCAGGTTTTAGTGTGCAAATGCAACTAGCAGACCTGCTTGCCAGTGGTTACTCCATCTTATCTTCTATATCAAGTAGGCAGGGCTGTCTTTCCTGTGTTGATCTCAAATTTCAACCTTTCGGAAACTCCTGTAACCCTATTAGTTTTATCCAATTGGAGTTAAGACAAACATACCTTGTAGAACATGGTGACATTATGATTGTGTTTGAATCACTGGGCAGCCTTCTTTTTCATTAAGTTCTGACTGATGAAGCATGGATCTATCTCTAACTATTTTCGACAAGCATACATACTCACTTATATATAAATTAAGGATAATAACTTATGATAATGGTGTTGACAACCTGCAGGGATCTATCATACAATAAAAATCTTGGCGGTACTCTTACTCCAGCTATTGGGAAACTAACGAAGCTTTCCACATTGTAAGATAGCCATTCTCATTCTCATTATCTAACGCATTCAAATTTCTAAATAACATTGTACTCATGTAACAAAATTTTGAATTTCTCAGGTACCTTATCGGTTGTAATTTCAGTGGTCCAATCCCAAATGAAATAGGCAATTTAGCAGAGCTCACATACTTGTAAGTATTATATTCTGATACTAGTGAGCAATCTCTGCTGTTGATTATCAAATAACCTTTTTTTCATTTTTGTTCATATTTTTGTTTGCAGGGCCCTCAATTCAAACCAGTTTAGCGGAGAGATACCTGCGTCTCTTGGTAGACTCTCCAATCTCTTCTGGTTAGACCTAGGAGAGAATCAGCTGACTGGATCTCTCCCGGTCTCTACAAATACATCCCCTGGACTGGATCAGCTTCACAGCGCTAAGCATTTGTAAGTTAAAGTCTTTTTATTTGTTTCTATTCTAAAAGCTGAAGCTTAAAGCGTCTTCCATACTTTCATGTGAATGATCTTTTTTGAAATGTGTTTCCAGTCATTTGAACATGAATCAGTTGAACGGCTCTATTCCTGAGACGTTCTTCAACTCGAATTTAACAGTGCTCCATATGTAAGCTTTTCCGTCTACGATTCTATTCTAATATTGATGCACTTTCTTATGGTGAAATGCCTCTGCCATTTGTACTCAAAACTTTTTTTAACTTATTGAGCATTCTTTAATAAAAAAAAAAACTTATTGAGCATTCATTGTACGCAGACTTCTTGATCGAAATAAATTTACTGGGACTATTCCGGAGTCTGTTGGACTTGTTCAAACTCTTAAAGTCATGTGAGTATCTCAAGCATTGTGAAGCTTATCTTTCCATCTGACTTATGACTGAATCATTATTGTCCATCGGTTGGACAGTCGTGTGGATGGTAATTCTCTCAGTAGCTCAGTTCCTGCCAGTATTAGCAATCTTACAAACCTTGCTGTACTGTAAGTGATCGCACCTAAAGTCGAATTACTATCATTTACTTCTGGCTATTCCGTGTTCCGTAATTCAATGTTTCTTGTTCCTTCTTCAGTAATTTAGCACACAACATGCTAACTGGGCCTATGCCGAATTTGACTGGAATGAGTGCACTCACCTCTGTGTAAGAATTCCATTTATGCCCTACACAACATCAATCTTGTATCCTTCCTTTTAATCAACTGAAACGTTCAATACCGTTTGCAGGGACTTGAGTAATAATTCATTTGATCCTTCAGAAGCTCCTTCTTGGTTTTCAGAACTGGGATCCCTCAAATCTTTGTGAGTTTTACAATTATAACTCCATTTGAAAATTTCGACTAGGTTACTTAAAATGGTAACTGACCTGACTTTTACTTGTAATGTACAGGGTAATAGAATCGGGTAGCCTTCATGGGAAACTACCGCAAAGTCTCTTCAGCATTCCTACCCTACAACAAGTGTAAGAATATGCTATGATAAATAATTGATTGAAAAAGAAAGAAAAAAAAATCAGTGCGAACAGTTCTTACCAATCTTATTAAAACTGACTGACATTCTAATACTTTTACAGGATTTTAAGTGACAATGATTTTAATGGAAGTCTTGACATGGGCAGTAATGTCAGCCAACAATTACAGATTGTGAACTTCAAAAACAATGCTCTTACCTCAATCGAGCTTAGCTCCAGTTACAATAATACTATAATGTGAGCAAATTTTCTACACCAAAGTCTCTATATACATTAGAATCTATATCTAACGACAATTTCTTTGTTTCTCGCTGACTACAGCCTTACAGGAAATCCAGTATGTAGTAATCTTCTTCTTTCCCAAACAAGCTACTGTATCATTCAGAATGTAACCCCACCACCTTCTTTTTCCAATTCCACCAGTCATGCCAACTGTACCTCGCAATCGTGCCCTCAGGACAATAGCTGCCCACACCCCTATCAAGGGTTGATGGTTTTCAGAGCACCCTTTTTCCAAGATGTGACAAACCATTCATTCTTTGAGACACTGGAACAGCTACTATGGCAAAAATATAATTCTTCCCTGGGATCATTATCTCTTCAAAATCCATCATTTGATGACAATTCGTATCTTCAAGTGAAGTTGAAACTCTGTCCATCATCGGGTATTTATTTTAATCGGACGGAGATTCTGGAATATCTTGACCTAAGCAGCCGGAATTTTCGCCCCCCTGAATTTTTCGGTCCATACTATCTCAATGCAGATCCGTATCATTTCCAAGGTTCCAAAGTGAAACCTTAGCACCAAACCAAATTTGAAGGTCTTTTTTTCTTTTTCTTTCACAAACATATTAACGTCACTTCATATTTCAGGTGGATCCTCCATGAGTAGAGGTTGGATCATTGGATTAGCAGTTGGCTGTTCATTTCTGGTCCTTGGATTAATTGCTGTGGGAATGTATGCCTTTCGTCAAAAGACACGGGCTCAAAAAGCCATAGAAATGACCAATCCTTTCGGTAATGTCTCATAAAATGCCTTTCATATATCGAGCAAGTTATTTTGTTTTTCGTTTTCAGTATCATAAGAAAACGATAGTCAAAATGTTTACAACAGAACCACAGAGTCATTCTTTTGAAAGGCTAAAATGATTATCTTAACTAAAAAAAAACGTTGATGACATTTGCCAGCATCGTGGGAAGCGACTGAAGATATAGGTGAAGCACCGCAGATAAATGGAGCAAAATCTTTTTCTTTTGATGAACTCAAGAAATGCACCAACAACTTCCCGAAAGTTAATGAAATTGGAGTGGGAGGCTATGGGAAGGTTTGCTCATTACAAGCTTTCTATATATATAGAGTTTAATTATCACTACGATCCCTATTTTGACGTTTTATGTATATTGGCGCCCCCCTCAGGTCTATAGAGGAATGCTTCCAGATGAACAAATAGTTGCAATCAAGCGAGCTCAGATAGGGTCCACTCAAGGCGGTCTCGAGTTCAAGACTGAGATTGAACTGCTTTCTAGGGTCCATCACATAAACCTAGTAGGTCTGGTTGGCTTTTGCTTTCAGCAAGGAGAGCGCATGCTTGTTTACGAATATATTCCCAACGGAACGCTAAGGGAGTGCTTGTCTGGTATAATATCTAACAAAATGTGAACATGTATTTTATAATAGATTTTGTTCGTGTTTCTTTATTTCATACTTACATTTGCTGCTTTGGAACAAACATTAGGTAAGAATGGCATTCAACTGGATTGGAAAAGAAGGCTTTGGATTGCTCTAGGATCAGCGAAGGGGTTGGCGTATCTTCATGAACATGCAAATCCTCCAATAATTCACAGAGATATCAAGTCTACTAATATACTTTTGGATGACAGTTTAAATGCAAAGGTTGCAGACTTTGGTCTCTCAAAGATATTATCAAGATGTGAAGGAGAAAATGTCGACACTCAAATTAAGGGAACATTGGTGAGTGCCAATGACACTTTGAATTTCTTAATTTGTAATTTCAATCATATTTTTTTATTTTTTTTAACATCTCGAGAAAAGATTTTAATCTTTGTTTATTTGCTTTTTAAGATTTGAAGCTCATAGTTTCCTAATTCTGTTAATTTGGATAACTAATTACCAATTGAGCATAACTCATAAGTCATGTTGTATGAACTCACCCATGCTTAGTAGGAAGTTACAGGTTTGACGTAACCAAAATTTTTTGATGTCATTATACACATTTGTATCGACCCACTTCTACCTCACTTATAAGCTACCTTGATTTGCCCGTGGCCACATGCCGTAGGCACGTCTTCAGAACGATACTACATATGAAAAGTCTTGTAAACAGTAAATCAACAATTATGTATCTGAAGTTTGAATAGTATGACAATAATTAGTTGTAAATAAAAGTCTATGTTTTCATTAGTATATGGTGAAAAATAATTATAAATTGGGGTATAAAAGTCCATGTTATATATATATATATAGAGAGAGAGAGAGAGAGAGAGAGAGAGAGAGAGAGAGAGAGAGAGAGAGAGAGAGAGAGAGAGAGAGAGAGAGAGAGAGAGAGAGAGAGAGAAATAATTAAATAAATAAATGAGTTGTTTTGGGGGGATTTGAATTTGAGTTTTGGGAGGGAAAATGTGTTTTGTGAGGTTAGATCTTGACCTTTAATTTTGGGGGAGATTGAAGGAGAGCCACTTGATAGCTTTCTTTGTGTTTTATTTATTATATAGATGTCAAAATAACTAAAAAATTAGAATCTGATTTCAATTGTATCTTCACCAAACACCAATAGGGTCTGACCAAAAATATAAATTTATATTTAACCAGTATTCTTATTATACCCTTGCAGGGATATCTGGATCCAGAATATTACATGACACAAATATTGACCGAGAAGAGCGACGTCTACAGCTATGGAGTAGTGATGTTAGAGATGATAACAGCTAGGCCACCCATACACAAGGGGCAGTATGTTGTTCGTGAAGTGAAGATTGCACTTGATCATAACGACAGAGACTACTTTGGTCTGAAAGATATAATGGATCCTGCCATCCGAGATGCCAAATCTCTCATAGGTTTCAGGAGTTTCGTTGAGTTGGCCTTAAAATGTGTTGAGGAATCATCAATAGATCGTCCATCAATGAGTGAAATTGTGAAAGAAATTGAGATGATTTTGAGTAAGGGGGGAATGGCTATGAATACAAGCTCAGTATCTAAAAGTTCATCTGCAAGAGGATTTGGTATTTCAAATGTTGTGAAGAAAGAAGGTTATACTGATTGGTCGCAAAGTGTGGAAGTCAGCAGCGATTATTTTGGGAGTTCCCTATTTTCGCCAACCATACCTCCCAGTACCAGATAGTCTATTCCGATTTCATTTTTTGGACGAATGTTTAATTATTTTATACTCTCCACTTTTGTACATTTTTTTCAACATATATACATACATTCGATTTTGATTAATTATTTATACAGAATAGTACCAGGTTTCTTTGAAAAGCTAGCTAACCATATTGGTTGTAGATTTCAAAGTTAGTATGTTGTTCTAATTGGACAACTTATTCCTGATAAAAGTGTGTTGGATGATACTCTAAAATAGTTAATTTTAGTATTTCTGTGAGAATATTTCAGCTTCAAATAACGTGAACACAACTTAATATATCTAATTAATTATACCTCTTCGACGTAGTTGGCACAGCGGAACATCGCCTATCATGCAAAAAGTAATAAAATAAGCATTTATATCGTAGATATACTCTCTGTGTTATGTAATTTAGAATGTTCATACTTTACTATTAAAATTTGTTTCTTATATGAGTTAGATTACATGTCATCTCATCAAAACAATTTTATATGAGTAATGCTTTAGCCACTACCAATTTCACTACCATTTCCTTCACTACCTTAGGTGGCATACTCCTATTGGAGAGTTCTCCCACCTACTCTATCATTCCCTATCTATTGGAATGTGCCACATAAGGTAGTGAAGAGAAATGTAGTGAAATTGGTAGTGGCTCTAGCATTACTCATTTTATATTTGGATTGTAATAGTATTATTTGCATTAAATAGATTATATTTGTGATGTAAAATGTATGTATGACTAATTTAATTCACATTTAGGATATATATTTTCATCCAATATGACAACAATATTTACTAAATATCACCAACATATCTTCGATATTTGATAGAATAATTGCCCATTCAATGTTTATCTCAATATCCAATATTTATAACCTTGGTTTTAGAAAAAATGGTACTATTTTTTTTTTTTTTGCCTCTTATAAAAGGTTACCTCTTAGATTTACAGTAAGAGTCTCTTTTTGAGGTGTTCTTTTTATATAAAAATAACCTCTTATAAGAACCTCTTACAAGAGATTTCTATTCTTTTTTCACCTCTTACAAGAGCCTGTATTACGCCAAAGTCTATATTACCCAAAGTATAAAAATAGTGAGATGAAGGACAAGAAAAGATAAGTTCAAATTACTAATATATAAACTAGTTTAATGGCAAGTTAAATTCACAAATCAGTATAAAATCATCAATTATAATTCCGGAATCGAGATAGAGAAGTAGAAACACAGGAAAACAAAACATATATCTCCTGATTATACATAAGTGGCACGCAAGTGTAGCTATGCACTAAAGAGTAACTACTTTGGAGTGAAGGCGGAGTATTTTAGATACTGGATGACAAACCTGCTGACTGCAAAACCTACCAACAATAGAGTTACTGGATGACAAACTTGCTAACTGCAAAACCTACAACCTCAGATTTTGGCATAAATACCATTCTCACAGATGTTCCTTATCATCAGATAAATTGTAGTCATTTTATTAATCTAATAATTTCATTATTGGCTACCTGAATATTTGAACCATTTGTAATACATTATAATAACAATGCCAATGTTGGATTACAGTGGGAACTTTGAGATAAAATATATAAGAGAAAGCCAAAGATAAATTCAGTATCAATTTCTTTTGTATACACTATACCACCAAAAGTTCTGTCCCAACTTTTTAATTGAAATTAGTAACAATTATAATATAGACTTTGGGGTAATATAGACTTTTTAAGTGATAGAAGGCTTATAAGAATTTAAAAGAGGCTACTAGAAGCCTTTTAGGCTTATAAGCGATTTTGAGAGAAATTGCTTATAAGAGATAAAAAAAAGAACGCTAAAAAAACTCTTGTAAGAGGTAGACCACCTCTTACAAGAGATAAATCGCTTATAAGAGGAGAAAAAGAACACTACCAATGTTGGATTATTTCAAGCTCCCCCCACTCATACAAACTACATCAGTTTAAAACGGAAATCATATACCAGAGATGACACTAATTATCGAATATAGATTTCCAAATTAACCACAAATTTGCAAAGGGAAAATACCAAACTATTCAGAATATCAATATCAAAATTTCTTGAATAATCTCTAAATGTGTATACCACCACTACCACAATGAACTGGATGCACAACTCAATCAAATATAGACTATGATATGCAAAGCTATGTCGGTTTTGTGCCAACCTGATCAGCGATCAAAATTTCAAATATACACAGATGGTTTCCTAAGGATACAAATGGATGGGATGGGTCTGGTAGAAACTTCAAGAAGCATGAACACATACAAGATGTGAGTAACGTGACACAAACATGACACAAGATGGAGACAACTATGTATATGAAAATTATGTACACGTGCTCACAGACACATAAATATGTACTTATTTGCATCTACGCATACGGACATGTATACAAGTCCGACCCTGAGTTTAGGGGGGTTGAGGAAAACTCCTGAAATGGGGCTCCCATACAAAATTTATTTTAAAAAAATGATTAAATTTATTTTTATTTATTTTTTATTTTTTGCTACAATTCTTAAAAACTGATATATATATAGACATAGATGCAGATTTTGGAATTTGAGAAAAAAAATCTCCATACAAACTCAAGTCCAACTAAAATAAGCCGGTCCAAGTACTAATTTTAAAAACAAAAGTCCAAAAATTAAATTTGGGGCTCTTAAAAAAATATTAAAAAATATTACGCACAAAATACATATATATAAATACAATGAAAAAAATTGGGGGTCTCTAAAATTGGAAAAAATTCGGAAGTCCCCCCCGCCCTCCCTCTTTACCTCCGCCGAGGGGCCGGCCCTGCATGTATACATACTCATTGACACTTTCATCACATAAAATCACTCCTATGACCACTCTTAATTTCCAACCCAATTTTATCCTTTAAAATTTTGAGCATGGAAATATGAAGTTAGGATAATTTTACTTGACCAAGAATTTGCAGTAATTGAGAGAGAATTGACATCAAGTCTTGTACTATAAATTGTCAGAACTCAGAACTATTATGGTTCCGTGTGATAGGTTGCATCAACAAGTTAAAACTTAAAACTACCAGGAGTCAATATCTGACACAAATGTGCACATGACATGTGCCGCCCACTTGCCAGAGACTTCAATAAGAAATGCTGATCAAAATTGAGAGAAAATGTTTGGAATTCAATGTCGAGTTTGAATCCCGAAGATAATCATTCAAAGAAACTTACTCCTAGTTATCAAGAACATTACCTTTTAAAACTACTTTACCTTTCCTCTCCCATTTTTAAATCTCCATGACCGCAGTGCCTTGACATCCCTTTGTCATCCACACACCCAGTTGTATCTTCTCTCCATCTTCAGCATGCCAATAGGAGTTGGCCCAAACAGGAGGATATTCTCCGTTTTTAAATTTTGAATGTATTTCTTTTGGTAATTGATGCGGTTTATTTTTGGGGTGTGGCTGCAACAGGTGTGAATTCTTGTAATTTGTATAGTGAAAGTTGCAGTACAGGCTATATATTCGACCCTCGGCTGGGAGATCGGCTCGGGAGTAGCAGGAGTGAGGTGGAGGACGGATGCTCGGCTCGGATCCAGTAACTTGGATCGGATCTTCGGGACTCGGCTTGGTCTTGTGTACCTGCACTCTGCCAAGAAACACCGGGAGAGATCCCTGCGACAGGCCCACCGACGATCTAGTCAGTCAATGGAAAACAACAGGAGCTAGGGTTTTGGAGGAGAAAGATTGATTACCTTGCCAGTGGAGGAGGGGGTCTGGTATTTATAGGCAGAGCAAACGGGTCTGAGATCCTGCTGGGCCGGGTTTGGACCCGTTTGCTCGTGGGCCTCACGTGGCGGAAGCTCACGAGGCTCTGGGTTGATCTGATGATCAGGGGAGAGCGGGTTTTGAAGGGATCTGGTGGCCCAGGAGGGGCCACGTCATCTGACACATATGAGGAGCCCCCCACTCCTGGAGGGCTGGGTTACCCAGCCGTGTAGGTGTGATTTGCCTCTGTAGGAAGAGCAGAGCGGTGAGTACGGCAAAGAATGTGGTTCGTATCTTCCTGGAGAGGCCAGTGGGGTAGGATGAAGGGGATCCCCTTTTGAAGATATGAAGAGCGTCGAGTACCTGATGCAGAGGGTTGGGAGCTGAGCATCGAGTGTCAAGTGATGAGCGCCGAGGGCCGAGCCTTTACAAGCTCGGGTGACGAGGCTTGCATGGCTCGAGGTCACGATCGAGCTCCGAGCCCTAAAATTGATTGGGAGAGCTTTGGTGTGGCTCGGGGTTACTACCAAGCCCCGAGCCCCAAGACTTGTTGGAAAAGCCCGGATGTGGCTCGCGGTGACATCCGAGCGCCAAGCCTCGCTTGTTGGAAAAGCCTTGGTGTGGCTTGGGTTCACTACCGAGCTCCGAGCCCCAAGACTTGTTGGAAAAGTCTTGGTGTGGCTAGAGATTACAACCGAGCTCCGAGCCCCAAGATTTGTTGGAAAAGCCATTGTGTGACTTAGACTCACCACCGAGCTCCGAACCCCAAGACTTGTTGGAAAAGTCTTGGTGTGGCTCGGATTTGCTACCGAGCTCCGCGCCACAAGACTTATTGGAAAACCTTTGGTGTGACTTGCGGTGACCTCCGAGCACCGAGCCATGAAACTTGTTGGAGAAGTTTGGTGTGGCTCGCGGTGACATCCGAGCGTCGATCCCCCAAAACTTGATGGAGAAGTTTGGTGTGGCTCGCGGTGACATCCGAGCGTCGAGCCCCCAAAACTTGACGGAGAGGCTTGGTGTGGCTCGCGGTGACATTCGAGCGTTGAGCCCCCAAAACTTGTTTGGAGAAGCTTGGTGTGGCTTGCAATGACATCCGAGCGTAGAGCCTCCAAAGCTTGTTGGAAAAGCCTGGTGTGGTTCGCGGTGACATCCGAGCGTTGAGCCCCCAAAACTTGTTGGAGAAGCTTGATGTGGCTCGCGGTGACATTCGAGCGTTGAGCCCCCAAAACTTGATGGAAAAGCTTGGTGTGGCTCGCGGTGACATCCGAGCGTCGAGCCACCAAAACTTGTTGGAGAAGCTTGGTGTGGCTCGCGGTGACATCCGAGCGTCGAGCCCCCAAAGCTTGTTGGAAAAGCCTGGTGTGGCTCACAATGACATCCGAGCGTCGAGTCCCCAAAACTTGATGGAGGGGCTTGGCGTGGCTCGCGGTGACATCCGAGCGTCGAGCCCCCAAAACTTGTTTGGAGAAGCGTGGTGTGTAGGGATGCTTTCGGATAAGGATATATCCGATTCGATCCGCATCCGAATCCGACTTTTTGGCGGATACGGATATAAAAAATCCGTATCCGGGCGGATACGGATACAGATTCGGATATCCAAATCCAAAAAAATTCGGATTCGGATACGGATACGGATATTCATAAAAAAACGGATTCGAATACGGATATCCGCTTAATTTAATATTTATTTATTTAATAAATATATTTAATAGTTATATTATATCATATGAGTTAAACTTTAGAGTCCCAGACTCCCAATTCCCAAATCGAGTATTCACTGTTCACCACTCCCAAATCCCAAATCGACAGATCCCCAAATCTCAAATCGACAGATCCCAAATCCCAAATCGACCCTTCGACCTTCGTGACTTCGTCCCTTCCTCTTCTCCCCCGTCGCCAGTGCCCCGTCGCGAGCCCCGTCGCGAGCCCCGTCGCCAGCTCCCCGTCGCGAGCCCCGTCGCCAGACACACCCCCGCCTCTTCTCCCCTTCCTCTCTCGCAGCCATAGTCGACGGCAGCAGCATTCATCCCCGTCCTGTCTTCTGGTATCTTTTGTTCCTGTAGTTCAAAATGTTCAAAATATGATGAGGATGTTCTTGGTCCAGAGTCTTCTCAGGTATTATATTATATTGATATTGATATAATTAATGAAGAGCTGGTTGGTTGAGTTAGTTAGTGAATTTGGTAGTAAGGCTCTCACTCTTTCTTGTACCAGGAAGATATCTTCAACCTGGTTTTCACCATTTGCAGCTACTGTCCATGCTTTTCAGCACAACTATTCTGCTGTCCAGCTTGCTCTTGTGAGAACTGCTACAACAGATCGGAATATGAGGATGAGATTGATGAAGCCAAAAGGCATATAAGAGCTCGCATTGCGTGAAAAATTATTGTGACTGTTACAAGGTATTTGGTTTCTATTTTCTTTGTGCAATGATATGTATGTATGATTTCCTATTTGTGAATTGTGTATCTTTTTGTCCTCTTTTCTTATGAAGATCAAGAAAGGATGCACCGATGCCTGCACATGCATAGAATGTGCAAATAATTTTCGCCGCAGAGACGGTAAGCAAGGTGTGACTTTTTTTTAAATTCTTAAATGAAAGTAAACATTTTATTTGTATTTTTTAAAGTTTGGAATTTATAATATATGGATTAATTTCTTTACGATAATGGCTAAGGTTGCCTTGGGTTGCACTTTGCAAAATTTGAAATTGTTGAGCACTTTGAGAATTTGTCAGATTCTAATTAAAGTTTGCAATATATTGCTGGGGACGACACTAAATTTTCACTCACTAACTGAATGATGCCTTCTCAATTGGCTCGATGGGTCAGCATTCTCATAAGTCATCGTGTATATAACATTGTTAATCCGTGTTATCCTACCATTTAGGCCGACCCGACTCTTGCAGAAGACTCTACAGTTGTTATATTATTGTACTAGTAAGCACCACAAGTGATTCAGTTATAAACCTTTCCTTTAAAGGTCTGTTTGCAACTGAACAATTTTGTGGTATTCTTGCATGGCATCAAATAGATATTTATACATAGTTGCAACTTGCAAGTCATCACAAGTGATGCCCTTGTTTTGATACAATGCCAATTGACAGTACAATTTTATTATCCATCTTGGTCCCAACTTAAAAAACACAATGAATGAGACACGAGTGTCTGACACATTGAAGATTCAAAAATCTAGATTAAATCCAGTAGTGTAGTATCATGTCATGTCAGATTCCACTCTATGAAGAAGAAGAAGCTCGTCGAGGGAGAGAAGACCCGTAAGGGGCGAAGATGAGACGACGAGAGGAGCCACTGCGAGAAGAGAGGACACCGCTAAAGCCTTTAGCTCGAAAGTAGAGGATGAGGATGAGTAAAAAGACAGCAAAGTTTAGAATGACCACGACAATTGTTATCTTAGATGTTATGTCTGAGGTGACAATGTTGTTCCTGAAGATAAGTTAAAGAGTCAGTTTCAAACCAATGCAACATAAACAAGTAAGTGCGTATTATATTCATTTTTTATAAGAGTTGTATATATTTGAAATAAATTTTCATTCTCCTTTTTTGTTCTGTTGATTTCTATTTTGTTATTAGATATGAAAATCGATATTCACAATTCAGTGATATACATGTATAAGGACTAGTTAAGAAAAATAAATAGCAAAAACTTTATATTTGTTATCCGAATTCATATCCGTTATCCGGTAGACCGTATCCGATTCGCATCCGTGTCCGAAAATTGCGGATACGGATATGATTTTTATTTTCCGAATCATATCCGTATCCGTATCCGAATCCGTCTTTGGATTGCGGATACGGATGTTGGTATAGCCAATATCCGATCCGTATCCGATCCGAAAGCATCCCTAGTGGTGTGGCTCGCGGTGACATCCGAGCGTCGAGTCCCCAAAGCTTGTTGGAAAAGCCTGGTGTGGCTCGTGGTGACATCCGAGCGTCGAGCCCCCAAAGCTTGTTGGAAAAGCCTGGTGTGGCTCGCGGTGACATCCGAGTGTCGAGCCCCCAAAACTTGTTGGAGAAGCTTGGTGTGGCTCGCGGTGACATCCGAGCGTCGAGCCCCCAAAACTTTTTGGAGAAGCCTGGTGTGGCTCGCGGTAACATCCGAGCGTTGAGCCCCTAAAACTTGATGGAGAAGCTTGGTGTGGCTTGCGGTGACATTCGAGCGTCGAGCCCCCAAAACTTGTAAGAGAAGCCTGGTGTGGCTCGCGGTCACATCGGAGCGTCGAGCCCCCAAAGCTTGTTGGAAAAGCCTGGTGTAGCTCGCGGTGACATCCGAGCGTCGAGCCCCCAAAAGTTGTTGGAGAAGCTTGGTGTTGAAAAAGGTGTAGTACTCGAGTAGTTGGCTACGTGTTCCGAGCCGTTCCACCGGTTGATAGGGCCGAGGGTAAAGAGGTATTTTTACACTCTAGGCTGATGTCATGGCGTGAGAATCGAAGCGTTTCAGATCCTGGTGACCGTTAGATCTTGATGATCAAGATCCAATGGTCAGATCTTCTCGCAGAATTCGAGGAGTCCCTTCCTCTATTATAAATCTCCCACGCCTCCCTTCATTTCTTCACCTTGCACTCAATCTCTAGACAACATGAGTTTCTTTCATAGCCGTCGGTGACCATTTTTTGGTGATCTTCCCGTTTCCCGGTATATCAGGTTAGTATTTTTGTTTCGCAATGTCGCGTTCTCAGTCCGGCTCCGAGGCAAGCTCTTCAGGTCGTGCTGTGGAGGAAGTCCAGTCGACGTCGACATCTTGGTCTCTTGATGACTTTGAAGTGAAGGAAGAGGTCCAGTCGGATTTAGGATCAGGGGGGCGAGGGTGTCATGATTTATGACGTGTCCTCTTTACGAATCCGTAGGCCAGAAGAGGAGCTGGTGGAGGAGGGTGAGCATGAGGAAGGAGGCCCCGAGGGAGAGGAGCTTGCTGAGGAGGACGACCAGGAGGGGTCCGAACGAGGAACCGAGGGAGGCAACGATCGGGGGAAAGGGAAGGAGGAACCGCGGGAGAGGTCGCTGAGGAAGAAGCAGATCTTCCACCTCTGCCCCTGTTATCGACCCCATCTCCGGAGAGGAAGCCTCGCCCTCGTAGGAGAAAAAGGAAGTGGATTCGTCCCGATAGTCTGGGCGAGCCAGACAAATACAGACCCGAGCCTGGGTTCGAGTTTTCCCCTCTGTCCAATAAAAACCCGGGGTCGATCAGGATGTATCCCGACGACGTGGAGGGGCTTCTCGCGTTTACCTCATTGCTGCTGGAGTCGGGTCGGTCCATGATCAAGATGGATAGCGTCCAGTGTGCTTTGAGGACGGACTACCTGCCTATCTTAAGGGCAGCCTACTTCATTCCAAAGGAATTCGAACTTCTGGTGCCGAACACTGGAATTCGTCCAACTGCAAGGCTGGAGTCGAGCTTCTGCATGTTTCCTGAGGACGCCTTCGTCTCGGGATTGAGGCTGCCGTTGCACCCGTTCATTGAGAGGGTGTTGAAGTGGGGAGAGCTGAGTCCAATGCAGTATGGCCCCAACTTGTAGAAACACCTGGTCTGCTTCATTCTGAAGTGCCAGGAGAAGGGGATCAAACCGAGGCTCACGTACTTCCGTGCCACCCTAGGGATGAGCTCGATCGGAGACATGGAGGGGATTTTTTTACCTCTCGCCGCGTCCTCACAAGAAGGTGTTGCACGGCTACCTGGACTCCATTAAAGGATGGAAGGAGAAGTACTTTATCGTCCGGAGTAAGAAACCTTGGGAAATTCCAACTGTTTGGAATTTCAGGAGGCCGAACCACAAGCCCCCGAGGTGTAGTGACTTGACGGATAAAGAGTGGGCACTGTAGAGAAGATTGTGGAAGGGCATAGCATAGGGTGGCCACGCGTCACGGAGTTGCATCTTTCCCGAGTCGGACTGCGCCCGGCCAACCCTAGTATGTTTTTGTTTCTAATCTGTTTATCTTCCTACCTTTGTGTTAACATTTTTCTTTTATTCCTTTTCGTAGAGATGACCGCAAAGGAGCTCAACAACCGACAGGCCTTGGTGGCTTTGGCCGCCATGAGGAGGGCCGACCAGGAGAAGAAGGCTGCCTCGGCCGCAGGACCCAATAAGGAGGCGGCCTCAGGGCCTTCAGAGCCATCCTCGAAGAGGACGAAGAAGCACCACCACTCGTCGAGGTCGACGAAGGAACCGGGGGCAAGCTCCGGTAGTAAGAAAGTGGCGGCCGTCTTGGAGAAGGGGCTCCCGCCACTTCGTCCCAATGTCGAGGAGATGGTGGGTAGGCAGGGCATGATGCCGCACGCCCCAAACTGGGGGATCAAGGCCGGTGATACCCTGACCGAGGGCCCGGTGGCGCTGGAGGTGGTAAAGCATCTCGCCGCGGAGCGGGATCGGATGACTCTGGCATCAGAGACGTCCGAGGCGGCCTATATAAGGTGGGCTCAGGCACACATTTCGGTAAGTGTTTGGTATTCGCTTTATGCTTAGAATTTAAGAATTTTCTTAACTTAATCTTCCTCTGCCAGGCATTGCTTCATGGGCAACACTTTCACAAGTGCTTGGAGAAGGAAATTATTGTTGAGAGGAAGAGCGCCGAGCAGCATTTTTGTGAGGCGACTCGTCTGAAAGACGAGCTGACGGAGTCCCAGTCAGCCCAGGCGGTCCTCCAAGCTCAGATGGCCTCGCTGCAAGACCATCACGCGCACGAGCTGGCGTATTTTCGGGCTAAGGCCAAGGTGAAGGCTGAGGAGCTGCAGAATACCTTGGCGGACACTCTGATCCAGGCCCAGGACGAAGCCTACGCCAAGGCCAAGGAGCACTTCCTGTAGCTCTACCCAGAGGCTCGGGTCGACCACCTCCACTACGGGTGGCGGCTTCCCGTGCATCCACTGACGCCCGGCGGCGAGGACGAAAAGGAGCTGGAGGACCCTTGTCTAGAGGAGGCCGAAGGCGATTAGGCTGCCGAAGAGGTGCCGTCCCCCTCTAAAAAGTAGTTAGGAATTTTACTTATTCTTTTGACATGTATTTGCCTAGAGCGGACTGGCCACCGCTTTTTGTAACCCAAAATTTTGAATTTATAAAAGAAAAGATTTTTGGCCGATCTTCTGTGACTTGTAGTTTTTTGCAAGCTTCTTTACTGAACCGTTGTTTTTCCCTTCTTTTTGATAGATGCACGAGACCATCGGCGCCGACCTATGTTACACCGAGTTCTTCTGGCTCCAAAATGAGCTGGGGGTCCAAGGAGAACGTGCAGACTCGCTATCGTAAGTAGGCTCGCGATCGAGAGGTCGCGGTAAACTATTTTATGAACAAGTCTAAGGAGCTTAGCCTAAAAGTCGCTCGCCTGAAGAAGGCCAAAGCCGACCGGGACTGGGGGAGTGTCGAGACGAACTGGTCAATCTCGGATGCCTCCACAAGGCGATCGGCTTCGGAGTCCTTTCTTCGAGAGGTCGTCGTAGAGAAGGAGTTGGAGATTCGGAGGTTGAAGCTTATGCTAGGCACGGGTTATCATTGGCTCGGTCCGTTTGAGGGAGCAAGCCGTTCTATATTGGGTCCTTCTCCAACCTTTTATCAGGAAACGGCAAGGCCTGCCGACGCGTAGAGTTCCGTTGCTAGGACGTCCTTACTAGCCGTACAGGTGAAGCATGCGGGGGGAAGGTCTCGCTCCGGAGGGCTTGAGGCGGGTGGCGTCAGCCACGAGGATCCCGTGGGAAGCACTGAGTTCGAGTTTTAAGCCGAGTAATTTGTAAAATCTTTATTGTATCGTGTGTCCGTTTGCGGCGCTTCATGAGTAATGAAACTTCAATTTCTTATCAACTTTGATAATTTGTCAAGTGAGACTGGTAGGAGCGTAGCTCGAGGCCATCGCTGAGTGTGGCCTTGCTTGAGGTCGATATCGAGCCCCTTTGTCGTTTTTAAGAAATCTGGAATGAGTGTAATTGTAGGTCATCGCTGAGCGTAAAGGTCGCAGGACTTCAAAAAGCCAAGGCCTTGCTCGAGGTCGATGCTGAGCCCCCATACCTGTTTTAAGATAATTAGTATGAGTGTAGCTGGAGGTCATCGCCGAGCGTAAAAGTAGCAGGGCTTGAAAAACCCGAGGCCTTGCTCGAGGTCGATGCTGAGCTCCCATACCTTAGGAGAAGCTGGCATGAGTGTAGCTGGAAGTCATTGCCGAGTGTAAAGGTCGCAGGGCTTGAAAAAGCCAAGGCCTTGCTCGAGGTCGATGCTGAGCCCCCATACCTATTCTAAGATAGGTAGTATGAGTGTAGCTAGAGGCTATCGCCGAGCGTAAAGGTCGCAGGGCTTGAAAAAGCCAAGGTCTTGCTCGAGGTCGATGCCGAGCCCCCATACCTTAGGAGAAGCTGGCATGAGTGTAGCTGGAGATCATCGCTGAGCGTAAAGGTCGCAGGGCTTGAAAAAGCCAAGACCTTACCCGAGGTCGATGCTGAGCCTCCATACCTGTTCTAAGATAGGTAGTATGAGTGTAGCTCGTGGTCATCGCTGAGCGTAAAGGTCACAGGACTTGAAAAAACCAAGGCCTTGCTCGAGGTCGATGCCGAGCTCCCATACCTTAGGAGAAGCTTGGTGTGGCTCGCGATGACATCCGAGCGTCGCGCCCCAAAAACTTTGTAGGAAAAGCTTGGTGTGGCTCGCGGTGACATCCGAGCATCGATCCCTAAACCTTGTAGGAGAAGCTTGGTGTGGCTCGGATTTGCTACCGAGCTCCACACCCCAAGACTTTGTAGGAGAAGCTTGGTGTGGCTCACAGTGACATCCGAGCGTCAATCCCCAAACTTGTTTTTTCAGAAAGCTGGCATGAGGCCAAAGGGGTAAATGATTACATCATATTGACTTTACAAAACAAGGCACGAGGTGCCGATTACATCTTATCATTTACAGAAGGGTATTTACAAGGGCTAATCCTCCCCATCGAGGAATTTGATAAGGTGCTCCGCGTTCCAGGGTCTCTTCACAGCCTTGCCCTCCGGGTCGGTGAGGCGGTATGTGCCAGGGAGTAAAACTTCAGAAACCTTGTATGGGCCTTCCCAGTTTGGAGCCAGCTTCCTCTTTTGACCGGGGTTAGATACCGCCAGCTTTCGGAGGACGAGGTCTCCTAGCTTGATATTGGTGGGACGTACCCATTTGTTGTAGAACCTCTCGATCCTCTGCTGGTATGTGTTCTTACTGATGGCGGATTTTTTCCTGACCTCGTCTATGAGGTCCAGATTGGCACGCAGTTGCGCCGAGTTGCTTTCTTCATCAAAGGCCATGATTCAGGGCGAAGGGAGCCCGATCTCGAGGGGAATTACTGCTTCCGTGTCGTAAGTCAGATTAAATGGCGACTCTCCCGTGGGGATCCTTTCCGTCGTTCGATGGGCCCAGAAAACGCTCGGCAACTCGTCGACCCATAGTCCCTTGAAAGAATTATCAAGCCGTTTCTTCAGACCGTCAAGGATTTGACGGTTCGCGTTCTCGGTCTGACCGTTCGACTGCGGGTGGCACACCGAAGAGAAGCGTTGCTGGATTCCGAGATCCTCGCAAAACTTTCTAAAATTCTTACCCGCAAACTGGGTCCCATTATCCGTGATGAGTACGTGCAGAATTTCGAACCTGCAGATGATGTGTTTCCAGAAGAATTGCTGAGTCTGCTGCTCGGTGATCGAGGCCAGGGGCTCGGCTTCGATCCACTTTGTGAAGTAGTCGATCACTACTACCAGGAACTTCCTTTGGCCCGTTGCTTTCGGAAAGGGGCCTACCAGGTCCATTCCCCACATAGCAAAGGGGGTCGAACTGGCCAGGGAACGGAAGTTTGCTTGTGGAACCTTTCTTACCAGGGAGAATCTTTGACAAGGACGCACTTTTTGATCAGGACCAGGGCATTTTGCAACATTGTGGGCCAGTAATATCCGTGGTTCAGAGCCTTTCGGGCAGGCGATCGGCCTCCCATGTGGCACCCGCCAATTCCTTCGTGGAGCTCCTTGAGAGCATACTTGGCCTCGTCAGGGGCTAAGCAGCGAAGGTAGGGTCTTCAGTCCGTCGTTGTGTACGAGCGTTTGAAAAGGGTTTCGTTGATCACGGCAAACCTTTCGAAGCGGACCCTGATCCGCCTTGCTTCGGCTCGGTCGTGGGGGAGCTTACTTTCGATCAGAAACTTTCGGATGGGAGTAGTCCAATCGTCCGGCTGAGCTCCGTCGTCTATACAGGGGGTCTCGGGGAGGTCGATACTCGGCTTCAGGAGAACTTCGATCAGAACGGTGCGGTCGAGGCCTTCAAAGGACGAGGAGGCTAATTTCGACAGGGCATCGGCCTGGGTGCTGCTCTCTTGGGATCCTTAAGACTGCGGAATCGTCAAAGGATGTCAAGAGCCGCAGGACCACTGCAAAATACCGGATCATCCGATCGTCACGGGCATCGTACTCTTCGGTGATCTGATTGACCACGAGCTGAGAGTTGCTGAAGGCCCTGATCTGTCTGGCGCCTGCCTGGTGTGCTAGGGTGAGCCCCGCGATCATAGCTTCATATTTGCCTCGTTGTTAGATGCCGAAAAGTTGAGGCGGAGGGAATATTGGAGACGGAAGTTGTCGGGTCCTCGCAAAATGATGCCCGCACCACTCCCCGCTTCGCAGGAAGAGCTGTTGACGTAAACTTCCCACGTCTGGTCTGCCTCCCCACTTTTGGGTTGCTCGGATATGGTGCATTCCGTGATGAATTCGGCGAGGGCATGTCCCTTAATTGCTGTCCTTGGTTGATAGTTGATATCGTATTGGCTTAGCTCGATCGACCACTTGACCAAGGCCAGAGCTCTCGGGCTTGTGGAGGATGACCTTTAGAGGTTGGTCCGTGAGGACCTGAATCGAGTGTGCCTGGAAATAAAGGCGGAGCTTCCGCGCGACCTGGACCAGGGCGTATGCCACCTTCTCCATTTTCGCATATCTGATCTCGACCAAGAGCAGGACTTTACTTACATAGTACAACAGATTTTGGACTCCGTCTTCTTCTCGAACGAGAACAACACTGAGTACACTTTCCGAGGCCGAAAGATAAAGCCAGAGAGGCTCGTCTGGCTCGGGTTTGCTAAGAAGCGGAGGATTGGTGAGGTGCTCTTTTAATTGGGCGAACGCCTGCTGAGTGCCCCATTCAAAGCCTCCGGTTCCGTGCAGAGCCTTGAAGAACGGGAGTGACTTCTCTCCGAACTTGGAGAGGAAACGGCCGATGGCTGCCAGTCTTTCCGTGAGCCGCTGGACTTCCTTAATGTTTCTCAGAGGGGCCATGTCTATTATGGCCCGGATCTTCTCGGGGTTCGCCTTGATGCCACGCTGGCTGACTACGAACCCGAGAAATTTGCCCGAGGAGACGCCGAACGCACACTTGGCCGGATTGAGCCTCATATTGTGGGTCCGAAGGATGCCAAAGGCTTCTTCCAGGTCGGCGACGTGGTTCTATCCTTGTTGGCTTTTGACGAGCATGTCGTCGACGTTCACTTCCATGTTGCGACCGATCTGGTCCTTGAAGACTCGGTTGACGAGCCTCTAATAGGTAGCACCGGTATTTTTCAGCCCGAAGGCCATAACCCGGTAGTAGTAAAGACCTTGATCGGTGACGAAGGATGTCTTGACTATATCAGGGAGAACATTCGGATCTGATTGTAGCCGAAGAATGCGTCCATGAAGGACAGGAGCTCGTGACCCGACGTTGCGTCGATCAGAGCATCGATGCTGGGGAGAGGGAAAGGATCTTTGGGGCACGCCTTGTTGAGATCCGTAAATTCTATGTAGATCCTCCAGCTCCCGCTGGCCTTTCTCACCTTTACAACGTTCGCCAGCCACTCGTGGTAGCTGACCTCTTGGATGAACCGGGCAGACAACAGTTTGTCTACCTCCGTTTTCACAGCTTGCTGCCTCTCCGGGGCGAACTTACGTCGCTTTTGGACGATCGGCTTCGAGCCAGGGACCACACTTAGTCTGTGCATGATCAGGTCTTTGGAGATCCCAGGCATATCAGATGACTTCCAAGCAAAGAGGTCGACGTTGCGGCGAATGCAGTTGATTAGGTCGGACTTCAGGTTGGGCGCGAGGGAGCAGCTCACTCGGAACCACTTTGACTTGTCTTCTGTCTCGAACGAGACTTCTTCCAGTTCGTCCGCAGGTTCGGGCTCTGGTTGGCTCCTTTCGGGTTGCAGTTCGACGGCGTCCAGGGGAAACACACCGCCTCCGACCACCGTCATATAGCACGATCGTGCAGCCTCTTGGTTCCCCCGAACGACCCCGACACCTGACTTAGTAGGAAACTTCAGTTTCAGGTGGTAGACCGAAGAAATAGCTTGGAGGGAGTAGAGCCCTGGTCGGTCACGGATGGCGTTGTACGCCGCTTTGACGTTCATAACCATGAAGTCTATCGACTCGGTTCGTCTGAGGGGAGTCGTACCGACAGTAACATCCAAGGTCACGATCTCCTCTAACGGCACTGGGACGCCGGAGAACCCGTGGAGGGTATACCCGGCTGGTTTCAGCTTATCTCAGGGGAGCTTGAGGTTCTCGAATGCTTCCAGGAAGAAGATGTTCACCAAGCTCTCGTTGTCCACGAAGATCCGATGGACTTCGTAGTTCGCCATGACAAGGCTGATGACGAGCGCATCGCAGTGCGGGAGCCGGACCCCCTCCAGGTCTTCCCCTGAGAAGGAGACAGGGAGCTGCTGGACTTGGGGGGAAGGGAGGTCTCGGACGGCATTTACCTCTCGGACGAACGCCTTGTGGGAAGTATTAAAATCCCCTCCCATAGGCCCCCATGGACGCAGTGTAGAATGGCTTGGCCTCCGGTCTCTTCAGGCTCCGGGTCCCGCTCGGAACGCTGTTTGGGTGCGCGAGGAGGAGGAGAAGGCCTTCGGTTCCTTGTATCCCTTCGGTGCCGGACGTCTTCCCGGGTGAATTCTCGGAGGTATCCTCGTTGGGTGAGGGCCTCAATTTCGTCCTTAAGGGCCCGACAGTAGTCGGTACCGTGCCCGTTGTCTCGGTGAAAGCAGCAGTAGAACCGCTGGTCTCGTTTTTTGTTGCTGGTTGGTCGAGGGGGCATCTGGATGAGGTCCTTATCCTCGATCTCTAATAAGATGGCCAACACGTTTTGTGTCAGTGGCGTGTATCTCTCGAAACGCGGGATCGGAGGGACCCTCTTCATGCCGGTCCCGTCTTTCGAAACTTTCTTGGCTGGCTCTGCCTCATCGGTCTTGCGCTTCCCTTTCCCCGGGACCTCTTTGGTGTTCTCAAAATTTAGGGCCTCCTCTGCCCGAATGTACTTCTTGATCCGATTGGGCAGGTCAGGGAAATCGAGGGGAGACTTCTTGGCCAAGGACGCCTTCAGTTGGCCGTGTCGGACGTTGTGTCGGAATGCTGCCGAGGCGACCCTAGCGTGGAGGGAGGAGACAAACCTCACCTCTGCGGTGAACCTCTGGACGAACCGATGGAGTGACTCCCCTTCCTTCTGTTGGAGGTCCAGTAGGGACGCACTTGTCTTCTCGGCCTTCCTGCTGGTCACGAAGTGGGCAAGAAAGTTGGCCTCCTGCTGATCGAACGAGTAAATCAAGCAGGGGACGAGCTTAGAGAACCATTCCCGAGCCGGACCCCAAAGGGTGGCGGGAAAGGCACGATATAGGAGAGGATCCGAAGCGCTGTGAATCATCATGAGGGTCTTGAACCCCTCCATGTGATCAGTAGGGTCACCCTCGCCATCGTAGGTCTCGAACTGAGGAGGTCGAAAGTTCCTAGGTATCTCTGCTTGTAAGATTAGAGCGGAGAAAGGAGGTCGGGTCGGCCTATGACCCAGAGCCGGCCTCGGGCTGCCCTTGCCAAAATGGTCGAGGCGGTTCTCCATTTACTGTAGGCATCGTAGGACGCCCTCGTCTCGCTCTGGCGGGCGGGTTAAACCGCGAGACTTGCTGGCTCCAGCATCTGACCACGAGTGAGAGCTGTGGAGTGTCAGTCCCGGGGGTCCCTAAGATGGCCTCCAGCATCTCGTTCCGAAAGTTTTGGAACTCGCGGCATGTGACCGGAGCTTGTCCGGCTGGGTCGCGTTGGGGTGGCGGCCTTCAGTCTGTGCGACAGAGCTCTGGCTCCCGCTCTCGGGATGGGTGTCTGGGATGGTTCGGGGCCGAGTTGGTAGCGGCCCCTCCTCTAGTTCAGCTGGCTTGCCGGTTCTCGATGACCCGACGTAGGTCAGTCGCGACCGAGCGAGAAGCGCCTGGCCCGGGTTCTCCGTTGACCCTCGGATGGTTGGATCCCTGGGCATCGGCGTGGCTATCCTGGAGAGGAGGGTCTGGACGATATCCAGAAGTGATGGCTGTTCGGGCCCTGGGGGCCATGTGAGAGCTCGGATTGAGGGGATGACGTTCCTGGCCGGGGTTGGACTGAGGTCAGTATCGAGGTTTCCCACAGATGGTGCCAACCTGATGCGGTTTGTTTTTGGGGTGTGGCTACAACATGTGTGAGTTCTTGTAATTTGTATAGTAGAAGTTGCGGTACAGGCTATATGTTCGACCCTCGGCTGGAGGATCGGCTCGGGAGTAGCAGGAGTGAGGTGGAGGATGGATGCTCGGCTCGGATCCAGTAACTCGGATCGGATCTTCGGGGCTCGGCTCGGTCTTGTGTACCTGCATTCTGCCTAGAAACGCCAGGAGAGATCCCGGCGATAGGCCCTCCGACGATCTAGTCAGTCACTGGAAAGCTACAGGAGCTAGGATTTTGGAGGAGAAAGATTGATTAACTTGCCAGTGGAGGAGGAGGTCTGGTATTTATAGGCAGAGCAAACGGGTCTGAGATCCTGTTGGGCCGGGTTTGGACCCGTTTGCTCGTGGGCTTGACGTGGCGGAAGCCCATGAGGCTCTGGATTGATCTGATGATTAGGGAAGAGCGGAGTTTGAGGGGATCTGGTGGTCTAGGAGGGGCCACGTCATTTGACCCATATCAGTAAGTATTATTTCTTCAGTGATGCATTTGAATATATATTGGATGAAGTTATAAATATCTTATACAATATGAGAACGAAAAAGATGATAGTGTCCGGTGGCTTAAAATAAGAAGCAAATCACTAGGCTTTGTGGATTACTGCCCTTAAACCGATACACACTGACAGAGTCTCAGTAGAAGTTGTGCTTGGTCATCCTTGCACATCTTAGAAAACATGATTTACTCTTGTTATAGTGAACCAGTCCCTCAAGATGATACCACATACTTAAGTAAGATTGTCGATGCATCAGACATTGCTAGGGAGACAGAATATATAGACCCGCATAAGATCAATCTGAAATTCATCTCTTGATTAACATGCAAACAAGTCATCCAGATTTAGGTTCACCGAAAAGAAACAAGAGGATACTATATATATATATATCAACCATTTAACAATAACATCCGCAAATTCTATGAACAACAACCATAACAAACAATTGCAAACACTAACGATTACTAACACAACTCTATGCAAACAAGGGTTAACAAGTCAGAACATCACCAGACTAGTTGCTGCCCCAACGACAAACGGCTCCATCAACAACCTTGTCAAGAAGTAAAACGCCACCCCCAACATTATCGAAATTGGCAGAGCTGGCAATGCCCTCCTCCACACCGTCAACAACATGAGCGTACACCCCAAACCCGACACAATGACCAGATAACACGCATACACCGTCATCAAATCATACATCGCCGCCCTCCCCACCAACACACTGTAAAAAACAAAATCCCCCAATCCCAACCTAATCCCCCTCGACACCCCATCATCCTCCTCCTCCTCCTCCTCCTCCTCAAACACAGAATTACTGTTCGAGCTACGGTTAGAATTAGTGCTTCCCGCCACCATCACCATAGGCCTCCTCTCTTCTACATCCACATCCACATCCACAACATCAGAAATTGAAACGACAGAATGCTCACTTGCCACAGCCGGCGGCTGCATCTCCACCCCAGCAATTAAAGGGGACGGCCGCCGCTGCTGCCGCTGGGCAGATGAAGAGTGGTTATTGTTAACATTAACAGTGGCCCTTGCCTCGTAGACGAGCGCAGGCAACTCCTCGTCTCTGGTAGAAGCCATTTCAACCAACAACCTCAGGGGGCCAGCAGGGCACAGCACGGCAACTAAATCATAGACCGCGAGGGCAAGGAGGAGGATCCAGGTGGTCCACTCGGGCAATTTGGTAAACCATACGGCAACAATGATGGCCAAGGAGACCATGTAGGACTGCTTGACGAGGATGGGGAAGGAAGAGGAGAAGACGGAGGCGACGCCGAGGACGGAGAAGTTGAAGAGGAGGAGGAAGGAGGTGAAGGAGTCGAGGGGGACTGAGAAGGAGCGGAGGAGGGAGAGGAAGATGGAGCCGCCCATGGAGGAGAGCACGAAGAAGGCGGAGAAGCGGGTGTAGTTCTTGAGGAAGCGGGTGAAGTTGTAGTAGTAGAGAAGGAGGAGGAGGAAGGTGACGGCGGCGATGAGGAGGACGAAGACGAGGGCGTTCAGGAGGGCGCCCGAGAGTTTTTGGGATGGGGAATCAGAGGGAGATTCCGAGTAGACCAGGCTGGCGGCAGTGACGGTGGCGGTGGTCGAGGACGAGGACGAGGAGGAGAGGGTGATGATGAGGAGGACGACGAGGAGCATGCAGATGGAGACGGGGGAGACGACGGAGAGGAGTTCTTGGCCGAGGGAGTCCAGGATCGAGATTCGGCTTGCGGTGGGGGAGGAGGAGGACGACGACGACATTGCAATGGCTGAGGGCTTGTTTTGTGTTCTTGATTTTGGTTTTGATTGGGGACGATTTTGATGGTGATGCGGGAGTTTGGAATCAATCACTTCTTGATGGTCGATCTAGTCTAGACGTGCTGTGTATGTGTTTTTTTTTCTTCTTCTTTTTTTTTGGTAATTACTAGCCACTGCAGTGTATTATTATTACTAAAACTAGTAATTTATTTTTTGATGAATCGGATAGGGTCTGACGACCCCAGCTATCAGACAAAATTTTTATTAATGATAATAAACAAGTAATTTATAAGTGCAATGTACATCTTTATATATATATATATATATATATATATATATTTAAAGACATTTCAACGCTGTCTGGCATCGAACCTAAGACCTCATTTATATTAGTTATGCATGTACATTACACGTGTTTGTTGGATTACAATGCACTTATCTCTAATACTATAATGGGAGAAGGCCTTAGTGTCATTTGTAAATGATGCGGTTTGTTTTTTGTCGCAGTGTGGATGCACCAGGTGTGAGTTCGGACTCAATTTGTAATGAGGGAAGAGTGCGGCACGGGACGACGAGCGGTAGGCTCGCTTCGGCTCTTGAGGATCGGCTCGGATCGCCTCGCCTCGGGTACCTGCAGACGGTCCTGAAACACCGGGGTTTATCCCGGCGGCGGACCCTCCGACGATCTAGTCAATCTCTGTGAGAGAGTAGCAATAACTAGGGAAATTTGGGTGGCAAAGGATTGGTTACCTGAAAAGGTGGGTGAGGGTCTGGTATTTATAGAGAATTCCAACCGGGTTTGGATCCGCTTGGGGGCCGGGTCTGAACCCGAAAGCCCACGGGCCTGACGTGGCAGAAGGCGCAGGGGGTTTAGGGCTGACGTGGCAGTACCAAGAGTGGTATAGGGCTGACGTGGCAAAGTCCTTTGTGGTATTTGGAGCTGACATGGCAGATCATGGGGCTCCTGTGCTTCTGGGAGAATCTGGTGGCCTAGGTTGTGCCAGGTCATCTTCATTCTTTACCAGGCTGGGTGGACGGCCCGGGGGGCTGTCGTGGATCGGAGGCCGAGGGCCATTGAGACTCGTCGGATACGAGGAGGCCAGGTTTGTGGGGGTGAACTTGAGGTTCGGCGCCGACCCTGTAGTGGCTCGAAGCCGAACCAGATTGCTGTTTTTCCCATTTTTGAGTGAGAGCTGTACTGGGCCCTGGTTGGGCCCCAGGCCATTTTTACCCTACCACACAAGCCCCCCACTCCTGCGGGGGTGCGGGAGCTATCCGTGGAGGAGTGTTTATGGTTGTAGAAATGGGATGGCGAATCGCCGGGCCTTCATGATGGGGTTGCCCTAATGTTAGAGCGAGCCTCGAGCTGGCGAGGGTTTATGGGCCGGCAAGGGTGATGGCGAGCCGTTGAAACTTCCTGAGAAGATTGCCCTGGTGCTAGACCGGACCTCGAGCTTTCGAGGGATTATGGGTCGGCAAGGGTGATGGCGAGCCGTTGAGTCTTCCGGAGGAGACTACCCTGGTGCTAGACCGGTCCTCGAGCTGGCGAGGGTGATGGCGAGCCGTTGAGCCTTCCTGAGAAGACTACCCTGGTGCTAAATCGGACCTCGAGCTGGCGAGGGAATATGGGTCGGCAAGGGTGATGGCGAGCCGTTGAGCCCCCCTGAGGGGGTTGTTCTGATGTTAGAGCGAGCCTCGAGCTGGCGAGGGTTTATGGGCCGGCAAGGGTGATGGCGAGCCGTTGAAACTTCCTGAGAAGATTACCCTGGTGCTAGACCGGACCTCGAGCTTTCGAGGGATTATGGGTCGGCAAGGGTGATGGCGAGCCGTTGAGTCTTCCGGAGAAGACTACCCTGGTGCTAGACCGGTCCTCGAGCTGGCGAGGGTGATGGCGAGCCGTTGAGCCTTCCTGAGAAGACTACCCTGGTGCTAAACCGGACCTCGAGCTGGCGAGGGAATATGGGTCGGCAAGGGTGATGGCGAGCCGTTGAGCCCCCCTGAGGGGGTTGCTCTGATGTTAGAGCGAGCCTCGAGCTGGCGAGGGTTTATGGGCCGGCAAGGGTGATGGCGAGCCGTTGAAACTTCCTGAGAAGATTACCCTGGTGCTAGACCGGACCTCGAGCTTTCGAGGGATTATGGGTCGGTAAGGGTGATGGCGAGCCGTTGAGTCTTCCGGAGAAGACTACCCTGGTGCTAGACCGGTCCTCGAGCTGGCGAGGGTGATGGCGAGCCGTTGAGCCTTCCTGAGAAGACTACCCTAGTGCTAGACCGGACCTCGGGCTGGCGAGAGATTATGGGTCAGCAAGGGTGATGGCGAGCCGTGGTGCCTTAGAAGGTTTGAGCGGGGTGGCCCGCCGTCTTCGCAGAGCATTGAAGGCGCTCCGGGATCTGCGTGATGTTCCAATTCCCTAGGGGTATTAATGGCGCCGCCTAATAAATGCATGTGGCGCATGGGCTTCCGTTGATTGGCTTTCCCAATGTCATAATGGCCGGTCTATGGGGGAGGCTATAAGTACCCCTCCCCCTACACCGGGTTTGATCGCAGCAAGGGTGGTCCATTGGCCATCAGAGGTGTCTGCTTCGGCGGACGTCTGTCTTGCCAAATTTTAACCTTGGTAGTGTCGGAGAGGTGGTTACTCTGCCGCCCGGATCTTCTCTTGGATCTGATGGCTCCTGATACGGTAGCCAGATCCAGGGGAGATCAGGGCGAGAGGGGTAACGACCGAAATCCTGACCAGGGAATAAGGAGCCTCGGATTGGTGGTGACTTTGCTGTCTGGATCCTTTTTCGGGTCAGACGACCCTGACACGGTTGTTTGGCCCGAGAGAGATCCAGACGGGAAGGGCATCAACCGCATTCCGGACCTGGGGCTGAAGAGCCTCGGATAGATGGGTCGTCTCCGACTGGGGGTGGGCCGATTTGTTTTCCGATAGGGCTCCAGGCGATGGTGGCTTCTCTCCCACCCGGGAACAATTCGGGGTTTTGGCTGCCGAGGACGTAAGCCCCGAGTTGTTCGCGGGTGAGAGGGGAGCCGACCGAGCCCTGGAGCCCGGGGCGTCTGTCGAAGGACGGCGCCTTAAATCTTAAGTAAAATGTTTTCTCCGCCGAACACTCCATTCGAACCGACCCCTGTGTTCGGCTGCCAGCCTGGCACTGGGTGACGTCAGCAGCGCACGTCTCGAGGATGTGGCACGATTTTCCAGGCGGCAGTTACACGTCAATCGGTGAACAGTAATCGCGAATATCGAGGAGTCGTCCTCATCCTCTATAAATGTCCCTGCCTCTCCCCCTGTCGCCCACTTCTTTCTTGCTTCTTTCTCTTTCAAAAAATTTTCCAACACTTCAGCGCTCGTCCTTACAGTTCGTCGCTGCAGGCTCGTTCTTCCGAAGCGACCCAGGTTAGTTGGTAAGTCTGTTTAGTTTAGGCACAGATGGACAGGGCTCAGTTCGGCTCGTCAGCGTCGACGTCTGGGGGGGAAGTGAAACCCGCCCCCAAATCGACTTCGTGGGAGGAACCCGCGCTTGAGGGGGAGTCTGTATATAATGTGGAGCTTTCTGATTCGATTTCGTGGGAGGAGCCGGTAGGCGAGAAGGGGCCAGTGTATAATGTGAAGCCGTTGCGATCTCAGAGGCTTTTTGTGGTGGAGAGTAGCGAATCTGAGGAGGGGGGCGGTAGTTCCGACGAAGTCCAGATTCTAGGGTTGGCTTCTGGAGAGGAGGGTGGCCCCGAAGGGGGTGAAGCCGAAGGGGCTCAGGTAGGAGGTCAGGGTGTGGGTTCGAGTTCCATGTCGGTCGGTCTGGGGCGATTATCTACCCCATCGCCGGAACGAGCCAAGAAGAAGAGGGCTCCGAAGAAGAAGGGGTCGAAGACCGGGGGCTCGAGCCAGGCGCCTGTTTATCGCAACGTGATGGCAGGGTCGCCCGTACCACCTAAGCCGTTCCGTCGGTACCCCGATGATCTTTCTGATAAGGAGCTGTTTGGGGTCCAGCCGTCGTCGCCGAGCCGGAAGAGGGTGAAGATGGACACACTTCCGACCGTTCTGGAGGCAGGTGACTTGGAGGCTTTGCAGCTGGCGTACCACATAGGGTCCAGCTACGAGCTTATGTTGCCGAGCTCTACCCTTCGACCGACCGATCCCTTGCCTGATTGGTATTGCGTCTTCCCCGTGGACGCCTTCATCTCCGGACTGAGACTGCCAGTCCACCCGTTTGTGTGCGAGGTGTTGAACTGGGCGTCCTTGGCGCCGATGCAATATGGGCCGAACTCTTGGAAGCAGATCATCTGCTTCGTGCTGATGTGCGAGGAGCAGAGGGTACCCTTACGGCTGAATGTGTTCCGGGCGATGTTGATGATCAGCTCGGCGGCTGAGGGTGTCTACTACATTTCGCCCCGGAGTAAGGGGAAGGTCGTCCACAGTCACCCGAACTCTGGAAGAAAAAATATCTGGTGATCCGGAGTGAGGAGCCCTGGGGCATTCCCACTCGATGGAACCACTCCAAGCCGAGCTACAAAACGCCGAGGCCGAGGGACCTGACGGCCGAGGAGTGGGGGTTTGTTGAGCGCCTCCGTCTGTCGTATAGTATCAATTGGACGAAGGTGACGGAGGGTCATCTGGCGAGCGTCGGACTGAGCCCGGCCGTTCTGTGTATGTAGTTGTTTCTTTCTTTTGACTTTGTTGTTCCTCCGTGCTCATTGTCCTTACTGGATCTTCTTGCAGATATGGATCCCGAATCGATCAAGGCAAAGAGGCTCGTCATGAAGAAGGAGAAGACCGAGAAGAAGGGGGAGGCGATGAAGGCGAGGGGGTCGTCCCAGATGGTCTCCGAGGCCCCTGTTCAGCCAAGGGCCAAAAGGACTCGCTCGGAGACGGTCAAGGACGTGGCTGCTCAGGGCGGCCCGGACCAGGGCAAGGTCACCGATCTTGATAAGGGGAAGGGCCCTCTGGTGGATCCGGAGGTAGAGAAGAGACTTCGGCGACCGTGGGTGCCGAGTTGGTTGATCCGCGAGGGAGACTGCCTGACCCGAGGGCGGCAGGTCGTCGAGGTGGCGAGTAAGTTGGCAACCCCTCGGGATCGTTCGGAGATGAAGGCCGAGACCCTGGAGGAGGCGTATACTCGCCTTGCACAGGCCAATGTGTTGGTAAGTCTGCCGACCCCTCTTGCCTTGTAATTATGTTGTAGAGGAGGCTTCCTTAGTTGTGCTTGGTGACTGCAGGCGACCGTGCAGGGGGCCCACGTGAGGGGCCTTTATGAGGCGGCCTTGAAGCGGGAGCGCGACCGGGCTGACAAGGCCGTGCAGGAGACGAAGGAGATGAAGATAGAGCTCGAAGGCTCTCATAAGAGGGAGCAGGAGATGAAGACAGCCTTCGACAAAGAGAAGGAAGAATGGGCGAGGGAGATGGCAGATCAGAAGAAGAAGTTCGCCAAGGAGAGGGAAGAGCTGACGGAGACGGGTCAGCTCCTGGTGATCAAGGCTCAGGACGAGTGTTATGCGAAGGCCCTCAGCCACGTGAGGCACTTCTACCCGACCCTCGGCCTTTCCAACTTCGAGTATGATATGGAGATCGAGGGGACACCGAAGACACCCAATGAAGAAGGGCCCGTTGATGACCCGGCGGCCGACCTCCCTGTGAAACCGGCCGATGTTGAGGTGGGAAAACAAGATGTATAGTTTTATCTTTCTCTTTCCCTCTCTCGATTGTATTTGCCTTCCGCGGACTGGCCACCGCATTTTTTGTAAGAAGCGACTCAATTTATAAAAAAGGATTTTCGACCGGCCAAGTGTTTTGACCTCGGATATTTCCGACCCTCCTTGCTTATATGTTTTGAGTTGGCTGGTTCTCTTGTAGGTTGCGGCTCCGCTTCCCGAGGTGGACCCCCGTCGTTCCGACGTGGCGTGGCTCCGGAGCAAAGTTGAGGCCCTGGAGGCCAAGTTGGTTCGCTACCGAAAGGGGGCTCGTGACACTGATGCGGCCTTTAACTATTATCGGAAGAAGTCTGAAGCCTTAAGTGAGGAGACGAGCCGGCTGAGGAGGGCGATGGTGGATCGGGACCTCGGCGGTGTCGGTCTTGGACATGCCACGTCGAGTGCCTCGGTGCAAAGGCCCTCCTCTGAGAGGTTACTTCGCGATGTCATTGTGGAGAAGGAGATGGAGATACACCGTTACAGGACGATGCTGGGTGTCTTGACATCTTCCTCGGTGGGTCGGCGAGCGGAGGGGGTTCCCTCTGCGCTGCTGCTGTTAGAGCGCGTGCGACCAGTTGATGCTCAGAGCTCCGTGGCTGGTGTGTCGACCGTGGCTGAGCCCAAGGACCATCATGACGAGGAGAGGGCTCCTAGTCGCTCGGTCGGAGTGGTCCCGCCCTTCGTCGGACCTGAGGGGCCCTAAGACGGCGGCTTCCTCCATTTTGAGATGAGTGGAGTGGTCCTGTAACGGTCTTTGTTTGTTTTCTCCGAACCAAATAAAAGAGTATGAATAAAGAATTCTTTTCCTTCTTTGCTCTGGTTAGTAGTGTAGTGAATGATGGCGGAGGCGAGGTTCGCCTCCGTCGATCCGTGAGGGATCGGTGCGGGGCATTAGGAGGACTCCCTGGTCTGACGTCGGGTCGGACCTACCGAGACGTTGGGGATGATACCGGAGTGAGGACTCGGGTGCCGATCCCATTGTCCGGTGTTAGGTCGGAGCTGCTGAGGTATTTGGATTCTGACAAAAAGAGATTTCTTTCATACAAGATAGGGAGGGTCGCTAAAACTGCCCTTTACACATGAAAGCTTACAAAAGATTTTATTTACATTGGCCAAGCTAGAACCTATGTTCGCTCTTCTAGGAACTTTATTAGGTGCTCGGCGTTCTAGGGTCGGCTGATGAGCCGACCGTCCCTCTCGGGTTCGAGCTCAACGGCGTCGAGGGGGAACACACCCCCTCCGACGGTGGTCATGTAACACGACCGTGCTGCTTCCTGGCTACCTCGGACTATGCCGACCCCTTGCGGGGTGGGAAATTTAAGCTTCAGATGGTATGCTGAAGGTACCGCTTGAAGGGAGCATAGTCCGGGTCGGCCGAGTATGGCGTTGTAAGCTGATTTGACGTTTACCACCATGAAGTCCATGGACTCGGTCATCTTGACAGGAGCCGATCCCGCGGTGACGTCGAGAGTAACAATCCCTTCTATCACGACAGGGACGCCAGAAAACCCATGCAAGGTGTACCCAGCTGGCTTGAGTTTGCCTCTGGGTAGTTTGAGATTCTCGAAGGCCTCAAGGAAGAGAATATTTACCGAGCTGCCGTTGTCGACGAGAATTCATCGAACTTCACAATTAGCCATGTGGAGGCTGATGACGAGGGCGTCGCAATGAGGGAGGCGAATGCCTTCGAGGTCCTCTCCGGAGAAGGAGACAGGCACCGGTTGCAACTTGGGCGAGGGGTTGTCTTGGACAGCATTCACCTCTCGGATGAAGGCTTTTCGTGAAGTACTTGACTCTCCCCCCATTGGCCCCCCGTGGACACAGTGCAAGATGAATGGCGTATCTGCGGCTCCCTCGGGTTCGGGATCCCGACCATGGATGTGGTTCAGAGTAGGGTTCGGAGGCGAAGGCCTCCGGTTCCTAGCATCTCGCCGATCCCGTGGGCCTTCTCTGGTGAATTCTCGGAGGTATCCCCGTGAGATGAGGTCCTCAATTTCGTCTTTCAGGGCCCGACATTGGTCGGTTTCGTGCCCATGATCTCGGTGGAAACGGCAGTAGAAGCGCTGGTCTTGCTTCTTGTTGTTGTTTGATCGGGGAGGCAGTCGGACAATGCCTTCGTCTTCGATTTCTAAGAGGATGGCGGACACGTTATGTGTCAAGGGAGTGTACCTTTCGAAGCGAGGGACCAGAGGTGCCTTCTTCGCGCCGACCCCTTCCTTTGCTGTTTTCTTGGCAGGCTCGGCATCATCGACCCTGCGCTTGCCCTTCCCCACGACTTCTTTGCTGTCCTCTGGGCTCAGAGCTTCCTCAGCTCGTAGATACTTCTCGACCCAGTTGAGAAGGTCAGGGAAGTCCAGAGGTGGCCTCTTTGCCAAGGAGACCCTTAGCTGGTCGTGGCGGACATTGTGCCGGAAAGCTAAAGGCGACCCCTGCGTCGAGGGCAGAGACGGATCTGGCCTCGGTTGTGAACCTCTTGACGAAGTCACAGAGCGACTCCCCCTCCCTCTGACTGAGGTTGAGCAGGGAAGCGCTCGTCCTTTCGCTCTTCCAGCTTGTGATGAAGTGGGCCAGGAAGCCGGCTTCCAGCTGGTCGAACGAGAAGATCGAGCCAGGGGTGAGTTTGGAGAACCAATCCCTGGCCGGACCTCGGAGGGTGGTCGGGAAGGCTCGGCACAGCAGAGGATCCGAAGCGCTGTGAATCATCATGAGGGTTTTGAAGCCCTCCATGTGATCAGCTGGATCACCCTCGCCGTTGTAAGTCTCGAACTGCGGAGGCCGGAAGTTCCGGGGGATCTCCGCTTCTATGATGTTGACGAAAAATGGAGGTCGAGAAGGCCTCTGTCCTTGGACTAGGTTGGGATTCCTGTCGCCGATGCGCTCGAGTCGATTCTCCATCTCTAGGAGACGTCGGAGCACCTCGTCTGCGCGCTCAGGAAGGGGGGGGGTCGGCGCACGAGTGCGACTCATCCCTTCGCTCATTTGGAGGGGTCGGCTATAGGTCGCGGACCTCGGCGCTCCATAGAGTGCCTCCAAGATTTCCTCTCTGAAGCTTCTGAACTCGCCCCTGGTGACCCCGCCGTGGTTGGAAGGATCGGGTCGGGGCATAGGAATTCGGCCGATGCGGCTGAGTGCCGGCGGCCTTTCCCTTTATGCGGGCCTGGAGTGGTTCGAGACCGAGTTGGAAGCGGTCCCTCCCCTGGCCTGGCTAGCCCTTCTGTTCTCAATGACTCGACGAAGGTCGGGTTCGGCGACATGAGAAGCGTTTCGCTGGGGTCCGGGGTTTCCACCCGGATTATTGGATGCTTGCCCTCCGTCGAGGGCCCCCTCGGGAGGAGGCCCGTCTGGTCGGGCGGAATGGGCCGATCTTCGGACTCGAGGAGCCATGATAGATCGGGTCGAGGGAGAGTGTCGTTGGCGAGGCTCGGACTGTCGTCCGTACCGAATAAAGTAGTTCCCACAGACGGCGCCAACCTGATGCGGTTTATTTTTGGTCGCAGTGTGGATGCACTAGGTGTGACTTCGGACTCAATTTGTAATGAGGGAAGTGTGCGGCACGGGACGACGAGCGGTAGGCTCGCTTCGGCTCTTGAGGATCGGCTCCGATCGCCTCGCCTCGGGTACCTGCAGACGGTCCTGAACACCGGGGTTTATCCCGGCGGCGGACCCTCCGACGATCTAGTCAGTCTCTGTGAGAGAGTAGCAATAACTAGGGAAATTTGGGTGGCAAAGGATTGGTTACCTGAAAAGGTGGGTGAGGGTCTGGTATTTATAGAGAAAAGGTGGGAGGGGGGCAGCTATCTATGACTATGTTTATATACAATTCAACAACTTTTAGGTTGCGTTTGGTTAGTTGTTTTGAAAACAGTTTTCTGAAAAAGGTTTTCTAAAAACTGTTTTTTAAAAATGAGAGTGTAAAAGCTGTTTGGTAATAAAAAAAATTTTGAAAACAGTTTTTTGAAAATGAGAGTATAAAATGCATTTGGTAAGGGTTAGCGGGTCGGGTTCGAACCTGTTAGAGACCCGAACCGCAACACCGCCTAGCTCGTCTAGCTCGTCGCCAATGCCTCCTCGTCGCCAACCGCACCGTGCTCCTCACTTCACGGGGCGCTCGGAGACGGAGATGGAGACAGAGACGAGGCCGGAGTCGAAGTCGGAGTCGAAGCTGTGGTCGGTGTCAAAGGTGTAGTCGAAGAAGAGGTCGGTGTCCTCCACAATCCTATCCACATCATGCCGCCTAGCTAGCCTAGCTCCGTCGCCGAAGCGCTGAGCTCCTCGCCTAGCTCGTCGCCGAAGCACTGAGCTCCTCGCCTAGCTCGTCGCCGACCTCCATCACCTACGATGCCGAGCTCCCCCGCAGTCGAGCTCCTTCAACTCCAAGCACCGTCGAGCTCGAGCTCCCCTCATCGAACCCATCGCCGAGCTCCTTCGCTGAACGTCGACCTCCTTCATTGAGCTCCCCTTCCATGTCGAGCTCCGACCTCGACTCCAAGCCGCCGAGCTCAAGTTCCCCCTCCATCGAGCAACCCTCCACCTTCGCTGAAACCCCATTTCGAGCTCCCCTTCACAAGCTCCAAGTCCTACAGTTATCTCGCCGAGCTCAACCTCACCTCCAAACTCCTCGTCGAGATCTTCCAATCGCCGTACTCCGAGCTCATTTCGATTGAGCTTTGAACCCATCACCGAGCTCCAATCTCTCGTCACCGAACCCCTCCACTGGGTTCGAGCTCAACCATAGACGAACTCCGCCACCTTCACCTCTGTCGTCGAGCTCCACCCTCGACAAACCCATGGAGCTCCAATGTCGAAGCTCGAGCTCCTCTCCTCCCCTCCACTATCGAACTCCACAAACGCCTCCTCGTCGCCAACCGCACCGTGCTCCTTTCTTCACGGGGCACTCGGAGACGAAGATGGAGACGGAGACGAGGCCGGAGTCGAAGTCGGAGTCGAAGCTATGGTCGGTGTCGAAGGTGTAGTCGAAGAAGAGGTCGAAGGACGAGCTCGAGGAAAGAAGAGGAAAGAAGAAGTCCGGTTAAGAAATTTGGGCAGCCGTTAAGAAGACGAAGAGGAAAGAAAGAGGAAAGAAGAGGAGAGAGAGAAGTCGTTGTCAAAAAAGTGAGAGGAAGGGGGTAACCAAAAAAGAGAGAGGATGTTAGAAAAGACCCCTTCGAATTTTTCTGAAAATGAAAAGCAAAAACTTGCTTTGGGAAGAGGGTAACCAAACGTGTTTTGTAAAAAAAAATGAAAAAAGGGTGTTAAAAAACTATCCAAACACACCCTGATTAGTTTTTCATTACTTATGTAACACCCCGAATTCCAAAATACAACTGAATTCGAGATTCCACAGGATCTTTACACTTCTTTCGTACAATTTTACAAGGAATTTAAAACTTTTCACTATACATCAGAGTTACAAGAAATCTTTAAACTTTACATTTTACAGCGGAAACAAATATACAACATTTATATACAAGTATAGCAACATTTGAATAATCTCTAAGCATCAATTCTCCTTTAATCTTTATCATGCCATTTATCCTGCATACAAAACTGTGGGTACGTCAGTTTATTCAACCGACGAATATTATACACGGCCATCCTCTCTATGCCGGAAGCAGTATAATTAATTTTTCATATTTAACAAACACAAACTTGTTCACATATCAAACTAAGGGGAATACCCTATTGATGTCGTGTTGTGATTTGTGCAGTTAGTCCTTAATGCAGTTGTTTATATTACATGACACTAATGCGCACTTGTTCGGATTCTATGCATCCCATACTACATACGTCCGAGGGCAAGCCTCTTAATCGTTCTTCATCTTGTAGGGTTCAATCCCTCGTCATGACTTAATTTACTACTGTAACAACGGTAAGTATCCTAGATGATCTATGAGTACGAGCTCATGTACAGAAAAACTGGAGGGAAATCCCACGTCATGTCATGATGCATCGTGAAGACTATCTATGGACAATTCAGCCTCCTTCATGGCACACGATCTTCTCGCAGTCACCAAACACCCCACAAGCGTCGTCAAGATCCCGCTAATTCTAGAATAGTGCCCACGTCATGTCACGACGCATTGTGAAGACAAACTGTGAATCACATCCACATCGTAGACTCGAGGCCCTCATACTTGTGTTTTTCTCTTACTTTCATCACCTCTTCACTATGTACTAATTCTTAATTTAATGAAATCATGAACAAAATCAATCTCTTAGAGTTAGCCCTCTCACCAATACCGGTCTTATTTCTTTCATTTCACATTGATCCAAACTTGGTCTTTTCAATTTCAATTATCATATCTCATCACTTTTCACTTGCCGGTGTGAGTTTTAGCTACACCCTCATCTTCAATTTCAATTCACAAATTTCCCAATCTGAGTTGTCATACTCAAGAACATGTCTCTTTTTTCAATCACATGATCTCTAATCTTTTCATGAGTCAATAATCATACATGGAGTTCAATTATCCATCATGCTTTTCATTCATTTCCATATTTAAAATCATATCACAAAATATCTAGTCAAAGTGAATATTCACAAACTCACTACTGTCACACTATTCTTTAATAAGAATAACTCATATAAACTTCACAATTATATTTTCCTTCCATCAATTTTGCTTTTCTAACACTTATCTCAATTTCGTCGAAAAACACATTTTTATGAAATTATACGAGTGTAATAACTATAGTTCCAATTACACTTTTACTTCCAAAATACACTTTATTTCATTCTAATAACTCCCAATAAATTTTCATAGGTTGTACTCATCTATACTAGGCCACACGTCATAGGAATTTTCTCACAAAAGACGGCAGATTTACTTGAAGATTCGGGAAAGTCGACTGTCGAATATGGCCAGTCGGCTGTTCCGCAATAATGCAAAATTTCGAAAATAAGGAGGTCAGGGAAGTCGACTGTTAAATGTAATAAGTCGGCTGTCCTGCGATATTTTAAACTCGGAATCAATGATCAGGGCAGTCGACTGTTGCATATGGCCAGTCGATTGTTCTGCAGGGTTTTTCAATTCTCCAAATATAATTTAAATTGTGTACTACTCTTTTCATAATTTGTTTGACATTTCTCGAACACAACTTGGTATAAAAATTTTCCTACATCAATTCCCTGTTTTTCCCTCTTTCATAAATCCAAAACATATTATAATTTATTCATTCTAAACAATATCACGAAAGTCCAACTAAACTCGCAAACAAACAATTTCATCTACTAGCATTTTGCACTTAGTTTTGATATTAACAACAATTCTAATTCATATATTCCATTACTACAAAACGATCCGCATACAATTTAAGATTCATGACAAGATAACATGCAATCTATCAAGCAATCAATTTAATCAACTAGCAAGTCCTTTTTCCAATTAAGCGTATTCTTATTAGTTTCTTTCATGCATTATCATTTCAATCACCCCTAACATGGTATCTAATTAGAAATATAGGAAAACAACCCACCTTATTTGGAGAGAAAAATTCACAACACCTCCTAAATGAAAGAGTCCTTCTCGAGCTTGCCAAACGAGTGCTCCTCCTCCTCCTTGATGTGCAAACCGATGCTTCCCAAGTGCAACCCGAACCTTCCTAGTAGTCGGCCTCCTTGAATGCAAGCACAAACACTCAACTCTCAATCTTTTATTCTCACCTCCTACTAATAACTCACTACTAATAATTGTATTTTCTTACTATAGGTTTGGAGAATGAAGAGTGCAAGAATAACTAGGCTAGGGGGGGGGGTATTTATACTAAAATTTGGGACAAATAAAGGGCTAGGATTAATCTAGGACTTAAGGATCAAAAGCTAGGATTTAAGGGGAAGTTGTAGTAACCAATCATGATCACAAAAAACTACCTCCCACAAACTCCACTTCTCTTTTCCTTTCCCTCCCAAAAACCGGCCAAGGTGGAGTGCACACTACACGTGTACGTGCAATGCACGTGCATTCAATAGTCCCCCATTTTTAAAAGTTGTACATTTTATTCTTTCTAAAAATAATCTAAAAATTTGTCTACATTACAAGTTGTATTTAAAAGAGAAAATAAATTCATGGTCCTTTATTTAATGGACCAAATTAGTTTACAAAAATAAATTAAATTGGGCTATAAAAGAAACTTATGTTCATTACATAATTAAAATCAACTTATTTAACAATAAAATTATGTATGTTTATGTGTGAAAGAACATTCTTTAGGAAAATTATTCTTTAGTATATTAGGTTTCAGTTCTCGACCACGACATGTTCTTTTACTCGTGTTAGTGGATAGAGGAAAATCAACATTTCATTAGATTAACATGTTTTTTCACTTGTGGAAAATTAATTTATAATTACAAAGTATAGTAGAAGGTGTTCACTCTTGCTTAGTAAGTAGCACAAATGCTTTTGTCATCTTTTTAATTTAATCGAAAATTAATTTCAACAATGATAAAATGTGGGACTTGTGAAGTAGAGACAAAGTGCAATGCACAAGTTTTTTTTTAGGGAAGTGCAATGCATAAAGTTAAAAATGATGCTACCTGTTGAGAGTTGATATCTACAAAGCATGGGTTCATGATGTATCTAGATTGTAATGACTTCAAATGACATCACATTAAACTAACTCAACAAAATTTATAAGAATTTAATCAATAAAGAACATGTTGTTATTGAAAATATTAACTAGAAGAGGTTAAATCATGATGCGATTTTCTGACCATTTTTTTTTTGTTTTTGTTTTTGTATAGGGTTATCCTGAAGGAACTCATCTAAGAATACCTTGATGTAAGAGATCTTTATTATGTTGATGGTCGTCCCCGTCATGTGGAAAATGCTTCTAATAATCATCTTCACAAGGTATGGTACCTCTTATGTGTAGAAAAAAAAAGATTATTTTTTAGTAGCACGGAATATGTTTGTAGAAATTCTCGAGAATTTTTTGTCAAGTTTGGTATATTTGGGATATAAGGTATTTCTCGAGAATTTCTACAAACATCTTAAACTGTGAGTACACGAAAGATATTTATAGGCAGCTACCTTTCCTTAGATTTAAGTACCAGTTATTTACTATTATCATTGTTTTAAATCAGTTTTCATTATTGTAATTGCTTTGTTTCAGGTGATGTCGTGGCAAGTCCAACAAAAGGATTTATTCATTCAGCTATAATGAATAAGTTCCAACCTCCAACTATCACAAACATGCATGTAGATATATGGAAGGTTTGTTACTTCATGTAAAGTCTTTCTTTGCAGTATTTTTTTTTAGTGATAATGAGCACTTGAGGTGGATATTAAATTTAAATGAATAAAAAAAAAAATTAGTTGTGGAACAGGGACTCAGTTGGAGCAATCAAATAAAGTTTAAAACTCCATTTGCATCAGATCGAGCATTTGGGTATGATATGCTACACTTTCTTGCTTATGGTGACACGGAAATATATCGACTATGTCCATCCGTAGAGCATTTCATTCAGAGGACTATATAATTACACATTTCTTATTCCTTCTTTTATGTTACACGTTTAGGTGTTAACTATCGAAATTTGGGCAATACCAAAAATTAATGTTCTATCAAGCTCTCATTTTTAATCTTTGGACAAACTGTTTATTCTTTTAAAGGAGAATACACAAGTGAAGTTGATTGTAGAAAAGAATGCATACATACATCAGTTTGCTTGCTTCTATACATAATTAGCAATCCCACCAAGAAAGAGGATAAGATTAAATTTGGATTATGTTTTAGTTCGATCTTAGGTATCTATTGTTTCTCAAATGCATGTTTTTTGGATTGAGAACCATTGTTTTTTATTTGATTAAGTACTTCAATGTGATTTGAACAACTGTAATTACATCAATAATACAATCATTTGCAGATGTTGTTGCGGCCATCAAACTCAAAAGCATTTGATTTTTTCATAGCTATTGTTCTTCTTCACAAGATAACGTGCCATACTTCGGCATTACTTCTACTTCGATAATATTTTTGAACTCTTTTTGAAGTAAACCTTCAAAAAAGATGAAGTAGAACCTTGCTAAGATGGATAGTTCTCTTGCTTCTGTGATTCATAATCAAATCGGTCACCAGACTTTTACAACTGATGCATCTTCTGTCTTTGTAAAAATGGATGATTACAGTAGGGGACTTCAATCATTTTATTCTTTTTAGCTTGTATCTCATTGACAAAGTTAAATGTATAGATTAAAGAATATGGGTGGGCTAAATGCAACTGTGTTTTGTTTATCGAGCTTGTTAACTAGAATAGAAGAATGTTAGTTGGTGAAACTGCTTCCCATGTTTACGAGTAGTGCAAGTAATTTTTGCTTCCCATCTTGAATTCCATTGATTTTATTTACAGTTTGGTTCAATAGGTATTTTATTGCTCTTCTTATCCCATGCAAATAAATCATTGAGAACTATAATCAGAAACAGAGCCTTGTGTCACATATGGTAATGTTTGTTGTTGTACATAATATTGGGCTCTTAATTATAATTGGAGTCCTCATCTTTGTTGATCTGTACAACTTATATATGATGCTATATAAATATTATCGACTGTGTACATTATATTCTAATCACAACCCGTGTTGTTTTACCTACTAATAGAAATCAATGCTATTGCTTAACCTTGGATATATGAACATGACTATATTTGTAAGAGGACACAAGTGTTAGGGATCTAGCACATTGAACAAATTGTTGCAAATAAGAACATAGATGATTTTTGTGTTCCTCATTTGGAAGGCCACTATGAAAGAAACTTTATTAATAATAAAAAATAAGTACAAACTAATACAACTTTAACTCTTCTGCAAATTGTGTTGGATTTCTTTTCATAATCCTCCTGTTTTGCACTAATAAAACCAATTTTCTATATGATTTAAGAACTTGGAATCATTATATTTGATAATATAGTATATTTCAGTATTTACTGAATGCTTTGCTTGTTTTTTTGCCTAATAGTCATTATTCATATTTTACTGTATTTTTGCAGCATTCTAGATATCTTTCCAAAGATATTGTGGCCTTCATGCATGGAATGGAAGAACATAAAATGTAGAATCAGTTTGAATGTTATTTTTTGGAGTGTTCTAAGGTTTTAGTCCTACCTTCTCGTATTCTCCTTTATTTTGTTTCATTTGTTTTGTCTTTTACCTCCATAATAGGGAAGTTATTCTGGTGACAATTATAATATATCGGAATAAACTTAGCCTTCTTTTCTTCTTTGTTTAATTAGTATTTTGCATTTTTATGCAAATATAGTGTTTAGTGATGGATTGCTATTTATTTGAAAATATCTTCAAGTTTAATGTATCTTGTAATATTATGTTTATGTTGGAGGATTGCAATTTAAATAATGCCCTTGCTTGGTGTGTTTTTGCATCAAATTTTTTAAGTGAAATGGTAACAGAGGAACCTAACTTGCTTACTCTCACATAAGTATAAATATCAGTATATTGTAGGAAGGTATTCAAAGTCATTTATTTATGAGATAGCATAGTTCAATTCCTTTTCATTTTTTATTTCTTAAACAAGAGACTTTTGAAGGATCATCATCAAGTGTAGATTAGTTATCTTTTTACCCATTTACATGTTAAGCAAACTTACATTTAAGATTTGTAGAAACAAAATATTTTAATTTAAATTTTTTCAACTTTAGTTTTTACGATAAACCAGTTATGGAAATTACATCTTTATTAAATTTTCTTGGCTATCTTTGCTTAGGAGATCATCCCTTTTGTAATATGAGTAAATGAAGTTTATCTTTTTCAACCCTCCAATTCTTCTTCTTCGTCGTTGATCAACGCCTAATCTCACGGTTTGAATAACTACTTAAAACCCTGAGGGCAAGCACAAGCTCCAGTTCGAGATGACTCACCCACCTTTTACTCCACTCATTTACTCGGTTGGCAAATATGTATCTCAGGTAACTAGGGTTAGGGTTTTAGTGCTTTGATCATCAATTAGTTTTAGTTTTGGCTTAAATTTGGTTTATTATGATTAGGATTGGGTTAGGATTACGGTGAGTGTTAATCATGTGATTACTACTGTAAAAACTAGCTCAAATAACATCACAAATTGAGAACAAAATGTTGTTAACAATCACAAATTAAGAACGAAATGATTCAACTAAAAATTAGGTTGAGATTGAAATGATGATTCTATGCCTTTGATTGCTATATATGCTTTAGCGATCACAATTTTTTTAGTAGGTATACTTAAGTACTTGTGGGGGACAAAAACTCGAAATAACTACGAAGGAACAAAGCAAAACATGTTGAACAAAAACAGTTTTTCGTAGTTTCAACTTTTGTTGAGCAATTGTTAATGACCTTTTTTTGCTCCCCCAAAAACTAAAATGAAATGTAGTATTTCACCTTTTTGTGATAAGCATGAATTGTGAATTGGTATATAAGGGACAAATCTCCATCCGTTCATAACTCATTGCTAATAGATTATTTTAATAATCATTTTCAGTTGGCGATTGATTATTTGAAAGAAAAGTCGATGGTCCTGCCTTGGACAACGCCAACAACCCCAAGTTATAGTGGAGCGAGGTCAGCAGCTGCAAGGCTTCTAGGAGCAAGGAACGGGAGTCGGGCACATAATTTTGTTAGAAGGAATGGAGTTAACAGAGGGGAATCAGGGAATGGAAGAATTGGTGGGGAATTTGGTGCACCAAACGGACTAGGTGGATCTTTAAATGCATCAATTATGATGGGAATGAGGCATATTTGATCTTTAATGCTAGGGAATCAATCTTTATCAGTGACCTCAAATCACAATATATGGTTCGGGTTTCACATCAATATGTCTATTGTTTGTTTGTTCATAATTCTTTTATTTTAAGTCTTAATTTTCTCTTGCAATCCAAATTTCACCACTAAGTAGATCACTAACATTTCATGGCATTCAGAATTGTTACAGTTCCTGAACAATGTGTATTCGGTGATTATTGTAATATTCTGTTGATGCAGTCTTCCATGTCAAGATTATCAAGAAACATTCTTATCTTTATATTTAATATTATAAAATTAAGATATGAGATTTCTATAACATTATTTTGCATTTATACTTTGTGGCCTCTTTAATTATTGGATCATCTCAAACATTTAATGTGATTTCATGTTTTGTTTATTTATAAAGCTTCAAATATTACCCCTAACCTAATTATTTACAAACTGATATTTCGAATGCTCCTATCATGTTGGACCCAATTAAAGCCATCCAGTTTAGTAATTCTGTTCCCGTTTGCCATGCTTTTGATGCTGATGCCATGGATGGGCATGATCTACTCATCATACTATAATAAGGAGATTGTCAATTTAGTGGTTAATTTTAATTTTCTTTGTTTGCATTCTGTTGTATGTTGGATGTTATAATATCATGCTAATTGCATTACTGGTGTTCACAATATCATTTGAATGTTATACATATATACATACATATATATATATATATATATATATATATATATATATATATATATATATATATATAAACCTTTCGTTCTGCACTAGCCTCCGTGTGCACTCGGCATTTTGGCCTTGGTAACGATGATCCAAACCATTCACATTAATCTACACGTCCAAATTAGTCTAAATATCTAAATTAAGTCATTTGAAATTCATTTGCCCATGTATTGAAGTGTTACAAAATTGTATGACATTAAATAGATTATCGAATTGCATGTCTATGCAAAAAGATGAAATCTAATATGTAATCTGCTACAATCAAAGCCTGCATTATTGCAACGAATCACAATAATAACGAGATGGTGGAAGTCGTCTGATGTGGCGATGGGGGCCCGACCCATATTAATTTGGTAAAAATGATATTACAATTTCCAAAGACTCATTCTGCAAATGAGTGGATATAAATATGTTAAGATGTACAATTTCCGAAAAAATAATGAGAATCCGAATTGCGCGTAAATGAGAATCTTAAGATAGTAGATATCTAATATGTTAAGATTTACAATTTATGTTATACAAACAACACCTTGAGTGATTACTATAAATAGTAGGGCAAGCTAATTTGAATTATTTTGAAGTGGAACTTATTTCTTACTAAAACCTTGTATTGATGCCAAGTGCCGCTAAAACATAAATTGCTTTAGGTAATACTTCCCAAATTTGGGATGAGATTGAGGACAGGTGAAACAACTCATTATGCACAAAGAAACTGAAAATCGGATCAATTTACCTTTGAACAAAGAACATGAGAATTGCTTGATACTTTTAATAGCTTAGCCAACAATAGGACAACCTGAAATGAAGAGAAAATGACTCTTTGAGAAACCAAAGACACATTTCTACCATATGTGGTCTATTTTACCACTCATGTAAAACAACTTTGTTTAAACACTAGCATAATTAAATAAATTTCGTGCATTATATTTTAAAATTGAAGAAAACATTGATGCTTTTAATTAAAAAGTTAGGAAATTAAGTATCAAATTATCAAAGTTTCAAATTTGTTTCCTTTGTAGTATGTACTGATGTTTGTTCAGGTTTATGTTATATTGTGCCAATGCTAATTGTTTGTTCATGGCGAGTGGCTTTATTGATGAAGAATAGACTCATTGCTTCTAAGAAAATGTCGGACCATATTGCCACCTCTGTAATTCTATGGACCTAAAAAATAGTCACTATATTTTCTTATATCTTTTATGTTTTAGATAATACAATTATTTACAAGTTATTTTGTATTTACTCAAGATTTGATATAATATTTAGAGTTTTTAATATTAAAATTTTAAGTATTTGTGTACATAATTAATATATATAGTGATTATACTATATATTCATTTGAGTTCTTAATGAGATTTCTTCTATGATTGATTTTCTCAACAACATAAAACATTATTAAAATATTCAACTGACACGTCCACCAAGCTACGTGCACTTCTGGGCCCTCCGATCGCTCGAGATCTTGATGAGCGGATCAGATTCGCTCAGCTCTGATCGAAGAGGTTCATTAGTGTTTTAGCGGAGGTGTATTTTTGGTACTTCACACCAAAAAATGCTTCGGTTTTTTGGCGTGAAGTTTTTTTTGTCGAAAAAATCACTTAGGCCATTGTTGGAAACAACGGCCTAGGTTGTTTTAAAAAAAAAACAACCTTGGCCGTTGTTTCCAAACACTTGTACAAGTATTTTTCCAAACAATGGCCAAGGTATGTACAAGTATTTTTCCAAACATTTGTACATACCCAGATCTCCCTCATTCTGTCTTCGTCACAAACTCTGTCTCTCTTTCTCTTCAGCTCCTGAAATCCATCCCCAAACCCTAGTTCTCTCTCCAAACTCCTTTTCTCGATCTCTTTGCCTTCTCGATCTTCCCTTCTTGTCGAAGCCTCTCTCTCTCTCTCTCCCTCTCCCGAATACCCCAAACCCTAACCTAACCCGATATCCCAAATCACCTGAACCCTAGCACAAATTCTCCAACGCCCTAGACTCTACAACTTGTTCGTCTACAGCAGCGGCTTCTCACATCTTCGCCAACTCTCTCTCTCTCTCTCTCTCTCTGGACTAGGTATTTACTTAATCGCAATTTACTATAATGAACTATGTTAATTTATTGATTTTTTTTCTATCAATTTTTGAGTTTGATTTTTTGTATTATGTGTAGTAGTCTATAATTTAGAGAGTATACAATTAGCTCGAATCATGTATGTTGTATATATTTTGTTGATATTTTTGTAGATGTAGTGTTAGTTGTAGTTGTAGAATATAGGAAAAGCAAACAAATGAGATCTAAAAATTTCCAAATTTTACGAGTAGGTCGGACTCACCACGTAGAAGATAACGGAACTTGTAAACGCAATTTCTGTCTCACGGTTTGCAAGATACGTCCGTTTATCACTTTTATTCAATAAAATGATATAAAGCGATACACGGCTGTATCTTTCAAACCGAGAGTCGGAACTCACCTCTGCAAGTTCCGTTGGCTTGTGTTTGGTGTGCCAGACTTGACGGCCAAATTTAGGAACGAGAGTCGGAACTTTTTTAGTACGTTCTCAATAGAAAAATGCTTAAACGAAGTCCAAAAAATACGAAACTGTGCGAATAGGTTGGGCTAACCATTCACAACCCAACGCAACTTCTACTTGCGAGTTCCGACCCACGGTTGGTGAGATACGTCATGCTTTCCGCCATTTTTTCAAGAGTGAAAGCGATACACGGCCGTATCTTTCAAACCGTGGGTCGGAACTCGCTTCTACAAGTTGCGTTGGCTTGTGTTTGGTGTGCCAGACTTAACGGCCAAATTTTGAAATTTTTGCATCTCGTTTGTGTTGTTTTGACACGTATATAAAAAAAAACTTCAATATACCTCGGAATTTTTTTAGCACGGTCTCAATAGAAAAATATTTAAACGAAGTCCAAAAAATACGAAACTGTGCTAGTAGGTTGGGCTAACCATTCACACCCCAACACAACTTGTATTTGTGAGTTCCGACCCACAGTTTGCGAGATACGTCAATGTATCGTTTTCCGCTCTTTTTTCAAGAGTGAAAGCGATACACGACCGTATCTTTCAAACCGTGGGTCAGAACTCGCTTCTACAAGTTGCGTTGACTTGTGTTTGGTGTGCCAGACTTGACAGCCAAATTTTGGAATTTTTGCATATCGTTTGTGTTGTTTTGACGCGTATAAGCGAACTTTTGAAATTTTTGCATCTCGTTGGCTTGTGTTTGCTTTTTTTGGTGAATAATTTGTTTTATATATGCAAACTTTCTTACAGAGAAATGGTTAGAACGAGGGAAACCAGAAGGACATCTAGGGATGCTTGGGGGGAACATTCTACAGAAGTAAGAGAACTATTAATTTGCATTGTGCATTTTGTATTTAGTGATATTGTTAGTACACTAATAATAATTGTGTTTTGTGTTCGTGTAGGTTGGTGTATCCTCTTCGATGGCACCACGTCATGGTCCAGGACCAATATATGCTGGTAAACTGACCTTGCAAGACCGCCACAGATCCGCGGCAGTGTTGGGTGGGACGACAAGGAGGTGTAATTTCCGCACCCACGAGACCATGCCGGTGCACCCATGTATTGTCGAGTACCTAGTTCCGATCGGTTTCTACGAAATCAGCATGATGGGTCATGTTAAACTCAACGGAGCACTTCTCTCAGCACTCGTGGAGCGATGGAGGCCACAGTCGCACACCTTCCATCTACCGGTTGGAGAGATGATGGTGACGCTACAGGATATAGCAATGATATCCGGTCTTCCAGTAGATGGGTTGGCAGTGACGGATAATATAAACTTTGATAAAATAGAGCTGTGTAATCAACTCCTCGGTACAGAGTTTGATGAGGAGGCCGCGAAAGATAAGGATATTTTTGTCGGACAATCAATCTGACTATCTTGGTTGAAGGGACATTTTGAAGAAATGTTGACCGATGCATCGCCCAAACACTATGTACAGTCCTACACCAGAGGGTACATTCTAACGGTGCTCGGAGAGGTTCTCTTGCCTAACTCATCCGGGGATACGGTGCACCTCATGTATCTATGATTTCTCGCCGACCTAGGCTTAGCTGGCCGGTACAGCTGGGGAAGTTGTACATTGGCAACGCTATACAAGTCGTTGTGTTCTGTAGCGCTAGATGGGGCCGAGATAACCGGTCCAATGATTTTGTTACAGATTTGGTCATGGGAGCGACTGCACTTGGGTCGTCCCCGAATTAGGAGACCGGCAGTCGGTTGGATGGCCGAACCACCAAATCCTCATATGTTAGCACCCTTAGGGGTATATTGGGCAGGTAGTTAGAGTTACAAAGACAACCCAAAAGGTATACTAACGTACTACAGAGACGAGCTCGACCAACTACGAGAAGAGTTCGTGATTTGGGTGCCGTATACACCCGAGCGGGTGGGAAGACTACCACCGATGTGCACGACCGGGTCGCAGTTGTGGATGACGATGGCTCCACTCATCAACTTTGGTATAGTGGAGCATCCACGGCCGGAGAGAGTCCTTCGGCAGTTCGGTCTTCAACAAGATAGTCCCCCAAGCTGCGCAAAGCTATACGACCATGAGTTACATGCTGTAAGGGGTACCAGTCGTATGCCTACTCATGATTGGGCAGATTTCCATCGTGTTCACGTTGCAGAATGGAATGAACGATGGTTTGAACTTGTAATTGTTAATGTTCCAGAGTACGATGGCAAGATGCAAGGGAAGTACATGCAATGGTTTAGATCATTTACACGTTTGTACATCTCTCCCGATACAGAACTACTTGCTGGTGTTCAACGAGTAATTGAGGAGAGGGAGATTGAACCACCACCTGCCTATTCTAGTTCACAACCCATGTTCCAACCGAAGGCCTCAGCTATACGTACATTGGTGAGTATAATGTTCAAATTTTGTTGAATGTTCGTTATATTTAAAGTTATTAAATTGTTTACTTTTTCGAATGTGTTTAATTTTATTTTTTTGGTTTTTTATTTTAGATTGATAATATGATGGACATGGCAAAAGAATGCGCGGAGGTAATCAAAAGTAATGCTGGCACGCCTCTGAAGAAGTTTGCTTAGAAGATGCTCTCTTCATGTCGTACCAATTTGGATGTTTTGGAAGAGGCTGAACATTTGGATAGAGCATTAAGCTCATAGAAAGGGAGACGTAAGAGCGTGAGGGGTAGGCCAGCTACAGTGATGGGGCAACAACGGGAACAACAACTCAGAGAACAACAAGCTACATCTTCACCTCCACCTCAAGAAGAAGCGCAACAAGATGAGAATGAAGAAAGGTTTGTTGGAGACGTACAAGAGAAGGGAGAAGAAGAAGAAATTCCTGAGGTGTCATCCCCACTCCGGCGACGAAATCCTACTCGGAAAAGGCGAGCACCACAACCATACACGCCCGGTTCTTAGCTAATACCCGATACAATTTTTTTGTTGTAGTATTTTATTCAAATTTTGTTTTTTTCCCCGTTGCAACTTATTATGTATTAATTGTTGGTCGCAAGTTTAAGTGTTGTTGATGTTGTTGTTATTACTTGGTAATAGTGAATTATGTTGGTGATCTTTGGTGGCCGTACGTAGAAATTTATTTGGAGAGTGTAGGTAATGGGAAAGTGTTTGCATTTTGAGGGTGATCGAGTGTAGCAGCTGTAGCTGCTATTGGAGTTGTATATATATATATATATATATATATATATATATATATATATATATATATATATATATATATATATTTTAAAACCTAGGCCGTTGTTGAATTTTTTTTTCATCAATAACTCTCCGTGTATTGGTGCATGAAGACAGAGAGCAAGACCCTTATTTTTTTAAACCTTAGGCCGTTGTCTCCAACAACGGCCTAGGTTTTAGGCCAAAATTGAAGTTTTTGGGGTGCTTTCTGACTTGGACAAGTTTAAAAGAGTAACAAGGCAGAGAGCAACACCCTATTTTTTTAATACCTTAGGCTGTTGTCTGCAACAACGGCCTAGGTAATAGGCGAAAAGTTGAAGTTTTTGGGGTGCTCTCTGACTTGGACAAGTTAAAAAGAGCAACAAGTCAGAGAGCAACACCCTATTTTTTTAATACCTTTGGCCGTTGTCTCCAACAACGGCCTAGGTAATAGGCCAAAAGTTGAAGTTTTTGGGGTGCTATGACTTGAACAAGTTAAAAAGAGCAACAAGTCAGGGAGCAACACCCTATTTTTTTAATACCTTAGGCCGTTGTCTAGGTAATGGCGAAAAGTTGAAGTTTTTAGGGTGCTCTCTGACTTGGACAAGTTAAAAAGAGCAACAAGTCAGAGAGCAACACCCTATTTTTTAAATACCTTTGGCTGTTGTCTCCAACAACGGCCTAGGTAATTGGCCAATTGAAGTTTTTGGGGTGCTCTCTGACTTGGACAAGTTAAAAAGAGCAACAAGTCAGAGAGCAACACCCTTTTTATGTATAACCTATGCAGTTGTCCCGAACAACGACCTAGGTTATAGCTAAAAATATGAAGTTTTTGTATTGCTCTCTAACTTGACCAACTTGAAAAGAGCAAAAAGTCAGAGAATAGCACTGTCACATTTACCCGATACCCGGACCCGACCCGGACCCGACCCGGACCCGAACCGGACCCGGCATTGGACCGGAACCGACCCGACCTATACGGGTCCAAGTCCGGGTCCTAAAATAAGACCTGATGCACTTTCGGGTCCGGGTCCGCCCAAAATAGAACCGACCCGGAACCGGACCCGGACCCGTTAAAAAATACCCCCAAACATATAGATTTTCAATAATAGGGTTATAGGAATATACATATAAAAATAATTATTGAAGATAGATATGTAAATATAATATTAATTCATTTACTTAAGTGCAAAAGTTGTTAGAATCGTAGGGTATCGGGTACAAAAATACTTAAGTGCAAATATTTATTCTTTACTATCGGACCCGACGGGTAATTATTTTTAATTAGGACCCGGACCCAGACCCGGTTCTTACAAGTCCGGGTCCGGGTCCGGGTCCAATTTTTGGACCCGTGAGGTACCGGATCCGGGTCCGGATAGTGAAGGACCCGACCCGATAGGACCCGATACCAGCTCTATCAGAGAACACCCCTTTATATTAATACCTTAGGCCGTTGTCTCCAACAATGGCCTAGGTTTGAAGTTTTATGCTTTTTACAACTTTCTCTTCACTCTTTACGAACAGTCTTTGTGGAACTTTATACCAAAGATAGATGATCTATGCTTGTATATCGTTTATATATTTTTTTAATTTACATTTTTTTTCACCTAACTAACCAATATAAAATCATGATGGTTAGATGTTTACAAAAAATACCAGAAAATAAAACATGATCTTTTCATTTGTAAAAAATAATTTCTTACATATATTCTTACCCCTACTATGTAAATTCTTCTGCATAGCGTGCACCTAAAACTTCTTGCTGGTGAGTGTAGGGTTTCAACCCAAGTAGTAACTTCTAGGTTATTTAAGGATAGAGTTAGGGTAAGGTTAGGGTTAGGGTTATGTTTTTTATGTTTTCTACAACTGTCTCTCTACTCTTTACGAACATTGTCTCCTGAACTCTACAAAATAGACATTCATATACTTGTACATCGTTTATATTTTTTATTAATTTCTATTTATAGCCACCTAACTAACCAATATAAAATCGTTAAGGTTAAATGTAAAAAAAAACTAGAAAAAATAAAATATGATATTTTCATTCGTAAAAATCAATAATATATGATATTTAGGGTAGGGTTAGGGTAAGCTAGGGTTATGGTAGGGTTAAGGGTTAGTGTAGGGTTAGGAGAGTAGGGTTATGGGTTAGGATTAGGGTTAGGGTTAGTGGTTATAATGCTCTTTTTGGCCAATATATGCCAAATCTATGACAAGTACAAAGAGCAGTATTACAAGGATCATGTGAATGAGAATGGAATGGAGTTTTATCAACTCATGGATTCCATAAATTGCACCACATGTGGATCCCCACATGTAGAACCCAATAAGTGAAAAGATTCAGTGCGCTTTAGAGCGGTCCGTCAGTAGATCCAATATGGAAAAAACCTAAAGTACATAACTTGCTTACTATTACATTTGTTATTACAAAGTGGGCACCACATGTAGATCCCTACATGTATAACCCATTAAGGGAAAAGTCCAAGGAAATAGCTATATATTAACTTTACATTGGAGGTTTATCACTTCATATAGCATCCTCAGTCCTTCCTCTTTTTCTCTTCATAGTTTTCCCTTCACTCGGATAGATTTTGCTAAGTCTATGTCGAGGAATGGAGTGTTCATTTTGTTTAGGATAACTTTGCCTACTATTATTGGAGACTCTACAAAGTGGGCACCACAAGCAGAAACCCACATGTAGAACAAGTCCAATATGAGAAAACCCCATATGTTATTACAAAGTGGGCACCACATGTAAATCACCACATGTATAATCCAATAAGGGAAGAGATTCAGTGCGCTGTAGAGCGGAGAATCATCAGATCCGACATGGGAAAAACCTAAAGTCCATAACTTGCCTACTATTACATTTGTTATTACAAAGTGGGTACCACGGGTAGATCCCCACATGTATAACCCAATAAGGGTAAAGATTCAGTGCGATTTAGAACGGAGAGTCATCAGATCCAATATGGAAAAAACCTAAAGTCCCTAACTTGCCTACTATTACATTTCACTCTACAAAATGGGCACCACATGTAGAGCCCCACATGTATAACCCAATAAGGGAAAAGATTCTGTGCGCTGTACTACCTCCAACTACAAATATTAACCAAATTAATGAACCAACCATAACCCTATTCATAACCATACACTCAACCCTAACCCTACCATAATCGTAATTATGAGTAGGGTAAGGGTAGGGTTATGGTTAATAAGCCGTTTTTTGGAAAATTAAAGTGGGTTTTAAAAATGGAATGTTTTTATAACCATTAACCCTAACACTGTAGAACCCTGTATTTTTAAAATATTATTTTTAAAGGTTTATAAATGACTAAAATGATTTTTTTGAGAATTTATGAATATTTTCAGAAAAAATTATCTTTTTACACGTGCAAAACACGTGCAAATACTTTCTTGAGAAGTTTGAATGTCAAGTTTTCTTCATGAAAAATCATTATTTAATATTTGGGATTTATTTAGTATTTTTCCAGATTTTTCTGAAATTAATTGGAACTATTTGCAAATTTTGAGAAAAGGACCTTTTTGCAAATTTGTCATTTTTAGGGGTTAAAATGCAAAATATATTTTCTGGACGTTTTGAACAGTACCGGTTGAGATTTAGGATTATATTTTACTGTTAAATCCTAATTTAAATGAATTTTATTGAATTTCCAAGAATAGAGCTATATATATAAAGTTGTATTTTGAAGGGATTATTTTGCAAAAGTGGGTAAAACCCTAAACTTCATTCCGGGTATTTAAAAGGAAATTTGCAGCCGTCATTCGCTGCACAATATAGATTTTTGTGATTTGTTTTGGAAGAGCAAGAGGAAGTTTTGGATCTCGCAAAGGAGAGACTTTATCGTTGGATCTCGTCGTTTCCAAGGTGAGTGATATTAAATTTGTTTTGTTGTTTGATTTAGGTGACTGATGTGAATTCGGATTGTTGTTGATTTATGTGAATGATTGTTTAGTTGTTTGTTTTGACATGTTTGTTTGAGTAATGAAATGATTGTTGTCGTATTATGTATGTGATATCCATGAATGTTTAGTAAATCTTGGTTCATAAAATTATATTGCTAGAAGGCATGTTTAAGATTTGAGCATGGTTATGATTGGATGGGTGAGCATCTGGATCTTGTGTTTACAAATCAGATCTTGGTTATAAGTTGTGAAAGAAATTCAGTATTGAGAAATCCTAATGGAAGAATTAGGGATTTAGAACATGAGAACTTGAGTTTTGAGATATTGGATGTTTTGAGTAATGGATCCGATCTGAGAATACTTTGAGACGGTCGTTTTTATTGAAGTACAAATTATTTTAGTAAACAATGATTTCTTTTGGTAAACTCTAATTTTGATTATCATGAAGAACCAAAACTATGCAGACTGTAGGCCGACAGTCGACTGGCAGACCTATCAGTCGACTGGCACAACCCAGCTGCTGTATCTTTAGTTTTCTTGAAAATTCGTTCTGGACAGTCGACTTAGACCATTTTTAGTCGACTGGTACATTTAGAATTTATTTTTCAAAGTTATCGTAGATTTTTCTCTGGTAAGTCGACTTATGACCTTTTAAGTCGACTTATATTCTCTTTTAAGTCGACTTATGACTTCGCAAGCCGACTTATAACACTTAGAATATTTTCTTAAAGATTTCTGGAATTTCTCTCTGGTAAGTCGACTTATATTTTTATAAGTCAACTTATGATCTGGTAAGTCGACTTATGTTTTTATAAGTCAACTTATGATCTGGTAAGTCAACTTATGACTTTTATAAGTCAACTTATTTTACTTAACTTATTTTCTTAAAATCATGGATATTTTTCCCTCTGGACAGTCGACTTACTACAGTAATAAGTCGACTGGTACTGATGAGTTTTTATAAACTTGAATGTTCTTCCGAATGATTAGTTCAAATATTTTAGTCTATACTTTGTCTTCTGTTAAGCATATGATTTTAAGATATTCAGTTGAGCTATTTATGGTGGAAAGTTGGTTTAGACATTTGAGTTTGAGTCTCTAGAGGATGTGTGTGACCCTAGTATACCGGCGTTGAGTTATTTTGTTGAGGCCTGTTGAGGCATTTCAGTTGTTCAGTTTTGAGTTAAGTCCGGTAGGGTACACCAACTCTAGGAGATTCGTTGAGTATAAGTAACCCAAAAATAATAAGGACATGCACTAGTGGTGATATGATGAACGAAAACATGGGTCAAGTACCTCAGTATGGCTTTCGGTGTGGGATTTAATCTCCGGAATTATCCAAGTATCTTACTTTGGGTGTGGTATCTATCTCCGGAATTATCCAAGTATCTTACTTTGGGTGTGAGATATATCTCCGGAATTATCCAAGTAGTTACTTGCGGTGTGGGATTGATCTCCAGAATTATCGGAGTCGAGGCGAAGCACATGTGGTATTCATGTGCTGAAGTGTCAATGTTTCGGTGTGGGATGATCTCCGGAATTATCCAGGTAAAACACCTGAGGTGTGGGATTCATTTCCGGAATTATCGGGCATGGGCTACTACTCACAGCTTATCTTTATCTCGTAGTAGTCATCGTGTTAGGATTAGTTGCATAGCGGGGATTGAACCCTATAATGTGGAGACGTTAAGGGCATGCACCGAACCTATGTAGAGTGGGATGCATAGACTTCGACAAGTACGCATTAGAGAGTTCGCATATAGAATTTGTGTTTTCTTGACTTGGTTTTCATGCATGTGGATTTCCTGTTTTCTACACATGACACTTGGTTTAGTCTCACTTGTTGTTTACTTTTCCTTGCTACATCGTATTTTATGTATTCATGTTTACTACATGTTGTTTAAGAATCCTTGCTTAATGTTTATTTATGTTGTTTGTTGTTTTATGTCGCTCACACCATTTATGGCTGACCCCTTTAGTTTTGGGGGTTAGGGATCATCTCTATCCTCATGTGTTGCAGGTTGTTGCTTAGAGTTTGGAGGATTGGATGCTTGAGATAGTTTTGAGATAAATTAATTTAATGGAGTTTGTGTAAATTTGTAAGAACAGTGTTGTAATAAGACTGTGTTGTAAATAAAAGAAAGCTATGATTGAGATGTTTTAAAATTCTGCTGTGCTATGTAAAAGATTATTGTAATAAAAGTTGAAAATTTTAGTGGCGTTGGTTGTGTTTAATGTTACATTAAAGTTGATGCTGGGATTGTGCCACGTATTTTCTAAGATATCATATTAGAAATTCGGGGCGCTACAGAGATTGGTATCAGAGCATGCTTCAATAGTAATAATAAACATGGCATAAAAATAACCTAGGTGTGGACACTAGAGAGTGAGTACCTAGGTGTGGACATTAAAGAGTGAGTATCACATAGAACTGAAACATGATGTTTTACCTTTGGGATACAATTGAGGTTTTGCCAAAGGATATTGATGTGAGTTTGAATTGTGTGTGGTGCTCTAACTTTTTCCTCGTTTTGCAGTATTCAGTATGGTTACACCCAGGCCCAGGAATGGTGGTAACAATGATGATGGATCTGGGAGTTCTCGAGGAACTGGAATTGATCTTGAGGCCGAATTTGCCAAGGTGTATCAGACTCTGAATGCGCTAATGACATTTAATTTGGCGCAAAGTCAGAATCAACAGCAGAATCAGCAGCAAAATCATGGAGCTGGACAGGGATTGGTTAACGCCGATCCTATCAAGCAGATCGAATCCTTTAAGAGGATGAGGCCGCCAGTTTTTGAGGGGCAACCTGATCCAACCGCAACTGATGATTGGATTAGAAGGATGGAGACAATCTTCGAGGTATCGGAGACTCCGGTAGCCAATAAGGTGAAGTTGGCTACTATGCAACTGGAAAAGGACGCTGGTGCCTGGTGGGAATCGGTGAAGAGGACTTTGGGAGACCAGCCGATGACTTGGGAAGCTTTTCTGGAGGAATTCAGGGATCGCTTCTTTCCCCTAGATGTTCAGGAGAAGAAGGCGACCGAGTTCTTGAACCTTCAGCAGGGTAGCATGACCGTGCGGGAGTATGAGACCAAGTTTGCTCAGCTTTCGAGGTATGCACCAGAGTTGGTCATTGACGAGGCGAAGAAGGCCAAGAAGTTTGAGCAGGGCTTGAGGCCAAACTTGAGGTCGAGAATGATCCCGTTGGGTATCAGAAGGTTCGACAAGCTGGTCAGGAGAGCAGCTATGACTGAGGAGGACATGGACCAGTTCCAGAAGAGGCAAGATATATGGAATCGGAACAAGAGGCCAGCATCAGGTCAGAGTGGGAAGGGATTCCCAACGAAACAAGCCAAGTTCAGTGATCCGGTGTAGAAGGCACCTGCAACTCAGGGAGTGACTTGTTACTACTGCAAGGAGGCAGGTCATTACAGGTCAGCGTGTCCTAAGTTGGCGAAGCAGATTTGTTCCCAGTGTGGGCAGGCAGGACATTCTAAGCCCCATTGTCCACAATTGAGAAAGGATGGTTTAGGTGGAAGCAAATCCCAGAGGCAAGGGCGAGTATTTGCATTAACCGAGGAGGACGTGAGTAACTCGGAAGATGTAATACAGGGTATGCAAGAATTTGATTTTTTATTTTAAATCAATGTAATAAGTAAAACCTTTATTTGAGAACAATTGAAGATTGAGTATCACTCTTATTGTAACAGGAATTGTTTTAATTAATGGAATAAAGGCAAGAGTTTTATTTAATACTGGTTCATTGCATACTTTTGTATCGCCAAATTTTGCAAGGATCTTAGGTGTGGAACCTTGGTTGTTTCCAGGCAGGGTTTTGTCGGTGGCAATGCCGTCAGGTGAAGAGTTGATTGCGGATCGATATTACGAGGGCTGTGATATCGAGATTAGTGGGAGGTTGTTCGGCATTGATTTGATCGAGCTGCAAGTCTTGGGTGTGGATGTCATCGTGGGCATTGATTGGATGGCAATATATGATGCCACAATTGAATGCAAGCAGAAGGAGGTGTTGGTGAAAGCACCAGGTGGACCCGCAGTGACTTTCCAAGGGAAGAAGAAGATTCCGAAGGTGGCTGCAATGGTATCCAAGATGGTTATTTCAGATGAAGTCAAGGGCATTCCGGTTGTCTGAGATTTTCCTAAGGTGTTCTTGGATGATTTTCCAGGATTACCGCCGCAGAGAGATGTGGAGTTTTGCATCAATGTTCAGCCAGGGGGAGCGCACCGATTTCTAAGGCTCCGTACAGGATGACACCTGTGGAGCAAGATGAAGTGAAGAAGCAGATTGAGGAGCTGTTGAGCAAAGGGCTTATTAGGCCGAGTTCTTCTCTGTGGGGAGCGCCAGTGCTGTTAGTCAAGAAGAAGGATGGGTCAATGAGGATGTGCATTGACTATCGGGAGCTGAATAGGGTGACTATTCAGAACAAGTATCCACTGCCGCGGATTGATGATTTGTTCGACAGGCTTCGAGGAGTAGCTGTGTTTTCGAAGATTGATTTGAGATCAGGGTATCATCAGGTTCGAGTCAAGGAGGAAGATGTGAGTAAGACAGCTTTCAGGACTCGTCATGGGCTCTATGAGTTTTTGGTAATGCCATTCGGGTTGACGAATGCGCCAGCTGTGTTCATGGATATGATGAATCGGGTTTTGAGGCCCTCCTTCGTAGTGGTTTTCATCGACGATATCTTGGTGTATTCGAAGTCGGAGGAGGATTATTCTACGCACTTGACAGCGGTATTACAGAAATTGCAGGAGCATAGCTTGTATGCCAAGTTGTCGAAGTGTGAGTTTTGGAAGTCTGAGGTAGCTTTCCTTGGTCATATCCTTTCTAAAGAGGGAATAGCCACTGATCCTCAGAAAGTTGAAGCAGTGAAGGATTGGCCCAGGCCAACGACTGTGAAGGAAGTCAGGAGTTTCTTGGGTTTAGCTGGTTATTATAGAAGATTCATCCAGGGTTATTCTCAGATTGCAGTTCCTTTGACAGGTTTGACCCAGAAGAATGTGGCATTTTTATGGACTGATAAGTGTGAAGAGAGTTTCCTTGAGTTAAAGGAAGGGTTGACTACTGCACCTATCTTAGCTTTGCCACAAGCTGGGAAGGATTATGATATCTTCAGTGATGCATCTCTCAGAGGTTTGGGTTGTGTCTTGATGCAAGAAGGCAAGGTTATTGTTTATGGTTCGAGGCAATTGCATCCGCATGAGAAGAATTATCCGACGCATGATTTGGAGCTAGAAGCTATTATCTTTGCATTGAAGAAGTGGAGGCATTATGTTTATGGTGAGAAGGTCAACATGTACACTGAGCACAAGAGCCTGAAGTACATTTATCAACAGAAGGATCTTAATCTTCGGTAGAGAAGGTGGTTGGAGGTATTGGAAGACATTCGCCCTGAGATCAAGTATCATCCGGGCAAGGCGAATGTGGTAGCTGATGGACTTAGCAGGAAGAGTAGTTTATCAAGTTTGATCATTACTCGAAGTGAGTTGGCAGCAGAGATTGATCAGGCAGGTGTTGAGGTGGTGTTGTAGGGTTTAGGGGCGTCTTTGGCTCAGTTGAGGCTACAGCCGTCCTTGAGAGAGAGGATTGTGGAAGGTCATAGATCAGATTCAGAGATTCAGAAGATGCTGCATCAGGTTTCAAAGGGCAAGCTATCAGAGTTTCGTGTTCAAGATGGAGTTCTTTGGATGGGTGAGAGGTTGTGTGTTCCGAATAATGCAGATTTGAGAGAGAGTATCTTGCAGGAAGCACACAGTACCTTGTTGTCAGTTCATCCAGAAGGCACGAAGATGTACAGGGACATCAAACAGCACTTTTGGTGGTCTGGTATGAAGAGAGATCTGGCAGATTTCGTGGCAAGGTGTCTGACTTGTCAGCAGATCAAAGCAGAAAATCAGAGACCTGGAGGTTTGTTGCAGCCGTTGCCCATTCCGGAGTGGAAATGGGAGAATATCAGTATGGATTTCATCACGGGTTTGCCGAGGAGTTCGAAGGGCAATGACTCGATTTGGGTTATTGTGGACCGCTTGACTAAGTCGGCTCACTTTCTAGCCATGAAGATTACTTGGTCATTAGAGAAATTGGCTGAGTTGTACATTGGTGAAATTGTGAGACTTCATGAGGTTCCTGTGTCGATCATTTCCGACAGAGATGCAAGGTTCACTTCAAGGTTTTGGAAGAGCCTACAAGCAGCTTTAGGCACCAGAACTGATTTCAGTACCGCTTTTCATCCGCAAACCGATGGTCAGACTGAGAGGGTGAATCGAGTGCTGGAAGATATGTTGAGGGCTTGTGTTATGGATTTCGGTGGTAGTTGGGAGAGATACTTGGCATTGGTTGAGTTTGCTTATAACAACAGTTACCATGCGAGTATCGGGATGGCACCGTATGAGGCTTTGTATGGGCAGAGGTGCAGGACACCTGTTTGTTGGTACGAGGTTGGCGAGAGGCAGATGTATGGTCCTGAGATCGTGCAGCAGACATCGGAGCAGATTGAGCTGATTCGCAAGAGGTTGGTCGAGGCTCAGAGTCGGCAGAAGAGTTATGTTGAGACTCGACGAAGAGACTTGGAGTTTGAGGTTGGGGATGCAGTTTTCCTTAAGGTTTCTCCGACCAAAGGAGTGATCAAGTTTGGTAAGGGAGGCAAGTTGGCGCCAAGGTATATTGGGCCATACAGGATCGTGGAGCGGATTGGCAAGACAGCATATAGATTGAAGCTTCTAGAGGAGTTGGCACAAGTGCATGATGTATTTTATGTGTCATTGTTGAGGAAGTATGTGCCAGATCAGAATCATCAGTTGGTAGAGATTCCTGAAGATCTACAGGTGAACTTGAGTTACAAATAACAGCCTGTTGAGATCGTTGATCGTAGGGAAAAAGTTCTTAGGAGCAAGGTGATACCTTTGGTCAAGGTGTTGTGGAGGAATCAGCAGTTCGAGGAGGCTACTTGGGAGCCAGAGGATCGCATGCAGAAGGATTTCCCTGAGATTTTTGTATGAGTGTATTTCTTTTATGTGATTGAGATTCTTTTGAATGTCTGTACCATTGATTGAGTTAAGTTGTATTCAATCTATTATGATTGTGTTGTCGTATGCAATTGTTTGAACTATGTTCTATTTATGATATACTGTTCCCTTTGTTGGTATGTGGGTTGGACTCATTAGTAGTAGTTCTGAGGACAGAACTCTTCTAAGGAGGGAGTGATGTAGAACCCCGTATTTTTAAAATATTATTTTTAAAGGTTTATAAATGACTAAAATGATTTTTTGAGAATTTATGAATATTTTCAGAAAAATTTATCTTTTTACACATGCAAAACACGTGCAAATACTTTCTTGAAAAGTTTGAAAGTCAAGTTTTCTTCATGAAAAATCATTATTTAATATTTGGGATTTATTTAGTATTTTTCCAGATTTTTCTGAAATTAATTGGAACTATTTGCAAATTTTGAGAAAAGAAGGACCTTTTTGCAAATTTGTCATTTTTAGGGGTTAAAATGCAAAATGTATTTTCTGGACGTTTTGAACAGTACCGGTTGAGATTTAGGATTATATTTTACTGTTAAATCCTAATTTAAATGAATTTTATTGAATTTCCAAGAATAGAGCTATATATATAAAGTTGTATTTTGAAGGGATTATTTTGCAAAAGTGGGTAAAACCCTAAACTTCATTCCGGGTATTTAAAAGGAAATTTGCAGCCGTCATTCGCTGCACAATATAGATTTTTGTGATTTGTTTTGGAAGAGCAAGAGGAAGTTTTGGATCTCGCAAAGGAGAGACTTTATCGTTGGATCTCGTCGTTTCCAAGGTGAGTGATATTAAATTTGTTTTGTTGTTTGATTTAGGTGACTGATGTGAATTCGGATTGTTGTTGATTTATGTGAATGATTGTTTAGTTGTTTGTTTTGACATGTTTGTTTGAGCAATGAAATGATTGTTGTCGTATTATGTATGTGATATCCATGAATGTTTAGTAAATCTTGGTTCATAAAATTGTATTGCTAGAAGGCATGTTTAAGATTTGAGCATGGTTATGATCGGATGGGTGAGCATCTGGATCTTGTGTTTACAAATCAGATCTTGGTTATGAGTTGTGAAAGAAATTCAGTATTGAGAAATCCTAATGGAAGAATTAGGGATTTAGAACAAGAGAACTTGAGTTTTGAGATATTGGATGTTTTGAGTAATGGATCCGATCTGAGAATACTTTGAGACGGTCATTTTTATTGAAGTACAAATTATTTTAGTAAACAATGATTTCTTTTGGTAAGCTCTAATTTTGATTATCATGAACAACCAAAACTATGCAGACTGTAGACCGACAGTCGACTGGCAGACCTATCAGTCGACTGGCACGACCCAGCTGCTGTATCTTTAGTTTTCTTGAAAATCCGTTCTGGACAGTCGACTTAGACCCTTTTCAGTCGACTGGTACACTTAGAATTTATTTTTCAAAGTTATCATAGATTTTTCTCTGGTAAGTCGACTTATGACCTTTTAAGTCGACTTATATTCTCTTTTAAGTCGACTTATGACTTTGCAAGTCGACTTATAACACTTAGAATATTTTCTTAAAGATTTCTGGAATTTTTCTCTGGTAAGTCGACTTATGTTTTTATAAGTCAACTTATGATCTGGTAAGTCGACTTATGTTTTTATAAGTCAACTTATGATGTGGTAAGTCAACTTATGACTTTTATAAGTCAACTTATATTACTTAACTTATTTTCTTAAAATCATGGATATTTTTACCTCTGGACAGTCGACTTACTACAGTAATAAGTCGACTGGTACTGATGAGTTTTCATAAACTTGAATGTTCTTCCGAATGATTAGTCTTCAAATATTTTAGTCTATACTTTGTCTTCTGTTAAGCATATGATTTTAAGATATTCAGTTGAGCTATTTATGGTGGAAAGTTGGTTTAGACATTTGAGTTTGAGTCTCTAGAGGATGTGTGTGACCCTAGTATACCGGCGTTGAGTTATTTTGTTGAGGCCTGTTGAGGCATTTCAGTTGTTCAGTTTTGAGTTAAGTCCGGTAGGGTACACCAACTCTAGGAGATTCGTTGAGTAATTAAGTAACCCAAAAATAATAAGGACAGGCACTAGTGGTGATATGATGAACGAAAACATGGGTCAAGTACCTCAGTATGGCTTTCGGTGTGGGATTTAATCTCCGGAATTATCCAAGTATCTTACTTTGGGTGTGGTATCTATCTCCGGAATTATCCAAGTATCTTACTTTGGGTGTGAGATATATCTCCGGAATTATCCAACTAGTTACTTGCGGTGTGGGATTGATCTCCGGAATTATCGGAGTCGAGGCGAAGCACATGTGGTATTCATGTGGTGAAGTGTAAATGTTTCGGTGTGGGATGATCTCCGGAATTATCCAGGTAAAACACCTGAGGTGTGGGATTCATCTCCGGAATTATCGGGCATGGGCTACTACTCACAGCTTATCTTTATCTCGTAGTAGTCATCGTGTTAGGATTAGTTGCATAGCGGGGATTGAACCCTATAATGTGGAGACGTTAAGGGCTTGCACCGAACCTATGTAGAGTGGGATGCATAGACTTCGACAAGTACGCATTAGAGAGTCTGCATATAGAATTTGTGTTTTCTTGACTTGGTTTTCATGCATGTGGATTTCCTGTTTTCTACACATGACACTTGGTTTAGTCTCACTTATTGTTTACTTTTCCTTGCTACATCGTATGTATTCATGTTTACTACATGTTGTTTAAGAATCCTTGTTTAATGTTTATTTATGTTGTTTGTTGTTTTATGTCACTCACACCATTTATGGCTGACCCCTTTTGTTTTGGGGCTTAGGGATCATCTCTAGCCTCATGTGTTGCAGGTGGTTGCTTAGAGTTTGGAGGATTGGATGCTTGAGATAGTTTTGAGATAAATTAATTTAATGGAGTTTGTGTAAATTTGTAAGAACAGTGTTGTAATAAGACTGTGTTGTAAATAAAAGAAAGCTATGATTGAGATGTTTTAAAATGCCGCTGTGCTATGTAAAAGATTATTGTAATAAAAGTTGAAAATTTTAGTGGCGTTGGTTGTGTTTAATGTTACATTGAAGTTGATGCTGGGATTGTGCCACGTATTTTCTAAGATATCATATTAGAAATTTGGGGCGCTACAAACACTAACCCTAACCCTAACCCTATCCCATCACCCTACACTCCTAACCCTACAATAACCCTTAACCCTACCCTAACCCTACCCCTAACCCTTGTTAACACTAACCCTAACCCTAATACTAACCCTACAATAACCCTTACTACTTGGGTTGAAACCCTACACTCAACAGTAACGGATAGATGTACGCATAGCAGAAGAATTTACATATTATGGGTAAGAATATATTTAAGAAATTGTTTTTTACAAATGAAAAGATCAAATTTTATTTTTGGGAATTATTTCTAAACATATAACCTTTATCATTTTATATTGGTTAGATTGTTGGAAAAAATTGAAAGTAATAAAAAGTATAAATGATATACTGTAACGCCCCGAATCTCAAAACACTGAATTCGAGATGTTCTACAGGATCTTTTCACTTTCTTTGAGTACAATTTTACAAGGAAATTCAAACTTTTCTTTTTACATCAGAGTTTACATCATATTACATTTACATTTGCACAGCGGAAGCAAAATTTACAACATTAAACAAATGTACAACAACATGGTAAGATCTTTATGCAACCATTCCTCTTAAACATGCAATTTGTCCTGCATACAAAACTGTGGGTACGTCAGTTTATTCAACCGACGATAATTATACATGACCATCCTCTCTATGCCAGAAACAGTATAACGAATCTCATTTCTTAACAGATCACAAACTTGTTCATAATAAGAATATAAATCAAAAGGGAACTCTTAATGATGTCGTGTCGTGATTGTGCACTTAATCCTTAATGCAATTACTTAATTCACATGACACTAATGCGTACTTGTTCGGATTCTATGCATCCCATACTACATAGGTCCGAGGGCAAGCCTCTTAATCGTTCTTCATTTTTGTAGGGTTCAATCCCTCGCCATGACTTACTCTACTTCTGTAATTACGGTGAGTATCTTAAATGGTCTATGAGTACAAACTCGTGCACTGGACCCTGGAGGAGAACCCCACGCCATGTCTTGACTCATCAAGCATGCATTCTGTGGCAATTCAAGCCTCCTCCCTGAACACGATCCTCTTGCAGTCACCAAACATCCCACAAGCGTGACTAGAGTCCGATCATTCTGAGTTGCGCCCGCGCCATGTCTTGACTCATCAAGCATGCATTCTGCGGCTCACACACCCGCACCGTAAACTCTAGTTCTCATACTTATGTTTTTCTCTCACTTTCATCACCTCCTCACTATGTACTAAAATTATTAGAATCATGAATAAAAATCAAAGCTCTAGAGTTAGCCTCTCCACCAAACCGGACTTATCATTTCATTTATACATGACCAACCTTGGTCTTCTTTTCAACATCATTTCATTTCACTGCCGGGGGAGACTTAGCTACTCTTTTATTCAATTTCCAATTCACAATTTCCAATTGAGCACTCTTAGCTCATAATTCATTTTAGAATCTCACAGACTTTCTTATCATGATCTTAGCCTTTCAGGTTCATTTAATTCTCAATTTACATCTATGATTCATTTTACATAAATCCATACAGCCATAAAAAGTTCATCGATTTCAATCATAAAGTTCACAACTTCCAACAGTAATCAAAAAATGAAATCTATTACATATCAAAATCCACTCTGTACAGTCGACTTGGAAGAACACCAGTCGACTCATACAGTCAATACAAGTTCGTCATAAATACTCGGGAGAGTCGACTGCTGCACACGGCCAGTCGGCTGTCCCGCAACTTTTCATGTTCACAAGGTCATCCACGTGACAGTCGACTGTTCATCCAGCAGTCGTCTGTCCTGGGATTCTTAAATAGCACATTTCTATGTTCAGCTCAGTCGACTTGCTACACGCACTAAGTCGACTGGACAGTTACAGAATCCAAAAAAAATCAGAAATTATCAACCGTTCTCACATGCACTTTCATCACAGCATACATACATTCATATTTCATAAACACCACATTGCTTACTTGTTCAATAACATCACAGCATGGAATTTCAAGTTACTAAATGGTCTTTTCTTTAAGGAAAATACTTTAAACATGCATTTACACTTATTCATGACTTTCTTACGAAGATAAAGATATAAATCTCAAGTCATTACACTAGGTCAACATAATAGAATATCTCATTTCATAGAATTGCCGATTAAACATACTTAATTCGATGCACCAGTCGGCTGAACACATTGTCAGTCGACTGCACCGACCGTTCTTAGTTTTGTTAATCATCGTTAGTTCTTTTTATCCATTCACCTTCCCTCCATCATATGTAACATGGGGAAAATATGAACTTAGTAATCGTACTATTACGTCTGTTTTGCATGTATGTTTATTACCACATCAGGAAAATAATTGTCTCGTACCAGTCGACTGGTTCATGTGACAGTCGACTGTACCGACCCTTTCGTTCTTTATTATCAACAACATGCTCAGGCAATTTCTAATACATTGAATTTACTTTTCATAACATGGTAGCAATTCTAATAATCATGGTATAACTCCTACATTAGAAGTCCTGAGAAACACCCACCTTATTTGAAGAAATAATCGAAATCCCGCAAAAATTCCTTAATGTAGTGAACGAATCCTCGCTCCTTGCTCCTTCGCTCCACACCGAACTCTTCAGAGTATTACTCGGCCTTCACAGAAAAGCTCCTACACACAACTCACAAAATGCCCTCTTACAATAATAATTTTAGTGTAAAAGAGATAGGGAATAAGAGGGGGGTATTTATACTAGAAAATAAGTGGAATGGAGGGCTAGGCTTTTGTAGATGGTTATAGGATCAAGGGTTAGGATGCACTAGGGGGTTGAAATAACTACCCACACCTCTACACAACTACCCATGATTCACACCACTACTCCACCCAAAACCGGCCAAGAAGGAGTGCTCAATGCACGTGTATGCGAAATGCACGTGCATGCACAAACCACACTAATAAACTTGTACACTCATGACAAGTCTAAAAAAAATGTTACACAAGACAAGTTGTAAACAAAAAGATTTAACCATGGGCTTAAATTAGTTTGGGCCAAAATAATTATTTCAAAAGAAAATAAGCAAACTAATCATTGGGCTTTAAGGAAAATGTTTTATAGAAAACAATACTCTTTAATCATCATGTTGAGAAATAATAGTCAACATGCTACACATGCATACCATATGTGAAAATAAATAATCTTTCATATATTTGAAAATCAGGGTATTACATATACAAGCATAGATTATCTGTCTTTGGTATATAGTTACAGATACACTATTCATAAAGAGTTAAGAGAAAGTTGTAAAAAGCAAAAAACTTCAACTTTTGGCCTATAACCTAGGCCGTTGTTGGAGACAACGGTCTAAGGTATAAAAAAATTAGGGGTGTTGCTCTCTGACTTGTTGCTCTTTTCAACTTGGCCAAGTCAGAGAGCACCCCAAAAAATTAATTTTTTTGCCTATAACCTAGGCCGTTGTTGGAGACAACGGCCAAAGGTATAAAAAAAAATAAGGTTCTTGCTCTTTTTAACTTGGCCAAGTCAGAGAGTACCCCAAAAAATTTAACTTTTGGCCTATTACCTAGGCAGTTGTTGAAGACAACTGCCCTAGGTATAAATAAAATAGAGTGTTGCTCTTGGACTTGTTGCTCTTTTTAATTTGTCCAAGTCAGAGAGCACCCCAAAAACTTCAACTTTTCGCCTATTACCTAGGCCCTTGTTGGAGACAACGACCTAAGGTATTAAAAAAATAGGGTGTTGCTCTCTGACTTGTTGCACTTTTTAACTTGTCCAAGTCAGAGAGCACCCCAAAAACTTCAACTTTTGGCCTATTACCTAGGCCGCTGTTGGAGACAACGACCAAAGGTATTAAAAGAATAGGGTGTTGCTCTCTGACTTGTTGCTCTTTTTAACTTGTCCAAGTCAGAGAGCACCCCAAAAACTTCAACTTTTGGCCTATTACCTAGGCCGTTGTCTCCGACAACGGCCTAAGGTATAAAAAAAATAGGGGTGTTGCTCCCTGACTTGTTGCTCTTTTTAACTTGGCAAAGTCAGAGAGCACCCCCAAAAACTTCAACTTATGATCTATAACCTAGGCCGTTGTTGGAGACAACGGCCTAAGGTATAAAAAAATTTGCACCTTCCCAATAGGCCAATATAGAATGCTACTGATCCAAAGAATAATTTTGCACATAGAACTTAGGCCGTTGTCTTCAATAACGGCCTGAGTAGAAGAAAAAAAATAACTACACTTTGACACTGCAGCTACAATCTCCCAACAACACTTTTACACTGCAGCTAAATTATATACAACCCCATCAGCTACAATCTCCCAACAACAACAACAACAATATTAACAATTGACACAAACCAACAACACTTGAGTCTCAAGAACATTTACAGTTAACAACAAAATATAATTAACAACACTTGCATCAATATGTAATATACTGAAACATTACATTAAAAAAATTCCAATTCACAATGGATCATCATATCTCTCGTCAGAACTCTCTTCATCGAATGGAATCACTTTTTGCAGATTGTTTGGCCTTCATTCAAAGATAAGTTTTAGTTAGTGAGAAACTCATTTACCACAAATGAAGTATAATAAATTTAAAAGAGGGAAAAACAAAGATAGTACGAGTCTTACCCCTCAAATAATGTTGGACAATTTCTTGAATCATGATTCATTTGCACAATGTCGCATCTTCGGCACCGTCTCGATTTTTTTATGCAGAGTTGCCCTCTTATCGGCCTCAATCTTTTGGCGCGATGCCTTCCCTTTGTCATGCATTGTTGTGGGTCACTTACGCGTGTAGGTATGTGTCCACTGCTTTCATCATGAGGTTGTGCACTACCATGCGGTTGTAAACTACCTCCCGGTTCTACACTGTTATATGGTTGTGAGGCATGTTCTGGTTGTTCACCCAAACCGGGTTGTAGCCGAGAGACGCCGTCAATGATCTTATGCAAATTTTTCAACGTGTATTTGTAACTTTCATTGGAAGAACAACCGAGATCGACAATCTGCTTTGCATGGTAGCTCAACTCACAATATCGAGAAGCAAAATTCTCGGTATTAGGTTCGGTTGGAACAGATGTATAACTTCTTCTCATCACATTCCGGGTTCATCTTCTTTTAATGTATACATCGGAAGGAAAGTGTGATGGCTGAACCGAAGAGCGGCTAAAATATGCCTGCAAGGAATGCCAACGAAGTCGAAGAAGTGACATGAACATGTAATAATTCCTTTGATTTTGCATAACTGAAGAAGGCTAGCCGGTTCTGATTCTCCACAGAGTATCACATAGAAGGTTGAACTATCCGGTGTCTCAAGATCGCCAACGTAACTCACATTGTACATGAAGCTTTTTGTAACTTCATCTTGGAATTTGTAAATTTTTTTTAAATTGTATGTTTTCGCCATTTGTGCCTCCAAAGCCCATTCGCTCTTCAACTTCGGTCTCTTCTCACGGTTACGATGATTTTCTTTCAGTTCATCGTGTCTTTGCCTTCCCAAAAAATGGTCGAAGATGACGGAAAATTCATGCAAGGAATATTTCTTTTCTGTATGATGCTTCAAGGCAGAATGCGCTGACTCAACCCGTTGGCTACTCAACATGCCGACCCAAAAAGAATCTTTAGCGTAGACGGGTGCCCAAATTTCACGGATATCAAATAGGTCGTTCAACCATTTGTTACTCTCTAATCCATATTGCGAAATCAAAACACCCCATTTTCCTGCAAAGTCATGTACATATTCGGAATTGTATATGACATTCTTCAAAGATTCTTTAAACTTGTCGACATCGTTCGACATACGCACCTCCTGCGGTAACTTATCCAAAATATGCCAAATATAAAAATGATGCCGAGTCTGGGGGGAAACTTTCTTAACTGCGGCGGCGATCCCATGGTCTTGATCGGTGACGATACCGAATGGAGCACGATTCATAACCCTTAACCACTTTTCAAAGAACGATTCAAATGAAGAGGTCGTCTCATTTGGAATGAACCCACCTTCTAAGAAAGTCGATTGCCAATGTTGATTCACTCCAACAAATGGAACAAATAACATTCCATATTGGTTCGTATTATATGTGGCATCAAAGCAAAGTACATCGCCAAATTTTTGATAATTCATCCTGGAAATATCATCAACCCACATACAATGTGACAACCGCCCTTCGGGATTTACTTGAATTTCATAAAAAAATGAAGGATCCGTCTGTTTCTTAGATTCAAATAATCAATTAGCACTGTAGAATCATGTCCTTTCAATGCTTCTAGCGAATCTCTACGTAAATTTTTAACATCTTTTTCGGTGAATCCTACTTGATAGTGACCACACACTAGCACTTTCGAAAAAGAGTATTTGTCGACATGTCCGGATATTAGTTTGGCTGAATTGCTCTATTATCCTTTTATCCGTATTTGACACGGAACAGTTTCGGGGCAAAAGATGCCTTTTACCGAGTGAGGTGAATTCGCGATTGTGTTCTTCGTGAAATGAATATACCACCCACGTATTACTTGCTTCGTTCAATTTTATACGAATGCAAGCCTTGCAACCCATTCTACAGGTTGTTCCCTGTCTACCATCACTATGTTGACTCGGCGACGACTCGGCTTTATTACAAAGATATGACTTATCTACATCCAATCCTTCCTTTAATTTGTTCCCATCCTTACGCATTGCAAAACCCCCACAACGAGTATATGAAGAATAAAAATTTTCGGCCTCAACTAAAGTGGGAAACGTCATACCTAACTTCGGTTTTAGATGTTATTCGACTAACGGCATGGAATCAATGATTTGTTCTACCCGCACAAAATTATCGCCGACAGCAGAACTCTCCGTATCGTTATTCATCTGGGATAAAAATATATTATTGGTAAATTAATACATACATCATATATAAAACACCTTGTTAACAAACGATTGTGATATATATACATACAAAACAAAAAAAGTGACAAAACGTCAAAAAAGACATCAAAAAAATACGAAACTCAGCGATTGGGTCCAGCTTGCCGCACAGAAGGTAACAGAACTTGTAGAAGCAAGTTCCGATCCACGGTTTACAAGATACGGTCGTGTCTCGCTCGCTTTCACTATTGGAAATGAGGAGAATGCAATACACGATCGCATATAGCAAATTGTAGGTGACAACTCGCAACTACAAGTTGCTATGACTTGTGAGTGGCGAGACCGACCTACTTGCAAAATTACGGATTTTTCAAGTGGGTTCTCTATTGAAAACTCTCTCAAAACATAATAAAATTCATGAGTAAACCGCACAATCGACGGTAAAAAAAAATAACTTTGTGATTGGGTTGGGCTCCCTGCACACAAGACAACGCAACTTGTACAAATGAGTTCCGACCAACTGTTTGTAAGATACGCCCATGTATCGCATTCAATAATGAAAAATGCCAACAATGCTATACATTGACGTAGGCCCCAAACCGGGGGTCCAAACTCTCAACTACAAGTACCGTTTGGTACCGAGCGGTAAGCCCAATATGCTCGCAAAATTTCTTTTTTTTCGATGTCGTTTCGTACTAAAAAGTACCATCGACAGAAATCAAACATTAATTGAGGTTGTTGTTTGATAAATGGTACAAATCCGCACAAACGAGATCAGAAAATTTTGAAAATTTGGGAGTAGTACGGATGCAAAACACATGAGCCAACAAAATTTGTAGAGGTAAGTTTTGACTCACGATTTGCAATATACACCGATGTATCGCTTTCACTCACAGATAATACTCGAAAGTGATACACGGCCGTACACTTCAAACCGTGAATTCAAACACACTACTACAAGTTGCGTTGGTTTGTGCGTGGCGAGCCCGACGTACTCGCAAAGTTGCATAATTTTTTTAATCTCTCTGTACGCTATTACTAACATTGAACAACGACCAACAACAACTAATACTACATCTACATCCACAATAAAACTAGAATTACCTATTCTATAAATACCTACGCATAATATATAAATTGTACACTCAAACATTGGAGAAAAAATTCCAATCAATTAACCTAGTTAGATCTACTAAAGTAGGAACAAATTAATATCTTTCACAATAAGGTTGTTCGGAAAGGAGATAGAGGAGGCCCTTGCGCACTGCTGTAGAGAAAGGAAGGGGAGTAGGGTTTGGCTAATTACTTTAGGATTAGGATTTTAGGATTTTAGGGTTAGAGAGATTTCGTATGGGTTAGGGTTTTTTTGTAATTGGGATCTTCAAAGGAGGAGGGTAAGAGTGTGAGAATAGGGAGAGATTGAGTGAGAAGCAACGAGCAAGAGAAAGCTAGGGTTTTCAGATCGAGAGAGAGAGAGCTAGGGTTTGGGGAAATGGGTTTCTCAAGCTCCAGTAGAGAGAGAGATAGTTGTGAGGGAGATGGCAAACTCAGTATGTACAAGTGTTTGGTACACCACTTATACATACTTAGGCCGTTGTTGGGAACAATGGCCCAGGTTGAAATTTTTGTTAAAGAAAACAACTTAGGCCGTTGTTCCCAACAACGGCCTAAGTACAATTTCCTTCAAAAAAAAACTTAAAACAACTTAGGCTGTTGTTCCCAACAACGGCCTGAGTATAGGTTTCTGAAAAAAAAAACTTCACGCCAAAAATAGATAAGTGTGAAACATTTTTTGGCATGAATTTTCGAAAATGCCCCTCCACTTTTAGAGCCATTAGTGGGAGACTTTAACGGGGTTCGATCTGATCCGCTCATCAAGATCTCGAGCGATCGGAGGGCCCAGAATGGCATTTTCCAACCCGTTTTCAACCGAGCATTTGCCATATATATATATATATATATATATATATATATATATATATATATATATATATATATATATATATATACCCGTAGCAAATGGGTCTGTTTGCATAGACCCGTAGCAAATTGAGTTCCTGGCTGTTGGATCACTTCGATCTAGTTCCAACGGCCAGGATCGATCCCGCCCATCAGCCCCCCTATCTTACTTAAGTGAGGAGGGGTAAATTCGGTATTTCGCCCCAAAATAACTCTTTAACTTATTGAATCTTTCACTCTCTTTCGCTGTCTGCTGATGAACATGTATTTTTTTTGCGAAAATTGAACCTAGACCGCAGTTGGAAACAATGGCCTAGGTACTTCGAAATGAGTTTTCATCCTTGGCCGTTCACACAATGGCCTAAGTATAACTTAGGCCATTGTGTGGAACAACGGCTTAGGTTATACAATTGTATTAAAACACTTGTACAAATTTTACTTTCCCCCTACATTCTCTCACACTCAGTATACTCTATCTCTCTCTCTCTTTCTCTTTCTCTCTCTTTCTTTCTTTCTGGCGAACTCGAACACAACCCTAGCTCCTCCTCCTTAACTTGACTCTCTCACTCATTCTCTTCTTCTTCTCGAACTCTTGCCCTCTTCCATTGAATCTCCCAAACCCGAAAACCCCTAACCTAACGAAATCCGCTGTTGGACAGAAAGCTTAAGGCTAAAGAAGATATTGTTTTTCCAATAACCTTGGCCGTTGTTTAGGTTGATATGAATTTTTTTTGTTCCAGTTGACTTGCTCTCTGACTTGTAAGGATATTACCAAGGTTTTTTTGATTTTTTTTTCTCTCTAATAACCATGACCGTTGTTTCCTACAACGACCTAGGTTGATATGAAATTTTTTGTTCCATGACTTGCTCTCTGACTTGAGAGGAGATTACCAAGGACAATCATATTCTTTTTTGTTGCAATTGACTTTTCTTGAACTCTACACCAAAGACATTCATATTCTTGTTTTTCGTCTCTATATTTTATTAATTTAATTTTATAGAAAATAAAAAGATCCCTATATATAATCACTTACATATATTTTATTTAATGTCTAACCATAACCCTAAAATATATTTTATTCATGCTCTTCAAATTTAGGTTATTTAAAAAAGATGAAAATGTGAAAAGAAAAAAAAACAGCAACAACAAATGAATAGTGCTACATATTTTTTGTTTAGCTTAGGCCGTTATGTACACACTAACCCTTACCCTACCCTAACCCCAACCCTTCCTAACCCTTACCCTACCCTAATGTCAGCCGTTTCTCCAATACTAAAGTTGTTTTTCCCAACAACGTTTCAAGGGTGTGTACCACTTTCAGAACATTTTACAATTGTGAATATGAGAAAGTACATCACTATTTAACTTATCTGTGGCCTCCAACCATAATCCTAACCCTATCCCTTACACTACCCTAGCCCCTACAACTCTAACCCTATATTTTTTTTATAAATTTTTCGTTATTTATCCAATTTAAAATTAAAAGGAAAAAAATATTAATAACCAAGAGTTTACTGAATTTGCTAACCTAAAACCATTATATGAATACTAGTAATTCCATATGATGAGAAGGATAAATTTTTGTATGTAGTGTAACAAATAACTCAACTCTCCATAAGAACCAAGACACAAGAACGTACTGTTTTTTAGAAATTGGTACAAATAAAATATAAGAACAAATTAAAATGGGACTTTTAGGAGAGAGAAAGGATCATAGGGGAAAAAATAATGAACAAAAGTTTTCTTTACACAACCCCATAGATGTTGGAGGGTTAGGGTAAGGTTAGTGTTAAGGAGGGCTAGGGGTTTGGGTAGGGTTAGGGTGTACACAAACGATTCATTCTATTGAATAATACATGAAAACTTATTTAATCATAATTTTTGTATGTTTGAAATATCGTAGTAATTTTAGCTTAAATTTATTTAAAAACCAATTCGGTGATAAAAAAATGTTTCGTACATTCAATATGATCCCAATAGATATGTTCATCCCATACACTAGAGTCATCACATTTACAATTTAAATTATATTCTCCAATAACTTGGTTCACTCTATGAATACACTTTAGTATAAAAAAACTGAAACACAGTTAAAAAAAAAATTAAAGAATTTATTTTAGAAATAATAAAAGGGAGGGGGGGCGCAATTAAACTTAACAGGGATGTATTCTATCATATTTTGAATATCCCCAAAATAATATGTTCCAAAATATTTCAAAATTTTATGTTATATATAGATATAGTGTAATATTCAAAAAATATTTAAAGTTTTCCATATATATGTAAATACCATTCATTTCTTTAAAAAACTGCTCCTTACGTTCTAAATGTTCCCAATAGATGTGTTCCTTCCATCATCCAATTCTAACAAGAAAATTATAAAATTATCAAATAAATAATATAAAATAACATTACAATGGAGGGTAGGGTTACTATAAAAAAACCAACTATGTTAAGCCCAAAATACAAATTTTGACAAAATTACTAAAGAAATTAATAAAATTAGAAGTTCATGTCACAGTGCAAGGCAACTTGCTTTTCCTAACATTATTTTAAATGTAGCAGTTGTCTCCAACAACGACTTAAGTTATACTAAGACATTGTCTCTAACAAGGGAATTCACAAATGACTATGCTGCAAGTAAGAGAGCAAGAAAAATTTCACAAATGTTCCCATTTTAACTGTTGTTGTTGTCTCCAACAACGGTCTAAGTTATACTAAGTAGTTGTCTCTAACAACAGCTTTATTTCAAGCAAGGAAATTTACAAATGACTATGCTGCAAGTCAGAGAGAAATACAAATTTAACAAATGTTTCCATTCGAACTGTAGTCGTTGTCTCCAACAATGGCCTAAGTTATATTAAGTCGTTGTCTCTAATAATGGCTTTAGTTCAAGCAAGGGAATTCACAAATGATTATGCTGCAAGTCAGAGAGCAAGACAAATTTCACAAATGTTTCCATGTTAACTGTAGCCGTTGTCTCCAACAACGGCCTAAGTTATACTAAGTCGTTGTATCTAACAATGACTTTAGTTCAAGCAAGGAAATTCACAAATGACTATGCTGCAAGTTAGAGAGCAATACAAATTCACAAATGTTTCCATTTGAACTGTAGCTGTTGTCTCCAACAATGACCTAAGTTATACTAAGTCGTTGTCTCTAACAATGGCTTTAGTTCAAGCAAGGAAATTCACAAATGACTCCTACAAGTTAGAGAGCAAGGAAAATTTCACAAATGTTTCCATTTTAACTGTAGCCGTTGTTTTCAACAACGGCCTAAGTTATACTAAGTCGTCTCTAACAGCAGCGTTAGTTCAAGCAAGGGAATTCACAAATACATTCATCAACAATAGCAACAGCTGCTACATTTTCAAACTATATTCATGATTTTCAAACTTCACAATTCCGCTGCCAAATTTCAAATATTCAACTCAAAAAAACATCATATACTTGTCTCAGCTCCACCAAAAAACTAACAACAATGATAATATAACCAACCACAAAAAGAGCCACAATTTCCAAACTTAACTCACAACAATAGTCATATACTTTAATAAAAACATTATCAACATTAATAATAATACAAACAAAGTTCATCATAGAACACGAATCACAATAAACACTCAACCTATCCCGGAGTGTAGTGTTGTGGCTTTTGCCTCTTCCGGATCAGTTGTCGCCGAGTACGCCCAACTTCGGTTACTTGTGAAGGGTCGGCCTCTTTTCCTTGCTCTTCTTGGTTTTCCTCTTCTTCTTCTTCTTCTTCGTGTTCTTCTTGAATTTCTTCATGATGCTCTTCTTCTCTCCTCGGAGGTTGGTGTTGCCGTTGTTGCCACGGCCTAGATGGCCTAGTACTCACGCTCTTACGCCGTTGTGAACGTACGGTTGTATCTAAATAATGGGTGAGTAGTTCGCCATCTCCTACCTCTTCTAATGAGCCCCGACATGAAGTAAGCATCTTTCGAGCAAAATCTTTCATCTCCTTGGAGGTATTACTCTTAAGTACATGTGCATATTCATTTTCCATATCCCATGTATTCTCGATCTAAAACAAAGTTAAAAATTTAGTACCATAATTCTATGATGAAATCATCAATTTAAAAATAATTCATGTGAATATCTAAAAAATTATATGAAACAAGTTTGAGTTACCAACAACCGAAATGATGATGCATTCGGTTGGTACATGGCTTGTGGCGTAGAATATGCCAGTGGTGGTTCTCTCTCTCTATCTGGAATTGGTACTTGAATGTCAATGGTTATTTCAGTCTTCGGAGATATGTACAAACGTGTTATTGCCCGGTACCAAATCATGTACTTTGTAAGTGACGTGCCATCGTACGGCTTGACATCATCAAATACAACTTCAAAATTCGCTCATTCCACATTGCGACATAACCACGGTGGAAATCTGCCCAGTCATGATTGGGCATACGACCCGTACCTCAACGGCGTGTAACTTAGCATTGTACGAGCGTCCTGAATAGGGAATTTTCTGCTCTAGCCCAAATTGGCGAATGAATCTATCCAGCCAATCATGCTCCACCGTACCAAAGTTGACAAGTGCGGCCAACGTCAACCACAAATGCGAACCAGCTGTACACAATGGTGTTAGTCTTTCCACGCGCTCGGGGGTATACAGGGACCAAATTACAAATTCATCTCGCAGTTGGTCGAGCTCGTCTCTTTAGTATGTAAGAACTCCTTTAGGGTTGTTTTTGTAGCTTCATATACGAGCCCAATACACACATAAAGGTGGTCGCATCTCAACGATGGGTGCAGGGGCCACCCAACCCTCCATGGGTCTCGTAATACGGGGACGAACCAAGTGTATATGTTCACATGCCCAAATCTGAAGTAAGATCATCGACCCAGTCATCTGAACTTCATCGAGAGCAACTGCCCACAATATTCGGTATAGGGTGGCTAATGTGCAACTTCCCCAACTATACCGGTCGGCTAAGCTTAGGTCGGCGAGAAATTGTAGATACATAAGCAGGACGGTATCTCCGGAGGAGTTAGGCAAGAGAACACCTCCAAGCATAGTTAGAATATATCTCCTAGAGTAGCACTACACATTGTACTCGCTCAATGCATCAGTCAATTTCCCTTCAAAGTTTTTCTTCAACCATGACAGTCGGATTGATTGTCCAACCAAAATAGCTATACCATCCTCTTCATCATCACCAAACCCTGTACCAAGGAACTCATTACACAACTCTATTTTCTGAAAATTCATATTACCCGTCACAGCCATCCCATATATTGGAAGACCAGAAATCATGGCGATATCTTGCAGTGTCACCGTCATCTCCCCCACCGGTAGATGGAAACGATGTGTCTCTGGTCTCCATCGTTCGACAAGGGCTGCAAGAAGTGATCGGTCTAGTTTCATGTTACCCATCAAACCAACTCTGTAAAAACCGGCCGGTACAAGGTACTCATGGGTATGCGAGTACATCGTCAATGTCTCGTGCGTACGGAAATTACAATTCCGCGTCGTCCCTCTCCACACTTTCTCAGATATGTGGCGGTCTTGCAAAGTGAGTATGCATGGCTCTAAAGGTCCTGGACCGCGATGTTCACTTGAATACCATGTACTAACCTACACCAATGTTTAAAATTTTATTATTGTACATACAATATTACGTATACAAAATTCACAATGAAAACTAATAGTACAATTACTTCTATGGATGGTTCTCCTCTACCACTGCCAGACGGCCTTCCGGTTCCCCTTGTTCTAACCATTTCCTTAAATTTTTTTTAATAACAATTGGTCAATATAGTATTCATATATATAGATACAGAACAAAATACGTCAGAAAGTCGCACAAACAACATCCAAAAATTCCACACTTTTGTGAGTAGGTCGGACTCACCATATACAAGCCAACATAACTTGTAGAAGCGAGTTTCGACTCACAGTTTGCAAGATAAATCTATCCTTTTATTTCAAATTAAAAGCAAACAAAGCGATACACGACCGTATCATCAAAACCGTTAGTCGAAACTCACTTCTACAAGTTGTGTTGGCTTGTGCATGGTGATTCCAACCTACTCGCAAAATTTCGTATTTTTGGATGTCATTTGTGCGATTTTCTAGTGAAAAGTCATACAAAAAATATCAAAGTTTAATTGTTGTTGTTGTTTGATATACGGGAGAAAACCGCACAAACGAGATCAAAAAATTTCAAAACTTTGCGAGTAGGTCGGACGCACCACACACAAGCCAACACAACTTGTAGAAGCGAGTTTCGACCAACGGTTTGCAATATACGGCAATATATCGCTTTCACTTACGAAAAAGAGTCGGAAGCGATATACGGTCGTATATCGCATACCATGAATCAAAATTCACTTCTACAAGATGGGTTGACTTGTGCGTGGTGAGTCCGACCTACTCACAAAATTTCAAAATTTTTTGATCTCGTTTGTGCAGTTTTACAAAAAAAAACAAACGATATAATCTACAACTACAACTACAACTATAATTTGGGGAAAAAACTACTTTTACAATTCAATCTACAATTATCGAAAAACTATATACAATACACTTCAAACAACTTACTATGCATCATGGAAAAATTGTAGACTCAAAAATTTAACAAAAATTAAATCAACCAACATAGCTACATCTAGTAAAAGCTACAATAGAGTGAATACCTTAAATAATTTGGGTCTTTTAGAAGGAGAGAGACGAGGTGGTTACGCTGCTGTAGACGGAGGAGGAAGACTAGGGTTTCGGAGAGCTCATTGGGGTTAGAGTTTTTGGGATCGGGATCTTCAAAGGAAGAGGACAAGAGTTCGAGAAGAGGGAGAGTGAGTGAGAGAGTCAACTGACGGAGGATGGGTGGATTAGGTGAAGGAGGAGCTAGGGTTTCGAGTTTGGGTTCGGGAACGAGCGATTGAGAGAGAGAGGCTACTGTGAGAGTGAAAAATAGAATGTAGGAGGAGAGCGAGATTTGTACAAGTATTTTAAAACATTTATATAATTTAAACCGTTGTTCCAAACAACAATCTATGTTATACATAGGCCATTGTGTGAATCAACGACCAAGGTTGGAAGATGAATTTTGTTCTACTTAGTCCTTTGTTGGAAGCAACGACCTAGGTTCAAATTTGGCCCAAAAAAATACTAGTTATCAGCGACTAGCGAAAGAGAGTATGAGAAAAATGCTAAGTGAAGAGTTATTTGTGGGCAAAAAAACTATTTTTACCCCATCAAAAGTGAGACAGAGAGGAGATGAGCGAGATCGATCCTAGCCATTGGATCTAGATCAAAGCGGCCCAACGACCAGGAACTCAGTTTGCAACGGGTCTGTGCAAACAGACCCGTATATATATATATATATATATATATATATATATATATATATATATATATATATATATGTGATCATGACTAATCAAGCGACCTCCTCTCCAGCTAAAGTCTTCAAAGCTTTGAGTATATATATATATATATATATATATATACGCGGGTCTGTTTGCACAGACCCGTTGCAAACTGAGTTCCTGGTCGTTGGACCGCTTTGATCTAGATCCAACAGCTAGGATCAATCTCGCTCCAACGACCAGGAACTCAGTTTGCAACGGGTCTGTGCAAACAGACCCGCGTATATATATATATATATATATATATATATATATATATATATATATATATATATATATATATATATATATATATATATATATACACTCAAAGCTTTGAAGACTTTAGCTGGAGAGGAGGTCGCTTGATTAGTCATGATCATGAACGCCACACACATGAACATAGTGTTAAGCTTCAAATAATTTATATTATAGCTCATCAATTTCGTAGAACTGAGAGGGGATGAGGGTCTATTTGTCATTCTCCCCCTTCTCTTAGTTTTCCGTCACATCTAAGGGTGGCAATTGGCCCAAACTTGATCCGGACCCGCCTAGGTCCGACTCGATAATTAGCTGGCTTGGGCTAATAATCATCATTTCGGGCTGGGCTTGGACTCAATTTTTTTTGTCTCGAGGAGAATTTGGACCGGGCTCGGGCCCATGTGCCTAGGCCCAATGGGCCCGAATCAAATTTTTATATGTGCATGTGCAGATTTTTGTATACATTATATATATTTATGTATGATTTTTTAAGAGAATATTTATGTAAGTAAGTTGAAATAAGTGTTAAAGATTATAGATAAAGAAATTATGTCTTGTATATAAAAATTTAAATGAAAATAGACAAATTAGATTTTAATTACTCTAAAGTTTATAGTATTCCTATTATTGTTATTTTTTTATAGTATATTATTCTTGATATAGTTTTATTTCATGCGAAAGTTATATATTAGAACATACCTAAGTAGTTTGGGCCTAGGCCCGAACCTATTTTCAGGCCTAATTCGGGCCCAGGCTCGAGCCTAACTTTTTAAGCCCGAAGAAAAAATGGGTCGGGTTGGGGCCTATGTTTTCAACTTCGGGCTTGGGCTAGGGTACATATGGGTTCGGCCCAAACCCGGCCTGCTGCCGGCCGTAGTCACATCCCAATCAAGGGTAAAGTTGATTTACAAAATTAGAATCAAATGATGAAGGATTTCAACCAAAAAGAAGTAAAAGGGCTACAGTTGCAAAGACTTGGAGTCCCCGATTTTCAAATGTATTTGATTGAAGCCACTAGAGATGAACAATTAGTAGAAATACCAATTGTTTACTCGGCTGGAAGGTGATCCTTTAACTTATTATCATGCAATTCATCCTAGAGACTCCGCAAACTGGGAAGATGCTAATAACGATGAACTACTTCTTTATTATGTAATAAAACAGGGAAGTTAGCCGATCTTCCAAATGGGTCAACACCTTTTGGTTCCAAGTGAATATTTAAAAAGAAACTTAAATCTAATGGAACTATGGACAAGTATAAATCCAGACTTGTTGTTAAAGGTTATAGACAAAATGGAGGTTTTGATTTCTTTGATACATATAATCCTGTGGCACTTGATATCACTCTCGACATTTTATGTTGGGTTTATGTCTTGCATACCTGAGTTCGGTGTAAAAAGAAGGCGATAAGGTGAGAAGAGGTCGAAACTTCGATGGAGAGAAGAAGAGAGCAGCAGCTAGCAGCTACAACAGCAAGGCATTTGACTGCAACATTGACAATCGACTGCCCATGCTCTCTGGTTTGGGGATTAACCAAATGCGGTCGAATGCCACTTTTGGTAGTCGATCTGCGGCGATGGCAGACATCAATTTCGGTCGGGTCTGGTGATCTATTTTGGGCCAAACTTCTATTCCAAGTTAGATTGTACGGCTCCTATTATGTAGCTTTCTCTTCAGGATATATCATACGAATATTGTATCAAGACTATACTTAGGGTTTTTCTTGATCTCTATATATTATTGTATTGGTCTCATTCAAGAGGCAGGAGAGAGTACAACATTGTAAAGAGCAGTAAAAAGAGTTCTCTATTGTAAACATCAGATTATCTTTTAGTGAGATTTGAAAAACAGATAGGTTCTTGGTGAGAGTATTGTATATCTTATATATTCTCTAGTTGAATAATATTTCTCTGATTTTTCTCCTGATTAAGCGTAGCCAAATCGGAAAAAATATTGTATGCTTTGTGTGCTTAGTTTGATATACTTGTTTAATTGTTCATTGGATTGGTTGTCACTAAACTCAACAGCGAATTCCTAACATTTTCCATATACATGCTATTAATCACAAATTACTAAATACTTGGAAATACTACATGAAAAGTCTTAAGCATGATATCAAATAATTCACTTTTGAATCATTGTACCACCATCTTCGAGTTGAAAAGGGATTACTTCTACGAGACAAAAAAGATGAGAAAAAATGAAATTACTTCTAAGGCTTATGTGGTGGAAGACAATGATCAAAAAAATAATTTGCATGCTTACAAGACTATGAACTTTAAGAAGAAAGGCAACAAAGAGGAAGGGACATGCTTTCTATATGCTTCTATTGTAACCCCTGTTTTTGTCTATACGTATTTTCTCTGTATTTCTGTATTTCAATTCTTTATAAATTCTTTTTTTTTTTTTTTTTTCATTTTGTATTTCCTAGTAGAGTTCTTTCTAAACATGAAATGTATTTGTAGTTATTTTTAAACGATTTATATTTTAACAGGAATCATATTTTATTCTAAAAGTTTGTTTATTTTCCTATTGGATTTATTAATTTTGAACTTAATCCCAAACCAGCCTGTAATTTATTTAGCTATTTATTTTTCAAGCCCACATTTTAAATCCTAATCCATTATATAAATTGTTTACTTACTTAATTTGTATAAACCCACCACTCAAGTCCATGCCCTATTATATTATCGTTTTGATTATTAAATTTTGACTAAGCCCAAAACAATACATTCTAAAACCCAAGTCAGCCCATACTCCCTACACTAACTGCATACACCCCCCCATTATCAACTAGCTACCCCACTAGCTCAACTAAACTCCTAATTAATTACCATATTATTATATAACTATTATTAATCCCCTAATCCTTCTCCTCCCTCCAACAACTCCCCTGACTCTATCTCTCCCCGACTCACACACACACACACACTCTTCTCCTTCTCCCTCTGTTCACCGCAACCCCCTTGCTCCATCACTTCCTCCTTGCTGCCTCACCAACCACCGCAGCCCTGATCACCCCGTCGACGCCCCACTGCCATTGCCCTCGCCATCACCTCCAGCCATCTCAGCCCCGAAGCTCTGTCGCTCGCTTCCGCAACCGCCGCTCGACCTCGCTGCACCCTCGAGAACCCACTCCGCAGTCGAGTGCCACCCAACGTCGATGCTCCTCCTCAGTCGCTGCCTCGCGACTCCGCCGCGACCTTGAACTCTCCTGCTCCTCACCGAACTCCAGCAACCCCGCAAAATCCCCGACCCAACTCCTTTGCCGCCCTCGCACTCAGCCTCGACGTCAACCTGAAGCTCGCCCACCACTCATCTCCGGCCGCACGCCGCTCATCCCGCACCTCATCACTCGTCTTCCTCCTCTATCACTCCCGAAACCAACAGAACCCAACCTCTTTGCTGCCCCACCTTGTCGACCGCCATTGTCGCCCTCGACCTCCATCCCCATCGTCGTAGTCACCCCCTGTAGCACCAACCACCGATGCCTGCAACCTCTGCCCTCATCGACTGCAGTCGCCATTCCGTCGATGTCGTGACTGCCATCCATTGATCACCACTGCTACTGCCACCGTCGACCCCTGCTCATCCCACAATCGCCGTCGACCTCACCTTGCTGCTGCCTCCCTGTCTCACACCCGCCAGCTCCGCCGTCGAGTCTCCCCCGCTGCGCCATCCCACGCCCCTGTAGCCAATGCCCAGCTGCACCCCCTCATATTTGCCGCTACAGGCAGTCGAACCCCCTCGCCTCCCCTCGCTGCCACCAACCCGCAGCTCGAAGCTCGCTGCATTGTTGCTGTTATTGTCACTCGTACCCATTGCTGTCCTCGCTCTTGTTCGTGGGTGTCATCGCCAAGCTTGCTCCCTAATTTCGAGCTCTTCATCGCAGCCCACTTCTTCCCTCTTTCTGTTCGTTCTTGCAGCATTATCATCGTCGAGCTGCTTTTGCTGCCGTATTTCTATCGTTGCTGCATTTCATTGTCGCCGTTGCTGTTGGGATCCTCTCAATTTCTTTGTTCGTTAACATTCAAAATCACCACATATCAGGCAAGCATCACTTGAACTCATTTTTTGTTTTTCTAGTTCAAGAAAATATTCATTGAATTCCGGTAAGTTGTAATTGAATTAAATATCGTAGCTAATTGAATTTCGTTATTGATTCCTTAGTGATTAGTTATTTTCTTTATTATATCATGTTTTGATTCATTGTATTCTTATCGTGCCATTTTTATCGATATCAAACTTGAACCGTAAAATTATCGTATTATTGAACATTCAAATATGCTGCCCTGTCGTTTGACCGAGTTTGTACTGAGGTTTCGACCCAGTTCCTGACATTGAAATTTGAAACCTTGTACATAGATATTGTAGTACACTGAGTCTTGAATCCGGAATATCTTACGAATTCTCAATCCGATTTATAAATTGTAAGTTATCAGTATTTTAGTACTGGCATGTTATAATTTTGAGAACCGAGACTGTGCACGAAACCAGTAAAGAATGAATTTATATGCCTAGCTACTATAACTATAATGTATCGTGTAAATATGCGTTGGCACCGGCAGAGAGTCTATTTTCTAGAATCTCTGACGGAATCGGATTTGCATTTCCGTAGCAGCGGGAAAGTGAATTTGAGTGTCAATGTGTGCTGCTGTCCAGAACCTGCATTGTTATATTTTTGCATATAAACCCGTATTTTCCATATTTAATGAATTGATCTATGTATATTTCATGGATTGCAAAGCCTTGATATCTCCTTGATATTAAATTTATACCATCGTTCTCATTGATTATACCCGTTGCATAATTGTTGATACCACCGTTCTCATTGATCGTATTAATAGCATGTTCATAACTGATTATTAATAAAATAATAACAGGCCAGGAAAATAAGGGTCAACTTAGTAATGGACAATATAGGAGAGCGTACTCGGAAAGGGATATTGGTCACATCCCATATTGGTCATTATTATCGGTCATATTGGTCATCGATTGATTGCGAATTACTGACTACAGTATCCCGATTCATCGTGTATTGGTCATCAGTCATCGGTCATCGGTCATTGGTCATTGATATGCAAAACCCGAGTACATGATTCTGTAGAATTCACCACTATAGTCTAAACGTTCACTTGATTGTATGCACTCAAACCTGTGGTTTGGGATGCAGTATTGCATATATTAGATATGTTAATAAAAGATTGATAGACCTAAAGATTGAATGTCACGCCCCGCTTCCCAGAATACAGGAACACAGGCACGTAACTGAGGCCCAGCGAATGATGCAAATACATCATTCATAAGCTGTAAATTTAACTCAACAACAAGATAACAATTTCAACCACGAAAGCATATAAAATCACAACAGGATAACAAAGTACATGACATATTACATGAACATAACCAACAACTGGAAAGAAACATAGTTACGGGTCAAACACGCCCGGATTACAACAAGGATTACATGAATAAAACAAGAATTAAAATAACATGAAATTAAACAAGTCTAGAATCTCTGTTCAGCAACACCTTCAGGTAGTTCTCCATCTGGGCCTGCAAGTATATTATTACAAAGAAAAAGACAAAGAGGTACCCGTTAATGCAAAGTCACGGACCGCAAGTGGACAAGCTAACGGAACAATAATAGAATGAAACAAAAGCGGGAAAGAACAGAGAATCAAGAATCATATAATAGAGCAAATACAACATGCAACAGGATCAAGAACAAGGCCTCATGGAACAAATAGCATGCATGTAAACAATTAAATAATCCATAGGAACATGTAACATGTGAACGAGTAAGCAAGTAAACGTGTCAACATGAACTAGTAACATGTAAACAAGTAAACAAGTCATCATAACCATGTAACATGTAAACGGATCATGCAAGTGTACGTGTAAATGCCATGTCTTTTATTATCCTAACTAGGTAGCACTTCATGCGTCCCATACCACATGGTTGTTACTTGCAATCAAGTGAACGTTTAGACTAGTGGTGGATTCTATAGGTCACGTACTCGGGAATCATGTCATGTCATGTCATGTCAAGTATATCTTGTATCAGGATACGTGCAATGTGGAACATGTAGTGCAACTTGTAACGTGCACATGTAAACCTGTAATTTAGCAAACTTGCAACTTGTAACTTGCAATTTGCAGCGAGGAACCACGAGCCCCCGACCGAGTACGCTCTTCTATATTGTCCACTACTAAATCTTTTCCTTTTATACCCCTGCTTGTTATCTTTTTAATTACAATTTAAACATGAACACTAATTACATGCAACAACAAGGACGGGTAACATGGCAAGGGTAACATGCCAGGATCAAGTAGTCAAGACTTATATAATGCAGAAAACATATTTCAGGGTTTATAAAATATGTTGATGCGACTAACAGCATGCATAACACTTAATCAAGAAATAAAGATATTATAACAACATGCAACCTAGTAACAAGCAATTCATGCACAACATCATGTATAATTATAGGAGTATATATGTGTGTATTAGTTTTTGTGTTCGTGTCATGCATATGAGAACAAAGTATTCACGATCACATGTGAATACAAATCGATGGGTTAGGTATGGAAACGGTTATCAATTCGACTTATGAATGCGAATTGGAGTCAAAAATAATATACTTGTGGTATTTTTACAAGGGCTTGTATTAGAACAAATACAATTGTATAAGAGATACTTGCCTGCTAATTGACAACGATGAATTTAAAGACAGTATAACGGGATCAGTATCCCGGGTAGCAGAACACGTGCAAGATATTTGTGGCAGCCATGCTAAGTCAGCAACTCCTAAAATAGCAACAACTCTCTTCAACAACTCCAAGACAGCAACACCTCCAATAACAACTCACAATCCAATCCACTCCCCCAAACACCAAACACTAACACCAACTTCACTTCTCCATACCAGCAAACATTTCAACTCAATCTCCTACTCCACAAACACCCAACATTAATACAACACCCAACAACTACACACCATACAATAACTCAGTAACCCAAACACCAAAACTCCAACAGCAACAATGCACCCAATCAACCAACAGCAATTCAATAACCCACAGCAACCCCACACTAAAACTTATTCTTCTACTTCACTTTTTCAACACACACAGAGAGAGAGAAAGAGACAGAGAGAGAGAGAGCAACTGACGAAAGGGAAGGCGGGCGAGAATGGGCGGTGCGACGACTGGGGCGAAGCGGTGACGGAAGTGGCGAGGCGAGGGTGGCAGTGCGAATCTCCGGTAATGGAGGGAGAGCGGATGCGATGGAGAAGACGAGCGGGAGGAGTTGGAACGAGGTGCTTCAGGTTGAAGACAGTGGGAGATGGTTCGGTCAGGACTTCGATGGGTACAGCCGGCGATGGTTGTCGAGGCGTCGATGGGGAGACGGTGCCGGCGATGGATGTTGAGAGGGCGACACCGGGGCTGAGTGAGAGGTACTGGAGGCAGGGGCGAGCTTGCGGTGGAGAAGACGACAGGGGTTGAGCTTGGACGGCGAGGAGCTCGACGAGATGATTCGGAGTTTCGAGGTTCGAAGTCAAGGCTGTAGATTGAGCGGTAACAATGGCGGCAGTGAAGGAGAAGCTTGAGATCGTGGTCGCGACTGGGGGAGCTTCGACTGAGGTAGGGGATGGTGCGACTGCGACTGCAGTTGAGAGCGGGAGGCATTTGCGGCGGTTGGAGCTCTGCGGTGGAGGAAGCGGCAGGGAGAGGGTGTCGATGTGGTGGAGATGAAGGGCGACGGGGGAGGAGTGATGGTGGTGCTCACGTGAAGAAGACGAAGTGGAAGGAGGGAGGAGTTTGGGTTGTTCTGTTTTTTTTGTTTTGGAAACAGGGGAAGGAAGGAGAAAGGAAACGGGGAGGGGAGATTTTATATAATAATATAATAATAATAAGGTAGTGGGAGTAGAAGGTGGGGTAGTTACGAGGAGTATGGGGAAGTGTGTTGGTACGGGAATTGAGGAGTGGGGAGTTGGAGTACGGGACAAAAAGTGGGTGGGAAGAATAAATTGTATACGAATGGATATATGGTTAATGTGTAAAATTATATGGGTTTTGGGTTAATGAAATTGGGCTTGGGCTTAAAAGTATTTAATTTAAATTAATTAGGGTATTGGGCTAAACAATTGGGTTTCGGGTTAATTTAGCAAAATCAAATACAATTTTGGGCTTTGGAATAAACAATTCAGTTTAACAAATAATAAAATTAAAATACAAAATGGGCTTTTAAACAATTGGGCTTTGAACTAAATATTAAAAAAATCGAATAATTTTTATATTAGGCTCATAAAATTGTTTGAACAATAATATAATCAATTAGGAGAAAATACTTACAAAATACTAATTATTTAAAATACAGAAAATACTTGAAAATTACGTATTAATGAAAAAAGGGGTTACATTGACACTAAACATCGACTATTGATTTATTCATATTGATTATTGGTCATCGATTATTAATTATTGATTATTGTCTATCGACTATTGGCCCATTGACTAGTGTTCATCGACTATTATTTTATCGATCATTGATTATTGAATATTGATTTTATTATTGACTATTGTTTATTGAATATTATTTACTAACTATTGACTATTATTTATCGACCATCGTACCATTGATTATTGACTTTTGATCTTGTTATCGTTTATCATTTATTGACTCTGATATCGTTCCAATTTCTTACTCTTGTTATATAATCCTTTATTTCCTACACTGCTTGCTACTACTTATCGCCCGAAGCTTGCTCTAACGGGTACTCTCCATCTTTCTTTTGAGTTATTGTTGATACAGGTACTGATGATGGGTTACTGGAAGAACTTGATGTACTGCTATTGCATTGTGTATTCTCAGCATTCTGTAAGTTCTTGTATCTCGGATCTTGGTTATTGCATTATATTCTTGTTCCTGTGATTATTATTATATTGTTAAGTTTACTGGTATTGTACAGCTTATGGATGATATGAGTTGGTATACTTATATCATTCGCTGGGCCTCAGTTACGTGCCTGTGTTTCTGTATAACGGGAAGCGGGGCGTGACATCTATTACAAAAAGCCTGGTCATTTCAAGAAAGACTAGGTTTGCCAGTGGACACGTGTCTACGACATGTTTTCGTGAACGATGCAGCATATGAAAAACCATGTAAATAATAAATATATGCATGTCTTCGTGAAGGATGATTTATATAGATGTGTATTTGCCAATAGACATTGATGTACTCTGAAGTAGGAATATGGAGTGGTGTGCTTAATTCATTGTTTATTAGTTTATATATTGCAGGATCATTTGTCAACAGCTCAGGATTCAAAAAGAGTATTGTGAATCTACAACAGTAGTGGATCGAAAATTTCTTGCTATGTGTGACTTCATCATATGAGATTTCATATTTGATTTGGAGCCTGGCATAGATAGCAATTCATTTGCTAATGCAGTTAATGCCTCAAACTGCATGAGTTAGTTTTCCATTGTCATATTTTTATGTAGTTAACCATGTATGAATTTAAAAGAGAAAAAAAGAGAGAAAGTTTGTTGTGATGTATATGTGAAATGAATTCCATAATCTTTTGTCATTTGCTCGAATACTCTTTCATTTATTTTTGTTAATAATAGCTTTGTTTGGGGCTTGCCTTGTTGATAATGTGATCTTTATTTGCTTTCTTGTTCTATTGTATGATTGCATTGCAAGACCTTTTGTTAAATGTGATCAAGCACAATTCCATCTCCATATTAATATATCTATATCCATATATTGGAGAGCCTACTGCAAATTTTATCTGAAACATGCTTGTTGGCTTCAATTCTTCATATATTTCAGTGTATGAGATATTTTACATTTATATCATCAGTCTTTTGCATCAGCATTGTTTACATTTGTTCACAGGAAGGTGGATGGATTGTCTAGTAAAAACTATCAACAATATTACCAGTACTCAATCTGTAAGTGATCATTGTACATGTGCACTCACTTGCAATTTAAAGTTATCATTTTAGGTACTGCTTTATTCCTTCAGGATTAGTTAGAGCATCAATTTCTACATGGAAGGATTTGAAAATAACGGTACAACATACAAAAGCACAGTAACCTACCTGACGTTTCTCTCACAATATAATATATACATGCCAATAGAACAACATATATAATCAAAAAAGAGATTATAATTATAGATACAAAAAAAGGAGCGTAATGCCGGTAGAACTAATAACAGAGTCGACAACATTAGCCCCAACTCCCAAAATAATTACAGAGTGATTCACACAAAACACATAAGCCCAACTATCAGACATTCCACCAGTAAAGTAGACAGTAACATAAAGAGAAACAAAAAGCAAAACAAACATTCTGAGAATATGAAGATTGCAGCTAGGTAGACGACTAAACCCACCATAATGAAGAGACCTGAAAAACCACGATCAAGGCTGAAAAATCATTTTAATGAAAAAGGAATCGATCAATCAAAACCAATGATAATTTAAAAGTCTAACATTCATAGTTTGTAGGAAAATTTATTTTCAAACCAATACCTTTCAAAATTGAAGATGTACAAAAGAGATTGCCTTCAGACTCGATGGTTTGAACTCTTCAACACCCTAACAATCTGCATAATAAAGCTTACTACCAGCATGCCCAATTTTGCGCCATCTTTTTGTTAATTTTTTTTGTAAAATCATTATCACCAACTATATAAGGCTCCTTCAAATAAATCATAAATCTAAGGACTCTACCACTAATTTTTCATTTATCAAAGCTTGTTACATTCATACCAAAGCAGAAGTCCTCCTTAATAACAAAACAGTATCAATGAAGGGCCATTGTCTAATATCCATGGAATGCTTCAAAATGTCTCAACCACATAACATTATCACATGATATGCAGGAAGAAAAATATAAATAGGAGTCCTCATTACTAAGGATAGACCAATACCAAACATGCCCCAAAAATTAACCTGAATTCACTTGTTACATTCTAGCTATAGTGTAGAAATACCATTATTTCTATTCCTCCCTCCCACACCACACACTAAAAACCTATAACAGCTGGTTTCAGTTAACGAACAATGTGATCGGTGCAGGACACTACATTCCACAGCTGGCATTGTTGATGGTGAAGTCTAAAGAATTCAACATCGGAGGCATTATGGTAACTAAAATGCAATTTCTCTTGAAAACTTCAATTTCATACATAGCTGTTTATGTCTACTTATCTCTCTATTAGTGAAGGTGACCATCTAATATTAGTGAAGGCGACCATCTAAGATTCACTAAACTTTTGAATCCATGATTAAGATAGAATCCATGATCAAGATTATAGTTAAAACAAATATCCATGATCAAGATAGAATGGGACCATACCACACAGGAAGAACATTTCCAACATATATATTTTTGAATCCAAGTCCGAATATGCCATCAAATTTTGCCATTATAAAATTGAGGCTTGGCTCCTTAGTGGCTTCAATAGAAACCTGCAAAGCGCACTATAAAATTGATAGAGTGCAAAAAGAACACACAAATCTTAGAGAAGACTTCCATTGGAGTTCTATACCTGATCCTTGACAACCAGCTCACCAACTGTAACATGATATTGGCTAAAGAAACGTGAGGTAGATCCTGATCCGCAGTGGATTTCAGCAGATTTCCCTCTTTTCGGACGAGGACGGTGCTGAGCACGTTCTCCGAAGCGAATAGGTAGAGCCAGAGTGGCTCCCCTGGTTCGGGCTTGCTGAGGAGAGGAGGGTTGGTGAGGTACTCCTTCAACTGTGCGAAGGCCTCTTGCTGTTGAGTACCCCACTCGAACCTTCCAGTGCTGCGCAGTGCTTTGAAGAACGGGAGTAACTTCTCTTCGGATTTGGAGAGGAAACGGCTGATGGCCGCCAGTCGCCCCGTTAGCCTCTGGACTTCTTTGACATTCCTGGGAGGGCCCATGTCTATTATGGCCTGAATTTTTTTGGGGTTCGCCTCGATGCCGCGTTGGCTGACGATGAACCCTAAGAACTTCCCCGAGGAGACGCCGAAGGCACACTTCGCTGGATTGAGTCTCATGTTGTGGGTTCGAAGGACCCCAAAGGCTTCTTCCAGGTCGGCGACGTGGTGCTGTCCTTGTTGACTTTTGACGAGCATGTCGTCGACGTATACCTCCATGTTATGCCCGATCTGATCTTTAAAGACTCGGTTGACGAGCCTCTGGTAGGTGGCGCCGGCGTTCTTCAGCCCGAAGGGCATGACTCGGTAGCAATACAGTTCCTGGTCTGTGACGAAGGACGTCTTGGCGATGTCCGGAGGAAACACCCGGATTTGGTTATAGCCTGAGAAGGCATCCATGAAGGAGAGGAGCTCGTGACCCGAGGTAGCATCGATCAGGGCATCAATGCTGGGGAGAGGGATCGGATCCTTGGGGCATGCTTTGTTGAGGTTGGTAAAATCTATGCAGATCCTCCAACTCCCGCTCGCCTTCTTCACCATGACGACGTTCGCCAGCCACTCTGGGTAGCTGACCTCTTGCAAAAAATGCGCAGACAAGAGCTTGTCCACTTCCGCGTTTACCGCCTGTTGTCGCTCAGGAGCGAACTTGCGCTGCTTTTGGACGACTGGCTTCAATTCGGGAATCACGCTGAGTTTGTGCATGATGAGATCTTCGGAGATACCGGGCATGTCGGAGGGCTTCCAGGCAAAGAGGTCGATATTACGTCGAATGCAGGCAATTAAGGCGGACTTGAGGTCGGGGGCGAGGGAGCAGCTTACACGAAAGTGCTTCGACGCATCGCCTGTCTCGAACGAGACATCTTGCAGCTCGTCCGCCGGCTCTGGCTCTGGCTGGGTCCTTTCGGGCTCCAGCTCGATGGCATCGAGGGGAAACACACCGCTTCCGATCGCCGTCATGTAGCACGAACGTGTTGCTTTCTGATTCCCGCAGACAACTCCAACGCCAGTATTGGTAGGGAATTTCATCTTCTGATGGTAGGCCGAGGGAACCGCCTGGAGGGAGCAGAGCCCCGGGCGACCGAGGATGGCATTGTAAGCTGCCTTTATATTCACGACCATGAAATCCATGGACTCGGTCCTTCTGTTGGGCTTCGTGCCGGCCGTGACGTCCAGGGTGACGATCACCTCTATAGTCACGGGGAAGCCGGAGAATCCGTGTAGGGTATACCCGGCTGGTTTTAGTTTCTCACGGGAGAGCTTTAGGTTCTCGAATGCTTCGAGGAACAGAATGTTGACCGAGCTCCCATTGTCTACGAGGATTCTTCGGGCGTCGAAGTTCGCCATGCTGAGATTGATGACGAGGGCGTCGCAGTGAGGGAGCCGGACCCCCTCCAGATCCTCTCATGAGAAGAAGACAGGGAGTTGCTGGACCGGGGGGGAGAGAGGGCCCTAGACGGTATTGACATCCCGGATGAAGGCCTTGCGGGAAGTGTTAGATTCGCCTCTCATAGGCCCTCCGTGGACGCAATGCAGGATCGCTTGACCCTCCGGCTCCTCGGGATCCAGATCTCGCTCGGGACGCTGTCGGTGCCTTCGAGGAGGAGGGGAATCCCTCCTGTTTCTGTTGTCTCTCGGTTCCCGGGCGCCTTCTCGTCTGAACTCTCGGAGGTACCCTCGTTGGATGAGGGCCTCAATTTCGTCCTTTAGGATGCGGCAGTGATCTGTGTCGTGCCCGTTGTCCCGGTGAAAACGACAATAGAACTACTGATCCCTCTTCTTGCTGGTGCTGTTGGACGGTCGAGGGGGGTACTGGACGAGGTCGCTATCTTCAATCGCTAAGAGAATTGTCGACACGTTCTGCGTTAGTGGGGTGTACCTCTCGAAGCGGGGGATCGGCGGAACCTTCTTTGCGGAGCCCCCTTCTCTTGGAACTTTTTTTGCCGGCTCAATCTCGTCGGCCTTGCGCTTCCCCTTCCCGGGAGCTTCCTTCTGGTCCTCGGGATTGAGGGCCTCCTCGGCTCGGATATATTTTTCAGCCCGGTTGAGGAGGTCGGGGAAGTCTATCGGCGGCTTCTTTGCCAGGGAGGCCTTTAGCTGTCCATGTTGGACGTTGTGGCGGAAGGCTGCCGAGGCAACACCGGAGTCGAGGGATGAGACTGACCTCGCCTCGGCGGTGAACCTTCGGACAAACACCCGGAGGGGCTCCCCCTCCTTTTGCCGGAATTTGAGTAGTGATGCACTCGTTCTTTCGGCCTTTCGGCTGGTTACGAAGTGGGCGAGGAAGCTGCCCTCTAGCTTGTCGAAAGAATAGAAGGAGCCGGGGGCGAGCTTGGAGAACCATTCCCGAGCCAGACCCCGGAGTGTTGCGGGGAAGGCTCGGCACAGGAGGGGATCCGATGCACTGTGAATCATCATGAGGGTTTTGAAGCCCTCCATGTGATCAGCAGGATCGCCCTCGCCGTCGTATGTCTCGAACTGAGGCGAACGGAAATTGCGGGGTATCTTCGCCTGCAGGATGAGGGCGGAGAAAGGAGGACGAACCGGCCAGTACCCCTGAGTTGCTTTTGGGTCGTCGTTACCAATGTGGTTGAGGCGCTCCTCCATTTCTTGGAGGCACTTCAAAATGTCGCCATCATACTCTGGGGGGATGGTCGAGTGGCGAGACACGGTAGCCTCGGCCTGTGACCATGTGTGGGAACGGTGGGCGTTCTCGTTGACGGGGACTCCTCGGAGGGCACCCAAGATTTCCCTTCGGAAGTCCTGGAATTCCTGGTGGGTAACCGGGGCCCCTTCGGCCCGGTTCAGTTGGGCAGACTGTTGCTGACCGACTCGGCTGAGCGCAGGCTCCCGCCCTTAGGACGGGGGTCTGGCATGGTTCGGAGCCCCTTGGAATGGGGGCCTGGGATGGTTCGGAGCCCCTTGGGTTGGGGGCCTGGGATGGTTCGGAGCTGAGTTGGAAGCGGCTCCTCCCCTGCCACGACTGGGGCCCATGGGCCGACCCTTTTGTTGTTTGGTCCCTGAGCATCGGCATCGATGCCTTGCGGAGGCACGTCGTGTCGGCGTGCGGAGGTAACAGCTTTTCCGGCTTTGGGCGCCATGTGAGCTCAGGTCGACGGGAATCCCCTGCCACGGCTGGCCTGGCAGTTCGAGATTACCCCCCTTAGGTCGCTCTGGACCGGGCGGGAGGCGTTCGGCTAGGGCCCGTGGCCGGCCCTTTTGTTGTTTGGTCCCTGAGCATCGGCATCGATGCCTTGCGGAGGCACGTCATGTCGGCGTGCGGAGGTAACAGCTTTTGCGACTTTGGGCGCCATGTGAGCTCGGGTCGACGGGAATGCCAACAGGGGCGGTGATGGAACAACGATGATTCCCAGGACTACGGATTGGTGTGCGTATCGATCATAAAGGCTAAACAGATTTAATACGTGATCTAACCTTTTATAACGGAATCTAGGGTTCACGAATTATACCTGCGATGAGAAGAAGACGATGGTTTCTAGAAACTTCGAGCCGTCTGCGACCCCAAGATCTTCTGCACGTATTCCTTCCTCGGGTTGGACGTCGTGTGGGCGACGATCTCCCAACCTTTCTTCTCCTTGGCTGACCTCTCTTTCTCCCCTTACGTGAATCACGAATTTAGAGAAAAATCTTATATCTCTGATGATCAATGACGGCCAGAGAATAGAGGATATATATAAGGCTACGGCAGGGACCATGAGGAGAAATTAGGGTTAGGTCTCCTAACGAATCTGGGTATCCCGTGTTCAGCCCGAACACACAACCCAGGCCCATTAACAATAGCTCGGTCCACTAAGGAGCTATTGTTGCACTACCTTCCTAATCCCAAATTATATTTATGGGCTCCTTTTATTATATGCTCGTTGAGCTCCCCATGTTAAGATATCGAATGTCCGTCGATCAAATTAAGTTACTGACAACCATATTGATCAACATCTTTTATCCTTAAGTAGTACCACTCAACTTTATTTGTCATGTCGGATGTAATCCACCTGCAGGGTTTACATGACAATCCTTATGACCTCCTTAAGGGGACATCATCAACCCGACGTATCGGGACATGGATTCCTTTTACAATCAACAGCCCATCATACATACAATGCTATTACCCAATTCATAGAGGTTGTTGATCCATAATGAATCTCACTCTTTTATGAGTCAAAGTAATGCACACTGCATATACATGTCTGTTATTATATCTGGATTAAGAGCATAAGCATCTATAAGAACAGAGGTGTTTGTTCTCTTTTGTAGTCAGTACAAAGAGAACAACCTCAAGTGGTCCTGTTCAATACAAACAAAGTGTACTAGTGTAAACCTATAGTCAAGATAGACTAATACCAGATTACACTACAACCTTTCCAATGGATTATCCAAGTCCGTCTAGGTTGTGAACTATTTATATATTCCATAGGGAACTGATAATATGATCTTCTGTGTGTCACCTCACACCATATTATCAACCTTATAGAATATCAGATACTTGCATTAATATTATAATAAACACAATATGCAAACATATGCCCATATGATTCTCATTCAAAAAAAATAAGGAAATTAAGTTAATACAAAAGTGATGCTTTCAGTATATAACCCAATCTCCCACTTATACTCAATGCATTGCTTTTCAGTATACTGTTACAAATCTCCCACTTATACTTAAAGCCATGCTGCTACGCATCTGACTCCCATTCCCTCAACATGACTATCAAAAGCCTTAGCTGGTAAGCTCTTAATGAAGGGATCAGCTAGGTTGTCTGCTGATGCTATCTTGATCACAGCAACTTTTCCTTTCTTTACGAAATCTCGTATCAGGTGGTACTTGCGCTCAATGTGTTTACTTGCCTTATGGGCTCGTGGTTCCTTCGAATTTGCAACTGCACCATTATTATCACAATAAAGTGTAATAGCCTTAGGCAAATTAGGTACCACATCCAAGTCCAATAGGAAGTTTCTGAGCCAAACCGCTTCTTTGGCTGCCTCAGAGGCTGCCACATACTCGGCTTCCATAGTAGAATCAGTAATACATTTTTGCTTGATACTCCTCCATATAGTGGCTCCACCTCCCAAAGTAAATACATAACCTGAGGTTGATTTCCTGGAATCCCTATCTGACTGAAAATCTGAGTCTGTATACCCCAAGGCAACTAAACTATCTGCCTGGTAAACTAGCATGTAATCTTTAGTCCTTTTCAGGTACTTCAAAATATGCTTTACGGCAGTCCAGTGCTCTTGTCCCGGGTCAGACTGATATCTGCTAACCATGCCAACGGCAAAGCAGATATCTGGTCTCGTACATAGCATTGCATACATTAAGCTTCCTACTGCTGAAGCATAAGGAACTGTTTTCATGTTCTCTATCTCTTTAGGTGTCCTCGGACACTGCTCCTTTGATAGGGCAATTCCATGCCTAAAAGGTAAGAAACCTTTCTTAGAATTTTGCATGCTAAAACGAGTTAGTATAGTATCGATATAGGAAGCTTGGGACAAGCCCAACATCCTTTTCTTGCGATCTCGTAGAACTTTGATCCCAAGGATGTGACCTACTTCTCCCAAGTCCTTCATATCAAACTGTTTGGATAACCATACCCTTACGTTAGATAACACCTTCACATTGTTTCCAATGAGCAAGATGTCATCCACGTAAAGTACTAGGAATACCACTACGTTTCCGTCACACTTTTTGTATACACACGATTCATCTTGACATTGATCAAATCCATAGGATTTTATCACCTGATCAAAACATATGTTCCAAGATCTGGAAGCTTGCTTAAGTCCATAAATGGACTTCTTGAGCTTACAAATAAGATGCTCTTGGCCCTTTTCAATGAACCCGTCTGGTTGCTTCATATAGATGTCTTCCTCAAGACTTCCATTAAGGAAAGCTGTCTTGACATCCATTTGCCAAATCTCATAATCAAGATGAGCTGCAATAGATAAAAGAATCCGGATAGACTTAAGCATGGCTACTGGCGAAAAAGTTTCCTCATAATCGATACCCTCTCTTTGAGTAAAACCTTTTGCAACAAGCCGAGCTTTAAAGGTTTCAACCTTACCGTCTGATCCTCTTTTTCTCTTATAGACCCACTTGCATCCAATGGCTTTTACACCAATAGGTGGTTCTACAAGCTCCCAGACTTGATTAGAATCCATTGATTCTATTTCAGATATCATTGCTTTTTGCCAAGACTCTGCATCTTTATCTTGGAGTGCTTCATCGTAGGTACAGGTATCATAATCTTGTTCCTCAGGGACAATGTCTGACGACTCTCCCAAGAACATATATCTATCAGGTTGTATCACAACCCTCCCACTACGACGAGACACTATCGGTTGTGGTGTAACATTTGTGACACGTTGTGCAGTTACTGGTGGTACATCCTGTTGTACTGTTGGTACTGAAGTATTTGGTGTCTCACCTCTCAGTTCTTCTAGAACAGCTCTACTTATGGGTTTATGGTTCATCACATAGTCTTCCTCTAAGAATCGAGCTTTGGTGCTAACAATGACCTTCTGATCCTTAGGACTATAAAATAAACCTCCTTTCGTTCCTCTTGGATAGCCTACAAACAAGCATACTTCTGTACGAGATTCCAACTTATCGGCTTTCCCATTCAGCACGTGTGCTGGACTACCCCAAATCCGAACATGTTTCAGACTAGGCTTACGCCCAGTCCACAGTTCTGTGGGAGTAATTGGTACTGACTTAGAAGGAACCAAGTTCAAAATATAAGCTGCAGTTTCTAAGGAATATCCCCAAAACGAATCTGGTAAATCTGAATAACTCATCATTGATCTAACCATCTCCATAAGAGTCATATTCCTTCTTTCTGCTACACCATTCTGTTGGGGTGTTCCAGGTGCTGATAATTGGGATGTAATCCCAGCCTCTGACAAATAGTCCCTAAACTCCCCAAAGAGATACTCACCACCACGATCAGAACGTAATGACTTGATACATTTTCCATGACGCTTCTCCGTTTCTGCCTTGTACTCTTTGAATTTCTCAAAGCACTCAGACTTACGGCGCATCAAATAAATATATCCATACCTTGAATAATCGTCCGTAAATGTGACAAAATATTCAAAGCCACCTCTAGCCTGGACAGTCATGGGCCCACACAAATCAGAATGAACCAATTCCAACACATCTTTGGCCCTATACCCCTTTGCCTTGAAAGGCCTTTTGGTCATTTTACCTACCAAGCAGGATTCACAGACTGGTAGTGCCTCCACTTCCAATGAACTCAAAGGTCCATCTTTAACCAGTCTTTGAATCCTTCTTAGGTTAACATGTCCCAAACGCAAGTGCCAAAGATATGTTTGGTTCATACAAGAAGGTTCTTTTCTCTTATTTATGTTAGAAGACATATTATTCATTTCCATAAGTTGCATCGTGGGCGAAATAGGATTAATGACATAAAGATTATCAACCAATGCACCAGAACAGATAAAATGCTTATTTTTTCTAATAACAATATTGTCATTAAAATAAACTGAATATCCATCCTTAACTAGCATGGAAACAGAAATTAAATTCCTTCTAAGTGAAGGTGCATAAAGACAATCTCTCAATGTCAAAGACTTATTTCTACCAAAAGATAAAATAACATCTCCTATTGCAACGGCCGCTACTCTTGTAGCGTCACCCATAAACAAGCATATCTCTCCATCACTGAGCTGTCTGGTTTTCTGGAACCCCTGCAATGTATTGCAGACATGATTAGTGGGCTCCTGTATCTACACACCAGGTGCCGGTAGATAACACCGCTAAACATGTTTCAACAACTAGTAAATGAGATATACCTTCTTTGTTCTTTTGTTTGAGAAGTGGACAGTCAGTCTTCCAATGTCCTGACCCTTTGCACTTGAAACACTTGCCTTTCGGCTTTTTCACAGCGCCTTGAGGTACCATGCCCTTCTTTGCTGAGTTTACTTGTTTCTGAACTTTCTTCTTCTTACCACCTTTCGGCTTAGAAGTAGAGTCCTTTTCAGTCACATAAACATGGGCATTCTGCTTGAAGAGAGCTTCAGCATCCTGTAGTTCTTTTGCAAGTTCTGCCAAAGTATACAACCTTTTGTTCATGTTGTAATTAAGGCAAAATGAGTCAAAACTTTTAGGCAGAGTCCCGAGAATGATATCGACCTGGGTTTCCCCATCGATTTCAGCACCAAGGATCTCCATCTCATTTAGATGACCCATCATCTTGAGAACATGATCCCTTACTGGTGTCCCCTCAGCCATAGATGCATTCATCAAACTCTTCATAGCAAATTGCCTAGCTGCTCTACTCTAATGTCCGAAGAGTTCCTTAAGGTTGTACATCATATCATAAGCTGTGGGCATGGCCTGATGCTGATGCTGCAGTACATTTGACATAGATGCCAAAATGTAACACCGCGCCATCTCATCTGCCTTATTCCACTTCTTATAAGCCTCTTTAACCTCTTCATCAGAGTTAGCATCAGGCTTAGGTGGGCATACTTCATTGAGTACAAATTTGTACTCTTCAGCAGTTAAGACAATATCCAAGTTACGTTTCCAGTCAATATAATTAGGTCCAGTAAGTTTGTTTTCTTTAAGAATCACCATAAGTGGACTGAAAGAACCCATTTTTGAAATCCTGAGAATCACAAAAAAAAAATTATGTAGGGCAAAACTTTTTGAATTAATTAAATATTGATTCCCTCAAAACAATAATAAAAAAATTTACCAACACCTTAAACACCATGAATTTAGCATGCCACGATAGTGTGGACGTATACAAATTCAATATTTGTTCAAGTAGGTTTTTCCTATTAATTTTACTATCATGTCAACACAACTTTATGATAAATAAAATTAATCTGTTGGTCTTGCTCTGGTCCTACAAATAATAGCAGTGACTCCGATGGGGAGGATACCATTATTTGTATCTAAGTGTATACCATTGCTTAATACTAAGTCCATTATCTTGTATTGAGTTCCTTCAGATGGAGAAGTGAACACATACTAGGTAACTTTCTACAATTATCCCTAAGGAAGTCTGTACTGGTGATCCATGATTATACTCATCCGATATGGAGGAAAGCACTAAAGCCAACACGCAAGTATAACTATATCACCTACAAACCAGCAATGGAGACCGTGGGATTCATGTTAAATGAATTCCCTCTCCCACTTAGTTATTTAACAATGAGGGTTTTTCTACTAGTTAATTTATGTCCATGTTGTCCATTATTAATGTGATCCTAGTTTTTTTTTAAAAAAAAAATCACAAAATAATAAACATGCATAATCAGAATAAGCAATAATGACAATAAATTTGAAAATAAATATCCAACTATTATGGCCATCTTTCCTGATTCTTCCCCGACTGTGCGAATCCCAAATTTGACCCTGCGCGGAGCTATTCGGGGTTCGACCTCCGGACTGCCTAAAAACAGCATCTCCTCCGGCGTCAGAAACAGCCACCACCGCCATCACGATCGATCGAAAAAAAAATAAAAATAAAATAAAATTAAAATTACATCAATCCTATGCCTCCCGAAGGAGTTCACACATAATCTAGATTGAAAAATTAAAATTATAAGCACGATCAACCCTCGTGATATTAATTACATCCACAAAACAACAACAACACAATAATTACATCCACAAAACAACAACAACACAAACAAAACATGCATTGGACCATAATAGTTGGATCTAAGATGCCTGCAAAACCGAGTGAGAACAGATCTACATCTACCGACTATCATACAACACAAGTTTTATTGGACAACATGGATGTAACAATCAATACGCAGATCCAATACCGGCTCTGATACCAATTGATGGAACAACGATGATTCCCAGGACTACGGATTGGTGTGCGTATCGATCATAAAGGCTAAACAGATTTAATACGTGATCTAACCCTTTATAACGGAATCTAGGGTTCACGAATTATACCTGCGATGAGAAGAAGACGATGGTTTCTAGCAACTTCGAGCCGTCTGCGACCCCAAGATCTTCTGCACGTATTCCTTCCTCGGGTTGGACGTCGTGTGGGCGACGATCTCCCAACCTTTCTTCTCCTTGGCTGACCTCTCTTTCTCCCCTTACGTGAATCACGAATTTAGAGAAAAATCTTATATCTCTGATGATCAATGACGGCCAGAGAATAGAGGATATATATAAGGCTACGGCAGGGACCATGAGGAGAAATTAGGGTTAGGTCTCCTAACGAATCTGGATATCCCGTGTTCAGCCCGAACACACAACCCAGGCCCATTAACAATAGCTCGGTCCACTAAGGAGCTATTGTTGCACTACCTTCCTAATCCCAAATTATATTTATGGGCTCCTTTTATTATATGCTCGTTGAGCTCCCCATGTTAAGATATCGAATGTCCGTCGATCAAATTAAGTTACTGACAACCATATTGATCAACATCTTTTATCCTTAAGTAGTACCACTCAACTTTATTTGTCATGTCGGATGTAATCCACCTGCAGGGTTTACATGACAATCCTTATGACCTCCTTAAGGGGACATCATCAACCCGACGTATCGGGACATGGATTCCTTTTACAATCAACAGCCCATCATACATACAATGCTATTACCCAATTCATAGAGGTTGTTGATCCATAATGAATCTCACTCTTTTATGAGTCAAAGTAATGCACACTGCATATACATGTCTGTTATTATATCTGGATTAAGAGCATAAGCATCTATAAGAACAGAGGTGTTTGTTCTCTTTTGTAGTCAGTACAAAGAGAAAAACCTCAAGTGGTCCTGTTCAATACACACAAAGTGTACTAGTGTAAACCTATAGTCAAGATAGACTAATACCAGATTACACTACAACCTTTCCAATGGATTATCCAAGTCCGTCTAGGTTGTGAACTATTTATATATTCCATAGGAAACTGATAATATGATCTTCTGTGTGTCACCTCACACCATATTATCAACCTTATAGAATATCAGATACTTGCATTAATATTATAATAAACACAATATGCAAATATATGCCCATATGATTGTCATTCAAAAAAAAATAAGGAAATTAAGTTAATACAAAAGTGATGCTTTCAGTATATAACCCTAACAGGCGGAGCTCGGGTCGGCGTCTACAAGGGTACCGTTGGAAGTGAGGCTCGGATTGGCATCTACGATAGGCAGGTTCCCACAGACGGCGCCATCCTGATGCGGTTTGTTTTTGGGGAACGTGTGGATGCACCAGGCATGAGTTCTTACTCAATTTGTATTGGAGGAGACACCTATGCAAGGGGACTAACCAGACGATGGTGTGTTACTTTTGTAGAGAATCAGGTCACTTCAAGAGTCAATGCCCAAAGAGAGCCCAGACAAGCACTTGCTACAATTGCGGAGAAGTCGGGCACAAGAAATTAAATTGCCCACAACTGCAAGGGAACCACGATGACCAGATACGGAAGGTGGTCGATAAAGGAAGGAAGCCTGTTCGTCGGGGATGAACTTCAGCATAACTGGAAAGAAGTATGTAATAGTAAGGGCTATCATGGTCCGGAAATAGTAAGATGTTTTATTGATTGCATTTTAGCAAGCTATGGATGACGAACTTGTAATATGTTCTGTATCAAGGTACGGTGACTTTTATAATACATGGAAAATTTTGGCATTTGGTCATCTCTTGTCATGTATGCATTTTGAAAGGGCATGAAGTTGGAATTTTTGACTTCTCCGTGGTTATACTTCGCTCCTTTATAAGGAGGGAGTGGTCCCGACCCCCAAGAGCAGCGACCAGGAGTTGGGAGGCATGCAGAGATCTTGTATGAGGAGTAAAAGGTCGGCTCCAGAATGATCCATGGAGTGAGACATTCCTCAGTATTGCAGATGAGGGATGAAATAGACCCCAGAATGATCTGTAGAGTAGGAATTGGTCTCCAGTATTCCAGGGACGAGAGCGACACTCATAGAGAAAGATTGTGTGATGTTGGCTCCAAAATGATCCATGGAGCGAGATATTTCCCAGTATTCCAGACATGGGATGAAATAGGCACCAGAATGTTCTGTGGAGTGGGATTGGTCTCCAGTATTCCAGGGACGAGAGCAACATTCACGGCAGGCTAGTGGGACATTGGCTCCAGAATGATCCAAGGAGTGAGATATTCCCCAGTATTCCGGACGAGGGATGAAATAGGTCCCAGAATGATCTGTGGAGTGGGATTGATCTCCAGTATTCCGAGGACGAGAGTAATACCCACAAAAGAAATTCAAGGATGAGTATGGGCTCCAGGATGATCCAAGGAGTGAGATATTCCCAAGTATTCCAGACGAGGGATGAAATAGGCCCCAGAATGATCTGTGGAATGGGATTGATCTCCAGTATTCCGAGGACAAGAGTAATACCCACGGGGGAAATTAATGATAAGAGAGGCTCCAGAATAATCCGTGGGGCGAGATATTTCCCGGTATTCCGGAACGCGGGATGAAATAGGCCCCAGGACGTTCTGTAGGAAGAGATTAATCTCTGGGATGAAAGAATGCGTTGATCACTTGAGGCACATGAGCCAGTGCTGAGCACTTGAGAGTCAGTTGTTGAGGTTGTTCTCGAGGAATTTGAGATGATCAGGGGAAGGTATCTTCTGCTCATTAACATTGTTGCTTCCCTAGTGTCGTTCTGAGGACAGAACGGTTCTAAGGAGGGAGTATTGTAATATCCCGGATGGATATTACCTTATATAAATTATTATTTTATTATTATTTTGTTTTTATTCCAGAATTGGAATATTTTGGTAATTTTCACCCGGTTTGTTCATAGACATTATCTGTACCCAGATATCGGTCAGTATACATCCGTATTGTATCGAATTGGTACCGTGACCTTTCGAACTAATAGTAAAATTTATTTTATTATTATTTCCGAAATTAAAACATTTTTATACGGATCATGCGAAGATTTTCGGTATACGCATATATATACACACATGTATGTAGTATGTCGATTAGTACATTATACAAATGGTGTGTTGGGTATTTTTGGACAAAATACTTGTCTTTGTTATGACAAACCTATTAGATTATTAATGTTTTGGCTAACCTAGATTAAGTATGCATGAAGAGATTAAGGAAGTCTTCTAGAAACTATCTCTCTTCCACATCACCCTCCACCTCACATAGCACCATACCCACATCCTACCTCCACCTCATCCCACCTCCCTTAGCAAAAACCGGCCCCATATTATGGGAGGGGTTTTGTGCATTTTGTATGTGCAAATTTGCACTTCCCACCCTTTTCTCCACCTATAAATACCCCCCTCCCTTCACCTTTGTCTCATTTTTAGAAAGACAAAAAGAAAGAAAGGAAAAGAAAGAGTGAACTCCTAACATGAGAGTTTTCTCTTGTAGGTTTTATAAGCTTTCATAGGAGCCTAGGGGAAGGAGAAGAATAGCTAGCAAGTCCTTCCATCAAGAGAAAGAAAGGTGGGGGTTCTCCACCTTCTCTTTTGTTATTTGAATTGTGTTTTGGTTTTCTTCTTCTTCTTACCTTCCTTGGTTTTGTTTTCTTTTGTTCTTTTGGAAGGTTGTCTTGTGATGTTGTTGTATGTTGCTTGGTTGTATGTGCTATAGCTTTGTATGGATAAAAAGAAAAGAAATAGTGGTAGTACTAAATAACACATAAAGATTGAATCTTGTAGTAGTAGTTGTTGTTTGTGTTTATCAATTGGACCAAAATAAACATATGCATATGGACTTTGTATACAACCATTTTGGGTTGTAGGACTTGACATGGACTCATACACATAAACATATGGACTTTGTATACAACCATTTTGGGTTGTAGGACATACTCTTGAACTTTGGACTAAAAAGAATGCATATATTTGGTTGAACCCAAATGGAGGACTCTTACTTTATTTTATTTTTGCTTAGTTCTTTTATTGATCTTAAGTAAAAAGAACCCATCTTTAGATGCTAATTCTAGTATGAAAAAGATGTAAGTTAGAATGATTAAAAAGATCTCTTGTATGTTTGACTAGTAATAAATAAGAAATAAATGCTTATGAAGTAGTAGATGTTATGTTTATGTAAAGTTGTAGTAGATACTTATGTTTAAAATAAAGTAGTAAAGTAGACGTTTATGTTAAATAAGGAAGTAGTAGATGTAGATGTTTATATAAGTGTAGTAGATGTTTAAGTTTTAAATAGAGTAGTTGTAATAGATGTTTATGTTTTAAATAAAGTAGTTGTAATAGATATTTATGTTTCAAATAAAGTAATTGTAGTAGATGTTATGTTGTAGTAGATGTTCAGGTTCATATAAAAATGTAGTAGATGCTTTTGTTAAATAAAGTAGTTGTAGTGGATGTTTATGTTTTAACAAAGTAGTAGTAGTAGATGTTTATGTAAGGTTGTAGTAGATGTATGTTTCAACAAAGATAGAAGATGTTCATGCTTAAACATTGTTCATACTTGAGTTAGTAGATATCCATGCTTAATGATATTCATGCTTAGTTAATGGATAATTATGCTTAAATGATACTCATGTTTAGCTAGTAGATATTCATGCTTAATAATGGTCATGCTAATTTAGTAGACATTCATGCTTATATTGTTGTAGGATTAATGTTAAATTAATCTACCATGCCTAGGATTGTTGTAGGTTAATGCTAAGTAATTATACATGCTTATATTGTTGTAGGATTAATGTTAAATTAATCTACAATGCTTAGGAATGTTGTAGATTGATGCTAAGTACATATACATGCTTATATTGTTGTCGGATTAATGTTAAATTAATCTACCATGTTTAGGAATATTGTAGATTGATGCTAAGTACATATACATGCTTATATTGTTGTAGGATTAATGTTAAATTAATCTACCATGCCTAGAATTGTTGTAGGTTAATGCTAAGTAATTATACATGCTTATATTGTTGTAGGATTAATGTTAAATTAATCTACCATGCCTAGGATTGTTGTAGGTTAATAGAACTATGCTCATGATGTGTGCTATGTTGTAGGAACAATGCTTATGTTGTGTACACATTGTAAGGAAGCATGCTAAATTGTAGTAAAGCTTCATGTTTAGATTGTAGTAACTATCCATGCTTAAGATTGGTACAAGTGCATGCTAAATCGCATTCATAATTAAGAGTGTTGTAAGTTGATGGTTACGTTATATGTACCATGATTAGTTATTTTAGGTTGATGCTTACAATTGTATACCATGCTTAAATTGCTATAGGTTAAGTAATAGGAAAGAATCATGCTGTAATTGTAGTAATAACTACCTTGTTGTAGTTAATGTTAGTAAGGAGCCCATACATGCTTGAAAGGTATAGTGTAGCCTCCTAGTTGAATATTGAAGCGAACGTATGATTCTATGTTGTTCTAGTTCGCTTTTGAAAGGAAACCGTGAGTTCTAGTGTGTAAGGTTCAAAGTGGAATTGGACCATATCAGGGGGACATTCCTCATCCTTAGGGGTAATAAGGATTGGATAGATCACTAGAATTAGTTAAATCGATAGCGGTTAATATGTCGCTGTCGGGCTTCTTATCAGTAGGATGCTTATCTCAGGCTGTTAGTAGATTCTTCTGTTGCTTCTAGTAATAGAAGATCAAGTTGCTAGTAAGCTCATTTGGTTGCTTCTAGGTTTGATTACCTGTATGGTTGTTTAAATATGGTTGTGCTCGTACGTGGCTCGACCGGCCCGTGCGTAGCTGTTGGTCTCATACGCGGCTTATTTGACTGGTATGTACGTTGTCATCTCATACGAGGCCGCCTGACTCGTAGGGAGTGGTTGGTTCATACGTAGCTTATTGGCTCGTATGTGGTTGGTTTACCCGTATATAGCTTATTAGCTAGTACATAGTTGTTGTGCTCATCTAGGGTAATATTATTACCCTAGGGGCTATCGACCATCAAGACATATGTTTTCTTACCCCTAAGAAACAGTGGAGGGGTCACTCCTTGTGTACCGTCGGATCTTAACCGGTGTAGGTTGATCGAGGACCGGAGTATAGACGGAATCCATGTTCAGGGTAGCGGCACGCATGTATGTTCGCATGGCCGGGGTCTTGGATCGATAGGCTAGGAACCGGATCCTGAGGGGTTCCGGTAAGTCTAGGTTGAGCAGCCTAGAAGAGTTGTCTTGCGAAGTCTAATTTAAGGCCTAGCATGTTGTGTTTATAATATTGTCATCCCTAGGATTGTTCGGGTCAGGGACATCATTAAGGTAGTGACTTATAAAGATCATTTACTTAGACCCTTTGCCGGAAAGAGAAGAGTGGTTGTAGGGGGCGCCTTATCACCAACTTGTCCCTTGAGGCAGGCCTTAGGTGGTGCTATTGGGTTGTACCTTCCCGTCAAAGGGATACGTACGGTGGCTTCTCACGAGTTGGGAGCACGGGTTGCGTATCTCACACTGTTGATTCCTGAAGTGCCATGATAAGGCGGGCGGAGCTAGGGATGGATCCCGGAACTCCGTCGGGTCCTATGCCGGGGGTACGAACAGGCCATGGACTACGGTCTGGCTAGGGGGCGGCAGGGGGCTCTCCTGTTGGCGGAAACCCCGAGGGTTCGTCTGGTTTTTGAGTGAGGTCCGGTTAGCCGGGTAGTAGTGGCAAACATAGACACCACGAGCGGACTGCATTAGTGGGACATAGACACCATGAGCGTACTGCCTTGGTAGTACTTGACCATGTCTGCAACCTCATCAGTCACGTTGTATTTGTCAGGAACAGGTTGTGTACAATTAGAATTCATAACGCGGGTTCAAATCCCTATATATGGAGAAACGACTTGAGATGGGGCGCATGTAGTATGGGCTGCATGTTGCTTTGGAGACTTGCTGACATTAGAATAAGAGCATCCTAGTTTTATTTAATATTGCATTAGATTCTAGTCATAGCACTCACGAACACTTAAACTACACCAACACAAATTGCCATGTTTCTGTATGTTGTTTTGGGAGATTCGCTGCTATGTTATCAGCCTTAAAGCATCAGTGAATACTGACGTCCCCACTTCAATAGGTACTGGATCGCAGAAGTACAGGTGCGAGATTCAGGAGGACTCAAGGCAAGGAAAGCGAGGAGTCAGTGTCATGTTTAGTTCCGCTGTAACATGTATGTGGATTGTCTATTAGTTGAGAAGTACTCAAGTGAGAGTTACCAAGTGTTGTTCTTCATTTCTTGTACTCTGATGTAATTTGTTGAAGGTTGTAATACTTGGGAATGTAAAGGTATTATTGTAACACTATTGTAATGTATTACAGTTGTATGATATTCAGACGTGTAATACATTGGGTGTTGAATAAAAAGTTTTAAATTCTCCTGTTTTTCTGTGTATTGTGACTAATTGAAGAAAGGTCCTGGCTCGTGTCTCGTTTTTCCAGTATATGGAAATCGGGGCGCTACACAGACCCTCCGACGATCTAGTCAGTCACTAAGAGAGAGTAACAGTAACTAGGGTTTGAGTGGGGGAAAGTTGATTACCTGGAGAAGGAGTAGGGGTCTGGTATTTATAGAAGATGCCAACCGGGTCTGGATCCGTTTGGGGCCGGGTCTGGACCCGGTTGCCCGTGTGGCTGAAGCGGTGGAAACCCGGGCGGTTTTAGGGCTGACGTGGCAGGTGCCCGGGCGGTTCCCGGGCTGACGTGGCAGCGGTTCGGGCGGTTTTTCGACGCTGACGTGGCTGATCTGGAGGATCAGGTGGTGCACGCATCCTGAGGGGATCTTGTGGCCCAGGATGGGCTACGTCGTTCCTAACCCATATCAAGCTATATATTATAAATCATGGATTTATAATATTTGATACTGTATCAAATGATGATAAAATGAACAGATTTTCACCCATTGCTAATGCACACAATGATTTACTACATTTAGCTAAAAGAAAACTGCGATTCACTACCTACAAGTCATCAAAAACACATGGTCTCTATTTATACAGTTTTCAGGATTTAGTAGTGTTGGAAATATTTTTGGCAAACCTTCTGGGCCTGATTCCGGTGGGCTCCGGCCACCGGAGGCGCCGGAAAGTGATTGTACTGCGTTCCTCTCATTGAGTACTATTCCGTAATGTACTCGTTTGCCAAAAACGGATTCTGTATGAATGAGAAATGTTTGTCCAAAGTTGGGTACTTAAAATGTACTAACTTGTCCACATTGGAAGTTGAGAAAGATTTCTCTAGTATATAAGCTAAAGAAATAGACTTAATGATGTAGCCCTTGGGGTTACCACTAACGTGTAGTGGAGAGAGGACCTAGCCAAATTGATAAACATATGCGCGCGTACGCCTGGCCTGGCCCGGCCAGCCACAACCTAAATTATTTTTTGCCTAGCTCCGAATTTTTCTCTCCTTGGATCCTGTTTCTCTCCATTGTGGGCTTGGGCTTCTGTTGAGTTTGTAATAGAAGCTTCTAGAAGCATTTTGAATTCTGTAATTGGTGCCATAACTCTGTAACAATAGAATAATGGATCCATCAGTTACGCTTTTGTGCCGTAGCTCTGTAAAAGCAGAGTAATGGAACCATCAGTTATGCCTTTGATCTCCTATAAATCTAGTCGTTTTTTTCTGTCATCACACACCATTTTTATTTTACAATCTCTTCTTCTTCTGAGTCTGTCTGAGAGTGCAACACAGCTGCTGGTTCGCTAGTGTCTCTGAAGCTTGGGTGTTGCTTTTTAAAGAAGGTAATATAGTTGTATCCTGAGAAGCAGTTCGTCAAGAACCGTCACACTACGGGGCGAATTTTGCTTTAAGGACAGAGATTTTGATCTCGACTCTGTATCAATTTTTGTCTGGTTTGAATTTTCTTACCTGTAATTTTTCTTCTTCACAAAAATTATTAGAAACATTTTATTTTATGAAATTCAAGTTCTAACAATCTTAAAGCAAAATTCTTCGTCTATTCTAACAGTTTTTGGAAGAATTTTACATGTGTTGTTCATCATTTCAGAAGAAAAAAAAACATTCCATTTTTCTAACAGTTGAATTTTTAACTGTTTCAGAAAAAAATGGATGACAAACAAACTGAGAATGCCAGTAGACTGCTTAATGGACAAACCCCTGTGACCCAGAATGTGACTGCACAACCGGTTGCGGTACAAACGATTGTTCTGCCCACACATCTAACTTTGGGGAAAAAGTGTAATATCCCGGACGGATATTACCTTGTATAAATTACTATTTTATTATTATTTTATTATTATTTTGTTTTAATTCCAAAATCAAATTATTTTGGTGATTTTCGCCGGTTTGTCCACAAACATTGTCTGCGCGCATATATCGGTCGGTGTACATCCGAAGTACATCAAATTGGTAGCGCGATCCTCCGAATTAATAATAAAACTTATTTTATTATTATTTTCAAATTAAACTATTTTATGAGAATTATGTAAGGATTTTTGGTACACACATACATACACATACACACATTGTATTGTACCAAATTAGTACATTATACAAAATGTGTAGTATGTACTCTTGGACAAGGCACTAATCTTGTCATGACGACCTAATTAGATGATTAGGGTTTTATTTAGTGGCTAAACTAGGGTTTTTGTATGCATGAGAAGATTAAGGTAAAAAACCCTTCTAGAAACCTTATCTTTTCACCATGCTTCCAACTCACACCTAGCCCATACCTCCACCTCACCTCTACCCCTCCTACAAGCATGGCCGGCCTCAATGGCTAGGGGGTTTTGTGCATATTGTTGAGTGCAATTTTGTACTCTCCACCCTTTCCCTCCTCCTATAAATACCCCCTCCTTCTCCACTTGTCTCACTTTTATAAAAACAAAGACAAAAAAAGGGAAAGGAAAAGAAAGAGAGAACCCTTTCTAACTTGAGAGTTTTTCTCTTGTAGGTTCCATAGAAGTTTAAGAGCTTAGGGGAAGGAGAAGTATAAGCAAGAAAGTCCTTCCAACAAAGAAAAATTAGGTGGGGGTTCTCCACTTGTTCTTTTGTTTGTTGAGTTGTTGATTTTTGGCTTCTTCTTCTTCTTGTCTTCCTTGTTTTGTTTTCTTTGGTTCTTTTGGGGTGGTTTGTTGGGATGATGTTGTATGTGGTTCTTATTTGGTATGTTTGTGGATGTTAAAGGTAATAACCACATAAAATGAAATGGAAACAAATGGTAATGCTAAATAGACATAAAGATTGAATCTTTGTAGTAGTAGTAGTTATTTTTGTGTTTACTAATTGGACTAAAATGACATATGCATATGGACTTGTACATACAACCATTTGGGGTTGTAGGACTTGAATGTGAACTCATCATAAAGCATATGGACTTGCATACAACCATTTTGGTTGTAGGACATACATTGAACTTGGGACTAAAAAGAAATCACATGTTGGTTGAACCAAAATGGAGGGTTCTTACTTTATTTTATTATTGTTTATTTTCCTTTATATTCTTAAGTAAGAAAGAACCCATTGTAGATGTTTATTCTAATTATGAAAAAGAAACTAATCCAAATCACTAATTGTAGAATGATTAAAAAGATCTCTTTTTATGATCACTAGTAATAATGAGAAAATAGATGCTAATAAAGAGTTAGTAGATATTTAAGTAGTAGATGTTTTATGTTTAAATAAAGTAGTAGTAGTTTATGTTTAAAATAAAGTAGTTGTAGATGTTTATGTTATATTTGGGTAGATGTTTATGGTTAAAACAAAGTAGTAGTAGTAAATGTGTATGTCCAAATAAAATAGTTGTAGTAGATGTCTACACAAAATTGTAGAAATGTCTATGTTTTTATAAAAATGGTAGTAGAAGCTTATGTGTTAAAATAAAGTAGTTTAGTAGTAGATGTTTATGGTTAGATAAAGATTTTAGTAGGAGTTTTAGTAGTAGATGTTATGTTGTAGTAGATGTTGTGTTTAATTAAATTATAGTAGATGCATATGAATATTAAATGGATGGTTATGCTTATATTGAAGTAAGTATCTACACTTAGATGATTGTAGGAAAGTTGTATACCATGCTAGATTAATTTACCTACACTTAGATGATTGTAGGAAAGTTGTATACCATGCTAGATTAATTTACCTACACTTAGATGATTATAGGAAAGTTGTATACCATGCTAGATTAATTTACCTACACTTAGATGATTGTAGGAAAGTTGTATACCATGCTAGATTAATTTACCTATACTTAGATGATTGTAGGAAAGTTGTATACCATGCTAGATTAATTTACATACACTTAGATGATTGTAGGAAAGTTGTATATCATGCTAGATTAATTTATCTACACTTAGATGGTTGTAGGAAAGTGTATACCATGCTAGATTAATTTATCTATGCTTAGATGATTGTAGGAAAGTAGTATACCATGCTAGATTAATTTATCTATGCTTAGATGATTGTAGGAAAGTAGTATACCATGCTAGATTAATTTATCTATACTTAGATGATTGTAGGAAAGTGTATACCATGCTAGATTAATTTATCTATGCTTAGATGATTGTAGGAAAGTGTATACCATGCTAGATTAATTTATCTATGCTTAGATGATTGTAGGAAAGTAGTATACCATGCTAGATTAATTTATCTATGCTTAGATGATTGTAGGAAATTGGTATACCATGCTAGATTAATTTATCCACACTTAGATGATTGTAGGAAAGTGGTATACCATGCTAGATTAAATAAATACTCATGCTTAAGTTAGTAGGTAATGACATTCATGCTTAAGTTAGTAGATGCTCATGCATAATGATGTTCATGCTTAGTTAGTAGACATTCATGCTTAGATGATACCCATGCTTAGATAAGTATATGTTCATGCTAAGCTAGTAGATGATCATGCTTAATCATTATTCATGCTAAGTTAGTAGATGTCATGCTAATTATTGTTCATGCTAAGTTAGTAGATGACCATGCTAATGATTGTTCATGCTAAGTTAGTAGATGATCATGCTTAATCATTATTCGTGCTAAGTTAGTAGATGTCATGCTAAGTTAGTAGATGTCATACTTAATTGTTGTTCATGCTAAGTTAGTAGATGATCATGCTTAGATGATATCCATGCTTAAATAGTGTATGTTCATGCCTAAATATTGTTCAAGATCGAGCTAGAAGATACTCATGTTTAACAAATGCCATGTTTAGATTAAGAAGGAATTAATCTACCATGCTGAGAATGTGTAGGAGTTATAATTCATGCTTTGAATATTGTAGGAGTTATAATTCATGCTTAGGAATATTGTAGGTTAATGCTAATTATATATCCATGCTTGGGTTGTGATGATTAATCATGTTATGTAATGAAGATCCATGCTTAAGGTGGTAGTAGAGATATATACTCTAAGTAGTAAGTATTCACGCTCAAGTTGTAGCTTATGCTTGACTATAGTAAACTTCATGTTTAGACCATAGTGATTATTCATGCTTAAGCTTGATATAAGCACATGCTTAAATCATATTCGTACTTCGGAGTATTGTGGTGGGTGGTTATGTTATGTACCATAATTAGATTGCCGTAGGTAGATGCTTGCAATTGTATGCCATGCTTAAAGTGCTATAGGTTGAAGTAATAAGGAAAGAATCATGTTGAAATTGTAATGACAACTACCTTGTTGTAGTTAATGTTAGTAGGGAGCCCACACATGCTTAAAGAGTATGGTGTAGCATCCTAGTGGAATATTGAACGAACATAGGTTCTATGTGGTTCTAGTTCGTTTTGAAAGGAAACCGTGAGTTCTAGTGTGTGAGGTTCAAATTAGAATTAGACCCTATCATGGGGACATTCCTCATCCGTAGGGGTAATAAGAATTGGGAAGATCACTAGTAATAGTTAGTTTGATAAAGGTTGTTATGTCGCCTTCGGTTTTTCATTGGTAGAATACCGATCATAGACTATTAGTAGATTCTTCTGTTGCTTCTAATAATAGAAGATCAAGTTTGCTAGTAAGCACGTTTGGTTGCTTCTAGGTTGATTACCTGTATGGTTGTTTGCATATGGCTGTGCTCGTACGTGGCTCGACTGGCCCGTATGTAGCTGTGGGTCTCATACGTAGTTTATTTGGCTCGTATGTAGGTTGTTGTCTCGTACGCGGCTCGACCGGCCTGTGCGTAGCTGTTGGTCTCCTACGCAGCTTATTTGGCTGGTATGTACGTTGCTATCTCCTACGAGGCCCGCCTGGCTCGTAGGTAGTTATTGTTTCATACGTAGCTTATTGGCTCGTATGTGGTTGTTACTCGTATATAGCTTGTTAGCTAGTACACAGTTCCTTGTGCCGTCTAGGGTGATATTACCACCCTAAGGGCTATCGACCATCAAGACATATGTTTCTTACCCCTAAGGAACTGTGGAGGAGTCACTCCTTGTGTACCGTCGAATCTTAACTGGGGTAGGTTGATCGAGGACCGGAGTATAGACGAAATCCAAGTTCAGGGTAGTGGCATGCATGTATGTTCGCATTGCCAGGGTCTTGGATCGATAGGCCAGGAACTGGATCCTGAGGGATTCCGGTAAGTCTAGGTTGAGCAGCCTAGTAGAGTTGTCTTGCGAAGTCTAATTTAAGGCCTAGTATGTTGTGTTTATAATATTGTCATCCCTAGGATTGTTCGAGTCAGGGACATCATTAGGGTAGTGAATTATAAAGATCATTTTACTTAGACCCTTGCCGAAAAGAGAGGAGTTGGTTGTAGGGGGGGCGCCTTACGACCAACTTGTCCCTTGAGGCAGGCCTTAGGTGGTGATATTGGGTTGTACCTTCCCGTCAAAGGGAAACGTACGGTGGCGTCTCACGAGTTGGGAACACGGGTTGCGTATCTCGCACTGTTAATTTCTGAAGTACCGTGGCTGGGGGTGCCACAGGATGCATTGTGCAGTCTTGCGCTTGCGAGACCCCAGGGGTGCCACAGGGTAGGCTTCGCGCTACCCTGCGCTTGCGAGACCCTATGATTTTGGATTTTGGAACGAAGCCCGATACATTGGGTTCGTCTGGTTTTTGAGTGAGGTCCGGTTAGCCGGGTAGCAGTGGCAAACATGGACACCACTGGCGGACTGCATTAGTGGGACTTGACCACGTCTGCAACCTCATTAGTCACGTTGTATCTGTCAGGAACAGGTTGTGTACAATTAGAATTCATAACGCGGGTTCAAATTCCTATATATGGAGAAACGGCTTGAGATGGGGTCGCATGTAGTATGGGCTGCATGTTGCTTCGGAGGCTCGCTGACATTAGAATAGGAAGCATCCTAGTTCTAGTTAAATATCGCATTAGAGTCTAGTCATAACACTCACGAACACTTAAACTATACCAACACCATTGCCATGTTTTGTATGTTGTTTGGGAGATTCGCTGCTTTGTTATCAGCCTTTAAGCGTCAGTGAATACTGACGTCCCCACTTCCATAGGTACTGGATCGCCGAAGTACAAGGGCGAGATTCAAGAGGACTCAAGGCAAGGAAAGCAAGGAGTCAATGTCATATTTAGTTCCACTGTAATATGTGTGTTGATTATCTATTAGTTGAAAAGTACTCAAGTGAGAGTTACCAAGTGTTGTTCTTCATTCCTTGTACTCTGATGTAAGATGTTGAAGGTTGTAATACTCGGGAATGTAAAGGTAATATTGTAACTCTATTGTAAGGTATTGCAGTTGTATAATATTCAGACTTGTAATACATTGGGTGTTGAATAAAAAGTTTTAAATTCTCCTGTTTTTCTGTGTATTGTGACTAATTGAAGGAAAGGTCTTGGCTCGTGTCTCGGTTTTCCCAGTATTGGAAATCGGGGCGCTACAAAAAGCCTAAAAGGTTCAATGGAACTGAATTCAAGAAGTGGCAAGAAAAAATGCAGTTCTACCTGACCACCTTGAAACTGGAAAGGTTTCTGACTAAAACTGTCCCTGTGTTGGCACCTGGAGCTATGGATGCTTACTATGTTGCTGCTATTGATGCATGGACTCAAGGTGATTACCTATGCAGAAATTTTTATCCTGAAAGGTTTGGTAGACCTGCTCTACAATGTGTACTGTGTCTTCAAGACATCCAAACTTCTATGGGGGTCTTTGGAGAAGAAGTACAAAATTGGAGATGCTGGTTCCAAGAAGTTTGTAGTTGGAAAATTTCTGAAATACAAGATGGTTGACTCCAAGAATGTTATGAGTCAAATTTAGGAGCTACAAGTGATATTGTACAAAATTGCTGTAGAGATCATGACGTTTTGTGAACCATTCCAGGTTGCAGCGTTCATTGAGAAACTTCTACCTGAACGGAAGGACTTCAAGAATTATCTCAAGCACAAGCGAAAGGAAATGTCTCTTGAGGACCTCATTGTTAGGTTACGGATTGAAGAGGACAATCGCAAGGCTGACAAGTCCTATGAAAATAAGTCCATAGAAAAAGCCGACATGGTGGAGCACGAACAGAAGGGCAAAAAGAGGAAGTTCTTGTCACATGACTCGAACAAGAAGCCTGCTGCAAAGTGGTTTGCTGAAAAATGCCTCAAGTTTGGTAGGCTTGGGCACAAGGTATCTGATTGTCGCAGCAAGGATGACATCCGTACTGGAACTGGAAAGGCGAAAGGGAATGAGAAAGCCCATGCGCACATAGCTGAGAACCTGTCTACTGGTCTCTCTGACTTGGACCTTTGTGCTGTTGTATTGGAGGTCAATCTTGTGGACAGCAATCCTCGTAAGTGGTGGTATGATACTGGAGCCACCAAGCACATCTGCTCGGACAAAGAGATGTTCACTTCATACCAGAAATGCAACAAGGATGGACATTTGTTCATGGGGAATTCTTCCACTTCCAAGATTGAAGGAATAAGGAAAATAGTGCTAAAGATGACTTCTGGAAATGAACTAACACTAACCAATGTGTTGCACGTTCTGGATATTCGTAAGAACCTGGTCTTGGGATCTGTGCCGAGCAAGAATAGATTTAGGGTCGTGCTTACTTCTGATAATTTTGTACTTTCAAAGAATGGGGTGTACTTGGGAAAAGGGTATATTAAGGATGGACTGTTCAAATTCAATGTAATGACAGTCATCCCAAAATATGTTGTTGAGTCGTCTTTTGTTTGGCATGAAAGACTAGGCCATGTTAATTTCAATTCTCTGCGTAGATTAATTAAGATGAATTTACTATCAAAATTTAAGGTAGACAACTGCGACAAATGTGAAGTTTACATAGAGGCCAAATTCACTAAAACTTCATTCTATTCTATAGAAAGAAACACTGAAACTTTAGGTTTAATTCACACGGATCTATGTGATTTAAAATTCGTGCAGACCAGAAGCAGTAAAAAGTATTCTGTAACGTTCATAGAAGATTGCACAAAATATTGCTATGTATACTTGTTACATAGCAAAAATGGGGCCTTAGATAAATTCAAGCAATATAAGCTTGAGGTTGAGAATTAACGTGGCAAAACGATTAAAATCATTAGGAGTGATAGAGGAGGGGAATATGATGCACTGTTTAATATGTTCTGCTCTGAACATGGAATAGTTCATTAGACCACTGCTCCTTACTCACATGAATCAAACGGTACTGCCGAGCGCAAGAACCGAACTCGGAGATGATGAATGCCTTGTTGTTGAATTCTGGGCTACCACAGAACATGTGGGGGAAGCGTTGCTGACCGCCAACTATATTCTCAATAAAATACCTCACAAGAAAACTAGTAAGATACCAAATGAACTATGAAAAGGTAATGTACCTTCGTATAAATACTTCAAAGTGTGGGGGTATCTAGCAAAGGTAGCAGTACCTAATCCCAAACAGGTCACAATAGGATCTAAGAACATTGATTGCATATTCATAGGCTATGCACACAACAGTAGTGCATATCGGTTTTTTGTATATAAATCAGATATACAGGATGTGCATGTGAATACAATAATAAAATCAAGGAATGCTTCCTTCTTTAAACACGTGTTTCTGTGTAAGGATGCTACGTATCCCAAGCATACACGTGAACAAGGGAGCGCAAGTACTTCGGTTGATGAACCAGGAGATGATAATGATGAACCTAGACAAAGCAAACGGGATAGAACATCAAAGTTATTTGGTCCTGACTTTGTAATGGCCTTTTTGTTAGAGAATGAGCCTAGAACAGTCAAGGAAGCCATGTCTACGCTTGATGCTCCTATGTGGAAGGAAGCAATCAAAAGTGAAATAGACTCCATCAAGCAAAATCATACATGGGAGTTGGTTGATTTGCCTTCTGGATGTAAAGCTCTAGGATGCAAATGGATTTTCAAATGGAAATTAAAACCAGATGGTTCAATAGAGAAACATAAGGCTAGACTTGTGGTACAAGGATTTAGGCAAAAAGGAAGGCCTAGACTTCTTTGATACTTATTCTGCGGTCACGAGAATAACTTTCATAAGAATGTTGATAGCTATTGCAGCTCTACGCAACCTCGAAATACATCAAATGGATGTCAAAACCGCCTTTCTAAATAAGGATTTAAAAGAAGAAGTATATATGAAACAACCTGAGGGTTATGTAGTTTCAGGACAGGAAAACAAGGTGTGTAGCCTTGTAAAATACTTGTACGGACCTCCGAACCCGTCTCAACGAGAGGAGAGCTCGTGAAGAAGCCTCCCATCTGGAGCAGCGAGGGAGCAGGGAAAGCCTTTTTCCTCGCCAAGGGGACGCGAAAGAACTCACTCTCCCAAAAGACGAAAGAGATCCCTCTCTCATAGGGGGCGAAGGGACTACAAAACAACTCCTCTTCAAGAGATAAGGTATCCAAGTCCAACCAGCAGGACAACCCCTAGGACGGGAATGGATGAGGAAGTACATGTCACTAGAGCCGAGCTCCGAGAGTTCAAAGATGAAATTCTTCAGGCCCTCAGTATAATTCCTCCCAAGACCTGACAATCCAGTCCACACCGCTCCACTCCTCCGCGATGCGAAGAGTCCCACGGGTTCACCAGATCTGATTAGTAGGGGGATGCCGTCCTCCGGCGTCTCCAAAAGATGGAAGGCCGTCTAGCATCAATGAAGAAGGAAGAAGTAAAACAAGAAGGAAGATACCGTCCCGTTAGACCTCCCTTCTCCAAGAAGATTATTGAGGCTCTTGTCCCTATTAACTTCAAGGTCCCGATATTTGAGCCGTACAATAGAGAGACCAACCCAGTAGACCACATTGAGTGTTTTAAAACTCTCGTGATGATCCACCAAGTATCCGACTCCCTCCTGTGCAAAACTTTCCCGGCAACCTTGAAGAGCTCTGGAGGAGAATGGTTCCCTCGCCTTTCTCTGGGCTCCATACTTTCCTTCGACTAGCTTGAGGAGCTTTTCCACACACACTTCATCACCAGCCTTGGAGAAGACCGGTGCTTCCTTGTTAGATCTGAAGCAAAGGGACGAGGAGTCCCTCAAGGGCTATGTTCAACACTTCACAGCTGAGTCCAGATCGATCCCCTCACTCGATTCCACGGTGGCAACGGCCGTGTTCAGATATAATGTCAAACATGATGACCTTAAAGCTTTCCTCATCAAAAGACTTCCTCGGGACTTCTCTGACCTCCTTCAAAGAATCGAGAAGTATATCCGAGTCGAAGAGGTGATCCTCCCCCAAGAGCAGAATATGCCTTCATTCGGGAACAAACAGAAAGACACTGTAACACCCCGAATTCCAAAACAGACTGAATTCGAAGTTCCACAGGATCTTTTCACTTCTCTTCGTACAATTTTACAAGGAAATTAAAACTTTTATTACATCGGAGTTACATCTTAAATTACATTTAAACAGCGGAAGCAATTTAACATAATTACATGAATAAAATGTACAACACTTGAAACATTCTTTAAGCAGCATGCATACTTTAATCCTGTCAATCTCTTTATCATGCATAGAAACTGTGGGCTCGTCAGTTCATTCAACTGACACAAGGATATAATACATCAATTTTCTTCTACTTAGAAAGCACACACTTGTCACAAGCAAAACTACGGGGACTATCCTACTGATGTCGTGTTGTGTTGTGCGCTTAGTCCTTAATGCAGTTGTTTATATTATATGACACTAATGCGCACTTCTTCGGATTCTATGAATCCCATACTACATAGGTCCGAAGGCAAGCTCTTAATCGTACCTCATCTTGTAGGGTTCAGTCCCTCGCCATGACTTAAACTACTACGGTAACTACGGTAAGTATCTTAGATGTTCTATGAATTACGATCCCATGTCCAGACAATCTGGAGGGGAATCTCACACACTGACATGATGCATCATGCAGGTAATCTATGGACAATTCAGCCTCCGTCGTGGAACGATGACACCACCCGTAGTCACCAAACACCTCACAAGCGTCGCCACCGGGACTATAATTCCGGCGTAGTGCTCACGCCGTGTCATGACGCATCAAGCAGGAAATCTGTGAATCACTCTCACACCGCCAATCCGATGACCCTCATACTCGTGTTTTTCTTTTACTTACGTCACATCACCACTATGTGTCTAGTTCTTAATTATTTGATTCATGAATAAAATCAACCCCTAGAGTTAGCTCTTTCCTCTATACCGGGCTTAAACATCAATCAACAATATGACCAAACTTGGTCTTTTCTTTTCAATAACACATCTCAAAAATATCTTTCAATGCCGGTATAAGGCTTAGCTACCCTCTAGCTTTCAATTCCATTTCTTGTTCATAGCATTTGTGTATTTATATTCATAAGACTTTTCATAATTCATCATGATATTTGATTTCACTTTCATGTACAATTTCATGCATAAGATAAAAAAATTCATTTTCTAACTTGTCACATTCATTCTTCATTCTTTCCACATAATTCTCTTATTCTCTTTTTATCAATACTAAATCTAAAAATTCACACTTTCGATTTTCCCATTATCAAATATCTTTTTAAATCTCTTTTAATCAATACATTTTTCTTTATCCAAATACAATTTAAACTAATAATTTATAGTAAGTTCTTTTTTGCAAAAATAGTCTCAAATTCTCATTTATACTAGGCCAAGGGCTATAGAAAATTATCTCATGAAATTTGGATATCATTTGAACTTCAGGGCAGTCGACTGTTCTGCGGGGATTTAAAGACTCGAAAATTAAATAGTCATGAAAGTCGACTGTTAAAGCATAGTCGGTCGACTGTTCTGCGAGGATTAAAAATTTGAAAATTAAATAGTCAGGACAGTCGACTGTTAAAGCATAGTCGGTCGACTGTTCTGCGATTAGAATCCGAAATTTGGACTTTATACATGATATGGTTAAAAATGGGGTTAAATCGGAACCATCCAAATAGGGCACGAATCTTGAAGCCCAAGAGTAAAACGGTAATTTCACCCATTAATAGGTCTGAAGCGGGTACGGGTTCTCCTCCTCGAAGACCCACTAACCCGCGAACGGATCCACCTCAACTGGGTGCGGGTTTCAACCCGCAGCAAACCCGGTCCAGAAAGGATAGAATTAGGGTTTCTAATTAAATCCTAATTAACGGCCCTGATTCATACTTATCCTTTCACTGGGGATTAGGGATTACATTCCTTATCTAACTACAGGGATTACATTCCTAATCTGACCCCAGCGGCACCTATAAATACCCCCCATCCATCTCCATTAAGAGGTAATCAATCTTTTGCCAATTTACGCTCTTTCATAATCACTTCTGATTACTGACTTGAGCGTCGGAGGGTGCGTCGCCGGGAACAACCCCGGTGTCTCACACTTTTTGCAGGTGAACGGCCGGAGCAACGGTCAAACTCCGGCGGAACAGGTAACAGGTTTGTTATTCAAAGTTTCCCAAGAATCCACAAATACTATCTGTTTGCCCCCACACTAGATTCAGCGGCAACAGATTGGCGCCGTCTATGGGAAAGAACGAATAGCAGCCTCCCCTCTTCCCGTTGGTCAGATCTTCTCTAGCCATGCCTCCTAGGAAATCCAGATCCAGAGGGTCCAACCGAGGACCCAACCCTGATCAGCAACAGGAAGTCCCCCCTCAACCCGCTCAACAGCAGGGGCAACTTCCGCCTCAAGCCGAGGACCCTCTCCAACAGGACCTGCCTCCTCCTCAGAATCAACAACCTCCTAAGGGTCTCAACCCGCAGAAACAACCTCTCCATCCAGACCACGTCTCCATCCACAATGCCTCTTCGGATTCTATGGCCTCCCACAATCCCCGAACTTCCGACCTTCGCAACACCGTCCTCAATCGGCAGAAGGATGAGGATCTTCGCCGCCGTCTGGATGAAAAGTGGGCCCAAGAGGGAGCCTCCCGCCAGCAACATCCGGATAAGCGATCTCCTCACCGCCGAGACTACAGAAGGTCCCCTATCCGAAGGGGGCGGAGAGAGTCCCCCGAGCATCACAGGAGAAGACCCCATTCCCCTGCCGGTCGGCAACATCCTAGGAACGATGAGGCACCCATCACCCATGCCGAGTTCCAGCAGTTTCAAGCAACCGTCCTACAAGCTCTCAATCTCCGTCCCAACACCAATGCTCCAAGGATTCCCTCTCCTTCTCCAGTCCAAAGTCCTCGCCGATGGTCCCCAACTCCTCCTCCAGCTCCTAGCAACTCCCGGCACATGCCAAGTCCTCGCCGCTCCAGGAGCTACCGTCGTCGTAGCCCCCGCTCTCCCTCGTACGAAGACGAGTCCAGAGGCTCGGCTGATTACCGTCGAAGGGATGACGCTGTCTACCGCCGTCTCCACGAAATGGAGAGGCGCTTGGGTCAGTTGGACCGAGAAGAATAACTTAGAGGAAGGACCCTTCGCCCTAGCCGACCTCCTTTCTCTCGAACCATAATGGATGCACCTGTACCAATCGGCTTTAAGCCTCCTCAATTCGAGACCTATTCCGGGGAGACTGACCCCGTTGATCACATCGAAAACTTCAAGACCCTCATGCTCATCCATCAAGCTTCCGATGCTCTGCTCTGCAAAACCTTCCCCGCAACTCTCAAGGGTCCAGCTCGAGAATGGTACTCTCGCCTTGCCCCTTCCTCAATATTCTCCTTCAAGCAATTTGAGACCCTCTTCGTCACCCACTTCGTGAGTAGCCGCCGAACTGAGAAGACCAGCAGGACCATGGCCACGACACCAATGACTGTCGGGCCTTGAAGAAGGAGATAGAAGCCCTCATCCAGAGGGGGCAGCTAACCAGGTTCGTGAGAAAGGACCGAGCCGACCTTCCTCCCCCGCCTCAGGGGGCTAATAAGCTCCTGAACGCGATGAAACGCCTGACTTCGAAGAGGAGCGTGTCCTGCACCTCATTCATGGGGGCCCAATGGGGGCTCCTCCAACTCCTCTCGAAAGGCGTTCATAAGGAAAGTCAATTCGGTCCGCACCACCCCTCCTCCTAAAGGCCTCGGAGTGCCCATCACATTCTTAGACGAAGATCTTGAAGGTGTCCGCACCCCCCATTGTGACGCACTCGTCATCAATCTCCATATGGCGAACTTCAAAGTGGAGAGGATCCTAGTGGACAATGGCAGCTCCGTTAACATCCTCTTCTCGCCGCTTTCAAGGGCCTCAAACTCTCCCGAGACAGACTCAAGCCCGCCGGCTACACGCTCCATGGGTTCACGGGAGTGCCAGTGACTATTGAAGGGGTGATCACCCTCGACGTAACCGCTGGCAAAACTCCTACTACCCGAACGGAGTCGATGGACTTCATGGTCGTAGATGTCCCTGCAGCTTACAATGTCATCTTGGGTCGGCCCGGCCTAGCAGCCCTTGAAGCCGTCCCTTCCGCCTACCACCTCAAGATGAAATTCCCCACCCGGGCAGGAGTAGGGGAAGTAAAAGGCAATAAGGAAACGGCCCGCAAGTGCTACATGAACTCTACCCTCGGTCCAGTCCTCTCCCTGGAAACTCTGGAAATCCCCCAAGATGTTGCCCGGCCAACGTCCGAGCCGGTGGATGAATTGGAGGAAGTGCTCTTCTCTGAGCAGGATCCAACCCGAAAGTTCTTTATTAGCAAGACCCTCCCATCCGCCCTATGCTCCGACATAGTCCAGTGCATCCGAAGGAACCGAGATCTCTTTGCTTGGTCAGCTGCAGACATGCCTGGAATTTCCGAAGAGCTCTTGGTCCACCACCTCAGCGTTGCTCCGGGGTCCAAACCGGTTCAACAGAAGAGGCGCAAGTTCGCCCCCGAATGCCAGCTAGCTATAAAAGAGGAGGTGGACAAGCTCTTGAAGGCCCGGCTCATACAAGAGGTAAACTATCCCGAATAGCTGTCGAATGTAGTAATGGTGAAGAAGTCCAATGGGACCTGGAGGATTTGTATCGATTTTACTGATCTCAACAAGGCTTGCCCCAAGGACCCTTTTCCTCTTCCAAGTTTTGACACTCTGATTGACGCCACTTCGGGTCATGAACTCCTCAGCTTCATGGACGCCTTCTCAGGCTACAACCAGATCCGGATGTTCCCCCCAGATATCCCGAAGACCTCATTCGTGACCGACCAGGGCCTCTACTGCTACAGGGTTATGCCCTTCGGTTTAAAGAATGCAGGCGCCACATATCAACGCCTCGTCAACAAATTTTTCCAAGCTTAAATCGACCGGAATATGGAGGTATATGTGGACGATATGCTTGTAAAAAGCATCCGAGGGGCCGATCATGTGCTCGATCTACAGGAGGCGTTCGATGTTCTGAGAAAGCACAACATGAGACTCAATCCGAACAAGTGTGCGTTCGGAGTCTCGTCAGGAAAATTCCTCGGCTTCATGGTCAGCCAAAAAGGAATTGAAGATAACCCTGAGAAAATCAAGGCCATATTAGACATGGCCCCTCCCAAGAATGTTAAGGAAGTTCAGAGGCTAACAGGTCGCCTAGCCGCTATAGGGCGTTTCCTCTCGAAGTTCGGGGAGAAATGCCTCCCCTTCTTCAAGGCCCTCAAGGGGGCTAAAGGTTTCGAATGGGGCCAATAGCAACAGGAGTCGTTCGACCAACTCAAGGCTTACCTCGTCAATCCTCCTCTCCTCAGCAAACCAATCCCTGGTAAACCCCTTTACCTCTACCTGGTAGCCTCCGAGCAGACCCTCAGCGCCGTTTTAGTAAGGGAAGAAGACCGGGCTCAAAAGCCCATCAACTATGTGAGTAAGGTACTTCGGGATGCCGAGCTCCGCTATCCGAGGATAGAAAAGATGGCTTACGCCCTGGTGATGGCCGCGAGGAAGCTTCGCCCATATTTTCAGTCCCATTCGGTGGTCGTTCTTACCGACCAACCGCTGAATCAAGTGCTCCACAAGCCAGAGACCTCCGGTCGCCTTATGAAGTGGTCTATCGAGCTGAGCCAGCATGATATAACGTATCAGCCTCGGACCGCGATCAAGGCTCAGGCCTTAGCAGAATTTATAGTTGAAAGTACCATCCCCGAGTTCAGCCAAGCAATGAAGAGACCACCTGTCTGGTCGGTTTATGTGGATGGCTCCTCTTGTAACGAGGGAAGCGGGGCCGGGGTCATTCTGGCAGGCCCAGATGACTTCATCTTCCAATACTCCCTCCGCATCAACTTCAAGGCCTCTAACAACGAAGCAGAATAGGAGGCACTCATAGCCGGCCTTGGAATGGCTCGCATTGCAGGGGCACAATGCCTCCGGATCTTTAGCGACTCTCAGCTGGTCATAAATTAGGTCCTATGCGAGTATGAAGCACGTGATGACCGAATGGTTAAGTACTTAGCCAAGGTCAGGAGCCTCATGGCCCTATTTGAAGAAGCTCTCATCCAGCGAATCCCCCGAGAAGAGAATTCCCAGGCCGATGCCCTCTCCAAGCTAGCTTCTTCCTCCCTCCAGGGTCTCGAGCAGACCGTCTTGATAGAGGTCCTCCTGAAGCCAAGTATAGAGGATGAAACTTCCAACTCAATGGAGTCTCTGCCTGTCCTGCTTCAAGATGATTGGATGAAATCCCTCGTCGAATTCTTAAGGGATGGGCTCCTCCCCGAAGATCCAAAGGAAGCTCGCCGAGTAAGGACCCGAGCAGAGCGATACACACTTATCGAGGGCATCCTGTATAAGCGCTCCTTCACACAGGTAGACGGCATGCCTTATTTGAGATGCCTCTCCCCCGAACAGGCCGACTATGCCCTGCAAGAACTTCACGAGGGATCGGTGGGGCACATTCAGGGTCCAAATCCTTAGCCCGCAAAGTGTTGAATTATGGATATTTCTAGCCAACTCTCCTACAAGACGCCGAATGACACGTTCGGCAATGCAGCTCATGTCAGAAGTACTCCAACATCCGACGCCTCCCACAAGCTCCACTAACTTCCCTATCAAGTCCAATCCCTTTTGCAATGTGGGGGATGGATTTACTAGGGCAATTTCCACCAGCTCCCGGCCAGTTCAAATTCTTAGTCGTGGCAATCGACTACTTCTCAAAATGGATAGAGGCCGAGCCCTTGGCCACGATCACAGAGAACAAGGTAGTTCAGTTCTTTTGGAGGAGCGTAATCTGCCGATTCGGTGTCCCTCGGGTCCTCATAACAGACAACGGAACCCAGTTTACCGGGGCTGCCTTCCGAGCTCTATATGAAGACCTCGTCATCCAACACCGATTCTCCTCCGTTTCCCATCCACAGTTAAATGGCCAAGTGGAGAATGCCAACCGACAAATCCTCTCCGGTATTAAGAAGAGGCTGGATAAATGTTCCAAAGGCTTATGGGTCGATCAGCTCCCCAACGTGCTGTGGAACTACCGCACCACAAAATGGACCCCCACAGGAGAGTCTCCATTCAATCTCACCTATGGGTTCGAGGCTATGATCCCCCTAGAAGTCGGTATACCCTCTCCTTGTCTAATGGCTTATGAAGAAGAACAAAATGCCAGAGAGCTCCGAGCAAATCTAGACCTGATTGATGAGATCCGAGAAAGAGCTGCCATTCGTCAACAAAGCTACCGAAGAAGGATCGAGTTGGCATACAATAAGAGAGTCCGTCCCACCGATCTCAAAGAAGGGGACTTGGTCCTCAGAAAGTTAGCCATCTCTTTCCCCGATCAGAAGAGCAAACTGGCTCCAAATTGGGAGGGACCCTATAAGATCGCCAAAGTCATTCGGCCCGGCACATACAGGCTAGAAGACCTCGAAGGCAGGGAGATCCCCAGGACTTGGAATGCCGACCATCTCTTGAAATACTAAGATAGAGCACTAACACCTCTCTAAGTATTCTGAGATGTCGAACCGTTCCTCTCCTTTTACTTGTATTTTTTCCTTTATTTCTTTCTTGTAATAACGGCTTGCAATTTTAGAAGCAGCTGACCATTAGTCATCAATAAAGAAAACTTTTTCATATCTTACTTGTAAAAATTGTTTACATCTCTCTGCGTTTACTCTTCACTCTAACGACGGTTTCGGAATCCAACACTTGGTTCGAGTCTACTCCGCAAGCTCGCTCTTAAGCGAGCTAGGAGTGGGTCACCATTCGGAATTGCTCCCACAACCGTTGAATAACCTTAACGATGGTTCGGAGTCCAACACTTGGCTCGATTCTACTTCACAAGTTCGCTCTTAAGCGAGTTAGAAGTAGTTCGCCATTCGGAATTGCTCCCACAACCGTTGAACAACTCTAACGATGGTTCGGAGTCCAACACTTGGCTCGATTCTACTTTGCAAGTTCGCTCTTAAGCGAGCTAGAAGTAGGTCGCCATTCGGAACTGCTCCCACAACCGTTGAACAACTCTAACGATGGTTCGGAGTCCAACACTTGGCTCGGTTCTACTTCGCAAGCTCGCTCTTAAAGCAAGCTAGAAGTAGGTCGCCATTCGGAATTTCTCCCACAACCGTTGAACAACTCTAACGATGATTCGGTGATTCGGAGTCCAACACTTGGCTCGATTCTACTTCGCAAGTTCGCTCTTAAGCGAGCTAGAAGTAGGTCGCCATTTGAAATTGCTCCCACAACCGTTGAACAACTCTAACGATGGTTTGGAGTCCAACACTTGGCTCGATTCTACTTCGCAAGTTCGCTCTTAAGCAAGCTAGAAGTAGGTCGCCATTCGGAATTTCTCCTACAACCGTTGAACAACTCTAACGATGGTTCGGAGTCCAACACTTGGCTCGATTCTACTTCGCAATTTCACTCTTAAGCGAGCTAGAAGTAGTTCGCCATTCAGAATTGCTCCCACAACCGTTGAACAACTCTAACGATGGTTTTGGAGTCAAACACTTGGTTCGATTCTACTTTGCAAGTTCGCTCTTAAGCGAGCTAGAAGTAGTTCGCCATTTGGAATTGCTCCCACAACCGTTGAACAACTCTAACGATGGTTCGGAGTCCAACACTTGGCTCGATTCTACTTCGCAATTTCGCTCTTAAGCGAGCTAGAAGTAGTTTGCCATTCGGAATTGCTCCCACAACCGTTGAACAACTCTAACGATGGTTTCAGAGTCCAACACTTGGTTCGATTCTACTTCGCAAGTTCGCTCTTTAGAGAGCTAGAAGTAGTTCGCCATTCGGAATTGCTCCCACAACCGTTGAACAACTCTAACGATGGTTTCGGAGTTCAACACTTGGTTCGATTCTACTTTGCAAGTTCGCTCTTAAGTGAGCTAGAAGTAGTTCGCCATTCGGAATTGCTCCCACAACCGTTGAACAACTCTAATGATGGTTTCGGAGTCCAACACTTGGCTCGATTCTACTTCGCAAGCTCGCCCTTAAGCGAGCTAGGAGTAGGTCGCCATTCGGAATTGCTCCCACAACCGTTGAACAACTCCAGCGATAGTTTCCGGTCCAAAACTTGGCTCGGCCTTGCTTCGCAAACTCGCTCTTAAGCAAGCGAGAAGAAAGGCCTCTGGGAGCAATAGGCAGAAGCGGAAGCTACCCCTCTGCCGCATAAGGCTCACTCATCTTACAAATTCGCTAGATTAAACGACCGAAGCAGAAGCTCGGCACCCCTTGCCGAACGCTCATAACGCCGACCCCCAAACGAGCAGAAGATCAGCTCGGGGACCTCGGCACGACGAAGACAGTCACAAACAAAACAACCACACATGGCCACTACAAACGCGCAAGTCTAAGAAAGAAACATCATTAAAAGTGGGGACACAATACAACACGACTCTTCCTTACAACCAGATCACAAGGCATTAAAAGCAAAGATTACAATGCTGTTGTTACACTTAGACTAAATACAAAGGCCTCAAAAACAAGATCTTCAATGCCTCTTTGGCACAGGGATGTTCCACTTCAAGGACACTCGAGGGCGGCGACGTTTGCCTTCGGAACTCGACCCCAAACCAACGAATTGAGACGTATCCTCGACGCTGCTCCTAACAGTTGCTCCGACGGACGCTCCGCTCGATGAAATGGCAACCCCGCTTTGTGCATCCCCCGGACTAGGTTGGCTGATGGGCGAACGGGTCGCGAGCTCATAAAATGAAATGCCCAGCTCGCTCTCCGCACGAGTACATGAGGTGCTCCTAACATTGATCGGCCCCGAACGCAGCCTGAGGCGAGCCACCTCTGCCTCCAGCTCCGAGATCCGCTCCCTCAGAGAGTCATCTTTTACATCGACCTCAAAGCGAGGAGGTATTGCGGAGCTCGGGATGCCAGAGCGACTGGCGATAAGATGGCGGAGATGAGTGACTTCGATGCTCTTGTCCACCGTAGCTCTCTTCAGCACGTCGACCTCAGCCGTCAGTTCGTCACGTTCGGCCGTCAGTTTGGCCACCTCTGCCGTCAATCCCTCTCCCTCCGTCCGAAGGTTCGTCTCTACCGTTTGTATGTGTCGTATCTCAGCGAGCAGATCGTCCCTCTCCGCTGTTATTTTCGATAAAGTGCGGCGGATGCACTTGAGCCGAAGGCCGTTACTAAAGGCGGTTGACGAACCATCATCTTCTCCTAAGGGGGCCATCTCAGCGAGCTTGCTCTCCAGTCGCCGAATCTCAATGTCCCGCCGACCCAGGATGAGTTGCAGGTGGTTCCGCTCACTTACGGCTCTGCGCAACCCCAGCTCGACTTCATAGAGCCGCTCTTGGCACCTCGTCAAGCACAACCTCGTCCCCCCTAAGCCAACCTCGGGATGTGTGCTTTCCCCCGAGCAAGTAGGCTCGACAGTTTGAGTCACCACCGCAAGCTGAAAAGAAGTCGAAGCAAACAACAAATTTTCAACACTTAGCCGAATCCCTACACTTAGCCAAATTTCAAGAGTTTTTTGAGAAAGTTATGACAGAGAGACGCGGTGTCGAGCCCAAAAGGATGTTTTCATTCATTACAAAAAAGCGGTGGCCAGTCCGTGATTAGGCGTTACACTTAAGAACTCAAAAAAGCAGAAGAAAAGAAAAAGCAAGCGAAGTCAGGGCGCGACCTCTTTCCCGGGGCGGGCGAGAGTGGGTGGGGGCCAACGTCCCTGAAGGGGTCACCACTGCCAGCGGGGTGACCACAGACCCCTGGGCCTCGCCGACGACCTCAACCTCAGGCTCGACTTCGTCGTCCCCTTCTTCTTCTTCTTCTCCCTCCGACTCGGGGTCGAAGCCTTCGACGTGGCCCGGGAACAATCTCCATCCCGAACAGTCCACCTCGGGGTATGCCTTCGACACCTGGGCGAGGGCTTCGGCGTAGGCTTTGGCCATGTTCTGGGCAAGAAAGCCTTGCACCTTCACAATGGTGGCGTCCTCGGCCTCCTTCACCGCGATAGCCTTGGCCTCCGTCGCTTAGGCCAATTGTTTGGCCGCCTCCTCCTTCTGGCGAAGAAGGTCGCCCTCCAGCTTTGCGACCAGGCCCTCAAGGTATTCGACCCTCGTCGTCCTCCCTTCGAACTCGACCCTGAGCTTGTCGAGCTTGTTCCCCATGCGAGCTTTTTCCTTCCGAGCTTGGTCGAACTCCTGCTTCAGCTCCTTCTCCAGAGCCGTCAACCTCTCCGAGAGGTGACAGAAGTGGACGATGATCTGCGACAGGAAACGAGGTGTTCAAAGAGTTAGAGAAATTAGACATAAGAAAAACCAATGACGGCAAAAATTCAACACTTACCGAGACCGCCGAGCGAGCAATCTCGATGACATCGTCGCCTTCCAGCCTGGCCTCCATGGTGGCCCGATCCTTCGGCGTCGCCAGGTGCTTGACCACCTGCATGCTCACCAAGGAGTTGCCCAGGAGCCCGTCATGTTTCCGAACCTGCCAGTCCGGAACATGAATCCTCTTGTGCTCCTCGGTCAGGAGCTCCTCGGCCACCACTGTCAGCGGGGGCGTCGCCATCTTGAGGGCTGCGGCGATCGGAAAGTCACCAGCCTCGGTTGTCGTCGAGGCAACTCCTTCGGCCACGGTTGGGCTTCCCAGGGTCTCCACCTCCTCGACCACCTCCGTGACCCTTGGAGTCTTCGCAGTCGGCAACTTGGTGGCCACCCTCTTGTGCTTCTTCGGCGCCTTGCTAGCAAGACCAGCCCTCAATGCCAGCACAGCGTCGTAGTCCATCGCCTCTGCATTAAAAATGAAGTGTGTTAGCACAATACAAGTCGTAAAAGATGAAGTATGAAAAAGAAAGGACGGAAACATAAGAGAAGCCGCGTACTGGGATCTACGTGGCAGAGCCTTCCCCTGAACAGAACATCCTCGGTCAGCTCCCGCCAATCGTACTTCGGCCGATCAAGAAGTGTCCGAACTGCCTCTTCCTCTTCGGGGCGAAGCTTTGGGAACGCCTTCAACCTCTTCGGCACCTCCTCCACTCAACTAGAGGGGATAGGCCAGGCCTCCGCACTCCGCACTATCAAATACTTATCACGCCAGTGCTTTATGGAGTCGGGGCATATAACGAGCCTACCGCCATGCCTCAGAGCCAAGTAATACCGGAACTCCGACCGGTTCGCTTGATGAAGCCGTTAGATCGTCCGAAGTACACTCAGCTCCGGCTCGATCCCAGCGGCTTGGCAGTGAAGCACGAAACCATTTATGACTCTCCACGCATTCGGCATAAGTTGGATGGGGCTGACCCCAAACCACCTAAGAACAAGGGTTGCGAACGGATGGAGAGGTAGCTGAGCCCCGGCGATAAAGGCATCAACCGGCCAGCAACACATAGTCATTGGCAGCGGCGAGTTGGCCCTAACCCCGAGACCCGGCAGCATAAGTTCGTACTCCTCCGGAATGTGGAAACAATCCCGGATCACTGCCAAGTCTTCTTCGCGGAGGATCAACACCGTCTCATCAGCCTCGATCGTCTCCCTCGCCTCATTCTCATCAAAAGTCCTCCCCCTTCCGTGAACAATACGCTCGGCATGCTCCTCCGGAAGTTCTCGAACTCTGTGAAGCCCAGTCAGTGGTCCCGGCAACCTGCCAAACGGCCCCATGCGCTTTGGATCCTCCACGATCGTATCTTGACCGAACACCTTCTTCCTCTTATCTAGCCGACTCGGAGTACGGGCTTCGGCAACTTGAGGGGAGGGCTCGGACCAAGAAGAAGACGACTCGGAGACAGAGGAAAGAGACATATTTATACTTGGAAAGAAACTAAGTATAAATTACCTTAAAGAGATATGTTGTCGGAAACTTCACCGGAAAACGGACGACGATCACCTGAAGCTCTCGCTAAGCACAAATCACTGCCTGAGTAAAACAGTGGAGAAGTGAAAAATGAGAGGGGGGGTAAGGTTTTATAGAACGAGGCGCGCAAAACGAGGTTAATGGGCCCAGACTGCCAGCCCATTTACGCAAAATGACAAAAACAATCTGAACCGTCACCTTGTTTACCACGCCAAGCCACTGTCCCATCTGACAGGAACTCAGAGGTAATCACATTAAATAAGCGTCACATCCGTCAGAGCAGTCAGAAGCTCAGAAGCCATCACATTTAATGGCTGCCACATCTGTCAGGAGCGCAGAAGCCGCCAACTCCGCAGGGCGTGCTCCGCCAAAAATGACAAGTCAAAGACTTCGGCACCAGCTGACGAGCGTTCTTGACACCGACCATGTTACATGGAAAGTTGTACTTCGGCACCAGCTGCCGAGCGTTCTCGCCACCGACCATGTTACATGGAAAGTTGGACTTCGGCACCAGCTGCCGAGCTTTCTTGACACCGACCATGTTACATAGAGTTGGACTTCGGCACCAGCTGCCGAGCTTTCTTGACACCGACCATGTTACATGGAGTTGGACTTCGGCACCAGTTGCCGAGCATTCTTGACACCGAACTTGTTACATGGAAAGTTGGACCTCGGCACACGCTGCCGAGCGTTCTTGTCACTGACCATGTTACATGGAAAGTTGGACCTCGGCACACGCTGCCGAGCGTTCTTGACACCGACCATGTTACATGGAAAGTTGGACCTCGGCACACGCTGCCGAGCGTTCTTACCACCGACCATGTTAGATGGAAAGTTGGACCTCGGCACACGTTGCCGAGCATTCTTGACACCGACCATGTTACATGTAAAGTTGGACCTCGGCACACATTGCCGAGCGTTCTTGCCACCGACCATGTTACATGGAAAGTTGGACCTCAGCACACGCTGCCGAGCGTTCTTGCCACCGACCATGTTACATGAAAAGTTGGACTTCGGCACCAGTTGCCGAGCGTTCTTGACACCGACCATGTTACATAGAGAGTTGGACCTCGGCACACACTGCCGAGCGTTCTCACCACCGACCATGTTGCATGGAAAGAACTACCTCGGACCTCGCCGAACTCCCTCTCCGCACTTACAACCTGGCCGAGGTGCCTCTGCTCTTCGGCAGAAGGTGCTGAACCACCCATGAACTTCGGCCTCCTTGGCAGCGAGCGCTCGAAGGGGACGGCGGTGTGGTACAAGCGTGTAGGCCACACAACGAAGGAAACAACCGAGCCGTTCGCCAAAAAATTGCGAAAAAATAACTAAAAATTCGGGAAAGTTAAGGAAAACTCCTGGAAGATAATTATGAAGTTGGGGAAACATTTTCTAATCCCCAAGCGAGTGATTATTGCTAAGGACAAACTATTAAGACCCCCGAACGACGGATCGACACTTCGCAAAGTTAGACGAATATTCCTGCGAAAACACCACATGACCAGAAGAACTTAGAGTGCAACCAACTTGAAAAATCACCGCACTACCTCCTTCAAAGATTCAAAACCTTCCATTTGGACTCCGATACAACTCCACTAGCCATTGAAACAGTAAAAATACTCCTCAAAGGCTGATAAAAACTCAGTCTTCGGGAGTGGGGGGCTCGTGATATGGCTAAAAATGGGGTTAAATCGGAACCGTCCAAATCGGGCACGAATCTTGAAGCCTAGGGGTAAAACGGTAATTTCACCCACCAATAGGTCAGAAGCGGGTACGGGTTCTCCTCGAAGACCCACTAACCCGCGAACGGATCCACCTCAATTGGGTGCGGGTTTCAACCCGCAGCAAACCCGGTCCAGAAAGGATAGAATTAGGGTTTCTGATTAAATCCTAATCAACGGCCCTGATTCATACTTATCCTTTTACTGGGGATTAGGGATTACATTCCTTATCTAACTACAGGGATTACATTCCTAATCTGACCCCCAGCGATGCCTATAAATACCCCCCATCCATCTCCATTAAGAGGTAATCAATCTTTTGCCAATTTACGGTCTTTCATAATCACTTCTGATTACTGACTTGAGCGTCGGAGGGTGCGTCGCCGGGAACAACCCCGGTGTCTCGCACTTTTTGCAGGTGAACGGCGGGAGCATCGGTCAAACTCCGGCGGAACAGGTAACAGGTTTGTTATTCAAAGTTTCCCAAGAATCCACAAATACTATCTGTTTGGCCCCACGCCAAATTTAGCGACAACAATACAATATCAAGATTTTAAAAACCATTTAACTCTCATTTTTCATATAAAAGACTATTCTTTTATTTGTACGAAAATGGTCAAAAAACTTTATGTCTTCTTAATTTGTCTCTTTTCAAAGAGAAAATTCTAAATTGGTAATTCTGAAATGGGTTACTCTTTATTCAACTAATAATTTCCTCCTTTTTCTTCTTTTATCAATAAAATCCAATCCTTTTCTTAACTTAGCCCTAACTACAAAAATGTTCATTTCTTCTTTCTTTCCAACAAAACAACATGTAAAAGTTTGGGGATTTTTGTATCAATCTTATTAACAATAAACATGTATGATTTGTTAATCAATCTACTTTCATAACAAGGAGATTTTCTCATAGTTCACATCATATAAATGACAAATTTATTCAAATTGCATTTTTCCACATTCATGAATAACTCAACATAAAGATTCACAATTTCTTAATTAACAAACGAGCATATTATCAAATCATCACCACAATATTTCTACACATCATTCAAACAATTTTCTACTTATTTTATGCAATTTCACATGGGTTCATTTTCTCCATGGTACGAACATAAAGTAATATTTTCTTTTCTTGTTTATTTTAACATGATTACACACTTAAACCTAGCATGGTAACTAATTAGAAGTTGGAGAAAATTGCCCACCTCTAATGAAGTGAAAACAAACAAGAACTCCTAAAGGATCTCCTAGAATGAACAAGCAAAGCTTTCGCCTCCTAGATTGAGCCACCAATTGACTTCTCCTCCTTGCTTGTATGGGACCCGAGCCTTCTCTCCTTACTCCTTGAGGTATGCCGGCCACTCCTTGGATGAGGAACACACACAACTAGCACTCAATCTTTTGACTCACAACTATCTTAATTTTTTACTCACAATCTTGTCTTTCTTTCTTTCTTTTTCAATTCTTTTTCAAGTGTAAATGTGAGTGAATGAGAGGGGTATTTATATTAATTTGGAGTGAAAATGGGGGGCTAGGATTTCTTCAACTGGTTAAGGATCAATGGCCAAGATGAATTAGGGAGTTGTAGCAACTACCCATGATGGAGCAACCACCTCTCCACTTCACCCATCTCTCCTTCTCTCTTTGAATAATCCGGCCTACACTATGGTGCACTTGCACGTGCTAGTGCAATGCACATGCAAACTGTACCCCTACCAAAAGTTTGTTCATGTAATTTAATTAATTGTTTACTAAATTGGTCTACACTACAAGTTAGGTTAATTAAAAGAGAAATTAAATTAATTGGGCTTACTAATGGGCGAAAAGACCATGGGCTTTAGTGAATTAATTAATAAATTAATTATAATGGGCTAGAAAGAGCTAATTCGGCCTAGGATTTAATTAGGCTTTAAAAATAGATCTTTTAGGAAATAAAGAGAATAATTACTAGCTCAAGCTATACAGAAATATTTTTCTCTAGAAAAATGCATATGAAACTATACGTGCAAAACACGTAAAATCACAAACTCTTATAAATACAAATTTAGGATGTTACAGACACTAACAAAGATGAGCCCTAAAAATCCCAGAAGGATGCCACTGGTCAGTGCCGCCACCTCCTATGCCTCGATTTGAGAAGTACACCCCCTAAATGAAAGCATATCCGTCATCCTTATGGAGGTTGACAAGGATGAGATCCTTCGATCTATCCCCAAGATGAATTCCTCGAGCAAGAGGCGACATAAAACCAAGTGGTGTCCCTTCCACACAGATCATGGTCACCTTACAGATAATTGTCGAGCCCTTGAGGATGAGGTAGAAGCGTTGCTCCGACAAGGATGCTTGGCCAAATTTGCCTAAGTAAATGACACCGAACCCCCTCATCCAAGGAAAGCTAACAAGTGAGCAAAGAGGCCAACTGAGTCCCAGGGATCAGGACAGATGGAGATATTTCATGCTATCCATAGAGAACCTTTGGTGGGAGCCTCCAGCTCCTCGAGAAAAGCTTTTGTTTGGGAGGTAAATTCAATACACAACATCCCACCTCCAAAAAGCCCAAGAGCTAGCATCACATTCTCGGATCGAGACTTGGAAGGTGTCTGAAAATCTCACTGTAACGCAATGGTAATCTGCATGTGTATGGAAAACCATGAAGTGCGCTGAGTTCTAGTCGATAACGATAGCTCAGTCAACATCTTCTTCCTGAATGTGTTCGAGAGCCTTAAGCTTAAGCGGGATCTCCTCAAGCCTGTCGGGTACACCCTCCATGGATTCTCTGGGGCCCCCATGATGATCGAGAGAATTGTACCCCTTGACGTAACCTTAGGGAAGGCTCTGGCTACTCGCACAGAGGCATTAGACTTCATGGTTGTCAATATGAAGTCTGCCTATAATGCTATATTGCGTCGTCCGGGGTTAGTTGCTCTTCAAGCGGTTGCCTCAGCTTACCACCTAAAAATGAAGTTCCCCACGGCTACAAAAGTAGGGGAAGCCAAGGGGAGTCAGGAAGCTGCTCGGGCGTGCTACACTGCTACAATAGGGGGCTCGATCATTCCCCTCGATGAACTCCCCCTGGATATGGGACAAGCCAGCTCTGAATCCATGGATGAACTAGTAGAAATCCCTTTCTTCGAAGAGGATAAAGCTAAGTGTTTCCAGGTGAGCAAGACACTCCCCTGCCAAGTCAAGGAGTAACTTATCACCTGTATCAGGGAGAATCATGACTTGTTCGCTTGGACAGCCGAAGATATGCTTGGCATTGCCGAAGTCCTAATTATGCACGGTTTAAGTGTGAAGCCGGAAGCCAAGCCTGTCCAGCAGAAGCGCCGCAAATTTGCACCCGAAAGGCAGCAAGCCATTAAGGAAGAGGTTGAGAAGCTCCTAGCAGCCCGATTCATCTAGGAAGCTATCAAAATGACTAGCAAATGTTGTAATGGTCAAGAAGGCCAATAGAAAGTGGAGAATCTGTATAGACTTCACCGACCTCAACAAAGCATGTCCGAAGGATCCCTTCCCTCAACCGAGCATAGACGCCTTGATAGATGCCACCTCAGGCCATGAGTTATTGAGCTTTATAGAGGCTTTTTCGGGATATAATCAGATCCAAATGTTCCCGACAGACATCTTGAAGATACCCTTCATCACCAATTAGGGGCTCTATTGCTATCAAGTTATGTCATTCAGGCTGAAGAATGCCAGAGCTACGTATCAACTCTTGGTGAACCAAGTCTTTAGAGAACAAATTGGTCGAAAAATGGAAGTGTACGTGGATGATATGCTCGTGAACAGCCTTAGGAAAGAAGACTATGTAGCCAACCTCCAAGAAGCGTTCAAGGTACTCTGGATCAACAACATGAGGTTGAACCCCTCGAAGTGTGCCTTCGAGGTTGCCTCGGGGAAGTTTTTGGGATTTATGGTGAGTCAGAGAGGAATTAAAACCAATCATGAGAAGATCAAAGCCATCTTCGATATGTCTCCTCCAGCCATGATCAAAGAAGTTCAAAAGCTTACAGGCCGCCTTACCGCCATCAGATGTTTCCTATATAAGTTGGGGGAGAAATGCCTCCCTTTCTTTAAAGCTCTTTGGGGAGCAAAGAACTTCAAGTTGGGGGAAGAGCAGCAAGCAGCTTTCAAAGTCTCAAAGAACACCTCACCCATCCTCCCATCTTAAGAAAGCCCACACCCGGAGAAACCCTCTACCTCTACTTGGCCTCCTCGGATCAAACCCTCGGTGTTGTGTTGGTGAGAGAAGAAGATTGGTTGCAGAAGCCGATCTACTATATAAGCAAGGTGCTCCATGATGCTAAACTCCGGTACTCGAAGATGGAGAAGATGGCATATGCTCTAGTGACAGCCATCCGGAAGCTCAGACCATACTTTCAAGCACACTCCATATGGGTCCTCACCGATCAACCACTCAAGCAAGTCCTCTACAAACCTTAAAGCTCGGGAAGACTCATGAAGTGGTCTATTGAGTTAAGCCATCATGATATCACCTACCACCCCAGAACCATGATTAAGGCCTAAGCTTTGGTTCATTATCAAGAGCACAATCCTTGATCCTCCCGAGGAAGAAGACAACCCCCCACTTTGGAATGTCTACGTGGACGGTTCATATTGCCTCAAAGGGAGTGGAGCCGGGGTAATCTTGATCAGTCTTGATGAGTTCATCCTCCAATACTCGTTGCGCTTTAGTTTCCCAGCTTCTAAAAATAAGGTTGAGTAAGAAGCCTTGATCGCTGGCCTCCTTCTAGCAAAGATGGCAGGGGCACAAAGAGTTGGAGTATTCAGTGACTCCAAATTAGTGGTGAATTAGATTCGAGGAGAATACGAGGCAGGGGATGACCGTATGGTCAAATACCTGGCACATGTAAAGAAGATCATGTCTACCTTCAAAGAAGCCGAAGTCACTTGCATTCCGGGAGAAGAAAATGGGCATGCAGATGCCCTCTCCAAGCTCACCTCCTCATTTTTCGACGAACTCGACCATACTGTACTGATTGAAGTCCTATTCAGACCAAGCATTAAAGAAGAGACCTTGGAACTCATGCCTATCCCCCTTCAACCTAACTTTCGGCACACAGGCCCTCATCCCTCTGGAAGTGGGAATACCTTCTCATCGCCTCATTTCATTCAATGAATAGCATAACTCGAATGACATCAAAGCCAATCTTGACCTCTTCCAAGAAGTCCAAGAAAAGTCTATCATCCGAAGAAATATTTACCAACAGAGGGTAGAAAGATTTTACAACAAGAGAGTTCGCCCGACAAACATTTAGGAAGGGGACCTCGTCATCCAAAAGCTAGAGATATCGAACCACTGGAAGAGGGGGAAGCTAGCCTCTAATTGGGAAGGGCCATACAAAGTCTCACTAGTTATTAGCCCAGGAGCCTACCGACTTGAAGACTAGGAGTGGAAAGATATTCAAACTTGGAATGCCTAGCCCCTCATGAAATATAAAAAGAGCGCTTAACGCCCTCACTTAGTAGTTTGTTTTAAACATGTAATAAAGGATGATGGTTATAACGGCCCCAACATGTAATAATGGCTTGCATCAAAGCAACCACTTAGTTTGATTTTTTCAATAAAATTAGTCTTTTCTTTTTGCAAAATTTCCTTGTACAATTCAATAATTTTTTGAACAACTCAGCCTAAGGGAAGCAATGAATTAGACATATGGTATGCCCCCGAGCAAACACTATCAATTCGCCAAGCACTCCAACAGATAATTGCAGGATTCATTCATGATGCATAAAGTCGCAAGGGCACGCTTGCCTCCGAGCAAATGTGTCGGAGTGTATCTCGCCATACGAGTGCCCAACCCTGGACGAGTGAAGAGTCCATTCATGGTTCCTAGAACTGCCCTAACCACATGCTCCTGAGCAAGTGTAAGGTGTTTGGTTCTCCATCCGAGTGCTCCCAAAACTTGTCGTCATTACCATTCGGAGTCCACTTGCGGTTCATAGGAACACTTCGGCCACTTGCCCCCGAGCAAGAAGGCGGGGTTCGGTTTGCCGTTCAAGTGCTCCTAAAACAACCCGGACAGGTGCGGAGTCCATTTGTGGTTCATAGAAGCGCCCTAGCCACATGCCCCCGAGCAAGTGTACGGGCTCGGTTCGCCATTCGAGTGCTCCCAAAACTCATCATCATTACTGTTCGGAGTCCACTTGAGGTTCATAAGAACACTTAGCCACTTGCCCCCGAGCAAGAAGGCGGGGTTCGATTAGTCATTCGAGTGCTCCTGGAACAACCCGGACAAGTGTGGAGTCCATTCGTGGTTCATAGAAATGCCCTAGCCACATGTCCCCGAGCAAGTGCACGGGGTTCAGTTCACCATTTGAGTGCTCCTGAAACTCATCGTCACTATTGTTCAGGGTCCACCCACGGTTCATAGAGCCGCTTTAGACACTTGCACCAAAGCAAGTACACAAAGTTTGCCTTGCCGTTTGAATGCTCATTAAACAAACAAACACTTAAAAAAAACACAACTCACAGAGACGTTTGCTCAAACACTTATGGGAATTTTATTTCAAAAGAAGAACTTGGTTACAAGTTATATTGAGCGAAAAGCCTCTACAGGTTACAAAATCTCATTCAGCGCCATCTTAGCTCTTTCTTGGTAAAGGGATGCTCCTCTTAAGGGACACACGAGGTCTGCGGCTTCCAATAGACACCTGAGCACTATTTCATTCTCTCGAACCATCTGATGGGATATCTAGACCCGTGAGTCGGGTCATACCTTTGGGACCCACTGCTCTTGTCGCCCAGCTAGACGAACCGGCTACTCCGCTTTGGGCATCTTCCAAATTTTGTGGAACTCTAAGCAAACGTAAGGCCAGCTAATGAAATGATCTCCCCGAGCGTGCTCTTCACGCGAACAAAAAGTGCTCCTAGCATTACTACCATCGAGAAGTCATTTCAACCAATGAATTTCTACCTCTTCTTCAACGAGCCCTTCTTTTAGAGAATCATCCCTCACGTCCCCCTTTTTCAGGGGCCATCACAAGGGAAACGAAAACCAAGATTTTCTTTATCAGGTATCAAACGGGAATTGTGAGCAAATAAAACACCTTTAAGTAGTATCAATACTGTTACATGGATCGTAAACGATCGGGAATCGACGGGGTATTTGTGCAAATAGGTATAATCCATATAATTGCGGAAACTACCAAAATCAAACAGTTGACAACAATAATTATAAGTGTACGAAAGAGAAAGAACTCCATTTTTGTAGTTCCTATGATGCACTTGGAGGATTCAAACGAGGAACACCAGCATACGTCGAACCACTTGATCTAGTTCCCACAGAAAATTTGAGGATTGTTCTCCTAAGATGAGCTGCTTCTAAACTCCTCTCAAGCACTACGTTCTTCAGATCGTCTCTTTTGGTGGTAACCGCAAGCAAAAAGCGACCAAGAACTCTGAGCCTCGAGGATTCTCCAGTGGTCGCTTTTTTCGAAGGGTGATCTTCTACACCAACTGGAGTCACCTCTCACAGGATCTCATCATTACGTCTTGCTTCTATATCCCTTAGGGACAACACTCTTCTCATATGACCAAGCTCCGCTTCAGCTTTTGAAAGCCTCTCCCGTGAAGAAGCAAGTCCCAACTCTGTCACCTGGAACTTGGTACGAAGGTGGGAAATCTCGCGATCGTGAAGATCATATGCGTCATACACAACAACCTACAGACGAAATGAATGATAGATCACTCTAATGGAAACAAACAAAACCCCAGGATACAAAAAAACCCATGAAGCTCAAATATCACACAAGATGCAAAAGACTTACAAAAATTTTATTGCAATGTAGAGATACAACAAGCAGTGGCCAGTCCGCTATTAGACATCAATACAAGATCAAAAAACAAAATAAAGCCAACTAGCTAAGTGAGAAGTCAAGGGTCCACCTCGGTCGACTAAACCACGTGAGGAATAGGCTAATGAGCGCTTTCCTTAATTGCCCCCGGAGCCAATACCATAGTAGACAAGGGATCCGCTACAATGTCCTGATCCTGCTCCTCATCCCCCTCCTCTTCTCCCTCGTTCTCTTCTTCATCGCTGTCTGAAACGGCATCATAAAACGAGTACCCCAAATAGTTGAAGCTAGAGACTCGTGCTCTAACGTGGCGAAGAGCCCTGGCATTCGCCTTCTCTATGTTTAGAGCTAGGTACCCCTCGACTTGGTCCTTCACAGTCTTCACCGCATCCGCTCTCTCCTTAGTGGTACTATCCCTCTCCCTGGCTACAAGATCCCTCTCTCAGTCCGCCCGCTCCTTCTTTCGAGCCACCTAATCATTCGCCTTCGCCAAGGCCGATTCCAGCAATTCGATTTGTGTCACCTAGGTCTTCGATATGCACTTATCTTCCTCCAACTCCTTAGTGGTCTTTGCCCACTCCGCAAGGTCGCTGTCACTCATCGCCTTTAGCTCATTCTCCTACTCCGCCACTCGCTTCAACAAGTGGCTGAAGTGGCAAGTGATCTACAAAAGAAAATAGATTCGAAGTTACAAAGGAGAAACCAACTTTATTATTTCGTGTGCTGAAATAAAATATTGAATGCTTGCTGCCATGTTAGCCCTGGATATCTTCAAGGCGTCGTCGCCCACAAACCCTGCATCCATCGCCGTTCTATCCTTTGGGGTCGCAAGGTGATGGACTGCCTGTGTACAAGTACCAGAGTTCCCAAGGAACCCATCGTGCTTCATCACTTGCCAGTCCGAGACGAAGAGCATTTATGCTCCTCGGTAAGAATCATCTCCGCTGTCGTAGTAAGGGGAGGAGCCTTGAGTGCAAGAGCAGCACCCAAAGTGAATACCCTGGTGGATGGGGCAGGTGAAGCAGAAGGTGGAGACTCTGAGTTCACCACCGGGGAGGCGATCACGGGACTCCTCGCAACCTTCGCCACCGAAGGTTTTGTAGCCGTTATCTTTCCCTTCTTCTCCTTAGGGGATTTTTCACCCAACCCCGCACACTTAGAAATAATCACATCGAAGTCCATGCCAGCAAGTCCTACAAAACAAGACACAAAGTGATTAAAACCAAAAATAAAAAAAAGAAGAAAAAGTAACTACGAAAGCGAAAGTATGGTTCAAAGGAAAATCAAAGATGCATACTAGGGTTGATCGGACTGAGACCCCTCTAAAGAGAAACTCTTTTGTCACTTCCCTCCAATTCATTGCGGGCTGATGTAAAAGTATTTTAACCATTTCATCCTCCTCTGGACTTAAGATGGGGCTGGCCTTCGCTATCTTCGACACTTCCTCTCTTCACTTGTGGGAATCACCTACAGCTCACGACTCCGAACAAGGAAGTACTTGTCCCTCCAGTGTTTGATTGAGTCAGGGTTGTCAATCAACTTCACCCCCCGACGAGGAGTAAGATAGTATCTAAACTCTGACCTATTCTTTTGATGGATCTTGTAGAGCCTCCTCAAAACATTCTATCGAGGCTCAATCCCCGCCGCATGGCAGTGCAGCACAAAGCCATTCACATGTCTCCACGTATTTGGCATATACTGGATAGGAATCAAAGAATACCATCGGAGAACATTGGTCGTAAGCGGGGGTAGGGGAGACAGAGGCCCGCAAGAAAAACATCAAACAGAAAGAAACATGTGTCAGGAGAAGTAGGCGTACATGCTCTAACGTCAGGGCCTGGCAATATAAGATTGAACTCTCTCGGGATCATGAAACACTCCCGAATGCTGTCCAAATCATCCTCCGTATACATCGAAGATATATCATCCACCTTAGAGTGCTCACGAGGCTTTTTATCCTCATACAATGGTGCCATCCCGTGCACCACTCTCGACAAAAGATCGATGGAGTAGTTTCGAACACCGCCGAGGCACGACAAAGGGCTAGGAAGCCCACCCAACTCCCCCACTTCTCTCATTCTCTCCGCTACTATCTCAACCACAACTGACTCTGCCACTCTCTTCCCTTTATCTACCTTTAAAGTTCGAACCAGTTGCCCATTTCCACCATGGCTCGAAGGGAAGGTCTCATCTCCCGAAGACACCCTAGACATATTCGATAATATATATATATATATATATATATATATATATATATATATATATATACCTTGGATGTGACAGCTACAGTCGAAAAGCTCACCGAAAAAAGTGAATACCTGCTGCAACTATTGGTAAGTTCACCAGAGAAGAAAAGATTTTGAGGATGAGAAATGAGAGAATAAGGGAGGAGTGGAGGGGGTTATGGGTTTTGTAGCAAAAGGGAGATGACTCTTGGGCTCCCGAAGCTCATGGGCCCCCAACTGTTAGGAAAGCCCAAGAGCAAGAGAAGCCCAATAGTCATGAAGACAAAATTATGAAGGTAACCTAACGGTCATGAAGGCAAAATGACAAAAGAAGTCTAACAGTTAGGAAGATCGAATGACAAATTTGTTGACTGGTCAATGGTCAACAGGGACACATGTCGCGCAGCCAAACCACCTCCAGTGTTCAGTGGCGTGTGCCGAACAAACGTGCCCCTGATCGAAAAGTCAAAGAAAATCAGTTGATTGGTCAATGGTCAATGGTCAACAGAGACACATGTCACGTAGCCGAACCACCTCCAATGTTTGGTGGCTTGCGCCGAACAAACATGCCCCTATCAAAAATCACCAAAAATCGATGACTAGTCAACGGTCAATGGGACACGTGTCGCGCAGCCGAACCACCTGCACTGTTCAGTGGCTTGCGCAAAAAAAACGTGCCCCCGATCGAAATCACAAAAAACTGTTGACTGGTCAATGGTCAACGGGGACATGTGTCGTGCAATCGAACCACCTCCAGCGTCGGTGGCTTGCACCGAACAAACGTGCTCCCGATTGAAAAGTCATTGAAAATCGTTGACTGGTCAACGTTCAACAAGGACACGTGTCGCACAGCCGAACCACCTCCAGCGTTCAGTGGCTTGCGCCTAACAAACGTGCCCCTGATAAAAAATTAAAGAAAATTCATTGATTGGTCAATGGTCAACGGTAAACAGCTAGACATTTCACCTCCAACGTTCGGTGGCTTGTGCCGAACAAACGTGCCCAAGATCGAAAAATCACCAAAAACCTTTGACTGGTCAACGGTCAATGGGGACACGTGTCGCTCTGCCGAACCACCTCCTGTGTTCGGTGGCTTGCCCAGAACAAACGTACCACCGCTCGAAAAAACAAAAAAAATAGTTGACTGGTCAACGGTCAATGGGGACACGTGTCGCGCAGCCGAACCATCTCCAGCGTTCGGTGGCTTGCGCCGTTACCGAACAAACGTGCCCCCGACCAAAAAATTACCAAAAATCGTTGACTGGTCAACGGTCAACGAGGACATGTGTCGCGCTGCCGAACCACCTCCAGCGTTCGGTGGCTTGCGTCGAACAAACGTGCCTCCGATCAAAAAATTGAAGAAAATCCGTTCACAATTCAATGGTCAATGGCCAACGGGGACACGTATCGCGTAGCTGAACCACCTCCAGCGTTCGGTGGCTTGCACCGAACAAACGTGCTCCTGATCGAAAAATTACCGAAAACCGTTGACTAGTCAATGGTCAACGGTAAATGGAGACAAGTGTCGCGCTGCCGAACAAACTCTAGCGTTCGGTGGCTTGCGCTGAACAAACATGCCCCCGATTGAGAAATCGAAGAAAACTGTTGGCCGATCAACGGTCAATGGTCAACGCCGTGTGTCTTATAGCTGAACCATCCCCATCGTTTGGCGCAGTGTTCCGAGCAAACGTGCCCCCATGCTAAAAAGGGACACTTTGCTTTAACCGTTCAACGCTTCAAGACTACTCGATCTCCGAGATTCTCGAGCCAGTCGCGATCGACGCACTAGATCACGCCACATCATCAATTAATTTTTAATTCCTTTATTTAGTTATAAAATCAAATTAATTATTTAATAATTCTGAAAATAATTATTAAAAATCTTTAAAAAGTAATCAAAAGTTCTGAAAAAATAATAATTAATTCAGAAAAAATGTTTTTAAAATTCCGAAAAATAATTATTAATTCAGAATAATTAATTAAAATTTTCGATAATTAATTATTAAAAAATCACAAAAAATAAAGAAAATTCTAAAATTAATTTTGGGTATCTTTCATACTCAGAATAATATCGTTACACGTCGAGCCAGATCCAGACTTTTCCGAGAACTCCGATAAGTTCTGTAAACCCCTGAAAACGGACAAACTACTCGTCAAAGGCAGAGAAACTCAGTCTTCAGGAGTGGGGGGCTTATAATATGGGTACAAGTAGAACCTAATCAGGACCGTTCAATCGGGCACGAATCTTAAGGATCTAAGGGTAAAACAGTAATTTCGCTATTCACGGGTCCGTAAAATGGGAATTGGGAACCCAACAACCCAAAATGGGTCTGTTTAACTGGGTTATCTTACCAGCCTAATGAGAATGGGTCTGATTGTTTAAATATGATTTAAACCCGTGATTATCCATAATGGGTGGTTCAAAAACCATATCTCTTATCTTGAAGGAAGTTTAAACTCTCCTTTACCACTCTTATCTCTTCATGAAGAAGTGATAACTGATTCAATCCAAAAACATAGGAAAGTCAAGATAAATCATTATCTTGAAACTGACCAAAGTGACTATAAATACCCCCTACCTCCACCAGAACTGGTAATCAGTATTTTCTCCCCAAAAGCTCTTTCAAAGTCTTCTTGATTTCGTACTTGGGCGTCGAATGGTCTGTCGCCGGGATCAACCCCGATGTCTCAGACATTTTGCAGGTTAGCAGAAGAGATCATTACCACACGAATCAAATCCTACAGCGCAAACGAGTCAGATCGTCAAGCCAATGGTAGTCAAAGGTCGTCAACACCATTGAAAGTGAAAAGGTCAAGTTCTTGATTGTTCCTCCAAAGAATCCACATCATCTGATTGCTCCCATACCAAAAAAAGCAGCAACAACTATCATGCATTTGTTTTTGAATGTGCAAGTGGAAAGAAACAAATTTTCTTGGATTAGACTATCTTCGAGAATCAATCAAACTAGGGCTTGATATGTCAATTCAGTCCATTACATGATGCATTTGATGGTAATTTATTCTGCATAGGCCATCGCCTTGGTCGTTGTTGGTACTTTCGACCAACTCTCGTAGCTTAGGGGAAGGATACGAGGATTTCTTGCTACTACACCGCAAAATTTGCCAAGCTTATTACCGGCCTCTCCAATTGGTTGATTGACATTGTTGCTATTCACCATTATCTTTTCATTGTTTGGGAGCTTCCATATTTCCTTCATCTTCATCGGCCCCCTCGACCTCCTCGAGGTGGTGGGCGTGCTACCTTCACCCACCTCGATTGTAGTAGCACCTGCATCCGCTGCCCCTCCAATATATTCCATAGGATGCGGGCTAGAATGTCCCGTTCTAGGAAGCTCTACGGCCTCCTCTTGGTCGTGCACAATCCTAACCAACTTCCTCTTCGTTCTCGCCATATGTCATATGTTTAAAGAAAAAAAATCAGATTAATTATAAATAAATCAACAAAATAACATATGAAAAATAATGACATTAAAACAATGAGTTCTTAATACAACCACAATTCATCACAATATACCAACAGTTTTTAGCTTTCACATTAAATAACATTCTTTATAATTACTTAAACATTAAGTTCCACTAATTAACGGTAGTGACATATATGAAAACAACTAAAACTTTGTCCTTTTGAAAAATAGGAGTCAATCTGAAATTTAAGTTTCATAAATTAAAGCTCATGTTCTTTAAATAAATTGAGTAACATATGTATATCAATTCCAAAAAATACATAAATATCTAACTAAGCACACATCATATGTATTTATCTACTTTAGTGAATTAGGCAAGCACTTTCATATTCTCAACATATGTGTTCATCTACATTAGTGAATTAGGCAAACACTTTCATATTCTCAACATATGTATTCATCTAACTAAGCATATAACTATTTTGTTTAATAAACTCATAGAAAAATAGATACCCAAAATTTAGTGAATTAGGCAAACACTTTATATTCTCAAGATAGTAAAATAGAATTGGCTAATACAACATCAACATTAACGAATTCCTTCAATAAAAACATGCCTAAAACAATCAACACACGTATTCTCAAGAACAAAAAAAAGTGATACATGCCCCTTAACTGCATTGTTCCATCACTTGCCTACATTAGCTATAACAAAGCATACAATAGTAGTACATTCATATATGAGTCCATCAAATCCAAATTAAAACTAAAATTCGAATGTGGACTATATATCAACAACTACACTAGACACTTATGCGAATAAATAATTATCACAAATTTTAGAATTAGATGATTAAATATTCGCGACAACCAAATCAACCAATCTCAAAGCCAGATATAACATCAACCAATTTCACAAGTGACATAACCCTAACTTTCCTAGAGTGCAGCAACAATTCAATATTACTTAGTCGCCAAAGCAAATTCTTTCTAACAAACAAGTATATCATTGTGCCTATTATCGAAATTGAAGACCCCTCTATATCTATCCCAATTCCTTATTATGTGAGCTGTAATTCCTTAATCAAATTTTGAAACATAAGAACAAGATTTATAAATTACCGAAGTTGCCGATTAGGGAAAGAGCGCCGGCGGAAGGGGGAGAGTGTCACACCCTGCTTCCCAAAAATACGGAACACAAGCATGTGACTTGCGTCATCCATAAGTTGTTTACCCATTCAAGTCAATAATATAAACAATACAATAATAATATCTGGAAACAAATAATAATATTTGGGTCATGAGCCCAATACAATAATAAATCCAAACACAATGACAATAAGTTTCGATGCAATAAGTCCAATGAAACAACAATCAACTAGAAAGCAATAAATCTTTAGAAAGCTTGTTCTCCAATTTCTGTAAGTAAATTCTCCATGATTACCTGTAAACACTTCATCTAAAAGAAGGAGAAAAATTGTCCTTAGAGCAAGTCATGGAAAGCAAGTAGAGAAAGCAAGGAACAGTGGAATAACGATATAACAATGAATTCAAAGGATCAACATGAATCAATAATAATGGACCATAGCAATAATCAATATCAATGATAGTCAATGAAATGGTTATAAACAATGATTCAATATTCGATATCAATGTGCAATGGTCGATATCAATAACACTTAGGCAATATACGATATCAATAGAAATGATGATGTTCAGTATACAATGTCGATGTTGTGTCAATTCTTAAGTCTATTAATTTTTAAGCCTAACCAATGCACGTACTACTACATCCCATACTACAGGTTCGATGCATACAATCAATGTCGTTTAGACTCTAGTGGTGAATTCTATAGATCATGTGTCGGTACGATAATTACTGATACGATAGCAACTTGTTGCACGATACACTATAATGATATACTGAAACGATACACTGAAACAATACACGAAAGATTGGAGTTTCGTAGTCAGCGCTCCAACAATCAATCGATAAAACACTGGCCGACACAGTCTCTATATTGTTCACTACTCAAGTCAATCCCTTAAACCCCGGCTTGTTAATTATTTTATCGATGCAACAATACATTATGCAATTTAGAGACATTAGATGAACGATAGTAACAATAGAAGAACATAGGATGATAACTTTGGATGGGACAAATAGAATGATGACAATAGCACATTAGGACCATGCAATACAACACATACACTTCAATTCATGCAATACAATGATATACGTATTATTATATTAAGGAAATCTGGAAAATACAATTCTGGAAAGCAAGAGGTCACTGTACAAAAATCAGTTTTTCCGCTGCTATAGAAATTAAAAATTGAAACCGTCAGAAATTCTGGAAACTAGACTTCCACACAATTTCAACGCATATTTAAAATACAAAATCCGACAATAGTAGCTAGGTCAAATACATCATTCTTTACAGATTACATGTTCTGACTGAAAATCGGCATCAAATTATTGTATCTTTAGAATAAGTGAAAACTGAATTATAAATTCATTAAAATCATTCATTAGACTTCTAATCATGTTATTTATCATTCTGGAAATTATCAAAGCATTATTCTAACATTAACTTAACTTTTAATAGTTTAAACACGAAAACATACATGAATCTGAAATTCTGGAAATAAAACACAGCATTAGTAAAATCATAACTTTTGCAATACAACTCGGAATTCAAAGATCTTAGATGTTCTAGAAACTAGAGATATAAAGCTACAACTCTTATTCAGAAAGTTATTAATTTTAATGTCAAATACTGGGTTGAAAATGTCTCACAAATTCCAGACAGACAATAAATATATAGATTTTCAATATATATCATGAAATAAAGCGATCTAACATGATGGGTTCCACTTCAGTTAGTCAATAAATCCTGTAATCAGTATGGTAGGTACAATAGCATGGTAAACATTATTAAGAACACACACATACACTAATTTAACAACAACAAAACATCAATCGATCATTCAAGCACACAACCTAGCTATTAATTATGTGATAAATTATTTGTGTGTTGTTTGTATGAATATACCCTACAATCAATACTACATTGATGCATGAAAGATTCAATTTTTGGAGTCAAAAAAGGCACAAAGTCGAGAATATTTGGGTTAGCTCGTGTAAAACCTCAATATACTCAACGAAAGAGGAACAATAGTATACAATACGATGAACGATTGGATCTACTTGCAAGAATTTCAATAAAAACTTGAATTTGATCCAATATTAATTCAAGAGGAAAGTGACTTGCCTTATGGACGATTAATTCAAATACCAAAGAATAACGGGATGAGAATCCCGGAGCAACGAACACGAACCCACGAAGAAGTACGTGCACACTACATGCAAGCAACACAGCAACATTAGAAGAAGCGGCAACAACGCCAGCAAGAGGGCAGCACAGTGGTGGCTGACGGTGACTTGGGTCGACATCGAGGGTGGCAGGCGGCACTGGCGTCGACTGGTGGCGTCGAGGGCGTCAGGGGGGGGGTTGGGGGGGCTTTCGAGGAAACAGAGGAGTAGCAGGGGCGTCGGGGGTTTGCTAGGTGTAGGGCGTCGCTGGCGGTGCTCGGGAGTGGTTGCCGGAGGGAGGTCGGGGAAGGTGTAGAAGCTTATCGGGGTGGGGTTTGGCTGACGGTAGAGAGGAGAGAGAGAGAAAGAGACGGCTAGGGTTTTAGGTTGAATTTTTAGGGTTTGAAATAGGGTAGTATTTATAGGATGCAATTAGGTTGTTGGGTTAATGGGCTAGGATCCAATAAGAATGGGTTTGGGTCTAGAAATAAATGCAATTGAATTTTGGGTTCAATAAGAGATGGATTTAAAGACAATAGGGTTCAAATAAAATACTCACAAACAAATAAAAATGAGATCAACAAGAAAATAGTCCAACCAGAAGAAAAAGAGTAGTTCATGAACAAAACTTATTTGAGATGATCAAGGAAAATATAGTATTTTATTCAATGCAAATAAAATATTACAATGAAGGGAAAAAAATGAAAAGAACGAAAATGGTAGTTACAATCTTACTCATCTTACAATAAAATTTCGTCATCGAAATTTAAGCAAGTAGTAATAGGGTAACCCCAAAGAAAAGAAAAAAACTATACAAAAAGATGGGGAAACTTCTTATGAATCTCTTCCTCAAGCTCCCAAGTCGACTTGCCCGACGAGTGATGATTCCAAGCAACTCGAACCTATTTGATGACGTTGTTCTTCAAAATCTTCTCCCGTCGGTCCAAAATCGAAACCAGACGAATCTCACAGGACAAATCTGGTCGAACGAACAATTCCGAGTAGTCAATAACATGACTATCATCTGTGACATACTTTCTGAGTTGGGAGACATGGAAGACATCATGCACTCCAGATAGAGCTGGCGACTACGCGAGTCTATAGGCCATCTTGCCTACTCGCTCTACCACATCAAACGGACCAATGAATCTAGGGCTTAGCTTGCCCCTTCCTCCAAATTGGATAACACCTCTCCATGGTGATACCTTGAGGAACACATGGTCACCCACTTTGAATTCCAATGGCCTACTGTGAATGTCTGCTCATTTCCTCTGTCTGCGGATGGAATGCAGTACTGAATCTCAGCTTACTTCCAAGACTATTTTGGAGACTCTCCCAGAATTGAGATCTAAATCTAGTGTCTCTGTTCGATATAATGCTGACAGGGATCCTATGCAATCTGACAATCTACTGCATATACTTTTCTACAAGGCTCTCCGTAGACTGACCAACTCTGAAGGGAATAAAATGAGCACTCTTCGTCAAGCGATCCACAATCACCCAGATGGCATTGTGACCCTTGGGACTTCTAGGCAAAACAGTCACGAAATCCATGGTAATGTTCTCCCACTTCCACTCTGGAATAGGAAGCGGTTGAAGAAGTCCAGCAGTCCTCTGATGTTCTACTTTCACTTGATGACAGATCAGACACTACGAAACAAATCTCGCCACAGCTATCTTCATACTATGCCACCAGAAGTGCAACTTCAAATCCCGATACATCTTTGTACCACTGGGATGAACAGAATACGGTGAGCAATGAGCTTCTTCGAGTAGCTTCTGCCTGTCTTCTCCCTTCGGAACACATAGACGAGTCCCAATGCGGAGAGATCCATCCTCATGAATAGCCATATCATTCCTGGAACCAACTTCGACTTCAGCTCAAAACTTCTGCAATTGCTCATCACCAGAATGTGCTTCCTTAATCTGATCCACCAAAGACGACTGTAACTGAAGAACCATACAACTTTGCTCGGAACCAGGCAAAACCACATCCAATTCTAATCTCCTCATAGTTTCCACAAGCTCATCCTGCTAAGTTAGAACCATGGCTACCAATCTTCTGCTCAAAGCATCATGCACCAAATTAATCTTACCAGGATGATACTTCAAACTGATATCATAATCTGCCATAAATTCCAACCATCGTCTCTGCCTCATATTCAGCTCCTTCTGTGTGAACACGTACTTGAGACTTTTGTGGTCAGTGAAAATCTCCACTCGGTCTCCAAGTAAGTAATGCCTCCAAAGCTTCAAGGTAAAAATCACAGCTACATGCTCCAAATCATGTGTAGGATAATTCTTCTCATGCTGCCTTAATTTTCTATATTAATATGCGAAAACTTTGCCTCGTTGCATCAAAACAGTACCCAAACATCTTCCTGAAGCATCACAGTGAATTACGAAACCTCCTGATCCATCCGGTATAGTCAACACAGGTTTTGATGTCAACTGATTCTTTAATTCAGCGAAGGCTTCATCACAGGACTCATCCCACACAAACTTCTGATATTTCCCAGTTAATTCGGTCAACAGTCCGGCAATCTTCAAAAAATCCTGAACAAACTTCCTGTAGTACCCTGCTAGACCAAAAAAACTCTGAACTTCAGATACTCACTTTGGCGTCGGCCAATCCTTAACTGCAGCAATCTTGGACGGATCGACAGAATCTCCTTCACCAGAAATGATGTGGCCTAAGAATGCCAGACGATCCAGCCAAAACTCGCATTTACTGAGCTTCCCATACAGCTGATTCTCCCTCAGTGTTTGCAAAACAACCTTCATGTGCTCAACTGCTCATCATGATTCTGAGAATATACAAGAATATCATCAATGAACACCACAACAAACTTGTCCAGAAAGGGAGATAAAACCCGATTTATCAAGCTCATGAACACAGCTCGAGCATTAGTAACTCCGAAAGGCATCACCAAGAATTCATAGTGCCCATATCATGTACGAAAGGCAGTATTCTGCACATCCTTGACTTTCACCTTAACTTGATGGTAACCAGAATGAAGATCCAGCTTCGAAAATATAAAAGTGCCTCCCAATTGATCAAATAGGTTATTAATCCTTGGTAATGGATACCGATTCTTCACTATGACAATATTCAGTTCACGGTAACCTGTGACTACCATCCTTCTTATTGACGAACAGTACCGGAGCTCCCTAAGGCGAGACACTCGACCTGATAAAATCTCTATCCAGCAACTCCTGAATCTACTCCTTTAACTCAGCCAGCTCAATGGGAGCCATTCTGTACGGACTCTTAGAGATCGGAGCTGTACCCGACTGAACATCAATACTGAACACCACTTCACGATCTAGCGGTAATCCCAGAAATTCCTCAGGAAAACATCTAGAAAGTCTCGCACAACCAACGGTGCAACATCACCATCTGCACACACTTCTTCCATCACTCCAGCTTCTTAACTTGTCAACTTCTCCACACAAGCAAGCGGTGTTTCACCGACACAGAATTCAAATTCCTGACGTTCTGGCATTCGGAACACCACCTTCTTCACACGGAAGTCAATTACAACATGAGTAACACCAAGCCAATCCATCTCTAAGATAACATCAAAACCAGAATTGTTAATGACAATCAGATGACAACAAAATCAACACCACCAATAATCAAAGGACTCTGCTTACAGATCAGAGAACATACGATAACACCTTCACCTGTAGTGATATTCCATGCTGCTGGCATAGCGCTGCTAGCCAAGTGATGCAGGTCAACGAAGTGGGAGGAAACAAAGGAATGAGTAGCACCAGAGTCAAAAAGAACATGATCGGGAAAGGAGTGAACAAGGATAATGCCTAGTAAGAAGTCAAGGATGAGAACATAATATGCAGAAAGCAAAATGCAAGAAACAGACATGAATGGGAGGATAACATGATAAAGAACGAAATAGAATAACATGATAGTAAGGAAATCAAAATAAAACAAAATTAAAGATATACCTGCAACAATGCCCAAAGCAGTTTAAGCATCGTGCGCAGTCAAGTTGTAGGCTTGACCACGACCTGCAGGAAGATTACCCTTAGGAGCAGCTCTCCTCTGATAAAAATCTGCCGCTAACGTGGGAGTGGTGGTCCACCATGACCACGAGCAAGCGCTCCCTGCGGAGTGGAACCTCCAACTGTTGCAAGGGGTCTTGACTTAGGGCAGTCACGAACCATGTGATCATTGCCTCCATACAGAAGGCACAAGCGATTTGCTATCCGACAGTCCTGGTGCAAGTGCCAGTCTTGTGACAGTACGAACAGATCAAATATAGCCTCTGAACAGCAGGTGGGTACGAGAATTCCCTAGCAGGAAGGGTCGGAACTGGCCTCCTAATAGGCCTTCCAGAAGGTATGGCAGCAACAAGGTGCAGAACAGATCGCTGAATGGCACACTTTCTCGTCCTAGTCTGCTTCTGAATTCTAGCAGCATCCAGGATATCATCATAAGAACGAAGTCGCAGGGCAGCAAAGCGATCTTGAATCTCAATATCCAAGCCCAACAAGAAACGAAGACCTCTATCTTCGTCATTCGCCACCATAGAAGTAGCAAAATGACTCCGTCGAGTAAATTTCACAGCGTACTCGTCCACGGTCTGACTCCCCTGAGTCAGTGAGACTAACTGTCGTTCCATTTCATTCTTGGTGGCATTAGGGAAGAACTTCGTGCGGAAGCTCTCAGTGAAGATGGACCAGTGGATGGGTCGCCTCAATCGTTCAGCCTCAGCTTGCCACCAGATGTGGGTAAGATCAACAAGTGGTATGCTTACGACATCCACACGATCGACATCCGATATTCGTGCTGCGGTCAACAGCTGCTCGGTCCGAATAAGCCATTGCTTGGCTTCAAGCGGACCCTCAGTGCTAGAGAATTTATTTGGATGGAGCCTTATGAAATCTGCCATATTACCGAGGCTCGGCGGCAACAATCCGAGTGCAAGTACAACGGGTTTCTTGTTGGTAGCTTCAAAAGCCACCCTCATCAGTTCGTTGTGCTCACGCTGCATCTGCATCATCTGCTGTATCATCTGTGCAATAGTCGGCTCATCAGACAGATCATCCCTAGCTCGGGAAGATGAAGCACCCTTTCTAACCATGGTCTGCAATAAAAATCAAATGGTTAGCATCCCAATCATAAGTTGGTTATCAATTATCCATGTGATTCCTGCACTGTACATACTATTGAGTCAACCGGTACAACCCAAATCTGACTAATATATCAGTCAAATCCAAACCTCCATATGTTAGTCATATTTGATTGATATATCATCCAAACCCGAGCTCTGATACCACTAAAAAACCTTGTCACGCCCTGCTTCCCAAAAATATGGAACGCAAGCACGTGACATTGGCCAAGCGAATGACTTGCGTCATCCATAAGCTGTTTACCCATTCAACTCAACAATATAAACAATACAAAATAATTATGCAGGAAATAATAACATCCACATGAACAATAATACTTGGAATAAATAATATGAGATAACCAAATATGATAATCCAACATCTGGAAAGAAATAATAATATCCGGGTCATGAGCCCAATACAATAATAAATCCAAATACAATAACAATAAGTTTCGATGCAATAAGTCCAACGAAATAACAATCAACTAGAAAGCAATAAATCTTTAGAAAGCTTGTTCTTCAATTCCTGCAGGTAATTCTCCTTGATCACCTGTGAACACTTCATCTAAAAAGATGAGAAAAAATGTCCTTAGAGTAATTCATGAAAAGCAAGTAGAGAAAGCAAGGAACAATGGAATAACGATATAACAATGAATTCAAAGGATCAACACGAATCAATAATAATGGACCATAGCAATAATCAATATCAATGATAGTCAATGAAATGGTTATAAACAATGATTCAATATTCGATATCAATGTGCAATGGTCGATATCAATAACACTTAGGCAATATACGATATCAATAGAAATGATGATGTTCAGTATACAATGTCGATGTTGTGTCAATTCTTAAGTCAATTAATTTTTAAGCCTAACCAATGCACGTACTACTACATCCCATACTACAGGTTCGATGCATACAATCAATGTCGTTTAGACTCTAGTGGTGAATTCTATAGATCATGTGTCGGTACGATAATTACTGATACGATAGCAACTTGTTGCACGATACACTATAATGATATACTGAAACGATACACTGAAACAATACACGAAAGATTGGAGTGTCGTAGTCAGCGCTCCAACAATCAATCGATAAAACACTGGCCGACACAGTCTCTATAATGTTCACTACTCAAGTCAATCCCTTAAACCCCGGCTTGTTAATTATTTCAACAATACATTATGCAATTTAGAGATATTAGATGAACGATAGTAATAATAGAAGAACATAGGATGATAACTTTGGAGGGGACAAATAGAATAATGACAATAGCACATTAGGACCACGTAATGCAACACATACACTTCAATTCATGCAATACATTGATATATGTATAATTATATTAAGAAAATCTAGAAAATACAATTTTGGATAGCAAGAGGTCACTGTAAAAAAAATCAGTTTTTCCCTGCTACAGAAATTAAAAAATGAAACCGTCAGAAATTCTGGAAACTAGACTTCCACATGATTTCAATGCATATTTAAAATACAAAATTCGACAACAGTAGATAGGTCAAATATATCATTCTTTACAGATTACATGTTCTGACTGAAAATTGACATCAAGTTATTGTATCTTTAGAATGAGCGAAAACTCAATTATAAATTCATTAAATATTCATTAGACTTATAATCATGTTATCTATCATTCTGGAAATTATCAAAGCATTATTCTAACATTAACTTAGCTTTTAATAGTTTAAACATGAAAACATACATGAATCAGAAATTCTGGAAATAAAACACAGCAATAGTAAAATTATCATAACTTTTGCAATACAACTCGGAATTCAAAGATCTTAGATGTTATGGAAACTAGAGACAAAGATCTACAACTCTTATTTAGAAAGTTATTAATTTTAATGTCAAATACTGGGTCGAAAACGTCTCATAAATTCCAGACAGACAATAAACATACAGATTTTCAATATATATCATGAAATAAAGCGATCTAACATGATGGGTTCCACTTCAATTAGTCAATAAATCTTATAATCAACATGGTAGGTACAATAGCATGGTAAACATAATTAAGAATACACACATACACTAATTTAACAATAACAAAACATCAATTGATCATTCAAGCACACAACCTAGCAATGATTTCTGTGATAAATTATTTGTGTATTGTTTGTATGTATAAACCCTACTATCAATACTACATGGATGCATGAAAGATTCAATTTTTGGGGTCAACAAATGCACGAGTTCGAGAATATTTGGGTTAGCTCATGTAAACCCTCAATGTACTCAATGAAAGTGGAACAATAGTATACGATACGCTGAACGATTGGATCTACTTGCAAGAATTTCAATAAAAACTTGAATTTGATACCATATTAATTCAAGAGAAAAGTGACTTGCCTTATGGATGATTGATTTGAATACCAAAGAATAACGAGATGAGAATCCCAAAGCAACGAACACGAACCCACGAAGAAGTACGTCCACACTACGTGCACAAGAGCAAGCAACACAGCAACAATTGAAGAAGCGGCAGCAACGTCAGCAAGAGGTAGCGCAGCGGCGGCTGACGGCGACTTGGATCAACGTTCCGGGTGGCGGTCGGCACTGGCATCGACTGGTGGCGTCGAGGGCATCGCGGGGGGGGGGGGGGTGCTGTCGAGGAAACAGAGGAGCAGCAGGGGGTGTCGGGGGTTTGCTGGGTGTAGGGCGTCGCTGGCGGTGCTCGGGAGTGGTCGCTGGAGGGAGGTCGGGGAAGGTTAAGGAGCTGACTGGGGTGGGGTTTGGCTGACTGTAGAGAGGAGTGAGAGAGTGAGAGACGGCTAGGGTTTTAGGTTGTTTTTTAGGATTTGCAATAGGTTAGTATTTATAGGATGCAATTAGGTTTTTGGGTTAATGGGCTAGGATCCAATAATAATGGGTTTAGGTCTAGAAATATTGCAATTGGGTTTTGGGTTCAACAAGAGATGGATTTAAAGACAATAGGGTTCAAATAAAATACTCACAATCAAATAAAATACTCACAATCAAATAAAAATGGGATCAATAAGAAAATAGTCCTACAAGAAGAAAAAGAGTAGTTCATGAACAAATTTTAATTGAGATGATCAAGAAAAATAGAGTATTTTATTCAATGCAAATAAAATATTTCAATGAAGAGAAAAAATGAAAAGAGTGAAAACAGTAGTTACAGAGAGAGAGAGAGAATGCCAGCGGAGTGAAAAGCTACAGTCAGGGCGTGGAGGGAGGTGCGACGGTGAGGGCATGGAGGGAGGGGCAACGATGAGGGTAGAGAGCGCCGAGGGCAGCAAGCGGCGAACGGAGGAAGAAAGAATGCCGGCGAGGGGAAATTTTTCCGGTGGCGGCGATGGGGGAGGGGCGTGGAGTTAGGGGCAGCAGCGAAGGAACAAGAGATGGTGACGGTATATCGGCGGCAAGAGTATAGCTACAGCAAGGGAGGCCCGACGTTGAAGGACGGAGGGGCGGCAAGAAGGGAGGGCCGGTGGTGAGGGGTGAGGTAGAAAAAATATGGTATTAAGGGAGAGAGAGACAAATGTTTAGAGATTTGGGGTTAGATAGGGGAGATTTGGGGGGAATGGAAAGGTAGGGAGGGAGTAATAAAAAAGTACTTTATCTCGGCATATTTCCACACAAATGCCGGGATATGTATTTTATTATATATAAATAATAATAATTATAATGTAACCCCTGTTTCCGGATGTATGGATTTTTATTTGTATTTTATGTTCCTTTTTTCCAACTATTGTATTCTTGTAATCTAATAAAATCTTGATATTCTTTTAAACTCTTTTGCTCTCCTTTGATTATCTGATCATTTTTGAACATTGGAACTCTAGTACACCTTATTTATTTTATTGTGGTTTGGTAATTAATTAACCTATTATATCATATTATTATTTGATTTTGATTAACCAATCCTATTATTATTATTTAATTATTCTAAGCCCATAGCTTTAGCCTGACCCAAGCCTACTATTTTTCCCAACTGCCTAATAACCATCCCCTAATCTACTGCCTAACCACTACTCCCATTACCTACTAATTATTAAACCCACTAAATCCTAACTAACTCCCCTAATCTCTTCATTAACCTAACCTTATCATCGCCCTCATCTACAACCACCCCAAACCTTCATCTCCTTCCACTCCATCTCATCCCAATCATCTCTACCCATTCCGGCACCTCGTAACCTCCCTCACAGCATCACCTACACCTCACCAAGCTCTAACTCCTCCGCTGCCATTGTCGCTGCTCCCAACCGACTAGGGGTGGGCATTGGTCGGTATCCGACCTAATATGGACCATCCACCACCGATCCAAAGAAGATCGGTTTTTTAATTTTCTCATCCGCAACCAATCCGAACCTTAATTGGATCGTTTTCCATCCAAGCCGATTAAGCTCGGTTTGGATTGGATTGGATGGTCGGTTTGGCGTGCTAGTTTTCACCTTCAACATCATTCATAATTTTTTTGAAATTTAAAAGATCAACTTCAATCAAACTTAATAAATAACCTGCTATTTTTTATTCGAAAATGAATTTAAAATGAAGATTTATAAAACCACAAGTTGTTAATGAATTTTGCACTAATTGTTTGAGATGATGACGTTTAAATGAGGGAGATAAACTGCTTTTTCACTTGCATACTTCTGTAATCTTAGTTTATTATCATAAAAGAAATATCAATAATCATAGCTAATTGAATTTTAGGTGCAATAAAAAAAGATTTAGAAAATAATTTCTGCTTGACTTGATTAAAGTAACTACTAAATGTTACATCAACTTTATGATTCTATTAAGTTGGGTCACACTGTAAATCAAGCATTTCTCAACAACATAACACGTAGGATTATGGAGAACCAAAACATAGGTAGAACAACTGCTCGGTTTGTATTAAAGAATTTAAAAAGACTGTTTTTATCTCAAGGAAAATGAGAAATGACTATTTGTATATTCAAGAAATTAAAGGAGAACTATATTTTTTATGGACTTATGCATAGAGGTATGGTTGGTTCGGTTTCATCGGTTATTTGAAAGCCTCATCCAACAACCGAACCGGTCCAATTGGTTATTGAAGATCAAGAACCGATCCAATCCAAACCCCAAATTGGTTCGGTTAAAAACTGGTCGGTTTGGATTGGATTGGTTCGGATTGGTCGGTTTGGATAATAGTTGTCCACCCCTACAACTGACTTCTCCCACCTCGCAGCAGCACCTTCTCTGCCACCATTGCCATTGCCTCGCCACCACCCCCCTTCCATCGCCACGACCACCCAAAGCTCCCCAAACCCCATTGCTGCTCCACCGAAGCTGCCATCACCGATCTCCATCCTGACTTCCTTTCACAGCCACTCCTCCACCGCAACCAGTACTGTCGCTCATCTCTTCCCGATCATCTCCCTCACACATCATCTCCTTCCTCCACCGAAGACTACCCATTGCTGCCTTGACTCCACAACCCGAAGCTCCACCTTGCTGCATCACCTCGACGTCGGCTGCCTTGCTGCCTTGCTACACCTCGATGCCACATCTTCACACCACCTAAACCCATCCCGATCACCATCGCTACTGCCTCGTCGTAATCATCTCGTTAAATAGGCAAGTCCTCTTGAACCAACTTGTTTCTCTAGTTCAAGAATTATTTTGATCTCCGCAAGTAGTCTTTATTTCATTTATCGTATCTCTATTTGCTTGTTAACCTTCAAAGAGGTTATTACGGATTCATCGGCGAAACCAATTAATAACTCTTTTTTCGTGTCATACCCTTGATTCAATTCTAAGCCATGTTATACGTCATCATATGCATACACTACACGAACATAAACTAGAAACCCATTATGTAGAAGAAATAATGATTTGAAGCATTTCGGTTGTATATGATGTTATAACTAGATTGGTAAATTTAATGCTATAGTGATAGTAATTTTGTCATGTTAACGGTAGGAGTCCATCCTAATCATTAAGTATAAACGCTAGTTCAATTCTTGTTATATGTATATGTGGTTTGATAATCACGATTGTTGCATAGGAGTACATTTTAGCTGTTGTCCTGCTGGTTATCCCATGTTGTAGTGAGATTATGACCCTGTTGCTGATAAAATTAACTATAAATTTGTAAATAAGAAATTTAGCCTACTGAATTTAGTTTCCAGAACTTCTTACAGATCTAAATTCTGATTTATAGACTACAAGTTATCATATTTTTAGCACAGTTAGGTTTTAAATTTCAGATTGCTGTCTAAAGGCATACCGATATGATTTGCTAATTAAAATAGAATGTTAACATTAGAATACAAACTTGAAACTTAACCAGGATGTTGCTAGACATGATTAGGAGTTGTTTTATAATATTTATGAGATTGTTTGCTGAATTTTTAGTCTCATTATGCATACAAAAACTTAACCCTAGGTTTCTGCTAGAACACTAGATAGGTAAAGAAGCAGACTCTTGACCTAGCTGAAGGTAAAATCACTTAGATCTTATTAGATAAAATTTGTATCTCTTTGTATCCCGAATCCATACCATCTGATGATTTTACAATCCGACATACGGATTGCAAGATATTCAGATTCTTGTGGTGTAACATCTGCATTCCAGAATACAGTCTGAAAATACATTACCATGTTTAACTAATTGAAATAGAAGATTAAATCAAGAATTAAGACCTGCGATTAATCTTGTTGTTGCAGAACACTGTTAAGAACTAAATTATATTTTTTATAAGATTTTTTAATGAATTTACAGTCAACTTTTATATATAATAATTTGACCATGATATGATGCCTGAACATAAAACCAATAAAGAATGAATTTATACACGCAACTATTGTGATTATAACATGTCATGCAAACATGCATTGGAACCAGCAGGGAGTCTAGTTTCTAGAACCTCTTAAGGAACCTGATTTACTTTCCTGTAGCAACGGAAAAGTTAGTTTTTGTACAATAACGTCTTGCTGTCCTGAATGTGTATTTTTGTGTTATTAAGTATAACCATGTTTAATTTTGTATCTAATGGATAGAATTAATTATACCATGCATTGCAGAGTCTTGACACCTTCTTGACATCGCCTCGATACTTTTGTACCCATTGTATGTCAACATTTAAGTATAATAAAATAATAACAAGCTAGGGTAATAAGGGTTATTAGTGGACAATGTCAGAAACTGTACTAGGAGAAGGGTCCCTTATTGTTCGATTGATTATGGTAATGGATTATTGATGATGGATTATTGATTATTGATTATTGAGTATTGTCGCCGAGTACATGATATGTAGATTTCACCACTATAGTCTAAATGGTCACTGTTAGTATGCACCGAACCTGTGGTATTAGATGCAGAATTACGTGCATTAGATATGATAATAAAAGACTGATAGACTTAAGATTGATATTTGCATTTTTAATCATGGTTATTGTTATCGACCTTGATTATTGCATCGTTAATTCTAGATTTTTGATCTTATTATCAACCCTTGTTACACCCCCCCTCCCCTGTAGACCACGAGCTTGCAGGTACACAAGGAGAATTGCTCGAAGAGCTTGGTGACCAAATCTTCTAGTGAATGAAGCTGAATATTATTGGCCTACAATAATTATTTCGTCAATATTATTTCAATTCCAGCATTGTTATAATTATCGTACTTTGTATTTCGGGCTTTGGTGACCCGAAGTTCATTTCCTTCTAGATGTTGGTTATTGATGAGACATTTAATGGATTATTTATGTTTGTGTGATCATTTTTATTGCATGTGTGTTAGTGTTTATGTTTCATATTGTTGAGTTAAACTGTTACAGCTTATGGATGATGTACACATCATTCGCTGGGCCTCGGTTACGTGCTCGCATTGCCATATTTTGGGAAGGGAGGCGTGACAAATAATAATAATAATAATAATAATAATAATAATAATAATAATAATAATAATAATAATAATAATAATAATAATAATAATAATAATAATAATAATAATTGCATTTTTAGCCGTATCTTACACGCATTGAGTCAAAACTCACTTCTACAAGTTTTTTTTTTTTTTGAAGAAAAAGGTGGAGTATGGCTACCCTGTTTCGTTAATAAGGAGTTAATAAAATAAACTCAGAGTACTGAGCAATTACAAGGTCCTACAAACATACGAAAACAAAGTACATAAACTCCACCCCAAACCTGGGGGGTGGGACAAAAGAAAACCAGAAGAGCTGCAACATACACGCGACTAACCAAAATACATCAGGTCCCCCCAACAAACCCTGGGGCGGTGGGTGTCTATCAATAATAGCGGCTACGCTGTCTGTCAGTCGATTGTCGGACCAATCTCGACTTCCTCATCATCAAAATCCTCAACCTGGAATACGCTCGATATCCTCCCCCTGGGACCTGATGCTGCCACGTTAGCCCAAAAAGAGATTAAGTGCATAGTATGAGTCACGTTACCAGAAATAATATTACAAGTTTTGCGAAAATAAAAATTATTCCTGTCAAGCCAAAGAACCCAGGTCGTTGCGGCAATAGCGATGTACCATGCTTCTCTCATAGTTCTTCTCTCAGTAGCAAATTTTGATCCTATCCACAGGTCCTCGTATACACTAGGGTACTATTCGTTCCCAGTGCACCGAGTACCCCAACGAGTACCGCTTTGCTCATAGGGCACTGTAAGAAAAGGTGATCTCTAGTTTCCAGGGTAGCATGGCAGAACCCGCACCGAGAGTCCACATTCGGTTGACGTTTAGAGAGATTTTCTCTAGTCAAAATCACATCGTTCAGGACCAGCCATAAGAAGGCTTTGATTTTCAGCGGAGCTTTTGTCATCCAAACGACGCATGCCCACTTTGGGGTGCATCCCCTAAAGTGAATGCGGTTATATAGGGAGCGAACAGTGAAAGTGCCATTCTTTCTCAGGCCCCAAGATTTCTTATCTGGACCTTGGGAGCAACTAATTCCAGCATTGGTGATGTAGGTCTGGAGTTCTATTAGTCTCGTCTGAGATCCCAGGTCGAGTGGTTGTTTAAAAGGTGGTTTCCAAGCTGCGGCCACCGTGCAGTGTGGTTGTGACGCACGATCATAAAGATCAGGGAACAGGGCTCTAAGTGTGTGATCACTACACCACTTATCCCACCAGAATCTGATAAGTCTGCCGTTACCGATAGCTGAGTTAACACAGCACATGAAGGGTTCGTAGGCCTTGGCGATTGTCACGCCCCGCTTCCCAAAATACGGAATACGAGTGCATAACGAAGCCCAGCGAATGATCTTTACATCATTCATAAGCTGTAGGATCGACTCAGCATCACAACAAGAATATCACGAATATATATATACAACCAAGTATGCATGAATAATTTATTAAGCAACAGAAAACAATTGAAAACAAATAATAATATCCACATAGTTTTCAAGTCTGGATCAAATGTAAAACTCGGGAACGTAGCCCGTTACAAGTCTTAAGTGGCAAGAATAAATAATTCAAGAAAAACAATTAATCTAAACAAGTCCTGCTTCCACTTGAAAGCTAGAACCTTTGCTCACCAATTCCAGCGGGTAGCTCGTCTCCAAAGTCTGCTTAATAAATATCAAAGGGAAAAATAGGGGAAAACAAGAGAATATGCCCTTAGTGCAAGCTAGGGCCACAAATAGTAAAAATGAGTACAAGTAATAGGAAACAAGAATTGGAATCAAGAATGTAACAGGGATACAACAAGTACTGAATAAACTAAGAACTAGCTAGCAAGAGGGACATCTTAGTAAACGGCTGGATAACAATTGCTAATGGTAAAACACATGACAAGTGAACCTGTAGGGGTATCTAACGTCAAGTGACAAGTCTCAAGTCTAGTATCATGTATCAAGTTGTCAAGTCTCAAGTAACAAGTTGTCAAGTATCAGGTAACACGTATCAAGTTCAAGTTTCAGGTTTCAAGTCTCATGTATCATGTTTCATGTATCATATCAACAAGTATCAAGTAACAGGTGTCATGTTCAAGTTTTATATTCAAGTCTTGTAGTTATTACTATCTAGGTAGCACTTCATTCATCCGTACTTTTACTACATGGTTGCTACAGTCAAAGCAATTTCGTTTAGACCTAGTAATGGAGTCTATAGGGCGGTGTACTCAGGTACCAAGTATCAAGCAGGCATGGTCCATGAATACGAATTAAATAACAGGTTCACGAAGCAAGTTCGTGAATACTAACAGGTTCAAGACTCACAAAGTGAGTTCATGAATACAACAGTTTCATGAGCCAAGTAACTGACTCCATGAATACATCAAGTGCAAAAGGTTCATGAACCGAGTACTGGGAAACCCGGGCCCCCTTCCGAGTACACTTACCTGTATTGTCCACTATTATGATCATTCCCTTAAACCCCGGCTTGTTACATTTATTCAGGCAGAATTGTGTATTTGAGTTTATACATGTGAAACAAGGTTGAAATATTGTAAATTAATTCTAAGAAAAATTGGGGATGTCCTATAGAGTGTCCAGCAACCACATATAAAATTTCAAGTCAAACGCTTGCTGTTAACATAGCTAAATTAATTTGTAAAGTAAAGGTGTGCAGCAGTTTTGCGAATCTGCGTCTACCAACACAGCTGCAGTAAAACTGCAATAACTCCTAGACCGTAACTCCGAATTCGAAAGTTCCGGAGGCTATCGATATCTAGACATCTAGAGATACATCTTCTATTCAGGTCTCGGGTTCAGATTCTAATGTTAAATGGGTTGAAACAGCAAAAGAAGATTCAGGACAGCAACATGTGGGAATAACTTACTAGTATAGATTTCATGGAAATTTGTTATTAGGCGTCTAAGTTATTGTGTGTTATAAATACATGATATTGGTGGTCCAAACAGCAAGTAATAATTATTTTTTAAGTCATATGGTTGTAAGTTCATCAAATGGACAATATACCATGTGTCTACAAATTTAGGTCTCCTTAATCTCATGTGTTCATGTGTTCAAGGGGTAAAAGAGTCCAAGTAATTATAATTTAATACAATGAAATTTTTGTGACTCTTAGAATTATAAAATTTTGGAGGATTGATATTGATCAACAACGATAGTCAATGAGGAGTCACAATTCTAACTATTTGTAGTATTTTTCAAGGGATGCTTGTACTAGAACAAATAAATTGTACAAGGGATACTTGCCTTAATTGACGACGATTAGATCCACTTATTGAAGAAAATTGGATCGAAAAATCCCGGGCGAAGTCTCCCAAAAGCACGTGTGAAGCACGTGCGAAGATCCAATAGAAGAGCAAAATCCCCACACATCGGATCGGCCGAACAACAAACAGCGCACCTGGATTCGCTGCGCCCAGAACACCAAACAGTAAGCGCAGCCAATGGGATCGCTTCTACGTAGCGGATCTGGCTGAACAGCGGAACAGCGAGCGGGATTCGCTGTGGACACAACACGGAACAGCGATCTCGATCGCACGGATCTTGAAGCGATCCGATGGCTGAGACCAAATCCCGCCAATCCGCTGTTCTTCTTCGTTCTCTTCTTCGTCGAAACACAGTGCGAGAGAAAGAGGCGCAACGCCGGCGGGGGGGGGGGGACTTCGACGGTGGCTTTGTGATTGTGGTGACGCGACGGCATGGCTGCGACGGCCACGGAGAGGCAGCGACGAATGTGGAGGGCGACGCGTGCGGCTCTGTTCGTGGTTCGAACAGGGGAGGAGTGTGGGGATTGGGTTCGATGGTGTGTGGCGACACGACGGAAGATGGATTGAGGAGGCGACGGCGAGGCGATGAGGTTGAGAGGGCGAGGGAAGGTGCAGTGGCAATGGGGGTCGAGAGCTCGGTTAATGGCGGAGGTGGGTTTGGTCGAGGATGGGTTCGATGGGGAATTGGATTCGGAGTTTGGTTGATGGTGGAGACAACGGTGATGGAGGCTGTAGTGGTTCTGTGGGGTTGACGAAGGTGATGGTGAGGGAGTGGTGGGGTAATGGTGATCGGAGGTGGGGAGTTGGTTCGAAATCGCAGGAGAAGGAAGCAGAGGTAGGAGACGTGGGGGTAGCGGCGGTTAGTTGGGTTTTAACAGTGATTAGGGTTGGGATTAAGGTTTAAATAGTGAGGGTTTGGGTTTGTGGGTTTTAGGGTATCCATTTTGAATAGGACCCAACAGGAGAATTGGTCAAATAGAGATAAAATGGAGAATAAAGGGATGAATGAGGAGAAATAGCCATTTCTTCATGAATAATGACATAAAGAGCACACAAATGAATTCGATAAAAGAACCAAAACTTGAGTCGAAAATAATTTAATGGTTTTATTTGAATGAAAACAGAATACGGGATCTCAAATAGATAAAAAAGTACAATTGAGCAATATACAGTATAAAAATACAAGTACGGGGAAACAGGAGTTACAAATCCTACCCACCTTATACAAAAATTTCGTCCTCGAAATTTGCTTTGGCGGTACATAGAACAGGGTAAAAGCAATTTAGAGGAGGGTAACAAACAAGGGATCCAAAGAAAAGTCAACTTGGTGGTAACACCAAAATAAGAAGGGAGTGGATAATAACGATGTCAAATGGAATGCATGAAAGAGAATAGGCTGTATCAAAAGGAAAGAACAACACGAGATAATAAAGCAAGATAAGAAGTCGGCAGAACTGAAATCAGAGAGGGAAAGGACTGGGAAGAATCAAACCATTGAGGGAATCAACGGATGGAGATGAATGCAAGGAACAGAGGGAAGCAACAACACAAAGGACTAGTCGCAACACGGGGATCTCGGGACCTGCGGGTTATGGGCCCACCACGCTTCCGCTGTGCCACTCTGATGGTGACATTTCAAGCTCCGGACATGTCGTTGTAGACCACGTGACACCAAGCGACGATCCGAGCAGGAAGAAAAGAATGAGACACCAAGATCAAAGAGGGTATGGGCTCCAAATAGATATAGGCAATAATGCAAAATGGATATAAGGCTTGAGCTTCAATCTTCATAATAAAAAGATAGAATACATATCAAAACTAATGGCTTTTAACAGAATAATAACACAACAAATATCAATAATAATAATATCAATAGTAACGGAATAATAATAATGATAAATAAAAATAAATATACCAATGATAATAATAAAATTAGTAATAATAGTAACAAAATAATAATAATAACAATAATAATAACAGAAATCAAAATCATCATAACCATACAGGTAATAATAACATAATAAAAATATCAACAATACTAATAATAACGATAACACATACATGGCATAATAGAATTCAACACACTCATGGAAACAATGCAATAATAATAATAATAATAGCATTAAAAATAATATCAATAATGATAGTAAATAATATGATAATAGCAATAATAACAATAATATCAATAAAGTAACAGCAATAATAATAAAAATAATAACAGTAATAAAGGTGATGAAAACAATAATAATAACATCAATTGAAACGACAATGATAATAATAATAATACCAATAATAACGAAAATATTCCTTTACCATCAGTTTCATTATATAAGTAAGAATTGTCTTGAAATATCAATTTGTAATAGGTAGAAAATCTTGTCTCCCTAACATCAAGTTGCATGTTTGCCTTCACGACATCATGTTGCTGGTTGCCGTCCGGATATTCGGCTGCACATTTTGCCTCGCCGATATCCAGTTGCAATTTGCCTCCATTGACATCGAATTGCATATCTGCCATCTCGACATTAGGTTGCACCGAAGTGGTGAAATGTATATAAAATTGAGAATGCTCATGCTCAAAACAAATTATTAATAATAATAATAGTAACGATAAAAATAATAATACCAATAATAACAATAATAACAAACACTACAACACATGTGCGATTTACCGGCGTATATTCCCCGGCGTTTTACCATTCGCGTCGGGGTAGGGAGGGACCAGCAATGGGGCGTCAGATTGGATGGTTATACACCGGCGGCCTCTATAAAACGCCGGTGAATCATGATATTCTCCAGCATTTTATTTAGAAACGCTGGTGAAGGGTATTATTCACCGGCGTTTTAATAACACACGCCGGGGAATATACAGATACATTCACCGGCATTTGTAATTTAAAATGCCGGTGAATAAACTGATTTAAATCCCCGCGTAACCTAACATTTCGCTCGCTAATTTCCCAAATCCAATTTGGCCGCCTTCGTTTTCCCTCCTCCCTCTCTCTATTTCGCGCGCTACGCCTTCGTCCCTTCGTCATCTTCGACAGCCCAATTCGATTTCCCTCCTCCCTCTCTCTATTTTGCGGTGAATTTGCGATCGAAAACTACCGCTCTCTCTCTATCTCCTACGCCACCGCTCATCGCCCCGCTCGTCGCCCCTCTCTCTCTCTTCGGTAATTTCTCTTGATTTCTCTCATTTTCACTGTCAAAGATGCTGAATTCATGCATCTGATTGTCATCTTAGCATGATTTTTTTACCAAAATGGGTTCACTGTCAACTAAGGATGATGTATGTATACCAAAATCCTTCAAATCTGTAAAAGAATTGGGTGAGAACAAACCTTGTGCAGGCTTCTTTTGTAGCCACAAACATCAATGGTTTAGTTGGGATGAAGAATTAATAGAGAAACATATATGCTTAGATACCGGAAATTTTTATTTTCTTTTACTATTAAAGAAGCAGAATTCATGCATCTGATTGCCATCTTAGCATGATTTTTTTACCAAAATGGGTTCACTGTCAACTAAGGATACTGTATGTATACCAAAATCCTCCAAATCTATACAAGAATTGGGTGAGAACAAACCTTGTGCAGGTTTCTTTTGTAGCCACAAACATCATGATTTAGTTGGGATGAAGAATTAATAGAGAAACATATATGCTTAGATACTGGAAATTTTCATTTTCTTTTACTGTTAAAGAAGCTGAATTCATGCATCTGATTGCCATCTTAGCATGATTTTTTTACCAAAATGGGTTCACTGTCAACTAAGGATGCTAGCTGTATACCAAAATCCTCCAAATCTGTGCAAGAATTGGGCTGAACAAACCTTGTGCAGGTTTCTTTTGGAGCCACAAACATGAATGATTTAGTTGGGATGAAGAATTAATAGAGAAACATATATACTTAGATACCGGAAATTTTCATTTTCTTTTACTGTTAAAGAAGCTGCATTCATGCATCTCATTGCCCTCTTAGCATGATTTTTTTACCAAAATGGGTTCACTGTCGACTAAGGATACTGTATGTATACCAAAATCCTCCAAATCTGTACAAGAAGTGGGTGAGAACAAACCTTGTGCAGGTTTCTTTTGGAGCCACAAACATGAATGATTTAGTTGGGATGAAGAATTAATAGAGAAACATATAGGCTTAGATACCGGAAATTTTCATTTTCTTTTACTGTTAAAGAAGCTGAATTCATGCATCTCATTGCCATCTTAGCATGATTTTTTTACCAAATTAATGGGTTCACTGTCAACTAAGGATACTGTATGTATACCAAAATCCTCCAAATCTGTACAAGAAGTGGGTGAGAACAAACCTTGTGCAGGTTTCTTTTGGAGCCACAAACATGAATGATTTAGTTGGGATGAAGAATTAATAGAGAAACATATATGCTTAGATACCGGAAATTTTCATTTTCTTTTACTGTTAAAGAAGCTGACTTCATGCATCTGATTGCCATCTTAGCATGATTTTCTTACCAAAATGGGTTCACTATCAACTAAGGATGCTGTATGTATACCAAAATCCTCCAAATTAATCTGTACAAGAATTTGGTGAGAACAAACCTTGTGCAGGTTTCTTTTGTAGCCACAAACATCAATGGTTTAGTTGGGATGAAGAATTAATAGAGAAACATATATGCTTAGATACCGGAAATTTTCATTTTCTTTTACTGTTAAAGAAGCTGAATTCATGCATCTGATTGCCATCTTAGCATGATATTTTTACCAAATTAATGGGTTCACTGTCAACTAAGGATATTGTATGTATACCAAAATCCTCCAAATTAATCTGTACAAGAATTGGGTGAGAACAAACCTTGTGCAGGTTTCTTTTGTAGCCACAAACATCAATGGTTTAGTTGGGGTGAAGAATTAATAGAGAAACATATATGCTTATATACTGGAAATTTTCATTTTCTTTCACTATCAAAGATGCTGAATTCATGCATCTGATTGTCATCTTAGCATGATTTTTTTACCAAAATGGGTTGATTAATTTTGCTCCTCTAATGAATTTATTGAATCTTTGACAGGTACAAGATGCCTAGGCGTGGAAAACGGATAAACATAAATGATGGCAACGAAAGCCATGGGGATGAGCAGCCACTATCTAATAGTGGCAGTCAAACAGAGGAGGGGGAGGGTAGCACGCCGCCCACTATCAAAAAACATCGAGGGCGAACTAAGATGCCTGGCATATGAAAACTTAATAATGACGAAAGGATTGTGGTGGAGGAAAACGGTGTCGGGCAACCGGTTGGTGATAATGCAAGCAAATTCTCATCCTTTATTGGGGTAATAGCAAGGAACCCATGGATAATTCCTTTGTCGTACGAGAGTTGGCCGAAGGTGCCAACCATGACAAAGGCAACTGCAATTACAACAATCAAGGTATTTCCCATCTAAAATAAATAATTGGTAGGCTCAAATATGTTATTGAAATTTGTATTTTTGGTGATGGGTATTCGGTTTATGCAATTCAGTTATCATTTGTTAAACTTCATAAATTTTGCAGCAATACTTCTCGTTCTCAGACTCCCTTACGCCTTGGGTTGAAAAGTCACTCTCCAAAAAGTGGAGGGACTACAAGAGTGACTTGAAGGCTAAGTTTTTTGACAAAGACCTTACAGAGGCGGATAATGTAGGGGCTGTGCCACCGAATGTGGAGCCTTCAGATTGGCAATTTCTTGTGCATTACTGGTGTTCGGCGGTCGGACAGGTATTTACATTACTAACCAAAATTTAATGACTTTGTGGTTGTATGGCTACTCTAATTAAATTTTTTGTTAACTTCATTGTGGCATGTACAGAAAAGGGCGGAGGTGGGTGTTGCCAGTAGGTCAAAGCAGCTAGTGTTGCACACTGCTGGTACACAGAGCTTTGCTCTGGTTCGGGAAGAATTGGTAAGCGCAATCAAATTGAACATTTTTGACTTACAGTTATTTGTTTATAAGCATTTCATCTTACTAATATATAGGAAGAAGATTTGGGGGGTCCTACGGAGTTTGGCGACATAGATTTTTTCGATGCCACCCACAAGTCGAAGGATGGGACGTATGCGAGTCCTGAGGCAGAACGGATTGTGGTAATTAGAAATTTACTACTATATATATAGGCTACAGCAATGTTATTGTTTATATATATCTTCAGTTGCGTTTACTTTTAGATGATCTCTTGCTGTTTTTGTAAATGGCTAATAATTTTTCGAAATCTCATCTGCTTTTAACTCTGATTATTATGTCCTTTTACAGACTAACGCTCGGAAAAAGTTTGGTGAAATCTCTTCCGCTTCAGATTCTGACCCCACGACGGCATCCATCGATTTTCGTACCCGCCAGTGACTTGCCTTGACCGCAGTTAGGGGAAAGGAGAGGCATGGACGTGTCTGTGGTATGGGGCTAGGCCCAACCCCCTCGCGGTTATTCGGGCGGAGTGAATCTACTTCAAGTGGGTCTCAGGACGAGGAGATGACTTCATTAAAGGCACAAGTGGCACTCCTCCAAGAACAAATGGCCCGGTTAATAGGGCAGCAATCTCAAGTCCCACCACCGGTAAGTCTTTAAATTGGTAATTTTGAAGAGATTATAATTTTGAATGCATAAAAGACACGTATTAGTGTTTGTGAGTCTGCATTGTGGCTGTCGTCTAGTGGCTGTCATCTATGTTTCTTAATTGGGCTGTGATTAGAAAGAAAGGGCTCGAGTGGAGATCTGGAAACCCATATAGAGACATCTCGTTTATTATAATCTATTATTATTGTTGGACCAACCCCCTCTTGCTGTTGTTGCTGATGTCTCTTTGTGTGCGTGTGTTGAAGAGAAAGAAGGGATGAGAGAGAGTTGAGGAAAATGCCGCTATGTTAGCCTGGTGTATCCTCATTCTCTACCATTCCTTTTTCTGGCTCCATTTATGGCTTCTATATTAAATTGGTTTCCTTCCACAATGACAGTTCCGTAAAACTACACTTGATATGAGCCTTATTCTTATTGTTCTTCAATAAAATTGGGAGTTTTGGTGATCCAACTAGTGATCATAGCTGCACCCCACTGCATACTCACAAACACTAATACGTTTGCAGTATCTAAGCATATATGTTTCTCTATTAATTCTTCATCCCAACTAAATCATTGATGTTTGTGGCTACAAAAGAAACCTGCACAAGGTTTGTTCTGACCAATTCTTGTACAGATTTTGGGAATTCTGAAGTTTTTAGATCCAGGATCACAAATTTTGAATGGGCTGTGATTGGATTGTTTAGTGACTGTCAACAAGTGTTCTTAATTGGGCTGTGATTAGAAAGATACGAGTTGGAGTGGAGATCTGGAAACCCATATAGAGAGATCTCGTTCATAATAATTTATTATTATTGCAGTCCTTGTCGCTCTTGCTGTTGTTGCTGATGTCTCTTTATGTGCGTTTGCTGAAGAGAAAACAGGGATGAGAGAGAGTTGAGGAAAATGCCGCTATGTTAGCCTGGTGTATCCTCATTCTCTACCATTCCTCTTTCTGGCTTCTATATTTGGTTTCCTTCCACGATGACAGTTCCTTAAAACTACACTTGATATGAGCCCTATTCTTATTTTTCTTCAATAAAAATGGGAGTTTTGGTTATCCAACAAACATGTACCCACATACTTCCAAATGGCATTTTCTTTACAAAGTTGGGCTCCAAAGAAACGATCTATGAATAGAATCTCCATTCAAAGCCCAATCAAAATTTGTCATCCTGGATCTAAAATCTTCTTTAGAGCCACAAACATCAATGATTTAGTTGGGATGAAGAATTAATAGAGAAACATATATGCTTAGATACCGGAAATTTTCATTTTCTTTCACTGTTAAAGAAGCTGAATTCATGCATCTGATTGTCATCTTAGCATGATTTTTTACCAAATGGGTTCACTGTCAACTAAGGATGCTGTATGTATACCAAAATCCTCCAAATTAATCTGTACAAGAATTGGGTGAGAACAAACCTTGTGCAGGCTTCTTTTGTAGCCACAAACCTCAATGGTTTAGTTGGGGTGAAGAATTAATAGAGAAACATATATGCTTAGATACTGGAAATTTTTATTTTCTTTCACTGTTAAAGAAGCTGAATTCATGCATCTGATTGTCATCTTAGCATGATTTTTTACCAAAATGGGTTGACTGTCAACTAAGGATGCTGTATTTATACCAAAATCCTCAAAATCTGTACAAGAATTGGGTGAGAACAAACCTTGTGCAGGCTTCTTTTGTAGCCACAAACATGAATGATTTAGTTGGGATGAAGAATTAATAGAGAAACATATATGCTTAGATACCAGAAATTTTCATTTTCTTTTACTGTTAAAGAAGCTGAATTCATGCATCTGATTGCCATCTTAGCATGATTTTTTTACCAAATTAATGGGTTCACTGTCAACTAAGGATACTGTCTATATACCAAAATCCTCCAAATCTGTACAAGAATTGGGTGAGAACAAACCTTGTGCAGGCTTCTTTTGTAGCCACAAACATCAATGGTTTAGTTGGGATGAAGAATTAATAGAGAAACATATATGCTTAGATACCGGAAATTTTCATTTTCTTTTACTGTTAAAGAAGCTGAATTCATGCATCTGATTGCCATCTTAGCATGATTTTTTTTACCAAAATGGGTTCACTGTCAACTAAGGATACTGTATGTATACCAAAATCCTCCAAATCTGTACAAGAAGTGGGTGAGAACAAACCTTGTGCAGGTTTCTTTTGTAGCCACAAACATCAATGGTTTAGTTGGGATAAAGAATTAATAGAGAAACATATATGCTTAGATACTGGAAATTTTCATTTTCTTTTACTGTTAAAGAAGCTGAATTCATGCATCTGATTGTCATCTTAGCATGATTTTTTTTACCCAAATGGGTTGACTGTCAACTAAGGATGCTGTATGTATACCAAAATCCTCCAAATCTGTACAAGAATTGGGTGAGAACAAACCTTGTGCAGGCTTCTTTTGTAGCCACAAACATCAATGGTTTAGTTGGGATGAAGAATTAATAGAGAAACATATATGCTTAGATACCGGAAATTTTCATTTTCTTTTACTGTTAAAGAAGCTGAATTCATGCATCTGAATGCCATCTTAGCATGATTTTTTACCAAAATGGGTTCACTGTCAACTAAGGATACTGTATGTATACCAAAATCCTCCAAATCTGTACAAGAATTGGGTGAGAACAAACCTTGTGCAGGTTTTTTTTGTAGCCACAAACATCAATGGTTTAGTTGGGATGAAGAATTAATAGAGAAACATATATGCTTAGATACTGGAAATTTTCATTTTCTTTTACTGTTAAAGAAGCTGAATTCATGCATCTGATTGCCATCTTAGCATGATTTTTTTACCAAAATGGGTTCACTGTCAACTAAGGATGATGTATGTATACCAAAATCCTCCAAATCTGTACAAGAATTGAGTGAGAACAAACCTTGTGCAGGCTTCTTTTGTAGCCACAAACATCATGATTTAGTTATGATGAAGAATTAATAGAGAAACATATATGCTTAGATACCGGAAATTTTCATTTTCTTTCACTGTTAAAGAAGCTGAATTCATGCAGCTGATTGTCATCTTAGTATGAGTTTTTTACCAAAATGGGTTCACTGTCAACTAAGGATGATGTATGTATACCAAAATCCTCCAAATTAATCTGTACAAGAAGTGGGTGAGAACAAACCTTGTGCAGGTTTCTCTTGTAGCCACAAACATCAATGGTTTAGTTGGGATGAAGAATTAATAGATAAATATATATGCTTATATACTGGAAATTTTCATTTTCTTTCACTATCAAAGATGCTGAATTCATGCATCTGATTGTCATCTTAGCATGATTTTTTTTACCAAAATCGGTTGACTGTCAACTAAGGATGCTGTGTGTATACCAAAATCCTCCAAATCTGTACAAGAATTGGGTGAGAACAAACCTTGTGCAGGCTTCTTTTGTAGCCACAAACATCAATGGTTTAGTTGGGATGAAGAATTAATAGAGAAACATATATGCTTATATACTGGAAATTTTCATTGGGCTGTGATTGGATTGTTTAGTGGCCGTCGTCTATGTTCTTAATTGGGCTGTGATTAGAAAGAGAGGGCTCGAGTGGAGATCTGGAAACCCATATAGAGACATCTCGTTTATAATAATTTATTAATATTATTGTTCTTGTCGCTCTTATTGTTGTTGCTGATGTCTCTTTGTGTGCGTGTGCTGAAGGGAAAGAAGGGATGAGAGAGAGATGAGGAAAATGCCGCTATGTTAGCCTGGTGTATCCTCATTCTCTACCATTTTCTGTTTCCATTTCTGGCTTCTATATTTGGTTTCCTTCCACGATGATAGTTCTTTAAAACTACACTTGATGTGAGCCCCTTCTAATTTTTCTTATTTTTCTTATATTTGATTTCCTTCCACGATGACAGTTTCATGGATTGTCTGAACAATCCACGAAAGACATGCTTAGATACTGGATTTTCATTTGTTTTACTGTTTTAGATACTGAATATTCTCAATCAGAGCAGAATATAAAGGTTTTAAGTTAGATACTTGATTTTCATTTGTTTGGCTATTTTAGATATATTCAAAAACAAAATTAAGTATTAGCTTTTTAGCACTGCAATATAATTATTTTACCTCTCTATATATCATTAACAATTCCAATTACAATTGGCACTTTGATCTTAGAATTTATGAATTTGGTAGATCTTTTTGCAAGCTAAAAAAATATGTATATTCTGTATTGTGGTCTACTGTTGAACTAAATTATTGTTTTTTTTCCTCATAGAGCGGTTTCCAAGATGAAGGAAATTCTGATGATCAGAACTGAAGCTACTCGAGGGGTATGAATCTGTGGTCGGCCTATCCTTGCTGTTGTTATGTTCTCCTTGCTGTTGTTATGTCTTGTATTATTGTTTTAAGTTTTTGTTGGGATATTTGGGACGTTCGTTACTGTATTTGTATTTGTTAATTATGACACTGTGTTAATTTTGCGGTGGATTTGGACGATGATATAACACGTGTGAAACTTTATTATCTTTAATTCTTGTGTTTGGTTGTGATTTGCGCATTAATATCCTTGAAATTGGTTGAATCAGTTGTGAATTATTTTGCAGATTTTTTTAAATGAAATTGTGAATTGAAATCGAATAGAAAACTGAAGCAGGAAAAACAAACGGGCATACACTGGCATATGAAATTGTGAATTGAAATCGAATGGAAAACTGGAGCAGGAAAAACAAACGGGCATACACCGGCGTTTCATAAAACGGCGGTGTATCTAATTGTTTAGTTGAAAATTTCGTTAGAGAGGCGTTTCCACACACGCCGGTGTACCCGTAAGTTGCAACAGTCCTAAGAAACACCGGTGTTTTACAAAACGCCGGTGAATAACTCTATAGCGGTGTTTTACAACACGCTGGTGCTTGTAAGTAGGGAAAGAAGGGCGCTCAGAAACATGCATACACCGGCGTTCTCTGACCGCCGGTAAATATTACACATTCACCGGCGGTTGTACAGTCGCCGGTGAAAAGATATATACCGACGGTCTGTAATCGCCGGTGAATGTATATTGGGGAAAGAACGGCACCCAGAAATTGCCAAATACTGGCGTTTGTCTGGCCGCCGGTGTATTTTGAAGATATACCGGTGTCCAGTATAAACGCCGGTGAATACGCCTATCTTTCCGCAACGCTCGATTCGGGGGCATTTGCACCGTCATTTTTATAAACGCCGGTGAATGTTTCACCGGTGTAAAAAACAACCGGTGAAGGTCAAAAAAAGCGCCGGTGAATAACTTCTGTGTTGTAGTGAAAATATCGATACTATTAACAATAAGAATAATAATCATAATAATAATAATATCAGTAATCGCAAAAAGAATGATAGCGATAATAATAATATCAACGATAATATTAAAATATTAACAGCACTAGTAAAAGTAATAATGCAAGACAAGATATAGTTTGAGCCCAACATTTTTGTGGAAGTAATTTAATATTAACGATAATAATAAAATAATGAAAACAAGAATAAGAATATCAATAGTAGTAACAATAATAATAATACTAGCAATGATAATGAAAATAATAGCAAATATAATAATAATAGTAGTAATAATAGCATTATACAACAAAATAAGAATTTGTCTTACTAAAATAATCCAGTAGAAATATATAGTCGATCAAAAATGAAAAGTGAAGTTAGAATACACCATTGTTCGGAATAATAAAATCTTTGTTGAGAAACATTTTTTTTTATTATAGGAGACCGAAAATAAATATAACAATTAATAATCGAAACATAGGAAGTATTCGGAAAAATAATTATAAAGAGAAAAATAAGTAGGAGGAAAATGAAGCTACATCTAATAAGGAGTTAAATAGGAGGATGACTAGAAGGGACAAGAGAAAATTAAGGAATTGAATGCGAAGGAAGAAGGACGAAGGGCAAAATCGGAATTGAAGAGAATATAGCAGAGGAGAAATAACTAGCATGGTACTCACAGTGAGTCAACAATTGAAGATGAATGCAAGGCACGAAGAGCAATAAACGACACACGAACCGGAATAAGGAGGGTTCAATGAGGCAAGCAGAAATAAGAGATTGTTTGCACCGGAAGCAAAAGTATATGGGTACGGAAAGAATAAATTGTACCCAATAGGGAATCAATAAATCAGGATGACTGTAAGAAATGGAAGGAAGCCATGAATCAAGGAATGGATCAAAATGGATGGGATAAGACTTGTGTCCAGATCGAGTTGATTATCAAATTATTCATGTGGTTGCATGGCCTGTTTAATGTTGAGTTAATCCTGACTGAGTCAAGCCTGTCTAATGTATTAGTCAGACTAACACATTAGCCAAACCTGGCTCTGATACCACTAAAAACCTTGTCACGCCCCGCTTCCCAAAATACGGAATACGAGTGCGTAACTGTAATGCCCCGATTTTTTATTTGTGAAAAATTATTTTTTTTTGCACGTAGTGTGCACGTGCAATATTTTTGGTTGAATTAAATGTTATGATTATTTTCATTATGATGAGTATAGATTTTTAAATATGTGCTTGTAATTATTTTTATAAAGCCTTCTTTCAATTAGACAAAAAGCCTTTTCTTTTTAAAAGCCCAAAGTTAATTTAATTTATTATTTTTATAATAATTATTTTGGCCCATAAACTAAAGCCCATGAGTTAATTTATTTTTAAATACAACTTGTCATGTAGGATACAATTTAAAGATTTTTTTTTATATACAAAATTTAATATACAAATTTTGTTGGCAAATTCTTGCACGTGCATTGCACGTATACGTGCAATATGCACTTCCTATGTAGGCCGGGATTGCTTCTTTTGGGAGGGAAACCAAAAATTTGAGTGGGATCATGGGGTGGTGGTTACTTGATTCCCTCCAGGGCGCCTAGACATGAGTTCGTAGGTCAGAAAACATCTAGGATACTTACCGTAGTTACAGTAGTAGATTAAGCCATGACGAGGGATTGAACCCTACAAAGTTGAAGAACGATTAAGGGCTTGCCCTCGGACCTATGTAGTATGGGATGCATAGAATCCGAACAAGTGCGCATTAGTGTCATGTAACATAAATAATTGCATTAAGGACTAAGTGCACAATCACGACACGACATCATTAGGGTATTCCCTTTAGTTTGATATGTGACAAGTTTGTGTTTGCTAAATATGGAAAATAAGTTATACTATTTCCGACATAGAGAGGATGGCCGTGTATAATGTTCGTCGGTTGAATAAACTGACGTACCCACAGTCTTATATGCAAGTAAATGACATGATAAAGATTAAAGAGGAACAGATACTTAAAGATTATACAATGTTGTTGTACATTTATTTAAGTGTTGTAATTTTACTTCCGCTGTGCAATGTAAAGTGTAATGTTTTATGTAAACTCTGATGTAAAGTGAAAAATTCAAATTTCCTTGTAAAATTGTACTAAATGAAGTGGAAAGATCCTGTAGAACATCTCGAATTCAGTTGTATTTGGGATTCGGGGCGTTACAGAGTGGTATCAGAGCCACGCTTTCACACTTGTACGAATTTATAAGGAACGACACCCTAGTAGTGGACATTAGAGTGTGTGTTTGAGTCTAGAGATTTAAATGTAAGTGACTTACATTTGTGTTGCTCTATGACTTATGCTTCTTCCTTTCTATTCTAAGATGGCTGATCACTTCGACCCTGCTGGAGACGACGACTGGCATATCATCGAGGAAGAGTACCATCCTGGACAAGCAGATTCTGAGGAAGAGTACTACCCAGGGCAAGCAGATTCTGATGGAGAAGAATGGCCTGAATCCCGAGAGATTACCCCACCTCCGGATTCATCCGATGACTCTTCTTCTGACGAAGAAGAAGAACCAGTTCCAAATAGTCTTGTGATATCTCTTCAGAGGCAGGTAGAAACACTGCGAGAGAGAGTCGGATTATTGGAGGCTCAATTGGCAAAGCGCAAAAACGACTTTTCTGTTCTCAGTCATCGGGTATGGGAACTCGAGAAGAGGAAAAATTTGACCGATGTGCTAAAGGAAGAAGTTGATGAACTACGGGGAGAACTTCGAGAAGCGAAAAGGAACCGTAGGAGTTAGACCGTTGTAGCTTCTACTATTTCCATTCTGATGTCAAGAAATGTTTTCAATTCGAATGTATAATGTTTGGAATTCAATGAAATGGAAATATTGACTTGAAAGTTCATGTCTTATACTTCGAATTTAATGGATCTTTTACATCAGAATATGGAATGAAAGCTGTTGTGTTGTTCGATACTGGATCCTCTCATACTTTTGTGTCTCCTAAATTTTGCTAAAGTGTTGGAAGTTGAACCGAAGATTTTTCCAGGCAAGATCTTAGCAGTAGCTACTCCATCAGGAGAAACTTTAACCACTGATCGGTATTATGCTGATTGTGAGATCGTGATTGGTGATCGAATCTTTGGCATTGATCTAATCGAGCTGACTATCTTGGGAGTCGATGTTATCATTGGCATTGATTGGATGTCGGTGTACAGTGCAAGCATCGAGTGCAAGACCAAGACAGTAACAGTGAAGGCTCCAGGTGGACCTGAAGTCACTTTCCAAGGGAAGAAGAAGTGTTCTAGGCTGGTGGTAGCTATCCGCAAAGAAGAGACTCCTGTGGAAGTGCAAAGGATTCCTGTGGTTCGGGACTATCTGACTGTGTTCTTGGATGATTTTCCTGGGTTACCCCCACATCGTGATGTAGAGTTCAGCATCACTGTTCAACCGGGAAGTGCACCCATTTCTAAGGCACCGTATAAGATGGCTCCAGTGGAACAGGATGAGGTAAAACGGTAGATTGAGAAACTGTTGGAGAAAGGCTTTATTCAACCTAGTACGTCTCCTTGGGGAGCACCAGTGCTTTTGGTAAAGAAGAAGGATGGATCGATGAGATCGTGTATCGATTAACGGGAGCTGAATAAGGTCACTGTTCAGAATAAGTATCCTATTCTCCGAATTGATGACCTGTTCGATCGTCTACAAGGAGCAACTGTTTTCTCCAAAATAGATCTTCGATCAGGATATCACCAAGTTCGAGTGAAAGCTGAAGATGTGCACAAAACTGCATTTAGAACTTGACATGGGCATTACGAATTCTTAGTTATGCCATTTGGAGTAACGAATGCACCCGTAATCTTCATGGATTTAATGAACAGAGTTCTGAGGCCGTTCATTGATTCTTTCGTCGTGGTGTTTATCGACGATATCCTCGTGTACTCCAAGTCAGAAGAGAAGCACACCGAGCATCTGGCAGCAGTTTTGAAGAAGCTGGAAAAGCAGGAGTTGTATGCTAAGCTATCCAAGTGTGATTTCTGGAAATCTGAAGTGGCATTCCTAGGTCACATCCTTTCTAAGGAGGGAGTGGCAACTGACCCTCAGAAGATAGAGGCAGTGAGAGATTGGGCTAGGCCTACTACAGTGAAGGAAGTCAGAAGTTTTTTTGGAATGACTGGATACTACAGGAGATTCATTCAAGGTTATGCCCAGATAGCCGTGCCGCTTACTGGTCTGACCAAGAAGAATGAGAACTTCAAGTGGACTGAGCAATGTGAGGCAAGCTTTCAGGAGTTGAAAGAGAAGCTAACTACTGCACCTATTTTGGCTTTGCCTAGAGCAGGTGTTGAGTATGATGTTTATAGCGATGCTTCACATTGGGGGCTTGGTTGCGTCTTAATGCAAGAAGGAAGAGTAATCGCTTATGGGTCTAGGCAACTACGACTGCATAAGAAGAATTACCCAACTCATGATCTGGAGTTGGCTGCGATTATCCTTGCCCTAAAGCAATGGAGGCACTATGTGTACGGTGAGAAATTGAAGATGTACACGGACCACAAGAGTTTGAAGTATATATATCAGCAAAGGGATCTGAATTTGAGGCAGCGAAGATGGTTGGAAGTGCTTGAGGACATGCGACCTGAGATCAAGTATCATCCTGGAAAAGCTAATGTTGTTGCTGATGCACTTAGTCGCAAGAGCAGCTTAGCCAGTTTGATTACAACTCAGAAGTATCTGATTGAGGAATTGGATCGGGCAGGTGTTGAATTTGTCTTGCAAGGATTGGGAGCATCTTTAGCTCAGTTGAGGCTTCAGCCTACTTTGAATGCAAGGATCATTGCAAGTCAGGAGGTTGATGCTGATATCTTGGAGATGAAGGAGCAGGTTGGTGCCGGCAGGTTGCCCAGATTTCAAATCAAGGATGGAGTGCTGTGGTTTGGAGAGAGGCTGTGTGTTCCGGATCAGGCGGACCTGAAAGAGAGTATTCTTCAGGAGGCACATGCTACTCTTTTGTCAGTACATCCTGGGAGTACTAAGATGTACAAAGACATCAAACAGCATTTCTGGTGGTCAGGTTTGAAACGGGATGTGGCTGAATTTGTGGCGTAGTGTGAGGTTTGTCAGCAAGTCAAAGTCGAAAATCAGAGACCCGGAGGCCTATTACAGCAGTTACCTATTCCGAAATGGAAGTAGGATAACATCAGTATGGATTTCATTACGGGATTGCCTAAGAGTCCTAAAGGCAATGATGCGATTTGGGTTATAGTCGATCGACTAACCAAGTCCGCTCACTTTTTGGCGATGAAACTCACTGCTTCGATGGACAAGTTAGCTGAGTTGTATGTTGGCGAGATCGTCCGGCTTCATGGTGTTCTGTCAACTATTGTGTCTGATCGAGATGTGCGGTTTACTTCGCATTTCTGGAGGAGTCTTCAGACAGCTTTGGGTACCAAGACAGAACTACTTTTCATCTGCAAACCGATGGGCAGACCGAGAGAGTCAACCATATTCTTGAGGATATGCTTCGGTGTTGTATACTAGACTTTGGAGGCAGTTGGGAAAGGCATTTACCTTTGGTAGAGTTTGCCTACAACAACAGTTTTCAAACTAGCATCGGGATGGCGCCGTACGAAGCTTTGTATGGCAGAAAGTGCAGAATACCTATTTGTTGGTTTGAAGTTGGGGAGCGTCAGTTGTTTGGTCCTGAGCTTGTGCAGCAAACCTCTGAGAAGATTGTTCTGATCAGGAAAAGGTTGGTAGAGGCTCAGAGCAGGCAGAAAAGCTATGCAGACAACTGGAGAAGGGACCTTGAGTTTGAGGTTGGTGACTTCGTCTTTCTAAAAGTATCACCCAGTAAAGGTGTGGATCGATTTGGCAAAGGCGGGAAGTTAGCCCCGAGGTTTATAGGCCCGTACAAGATATTGAAAATGATCGGGAAAACTGCTTACCGGCTTGAATTACCGGAAGAGTTATCTCAGGTGCACAATGTCTTTCATGTGTCTATGCTGAGAGGTTATATTCCAGATCCGAGTCATCATTTGCCTGAAGTGCCGGAAGGTTTGCAGTTGGATCTGAATTACATCGAGTCTCCTGTCGAGATTGTTGATCGTCGAGAGAAAGTCTTGAGGAATAAGACGATACCGATGGTCAAGGTAGTCTGGAGAAACCATTTGGTTGAAGAGGCTACTTGGGAGTCTGAGGAAAGGATGTTGAAGGACTATCCTGAGCTTTTTGCTTGATTGTATCTTTGTATTTTTTTTTTGTGAGTGTTGTATTTTGTTTCTCACTCTTGACTGTAGTTCCGGGGACGGAACTATTCTAAGGAGGGAGTGTTGTAATGCCCTGATTTTTTATTTGTGAAAAATTATTTTATTTTGCACGTAGTGTGCACGTGCAATATTTTTGGTTGAATTAAATGTTATGATTATTTTCATTATGATGAGTAAAGATTTTTAAATATGTGCTTGTACTTATTTTTATAAAGCCTTCTTTCAATTAGACAAAAAGCCTTTTCATTTTAAAAGCCCAAAGTTAATTTAATTTATTATTTTTATAATAATTATTTTGGCCAATAAACTAAAGCCCATGAGTTAATTTATTTTTAAATACAACTTGTCATGTAGGATACAATTTAAAGATTTTTTTTTTATATACAAAATTTAATGAACAAATTTTGGAGGCAAATGCTTGCACGTGCATTGCATGTACACGTACAATATGCACTTCCTATGTAGGCCGGGATTGCTTCTTTTGGGAGGGAAACCAAAAATTTGAGTGGGATCATGGTGTGGTGGTTACTTGATTATGGGTGGTTAGTATAACTCCTCCTTAAATCTTAGCCATTTGTTCCTAACTCCTACTTCAATCTTAGCCATCCATTCTCTTTGATTTTTTGTATAAATACCCCCCTCCATGGCTAGTTATTCTTGTGCTTATTACTTTCTACAAATCTATAGTCTAAAATACTTTATCTAGTAGTGATTGTGTGAGTTGAAAGATTGAGAGTGTATGGGATTGTGCTTGCAACATCAAGAAGAAGAGGAGGCCGGCTACCACAAGAAGAGGGAGCTCTCGGTTTTGGGTGCTTGGAGATTCGTGTGCGTGCTTCAAGGAGGAGGAGCACTCTTGTTGCAAGGACATTCGTTTAGGAGGTTGCTAAATTGTATTTTTCCTCTCCAAATTAAGGTGGGTAAATTTTCCCTATTTCTAAATAGGAATGCATGCTAGATTTAATTAGAAAAATGATACATGAAAATGATTAATAAGAATGCACATTTAATTGGAAAAAATGATCTATAATTGATTGAATTGTTGATATGCAAATAGTGTGTGTTTCTACTATTAAAATTCAAGTTGTGTGCAATATGAATGTGGTTATAAATTGTGTAAAGAAACCTTCGTTAGTAGCATGAAAAAAATTTAGTAGTTGGACAATGTCGCTTTATGTGCTAAATCAGAAATTTTGTTATGATGTTGTAACGAATGAATTACGATGCAATCGTTATACTTGTGAAATAAATAAGAGCAGAAAATTGGTATAGAGATTAATGAAATTAAAATGTCGAAAAAGAATGTATTAGTAGTAATATATCACATTAACCAAATTGTATGGTAAAAATGTGTTAACTATTGGGAAAAATATGTTTAATTATTTAAGAAAATTATTTTCATATACTGGAATAAAATTCATGATGGAAATAATTAATCTGGATTTTTTACAGTATGTTAGTAAGAACAAATGAAATAAGATTTGATGAACGGCGAAATGTTTTTAATAACAGAGGGTATTGGTTAAATAAAATTCGAATTGTACTAATGACAACCCGAGCCCATAGCTCGAGTGGTCGGATCATTCTCAATCGCTACAGTATGTATGTGATTTTCTCTGAGGTGGAGGGATCGAATCCCGTTGACACCATACTTTTTATTTACAACTTTGGATATAAACAGTTCGGCCGAAAGCATTTAATGCTTCTTCCCTTTCTTCTAGACGGGATGAGCACCCGGCCTAGTGGTCTGTGCTTTGGTTGTTTCTCCTAGTGGTCGTTGGTTCGATCCGTGGCCTTCGGTAGTTGTTATGTTGTGGAAAAACATTTTTTTGGGGGGTGTTTTAGTGATCAAAAAATGTGGAAAAAATATATTTATTATCTTAAAAATATGGGGAGTTTATGAAAAATAATTTGAGGATTATTTGCATGAAGTGGAGTATGTTTAAAGAATAAAAGTGTAATTTAGAACTATAAGTTCTACACTTGCATTTGTATAAAGTTGTATTTGTTACAAAAGACTTAAAATGGAATATTAGAAAAGAAATACGAATAAGATGTGAATTATGTGAAGTGATGTGGATTATTCTCGTTGGAGAATAGTGCGACAAATTATGATGTGTAAATATCCATCTTTGATTGGGTAACTAGTGATGTGGTTTTTAATGTAAAGATAACATTTCATGAGTTACATGATGAATAGTTGAATTTAATGTATAATTATGGACCATTGAACAATTTGAAAATCATGATTTGAAAATAGAAATATTTTGAGTATGACACCTCAACCTGTGAACTTATGAGTTGAAACGCTCAACTTTAGAAATTGTGAGTTGGAATTGAAACAAAAGAGTAGCTAAGTCTCCCCCGGCATTTGGAATGAAATGAAATGAAATTTAAAATAAAAGACCAAGGTTGATCATGTTTGAATGAATGAATAAGTCCGGTTTAGTGGAGAGGCTAACTCTATTGCTTTGATTTTGTTCATGATTTTAATTAACTAAGGATTAGTTACATAGTGAAGACGTGACGAAAGTAAGAGAAAAACATTGAGTATGATGGCCATTGGATAGCGGCGAGAGCGTATCCCAGGATGTCCCATGATGAGTCTGGGCGAGGATACTGCTCCAGAGTACCGTCCCGGTGGCGACGCTCGTGGAATGTTTGAAGACTACGGGTGGTGTCATGTCTATGGTAGGAGCCGAATTACCACAGGATGCCTGCAATGATGAGTCATGTGTCAGTGCGATGGGATTCCCTCCAAGGCGCCTAGACATGAGTTCGTAGGTCAGAAAACATCTAGAATACTTACCGTAGTTACAGTAGTAGATTAAGCCATGACGAGGGATTGAACCCTACAAAGTTGAAGAACGATTAAGGGCTTGCCCTCGGATCTATGTAGTATGGGATGCATAGAATCCGAACAAGTGCGCATTAGTGTCATGTAACATAAATAATTGCATTAAGGACTAAGTGCACAATCACGACACGACATCATTAGGGTATTCCCTTTAGTTTGATATGTGACAAGTTTATGTTTGCTAAATATGGAAAATAAGTTATACTATTTCCGGCATAGAGAGGATGCCCGTGTATAATGTTCGTCGGTTGAATAAACTGACGTACCTATATGCAAGTAAATGACATGATAAAGATTAAAGAGGAACATATGCTTAAAGATTATACAATGTTGTTGTACATTTATTTAAATGTTGTAATTTTACTTCCGTTGTGCAATGTAAAGTATAATGTTTTATGTAAACTCTGATGTAAAGTAAAAAAATTCAAATTTCCTTGTAAAATTGTACTAAATGAAGTGGAAAGATCCTGTAGAACATCTCGAATTCAGTTGTATTTGGGATTTGAGGCTTTCCAGTAACGAAGCCCAGTGAATGATCTTTACATCATTCATAAGTTGTAGGATCGACTCAGCATCACAACAAGAATATCACGAATATATATACAACCAAGCATGCATGAATAATTTATTAAGCAACAGAAAACAATTGAAAACAAATAATAATGTCCACATAGTTTTCAAGTCTGGATCAAATGTAAAACTCGGGAACGTAGCCCGTTACAAGTCTTAAGTAGCAAGAATAAATAATTCAAGAAAAACAATTAATCTAAACAAGTCCTGCATCCACTTGAAAGCTAGAACCTTTGCTCACCAATTCCAGCGGGTAGCTCGTCTCCAAAGTCTGCTTAATAAATATTAAAGGAAAAAATAGGAGAAAACAAGAGAATATGCCCTTAGTGCAAGCTAGGGCCACAAATAGTAAAAACGAGTACAAGTAATGGGGAACAAGAATTGGAATCAAGAATGTAACAGGGATACAACAAGTACTGAATAAACCAAGAACTAGCTAGCAAGAAGGACATCTTAGTAAACGGCTAGATAACAATTGCTAATGGTAAAACACATGACAAGTGAACCTGTAGGGGTATCTAACGTCAAGTGACAAGTCTCAAGTCTAGTATCATGTATCAAGTTGTCAAGTCTCAAGTAACAAGTTGTCAAGTATCAGGTAACACGTATCAAGTTCAAGTTTCAGGTTTCAAGTCTCATGTATCATGTTTCATGTATCATATCATCAAGTATCAAGTAACAGGTGTCATGTTCAAGTTTCATATTCAAGTCTTGTAGTTATTACTATCTAAGTAGCACTACATGCATCCATACTTTTACTACATGGTTGCTACAGTCAAAGCAATTTTATTTAGACCTAGTAATGGAGTCTATAGGGCGGTGTACTCAGGTATCAAGTATCAAGCAGGCACGGTTCATGAATACAAATTAAATAACAGGTTCACGAAGTAAGTTCGTGAATACTAACAGGTTCAAGACCCACACAGTGAGTTCATGAATACAACAGTTTCATGAGCCAAGTAACTGACTCCATGAATACATCAAGTGCAACAGGTTCATGAACCGGGTACTGGGAAACACGGGCTCCCTTCCGAGTATACTTACCTATATTGTCCACTATTATGATCTTTCCCTTAAACCCCGGCTTGTTACATTTGTTCAGGCAGAATTGTGTATTTGAGTTTATACATGTGAAACAAGGTTGAAATATTGTAAATTAATTCTAAGAAAAATTGGGGATGTCCTATAGAGTGTCCAGCAACCACATATAAAATTTCAAGTCAAACGCTTGCTGTTAACATAGCTAAATTAATTTGCAAAGTAAAGGTGTGCAGCAGTTTTGCGAATCTGCATCTACCAACACAGCTGCAGTAAAACTGCAATAACTCCTAGACCGTAACTCCGAATTCGAATGTTCCGGAGACTATCGATATCTAGACATCTAGAGCTACATCTTCTATTCAGGTCTCGGGTTCAGATTCTAATGTTAAATGGGTCGAAACAGCAAAAAAAGATTCAAGGCAGCAACATGTGGGAATAACTTACTAGTATAGATTTCATGGAAATTTGTTATTAGGCGTCTAAGTTATTGTGTGTTATAAATACATGATATTGGTGGTCCAAACAGCAAGTAATAATTATTTTCTAAGTCATATGGTTGTAAGTTCATCAAATGGACAATATACCATGTGTCTACAAATTTAGGTCTCCTTAATCTCATGTGTTCATGTGTTCAAGGGGTAAAAGAGTCCAAGTAATTATAATTTAATACAATGAAATTTTTGTGACTCTTAGAATTATAAAATTTTGGAGGATTGATATTGATCAACAACAATAGTCAATGAGGAGTCACATTTCTAACTATTTGTAGTATTTTTCAAGGGATGCTTGTACTAGAACAAATAAATTGTACAAGGGATACTTGCCTTAATTGACGATGATTAGATCCACTTGTTGAAGAAAATTGGATCAAAAAATCCCGGGCGAAGTCTCCCAAAATCACGTGTGAAGCACGTGCGAAGATCCAATAGAAGAGCAAAATCCCCACACACCGGATCGGCCGAACAACAAACAGTGCACAAGGATTTGCTGCGCCCAGAACACCAAACAGCAAGCACAGCCAATGGGATCGCTCCTACGCAGCGGATATAGCCGAACAGCGAGCGGGATTCGCTGTGGGCACAACACGGAACAGCGATCTCGTTCGCAAGGATCTTGAAGCGATCCAATGGCTGAGACCAAATCCCGCCAATCCGCTGTTCTTCTTTGTTCTCTTCTTCGTCGAAACACAGTGCAAGAGAGAGGCGCAACGCCGGCGGGGGGGACTTCGATGGTGGCTTTGTGATTGTGGTGACGCGACGGCATGGCTGCGACGGCCACGGAGAGGCGGCGACGAATGTGGAGGGCGACCCGCGCGGCTCTGTTCGTGGTTCGAACAGGAGAGGAGTGTGGGGATTGGGTTCGGCGGTGTGTGGCGACGCGACGGAGGATGGATTGAGGAGGCAACGGCGAGGCGATGAGGTTGAGAGGGCGAGGGAAGGTGCAGTGGCAATGGGGGTCGAGAGCTCGGTTAATGGCGGAGGTGGGTTTGGTCGAGGATGGGTTCGATGGGGAATTGGATTCGGAGTTTGGTTGATGGTGGAGACGACGGTGATGGAGGCTATAGTGGTTCTGTGGGGTTGACGAAGGTGATGGTGAGGGAGTGGTGGGGTAATGGTTATCGGAGGTGGGGAGTTGGTTCGAAATCGCAGGAGAAGGAAGCGGAGGTAGGAGACGTGGGGGTAGCGGCGGTTAGTTCGGTTTTAACAGTGATTAGGGTTGGAATTAGGGTTTAAATAGTGAGGGTTTGGGTTTGTGGGTTTTAGGGTATCCGTTTCGAATAGGACCCAACAGGAGAATTGGTCAAATAGTGATAAAATGGAGAACAAAGGGATGAATGAGAAGAAATAGCCATTTCTTCATGAATAATGACACAAAGAGCACATAAATGAATTCGATAAAAGAACCAAAAATTGAGTCGAAAATAATTTAATGGTTTTATTTGAATAAAAACAGAATGCGGGATCTCAAATAGATAAAAGAGTACAATTGAGCAAAATACAGTATAAAAATACAAGTACGGGGAAACAGGAGTTACAGCGATGCTAGAATCAGGAGACACTTGGGCCTACCCTGAAGACCAAATTTCTCGTTCCATTCCCATGCAGATATCCCTGGACGAAATCCTGCCACCCTTCTCCATTAGGGTGAAAAATCTTCCACCACCATTTACCCAGTAAAGTAAGATTCATATCTCGAAGATCGATGATACCAAGTCCTCCATGTATCTTTTTCATGCAAGCCTTCTCCCATCTGATAAGGTGGTAACCGCCCCGATCCGGGTCTGCCCCTTTCCATAAAAAACCACTTTCGAGTCCGATCAATTCTCTGAATTACCCATCATGACATTTCAAAGAAGGACAGATAATAGGTTGGAAGATTATATATGACTGCATTAATGAGTGTGATTCTCCCACCAAGTGATAGGGCTTTGCCTTTCCAACCTGCTAGACAGTTCTCCACCCGGTCAATAATGGGTAGCCAATCAGCCTTTTTGAGTTTCCCGGGTCTTAGTGGCAAGCCCAGGTATTTGATGGGGAAGCTCTATGTGGAGCAATTGAGGATTGTGGCATATTCTAGTACCTCCTCCGATGTCAGGGCAATGGGGATGAGAGCACTTTTGTGGAAGTTTACCTTGAGTCCAGACCAAACTTCAAAACTATATAAAATACCTTTGAAGGCGGTTGTTTCTCCAAGATTTCCATTACCAAATAGGACAGTATCATCTGCGTATTTAAGGATCGAGCAACCTTTGCAGTTTACCCCCTTGGCCATCGGTACAATCCAACCCGCTAAACTACAATTAGCCATCATGGACCGAAGGACGTCTGCCACAATGGTGAAGAGAAGGGGTGAGAGCGGATCCCCTTGTCTGAGGCCCCATTTGCACGAAAATGGGTTGCCCGACACCCTATTTACCAAGATTGCAGCTCTGCTGGTGGTAAGACATGTGTGGATCTATCTAATCCATCTAGCCTCAAATCCTTTTCCGACAAGCGCTTCTAAGAGACATTCCCATTCAACCGAACCATAAGTTTTCTCGAAATTCAGTTTCAGGAGATAGCGCTTAGCATTCGAAGTGTGGCATTGATGGATAGTTTCTTCAGCCGTCGCCATACTGTCCTGAATACATCAACCTTGAATAAACCCCGTCTGATTGTGACTAATGAGACCATCCATCACCTTTCCCAGTCTATTAGCGAGTGTCTTAGTAATGATCTTGACAGAGCAGTTAAAGAGACTAATAGGGCGGAAGTCTCCCACACGCCGGGAGTCTTCTTTCTTAGGAATCAGCACCACCTATGCACAATTAAATCTCCCTAATTTGAGCTTATGGTCGTAGAAATCAACGAACATCCTCAGTAAATCACCTTTGATTTCATCCCAGAACGTATGATAGAAGATTATTGGGAAACCATCTGGACCTGGGGCCTTGTCTTTGCCAAATTGTTGGACTGCCTCCCAGACTTCCTTCTCACATAAGGGTGCTTCTAGGGATTGCAGCTTAAGTGCAGAGTTGCCGAGTTCTGCCAAAAGTCGTGGCGGAGAGGGACTCTCAAGTCTGTTTTATGACCAAAGAGTAGTTTAAAATGGGACTGAAATGCCATTCTGATATCCTTGTCGCCTTGGACCATTCCAGAGTCTGAATGGATCGAGTGAATAAGGTTAGATCTACGTCGGACACTGGCTACTCGGTGGAAAAATGCTGTGTTCGTGTCTTTTTCTTTGAGCCACGAAATTCTGGACCGCTGTTGCCATTTGATTTTGTTAAGCCTATATAGTTGGTCAATTTCGTGTCTGAGCTGGAGCAACCTATTCCGCTCTTCCTGTAACAGATCTCTAGTTTCTTCAGTCTTCTCCAGTTCCTCAATTTCTTCGAGCAGAGAGTCTTTTGCCCTCCAAATTAGTGCATATCTGGTACGGTTCCATTTCCTAAGCTTGCTCCTAAGTCTTCTGATTTTTTCACACCATACTACGGTAGCCTCACTCCACTTAGTGGGGCTTGACCAACTCTCAAAGACCATGTGGTGGAAGCCCTGAATTTCCAACCATGCCTTCTCGAATCTAAACTTTGGAGATTTCCTTGGTTGACCTCCCCAGAGGATAGGAAAATAGGCGCATGGTCGGAGGTTGGTTTAGGAAGTGATTTAGCTGGAGACGGCGGGAATTTGGTCTCTCACTTCTATAAGTTACGTTAGGTTCTGTGTGGCGAATACTGACTTGTCCTAAAGTTTCTTATATTTTTAATGTTATTTGTGCACTTTTTAATCGTTTCCCTCTCATTTTCAATAATCGACCGCTTATGAAAAATTCAAACTCTTTACAATTTAGCTTGGAATGTAAATACTTTGCTTATGAAAAATTAAACAGTTGTTGTTTCTAGTCATTAATAACTCTATTTTCACCAACGATCAAACCAAAAGTTTTCCAAAATTAAATAAATTCAAATAAAAAAATTTCACCAACATTACTTATATCATATAAGAACAGTTTGCATCTAATTCTTAGCGAACCAAATTATATGAGAATTATTAATTACAATAACAACAAATAGACTCTTGTACTTGGTGTTTATATATCCGGAGATATAACATTCTTATTAAACTAGAGTTTCATCTTTCAGCCTGACCCCTGTGATATCGCTCCTTTGATCGTTCTATATGTTCTTCATATTATTAAAATCCTCACTTTGGCGTTATATCAATTTTCCAATTGGTTTTGTTTTATATACATCAATAACTGAATCTTACTGTAATCATCTTGTGGGCGTAGGGGTTAAATATAAAAGCATTATCAAGCTTATTCTCTATTTAATAGGTAATACTAACTAGTAAAAGTAAAGATATAGATTATAACTGATTATAAAACAGTACAATCCTTGTTCAAGAAATGTAGAACACCGTTATTAGTAATTAGATGATAAATATATAATAAAAAAAGAGAATATATATTTAATAAATGTGTATTATAGAGTTGTAGGATAATGGCTCGATTCTGGTATTTGGTATCTGCAGTGTTCGAAAGTTTCAGAGCTTCAGTCGACTGGATGGAGGAGCAGTCGACTGTCCAGAGAGGAGTTTTCGAAGACTGAGAATACAGCAGTAGCATTCGACTGTATGTGGGAGTCAGTCGACTGTCCCGAAGGAATTATCAGTCGACTGGTATGAAGACCAGTCGACTGTCGGCGGGTTTTGGATCCAGATTCGGCCCAATTCGAAAGGCCCAATAGTTTCCCTATAAATACACCCGTTAGGGTTTTGTAAATAGTAACACCTTATTCGGATTTTGCAGCCGTCATCTCTTGTAAAGGCTTTGTTTGCCCATTGGAGAACATAGCAAAGAAACCCCAACCGCCCCTTGTGGATGTAGGCATCGTTTTGCCGAACCACGTAAATCTTGTGTTCTTGTGTTGCTTGCTTTTCTGTGTTTTTCTCGCTGGTTCTCTCTTTGTTTCTGCGTTGGTTTGATTGTTGGTTTGATTTGTATTCCGCACAACGAGTGGTATCAGAGCTGTTGGTTCGACCTATAGGGAGATGGCGGGTGATGCAGATGCAACCAAGGATGTTGTGGGATCAAGTTCGTCCAGAACAACGATTCACAACGCAAAATTTGAAGTAGAAAAATTTGATGGGACTAACAATTTCGGGATGTGGCAATGTGAGGTGTTGGATGTTCTTGTTCAACAAGAACAAGATGTTGCTTTGGAGGTAGAAAAACCTAAGGATATGTCCGAAGCAGATTGGAAGAAGTTGAATCGAGTTGCATGTGGGACTATTCGGCTCTTTATTGAGAAGGCTCAGAAGTACGATTTGATGAGGGATACCATTGCTGCGGTGTTGTGGAAGAAGCTCGAAGACAAATACATGAGGAAAAGTTTGGAGAATCGGCTGTATTTGAAGAAGAGACTTTTTCGCTTCACCTATACGGAAGGTATGTCTATGAATGCTCATGTTGAATCATTTAATAAATTATTGGCTGATTTGTTAAATTTGGATGAGCAAATTAAGGATGAAGATAAAGCCCTAATTCTGTTGAATTCATTACCTGAAAGTTATGATCATTTAGCAACTACTTTATTATATGGAAAAGATACTGTGAAATATGAAGATGTTGCAAATGTTTTGTTGAATAATGAAACTAGGAGAAGGGATAAAATGGTTGATAGAGAAACTTCTGAAGCTTTGATTGTAAGGGACAGGACTGAAACCAGATCTGAGTCCAAATCTGGGAAAAAGGGAAACAAATCTCGTTCCAAATCGAGAGGAGTTTCGAAGGACAGGAAAATACCGGCCAAAGATGAATGTGCTTTCTGTCATGAAAGGGGGCATTGGAAAAAGGATTGTCCAAAGCTACGAAATAAGGGAAATTCGACTGCAAATGTGACTGTTGATAATTTAGAAAGTGGCGAGGATTTTTCTTTTGCACTTGCTTCTAGTCCCTCACTTTATCAAGAAGTATGGTTTCTTGATACAGCAGCCTCCTATCATATGTCTTGGAAAAAGGAGTGGTTTACTTCTTTGGAGTATATGGATGGTGGTGTAGTTTTGATGGGAAATGATGCGCCTTGTAAGAAGGTAGGAATCGGGAAGATTGAATTGCTAATGCACGATGGTCTTATTAGGGAGCTTTCAGATGTATGGTATGTTCCAGATTTGAAGAAGAATTTGATTTCACTTGGTGCTTTGGAGGCCAGTGGATTGAAATTTGCTAGTGAAGGTGGCGTTCTGAAAGTGACTAGTGGATCACTTGTGGTGATGAAAGGGCAAAGAAAAAGGAACTTGTTTTTCTTGCAGGGAAAAACATATTTGGGTGAGGCTGCCAGTGTAACTGAAAGGCCTAAACAGGTTGTTCCCGACTCTACTAGGTTGTGGCATATGCGACTCGGGCATACAGGAGAAAAGGCCTTGCAGGGGCTTGTGAAGCAAGGGTTGCTTAAAGATGCTAAAGGGTGCAAGTTGGAATTTTGTGAACATTGTGTTTTGGGTAAGCAAACTAGGGTGAAATTTGGTACAGCTGTACATCAGACAAAGGGTATCCTCGATTATGTGCACACAGATGTTTGGGGCCCTACTCAGACACCTTCTATGAGTGGTAGACACTGGTTTGTTACTTTTGTTGATGATTACTCCAGACGAGTTTGGGTATATACCATGAAGCACAAAGATGAAGTTTTGACATTGTTCACAAGTTGGAAGAAGAAAGTTGAAAATCAGACTGGTAGGAAGATTAAGGTTCTGAGGTCAGATAATGGAGGGGAATACAAGAATGATCCGTTTCTGAAATTGTGTGAAGATGAAGGGATCCAGAGGCACTTCACAGTTAGGAAGACTCCACAGCAAAATGGGGTTGCAGAAAGGATGAACAGAACCTTACTTGAGAAGGTGAGATGTATGTTAGCACAGTCTGGATTGAAGAAGACATTTTGGGCAGAAGCTGTTATATATGCAAGCCACATTGTCAACCATTTACCATCAGCAGCACTTGAAGGCAAAACGCCTATTGAGGTATGGAGTGGTAAACCTGCATCTGATTACAGTTTTTTGCATATATTTGGTTGTCCTGCTTATTTTCATGTAACTGAAACTAAACTTGATGCAAGAGCCAAAAAGGCTATATTTGTTGGTTTTAGTACTGGTGTCAAAGGTTACAGGTTGTGGTGTCCAGAACAGAAGAAGTTAGTAATCAGCAGAGATGTGACTTTTGATGAGACCAGCATGATTAGCTCGGGACAGTCGACTGATGGTATGGGACAGTCGACTGGTGAGCAGCAGAAGAGTGGGACAGTTCTCCAACAGGTGAGTAGCAGAATCTCGGGACAGTCGACTGATGTACAGGAGCAGTCGACTGGTGGTCTAGAACAGCAGAAGAGTGAGAGCTCGGGACAGTCGACTGTTGGCAATAACCAGTCGACTGGTAGGAGAATTCTCCAACAGGTGGAGTTAGAAAAGTTGTCAGTTGAAAATCCTGTTCCTGTCCAAGATGAAGATGATGTGGTTGATACTGAGAATGATGAAGAAGTTCCTATCCAGCAGGTAGAATCAATTGCAGTAAGAAGGCAAAGAAGAGATATCAAACGACCGTCTCGCTTTACAGATACAGTTGCATTCGCTCTTCCCATTGTGGATGAAGTTCCCTCCAACTTCAAAGAAGCCACTAGAAGTTCAGAAAATGCAGATTGGAAAGTTGCTATGGATGAAGAGATGAACTCTCTTCATAAGAATAAGACTTGGGATCTAGTGCAACTACCAAAGGGGAAGAAGGCAATCGGTTGCAAGTGGGTGTATACGAAGAAAGAAGGTCCAAAAGGCAGTGTTCGGTTCAAGGCTAGACTAGTTGCAAAGGGGTATGCTCAACAGGAAGGTATTGACTATAATGAAGTGTTCTCTCCAGTTGTGAAGCATCCTTCTATTCGGATTTTGTTAGCTTTGGTAGCACAGTTTGATCTTGAATTGACACAGATGGATGTGAAGACTGCGTTCTTACATGGGGATCTAGATGAAGAAATTTATATGTCGCAGCCAGATGGGTTTAAGACAGCTGGGAAGGAAAGTTGTGTTTGCAGGTTGAAGAAGTCTCTCTATGGGTTGAAGCAATCTCCAAGGCAGTGGTATTTGAGGTTTGACCAGTTTATGAAAGTGCAGGGATATTCCAGAAGTGAGTATGATCATTGTGTCTACTTCAGGAAGTTGCAGAATGGTTCTTTCATATATCTGTTATTATATGTGGATGATATGTTGATTGCCTCTAAAAATGCTAAGGAGATTCAAAATTTGAAGAATCAGTTGAGTTCTGAGTTCGAGATGAAGAATCTTGGTGAAGCCAAGAAGATACTAGGGATGGAGATAGCTAGAGACAGGGCAAAGGGCATAGTAAGTTTGACACAGAAGCAATATCTTTTGAAGGTGCTGAAACGGTTTGGTATAGATGAGAAAACTAAACCAGTCAGTACACCCTTAGCCACTCATTTCAGAATTAGTGCTTCTCAGTCTCCAAGTACAGATGAAGAGAGACAGTATATGGCTAATGTACCTTACACTAGTGTGGTTGGCAGTTTGATGTATGCTATGGTTTGTACTCGACCAGACATCTCTTAGGCGGTGAGTATGGTTAGTCGATATATGCATGATCCAGGCAAAGAGCATTGGCAAGCAGCTAAATGGATTTTGAGGTACATAAGTGGCACCACAGATGTGGGTTTGAAATTTGAAAGGGATGACAATATTAGCAGGTTATTGGTTGGATATGTTGATTCAGACTATGCAGGTGATCTAGATAAGAGGCGGTCTACTACAGGCTATTTGTTTACTATGGCTAGAGCACCTATAAGTTGGAGATCAAATTTGCAGTCCACTGTAGCATTGTCTACTACTGAGGCTGAATACATGGCGGTTGCTGAGGCCATGAAGGAAGCCATTTGGATACATGGACTTTTGAAGAGCTTGGGAATTCATCGGGAGAAGGTAGAAGTACACTGTGACAGTCAGAGTGCTATTCATTTAGCGAAGAACCAAGTTCATCATTCGAGGACTAAGCATATTGATGTTCGTTATCATTTTGTGCGTGATTTGATAAAGGATGGTGATATTCATTTGGTGAAGATTGGAACAACTGATAATCCTGCTGATATGTTGACCAAAATTGTTGGGGCAGCCAAGTTCAAGCATTGCATGAACCTGGCTAATATTTTGCATGTTTGATAATTTGGCATGGGCGATTGGGATAGTGCTTTGCTATTGGTTTGTTTAGTATGTGATATCATACTAAGGTGGAGTTTGGGTTCGTTTGTTGCATTTGGTGATGGGCATTTGTTTTGGAGTATTTGTGGAGATTGCTTGGGCTACTTGGAAGATCTCACCAAGGTGGAGATTGTTGGATACTTGGAAGATCTCGCCAAGGTGGAGATTGTAGGATAATGGCTCGATTCTGGTATTTGGTATCTGCAGTGTTCGAAAGTTTCAGAGCTTCAGTCGACTGGATGGAGGAGCAGTCGACTGTCCAGAGAGGAGTTTTCGAAGAATGAGAATACAGCAGTAGCAGTCGACTGTATGTGGGAGTCAGTCGACTGTCCCGAAGGAATTATCAGTCGACTGGTATGAAGACCAGTCGACTGTCGGCGGGTTTTGGATCCAGATTCGGCCCAATTCGAAAGGCCCAATAGTTTCCCTATAAATACACCCGTTACGGTTTTGTAAATAGTAACACCTTATTCGGATTTTGCAGCCGTCATCTCTTGTAAAGGCTTTGTTTGCCCATTGGAGAACATAGCAAAGAAACCCCAACCGCCCCTTGTGGATGTAGGCATCGTTTTGCCGAACCACGTAAATCTTGTGTTCTTGTGTTGCTTGCTTTTCTGTGTTTTTCTCGCTGGTTCTCTCTTTGTTTCCGCGTTGGTTTGATTGTTGGTTTGATTTGTATTCCGCACAACAAGAGTAATATATAGTACTGATAATCTTACTTCATCAAAATTCATATTTCAGAATAATTTGTGTTATTCATCATAATATTCCATAAAAAAAACGTTTGTGATATCTGCGTATAAAAAGTTAAATAAAAATAATGTAATATAAAAAACGTCAAAAATTATTACATTATACCAAAAAAAACTCTATAACTATCCCGGCAGATGTCAATAGCAATGCCGGGATAGACATCACTATAGACATCACTATCACGTGACCAAATAATGTGGATACCATAAACGCCGGTATAGGTACCATATATACCGGCGTTTATAGTATAAACACTGTTTTTTTGATGAAAAGTATAAACACTGTTATATATAATACCTATACTGACGCCGGGATAGGTGTTTGAATTTTAAAAAAATAGAAACGTTGTCTATCTCAGCAGCCTTGTACAAATGTTGGGATAGATACGCCGATAAGCCCTTGCGGTTTATAGTGTGGGCACATTTCCAACAATCGTTCTATGTACGCTAGTAAGTAAGAGGTCGTGATTGAACTGTATATATGTTGCATGCATGCTTTAGTGAATTTTATAGTCAATGATATCCACCTAACCACTGTTTAAGATTCTACACATTTTATTATACATGCAAAGTTGCCTATTCACGAGTATTTCATGTCTATAACGTAGCCTATATGTATAGCAATATTATAAATTTTGCTTTTGTTTTTAAATGTAGTTCAATAATTCCAGTTACTGCATTTAAGTTATTTCATATAATGTGATCACGCTTTGCAATTTGCAATCATATTTGAAGAACTTTGTAATTCTACTAATATTAATTAAGTGAGAGTAAGTAGTGTATAAACTAACTCGGTTGGCAGAGAAATAAGTTTGCACGATTTTAAGCAATGACAAGGAACAATGAAAACAAGTTCTGAATATTTCAAGTGAATTGACACTCATTTAGACCTTTGGATTGGTTGTAAAATATTTCTAAACTAGGAAGATTATGGTAGAGTAGAGAAAAGAACTATGTGGAAATAAGTTCTGAATAATTTATTTGTTTGAATGTAATTTTAATATAGTACTAGATTTGTCCGTGGGCACGTGCCTACGGCACGTCTTCGAAACAATACAGCATATGAAAGTCTTGTAAACAGTAAAACAACAATTATGTAGCTCAAGTTTGAATAGTAAACAATAATTTGTTGTAAATAAAAGTCCATATTTCCATTAGTATATGTTGAAAAATAATTATAAATGGGAGTGCAAAATCCAACATCTTATAACTTTGAACGTGGAAAATGATGAAACTGTTGATGAGATATTTGTTATTTTCAGTGTAGCATAAACAATAAAAAAATGCATAAAAAATATGAAAATTTACAACCTGAAATCTGAAAATATAAATTTCTGAGTATAGAGAGAGAGAGAGAGAGTGAGAGAAAGAAAATAAATAAATAAATAAATGAGTTGTTTTGGGATTTGAATTTGAGTTTTGGGAGAAACTTTTGGACGGAAAAATATATTTTATGAGGTTATATCTGAACCATTGATTTCAACCCTATCGAATGAGAGCCACTTGATAGCTTTCTCTGTGTTGTATTATATGGATATGATAGAGAGGAGAGAAAAAAAAAATTAATGTAGAAGGTTAGGTGGAATTATTTTTTTGAACAAAGTAAAAGAGTAGGAGAGAGAAATAATATTTGAAAATGTTACAACAGCGTGCCCTTATAACAGCTTTCCTCTGAGTTCGGAGCTTTTCATTCGATTTTTTTTGGACGCTACAATAGCATTACAGTAGCGCTATAGTCCAACTCCAAATCTAACTAAATCGAGACCCAACAAACTTGATGAATAGTGATTTTCCTGAATTTTAAATTCTACGGTCCACAAACCGGTCCTTAGAAACAGGTCCTTAGAGTGAATGAAGATTTTTTTAGAACATGAGTTCATAGATATTTTTTTAGACAAGTACACCCAATGAATGGTTTGCAAACAGATTTGAACTGATGGATTTCAGATGGTTTTGGTCAATGAATTGGAGTCAGTTGATGGTACGGGATACCAAATTTATGAAATATGAGGTCAAGTTTAAATTACTTGAAAAGTACACTGTTTGACTGAAAACTTTAATAGAGGAGTTGGTGAAATAGAAGATCTTGAGAGATTTGGAAAAGAACATTGGGAATAGAGGTAAAACTTAATAAATATATCATGTGTCATTGAAATCATACTCAATGCCTGTGCCCCCAACACCAAATACTTTGAGTTCAAATTAAAAGTAAATGAATAAGTTGATTGAATGAGCATAAAAAAGTCATACCATCCCTTAAATGATCATGTTCATGTCCTATAAAGTAGATGATGAATTATGTTTATTCTTAATAAACTGTTAAAAAATGTGATGTATGACACACTTTAAACTTACCTATGTAAATGTGAGCTTGTGGCTGCCTTCTATGAGATGAAAGCTTTTTCTCAAACATCAATCACGAAAATCAGGAAATGCACATGGCCATTATAGTGCAAAATTATGAATATCTTGATCTTGAAGAAAATATGTATCTGTTTTATATATGTCTAGTTCTTTTGCATAGGATCTTCAATTCAAGACTTCAGTCATTGTGCATCTTGATTGAACTTTGATGTAGATATACCAAGTGAAGATCAAGTTCACAAGGCATCTTCATTTTATGTGCATATTTTTGGTACCTTCTGTTGTCATTTCTCAAAGGAGATGAGATACTTAGTGTTATCTACCGTACACAAGATCATTTCTCAAAGGAGACGACCGCTCGAATCTCTCAATACTTGGTGTCATCTACCAGATATAAGATCAACTACGGGTGTAATCTACTAGACACAAGATCATTTTCTCAAAGGAGACGACCATTTTGGTCGCTCGATATAAGGTGTAATCTACCGGATACAAGATCATTTCTAAAAGGGGACGACCACTCAAGTCTCTCAAAGCTTGGTGTAATCTACTAAATATAGGATAATCGCAACAAGAAAATGACGACGAAAAAGCTTTGTGAAACGTCGTAGAATGGTTACGAGCACTGCGAGCATATGAAAGTGCTAAGTTAGCCATGACAAGTGCAATTGAAGCGGAAAATCTCAATGAGAACAGAATAAGGAAAAAAAGCCTAAGAAACTTTATTCATCTCAAATGAGTTACATTATACTAAGAGAACAACTGTGGAAAACAGAAACAAAGCAAACAAACAAGAAGAGGGGGACATCTCTTGCCATAATTTTCCTCTTCGACTGTGTTCTTCCCCGGCGCAAAACCAGGTGATCACAAGCTTGTCACCAAACTCTCTTGCCGGGACCTTTACAACGAAAGAAGCAGTCGTGGAGCTTTTTCGAGGTCAGGACAATGCCCACCACTCCTGGAGGCGAGGGTCGTCACCCCACATGCACTCGATCTACGAACAATGGCACACCAGCAGTCGTCGACTTGGGCACCGACTCAAACAGAATTGCCATCTCCAGACCCGATTCACTATGTTTCACTAGATTAAAGGTCATGATCAGGTTCGATCGTCAGCTATATCTGGAATATCCTATGTTGGGAGGAGAATGAGAAGTAATAAGGAAAAGAGTTTCCTTTAACAGTCACTCTTTTCGAGTGGCAGGCGCCCTCTTTGAAATTCGAAATGTCCCTCTCGATCGCCGAGTAATCCCCTAAAATCTAGAGCTACTTACCGATGCACAACATTTCATGGAAAACTGTTCCAACTGTCAACAACGTGGCTCAATCTCCACTACTCACCAGTTCGAAACTAACGTTCGAAGATATTGAAGCCCTCCGCATGCAACTGTTGCTTTAGTTCTAGTCATTTGGGTCTGCCACAACACATGGCATCCTCTCATCCGCCGGCATGCTACCCAGGATGCATGGTCTCATCAAGACATTGGCAATAATCATGACTCCAATTCAACGTGTTGGATCCCTTCAAATTTCGTGTGCCGTCAGCACAGGCCAACCATAGCAAGCACTGACCGAACAACGACCATTCCACAAAATTGCAACCACCCCTCAGTGAAGAACAAGCTTTCCTGAAGGGAACCACCATGGTCGAGAAAAACTCTCCACCGAATTACATGTGGTCTTAAACACCCACATATATTTTTTTGGGGGGCATTTGTTAAACCCTAAAAATGGATCCCTAAACATCTGACCGCAACTCCCCAATGAACAACCTCTACAATGGTCTCCTATGATCAGTCTTCGCCAGCATGACATGTGCAGCACTCGGAGACCCCCTACCCCGTGCATACCATGGGCATCTCAGGAGAATATTCTGTAACGCCCCGAATCCCAAATACACTGAATTCGAGATGTTATACAGGATCTTTTCGCTTCCTTTAGTACAATTTTGCAAGGAAATTTAAACTTTTCACTTTACATCAGAGTTTACATCAATATTACACTTTACATTGCACAGCGGAAGTAAAATTTTACAACAATGAAAACAAATATACCACAACATGGAGTAATCTTTAAGCATTTGTTCCTCTTTAATCTTTATCAAGCCATTTACCTGCATATAAGACTGTGGGTACGTCAGTTTATTCAACCGACGATCATTATACACGGCCATCCTCTCTATGCCTGAAATAGTATAACTTAATTTTCCATATTTATCCAACACAAACTTGTCACATTTCAAACTAAAGGGACTACCCTATTGATGTCGTGTTGTGATTGTGCACTTAGTCCTTAATGCATTTATTTATATTACATGACACTAATGCGCACTTGTTCGGATTCTATGCATCCCATACTACATAGGTCCGAGGGCAAGCCTTTAATCGTTCTTCATCTTTATAGGGTTCAATCCCTCGTTATGACTTAATCTACTACTGTAATTACGGTAGGTATCTTAGATGATCTATAAGTACAAGCTCGTGTACAGAAAATTCTGGAGGGGAATCCCACGCACTGACACGACGCATCGAGCAGGCAACCTATGGACAATTCAGCCTCACTTCATGGCACACGATCCTCTTGCAGTCACCAAACATCCCACAAGCGTCGCCACCGGAACGATAATTCTGGAGTAGTGCCCACACCATGTCTTGACGCATCAAGCAGGAAACCTGTGGATCACTCTCACACCGCCACTCCGATGGCCCTCATACTCGTGTTTTTCTCCTACTTTCATCACGTCTCCACTATGTACTAATCCTTAGTTTCTTTTATCAAAATCATGAACAAAAATCGAAGCTCTAGAGTTAGCCTCTCCACTAAACCGGACTTATTCATTCATTTCAACATGACCAACCTTGGTCTTTCTTTTCAAATTTCATTTCATTTCATTTCCAAATGCCGGAGGAGACTTAGCTACTCTTTTATTTCAATTTCCAATTCACAATTTCCAAAATGAGCATTTCCAACTCATAAATTCCCATGTTGAGTTATCATACTCAAATATATATTCTCTTTTCGAATCATGATTTCTAATTTGTTCAAATAGTCCATAACTATACAGGAATTTCATATGCTTTATCAATTATCACTTCATATCAAAATTTCACATCACTAACAAATATTCACAATTCATATTTTCCACATTATTCTCAAATGAGAATAAATTGCATTATGTCACACAATAAAATTTCTTTTTGCCAAATAATCTTCTAATCCTTCATTTCAATTTCTTCTTGTAAGTTATAATTTTTCACAAAGTATATATCTAGAACCATAGTTCTATTTATGCCTTTTATTCTCAAATCATAGTGTATTTCATGCAAATTATCCCCAAATCATTTTTATAAAGTCCCTTATATTTTTAGGAGAATAACCATATTTTTTTCATAATTTTTGGGCAATTAAAACCCCAAAAAAAAATAATTTTTTCATTCTTGCCGAGAGCAAGAATCGAACCCAGCACCCCTGAGACACGGCCCAGAGCACAGACCACTAGGCCGGTTTGTGCCAGCGGTATAGAAGAGAAGCGAATGGCAGTTAATGCCTTCGGTTCGGAACTGATCGGTTTTAAAAATAAACACTCATAAAGATGGTATTCTCAAGAGTCGAACCCGTGACCTTAGAGAACCCAACCGCACGCTCTAACCACGTGAGCTATGTGCTCAGATTGTCTAAGTACAACACAAAATCTTTTTGAACCGATTCTCACTGTTGTTTAAACATTTCGATGTTCAACTAGCCTTCATTTCATTTTGCTTTCATAAAAAAAATACTGTATAACTCCAGATTAATACTACTTCACATAATTTGCATATCAGTAAGAGAAAAATATTTTTTGTAATAATTAAAACGTATTTTCATACATTAATTCAAATTATACATTATAGCTCTACATTTCTTCTCTTTTTCGACATTTCTTCGCATTGTAGCATTCTAACCTTTTTGTCAATAAATTTCACATTAATTCTCTGACTTAAATCATTTTCCTAACATCAAACACACATTTTAATTTACTCATGCCCATATCAACACAAATGGTCTATTTAACACATGAAATGGTAAAATCAAACTACTAACTTTTGTGTAGTTCTTGATAGTAATAAATGTGTTTTCATTAATCAATCCATGCTTCTAATCAATTCACATACAACTCAAATAATAGAACCACATATAAATTTGTATGTCCACATTTCAACCATTCAAGAAGTCATTTTTCCCTATTAGAGTGTGCTCTTCTTAATCATTTTCATGCTTCAATTTTTCTAATTAAACTAGCATGCAATCCTACTTTAGAAATAGGGAAAATTTTACCCACCTTGTATGGAGAGAAAAAACACAATTAGCAACAAAAGTCCTTTGCAAACGAGTGCACCTCCTCCTAGACGCGCGCACACAAGCTCCAAAAGCACCAACACCGAAAGCTCCTGTTGATGAATGTCGGCCCTCCTCTTTCTTCTTGGTGTTACAAGAACAAGCCCACACACACTCAATCTTTTAACTCACAAAAATACTACTAGATAATGCAACTTAGACTATAGGTTTGGAAGAGAATATTAAGCACAAAATAACTAGCCATGGGGGGGGGGGGGGTATTTATACTAGAAATCAAGGGAAATAGATGGCTAGGATCAATTGGTTGGTTGTAGGATGGAGGGCTAGGATGAAAGTAGGAGTTGCAATAACTACCCACATCTAAGTAACCACCATACCATGATCACCACTCAAAATTTGAGTTTCCCTCCAAAAGAATGCAACCGGCCTAGAGAAAGCATGCATTTTGCACGTGTACGTGTAGTGCACGTGCATGCAACTAGGACCAAAATTTGTGCATTAAATTTTTGTATAAAAATAAAATAGCATTTAAATTGTATTCTACATGACAAGTTGTATAAAAAAATAGATTAATCCATGGGCTTTAGTTTATGGGCCAAAATAGTTATTTTAAAATAAAATAAATAAATTACATTTTGGGCTTTAAGAAAGAGGGCTTTTTATCTAATTAAAATAAGGCTTTTGTACAAAATAATTAAAAGCACAAATTGAAACATCTTTACTCATCTTGATGAAAATATCAACAAAAAATATTGCACGTGCACACTACGTGCAAAAATAAATAATTTTTCATAAATTAAAAAATTAGGGCATTACATATTCTCCACAATTGATGGTAGCAATGGAATATTTTGCTCCCCAACTGATTTTGATTCATATCGCGAAGTACAGTCCTCTATTCTCGCTAATATAACCAACTCCAAGAGGTCGCCAGAATGCAGTAATCAAGCGCTTTACACACAGACTTGTCAGGCAGTCAAGATCAACCAGTCGATGTCTCATACCCCCTACCTCGTGCATACCATGAGCATCTCACGAGAATATTCTCTACACTTGGCTGTAGCAATGGAATATTTCGCTCCCCGATTGATTTCAGTTCAGATCACAAAGTACAATCCCTTATTCTCGCTAATGTAACCAACTCTAAGAGGTCTCCATAATGCAGCAATCGAGCGCTCTGCTCGTAGTATTGCCAGGCATTCAAGACCGACCAGGTGACCTCCCATATCTCTCAGTAGCGACTAGTCAAGGAACAACCTCCCAACGGTCCTCATATCAAGACGAACGTGGCTTACGTGGCGGCACCACGTGTCCCGGGCCCCTAAGTCTACTATTGCTATAAATAGCCCTTCAGCACCAAAACATATAGAGAAAAAATATACACAAGCTCAGTTGAAACTCTGGCAAATTCTCAAGCAATCTCAAGCACTTCCCGATAATCGAAAACTCTCTTTGAAGGTATAAATGCTAAACCCTAAGGCCTACCACGTATGCGGGAATCTCTTCGAGATAGGACTAAGATCCTGAACGTCCCAAGAGGTGTTCCGGCTGGTGGGTTCATGGCCACGCTGCCTCAGAATTGCCTGAGCACGCGTCAGCAGTGAAGTGGTATCCAATCGCCACCTTGCTGGTCCCCATGCCGTTAAAGTTCCTAGGCGGAAAATGGGTCATTGAGGGATGATTCCCCTTATAATGTATTGCTTAGTGTGTGACACCTCATTCAACAATCAACCTAACCTGGCAACCCCCAGATCCGGTCGCTTGTCGTTGTAATCCCAAATTTGTGGGTGATACCCCTAACAATCAGCTTGCCTCGATGCCATTGGCTCTAGCCTTTGGCCGTTATAATGCCAAAACAGTGGGTGACATCCCTAATAGTCAAACAGTCTCAACACCATCGGCTCCGACCACTGGTCATTGTAATGCCGAATGTATGGGTGATTCCCTTACAATCATATAACATATATGTGTGATTCCTTTATAATCATATACCATATAAGGGTGATTCCTTATGATTGCATAATATAATATGAATGATTCCCTTACAATCACATAGTATGGGTGATTCCCTTACAATCACTCAAACAGTCAAACTTATAACAAACTCCTATCCATGCCAAGTGACCCCTCATAGTTGACATCACCAGTCTCAATACCTCTCCACCGGACATGGCTCGGTCGCCAAGATCGGTTGCACCTACAGTCCAAAGCCAAATGGCAAAAAATCTACCACTCATATACATGGACTGGTCTTTCATGATACGATCACATTTTCCCCAATAAAATCATGTCAACCACTATCTAACCTATCACCATCAAGGATGTCGGTCCTCAAGATCAAGAAGAGCTTAGAATACTTGATGAGCCATCTCATCATATTCTTATGTTCATCAATGCATAAGAGCTCTTGGGAATCCACAAATCTAGTCAAAGACTCACAACTCTTGAAATTCTTCATGCATCCGAAATGTGAATGAACATGGTACTTTGAATAAGCATAAACTATTCAATACAAATCAGATTTGAATGCTTCAAAGCTTGGCATGCACTTGGTATAATCCTCTACAACATTTGTGTTGAAGACGGAGCCAAATAAAGTTGCAGCATGCTTGAAACTTCCATCCAAAACTGAAAACTGTTACAGAAAACTGCAGCTTGACTGTGTTGGAAATCAAGCCAACCACCAACAATCTCCACCTTGGCGAGATATCTAACTTACCTCCATGCACATCTGGTGATTAGGTGCACTTGTCAACTAACAAGTCTTCATATTTAGCAAGCTCAAGCAGTGCTTGATATTTTATGTCGTAACTGGTTTAGTGAGGAAGTCGGATGCATTCTTGTCCGTGTGAACTTTCTTCACCATTACTTCTCCTGAGTTGATCTAATGTCGAATCCGATGATAGAGGATTTCAATGTGTTTTGTCCTTGCATGAAACATCTAATTCTTTGTAAGACAAATAGCTTTTTGACTATCACAATTAACTGTCACAGATCTTTGCTGTAAACCCATTTTATTTGTCAATCCTTTGAGCAATATAGCTTCATTTGCAGTTCGGTTAATGCCATATACTCTGCCTCTGTAGTAGACAAAACACTGATAGATTGGAGCATAGAACTCTAACATACTGTCCTCCACCACAAGTGAAAACGTAGCATGTAGTAAACCACCGCTTGTCCAAATATCCTACATAATCATTGTCAACGAAACCAGTGATGTACGACTCTCCATATTGTCTTTCAAACATAATGCCCTTGTTTCTTGTGCTCTTCACATACCTGAGAATCCACTTAACAGCTTGCCAATGCTCACTACCAGGATTTGACATATATTTTGACACCACGCTCATAGCTTTAGCGATATCTGGTCTTGTGCACACCATCACGTACATTAAGCACCCAGCTGCGCATACGAAATCTTCTTCATTTCTTCAACTTCAGCTTTAGTAGAGGGACTTTGCTTGGTACTCATGATGAAGTGTGAAGCCAATGGACATGGGCTTGGCATTCACCATGTTAAACTTCTCAAGCACCTTACTGATGTACCTGCTTTGAGAAAGACACAACCTCCTATTTTTTCGGTCTCTTTTAATCTCCATTCCAATGATCTTCTTGGTGGCACCAAGATCCTTCATGTCGAACTCTCTACTCAACATTCTTTTGAGTTCATTTATATTTGGTATATCCCGACATGCAATCAACATGTCATCCACACATAGCATCAAGATAATCATGTGTCCATCATAAAATGTATGTAAGTAAACACAACAATCATACTCACATCTCTTCTGGTCAATTTGGAGCATAAAAGAGTCGAAACACTTGTACCATTGCCTTGGAGATTGCTTGAGCCCGTCTTTGCCCGTACAAAGACTTCTTTAATTTGCACACAAGTTCTTCCTTTCCTGCTTTCACGAATCCTTCCGGCTGAGCCTAATAGATAGTTTTCTCCATATCCCCTGAAGGAAATCTGTCTTCACGTCAAGTTGTTCCAACTCCATGTCATGTTGTGCCACAAGAGATAGCAACATCCGAATATATGTATGCTTGACCACCAGAGAGAAAATATCATCATAATCAACTTTCTCCTTATGTGAGAATCTCTTCGCAACTAACCTTGCCTTGCAGGTAGGAGCCTCATTCTCATTTATGTTTTCTTTCTTTTGATAAACCCATTTGGAGTCGATGACCTTTCGATCTTTGGGTTTCAGAACTAACTCCCAAACTGAGTTCTTGTGGAGTGATTCCATTTCCTCCGATATAGCACACCTCCATTCTTGCCACTCATTGCTTTCACTGCTTCTTGGAAAGTTGATGGATCGTCTCCACTACCTAAAAAAACGTAACATGCTTCATCTTCCCATCCAAAACATTGAGGAGGTTTGGTTATTCTTCTTGGCCTTGACTAAGCGATGCTTGTAGGTTCTGTATGAACGTCCTTGGATTGTTGTTGCTGCTCCACCTCTGCTTGGCTCTCTTGGATAAAACCTTCTTTTGCGAAACGAATTTTAGTATGGTTCTTTTTACGAACCATATCTTTGTTATCAGTTTTTGCTTCAAGACTTTTATCAAACAGAACATATCTACTCAGTATCTTCTTTTTGTTTGTCAGATCTCATAGCTTGTAGCCTTTTACTCCCTTTTCCAAACCAAGAAATATGAACTCAAGTGACTTTGGTTTCAGCTTCTTCCGTTCATCGTTCAGAATATGTGCATATGCCTTGCATCCGAAAACCTTCAATATAGAATAATCAACATCTTTGCCCGACCAAACTTCCTTGGTGCACTTAAAATTCAACAATTTTGTTGGTGATCGATTAACCAAATATGCAGCATGGTTAACCGATTTAGCCCAAAAAGATTCAGGCATACATGCATGAAGTCTCATGAATTTTTCCCTCTCCATGAGAGTTCGATTCATCCTTCAGCTGCGCCATTTTGCTGTGGAGTCTTCTTCACAGTGAAATATAGGGTAATGCCTTCTTGCTTGCAAAAATCCATAAATCTTCCATCTCGATATTCACCTCCAATGTCATTGCGCAAGTATTTGATTTTCCGCCCTGTTTGGTTTTCGACTTTAGTCTTCCAATCTTTAAACTTTGCAAAGACTTCAGATTTCTCCTGCATGAAGTAAACTAAAATATTCCGTGAATAATCATCCATGAAGGTGACAAAATAGTGGGTGCCACCATGAGAATATGTCGGTGCTAGCCCCCACACATCAGAGTGAATGTAATAGAGATCCCCTTCGTGCGGTTCTCCTTTTTAGTTACATTGAACGAGACCTCAGTTTGCTCCCCAAGTACACAATACTTACAGAAATTCAGCTTGCAAGACTTCATATTCTTTAATAATTTCCTCTTGTGCAGCTCCTCCATAGCCCACTCACTCATATGGCCTAGACGAAGATGCCATAGATGAGCCAGTTATCGTTTGAGTTCTCTGGTGTGGATATAGTAGCTCTATCTGAAATAGTATCTCTCAAGATTTTGTAAAAGTTGTTAAAAAACTTCCCTCCATGCAGAATCACCAATTAAGCCTTGCAAATTCTAATCTTTCCTCGACTTGAAGAGTAGATGTAGCCGTTTACATCAAGAGTGCCCAAAGAAATTAGATTCTTCTTTAAGTCAGAGATATCTCGCATGCTGCTAAAAGTATGAATGATGTCGTCGTACATCCTTACTTTAACCATGCCAATGCCAACAACCTTGCATGTGACATTGTTACCCATGAGGACTTCACCATCATTCTTCTTCTTCTCATATGCGTCGAATCAATCCCTGTTCGCACACATGTGGAAAGTGCAACCTAAGTCAAGAATCCACGAGCCTGAAATTTTTTTACTTGAAGAAACCAAAAGAAGTCCGACATTGTTCTCCATGGTAACTTCAGCCGTATTAGTGTTTTCGGACTTCTTCCCTTCCTTTTGATTATCTTTAACTTCCTACAAATTTTTTTTGTAGTGACCGACAATAATAGCATTCCAAATCTTTACGGCTCCTGGATTTTGATCTTGACTTTCCGCGGTTGTCAGACTTATTGCCTACCTTCTTGGAGCGACCTCCATGATGATCATTCAACCGTTAATGAGTAGTCCTTCATTCATCATGTAATCACCTGCGCTCTTGTTCATCTTGATATGAAAAATGATGTCTTGGACAACCTCCTCGAACCGACAAGTCCCCTTGCCAAACATGAATGTGGACCAAAAATGCTTGAAAGAATACGGTAAATACCGTAGCAAAAACAAAGCTTTGTCCTCATCCTCATACTCGACCTCCACTCATAATAAATCATTTATACAACGTTTAAACACATTAATATGCTCCATAATATCATCTCCTTCCTCCATACAAAGATTATACAATTGATCTTTCAAGAAAAGCTTGTTATAAAGAGTCTTACACATGTAAAGCTTCTCTGTTTTTTCCATGTGCCTTGGCGGTTGTCTCTTGCATGACATTATAGGTGGCTTCATCATAAAAGTGTATCTCAATGGAAATCATCGTCTTGAGATCCACCTTGTTCCAAGCCTTCATGGTGCCTCCGTCTTGTGCTCGATGCTCAAAATGCACATGTGGAGATCTTGTTGAATCAAACTGTTTCTCATTTTTCGTTGCTATAGTGTGAAGTTGCTTTTTCCATTGAATGGCTTCAGTTCGACCTTCATGCAGCTGATTGTTGACTTCTCTTCTGCCATTTAGATCACTCCAAAATTGTACTCTGATACCACTTGTTATGATCAACACCACTTCAGGATCTGGTTCTTAATGGCAAGAGAAAATAATCACACAAAATAGATGTTATGTAACAACACAGATGACCACAAAAATTTACGTGAAAAACCCAAACGGGAAAAACCACGGGTTGAGTTTGGAGCTTGGAGGGGCTTCACTATGTTGGAATCAACAAAAGGGTACAAGACATGCAACGCACCCGACTACATCAACATCCAACATACACAGCTCATACACCCACCTCCAACAACAAATCAACGCAAGAGTTCCCTTCAAAAAAGAAAGAGAAACTCTCCTTCACTTACACTCTCTATACTTTTAAGAGAACAACTGAACACCTTATAATCACACAAGACTCATCTGAGATCAAGAAGAGCTTATGATACTTGATGACTCTCCTCAATAAGTAGCATGCCTATGTATAGGCTTGAGTGAACTCTCTAGATCCATCTCATCATCTTCCCATGTTCATCAATACATAGGAGCTCTCGGGAATCCACAAATATAGTGAAAGAGTCACAACTCCTGAAATTCTTCATGTATTCGGAATGTGAATGGATAGGTTACTTTGAATGAACACAACTTCTTCAATCCAACTCAAATTTGAGTGTTTCAAAGCTTGGAATGCACCTAGTATAATCCTCTGTAACTTTTGTGTTGAAGACTGTGCCATATAAAGACGGAAGTATGCTCAAAACTTCTATCCAAAATTGACAACTGTCATAGAAAACCGCAGCTTGACTATCGTGGAAATCGTGCCAGCCACCAACACTTTTAACATGCTTCAACCTACAAATTTGTGTTTCTCCTATTTTGTTTTATTTCTTAATTATTCTATTTTTCACCACTGTAAAAATTTAGTCCAACATGCCCTTGGTTCTATCAACTCGTGGTGGGGATGCCCACCATATTCGATGCCATGGTGGGGATGGCCCGTCGAGTCTTTTTCCATGGTGAGAATGGCCGACTGGATGTTTTGCTGTGGTGGATGGATTTTGCTGTTGGTGTATGCTCTAGAGGCTAGTTGTGTATTGATATTACTAGTTTACATTGTATCATGAAATTTATATCATATTTAGGCATTTCATTTATTGTGTTATTTATTGTGAATTAAATGAACATAATAAAGTCCTTAGAATAGTAAGTTCAATGCCATGAGATATCAAGTGTATGACTTGATTGTAAGATCCTATTGGTTGAAATCAGAACACTGTTCTTAAATGTCCATAGTCAAGTATTATAGTGAATTAGGATAATGATAATACATAAAGATTAGTGTGTGCGTAGACTGACGACCATTCTCACGGATCATGTATATGAGATATCAAGTCTTCACATGGGTACATATTAGATTAATAATATGCTGGACTGACCCACCATGAGAACGTTGCATGGATCGTTACGTGAGTGTCATAAGCAATTCTTACACTCACCATAGTGTACGTAGTTCTTTGACTTGAAGTCACTACGGTTTCCTACAAGAGAAGTTATATATTTTAATGCCACCAAACATTGCCTGTAATAAAGTGATTATAAAGTCAACTATTGGATATACTACAAATCATACAGAGGGATGTGAGTGACTTAGATAGGATCTGTCCCTCTTACATAACAGGAGCGATATTTACGGGCCCCTTAATTGAGTGAGACTGCAAAATGCATGGTTGTGCTCAAATGAGTCAATATGAGATATTAAGCTCATTTGTTTTAGTAAGTCTACTCAAATATCAAGAAACCAAAAATTGAACTATACAAGGGTGACACGCTCTATGCCTTGTGGTCAATTAAGATATCTGGACAAAGGGACTAGGCTACATGGTAATATTGGTCAGGGATAGGTTATGTTAAATCACTGGCATTCCCGTTACTTGAGTAGCAATGATGTATTGCTAGAAACCGCTCACTGCTTGTTATATTCGAATATGATTTTAGTATTACTGTCAACGTAATGCGAACCTACAGGGTCACACACTCAGAATGGATCAAAATTGTGATTTAAATTTATAAGATGAATTTAATTGGGGATCTAAGTAAGACTTGGACTCCTGAAATTAGTTAGACATTTAATTGTATTAAATGGGCTTACTAAAGTTTAAGGCCCACACATGAATCTGACCCAAGTCAGATTGTGAGCCCAATAGCCTCATTACTCTCTTAGGGTTGATTTTCTGCACCTATATATATGATATGTATCTGTGGAAAATACACATGAAGCCATCACAGAAAGTGAGAGAGAAAGATCGTGAGGAGGAACATCCCCTGCCCGCAGCTAGCACCGCGATCTGAGGGAGCCATTTTTCGTTCCGTTCGTGTTGATACCGTAGAGGCACCACAATATTGCAGTGTTGTGATCGACATACTGCGGAGACAGCAGGTCAATCATTAAGGTAAAACTTCTTAACACGATCTATGGTTTTCACATGGATCCATGACTAGGTTTCGATATTTTATAATTGTAACCCCTGTTTTCCCAAAAATGTATTTTCTGTATTTAAAATTTTCGTAAATTATTTTTACCGCTTTCAAATTCTTTTGTCAAAATGTATTCCTGGATCTTCCGTTAAAGTCTATTTATAATCGATGATTTTATTTGTGGCTATTTTCCAATGAATTAATGTAGTAATTCAAATCCTATTATTTTTTTACTATTGCTATTATTATTATTATTTTGGTTATTCTTATTCTTATTATTATTCTTTTAACTCGACTAAAACAAAATATATCTTACAAATTATATATAGCCATTTATTTTGAAAGCCATTTATTTTATTATTATTATTTTATTATTTTGAGTCTTAACTAATTTAGTATATTATTATTTAATTTTTCCTGATGGGATAATCCATTACCCATTTATCTATATCCATTACCCATACTAAACCAAAACCCATCTATCTTCTACCCAAACCCGTTAGCATCACACCCTATTACCCAATACCAATTACTACCCCCATACCCGTTAGACCCCCCTGACACCCGAAACCCTTCAGCAAAACCCTAGCGCCCCCTATATAAACTAACCCACCCATGCTACCCTGCCTCAGCAGCCAACCCATCCTCTCTATCTCCGATCCCACTGTGTCCCTACTCCCGCTCTCCCCCTTTCCTCTCCTCGTCATCCGCTAGCCGGGGCGCCGCCTCTCCTTCACGACAGCACGACACCACAACCCCGACTGCGTCGTCCCCTGTCTTCCTACCTCCCTTCGGTGTCCTCCCATGTGCCGCGACAGCCTAGTTCCACCTGTGTGCTCCTCCAATGCCAGCCAGAGCCAGCCCCCCCTCCGGCCTGTCCTCCCGACGCCAGTGCTGCCCCTGTGCGCCATCCACCGGCCGCCACCTTGCCACCCTGTGCCAATCACAGTGCTCCCCTTTGCCTTGTTGTTGCTGTTGTGTTTGGATCATGTTGGATCTTAACCGTTGGATCGCTTCATCATCACCCTGATCTCATGATCTCGTCTTTGATTGTGGGCCGTCTGATCTCTTCTTGATTGTCACAATCATGATGATCATCATTTCCTTTGGTCGCAGCCGTTCGATCGATCGATCTTGATCTTGATCATTATCTTTATCATCAGGGAGATCTGGTCGTCCGATCTGATCCGATCATCTTGATCTTGATCTTGATCTTCGATCTCAGCCATCCGATTGTGTTTGTGATCTCAATCATCTTCATCTTGTTTGTGATTGTGTGTTTGTGTGTTCGTGATTGGTTTGTGAACCGTTCATTATGTTTGTGTTCGTGCCCCGGGATCCGTTCCCATTATTCTTGTTCCTTGCACCGTTTCTGTTGTCGTCTCTCAGACAAGTAACTTGTACTCAATTCTTTTGTATGATACAAGTCATAAATTCTGCTTGTAGCGTAGTTGGTTCTAGAGACAACTCGTGTGTGTGTTATCTTTGATGGGTATTGTCTCTATAGTTCTATTTGACCATAATTACCTCATGACACAAATTTGACATGAAACAACTTAGGTTTTGACCGTTCTTGATGTGATTATATTTGTGGGATAATTATGAGAAATCGTGTGTTTATTTGGATCCATGTGATATACTTATTGTGGACATGCCATATATCCTATTTCATGTTGTTTGGACACTTAGTAGACTCTATATCATGTTTGGTTGTGTTTGGAACGAGTTTCGTATGTTGTATGTTGATTTATTGTTAAGAGGAAAATCTGTAATTTATCGCTGATCAGTTTTGACTGCTATTTTAGACCATATTAAGTTCAGTATCTTAACTTCAGTATTAAACATGATTTTTAGAGAAATTCATCTTCTTTCGAAACTCTCTGACCTTGATCGATTTCGTTTTCGTATGTGTGAGATATGATTATTTTACTAGAGAGGTGTATTATATTTCTAGATTTCGTTTCTTGATAATTTCGATGACTAAACTATTTTGATACTAGTGCTAAATAAATTATTTTGATCTGAAATTTTGGACAGTATTTCTATATTTGATTTGGGATTACCCAGAATTTTTGTGGATTTATTTTATAAGATTTACATACCATTTCATGCTTGTTTATAAAAACTATACTTGCTGGATTTTGCTCGCTATTCTGAAAAGATTTGTATTTTCACCCTAATTCTTTTTATGTATGAAAAATATTTTTGAAATATGAAAGTTATCTTATTTTGTCTATTTTCATCTCCCTTTAGCGGATTTGGATTTCTTTTCACGGTTTGCGAGATATTATTGTTTTCGTACTGCAATGTTTATAATTCCAGATTTACAAAACTACTACATCTTGATGTTTTCTGATTTTACTTGACTACTCTATTTTGTTGGAAAATTATGAAACTTGATTTTATGTTACTACACATATAAGGGAATACCCCAGATTTTTTTTGGATTTAATTAATGAGTTTTCGTGTTGTTTCCCTAACTGTGAATACAAAATACTGATTTCTGACTGAACACGTTTTCTGAATTCAAACATGTTTTGAGACTTGTTTTTATGAAATACTATATGACTTGTATATATTTGCTGGATTCGGAAGGAAGTCTATTTTCCAGATTCTTCGACGGATCCAGATTTGCATTTTTGTAACAACGGGAATCCCTGTTTTAGTGCAGTACTGTCTTGCTATCCTGAACTGGAATTTTCGTTGTATAGTTCTTTTATGAGTTATCTTTCACCCGTACGTGTTTACCTTGAACTTGAACTTGTTACTTGTTCATGCCATGTTATTCTTGCCATGTTTTATGACACATACATGTCTGTTTCCTAATAATAACAAATAACCAAGCCGGGATTAAGGCAAAGATCTAGTAGCGGACAATATAGGAACCAGAACTCAGAAGGAGACTTGTGTTTTCTGTATGACATGTTACCGATCAAGTTACCGATCAAGTTTACCGTTAAGTTCTGTTACCGATCAAGTTTATCGATCAAGTTACCGATCAAGTTTACCGATCAAGTTACCGATCAAGTTAATTTCTGTTACCGATCAAGTTTACCGATCAAGTTATTGATCAAGTTTACCGATCAAGTTTACCGACCAAGTTCTGTGATTCTGTGATTACCCGAGTACATGAGCTATAGAAATCCCCTACGAAATCTAAGCGTAATCTGTTTGAATGTAGCAACCATGTGATAAAAGCTGGGGCGCATGAAGTGCTACCTAGATAGTAATAATACAAAACTTGAACATGGTTACCTAATACTTGCAACTTGATACTTATACTTGACACTTGTTTACTTGTTACTTGATTACGTGATACTTGATTCGTGATACTTGATACTTGTTTACATGATACTTGTTCACTTGACACATGATACATGCCACTTGTACTTGTTCATCTTGCCATGCTAGTATTCTATTTTGTTATATTCCATGTTATTAGTTTGTTTTTTCCCATGTACTTGTATCCTGCATTACAAGCGACCCGTAACTTGTATTGACAGGAGTTTGTTTTCTTTTTTCCTATTCCTGCAATTGTTAAATTGCAGATTTTGGAGGGCAGATACCAGATGGTGTTGGTGATATGAGATATTAGTGCTGGATTTTGCTATTAATTCTTGTTTCTTGCTTTGAACAATATTGTATTTGTACTTGAATTTATTTTTGTATTTGTACAATGTGATCCAGGATATTTGACTTATTCGAATATGGTATTATTTGAGATTAATATATTTTGGTTTCAAGTATTCTTGTTGGTATTTTGGTTCATATGTGCATAATGGTTGATTCTTTTGCTTCCGACCTTGATTATTCTTGTGAAATATTGTAAAAATTCCGTACAGCTTATGGATGATGAAAATCATTTGCTGGGCTTAGTCACGTATCCGTATTCCGTATTCTCTTTTGGAAAGCGGAGCATGACAATAATTTTTTTGCTGTGTATTTAATCTGTGATTGCCTTCGAAACCTAACATTTGCATGAATGGGTATTTGGGGGTGTGGAATGTAGGTCTTACCATAGAACTACATGTTTTGGTATTTCTTAGAAGGGATCATGATATTCACCATGAATCCCATAGGCCTGGGCAACCTTAATTTGAGTGTTATTGGTCGATGTTGGTGCGACCAAGGAGGGCTAGGGCACTAGTAGATGCTGCCTAAGAGACTAAGGCACAAGTCGGGTCAAAATTTTCAATGATAGCGGAACCAAGGAGAGCTAGGGAACTAAATCAGAGTTTTTGGTTGATGTTTGTCCAGCCATGAAGAGAAGGGCACTACCCCCCCCCCCCCCCCCCCCCCAACCCCCCTCCAAAAAAATAAAAAATAAAAATCACGATCTAGATTTGATTCGTTTTGCGATCCAGATCGTGATTCATAAAATTTTGTTACTTCTTTTTTCCTTCCTTAAATCGCTAATATTTTATTACCGTAAAAATTAAGAAAACAAAAACCAAAATAAAAATAATGATAACAACTTCAGAAAAGTAACAAACATTTAACAAGAAAAGAAAAAAAAGGATATTGATAAGATTTGTACCTTATTTACTTGGTTTTTAGTTGAATGTTTTATCATCAGATTTAGTGTTAGACCCCGCAAAATAGTATATATCTATTTTGTATGTTAATCCCTCCACGATTGAGAGTTACACGTATTAATGGAATTTTCTCAATTAGAATCTCAAAAAATATAAATAATTATTTTTGAATAAGAAAATATTTTTTTGTTCATATGCAAGTACTCATCTCAAAATGTAGCATGAATGAAATTGTCTTTTTGTGTGTGTGAATACATGTATATGTATATGTATGTGGATATGTGTATTTGTACAATTATTCACTCTATCCAAACCCTAAACCACTAATAAAACCTAACCCTAAAGAGATGAAACCATGGGCCATATGAAGAGAACAATGGGCTTGTTCATGAGTCCCTAGGGGATGTGGTCACCCCCCACCCTCAGACCTCCCTAGCTGGCGCCCCCCCACCCCTCCTCTTTTAAACCCTAATGTCCATCAACTTATTTATTTCTTCATTTTCCTAACCCTAAAACCTCCCTACACTTCAAAATCCTTCATTTTCTCATTCCTAGCATTTCTACAACTTTAAAAACCTCTTCACCAAGCTTAGGTGGAGAGTGGTAGGAGGAGGAGCCAAGTAGGGAGCAAGGAGCTAGGAGGAGAAGCCAAACAAGGAAGAAGCTGGTGAAGAAGAATATCATCAATCTACTTTGTGGGTGACTTTTCTAAACCCTATGCTTGTGGATTTGTTTTCTTTTTAGTGTGATAAAAGTTTATTGATTTTTTTCCTGCTAAATGGTATGAATGAAAATTTGTATGTTCAAACTTAAATATTTGAGCTAAGATGACAAATTGATAGGAAAATGCATGAACTTGTGAAGTTATAGCAAGAGTAATTAGAAGAATCATAACTTTATGACATAATGAACTTTAGATTTTGAGTTTTTACAGTAGCATCTTGACTATGTAACTAAGAACTCTACCAAATTTCATATATTTTGGATATGGTTTGATATTTTAATTAATTCTATCATGTTTCTGGCATGGGATAAAAGGTCTGCTCTATGTGAATTTAATATGCCTGACTTACAAAAATCATAACTCCATGATTACCATGAATTTAGAGTTGAAAATTTTACTGTAGGTTCTCATGCATGTCTATATCAGTTATCCATTTTTTCATAATTTTTGGATTATGTTTGATATATGTAGAAAATGCTACACCTTTACTGGGTAAGTGATATATTGAACTGTTTTAGGTTCTGTCTCAACAAGTTTTGTGTTCAATTTAAAAATTCATTCATTCCAAAATATAATGATTCTTGAGCTGAAATTTTTATGCATGTCCTATGTTTGGGTCTACAGCAATCCCACCAATTTTTTTGTAATTTTTGGAGATGATTTGATATTTAACAAAAATTATGTTTCTATTCTAGGATAAAAGTGTTTCAGCTCTGTTTTCATTAAGAACACTTGTTACCATGAAAGGCATAAACCTATGAAAAAAGGAAATTTGAACTTGAAAATTTTACAGTAGTATCCCAAGTCAATGTGGTATATTTCTACCAAGATTCATAATTTTTTAATAAGAATTGTTATCTCTTTAAAATACAACTTGCTGTTATTGTTAAGAAACAATACTGGTACTGTCTTGCAATTTACATCCAATTTAAAATATCATATCTTCCTACATACGTGGAATTCTTCGCTAAATTTTGGATATATGATGATTCTATGTGTCTAAGACATTCCTTCCAAATTTTATTGATTTTTTAGGTCATTTGTTATTTTAAATGAGTTATTTGTGTGATTGGTTGATAGTTCTATCAGTTCTGGATGTTTTACATGTTCCTCAATTTTGGCTATTTTTCCTCTAAAATGAAGTATTTTGAGGAAGTTTCCAATTGAGAAGTTAAAGTAGACTTAATGAACTTTCTAAAGAATCTAAGAACTTGAAATTTCATTGAGTATGTGATTAATGATGATTTTTTCAAAATAACACAAACCGCAGGTTAAATAGTTAGCTCACTGTTTTGATTGAATATATATTTTCATCATACTAGGGCATTAGAATGGACTTAGAATTATTTTTATCTAACTCTTGAACCATGTTTGATCATGTTAGAGTTGTGCTTGTATACATCTAATGAGTTTTAAGTTTAGAACAACTCTTGTCTTATCCTGCCTTGGTGCACTTGCTCGTTATTCATTTTTAGCTTGCTGATGATTAGGGTAGTGAAATTGTACCCTAGGACCTATTAATTCTACTTGATCATCCGGGTAGTTAGGTGCCCATGTCACCTTTAGTTCAACAGATGAAGACAATCTTCGTGCGCCGATGGGATCGCTATCCAATGAGGGATTGATCGCGGGCCGAAGACGTGATCAAAATCCAAGCTAGAGGGCGAACGATGATCGACAATGGTTGATTCGTTGTTGTCGCTAGGTCAAGTTGGGTCCAAGTTGGGCCAACTCTCGGGTCTGGTTTGGGAGGCCAGGTTGAATTCCACTTGGGACAGTTGAGTTTGGATAAAAAGACTAGGTTGGTTAACTAGGAAGCAACTGTCTGGTTTTCACTAATCCTTCCACTAATAAATGATAGTTAGTTACTTTAAAGTAAGGCCCGTGTATAAGTTCTAAGTTAGGATTGGTGAACTAGTGGTAGTGTCTTGAAGACCATAATAGATTACGTCATTACTTTACTTGTAAGGACAGACACTAGTCGGGTGGTTGTACTCGCCTGTCAGGGGGACACGTGCGGCGTTGTCTCACCTGTCAGGGGGCACGGGTGGCGTAGTCTCGTATGTTAATTACTGAGGTTTAAGAACGAGAGGTATCTCCTGTCGAAAGTATAAGGAATGGACCCTAAATTATCTGTCAGGTTATATGTTGTTTAATGCGGACAGGAAGCAAGAGCAAGACTCTGAGACTCTTGGTGGGGTGAAAGTACCACAAAATCACCTTATGTTTGTAATAACTTTTGGTGAGGTTCGGGGGTGGAAACGACCCACAGGGACCTGCATTGTCCGGGGGCGGAAAAGGACCACAGGGACCAGGCGGAGCAACTATTTTAGGATCGGGCGTGGAAACGGCCCGCAGGTACCGGCATTGTCCAGGGGCGAAAAAGGACCTCAGGGACCAGAGCATAGTGGCATAATAATATGACCATTTTTGACTGCAAAGGCAGAATTAGACCGAATATTTGCAACTTCATCAGTCACTAGATGAATGACAGGAACGGAAAAGTGTATAAGAGTAGGATGCATAGCGAGGGATAGAACCATACAATCAGGATAAAGCGAGCATGATTTGAAAAGTATGTAGTATGGGATGCATACATTTCCAAATCAAGTGTGCATTAGAATAGGAGCATCATGTGCATTTGAGGATTGTGCATTAGATTCTAGGTCATGGCATACACTAACACTTGTGATTTGACTGCACATTTTCCCTTGCATTAAATATTGGTTGTTGAGTTTCGGAGAGTCATTGATTTTATCAGCATTGCGTTAGTTGCAGTCAACTGACGTGCCCACAGTATGATTAGTTGAAGGATTGCTGATCGTGGAGCAGGGGACTCAAGCTGCAGGAAGCAATTAGTGGAAAGATGTTGTCTAATTCTTTGTAAAGATTCCTGATTGTTGTACAATGTAATCTATGATGTAAATTACCGATGGGAATTCATGATGTAATTTCTATGATGAACAAATTGTACTTGTAATAACATTGTGGCTATATCAAGTTTTTAATTTCTTGTGATTTTTCTGTGTTTGGACTTATTTGAAGGAAAGATTCTGGCTTGTGTCTCGGGCTTCCTGTTTACGAAAATTAGGGGCGCTACATTTAGAGGGAAAAAAAGAAAAGCATATTGATAAGGTTTGTACCTTATTTGCTTGGTTTTCGATTGGGTTTTTATTCTCATATTTGACGATCATATCATCACATTATAACAACCTTAATAAAGATATAAAAAAAATATCTTAGTGAATTGCAAACCAACTAAGTCTACCCCCCAACCAGAAATTTACAAATTACCGAACCGCGAACTCGTACCCATAATGTGAACCATGAACTAGGTAACAATGGTTTAGATGCTAAATTCGAAAATTTGATCGATGTCAGTGCAATCAAAGAGGGTTAGGGCACTCAACCGAGGACAATTGTTGGATCTTGGTGGATTAGTTGATGTACAACCACAGGCAAGCTTGGTTTTCTCAAGAGTTTATGCATTTGTCTGGGCCTAATCATGTGAACAAGCTTTAAGGTTATAGGATGGGAATCTAAATTTTTTAGGTTAGTTTATTTGAGGGGTTAGCCAAGTAAGATTATATTAAACCTGTATATTTCTCTTTGATAGGGTTGTTTCGTCAAATACTAATTAATAGAATGTTGTGGTGTGTGTGTGTGGGCTCGCGCGCGTGTGTGTATGTTATAATAGAATGTTGTGGGGTGTGTGTGGTTGGGGGGGGGGGTGGTTTCTCAGGGAAAAAAGAAGTTAAAGGTGAAAGAACACTTATAGAGAGCATTGACAGAGGATATGACGAGAAATGCTAGACATACATGAAATTCTACCCTAAACATACATGGAGTTTGTCTTTTAGTGGTTGGTGTGTCCATTAATCACTAAAAGACAAATGGATAAGACCTAACAATCACTAAAAGACAATCCTCATGTAAGTTTGGGGTAGAATCTCATGTAAGTCTAGCATTTCTCGGATATGACAGATACAAGAGGAGAAAGATGGAGGAAGAGGTGATGGGCTAGGGTTCAGTAGAGGGAGGAGTAGGTTGTGGATGAGGTTGACAAGGGACATCTAACTACCAGCATATTTCATCCTGTTTGAGATTTTTTTTATTACTTTTTGGGAAATGGCCTTAGCCATTTTATTAAGCCTCTTGGCTAATTGACAATGACATACAAGTCAAGTTGGAGCTATGGATGGAAAAAAACATCTCATTCTCCGAACAACTCAAAATTACAAGCATTCTTTGCAATCTTGTGAGCCTCCTCATTCTCACTTATACTAACACAGCCGGTAGAAACGCTCGGTTTTTGGGATAACAAGTTCTTCCCTTCATTGATCAAGTGATGAACCCTCCAAGGAATGCCTTCATGGTTAACACCATCAATCCAGTTTACCACAAGGAAAGCATCGGGAAAGATATGGACCTTTATACCTGCAATCCAACAATGCTTTAAGAGCATCCACAGTCGTTTGATGGTAAAAATATGCATAAATGGATAAAAAGGTGGGACGGCATATCATGTTCCGTTGGAGAGAAAAAAGAAAAAAAAAAATTAAATGGTGGGACGGCACTTCAAGTGCCGTCCGAGGGAAAAAATCGTACTCGAAGTGCAAAAAAAATTACAAAAAATTACAAAAAAAATTACAAAAAATTACATAGAGGGTGGGACGGCACTTCAAGTGCCGTCCGAGAGCAATGGGGGGTTTTTTGGTTTTTTTTTATTACGAAATTAAATTTTTTTTTGGAGGGACGGCAAGTGCCGTCCGACCATTAAAAAAATATTTTTTTTTGTGCACGGCACTTCAAGCTCCGTCTCTCATATATGCATATTTCTCATTTCCATTCTCATTTATAGCAATCTCCTGTAGCGATTTATGCATAATATGCATATTTGGCCAACGACTGCAGCGTTCTTTTTGACCAAATATGCATATTAGCAAACGACTACAGAAGGCATTGATGATGCCTTCTCCCTTAGCCATAGTAGCAACGTTGCAGTCCAAACATTGAGTTGCAATTCGAAGGAGGTCTTTCTGTTGGTTGCGACAAATCCAACCAGGGGCGTAGCTGCCCTATGCCCATGGGGTGCAACTGCGCCCCCTGGGATTTTAAAAAAATTTCAAAAAAAATATATATTTAGTAAAAAGAAATTTAATAAGGATTTATGTGTAAAATTCCCAACCCATTTAGTCATTTACCGATTTACTTGACTCTTTCTTCTTCCACTCTTTTGTTTCCACTCTACTGAACCCAAACCCACTTCATAATTAATTTGTAAGAGGGATTAAAATCTACAAGTGATTAGTTGGGTTTGTAGAGGAGGTCAGAAGAGAGAGAGCGAGCGAGGAGTCGATCAATTCCAAACCCTATTGTAAGTAAAAAAATTTGTACATTTTGATAATTAGGGTTCATATTCTGAAATTTTGTGAATTCATATATGATAGGATAATTAGATTGCTAATTTCTGTTTCAGTGTTACTGATTTGTTTGAGAATGGACTGAATTAGTATGATATATAATCAAATTAGAATCCAAATGGGTACAGATTATAGTGTTAATTTCTGTCCCAATTTTGAGCTAATTTCCGGAATTTTTTATATTTAAACACATGGAGTTTAGAGTTGAATTTTTTATATGCGTATCTTATATATGTGAGCAACATTTTCACAAATTTTCATGATATTTGGAGAAAATCTAGGTTCAAGGCGCTACATTAAATTTGTACTTCACATTGTTCAATGCCCAATCTGGTTATTTGTACAAATATATACTATTATGATTCACCTTCATTCTCTTTCTATTTTCCACTTTTGAATTCAACTTACAAATCTCATCGCAAATTCAAAGGAGACCTGAGAGGAGTTCGAGAGGAGTAAGAAATAGATCAAATAATAAACACAAAGTGGGTAACTAATTCTAAACATTAGTTTTTACTCTTTCTATGCATATACTTATGAGATGAACATCTAATGCTTGATGCACTTAATTACCTTGAGGTAGACTGATGATTGAAGTTGGAAATAGAGAATGTTTAACTACTAGTTTATTTTAATGGCATTGTTATTACCCGCTGCCACCGCAATAGTAGAGAGAGTATTTTTTGCAATAAAAATCATCAAGACTTCATTACGAAACCGATTGGGAGATGAGATGATGAATGATTGTTTGGTTGCATATATTGAAAGAGATGTATTGGATGCCATTGACAATGAAGATATCATTCAATATTTTCAGAATATGAAATCTCGAAGGGTTTTATTGCTAAAGAAAAAAGATATTTAGTGATTGTAATAGTTTGTGATATTTGATAGTAATATATGATATTTTGAGGCTTGCAAATGTGTTTATTATAATTTTTTTTAATAGTAAGTATCGTGCCCCCTAGATGGAAATCCTGGCTACGCCACTGAATCCAACCCCAAATGCTTGAAACCCCATGAGGTGAGGTCGGTTGCGGTCGGGTGGGATTGGGCTAGTTCGAGTGTAAGCTGTAGCATTAGCATTGGTTGAGGGAGTGGAGGTGGATGAATTTGAAGTGGCCAATCTATTTTTTTTTTTTTTTGAGGGAAAAGGTGGAATAAGGCCACCTTGTTTTATTAATAAGAAATTAACAAAACAACCCCAGCATACTGGGGCAAGTTACAACCTACAGACAAAAAAAAATATGAAGCGACATGACCAGTACATATAATCAGCTCTCACTCTAAACTAAGAGGACCAACTAATTGTATGTCCGTCAAGCAAGCTTCGAGCACCAACCTCTATGACACGGGCCCACCCACCTTAAGCGAATCATGTGGGATTTGAAAATTTGCCGCTCCCCTCCTTCTACCTCACCAACGCAACTTCACACATGGCCCAATCGGAGTTGTACCCAAAAGGAGAGCCGTGGAGAGGGTACTCACCTCTGTCACGCTATAGCTCTTATCAGCAATTTCTCACCAAACAAAACACTCGGTCACCCTAACCACGAACACCGACAAGGAGAGAGCCATGAAGAGGATACCTTCGCCTCTCACACGCATCTACTCTCTCTAGTGATTTCTCACAAACACTAACAGACACCAGCACAGAATAGAGAGAAGCAATATTTTTACTCTCTCACTCTCTCACTCTCTCTCTCACGCAAAACCCAAAACAACCACAACTAACAGAAGCATCACCTTCCCTACTCGTCCCTACGGGCGGTGGACGTTGTAGATTGCAGGTTTATTGATGAGGGCGTAGTGGCGGCGCTGTTGCGAAACCTGTGGCCGTTGATTAACGGGTGTCGAGTTCAGGGAGTGACTACCCCACTACCGAATAGAAACAGATACACCACCACCTCAACAATTTCTTCAGGACACCTCATGGAGGGACCCCGTCTGCGGGCCCAAGTCCCATCTTGTGCTGTAAAGGTGCGCACCTATGGGGGGACCCCGTCTTCGGGCCCTAGCCCCGTAACCGTGCAACACCGATCCCAAACACCTCCTCCACTCCCCCCACACAAACAATAACCAGATCAGCCCGCTGCCGTCTCTAACTCTGGTATTACCGTGGACGTCGCACATTATGGAGGGACCCCATCTCGGGCCCAAGCCCCACAATTGTGCGATACAACACATTCCACACCTCTCACACCACAACCAATACCAACAAACAACCTTGCCCCACGGGCCCCAAGCACCCCAGAAATTGAGACAAGTGAGTGCACATCATGGAGGGACCCCATCTTTGGGCCCAAGCTCCACAATCGAGCAAGACAACCTAACTCGCTTATCATAGAAACTCGCAGATAGAAAAGCACACACGACATCTTCACACGCACTACCAACCCTCGCAAAAACCAAATCAAAGCCATAAATCGCCGTGATTGGCCCCGAGAGTGTGGACATGGTGGCAAGCGCGAAGACCATCCTGGCAAACAACTAGCAAACCAAATCAAGACTAATCGCCACCGGCGCTCAAACTGATGTTCTATAAATACAACATCAATTTCTCATCCCTAGATTTCCATCCTCTATTCGATCTCTACGTAACAAACTCTGTCCCTCTGATTTGAACAAAGATCAAGAAGAGGCCATTTGCTATGTCGAATCGGTTTCCCAACTCCAACCACATTGACAACAATAACGATGGGGACAGCTACACCTCCTCTTCAAACCCACCACCAGCTACCTGCCTACACCACCTCACCAGGTGCCACTAGGCGCAAGTGCCTATGACGGCTTGACGGTAGGGGAGGGGGGAAGGTGTCGAAGGGAGATGGGAAGTGGGGGAGGCGTCAAAGGGTAGGGAGATCGGGGAGGGGGAAGGCGGCAGGCAATGGCGGCGAATCTTTGGCAGAGGAGGAAGCCGAAGACGATCTCGAAGCTATGCGAAGACGAAGCCGAAGACTCAGTGGGAAGTGGCGGAAGTAGAGTCCTCGGCGGGAGTGTGAAGTGGAGGGAGGTTAGGGGGGGCAACGGGGGGCGAGGGGGTGGGGCGGCGCGGCCCAGAGTAGCGGCCGCCGCCCCTGGGATTTTGGATCTAGGGTTTAGTTTCAAGTGGCCAAGCTATTGGTAACAAGTATGGTGCATTGTGGGGAAATTTGCTCCCGAAAAAAAAACTTTGTTGTTACATGCTAACCAAACGTGCCAAAGGCGGTTTAGAAATTTTGATACCAACAAGATATGCATTCCGATGGTGAGGAGGCGATAAGGGGAAGCAGTAGCTCAGCGGTGTCAAAGAGGTTCCTTATGCAGGGCAGGTGAAGAAGATATGAGGGATTGCTTCATCGCCTTCATTGCAAAAGGGCATGTGTTGTTGTTGTTGATACCCACCGATGTTCACTTATGGTTGATGAAATGGGCATTGGAGAGAAGTCTCAAAAAAAAGTGTTTGACTCGAGGGATGATGGAGTTAATCTTCCAAATCTTATTAAGGGGGTCGATATGGGAGGTTTCGTTATTGAGGGTATTGCTGTTGTGATGAAGAAGTTGGTAAAAGGATTTGGAGGAGAAATTACCAACTATCGCTGTTAGGTTCAATCGGGTTGATAGGGGTGGCGAGGATCTTAGTAGTGGTGTCCAGATCAAATTGGGAGGAGATGAAGGGGGTGTTCCAATCCACTCCATTGTTAAGAATCAAATTAGTTACGTGATATATTGCGAGAATTTTGCCGAAATGCCCCTATTTTTGAAAATAATTAGCGAACTGCCCTTGTTTCCAAAACATTTAGCGAGATGCCCTTGTCTGTGACACGTCAGCAACAAACGTTATTGGGAAAAACGGCATAGGTTATTTCCATGCCGTTCTTCCCAATAACGGCATCTGTTTGAAAAAAAAATTGCATGCCGTTATTTGGAATAACGGCATAAGTTGTTTTGTTTTTCGAGAGCTTGTAGTCTCCACTTAGAGGAAAAATTGTAAGTATGAAAAACCTTATAACAGATGCCGTTATTCCGAATAACGGCATTCTCAATACTGATGCCGTTATTCCGAATAACGGCATCAGTTATAAATTTTTTTAATAAAAAAGGAACTTATTATTCATCTTCTCTGATCAATAAGTAAAAAAAAAAAAAAAAAAAAAACTTTATAACTGATGCCGTTATTCCGAATAACGGCATCAGTTATAAAGTTTTTTTTTTTTTTTTTTTTTTACTTTTTATTAATTTTTTCTGTTTCCAAACAACAGCAAGAGTGCATATTGATATATAACTGATGCCGTTATTCCCAATAACGGCATCAGTCATTCGAATGCCGTTATTCAGGATAACGGCATTGTTTATAAGTTTTTTTCACACTTAGAACTTTTTAAACTTAGAAGAATCATACTTGTAAGACAAATATACTGATGCCGTTATTCCCAATAACGGCATGCAATTTTTTTTTTAAACAGATGTCGTTATTGGGAAGAACGGCATCGAAATAACCTATGCCGTTTTTCGCAATAACGTTTCTTGCTGACGTGTCACAGACAAGGGCATCTCGCTAAATGTTTTGGAAACAAGGGTAGTTCGCTAATTATTTTCAAAAATAGGGGCATTTCGGCAAAATTTTCATATATTGCAGGATCCCATTGTAGCGACTTTTGAAGCCAGCCTGAGATCGTAGGAATCCAACGATGCTTGCAGATGTCAACATGTGCACCACTGACAGTCTTCCAGTGATAGTTACCTTGGAGGATGGGTAGGACATAAAGAATACCCATCCAAGAAAGAGATGCATGGTTTTGGAAATGCTTCAGCTAGGTCAATGAGTTGGAAATACTTTGCCTTCATCATTCTGCACATGTCACTTTCAGGTTTTGAGATTAGTTTCCACCCTTTCCTGGAAATTAGACTGAGATTGTATTATGTGTTAGATCAAGATGAGTAATTAGGATTAGGGTTTATATCTCATAACCGCTTAAAATATTATACTCTGCTTATCAGTATTGGAATATCACAGAGCACTACCTCTAGACCAGCTTTTATATGAGATGAACTGGGTTTAGGGTACTGGGCTTTATGCCCACTCGACCCGGTCCAACAATTAAACATATAACACGTGCAAAGCACGTGTTTCCCCATAGAACATTATACACAATAATATTCTATTATATTGAGAATATACCTATATATCAAACAATCTCCTCCTATATTTTCAATATATTAGGCAATGCCCCGTTAAATCATTGGCTCACAAAAATAATATAGTTCACAGACTAAATCGATTATAACTCGAATAGTTCAAATGAGACTAAACCAAAATAATCAAATAGTTCAAAGACCATATCAAAACAGAATAGTTCACAATGACTAAACCAACTAGAGACACCTGTCATAGTTTTAAAATCAACCAAAGCAAATAAACTTCTAGAACAAAATATGAGTTTTAAGCTCATGAAAACAAGAGTCTTAAACTCAATAGAAGTTTTATCAAGTAAGTGACAAATTTAATCTTTAGATAAATTAACCAAAACTATATCCTTACAAACTGCTTTATGTTTACTCCTCCATTTTAAGCAAATTATTATTCTGAAATCTATATTGACAGATTCAACTCCTTCATCTTTGCTAGCTTATTGAAAACAAGAATATCAAGAGACACATCTCTAAGAATTCTAGTAAATTTCATAAAATATCTAGTTCTACTAAAGAACTTAGTACAATTCAACGATAGCTTAGCAAAATATAACATAAGCATCACAATCAAGTTTATTTAACAAAATAAAGAACAACTGCACAAAAACTATACTATGTTTCATGTTGGAATGATAGAACAGTCAAACCAGTTATGGTTAATTCTGAATCATCAAAATTGGAATGAAACATGAATCCATAAAAGAGTTATATCATCAAAATTGGAATGATATAACAACCATTCTAAACATCGGAAACACATCAACAAGTTTTCATGCTTTCTTTTGGACTAATGAGATGATTCTAAGTAAATTATGAAAATATATAGCATTATCAAAATTGGAATGAAGTTATATATTAACAAAATTTATACAGAATTTTTCAAATTATCTAAAGCATGCCAACTGCCTAAAATTGATGCTTCGGTTTGAACTTCTCAATGCCTCCAATTGGATTCTAAATCTCAAAACAACTTGGATGTTAAAGCTTTTGACTCAATAACTTTTAACTCCATTTCCCCCACAGTTTTGATAATTAGATCACTTTCAAGTCTCTTAGCAAGAGCATTAGCCATACTTGTCGCAATTGCACTTTATCTATGAGAAAATTTAACTAGGCTTCTTTCAGCCTTAATATACTCCTCTTACTATTATAAAGTGAGTTATGAGCTACAGTGCATTGTAGTTTGATAGTCGCATAACAGAATTAGAGAATTTACTTTAAACTTCTCAATGGATGATTAGCAATAAGTCATTCAATCCACTCAGCCTCTTTCCCTGCAGAGGATAACATATAGAGGTCTGATTTCTTGGATGAGAACGCAATGCTTGTTTGCCTTTTAATCTCCATAATTTTTCTGCTCCTCCTAGTGTGAACACATATTCACTAGTTGTCGACTTTCACTAAACTTTGAATAGCACAAAGCAAACTCTTGAGTACCACTCAGGTTTCTCATTAGCCTATGAAGGGCACTCAAATGTGTATAAGATTATTAGTGAATCTGTAGATCATACCTACCTCGAAGGCTATGTCTATTCTAATGAAGATCTTTGTATACATGATACTTTCAGTTCTTTTAGAATGATCTACATATCTCATAGTTACGCCATCATTAGGTGTCAACTTTTTATCATAATCATAAGGTATTTCAAAACACACTTTCAATCACTATATCCCCACTTTTGAAACACATTATTGATTTATCGAGTTTGACTAAGGGTTATCCCTTGCCAACACCCTTATACATAATATGGTGTCCACAACACTTGGGTATTTCATGCTAAATTTATTTGGATTGCACAATTTAACTTCATTTATAATAGAGATGTCACTTCCAATCAACAAGCATGTCAATAAAATCAAGTAAATAATAGCCATTATATTTGACACACCACAAAGTTAAAAGCACTGATCTAAATTACTTGATTCATATACTGGGCTCCTTGAAAAATTTGTCAAATTATTTATATGTTAGCTATATTACATGTTTTAAAACATACGATGATTTTACTAAATTGTAAATCTTATTCACTAAACATATTAGTACAAAACTCTTAGTACAAAACTATGCAGTACAAAACTTTTCAATATAAAATGTTTAGTACAGAACTTTTCAATACAAAACTGTTTAAAATCTTTTATGAATAACAAAATTTTCAAAGGATGTAAGGGCAAGAAAAATCCTTATTGTAGCAATATGACAAACATGTGAGTAGACAATAAATCAGTCTACCCCATTTATCTCAGTCAATTCTTAGCTACTAGAAGTGCATTAAAATTACTACTGAACAATCAAAATTAAGTTTCTTCTACAAAATCCCACTTACTTACTATAGTTTTAGCCCATTTTAGCAAATCAACTAATTTAAATTATTATTGTATGACACAAAATTATCTCATTGTCTACTAAAGACTCTTCTTAGCTCATTTGTCATTCAAGTTTAAGTGTCAGTAAGATTGATTCTTGATTCAAACTGTGAATCATTGACCGTGACAGTAGAACTGATAATTTCATAAATTTGTCTTTGATGAACACATCGTCAAAGAACTTTGCAAGTCTAGATTCTACTAACCCAAATTAGATAGATCCAAAACTGTCCATAGAACCACATTCTGCACTTTCTAAGTATACACAAATATTTGTTATAGGTCATACTTTAGGCCTTCTGGGATCATGTATTTTAACAAATGTATCATACCACATTTTTCACTTTAACAAAATTATTTGTGTTTTTATACTGTTAATCTACAAAGTGTAAGTAACTAAGAGTGTGGTAACAAGTTAGAAATATGATTGATAATGTAACATCACTCATAATTACTCAAAGTCAAACTAACAGTCAATAACATAGAATTCAACATTTCACTGAGTGTTTGATTCTAACTTTATTAATACTGTTTGACAATGGTAAATATAGCGCACTAGAGATTATGCCAAATGCAAATTACTCTAAAATTATTAAAAATATTCACCACCTCCATCAACACTGAACCCTTGATTTTTAGCATTTAACTAGATTTTAATTCATCAAAATAGTGAGTGCTACATTCTCCATATATGTATGACAAACATTCAATAATCATCTACATAGGTGATTAAATACTTCTGACCAATTATCGTCTCATCTAGTCACAAAGCTACTGAGATCACAAATATCAGAATGTATTGACTCAAAAAATTGTGTGCTCCTAGAGACCATACTAAATGATTTTCTAGTGATCATAATCTGAGCACAACTTTCATATTTGTCATATTTAATGGAGTGTCATTTAGCTGAGTTATGACTTTTAACAAGAGCAAACAATTTAATATATAGTTCTCAAATCCTAGCCAATTATGTTATGTTCAGGAACTATACACAATTAGAACTATTATTATTAATTGCCTCATTTGTTAAACTCAATTTATACATGCAATTAACAACATATGCACTTTATAAGAGTTAATACAAAATTACTCTACCACATTTTACAAAATTGTTTGCTTTCTCTAATGATTCTAACAATGTCCAGTTGCTCAAACACAGTAAGCAGATTTTTCTTTATTCGTTCTTCATCATCTTCGAAATGCTAAACGAGATAATAACTAATATGTTATAGTTCAACTTTGCACACACAGTACAATGAACAAGAAAGAACAAAACGTAACTAATGGAGTCATATGTTGCATTACAAAATGCTCTTATCTAAGTTACGGACATTTGTTACAGATCTTATGCATCATTTATTTATTTTTAATTAGAGAAGCAAATATATAATCTCAGACAAACTGCAGACAATGGATTTGTCAAAATATCTATACACATTGTATGATAAAACACTTAACAATCCTAAACATGCTAGTTTTCAAGGTGAGAATAACTATGATCTAAAACTCCCAATCATGTGATCAAACGCATAAAATGTTAACACATTCATCACATAAAAGTACTAAAAAGATTATAGTAGATCATACTGACACTTTAAGTTAGAAGTGGTTTCCAAATTCGATGGAGAAGCCTGCGTAGTGCAGACTTATTCAATCGTGATGTATATCCATCATCTCCAACACACAATTTGTAAGTAACTTTGAAGTTCCTGCATCATCAAATTGTTAAAATTAGCCAATTAAACGAATTATCAGCACTTTTCATTCTAACAATAATTTAATTGGAGATACAAATTTACAGTCAAAATCTATAATTTAACTTATTAAAATGGATATTTGATCCTTAGCACAAAGCTAACAATTATTCAAACTTGTGTTTAATTAAACAATGGTTAACAAGGTTTTGTACTTTAGCACATAGCAACAACAACTAATTAAAATATATATGCAGGTAAAGAATTTATCTTTAATTTTAGATCTGATACAGTCCAAACATATTTGGATCTAGTCCAAACATTATCCTCATTGCTCGCACTATCTCCAGTAATTACATCCACATCTCTTATTGAGCTTTTCACTTTCCAACAGTTAAATTCAGCACTTCTGAATCCCTCTCATTTAGGAACCTCGTATGGACGATCATGTTTATCCATCGCAAAAGAATAAACAATAAATTCCAAACAATAGAAGATTCTTTCTGAATAATTACTACTTAAGTAATTTGGTAAAGAGATGGGTTTTCTGTAAAACTGCTTAGTTAACAATGAAACAGAAAAGAGAAAATATCTGAGTTTAGAGTGGACCAAATCTGAAGTATTAGATGCACATACCAGCGAATCTGGTAGTCTTGCTCCAAACACAGAACAGAAAACAACTCTCCATAGAACCCAAGCACACAGCGATTTTCTTCTTCCATAGAACCCAAGCACACAGCGATTTTCTTCTTAATCAGATCCAATCATGGGAAGAAGACAACCAGATCTGATCCCAATCAGTGCCCGCCAACATCATTTGCACCCAATCAAGAGGAAGAAGACAAGATCTAGATCTGATCACTACCCCAAACACCAACAACAGTCAATCAAGAGGAGGATGACGACCGGTAGACGACGACCGCGATCTGAGTTTGGCGATCGATCTGATTTGGGAACACGGCCGGTAGACAACTGCGATTTGGGAACACGACCGATGCTAAGAGCCTCGCGGTCAAAGACGACGATCGGAAGATAGCAACCCCAGTCTGGATCTGGTGATCCGATTTGGTGCTGTGACGACAGAGATGATGCCACGACAGTAGCGGTGGCGGCTCTAGTCGATGACGGTGGCGGCTCTAGTCGATGACGGTGGCGGCCTCGTGTGGTGGTGTGCAGCGTCGAGTGACGGCGAACGACAGGGTGAGATTCCGACGAACCCTCTCTCTCTCAATCTCAGTATTTTTATTTGTATAATATCTTAAGATTTTTAGATCAAGATGAGTAATTAGGATTAGGGTTTATATCTCATAGCCGCCTAAGATATTATACCCTGCTTATCAGTATTGGAATATCACAGAGCACTACCTCTAGACCAGCTTTTATATGAGATGAACTAGGTTTAGGGTACTGGGCTTTATACCCTCCCGACCCGGTCCAAAAATTAAACATATAACACGTGCAAAGCATGTGTTGCCCTATAGAACACTAGTATCATGCACGTGCGATGCACGTGGAGGGAAATGAAAAAGGACAAAAAAAAAGCACGTGCGATGCACGGATTTGCTCACAAACAAATTAGGGTTTGTTTGTTTACCAACCCCATCTCTCCCATTATAATAGTTATAGATTATACACAATAATATTCTATTATATTGAGAATATATCTATATATCCAACATTATGGAGGTCACGAAATCCAAGGCGCCTTCCTCTTTGGCAAGATTTAGTTGTTCCCATGAGTGGAGGAAGCAATGTCTATTAAGGTCATAATGCCCTAAGTAGAAATTTCTCATTGGCTGAGGTAACTTTGATGGGGAGAATGCTGGGATCCCGTATGGTAGGTCAGATTGAAGCGATACAAGATTTTATGAGGACTTATCACCCGACCCTTTGAGAGTAGTTTAGATTTCTAGCCTTGGAGTTTGAATCGACTTTCTGGATTATGAAATTGTAGCTTAATGATGGTGCCTTCGATATGAATAAGTGGTTGCCCATGAAGACGGTGTTTTCTCCCATGCATTGAACTTGGAGGAGCTCGGAAAGTTCCTTTTGGTTCATCTCATGCCTATAGGAACTTGATGTAACGCCCTGGATCCCCATTTCCGAACATCTGTGAAATAACCAGAATCTTTGCCTTCAAATGCATCTCAACACAGTAAATAACACGGAAATTAAAAACTTTTGTCATCAGAGTTATTACATCACTAGTATAATGTACGTGCAATGCACGTCTATAAAAAGTATAGTGATCAAATTAAATGAATATATATTGAATAAGAAAAGAATAGTTTATATTTGAATATTTTGATTTGGGCTACACATGCAGTGCACGTTTATATTTGTTAGATATAGTTTGAACGTACATTGCACGTGTTTGTTTAGTTACAAAGTTAGGGTTTGTTTGGTTACAAACCCCAACTCCCCCATTAAAATAGTAGAGATTAATTACAAATGTATATTGTTCCTGAAGAAGGAATACTAATTACATTAACTTATTACAACTACTGCAATGTAATAATTACCGCCTGCCACCCATAACGGTAACCACAGCTCTCTACTGGAAGCTCCACTGAGTGGTCATATTGCATTTCTGAGATGCGCCTTGTAGCTCGAATCATCCGCTGCACTACTCTAATATTTCGGTATCTGCTCGAGTGGTAGGCATGTACACTACCACCTCACTTGGATGCCCTGCTTGTCTCGAGTTTTTCCTACACTCGCAACCCGGTATCCAGTACCTAATTGAGTGGGCATGTCAATACTTATACTGACGCAATGCTGATAAGAAAACAACGATTTCTAAACTTGAAATCACAATCAATCTTGATGAGAACGAAACCATGCATCCTAATTTTCTAGTGTCATTGTATGCCATGACATGAAGTCTAATGCATAAGACACAATGTACAGAAACAGATGCACTTGGTCTAATGTTAGCAAGACTCTGGATACACATGCATCCCATATTACAAATGTTCCAGATCAAGCCGTCTTCTCCAGTTTCAGGGTTTCGAACCCTCGCCATGCAAAATATTCTACTATTGTACTCAACATGTCCTGATAGATACAATCGTGGCTGGTGAATCAGGCAGTTATCACTGCTAAACACAGTGGCGTTGCCACCAGTGCCCCAAATCGGTCTGGATCACACCAAATGCCGCGATGATCTTACAAATACACAACCGTATATCTATGGCGCCGAGGATCCATGGGACAGCAGCCTTATGTCCGTTTGTGTCCACTCAACATAAGAACATGACGGCCTCGAAGGTCTAAGCCCCCTATCCGACAGGAAACCTCCCGTTCTTACCACGGCACTTCAGGAATCAACAGTGCGAGATACGCACAACAGCACGTATCCCTAATGTCAGGAAGAGACAACCCTGGTTATCACCGCCTAGTGCTGGCCTTTAGAATAAGTCGAATTATAGGGAATCACCCCTAACATCATCTCGGTCGTCAAGTGAAAAGTAATAAAACATAATATGAAATAACATTGTGCTAAACATGCGAGTTGTCAAATCATGCATAGTGTCTAAAGAATGATTGAGTCCAACTGGTTCTGTCAAAAATAACTAATCACAATCACGGCGAATGGACATTCATCGGTTGCCAACACCTCTGTAGGTCTTTGACCTAAGGTCCCCGGCCCGCAACCCTCAGCAAGCGGTACAACGGCGCCCAAGGGAGTGCCTCATACCCGGCAATAGAGGTGAAACACACACAACTTATTAATATCCAGTCATTAACAGACCTAGGCATCAACACATTCTAGACGAGGCAGATAACCTAGCCTATCAACCACTAAACACCGGCGATCTGATCTCCATCAGTCGCCACCACCTCCGTCTTGAATCTCATTCTGTAACACCCCGAATTCTAAATAAGCCTGAATTCGAAGTTCCACAGGATCTTTACACTTCACTTCATACAATTTTATAAGGAATTTTAAAACTTTTATACAACAGTGTTTACATCAACGTAGCAGAAGTAAATTACAACATAATACACGAATAAAATAACAATTAAAACATTTCTTTAAGCAACATTCTTTCTTTAGTCCTTTCATCCATTTTATCCTGCATAGAAACTATGGGCACGTCAGTTGCATGCAACTGATGCTAGGATATAATACATCAATTTCTCTTACTTGTAAAACACAAACTTGATCACAAACAAAGCTAAAGATGGAGTATCCTATTGATGTCGTGTGTGCTTGTGCACTTAACCTTAATGCAGTTATTTATATTTAATGACACTAATGTACACTTGTTCGAATCTATGCATCCCATTCTACATAGATCCGAGGGTAAGCCCTTAACCAAACTTCATACAATTTTATAAGGAATTTTAAAACTTTTATACAACAGTGTTTACATCAACGTAGCAGAAGTAAATTACAACATAATACACGAATAAAATAACAATTAAAACATTTCTTTAAGCAACATTCTTTCTTTAGTCCTTTCATCCATTTTATCCTGCATAGAAACTATGGGCACGTCAGTTGCATGCAACTGATGCTAGGATATAATACATCAATTTCTCTTACTTGTAAAACACAAACTTGATCACAAACAAAGCTAAAGATGGAGTATCCTATTGATGTCGTGTGTGCTTGTGCACTTAACCTTAATGCAGTTATTTATATTTAATGACACTAATGTACACTTGTTCGAATCTATGCATCCCATTCTACATAGATCCGAGGGTAAGCCCTTAACCAAACTTCATCTTGTAAGGTTGGATCCCTCGCTATGAGTTTAACTACTACGGTAATTACGGTAATTTCTTAGATGTTTTATGAGTTACGAGCCCATGTCCAGATAGCCTGGAGGGGAATCCCACATCATGACATGATGCATCATGTAGACAGTCTATGGACAATTCGCCTCTGTCATGGGACAATGGCACTACGTAGTCACCAAGCACTCCACAAGTGTCGCCACGATCCCGATAATTTCGGAGATGGATTCACGTCATGACATGATGCATCATGTAAACATCCCGTGAAAACTCTCACATCGTGAATCCGAGGCCCCCATACTTGTGTTTTTCTCTTACTTTCATCACATCTTCACTATAGTGTTGTCCTCTGGTATTTGAATCATGAGTAAATTAACACCCTAGAGTTAGCATTTCTCCTACACCGGTCTTAAACATCAATTGATGACAATGACTCATTCTTGGCCTTTTTCTATAACATTTATCTTCAAAGAATTCATTCACGCCGGTGTAAGGACTTAGCTATACTCTAGATTTTAACCTCTTTTCATGTTCACCAAAATTTGGGTGTTTATACTCACAAATTTCATATTCCATCATGATCTTTTTATTTCATTTTCCATGCACACTTGTGTATATTAAAACACCAACTCCATTTATTGACTTACTCCAATCTTCCACGCCGAAATCTCATAATTTGATCTCTACACAAAACTCTTTGCATTCATAATTTTTAGATTCATAACTCCATTCTTTTTAAATCGCGACTCTTATATAAACTTTGTTATTCTCTCCGAATTTCATCTTACAAATCCCCTTAATTTAACATTAAGAAAAGCAAGTATTAGGGTGAAAATATACTTAGAACTTTCCAAAAATGCATGAATTAATTCCTAGAACTTCCCTTTATTTATTTTTTTATATTTCTCTGTAATTTTTTTCTTATATATATATTTTTTTAAAGGTCCAAAAATCCAAAAGAATTTAAGTCTGAAACCCCAAAAACTTTCTCAAAAGAAAAAAAGAAAAAGAAAAGCCCCAACCAGGGCTTGAACCCGTGACCCAAGGACCCAAGCGCGCGTGCCACATGTCAGTGCCAGAGAAGACAACAGATGCGCTAACCAGAAAGACCCAAGCACTTAATTGTCATATAGTGAATTAGGTTCTTCATAATTCGGCGCTCTATTTATTTGTTTTTTTTTTTCACATTTTCATATCTTTTTAGTTTCTTCTCCTTCTATCGTTTTTATACTATTAATAAGAAACCATAATTTTCCAAATTATTATCTTTACTAATTTAAAACATGATTGTTAATTTAAATTCAATTTTCCAAAAAAAAAAAAATTATTCCTTTTATCTCTTTTGAGAAATGAACAATTAATGCATTTACTGACATTGGAGTTTCTTTTCTTAATAAATTCTTTAGCTACTTGTTTCCCACATTTATTCACATAGTTTTCTGAAATTTAGAAACCTCATCTTTTCCTCATGAATTTCCTTGATTGGAACCCATTTTTTTACAGCAATTCTCTTATACATCCACTATACAATTTTCATTCCCAACATAAATATTTCTCTTAGATCAATCTTTATCCTTTACATGAGACTAATTCTTCTCTTATAGTTCCAAATGCAACACATTTCGACAATAAGGTGGATAATGAACTATTCATACAATGTAAATAAAATTCGACATATATTGCAACTTTCTATACTAATCATTTTGATTCAACAATTCATGGGGTCATTTTACATTTTACACAATTCTTTACACAAGCCATTCACTAAGCAAATTTATCATATTAGCATGGTTAATTAAAATAGATATTCTATCATGAAATATATTGAAATGGCACAATGATAAGTTTTAATTCACTAATCTCGAATTCATTCTACGAATTTTCTCATATTGACAATCAAGATTTTCTCTTTTTTTCTACTAGCCTCTTTAAACAATCACATGAAAAATTTTATCATTTACTCTAGCATATTCATAAACTTTTCCTACTAACATGATATCCAGACTAGAAGTAGAGAAATTGCCCACCTCTTGAAGAATGAATTGAGAATTCTTAAAGAAAGACTCATCGAAAGCACGATTGCCTTCCCTTCTCCTTGATCCTAGCCGCGAGCCTTCTCCTCCAAGCTTGTGCAAAAACCGAGCTTCCCTCCTCCTTGAACTAGCCGGCCTCCAATGAAAGAAACACACACACTCAATCTTTTTCTCACACAATTTTTTCTCTTTCTCTCTAAAAATCTTAGGTGCCAGGGATAAAGAATGACAAAGGGGCCTATTTATACACAATTCATGGTCAAATGAAAGGTTGAGATGTGTTTGGATGAATTTGAGAGTTAAAAATCCACCCACTAGCACACAACCACCTTCCCACTCTCTCCACTCTTCCCACTCTCCCTTTATTGGCCGGCCTATCCATTCTTCATTTTGCACGTGCCCCCACATTCACACCTATAAATAATTTGTTCATGACATTAAAAATAGTTTTAAGGCCAATGTACACATTAATTTGCACGTGCAAAATACGTGAAATCAAATAAAAAATTTATATTTAATTATATGAAAATTCAGGATATTACACATCCAGTAGCCCGCCCCGCGGTCAACCTTCTCACAGTAAACGAACCGATGGTGCACAGGAAAATTCACTATCTTTCGAGGTGGAAAATAAATATCAATACAATACTTATCAACTGGGTTGATAGTCTTAGGGTATCATAACCTAGACTAGCTCCAAGCTATACTAGCTACGAGCCCCACATACCACAAATCGACCATAAAAGCTATTCTCCCAACTTACCCACGTGTCCATCATGAGTACTAAGCACAAGGATCTCATATAAGTCCCAAATAAAGTGCTTACTAGGGATAATCATTCAATCCTCTTAAAACTCAAATCACCTTATAGTCATAAATCTTGTATCATGCAGAAGGTTCCCTAATTGATGCTACCCTGAATGGAATTCAACAAAATTAGACTTTCTAGAAGGGTGGGAACCTCTACTACAGTTTCCTAGTAGACAACTTTCTCAAATTCCTTATAGAACTCAAGTTCCCCGATTAAATACACGCTTGAGATCGACCAAGACAGCAGGTTGCTGAACTTGTAATATTCATAACATCCAAAATATAATTTGGAATTGCTTGATATTACCTATTTTGGAAAGCTAAGACCCTATACTAAGAGTCTCCAGTTTGCCATTTCTTCAAATTCAGCCATCTGACGGCTATACAATCCCTATATATTCTCAACTGTGCATTTCTTCATACACTTGCTGCATCTTGCTATCAACAAAAAAACTTGTTTACTTGTCGGAATTATTTGATTCCGGATTCTAAAAAAATGTGGGAGTGTCTACTACAACTTCCTTGTTGGACACATCCACAGATTCATTCATTAAAGTTCTCAAAAACTTCAATCTCTATCAGCATACACACAGGAAATGAGTTTCCTCTACGAAAACCAAATTCTTCGAGTAAGACTGGTTCTGCCCCTATCTAAAAAAAATCATAAATTTTGCTAAACAAACTGGAATTACATGATTCCGGATGTTTTGGAAATCTACGACTCTCTACTACGATTCTCTAGTTGATCATTCTTCCAAATTCTTAACACACAATTCCAGAATTATACGAATTTACTGATTACTCAAAAACTGGACTGAACTAAACATACCGTACACAAAAGTCAATATCAACTCAACAACAAGTCCAATACTTATGAAATTTTAGATTCGGTAACTAGACATATACAAAAGCAATACCCCAAAATTTTAGCTCCTAACTCATAATATCCTAGGAGTTATGCAATTTTGAACATGGATGAAAATCAGCCTCTTCAAACACAACAACAGCTACTCCTACTTTACTGCGCTGTTTTCAATCGATCGAATGAAGTCCCAAATGTTCTCCAATAATTCTCAAATTTGGTACACTAATTCTAGACATATAAAAGATGCCACATTCCAAATTTCATCACAAAATTCCATTCCAATTGAGAGATACAATTTTTCAAAATTCATATTTCATGTACTTAGCTGCAGTTTTCCCCACTCAACCAGTCGAGGAAACAAATATACTAAAAATAGAAAATAAATTCCAAATATTCTAAAATTTGGAATAAATGTTGTTAGCATATACATCTAACTTATCCTTTCAAGTTCCAACTCAAAATTCCTTATAGATATCGAGTTAAGAATTTTTGAACTCGATTCGCTGATTACCCCAAACTGCCGATTTTCCTTAAGTCGCTGTTTTGGAAATGATTTCGTAAACCCCCCAAATAAAATCCAAAAATTCCAAAATAATTCTACCTTGCTCCTAACATCATCATCAACATCCAGTAAAATTTTGGAATCGAAATTCCAGCTTATCATCGAATTATAGATTCTCTATATAACATGACTTAAAGCTTCAATTTCAATCTCTTCACCTCTATACCATTCCTACTAACTCAACTCAAGCATGATCAATTTCTACTCATATAGACTACTAACATCTATCATTCAAGCATTCAAACAAGCATCAAATCTTAAAAAATTTGAAACAAGCTAGAGTTTAGAAAACACCCACTGAGAAGAAATCTCCTAAAAGCAAATCCTTGCTTGTTTGCTCATTCTCCAATCAATTCTTCTCATTCTCTTCCAAGAATCACCATGAACCTAAAAAAATGAAAACTCTCTCTTTCTTTCTTTTGTTTTGCTTTTTTGAAGAAGTAGGAGGAGTAGAAGATGATGAAGTAGAAGAAATTTGGGTTTAGAAATGAGAGGGGATGGAGATGAGATGAGGATGGAGGTGGGGATGGAGAATGGGTTTCAGTGGCTTGAGGATGGGGAGGAGGGTAGGTTGATTGGAGAAGGGAATGAGGAGAAAGAGTGAGGTTGGGGGGGGGGGGGGGGGGTGTTTTTTAATAACATTTAGAATCAATCCTAGCCCTAGGTTTTGTGTTTGATCATCAAGATTAAAGATGAGAAGCTCTTGATTAGGGTGTGAGTCTTCTACATTCCTAGTATAGCATATATATATATACATACAAATATGTATAAATACATACATATACATATACATATAAAAACACATACAAGTATTCATGTATATACATCATATACATTCCAATCAAGATATACATACATTTACATAGACACATACATACATGCTTACAAATAAAATATTTATTTGTAGAATATAATAATACATTTTATAAAAATACTATTTGTCCCAAAGATTATTTTGTCAAAACAATCGGGACAATTTACACAATTTAATTGAGAAGATACCCCGAATATACTTTATCGGGCTTAGAATATATAATATATCTGAAATTTCTCAATTAAAATTAATTATTATTAGAAAAATACATAATCCCACGCAATTCTCAACTATGCACGAATTACGATGCAAAATAACTATATGCTATTTTGCGGGGTATTACACTTGAATAGATGTTGGATTTGTCGAAATTGATGCATTGGCCCGACCAGTCACCATAGAGTGAAAGGATTTCCCTCACTTTGAGTATCATATGTTGTGAGGCATCTGCTTATAAGAACAGATCATCTGCAAACATCAAATGATCAAGATTAGGTGCATATCTATTATGTTGAAAGCCCAAGTAGTTTCCAAGGGAGACTTATTTCTTAATAGAAGTTGAAAGTCCCTAAGAAACAAGAATAACAAGGTAAGGAGATAGGGGGCATCCCTGTCTGAGACCATGAGAAGGTTGGAAGAACCCATCGTGATCACCGTTAATATTGACAAATGTGGTTGAGATAGATACACATGCACGAATAAGAGATATTAATTTGTCACCAAAACCAAATATGTTCATTATTCGACTCTATCATAAACCTTTTCCATATCAACTTTTAAAGCAAAGTAGTGTTTTTGGTTGCCCATTTGTTTTTCATGCTATGCGAAATTTCTGAAGCGATACCATAATTGTCAAGAATGTCCCTGCCAGGAACAAAGGCACTTTGATTAGCAGCAATGATATGAGATAGTAGAGGATGCATGTGATTAGCTAAAAAAATAGCAATTACTCTATAAATCACATTACACAAACCAGTAGGTCTATAATCAGCAGGAACACAGCAAGATTTTTTTTGGGTATAAGGGTTAGAATGTTATGATTAAGAGAAGGGAGGAACTCACCGGAATCGAAAAAGTTATTAATAACATTCATTACCTTTTTCTTTATAATGGGCCAACCTCGCTGGTAGAATAATCCTGTGAGTATGTCTAGGCCTAGAGCTTTGTGTGATCCCATAGCTTTAATAATGTCAAATACTTTTCCTTCATTTGAGATAATCCGAGTTGGTCAACGTCCGATGGGTTGACGTGATTAACAGTGACCTTCTTCGAAATGGGATCTATAGGTTCAGATTGGAAAACTGATATTAAGTGATTAATAATTTCATTACGTAGCTCATCATCCTTACTTACCCACGTGTCGTTTGGCTTGAATAGTCCTATGATGTGATTTTGGCGACGTCTTTTGAGTGTAGATACATGGAAGAGTCTAGTGTTACATTCGCCATGGGAGATTCAATGATTTTTGGCTCTTTGAGCTCAATATGCTTTTTTGGCTTTGTATAGGTCATTAAGATGAGTTTGCAAATGGGATTGGGAGGCTTAAAAATTCGCGATGACGATGGTAGTTTGGTGGATCTTGTCTTTAAGAGCTCCAAATTCTTTCTTGTGACATTTGGTGACTTCTTCGCGAAAATTTGCAGTATTGTTCGCCTTTTTGCCAGCTCTTGCACGTTGTTAGAGCAACTTCGAATCATGAGTATGGAATCTGAGCAAGTTGTTTTAGAGATTTAACGAGTATTAGGAGCAGTTTGAATGGTGAGTTGAGATCTAACTTGCATGAATGCTAGTTGCTAGAGCAACTCCGAGCCATATGTATGGACTCTGAACTTTTAACGAGTTGTGGGAGCAGATCAAATGGTGAGTTGAGCTTCTGAACTTGCTTACTTGCAAATTGCTTGAGCAACTTTAAGCCATTGGTATGGACTCTGAACTTTTCGTATCAAAGTTTAATGAGTTATGGGAGCAGATCGAATGGCGAGTTAGACTCTGAACTTGCTTGCAAGTTGCTAGAGCAACTCTAAGACATGGGTATGGACTCCTGAATTTCTAACGAGTTGTGGGTGCAAATCGAATGGCGAGTTGGACTTTGAACTTGCTTGCTTGCAAGTTTCTAGAGCAACTTCGAGTCATGGGTATGGACTCCAAACTTGTCGTAGGTGAGTTTATCAAATTGTGGGAGAAGATCGAATGACGAGTTAGTCTATGAACTTGCTTGCTTGCAAGTTGCTAGTGCAACTCCGAGTCATGGGTATGAACTCCTAATATTTTAACGAGTTGTGGGAGCATATCGAATGGTGAGTTGGACTATAAACTTGCTTGCTTGGAAGTTGCTAGAGTAACCCCGAATCATAGGTATGGACTCCTGAACTTATCGTTTGTGAGTTTATCGAGTTGTGGAAGCACACTGAATGACGAGTTGAACTCTGAACATGCTTGCTTGCAAGTTTCTAGAGCAACTTCGAGCCATGGGTATGGAATCCTGAACTTTTAACGAGTTGTAGGAGAAGATCGAATGACGAGTTGGACTCTGAACTTGCATGCTTGCAAGTTGCTAAAGGAACTCTGAGCCATGGATATAGACTCCTGCACTCGTTATTTAGGGTGCTTGATGAGTTGTTTTTGTTGCTCAGTCGAAGGCTAAATATCTAACTCATTATTTGTATCCAGAGAGTTGTACAAGAAATTTGCAAAAGAAAATATGAAATACTAATTTTTTTTAAAAAAAACCTAAATGGCTGCTTCGATTTCTAGCCTCTTTTACATGCCTTGGCTGTTATAGTTGTCTATCTTATTACAAATTGAAAATCTACAACTAGGGGAGGGCGTTAAGCACCCTCATTGTAATTCAACAGCGGTTGAGCTCCAAATCACTAAAAACTTGTCACGCCCCGCTTCCCAAAATACGGAAGTACGGGCACGTGACTAAGGCCCAACGAATGATGTACATCATTCGTAAGCTGTACAGTTATAACTCAACAATAAAATCATAATCACAACCACACATGAAATAAAATAAACACAAAAATATGGAATACAATTAAGTAATCAAAAAAATAACAAACATCTAGAAACATAAACTGTAACTCCTATTTTCCGTATCTGTATTTTTTTCTACTGTATTTTCATTTCTGGTATTCTTGTATTCAATTTGAGGTCCTATATTTTGTTCCAGTTCGAATAAAAACATTCTTTGGTTTCAACTCAATTTTTGGTGCCAATATCTAATTCAATTGTATTGTTCGTTCTCCACTTTTGTGTCGTTCTTCATGTAGAATTGGGCTATTCATTCCATCTATTTTATTTCCCCAATTTTATTGATTTTTTGACTAAGTCTCCTTTTGGATCCCACTCAAACCGGATACCCTAATACCCATTAACCCAAAACCCTAACTATATAACCCTAACCTAGTTTAACCCCTAACCCTATTACTGTTTAACCCTAAATCAACCCGCCGCCTACCCTCTCCTTCTTCCTCCCATCTCCTTCTCCTTCACATCATCGAACCCATCCCCATTACACCACCTCTACCATTACCCATATCTCATCGCCGTCCCTTTTGCCTCTCACCTGCGCTCCCATCGTCATCATCACCCCCATCGCCATTGCCGACCACCTTCGCCTTCTCGCCGAACCCAACTCCCGAACCCCACCGTCTTCTTCAACCTCGCAACCCATTTCCGCCATTACCCATCGCCTCTCGTCCCCATCACCACCCCCATCGCCTCCGATCGCCTCCTCCATCCTCGCTTTCGACACCGTGAACCCATCCCCCGCCATCGCTCCCCTGTTTTCGAACTCAAGAACAGAGCCTCGCCAACGTTGCCGCCATCGTGCCACAATCGCGCCGCCGTCCTTCTCATCGTCGCGAGCCCCGCGTCGCGCCGCCTCGCCGCTCGTCGGTGCCGCCGCTGCTTTCTCCCTCTCTCTCTCTCTCTCGCTCTCTGTTTCAGTAAAGGAGGGAAGAAGAAGCAGAAGGTGGGGATTTGATCTCAACCATCGGATTTGATCAAGATCCGATCTTGATCAGATCTGACCTCCACAGCAAGATCAGATTTCAGCCGTCCATCCGATCGTGATCCTCAGCTCAGATCTAAGCAGATCCAGCCGTCCTATCGCCTTGATCTTGATCTTCCATCAAGATCCGCACCGATCCATCCAATCTCAATCGTCGATCAACGCCCTCATCCAATCAAGGCAAGTATTCTCCCTGTATAATTTATTGACCTAGTACAAGCATTTAATTGAAAATACCGCAAATAGGTTGTAGTTGTGACTCCTTCTTGTCTTATCATTTGCTGATCTTGAATATTTTACCGTCAATCCCTAAATCTTAAGAGTCACAACACCTTCGTTGTTATATTTACAATTATTTGGGATCATTTTATCTCCTAATCACATGAACACATGAAATTAAGAAACTCTAGATTTATAGATGTGTGTTGTATCTTGTATGCAATGATCTTGCACCCATTTGACTTGAGAAATAGACGTTGCTTGCTAATTTGATAGCCACTACACCCATATTTGTATCACACATTAATCTAGGCTCATAATAACCAATTATCATGCAACTTATACATGAAAGATATTCACACTTGTTGCTGTCCTGAACTTTACTTGCCGTTTTGAACCCTTTAAAATCAGAACCTGAACCTGAGCCCTGAATAGTAAATGTCACTCTAGAAGTCTAGATATCGATAGCATCCTGAATTTTCAAATTCTGAGTTACGGTCTAGGAGATATCATAGTTTTACTGCAGCTGTGTCGGTAGTCACAGATTCACAAAACTGCTGCACATCTTTAGTTTGCAAATTAATTTAACTATCTTAACAGTAAGCGTTGGACTTGAAATTTTACATGCTATTGCTGGACACCTTAGAGAACATCCCCAAATTATCTCAGAATTAATTAGTAATGTTTCAACCCTGTTTCACATGTATAAACTTAGATTCACAAATTCTGCCTGAACACAATAGCTGTGTAGTTCGTTGTTTTGACACATGTTACCACAACTTTCTTGTACCTTAATTATATGCGCTGGAACCGGGCAGGAGTCTAGTTTCTAGAATTCCCGACGGATCCACATTTTCTATCTCATAGCAACGGGAATCGCAGTTTTGGTACAACAACGTCGTGCTGTCGAGATTTTCGTTGTCCGTGATATTTTTATTCGTGTTAACCTTCGAATATGCTATATAAATATCTCAAAATTGTTCCATGTTCATGGTTATGATTACTTGACTTGTTTCGTACACTTGCATGCTTGCTTGATAAAAATTAATAAAAAGTAATAAGCCGGAGTTTAAGGGAAAGACCATAATAGTGGACAATATAGGTAAGTGTACTCGGAAGGGGGCCCGTGTTTTCCACTTGATACATGTCTCATGAACTAGTATATTATTATTTGATTCATGAACTAGTATATTATTTAATTCATTAACTAGTATATTATAAACCGGTTCATGGACTAGTATATTATTGATCCATGAACTAGTATATATATGATTAATGACTTGTCTTGTTATGACTTGACACATGAACTAGTTATATGATTACCCGATTCATGAGGATGACTTGCTTGATACTTGATACCTGAGTACACCGCCCTATAAAGTAATATAGGCCTAAACGAAACTGTATTGACTGCAGCAACCATGTAGTAAAAAGATGGATGCATGAAGTGCTACCTAGATAGTAATAACTACAAGACTTGATACATGAAACTTGAACTTGATACATGCTTACTTGATACTTGATGACATGATACATGAGACTTGATACTTGAATAGAATACTTGACACTTGCAACTTGATACTTGTACTTGACAACTTGACACTAGACTTGAGACTTGTTACTTGATACTTATACTTGATACCTGTCACTTGATGTTGGATACTCTCATATGTCACTAGTCACTTGATCTACTATTAGTATTTGTTACCCAACCTGATCTCTTGAGTTGTCCTTCTTGCTAGTTAGTTCTGGAGTTCCCACTACTTGTTGCATCCCTATTATATTCTTGATTCCAAATTTTGTTCTATGTTTCTTGTACTCGTTTTTACTATTTGTGGCCCTAACTTGCACTAAGGGCGTTTTCTCTTGTTTTCTCTATTTTTTCCCTTTTTATAAATTATTAAACAGACTTTGGAGACGAAGTATCTGCTGGAATCAGTGAGCAGATGTTCTAGTCCTTGCTTGGGAAAAGCTTTCTTTAATCATTTCATTTTGTAATTGAGTTATTTCATTTGTTTTTGCTTAAAACTTGTAACGGGCTTATGTTCCCGAGTTTTACATTTGATCCAGACTTAAAAACTATTTGGATATTATTATTTGTTTTCAATTGTTTTCTGTTGCTTAATAAATTATTCATGCATGCTTGGTTATATATAAATCTTGTTATATTCTTGTTATGATGCTGAGTCGATCCTACAGCTTATGGATGATGTTAAAATCATTCGCTGGGCTTCGTCACGCGCTCGTATTCCATATTTTTGGAAAGCGGTGTGTGACATAAACTTTGGGTCAAAATGACTGGATATATAATGTACGAAATAATAACAACAGTGGTTGAGGAATAGAATAAAACAAATAAACTAATGCAGGCCAGATCTAACTCCATCTTCTAGAAGGTTTGATCACAAAGTCCTTCTATTGGTTCCTCTTCGGTACCATCGAACTCAGCATCTAGAGTTTTTTTTTTTTTGGGGGGGGGGGGGGGGGGGTCCGTGAGAGCAAGCTACGAACGGCAAGTAGTAGCAAGTTGTATAATAACAAGATAACAAGATGTAACATAGAAAGAACAAGAAGTAACAAATAAATATATGGAAACGATACAACACGAGTAACAACAGTATGATAGTATATCCATGACTCTAGGGGATAATCAATAGATATGCCGTAAGTCAATGAACAATAGTTGATAATCAGTGTTTCGATGGTCGATAAACAATGGTCGATGATCAATAATACGAGTGTCGATAAACAATAGTCGATAGTCAATAATACAAGTATTGATGCTCAGTGTCAATCTTAGGTATATTAGTCTTTTATTAATATATCTAATGTACGCAATCATGTGTCCCATACCACAGATTCTGGTGCGTAACAATCAAGTGAACGTTTGGACTCAAATGGTGAATTCTACTACAGGATAATGTACTCGGGTCTTGCAATGACAGTATCAGGAATCATGACATGTGAACGGGAAACATGTAAACATGCTAACAGAAAATCACTATTATAGGAAACACAGGCCCCTTCCGAGCACTCTCCTATATTGTTCACTACTAAGACATATCATTTATTACCCCGGCTTGTTAATCTTTTACAATGATTAATCATGAACATGCAGTCAGTGTAATTAATGGGGAACAATGATATCAAGACAGTCATTTCACTCCTTAGGATATTAGATTCTAGAGGTGCCCCCCACGGACTCTAGAGGTGGTCCTCTTCGATTCTTACAATGTGGCACTTACTTTCATCATCCAAAAAAATATCAATGACTATAACAATAATGATGCATGATACGATAGAAACAGTACGGTAAGCATGACAAGTATTAAAAATTGATGCAGCACATGATATAGAGACAAGACGGTAATCAAGAAGATTTGCACATGATATAGAGACAAGATGGTTATCAAGAAGATTTGCACATGATATAGAGACAATATGGTAATCAAGAAGATTTTGAATGATAGGTGCAATGCATGATATGAAACTGCTCTATCGATCCACTATATAAGTTCGATTCTTTAAGCATGAATAACAATATACATATAGTTCAAGAACACAAAATATGATTCTTGGCATCAATTTCCTGTTGCTACAAGAAAGAAAAAATCAATACCGTTCTAGAAAGTAGACTCCCTACCAAATCCAATGCCTATTTATATGACACATTCGCCTATCGGTCAATTATATACAGATATAATGTTCATGCAGCAATATAGTGTTAAATTCTCATGCTAATAACTCTACTATAAAATCATTAATAAATCTTTCAAAATTTAGAATATAATTTCTAACAATGTCTATTAATATTCAGGTCTGTCTCAGTTTAGAATTCCATCAATAAATTGTTATTTCAAGCAATTTACGAGGACGATACATCTAAATCTGGAAATCTGGAAAATTAGACTTTACAACACTAAAACATTAATATCCCAAAACGTATAAGTTGGTTTGCGAAACTGAAAGATTACCTAATCTCTACATTCAGAGGGATACAAGATAAACTTATAAAACTCTCATTTTGGTTACAGAGACTGCATCCAAATCTTTAAATGAAATTAGGTAAACAATAGGGCAAAAACGAATCGATGATGTATGGTTCAAGAATTTGAATCAATCAAGAAAGCTTATGCACAAGTGTCAATAATATGATAGATCAATGAGGATTAGAACTACTTGCAAGAGTTCAAGAAACACTTGCATGAATATGGACAATAATAACTGGAGTTTACGAAATGATTATCGAATTCAAGGAGCTACTTGCTTTAGTTTAAAGAAGTGCTTGCCTTTGTTTGATGATTACAAACGTGGCGAGAACAATAGGAAGAATAAGAATCAATGACGACAATGGGAGCCGGCACAAGAGCAACGACGACAGCACGAGTACTTTTGGCAATTTATGCATTAGCGAACATATGCTTGGGCGTCGTTGAGGATAGTGGGCCAATAATATCTGTGATTGAGATTTTTTATGGGAGGGATCTTGCACCCAGGTGGCTGCCACCTATTCCTTCATGTGCTTCCCTTATAGCATAACTTTCCTCTTTGGGGGAGAGGCATCGCAGGTAAGGTCGGCTGTCAACCTAGGTGTATGAATGCTTGTAGAGGATTCCTTCGACGAATGTATATCTTTCAGCACTCCCCGGATATTTTTCGCTTCTTTGGGATCCACTGGGAGGATTCCCTTGTCAAGGAAGTATCAAAGGTTTCAACCAACAGTCTTCGTGTGTTTAGGGGGTGATGAACATGAGCTCTAGTGTTTCCTCTTCGATGCTTGGCTTGAGTAGGACCTCAATGAGCCAAGGCTTGGGCTTTGATTGTTGTCCTTGGTCGATAGCCGATATCATGCTGGCTTAATTCAACAGACCACTTCATGAGTCGCCCGAAGTTTTCTGCGTTGTGAAGTACCTATTTAAGCAGCTGATCCGTAAGTACCCAGATGGAGTGTGCTTGGAAATAGGGGAGGAGCTCTTGGGCGGCCTTGACCAATGCGTAGTCCATGTTCTCCATTTTAGAGTATCAAATCTCGGCATCATGAAATACCTTACTTACGTAATAGATTGGCTTCTGAACTCTATTTTCTTTCCTTACCAAGATGGAACTAAGGCTCTGATCTGAAGTGGCCAAGTAGAGGTAGAGGACCTCTCCCAGCTTGGGCTTGCAAAGTAGTGGGGGATTGACAAGGTGTGTTGTCACGCCCCGCTTTCCAAAAATACGGAATACGAGTACATGACATTGGCCTAGCGAATGACTAACGTCACCCATAAGCTTTTTACTCAATCAACTCAATAATATAATCAATACAGAATAATTGCACAGGCAATAATAATAATCTCATGAACAATAATACATAGAATGAACCAATATGAAATATCCAAATACAATAATCCAATGTCTGGAAACAAATAATAAAATTCGGGTTATAAGCCCAATATAATAATAAATCCCAACACAATAGTAACAAGTCTCAATACAATAAGTTCAATAAAATAATAAGCAACTAGAAAGCATTAAATCTTCAGAACTTTGTTCTCCAATCCCAGCAGGCAATTCACCATGATCACCTGTGAACACTTCATCTAAAAAGAGGAGAAAAAATTATCCTTAGAGCAAGTCATGGACAGCAAGTAGAGAAAGTAAGGAACAATGGAATAACGATATAACAATGAATTCAATGGATCAATAGAAATCAATTACATGAGACGATAACAATAATCAATAGCATGGTAATCGATGCAATGGTTATAAACAATGATTCAATAATCGATAACAATATTCAATAATCAATATCAGTAACACTTAGACAATATTCGATAGCAAAAGGGACAATGATGTACAATATGCAATGTCGATGTTGTGTCAATCCTTAAGTCTATTATTCATTTTAATCATAACTAATGCACGTACTACTACATCCCATTCTACAGGTTCGATGCATACAAGCAATTTCGTTTAAACTTAAGTGGAAGATTCTATAGATCATGTACACGGCACAATAACATTATTTGCAGCATTGGTGCATACTGGTTGGCTCAATAATAATAAAACAATACACTATCAATTGAGATATTGTAGTCAGTAATCCAACAATAAACCAATAACAATAACAATAGCCAACACACGATATTTTGGAATACATGGCCCACACTTCCGTGTACAGTCACTATATCATCAACTACTCTAGTAAATTCCTTAAATCCCGGCTTGTTAATTATTTTATTAATGCAACAATACGATATGCAATTATGAGACATGAAATGAACAATAGCATCAATAGGAAAACAATAGGATGATAACATGAAGTAGGAAATTAGAATGATGACAATAACTCATTAGGATCATGCAATGCAACATACATACTTTGATTCATGCAATACTATGATATAGGAATAATTGAACAATTGAAATATGGAATATAAAATTCTGGACAGCAAGAGTTGTCTGTACTAAAACTGAATTTTCCGCTACTATAGAAATCTAAAACTGAATCCGTCAGAAATTTTAGAAAGTATACTTCCCAACGAATCCAACTCATATTTAAAGTTCAAAAACCGACAACAATAACTAGGTCAAACGCATCATTTTTTACAGATTTCATGTTCAGGCAAAAAAATAACATCTAGTTATTATATTTTTAGGATCAGCAAAAACTCAATAATAAATTCACCAAAAATATTTATTACACTCCTAAGCATGTTAACTAACATTCTGGAAATTTTCAGAACAATATTTTAATGTTAGATCAACATTTTAATAGATTAAACATGAATCATACAAGAATCTGAAATTCTGGAATAAAAAACACAGCAGTAGTCAAACAATCATAACTTTTTCTATACAACTCGGAATTTAGTGATTCAAGATGTTCTGAAAACTAGAAACATAGGGATACAACTTGTATTCAGAAAGTTGTTTATTTTAAGATCATTTACTGGGTCGAAAATAACAGAAAAAATCCAAACAACAACATACAAGTTTCTCGTTATTCTTGATGAGATAAATTAATTAAACATGATGGGTTCCACTTCAAATAGTCGGTAACTTCATAATCAGCATGATGGGTATAAAAACATGATCAATAAAATTAAGAACACATACATGCAGTAATTTTTCATCAACCAAACATCAATCGATCAATCAAACATACAACCTAGCAATTATTTCTACAATAGATTAATTGTGTGACAATTATGAATAACCCTTTTATCAACTCTATATGAATACATGAAAGATTTGATCTTTGGAGTCAATAGAGGCACGAAGTCAAGAATATTGTGGTTACCTCGTGTAAACCCTCAATATACCCAACGAAAGAGATGAACAATGTACAATACGATGAACAATTGGATCTATTTGCAAGAGTTTCAATAAAACTTGAATTTGATTCAACAACAATTCAAGAGAAAAGTGACTTGCCTTAAAGACAATGAAATTTAATACCAAGAATAACAGGATGAGAATCCCGGAGCAACAAACCCACGAACACACGAAATAACACGTGCAATCACGTGCACACAAAAAACACCAAAAATCAAAGAGACAGCAACAGCAACAGCAAGCAAGGAAGGCTCGGGATCGGGGCTCGATGTCTATGGCAGTCGTCGGTGTCGCAGGCGGCGGCGCGATAGGGACAGAGGCATCGAGGGGGCGGCGCTGCTGTGTTGGTCGACGGGACAGTGGAGTAAGGGTTTCGGTCGGGGCTGCTGTTGGTCGACGGGAGGAGGGTCGACGAAGGTGGTGACAGGTCAGGGTGAGGGCGGTGGTCGCCGGAGTAGGCCGGAGAAGGGGGTGGTCGAGATTTGGGGAGAAAAAAAAAGAGAAGAGAGATTAGACGGCTAATTAGGGTTGAAAATTGTGTATTTTTTGGGTTTGCAATAGGTGCAACACCCCATATTTTTATTTTTAATTAAAAATACATTTTTCAATTTTTGCACGTATGATGCACGTGCTAATTTTTCAATCTCTGTTTTCTTACTCCCATTTACTATTTTAGCATGCATAGCCTTTTTATTTAGACTTTTATTAAACTCATGGACCTAAAGAGAGATTCTAGCTCATTAGATTAATTAAAAGGCAAGCCTACTAGACTAACTAATTAAATTGATTAAAAAAGAAAGCCCATGAGATAAGCCCATTAATTAAATCCTATTTTAAGTTGTGCATGGACTCTCACATGACATGTAACAACTTTTAATACACATTTTGGAACTATATGAATTGTATTAAATATTGTGTATGTGTGTGCACTAGTGCACAACACGTGCACGTATGAATGTGAGGAGGCAAGGGGTTGGCCGGTTTTTGAAAGTGGAAGAGATGGGAGTTAGGGTTTTGAAGTGGTGGACTAGTGAAGAGTTGGGAGTTATGGGAGTTAGGATAGTGAAGAGTTGGAAAATTAAGTGAGAAATTATTAGCAGGAGAAATTTGCAATTTAACCCTCACTTTGTCCTATAAATACACATTAATTTCCTTCTCATTTCACACCTAAAATAACAAAATCAAAGAGAGAAAAAAGAAAGAGAGAAAAGAGTGTTCTTGTGCATTGGAGAGCTCTTGCTAGGAGGAGAAGGACTAGGAGTGCTTGTTGGAGCTAGAAGTGGTGTCTCTCCATCTTGGTTATTCATCCTTCATAAGAGGTGGGTGATCTCTTGCTTTCTAATGTAGAGAATGTATGCTAAAATTTATAAATGAGTAGTATAGATTGAATTTGATGTGATAAATGTAGACATAATACATGCTAATGTAGTATGCCATGAATAAAAGTAATCTTGTTGTGATTAAGTGCCACCATGATAATTAGAAAGAAGAATTTTAACAAAAGAATCAATGCCATGAATCATACTAATATGCTTGTAAATTTGTACATGTCGAATATAGAATTTGTGTGAAAATTTGTACAAGTAATGTTATATTCAATATATGCCTTGATGCCATGATGATTAGAAAGAAGAAAGAAAGAAAAACAAATTTAAATTGTTGCCATGAAATGTATTAACTTATGCATATTGCCACGTTATGTTGAAATTATAAATTTTTGCATAAAAGTTTTTTTTAGATCCTCATGGATAATTAAGAGGCATGTTTGGTTGTTATTACAAAATTTTAATTAGTATAATTGAGTACATAAACTAGTTTTAATGAATACAATTCTTAAATTCAAGTTTTGAGAAAAATGCAAATTGATGTGTAAATGGAAAGAATAACTATTTGAAAAAATACAAATATTTTTTTTTAAATGAATTTGAAATTAGTTGGCTGCTGTTTTAAAATTAATCTCAGTCAAAGAAAAGTTTATTTCAGTATCCTAAAGGATTGGATCATTTGGATAAACGAGTTTTGCGAAAAATAATCAATTTCAGAACAGTATGAACAAAATCATATTAATACGATTCCAAATTCAATAATCACGCTTGGACTTAGTGGTTAGCGGGGACTCTTTTAGACCATTACTGTAGCGCTCCATCTGGTCTGGGTTGCGAGTTCGAAACTCGGCATCCCCTTATATTTTGTTTGATTTTCCTAAATAAACTCCGAGCCAAAATACACAATGTATGGCTTTCGGCCTACCTTGATAACACAGAGTCCACTTGGACTTAGTGGCTAGTGGGGGTGACTTTGGGCACTCGCTGTGTGTTGTGCAGGGGTGCCTAGTTCGAAACCAAGGGTGCCTTTTTATTTTTTGGGATTTTTTTGAGGATTTTATATGAATTTTTAATGCAAAGAAAATTGGGAAAAATTCTAGAATTCATATAAAATAAACTAGAAATTATAAAAAAATAGTTTTTAGAATTTTCCATTTATATTTGGGACATTAAAAATGGAATTGAGATAGAAAAATGAATTATTGAATTCGAAATTTATTATTTGAGAATAGGACTCTCATTTTGTGAAGAAGAGTAAAATATTGTTGTGTGAAGTGATTTCTCTTGAAGAGACTATACTCTTATTTGGTTTAAGAAATATTTTGATGTGAGTTGAGACATTTTTATGAGCTTAAATTTGCTAATAAGATTTCATATGATGAATTTATGTTCATAAAAAGAATTATTGCTTCTAAAGATTATGAATGAATAAATGGATCATGAATAGTGTCAAGATAAGACATTGATCAGTTTGTGAATAAGTTAAAGATATGAATACATTAAGTTAATACATGATTATTGAAGGGTATGAGTACCCATGAATTCTTGTACATGAATAGTTGTGATTTAGAGTTAGTGAGACCTCGGGTACCGGCACTATTGAATTAAAAGATTTGAGATATATTTTGAGATATGGCCATAGAGCTATCTCGTATTTGTGATTAAGTCCGGTAGGGGGTAAAACTAACTCTAGGTATGATAAATTATTCATGTCTTGAATTTAAGAAACTAGGCACTTAAAAGAAGATGTAGTAAACCTGGGCAAACGTAAGTAGGGCACTCTACATAGTCAGGCAGTGTACTCCGGGACTATAGACCTAGTCGGGCGGTGTACTCCGGGACTGAGGTTGCTTTATGGAGACGAGTTTTTATTTTAAATCCGGGACTATGCATAATCGGGCGGATAGTTTGTCGTACTCCAATGTATATACGTATACCGGGGCTATAGGGGCACTTGCGGGGTATTCGCACGACGAAAAGTCTGTATAACAGTAGGGCGGTGTACTCCGGGACTGGGATCCGTACTCGTGGAATATCTAAACCATGTTCTACTGGGTAGTTTTCATGGCGAGGGATCGAACCCTTTAATGTGGAATACATAGGTGCTTGCCCTCGGACCTATGTAGAATGGGATGCATAGAATCCGAACAAGTATGCATTAGTGTCATCTTAGTATAAAATATCTGCATTAGGCATTAAGGTATCGCATACACTTACATGTTTAGTGTAGTCACATTTAATACTTTATTTGCATTCAAATTTGTGGTTTGTCAAAGTATTGAGATCATTATATGTACGGCATAGAGAGAATGGCCGAGTATAACATTTTTGTCAGTTGTAAGTAACTAACGTGCCCACAGCTTATTATGCAGGAATTGGATTTTTTTTTTTTATGAAGAAGTAAAGTCATTATGATGTTGTTGATTTATTACAAGTTAAAGATGTTGCAAGTTGTATATTATTTTCATTGTTGTACTTCATCTTATCTTCTGCTGTGTAAACAATGTAAAGAACTCTGATGTATGATGAAAAGTTTAAATTTTCTTGTAAAATTGTACGTAGTGAAGTGTAAAGATCCTGTGGAATCTCGAATTCAGTCCTATTTGGAATTCGGGGCGTTACAATAGGATTATATTTATAGGGTGCAATTAGGATGTTGGGTTAATGGTTTAGGATCCAGTAATAGTGGGTTTGGGTCAAGAATCAATTGTAGTTGGGTTCTGGGTTCAAAAGAGATGGAATTGCTACAATAGGGTTCAAATAAAATACCCACTATCAAAAAATGGCTCAACAAGAAGAATGAGAAAATTTCGTGAACAATATTTAATTGAAATAATCAAGAAAGAAAATATAGTATTTTATTTAATTACAAATAAAATATTACAAAAGAGGGAAAAAATGAAAAGAACGAAAACGGTAGTTACATGTGCATTGAAACGCTCAAATAATACTTGTTCTTCTCCCCACTAAAAATTCTTTGCTCCTCGAATAGCTTTGAAGAACAGTAGGCACTTTTCCCAGACTTGGAGAGGAAGTGCCCAATAGCAGAAAGGCATCCCGTGAGCTTCTAAACTTATTTGATAGTAGACGGGGAAGACATGTCAAGTATGGCTCAGATAATTTTAGGGTTGGCTTCGATTCCTCTCTGGCTGACCATGAAACCTAAGAACCTCCCCGATGAGATGCTGAAGGCACATTTCGATGAATTCAATCTCATGTGATGTCTCCGTAGTACATCAAAAGTTTATTGGAGATCAGGCACATGGTTTCTTTCTTGAGGCTCTTGACGAGCATGTTTTTTATGTAGACTTCCATGCTTCTGCCAATTTTCTCCTTGAAGACTTGGTTCACCAAGCGTTGGTACGTGGCTTCAGCGTACTTCAACCCGAAGGGCATGATCCGGTAGTAATAAGTCCTTAGGCGCTGATGAAAGACGTATTAAGGATGCCTGCTGGAAACATTCAGATCTAGTTATATCCGAAGAAGGCATCCATGCAGCTTAAATGCCCATGACCGGAGGTGGTGTCGAGGTAGAGGGAAGGGGTCTGTTGGGCATGCCTTGTTGAGGTCGGTGAAGTCGATGCAGATTCTCCATTTCCTGTTGGCTTTCTATATTATTACCACATTCACTAGCCACTCGGGGTAGCTAACTTCTTGAATGAGTAGGCGGCTAGGAGCTTCTAAACTTCCTCATTGACTTTGTGCTGTTTGTTGGGGGCAAACTTTCGGTGCTTTGTTGGACGGGCTTGACATCCGGGTTCATGCTTAAACGAGGCACTATTAGGTCTTCGGAGATGCCAGGCATGTCAGATGCAGTCCAAGTGAATAAGTCTCGGTTCCCCCATATTCAAGAACCGAGTTGCTCTTTGACTTCGTGGGGGAGAGCCTTGTTTACCGAAAAATATTTGGCCTAATCTTCTTCGGAGAAGAGAGTTTCTTCCAGTTCATCCAAGGGCTCAGAGTTGACTTGAACCCTCTCTTGTTGGAGTTTCATGGCATCGAGTGGGAGGACTGAGCCCCCATTTATGGCAGCGTAACATGCTCATGCAGCCTCTTGGCTCCCTTTGACTTCTCATACACCTGCTGATGTGGAGAACTTCATCTTCACGTAGAAGGCTGAGGCAACGTGTGGAAGGCTGCTAGCCTAGGACAGCCAAAGATGATGTTATAGACGGCTTTTACGGTGACAACCATGAAATTAAGTGCTTCCGTTCGAGTGGCTGGAGCTTTTATAATACCCCTCAAAATAGTAAATGACTATTTTGCCCAAAAATTATGTGATGAGCGTGCACATGCTAGTTGTATTTCTCTAATTGTATTTGATATGAATAGAAGTATAACTTATTGTATCATGAACCTAACAAGGACTAGCTTAGGTGAACCTGAGTTAGGTTGGGACAAGGATGGAACCTTGCTTAGAGAAACTTGACTTGGTCCACACATAATATTGTAACAAATAGGGTGTGTACAACGTTGTGCAAAATAGCACAATAAGAACCCCAAGCATTGGCCGACCACAAGTGGGATGAAATTAAGGGAGTGGAGTCTTCAAGGGTCAATCAAGTTGTGAGAGTGGGAAGTAAATTGCATGGATATGGGTTTAATTTCCAAGTGGCAATCAATACAAGCTTTGTAACTTCACCAAACCCCCACCCCTCGACATTCTAGCCAGCCTATATAAGAGGATTGAAGCCAACCCTTGTCTCACTTTTATTTTGGGACATCGAATTACTCTATTATAGTGAGGGTTTAGGTTGAAGGAAGAAGAGATTATTGGACGTTTGACGACAAGAGACTCAACTAGTCTTCAAGACTGTTAAGGTGGGTGTTCTATCTTTTTTGTGGTTTGTTGTTGCTATTATAATCTAGTAGCATCATAGGTTTTGCTATTGATTTTATGATTGTTATCTATTCATGATCATAGAAAGAATGTTTAGTAAACAAATTACTATGTAAAGATGAAAAGCTAGTCTTGTTGTTCAATGAATTACTTATTTGTTTGCTAATATGTTTGTACAAGTAAACTGACTATTTCAAATGTCTTTCATGACCTATTAGAATCATGTTAGGTCGTTGAATTAATGATTACTAATTAGCATGTTAGTCGGGTCAATGATAGACTAGAAATGAAATGAAAACGTGGTATAATGCTCACTATTTTGAGTTTAATTCATTGATTGTTTGGGTTGCCTAATTTATGTTTTAACGGCTGTAAATACACTCAGCTTAGCCCTATATCACTATTTAGAAGTTAGATTGGACCGACGTATGATAGAACTTGTATCACTCTAGAACCGTGTTCGAAAAGAGCCCAAAATGACAACTTTCGGATTGTCGTTGTGTTGTCTTTTTTGGAGTTGTTTAGCCATTGTTTAGTGACTGAATAGTCACTATTTGGAAACCTTGTTTATTGTGTTCAAGAGAGGTTAGGAGTGATGCTAAACTGGGCTAAGAGAGCGTACGAGATTAGTCCTCGAATGGACTCGGATTCAACCCAAATTGAGTTCGATTTGGGGGGCATTGGGCTCAGATTCTAGAGCCATGTTTGGGCCGGGCTTAGGCCAATTTAGGGGGGTATGTGTGGTCATGTTGGGCCGAGCTTTGACTCTACTTAGGCAAGGTTGAACTTGGATGAGCCGGGTTGAATTCATGTAGTGTTTAAGATAGGATCCAACCAAAGTACAAGTTAATCACCTATTATCAACTAGTGGAATAAGTTGAGCTGGTTTGTTATAATTCATTGTGGGTTTAGAAGTGTGATACAGAACAAGTGGTCTATTAGAAGGTAAATCGAGAACTAGTGTGACATTAATAGGTTGTGAGACCAAGAGTTGTGCAAGACCTTGGAGTCACATAAATGTAGATAGATTGGATTCTATGGGATTAAGTATAGTCTAGTATATAATTTGAACTAGAAATTCTAGAGTGACCAGTACCCTTTAGTTCCATTATACTAACTAGCAAAAGGTTAGGTTGTTGTTGGGATATTAGTTCGTGGCTAAGTTCTATAACCTAATGTATGAGCAAGACCCTGGAAACCGGTAATGATGTGGCTTCCTAGGAAGTTGGGATAGGTCAAGTACAACAGGTAATCCCTAGTGTTATTGGCGTAAGTCCGGTAAGGTGAAGCCAGGTCTAGGTTGTGTTGTTAATGTAACCCTCGTTCCCGTAAATATGTATTTCCTGAATATTTTCGGTATTTTGATTATTTATAAACTTATTTTGTGCTAAATTGGTTTCGGATCTTTTACTAAGTGTTTTATAATCGACAATTATATTTACTTTGAATAACGATGTATTTTCTATTTATAATTGATCGACTATTTATATGTTATATTATTACTGTTTGGATTTTAATAAATTTGTTAATCTCAAACCCTACTTTAATACATATTATTATTATTATTATTATTATTATTATTATTACTACTACTATTATTATTATTATTAGTAGTAGTAGTAGTATGATTATTACTACCATTATTACTATTATTATTATTATTATTATTATTATTATTATTATTATTATTACTATTATTATTATTATTGTTACCGCTGATTTCGGTGTGGGGGTAAACAGATAGAATTTGTGAGTTCGAGAAAACCTGAACAGCTGACTCAAGCCTTCTTGCTCCTGCCGCTACCTGCAAGGAAGTGCGAGATACCGAGGTTGATTCCGACGACGCACCCTCCGACGCTCTAGTCAGTAACCAAAGGTGATTAATGAAAGAGCTTAAGGTGGAAAAAGAGTGATTAACCTGGTCGCAGTGGCAGAGGGGAGATATTTATAGTCGCCAGGGGAGAGATTAGAGGCTTGATTCCCTGTGTAACTGCTAGGAGAAAAATCCTCACAGTTTGTTTAGGAAACTAACCCCTTGATTCCCGGTGAGAGCAAATCAGGCCCGTTGACTTGGTCAAATCAGTGGCCCTGATTTGTCTCTTGCTGGTCTGGGGCACACTTTGGGTCGGAACCCGTGCCCAATCGGTGTGGACCCGTCCGCGGGTTATTGGGTCTCTTGCGAAGGAGATCCAGTACCTGCTTTGGATCTGTTTTGTATGTGCAATTACCATTTTACCCCCGAGCTTTAAGGTTCGCGCCCAATCTGGACGGTTCCGATTTAACCCCATTTTTAGCCATATCACGAGCCCCCCACTCCTAAAGACTGAGCGTGATCAGCCTTTGAGGAGTAGTTTAACTGTTTTAGTGGCTAGTGGAGTTGTATCGGAGTCCAAGTGGAGGACTTTGAATCTCGAAGGGGGTAGTGAGGTAATTTTTGATGCTATGTGCTGTTCTCTAGCCATATCGAGTATTTGGCGGCTTTTATTTATTTTTTCGGAATATTTATTTAATTTTGCGATGTGATTACTAATCGTTCGGGGCCCTTAACAGTACCAATAATTGTTCGTTCGGGGGCTCAAAAATATACCCCCGAATTTTTAATTATTTTCCAGGATTTTTAGTTAATTTCTCCGAATTTTTAGCAATTTTTTCGCAATTTTTAAATAAATAAAACGATTTAAATAAATAAAAAATGATTTTAAATACCGATTTATGACGTGGCTCGATCCAGGCCGTTGATCATGGGCGAGCGCGAATTTCTGAGAGATCCATCGGTTGTCATTGCTCGGAAGTCTTTTTCTCCGCTTGCGAGCTCGGAGAGGCACTTGCTCGGTATCCGACCGGAGACATGAGGTCTCGGCAGGCCTTCGCAACGTGGTGCGATCTGAGCCGTCGGATGATGGTGTGAATCCCAAGGAAACGCTATCTTGTCTTTTAGCGCACGTGGCGTAATCTGAGCCGCTCATCATCGGAAGTACGAATTTCTGAGTGATCCAACGGCGGTTATCACTCGGATACTTTTTTCTCCGTTTGCGAGCTCGGAAAGGCACTTGCTCGGCAGCCGACCGAAGGCATGAGGTCTCGGTGGGTCGAGCGACGTGGCGCAATCTGAGCCGTTGGATGATGGCGCGTATCCCAAGACGGGCACATTTCTCAAGAAAACACTATCTTGTCGTCTAGTGTCCTCGGCAAGATCTGGGCCGTCTGATCGAGATCATGCGCGAAAGTTGAGGAGAAAGTGAGTTTTCTCCGTTTGCGAGCTCGGAAAGGCACTTGCTCGGTAGCCGACCGAAGGCGTGAGGTATCGGCCGGTCGAGCGACGTGGCGCAATCTGAGCCGTTGGATGATGGCGCGCATATCAAGACGGGCACATTCTTCAAGAAAACACTATCTTTTCGTTTAGTGTCTTTGGCAAGATCTGGGCTGTCTGATTGAGATCATGCACGAAAGTTGAGGAGAAAGTGAGTTTTCTCCATTTGCAGGGTCGGAAAGGCACTTGCTCGGTAGCCGACCGAAGGCATGGGGCTTCTGTGGTCCGGGTGTCATCCCGATCCCAGGGGCATTAATGGTGCCCCGGGGTTTGGGTGGCGTTCCACCTTCCCTAGGTCATTAAGGATGATTCCTTCAATTAATGCGTGGCGTTTCAACTTCCGAGGGTCATAATGGCTGGATCTTGGAGGAGAGCCTATAAGTTCCCCACTTCCCTTGTCATTTCAATCGCCACAACGTAGAGTTTCAGTCCTCGGAGGTATCTGCCTTGGGTAACTTTTCTTTCGAGGTCCGATGGGGTGGTTGCTCTTTTGCCTTCTTCTTCTCTCGTTCCTGACGGCCCCAAAGTGGATGTCAGGAGCGGGGGGGGGGGGAACGAGGCAGTAGTGGTGACGACCATAGTCCGGACCCGAGGGATGAGTTACTTCGGAAGGACTGGTGGTCGCCCTGTTGCCTTGTTCTTCTCCCGTTCCTCACGGCTCCAGAGGGGATGTGAGGACCGGGAGAGAATAAGGTAGTAGCGGTGACTGCCGTAGTCTGGACCCGAGGGGTGAGTTACTTCGGAAGGACGGGTGGTCGTTCTTCCACCAAGATCTTCTGCTTTCTCTGGTTGTCCCACAGTGGGTGTCAGGGTCGGCAGAGATCATGGTGGAAGAGGTGATGATCCATGTCCGAATCCGAGGGGTGAGTTTGTTCGGAAGGACGGGTGGTCGCTCTTCCACCATGATCATCACCCGATTTTGACTGGCCCTTAGTGGGTGTCAAGATCGGGGGTGATCATGGTAGAAGGGGTGATGACCCTAGTCCAGATCCGACGAAGGGGGACTTGTCTCGGTAGGACGGGTGGTCGCTCTTCCACCATAATCTTCACCCGATTCTGAGGGCCCCATCGTGGGTGTCAGGATCGGAGAAGGTTATGGTAGAAGAGGTGATGACCCTAGTCCGGAGCCGAAGGATGGTTTTTGCTTCGGAAGGACGGGTGGTCGTTCTTCTATTGTGGTCTTCTCTCGGTTCTGACTGGCCTGATGTGGGTGTTAGGATCGGGGAAGATCACAGTAGAAGAAGTGATGACCTGGGTCCGGATCCGAGGGACTGCAACAGCTTCAGGTTGATGGGTCTCCTCCCATCTCTGTCTTCCTTCCGGGCCGACGGCTTCCGATGGATGTCGGCCCGAAGGAGTTAGAGATGGGGCGTGCGCCGATCTGTCTTTGACCGGGCCCCGTGGGTCGGCGTGAAACCGACCGAGACATGGGGCCTTGGGGGCACGCCGAGGGCGGTGCCTTAAAACTTTGAATTAAAAATTTTTTCTGGTTTCTTCGGAGAGAGGTGGGATATGGAGGAAGTGTAAGCCCCCCGAGCGACTTGACGGGATCTGAACCGTTGGATGGCGCCGCGCATCTCAAGACGGGCGTATTCCTCGAGAAAACACTATCTTGTCGTCTAGTGTTCTCGGCGAGATCTGGGCCGTCTGATTGAGATTTTACGCGAGGTTTGATGAGAAAGAGGGCTTTCTCCGTTTGCCAGCTCGGATTGGTATTTGCTCGGATGGATGACCGATCTCTTTGTTGGAGTGGTCGGATTGTGTGTTGTTCGGCTCCCGGTCCCGATATACCGAGATAGTTGTCTTGGCAAAGAAGGCAGTCGTGTTGGGCCTTCGCGATGTTTCGAGAGCAGCCCAAGAGTCGCGCTTTTTCGTTTGGAAGTCCAAGGGACGTTCCACTTTTACTATAAATCTTCACCCCCCTTAGACCAAGTCTCACTTTTTACTTTTACTCTCTCTCTTCAGTTCTTACTTTTGTCTTCGAAGTTTTCAGTTCTCTGGCGGTGGTGTTAGCTGTCGCGGCGAGTGGTTCTCTGTTTCCGGTGGACTTTCCGACCGTAGCTGTCATTTCGAGGTCAGTCTCTCTCCCTTCTCTTTTAGAAAATGGTTAAGATTACATCCTCGGACGAGACCCCCGCCTTGGAGCAAGCAGTAGGCCGAGGGGGCAAAGGGAAGGAGGTGGCAGAGCCGAGCGATCAGAACGTCGTACGTCCGGATAAAGAGGGGGAAGTGGTCGAGCTGCCTAAGGAGGTCGCGGCGGTGTCCCAGAAGGGTAAAGCTGTGGTCACGATCGTGGAAACGCCGAAGACAGCGGGAGCGTTCGGTCGGCAGCCCATTGCTCTGTCGAGCGTGGGAGGTGTACGGGACTATGCCGAGGACATTTTGGAGAAAGTGACCCAAGGCACGGCCAAGGCGGTGGAGGAGAATGAGCCGCGAGAGCTGTCCGAGGTGGACCATACCATCTCGTCTCTTACGGAGGCCGACCTTCACATGATCCGAAAAGGCTTCCGGATTCCTGCCGACTACGGACTGCTCCTCCCCGGGCCGGGTTTCCGAGCCAATACTAAGTCTTCGTCGGATGTATGTGTCTTTCCAGTCGACTCCCTCATTGCTGGACTCCGCTTTCCTCTCCACCCGTTCGTTGTGGACGTCTTGACATGGTACGGTCTGTGCCCCGCCCAGCTGATGCCGAACACGTGGAGGCACGTCACGGCATTCGTCCTCCGGTGCCAAGAGGTTGGTGCCGAACCAAGTATGTTCCTCTTTCGGAGCCTCTACCGGCCTTGTCAGCCAAGGCGAGACGAACAAAGGTTCTATCTTTCGCCACGAACGGGCGTGAAGTTGATCGAGAATCCGGACTCGATAAAACATTGGAAGGAAAAGTATTTCCTCATCCGAGCCCCCGCGCCGTGGGTGATACCGACAGTTTGGGCGAAGGAGGGCTTGCCCAAGCGAACCAAGAAAGAGACGGTGCTGAATGACAAGGAGACATAGGTCCAGAAGAAGCTCCTCGCCCTGCCAGTGCTAAGCTGGAAAGATATTACTGAGGAGGATCTGTTCCGAGGGGGTCTCAGTCCGATCGACCCTAGTATGCTTCTGGTATTTATACTCTTTGTTTAAAGTCCATGAAAATTTTTCTAAGTTTTTTCGTTCGGCTTGTGCAGAGACGATGAAGTTGGACTACAAGGCTTTGATGGCGAAGGGCAGGTCGGAGCAGGAGGCGAAGAAGAAGAGGCCTTCGGCGGGGCCTCAGGACAGCCGAGCCTCGAAGAAGCCTTCGGTCGAGAAGGTTGCCGACCAACCGAAGGTCGCGGTCCTCGAGCAGGGGGAGATCAGGGTCCTTGACTCTCCTGCCTCGGGTGCGCCGACACCACCCCCGAAGGGGGATGCTCCCGGTTCGTCGAGCGGTGCGTTCGGCGTGAAGGAGGTGTTATCCCTCCAGGTTCCGTCCCTCATTGCCGAGGCGGAGAAGATCTTGACCGAGCGTCATAAGCAGATCTTCGTTCCTGACTGGCAGGTGATGAACGTCGACGGTTTCTTGGGCGACGGCAACATCTGCATGGAGGCGGTGAAGCACCTGCCGACCCCAAAGGATCAAGCGACCCTGAAGGCCGGGCTAGCAGGGGAAGCCGCGATGCAGATTGCTCGGAACACAATGTCGGTAAGTAGGCCGAGCTCTCCCTCGTAAAAAATTTCTTTCTTAGAATTTTTCTAAGTTCTTGGGCTCGGGTTTTAATGTGCTGTTCTTTTTTCAGACCCTCTGCCACTTCAACTTCCTGCTCGAGGAGTTCGCGAGCAAGGAACAGGAGTATGAGCGGGAGAGGGTGGAGCGTGTCAAGGTCGCGAAGCAGCTTGATGCCGAGCAGCTTCTCTCGACGAAGAGGGCTGCTGAAGTGGCGGGGTTGGAGAAGCAGCTGGCCGACTCCATTCAGCTGTCGAAGGACACGGCGGCAAAGCTTGAGGCGTCGGAGAAGGAGGCTGCCGAGCTGAAGGAGGAGCTGACCAAAGCCCGGTCGGAAGTGGAGAGGGCTCGGAAGAGGGCCGAGAAGATCATGGCCAAACACCAGAGGAAGGTGAAGAAGGTGAAGAAGGCAGTGCAGGAGGAGGCCGCGCAACACATGCTCTAGAACATGGAGGACGCCTACGGTCGGGCCTTGCTCCACGTGGCTGCCAGGAACCCGGGCTTCGATACGTCTTCCTACCGCTTTTACGATCCCGTGGAAGGGGAGGAGGGGGTTCCCGAGGGGATGCTTGACCCCGAGGGAGATACGGAAGTCGTCGAGGGCCCGGGGGAGGCCTAGGCCGAGGGCGAGGAGGAAGACGACTCCGAGGGGGAGAGCGGGAGCGAAGGCGAAGACGGGGGCCACGGCGAGGATGAAGCCGGGGGGTCGACGGACCCGAACGACAAAAAGGTCGACCCCTGACTCGGTTGTCTTTTTTAGTCTTTCGTTGTTTTGACTCTTTTTGTAAGCCTAACTGCGGACTGGTCACCGCTTTTGTAAACTTTCTCCTCGGTTTTGAATGAAAATATTTTGTTTGGCCAAAATTTATCCAAGTGTTAGGTCTCGGATTTATCTCTGGTTTTCAGGTAAGGTTTGGTCCGATTATGGAGGTTGCACACCTTCGCAAGGAGCTGGCCAAGACGAAGGGTGAGCTCTCGGACAGCCGACAGAGGCGGTTTCTCATGCTCTTGAAGCTGGAGGAGACGAAGGCAGCTGTGCGGAAGTATTGTCGCGAGTTGTGGCAACTGCGGAAGCACCCCCAAGCGCCTTGCCCCGAAGGCGAGGTCGAGCGGCTTCGTAAAGAACTTATCGCCGCCGAGGTCTCAGGCTTGTGGAGGATCTGCTTTAGGGGTTGGTCGGTGAGGACAACGACCGAGTGGGATTGAAAGTACGACCGAAGCTTCCTCGCTGCCATGACTAGGGCATAGGCCATTTTCTCTATCTTCGGATAGCGGAGCTCGGCATCCCGGAGCACCTTGCTCACGTAGTAGATGGGCCTTTGGGCCCGGTCCTCCTCTCTGACCAAGACCGCACTCAGGGACTGCTCGGAAGCAGCTAAGTAGACGAAGAGAGTCTCACCCGGGACCGGTTTACTGAGAAGAGGGGGGTTCACCAAGTAGGCCTTCAGTTGGTCGAACGATTCCTGTTGTGGTTGGCCCCATTCAAAACCCTTAGCCCCCCTGAGTGCTTTGAAGAAGGGGAGGCATTTTTCCCCAGACTTTGAGAGGAACCGGCCAATAGCGGCGAGCCGACCGGTAAGCTTCTGCACCTCCTTGATGTTCCGAGGCGGGGCCATGTCTAATATGGCCTTAATCTTCTCGGGATTAGCTTCGATTCCTCGTTGGCTTACCATGAAGCCGAGGAACTTTCCCGAAGAGACCCCGAACGCACACTTGTTCGGGTTCAGCCGCATGATGTGCCTTCTCAACACGCCGAAGGCCTCCTGGAGGTCGGCCACGAAATCAGTGCCTCGGACGCTTTTGACGAGCATGTCGTCAACGTACACCTCCATGTTCCGGCCTATCTGGCTCTGGAAGACCTTGTTGACGAGGCGCTGGTAGGTGGCGCCCGCGTTCTTCAAGCCGAACGGCATGACCCGGTAGCAGTAGAGGCCTTGGTCGGTGACGAAGGAGGTTTTCGGAATGTCCGGAGGGAACATTCGGATCTGATTATAGCCCGAGAAGGCGTCCATGAAGCTAAGGAGCTCATGGCCCGAGGTGGCATCAATAAGGGTGTCGATGTTCGGGAGAGGGAATGGGTCCTTCGGACACGCCTTATTCAGGTCAGTGAAGTCAATGCATATTCTCCAAGAGCCGTTGGACTTCTTGACCATTACAACATTGGAAAGCCACTCGGGGTAGTTCACCTCCTGTATGAACTTGGCCTTCAGAAGTTTATCCACCTCCTCCTTGATGGTCTGCTGTCGCTCGGGAGCGAACTTACGTCTCTTCTGCTGAATCGGTTTGCACCCCGGTTCGACGCTAAGGCGGTGGACTAGCAACTCCTCGGAGATACCGGGCATATCCGCGGCCGACCAAGCGAATAGGTCGCGGTTATCCCGGATACATTTGATCAAGTCTGAGCATAGCGCAGTCGGTAAAGACTTGCTGATGAGGAACTTCCGGCTCGGGTCCTCGTCCGAGAAGAGCACTTCTTCTAACTCGTCCGCCGGCTTGGACGTGGGTCGGACTTTCGGCTCGGGGATTTCTAGTGTCTCGAGGGAGAGCACCGGTCCCCCTGTGGAAGTCATGTAGCACTTCCGAGCCATCTCTTGGCTTCCCCTGACTTCTCCTACTCCCGACCGAGTGGGGAACTTCATTTTAAGATGGTATGCCGAGGGGACAGCTTCCAAGGCGGCTAGGCCGGGTCGGCCCAGAATGACATTATACGCTGCCGGGACGTCGACGACCATGAAGTCCATCGGCTCGGTCCGGGTAGTAGGGGTGCTTCCAGCAGTTACGTCTAGGGTTATCACCCCCCCGACAGTTACTGGGATCCCCGTGAACCCGTGGAGTGTGTAACCGGCCGGCTTGAGACGGTCCCGGGATAGCTGCAGGCCTCGGAAGGCCGAGAGGAAGAGGATATTGACCGAACTCCCATTGTCTACTAAGATCCTCTACACCTTGAAGTTGGCCATGCGGAGGTCGATGACGAGGGCATCACAATGGGGGGTCCGGACCCCTTCGAGGTCTTCATCGGAGAAAGACACTGGCACGCCGAGACCTTTGGGAGGAGGGGCGCTGTGAACCGAGTTGACCTCTCGGACAAAGGCCTTTCGAGAGGAATTAGAGGGGCCTCCCATGGGACCTCCGTGGATCAGGTGCAAAACCCGTTCTTCCTCGAACTCGGGCGTCTCCTCGCGTCGCTCGGAGCGCTTGTTAGCCCCCCGAGGCAGAGGGGTGCTGCGATCCGCCCGATCGTTTGCCTTAACAAATTTGGCCAGTTGCCCCCTCTGGATGAGGGCCTCTATTTCATTCTTCAGCGCTCGGCAGTCGTTGGTGTCATGGCCGTGGTCCCTGTGGTAGCGGCAAAATTTCTCCTTAATCCTCCTCTTAGCTGGGGTGTTCATCCTCGGGGCTGGAGGGATGACCCCTTCCTTCTCCACTTCCATCAGGATGGTGGAGACATTGGTGGTAAGGGGAGTGAACTTCTCGAACCTATGGGAAGGTCGGCGCTGACCGCCGCTGTCCTTCTGCATCTTCTTCGACCCCTCCTCGTCCGTCGCCTTCCTCTTCGATCCGGAGGCCGACCCTCCGAAGTTCGGGAGGCACTCGGCCTCTTCCGCCCGGATATACTTCTCGCACCTTAGTAGAAGGTCGGCGAAGTTATGCGGGGGCTTCTTGGCCAGGGACGATCGGAGGTTGGCGTTAAGGACGTTCGACTGGAACGCCACGGTCGCCACTGACTGGTCTAAGGAGGCGATAGACCTGACCTCTGCGGTGAATCTCTTCACATAGTCCCGCAGCTTCTCTCCCCTCTCCTGCCGCAGGTTCGGTAGGGAGAGGCTTGTCTTCTCAGCTCGCCTGCTACTCACGAAGTGAGTTATGAACAGTGTTTCAAACTGCTCGAACGAGAAGATGGAAGAGGGAGCAAGTCTGGAGTACCATTCCCGAGCCGACCCCCTGAGGGTGGCGGGGAAGGTCCTGCAGAGCACGGCGTCGGAAGCTTGATGGATCAGCATCAGGGTCTTGAAGCTTTCGACGTGATCAACTGGGTCGGATTCCCCTGAGTACGTTTCAAACTGCGGAGGTTTGAAACCCCTCGGTATGTGGGCCTCCATGATCGACCGGGAGAAAGGGGGTCTGCTGGGCCGGACGGTTCCTGCTCGGGACTCCTCCTCTCTGTCCATGCGACCAATGCGCCTCTCCACCTCATGAAGTCGGCAGTTGAGGGCATCGTCCCTCCGCTGGTACTCGTACGATCCCCCGGATTCTTCCTCATAGGAAGGGGAGCGGGGACTGCGCCGCCGGTAGTCCTGGGATCGGCGAGGACTGTACCGCTGCTGCGGACGACTGGGAGCCGGGGTAGGACTTCGGGATCGGTGGCGAGGACTGGGAACCCTCGGGGGCGTTGGAGCCCTCTGGGCATTTTGGTTGTTCTGCCGAAGGTTGAGGGCCTGCAGTACGGTGTCTTGAAATTGAAGGAACTCGGCACGAGTAATGGGTGCGTCAATGTTCCTCCGAGGATGCCGATCCGCGGGGGAGTGCGGCCTCCTCCTGCGGCGCTCGGGCGAGGCCGCTCGGCCCCTTCGGTCCGGAGACCTTCGGCCCTCTCGGCGGTGAGGCGACCGCTCGCCACGATGCTGGCGGGAGGCTTCCTCTCGGGCCCGCCTCTCGTCTAGGTGGGTGCGGAGGTCCTCGTCTTTCTGGCGGTTCAGGATTGTGTTGCGGAGGTCGGGATGATGAGAAGCCATTGAATCCGAGGATTCATTATGAACCGAAACAGGGTCCGGATTGAAGGGTTGCTTCTGCTTCCGACCGTTATGGCCGGAAGGGCCATTGTTGGGTTGCTGCTTGGGAAGAGGAGGTTGGCCCTATTGGGCCGGCGGAGGAAGATCGGGCTGTGGAATAGGATTGACAGGGGCTTCCTCGGTAGGATCGGCGGGATTGTTCCCGCGGTTGGACCCTCTCGATCTGACCTTCTTTGGAGGCATGGTTGGAGAGGACGACAAGGAAGGGGCTGAGGCTGTTCGTGTGGTTTTTCCCACAGACGGCGCCAATCTGTTACCGCTGATTTTGGTGTGGGGGTAAACAGATAGAATTTGTGAGTTCGAGAAAACCTGAACAGCTGACTCAAGCCTTCTTGCTCCTGCCGCTACCTGCAAGGAAGTGCGAGACACCGAGGTTGATTCCGGCGACGCACCCTCCGACGCTCTAGTCAGTAACCAAAGGTGATTAATGAAAGAGCTTAAGGTGGAAAAAGAGTGATTAACCTGGTCGCAGTGACAGAGGAGAGATATTTATAGTCGCCAGGGGAGAGATTAGAGGCTTGATTCCCTGTGTAACTGCTAGGAGAAAAATCCTCACAATTTGTTTAGGAAACTAACCCCTTGATTCCCGGTGAGAGCAAATCAGGCCCTTTAGCGCCCCAAATTTCTAATATGAGAGCTTAGAAAATGAGTGGCGAAATCTTAGCAATCCACTTCAATAGAACAATAAACACCAACAACACCACTAAAATTTTCCTTCTTTTATTACAACAAATTTTTACAATTACAGCGGAAGTCTAAACATCTCAACACAAATTAATCTTTGTTTACAACTCAGTAATGATCTCAAAAATATATCATAACAATTTTACACCAACACAAAATAATTTAATAATCTCAAATGGCCCACTCAAGCATCCAACCTCCAACTAAGCAACCTGCAACAAGTGAGGCTAGAGTTGAACCCTAACCCCCAAACTAAAGGGGTCAGCCATAAAAATGGTGTGAGTGGCAACTAATCAACAAATAACATAAATGAATTTTTAAAACATAATATCCAACGAATAACGATCAAACACTAAATTATGAAGTAATAACCAAGAATAAGGGGTGATACCAAAACCAAAAGCCAAGTGTGTGCCGAAAACAGGAAATCCAAATGCATAAAAGTGATTCAGGAAAACATCATGACTACATGCTGACAACGATGACTACTAAGAGATGAAGATAAACTATGATAATTTGCCCATGCTTGATCATTCCGGAGATTGATCCCACATCACAGGTATTTTCCCTGGATAATTCAGGAGATCATCCCACATCTAAACATAGACTCATAATCACAAGAATACCCCAAAAGCGTCGCCTCGACTCCGATCATTCCGTAGTTCAATCCCACATCTCAAGATAATTACTTGGATAATTCCGGGGAAATACCTCACATCTCAGGTTAACTACCTGGATAATTCCGGAGATAAATCACACATCTCAAGTTAACTACTTGGATAATTCAGGAGATTAAATCCTACATCAAAAGCCATACTGAGGTGCATAACTCATGTTCCCATTCGTCATGACACTACTAATGCCTGTCCTTATTAGTTTGGGTTACTGAACAAATCTCCTAGAGTAGTGTACCCTACCGGACTAAAAATCTGAATAACTGAAAGTTTGCCTCAATGGGCCTCAACAAAGAACTGAACAAACACCGGTATACTAGGGTCACCTACTTCTAGAGACTCAAAAAACAAATATCTGAACAAATTCCACTTAACAAGTGGCTCAACAAAATATCTCAAAATCATGTTCTTAACTGAACATCTCAAAATCAAATACTGAACAAATATCTCAACATCAAGTACTGAACAAATATCTCAAAATCAAACACTAAACAGAATATCTCAATTCAAATACAAAGATCCTTCAGGACCAGCCGACTGTATAAAGGACCAGTCGACTGTCCAGAGGACATATCCCAACATTTCTCAAAATAAACTAAGACATGGTCAGTCGACTTACCAAGGAGTCAGTCGACTGGCCCGAGACAAAAACAAATAATGTTCATCAAAAATATTCTAAGTATATAAGTCAACTGAAATGGTTCATAGGTCGACTGTCCCGAAAGGACTGAACAAAATCACAAGCAGAGGACCAGTCGACTTACCACAGTCTAGGTCGACTGTCCCGAACAAATCTCAAAGACTAACAATTCACAACAGGCTCGTGCCAGTCGACTGCTGTATGGTCCAGTCGACTGTCGGCTACAGGTTTCCAACAATAGGTCTGAACACAAATCAAACTGGAGTTTTCTAATGATTCACTGAACATAATAATTAATTTGTATCCAGGTAAATAAACAACTCTCAATAATCTCCATCAATGATACATTTCTCAATCAATCAAATACTCAAATCTCATATCCTCATGATCTAAACTCTTAATCCTTTGATTAGGGTTTTCTCAACAAAACTTCTTTCATAACTAATCAAGATCTGAACTATTACCATCAGATCTAGATGTTTATCATCTGATCATATCACCATCAATTTTTAATATATCTCCCAACAATACGATCTCAAAATCAACATATCCTCAACAAATCTTAATATTTCTCTCATCATGATCCAAATAACAATAAAGGTTCTCATCATCCATATCCAAATTAAAGATCTATATCATACATACAATGAGACTAACAAAATAATGACATAATGATTTACAAACAAGCATTACAAAGATCTTACGTCATCCATCAATCAAACAAAGCAAACAAACAAACAAAACAAACCACTCACTTTTGATTTGAAGAAAAGATCCACAAAAGCTCCTCCTTGCTAGATCCAAAGTCCTCCTTTGTTCTTCCAAAATAATCTCAAGAAATTCTGAATATACTCAATGACGGCTGGGAATAATTTCCCTTAAATATGCCGGAGTAAAAATTAGGGTTATATTCCCTCTTTTCAAAATACTCCTTTTCAAAATACATCTTGCATATATAATGCCTTTCTTTGAAAAATAAACCAAATATCATTTAAATTAGGATCTAATAGAAAAGTATATTCTCAAACCTCAACAAGTACTGATCGGAAAGTCCAGCAAATACACTTTGCACTTCAATCCCTCAAAATGTCAGTTTTGCAAATAAGTCCCTCTTTTCTCAAAAATTGCAAATAATACTAATTAATTTCAGAAAAATCTGGAAAAATACTAAATAATTCTCAAATAATAAATAATGATTTTTCATAAAGAAAACTTAATTTTTCAAACTTCTAAAAAGTCCTTTGCACGTGTTTTGCACGTGTACAAAAGATAAATTTCTTAGAAAATATTTATGTAAATCCTCAAAAATCATTTAAATTCATTTTCAAATAATTAAAATAATATTTGAAAATACGGGGTTCTACATCACTCCCTCCTTAGAAGAGTTCTGTCCTCAGAACTACTACTAATGAGTTCAAAACACACATTATCAAGGGGAAACAATATTTCATATATAGAACAAAATCCAAATAATTTCATATAACATCACAATCAAATTAAAGATTACATCATGTATCAACCAATAGTTCAATCATTCAAAGAATTACAATCACACAAAAGGAATACATCACATGTGTCAATCAATAGTACAATTATTCAAGGAATCCCAATCACATACAAGAAATACATTCATTCAAACAATTCAGGAAAATCATTCAGCATGCGATCCTCTGGCTCCCAAGTAGCCTCCTCAAACTGTTGATTCCTCCACAATACCTTGACCATAGGTATCACCTTGCTTCTAAGGACTTTCTCCCTACGATCAACGATCTCAACAGGCTGTTCCTTGTAACTCAGGTTCACCTGTAGATCTTCGGGAACTCCTACCAACTAATGCCTCTGATCGGCCACATACTTCCTCAATAATGATACATGAAACACATCATGTAATTGAGCCAACTCCTCAGGAAGTTTCAATCTGTATGCGGTCTTGCCAATCCTCTCCACGATCCTGTACGGACCAATGTACCTTGGCGCCAACTTGCCACCCTTACCAAATCTGATCACTCCTTTGGTCGGAGAAACCTTGAGAAAAACTGCATCCCCAACCTCAAATTCCAAATCTCTCCGTCGAGTGTCAGCATAACTCTTCTGCCGACTCTGAGCTTCAACTAACCTCTTGCGAATCAGCTCAATCTGCTCTGTCGTCTGCTGCACGATCTTAGGACCATACATCTGCCTCTCGCCAACCTCATACCAGCAAACAGGTGTCCTGCACCTCCGCCCATACAAAGCCTCGTACGGTGCCATCCCAATACTTGCATGGTAACTATTGTTATAGGCAAACTCAACCAATGCCAAGTATCTCTCCCAACTACCACCAAAGTCCATAACACAAGCCCTCAACATATCTTCCAGCACTCGATTCACCCTCTCCGTCTGTCCATCTGTCTGCGGATGAAATGCTGTACTGAAATCAGTCCTGGTGCCCAAAGCTGCTTGTAGACTTCTCCAAAACCTCGAAGTAAACCTTGCATCTCTGTCAGACACAATCGAAACTGGAACTCCATGAAGTCTCACAATCTCTTCAATGTATAACTCAGCCAATTTCTCCATCGACCAAGTAATCTTCATGGCTAGAAAATGTGCCGACTTAGTCAATCGGTCCACAACAACCCAAATCGAGTCATTGCCCTTCGAACTCCTAGGCAAACCCGCGATAAAGTCCATGCTGATATTCTCCCACTTCCACTCCGGAATGGGTAATGGCTGCAACAAACCTCCAGGTCTCTGATTTTCTGCCTTGATCTGCTCACAAGTCAGACACCTTGCCACAAAATCTGCTACATCTCGCTTCATACCAGACCACCAAAAATGCGGTTTGATGTCCCTGTACATCTTCGTACCTCCTGGATGAATTGACAATAAGGTACTGTGTGCTTCCTGCAAGATACTCTCTCTCAACTCTGCATCATCTGAAACACACAACCTCTCACCCAACCAAAGAACTCCGTCTTGGACACGAAATTCCGATAACTTGCCTTCTGAAACCTGCTGCAACATCTTCTGGATCTCTGAATCTGATCTCTGACCTTCCACAATCTTCTCTCTCAAAGACGGCTGCAGCCTCAACTGAGCCAAAGATGCCCCTAAGCCTCGCAGTACCACCTCGATACCTGCCTGATCAATCTCTGCTGCCAACTCTCTTCGAGTAGTGATCAACCTTGACAAACTACTCTTCCTGCTAAGTCCATCAGCCACTACATTCGCCTTGCCCGGATGATACTTGATCTCAGGACGAATGTCTTCCAAAACTTCCAACCATCTTCTCTGACGAAGATTCAAATCCCTCTGCTGATAGATATACTTCAGACTCTTGTGGTCAGTGTACATATTGACCTTCTCACCATAGACATAATGCCTCCATAGCTTCAAGGCATAAATGATAGCTGCTAACTCCAAATCATGCGTCGGATAATTCTTCTCATGCGGACGCAACTGCCTCGAACCATAAGCAATGACCTTGCCTTCCTGCATCAAGACACATCCCAAACCTCTGAGAGATGCATCACTGTAGATGTCGTAATCCTTCCCTGCTTGCGGCAAAGCCAATATAGGTGCAGTAGTCAACCTTTCCTTTAACTCAAGGAAACTCTCCTCGCACTTATCTGTCCACACCAATGCCACACTCTTCCGGGTCAATCCTGTCAATGGAACTGCAATCTGAGAATACCCCTGAATAAACCTCCTGTAGTAACCAGCTAATCCTAAGAAGCTTCTCACTTCCTTCACTGATGTCGGCCTGGGCCAATCCTTCACTGCTTCCACCTTCTGAGGGTCAGTAGCCACTCCCTCCTTAGAAAGAATATGGCCAAGAAAAGCTACCTCAGACTTTCAGAATTCACACTTCGACAATTTGGCATACAAGCTGTGCTCTTGCAATGTCCGTAATACCGCTGTCAAGTGCTTAGAATGATCCTCCTCCGACTTCGAATATACCAAGATATCATCGATGAAGACCACTACGAAGGAATCAATGAATGGCCTCAACACCCGATTCATCATATCCATGAAAACTGATGGCGCATTCGTCAACCCGAATGGCATCACCAAAAATTCATACAACCCATGACGAGTCCTGAAAGCTGTCTTGCTCACATCTTCCTCCTTGACTCGCACCTGATGATATCCTGACCTCAAGTCAATCTTCGAAAATACCGCTGCTCCTCGAAGTCTGTCGAACAAATCATCAATCCGCGGCAGTGGGTACTTGTTCTGAATAGTCACCCTATTCAACTCCCGATAGTCAATGCACATCCTCATCGACCCATCCTTCTTCTTGACCAACAATACTGGCGCTCCCCACGGAGATGAACTCGGTCTGATAAGCCCTTTGCTCAAAAGCTCTTCAATCTGCTTCTTCACTTCATCCTGCTCTACAGGTGCCATCCTGTACGGAGCCTTGGAAATCGGCGCACTCCCCAGCTGAACATTGATGCAAAACTCCACATCTCTCTGTGGCGGTAATCCTGGAAAATCATCCAAGAACACCTGAGGAAACTTTCGAACCACCGGAATGCCCTTGACTTCATCTGCAATAGACTTCTTAGATACCATTGCAGCCACCTGCAAAATCTTCTTCTTCCCTTGGAAAGTTACTGCAGGTCCACCTGGTGCTTTCACCAACACCTCCTTCTGCTTGCAGTCAATTGTGGCATCATATATAGCCATCCAATCGATGCCTACAATGACATCCACTCCCAACACTTGTAGCTCGATCAAGTCGATGCCGAACATCCTTCCACCAATCTCGATATCACAGTCCTCGTAATATCGATCCGCTACTAGCTCTTCACCTGACGGTGTTGCCACCGACAAAACTCTGCCTGGAAATAGCTTAGGTTCCAAACCTAAGATCTTTGCAAAACTTGGCGATACAAATGTATGCGATGAACCAGTGTCAAACAAAACCTTTGCTTTTATTCCATTTATTAAAACAACTCCTGTTACAATAAGAATGATACTCAATCTTAATTATTCTGAAAGAAAAGCTTTTATTCATTACACTGATTCAAAAATGAAAGAAATCAAAATTCCTGCATACCCTGTATTACATCTTCCGAGTTTCTCGCATCCTCCTCGGTCAATGCAAATACTCGCCCTTGCCTCTTCGGGACTTTGCTTCCACCCGAACCATCTTTCTTCAGTTGTGGACAATGGGGCTTCGAGTGTCCAGTCTGCCCACACTGAGAACAAACATGCTCTGCCAACTTCGGACATGCTGACCTGTAATGTCCTACTTCCTTGCAGTAGTAGCAGGTCACTCCCTGAGCTCCAGATGCCTTCTGCACCGGTCCACTGAACTTTGCCTGCTTCACGGGGAATCCCTTCCCACTCTGGCCTGATGCTGGCCTCTTGTTCCGGTTCCACGAATCCTGCTTCTTCTGAAACAAGTCCATATCTTCTTCAGTCATCGCGGCCCTCCTGACCAGCTTCTCGAATCTCCTGATACCCAACGGAACCATCCTTGACCTCAAGTTCGGCCTCAAGCCCTGCTCGAACTTTTTGGCCTTCTTTGCTTCGTCCATGACCAATTCTGGTGCATACCTCGAAAGTTGAGCAAATTTCGTCTCATACTCCCGAACAGTCATGCTCCCCTGCTGAAGGTTCATGAATTCAGTTGCCTTCTTCTCTTGAACATCCAGAGGAAAGAAGCGATCTCTGAACTCCTCCAGGAAAGCGTCCCATGCCAAAGGCTGATCTCCCAGAGTCCTCTTCAGTGACTCCCACCAGACACCAGCGTCTTTCTCAAGCTGCATAGAAGCCAACTTCACCTTGCTAGCTGCCGGAGTCTCTGACACTTCGAAGATCGTCTCCATCTTCTGAATCCAATCGTTTGCTGCTGTTGGATCAGCTTGCCCCTCAAAGACTGGCGGCCTCATCCTCTTAAAGGATTCAATCTGCTTGATGGGGTCGGCATTCACCAATCCATGCCCAGCTCCATGATTTGGCTGCGGATTCTGCTGCTGCGCTTGCTGCTGCGCCACATTGAGTGCCATCAGCGTATTCAACGTCTGATATACTTTGGCAAACTCAGCTTCTAGGTCAATTCCCGTTCCTCGAGAACTACCTGATCCATCCTCATTGTTGCCACCATTTCTACCTCTGGGTGCAACCATTTTGAATACTGCAAAACGAGGGTAAAGTTAGAGCACACATACAATTCAAACTCAAATCAATACCCTATGGCAAAGCCATAACCATACCCCAAACCATAATTTCAAACCAAACATCACAATTTAATTCTATGTGATACTCACACTCTGATGTCCACACCTAGGTACTCACTCTCTAGTGTCCACACCTAGGTTGGTTGTCATACTAAGTCTATTATTACATTGAAGCAGAGCTCTGATACCAATCTCTGTAGCGCCCCAAATTTCTAATATGAGAGCTTAGAAAATGAGTGGCGAAATCCCAGCAATCCACTTCAATAGAACAATAAACACCAACAACACCACTAAAATTTTCCTTCTTTTATTACAACAAATTTTTACAATTACAGCGGAAGTCTAAACATCTCAACACAAATTAATCTTTGTTTACAACTCAGTAATGATCTCAAAAATATATCTTAACAATTTTACACCAACACAAAATAATTTAATAATCTCAAATGGCCCACTCAAGCATCCAACCTCCAACTAAGCAACCTGCAACAAGTGAGGCTAGAGTTGAACCCTAACCCCCAAACTAAAGGGGTCAGCCATAAAAATGGTGTGAGTGGCAACTAATCAACAAATAACATAAATGAATTTTTAAAACATAATATCCAACGAATAACGATCAAACACTAAATTATGAAGTAATAACCAAGAATAAGGGGTGATACCAAAACCAAAAGCCAAGTGTGTGCCGAAAACAGGAAATCCAAATGCATAAAAGTGATTCAGGAAAACATCATGACTACATGCTGACAACGATGACTACTAAGAGATGAAGATAAACTATGATAATTTGCCCATGCTTGATCATTCCGGAGATTGATCCCACATCACAGGTATTTTCCCTGGATAATTCAGGAGATCATCCCACATCTAAACATAGACTCATAATCACAAGAATACCCCAAAAGCGTCGCCTCGACTCCGATCATTCCGTAGTTCAATCCCACATCTCAAGATAATTACTTGGATAATTCCGGGGAAATACCTCACATCTCAGGTTAACTACCTGGATAATTCCGGAGATAAATCACACATCTCAAGTTAACTACTTGGATAATTCAGGAGATTAAATCCTACATCAAAAGCCATACTGAGGTGCATAACTCATGTTCCCATTCGTCATGACACTACTAATGTCTGTCCTTATTAGTTTGGGTTACTGAACAAATCTCCTAGAGTAGTGTACCCTACCGGACTAAAAATCTGAATAACTGAAAGTTTGCCTCAATGGGCCTCAACAAAGAACTGAACAAACACCGGTATACTAGGGTCACCTACTTCTAGAGACTCAAAAAACAAATATCTGAACAAATTCCACTTAACAAGTGGCTCAACAAAATATCTCAAAATCATGTTCTTAACTGAACATCTCAAAATCAAATACTGAACAAATATCTCAACATCAAGTACTGAACAAATATCTCAAAATCAAACACTAAACAGAATATCTCAATTCAAATACAAAGATCCTTCAGGACCAGCCGACTGTATAAAGGACCAGTCGACTGTCCAGAGGACATATCCCAACATTTCTCAAAATAAACTAAGACATGGTCAGTCGACTTACCAAGGAGTCAGTCGACTGGCCCGAGACAAAAACAAATAATGTTCATCAAAAATATTCTAAGTATATAAGTCAACTGAAATGGTTCATAGGTCGACTGTCCCGAAAGGACTGAACAAAATCACAAGCAGAGGACCAGTCGACTTACCACAGTCTAGGTCGACTGTCCCGAACAAATCTCAAAGACTAACAATTCACAACAGGCTCGTGCCAGTCGACTGCTGTATGGTCCAGTCGACTGTCGGCTACAGGTTTCCAACAATAGGTCTGAACACAAATCAAACTGGAGTTTTCTAATGATTCACTGAACATAATAATTAATTTGTATCCAGGTAAATAAACAACTCTCAATAATCTCCATCAATGATACATTTCTCAATCAATCAAATACTCAAATCTCATATCCTCATGATCTAAACTCTTAATCCTTTGATTAGGGTTTTCTCAACAAAACTTCTTTCATAACTAATCAAGATCTGAACTATTACCATCAGATCTAGATGTTTATCATCTGATCATATCACCATCAATTTTTAATATATCTCCCAACAATACGATCTCAAAATCAACATATCCTCAACAAATCTTAATATTTCTCTCATCATGATCCAAATAACAATAAAGGTTCTCATCATCCATATCCAAATTAAAGATCTATATCATACATACAATGAGACTAACAAAATAATGACATAATGATTTACAAACAAGCATTACAAAGATCTTACGTCATCCATCAATCAAACAAAGCAAACAAACAAACAAAACAAACCACTCACTTTTGATTTGAAGAAAAGATCCACAAAAGCTCCTCCTTGCTAGATCCAAAGTCCTCCTTTGTTCTTCCAAAATAATCTCAAGAAATTCTGAATATACTCAATGACGGCTGGGAATAATTTCCCTTAAATATGCCGGAGTAAAAATTAGGGTTATATTCCCTCTTTTCAAAATACTCCTTTTCAAAATACATCTTGCATATATAATTCCTTTCTTTGAAAAATAAACCAAATATCATTTAAATTAGGATCTAATAGAAAAGTATATTCTCAAACCTCAACAAGTACTGATCGGAAAGTCCAGCAAATACACTTTGCACTTCAATCCCTCAAAATGTCAGTTTTGCAAATAAGTCCCTCTTTTCTCAAAAATTGCAAATAATACTAATTAATTTCAGAAAAATCTGGAAAAATACTAAATAATTCTCAAATAATAAATAATGATTTTTCATAAAGAAAACTTAATTTTTCAAACTTCTAAAAAGTCCTTTGCACGTGTTTTGCACGTGTACAAAAGATAAATTTCTTAGAAAATATTTATGTAAATCCTCAAAAATCATTTAAATTCATTTTCAAATAATTAAAATAATATTTGAAAATACGGGGTTCTACAGGCCCGTTGACTTGGTCAAATCAGTGGCCCTGATTTGTCTCTTACTGGTCTGGGGCACGCTTTGGGTCGGAACCCGTGCCCAATCGGTGTGGACCCGTCCGCGGGTTATTGGGTCTCTTGCGAAGGAGATCCAGTACCTGCTTTGGATCTGTTTTGTATGTGCAATAACCATTTTACCCCCGAGCTTTAAGGTTCGCGCCCAATCTGGACGGTTCCGATTTAACCCCATTTTTAGCCATATCAATTATTATTATTATTATTATTATTATTATTATTATTATTATTATTATTATTATTATTATTATTATTATTATTATTATTATTATTATTATTATTATTATTATTATTATTATTATTATTATTTTCATGAATGTGTTGAATTTAATTATGTCATGTATGTATTATCATTATTATCAGTATTGTTGTTATTATTATTATTATTGAATTATTTTCATGAATGTGTTGAATTTAATTATGTCATGTATGTATTATCATTATTATCAGTATTGTTATTATTATTATTATTATTATTGTTATTATTATTGAATTATTTTCATGAATGTGTTGAATCCAATTATGTCATGTATGTATTATCATTATTATCAGTATTGTTAATATTTTTATTATTATTATTATTATTATTATTATTATTATTATTATTATTATTATCATTATTATTATTATTATTATTATTATTATTATTATTATTAGTATTATTAGTATGATTATGATGATTATCATTACTGTTATTATTATTGTTGTTATTATTATTTTTATTATTATTGTTATTATTATTTTTATTGTTAATATGTGTTTTTACTAGTATTATTATTATTATTAATTTTGTTAAAGCCCATTAGTTTTGATCTATATTATATTTAATTGAAGCCCATCATTTGATGCCCAAATTTTAGCCCATCTCCTATTGGATTGTAACCCAAACCCATATCTATTGGATCCCAACCCGTTAACCCATTATCCTACCCTACCCAAATTCAACTATTCGTATAAAAATTTCTCCATTCCTCCACTCTTCACATCCCCATAACTCCACACCCCCACTATTTCATAACTACCCACTATTATATTATATGTTATATAATTTTATTAAAACCCATCTCTCTACCACTCTCTCCCTGTCTCCCTCTCTTTTCCCCTGTTTTTGAAACGAAACAGAGAAACCCCCACTCTTTCTCCCCGTCTCCCTCTCTCTTCTACCATCGTCTTCAAGCTCCTCCCCCGCAACCGCTGTTGACATCCCCTGCCTCTTCGACCACCAGTCGAGTCGTCTCAACCGTTGCGACCACCGCTCGCAGCACCATTGCCATCGTTGTTGTCCAAGAGCCCCAACGCCTCTGCATCCCGCTCGTCCTCTCCTGCTCGAACCCTCCTCCGTCGCTACACCTTCAAAGCACCTCCTCGTCGAGCCGCCCTCTACCACCCTCTTCAACTTCGCCTGAGTCCCATCGTCCTCTCCATCTCCCTCGACTCGAGCATCCGCCTGTTCGACCATTGCTGCCTGTCGTCTTCTCCGTCGAGGCATCCCTGAGTCCACCACATCCCGGGACTGTCTCTTGTCCCCGCCATACAGTCGATTGCCTGCTCGCCATTACCGACTGCCAACCCCCGACCATCCACCATTACCATTGCACTGCTGCCTCCCTTGTGCACTACCCCGACAAGCACCATCGACCCCGCCTCATCCTCTTCCTCAGCGTCGATGCTGCCACCTCCTACCACCGCCAACCACTACACCATCCCGTCAAGCCCCGACAGTCCATTTCTGTCGAGCCCTGCCTCCTTGCTGCCCTCGACCACGTCACAACCGCAACCATCCCTCACCGCAACTGCCTGCACCCCCGAGCACCACCATTGCCTCGCCATTGCTGTGTGCACCCTGCCTCGACAGCCGCAACCACCCAAAGCAATGCCCTCTCCTCCATTGCCGATCGCCGCGCAACTCCTCACAGCAGCCCCTCGAGCCGCTGCTCTAGCTATTGTGGATACTACTATCTTTTGTTTCGAGCACTCAACCGCTGTTGTCCTCCCCGTCGACCAGCCCCTGCTATGCACCACTGCCATCGACCATCGCAAGCTAGTCGAGCCGCTGCTGCCCGCTGTTGGTTGTGTGGGGATTCACAGTTGCCGTTACTGTGTTACCCTATTTGCTGTTTGGTTGGGATTTGCTGTGGTGTTTTCCTATGTTTGTTGTTCACCTTGCTATTGCTGTGTGATTGGCTGAGCTTGCCGTTTGGTGTTTTGGCCGAGAGTGTTGTTGCTGTTTTTCCCTTTGCTGTGTTGTTGTCTCTTTGTGCGCTCTTGCTGCTGTGGTTTTGTTGTAAGTGTGTTGCACATATTACGGTGTATGTGGAGTGCACGTGTCGTCGTCGGGATTCTCATCCCGTTATTCTTTTATGTTCAGAATCATCTCCTAATAGGCAAGTGTCTCTTGAACTCATTTTTATTGTTTCTAGTTCAAGAAAGCACTTTTTGAAATCCGGCAAGTAGTAATCGAATTGAATATAGCATCTAATTGAACTTCGTTATTTTATTTATTGTACCATGCTATTGATTCATAGTCCTCTTATCGTGCCATTGCTATTAAAATAAAACTTTAACCATAAATTTATTGTATTATGGAACATTCAAATATGTTGCCCTGGCAATTGCCCGACTTTGTACTGAGGTTTCGACCTGGTTCCTGACATAGAAACTTAAAACCTTACACAGAGAAATTGTAGTACACTGAGTCCATATATTGTTATGTTTTGCATATAAACCGTGTTTTCCATATTTAATGAATTGAACCATGTATATTTCATGTATTGTATAGTCTTGATATCATCTTGAAATTGTACTAGTGTTATCGGTCTCATCGATTGTACCTGTTGCATGATTATTGATACCATCGTCTACATTGATCACCTGCATGTTCATAACTGATTGTTAATAAAAGAACAACAAGCAGGGGTAATAACAGTCGACTTATAGTAGTGGACAATATAGGAGAGTATACTCGGAAGAGGATATTGGTCATAACCCATATTGGTCATTATTATCAGTCATATTGGTCATCAATTTATTGTGGATTACTTACTACAGTATCCCGATTTACGTATATTGTTCATCGGTCATCGGTCATCATTCATCGGTCATTGGTCATTTATATTACAAGACCTGAGTACAGGACCCTGTAGAATTCACCACTATAGTTAAACGTTCACTTGATTATATGCACCCGAACCTGTGGTATGGGATGCAGGATTGTGTGCATTAGTTAGGATTGATAAAAAAACTTATAGACATAAACGAACACTAAACATTGACAATGATACTGAATACTGGTTATTAAACATTAATTCCTGATTTCTGAATTATTGATTATCAACTTTTGATTTTGTTATCATTTATCATTTATTGACTTCGACATCGTTACAATTTCTGTTCTTGTTATATAGTCCTTTATTTCCTATTTTGCTACTTCCTACTACTTGTCGCCCATAGCTTGCTCTAACGGGTATATTTTTTTTCCATCTCTAGATGATGAGATTACAGGTATCATGGAGGGAGAAACTGAAGGACTTGGAGAATTGATGTATTAAAGATTGGAGTGGAAATGATAATCATAGTTATTTTATTATTGTTATTTTATTTCCAGCATTGTATTACTTCTGTATTTTGTATCCCGGATTTTGTTGACCCGTAATTAGCATTGGTATAAATACCCAAAACCCGGATCTGACCCGGACTCGACTCGGACCCGACATTGGACCGGAACCGACCCGGCCTATCTGGGTCCGGGTCCGGGTCCTAAAATGGGACCCATTGTACTTTTGGGTCCGGGTCCGGGTCCGCTCAAAAGAGACCCGACCTGGACCCGGACCCGGACCCGGACCCGTTAAAAAATCCAAAAATCCAACATAAAAATAAATATTCTATCCTCATCTCTCCCCTCCTTTCTTCTCAATTCTAAATATTTCTCTTCCAAACTCAAAACTCATGCCTTTTTCTTCTCTCCTCTATTCTAAATCCTCCACTCGCCGCCTCCGCTCGCCGTTCACACTCCCGCTCCTATCCAAACGGGTAGGAATATTTTAATAGGACCCAGAACCGGACCCGGTCCTCACGGGTCCGGGTCCGGGTCCAATTTTTGGACCCGTAGGGAAACAGGTTCGGGTCCGGGTAGTGAAGGACCCGACCCGACCTGACCCGATACCAATGCTACCCATAATTGTTGCTTATTTCCAGTTATTGGTTATTATGTTGGGCTACTGTATGTTTTATCTCAGTAATTGTTTATGTGATTATGTTTTTCTGCGTGACTATGATTATTCCTTTTTCATATTGTTGAGTTAAGACTGGTATAGCTTATGGATGATGTTAATATCATTCGCTGGGCCTTCGTCACGGGCTCGTATTCCGTATTTTGGGAAGCGGGGCATGACAGTTAATGTTTGTAAGGATGGGCACTAGGAGACGTGACAAAACAAGGTCAAACGTGAGATATAGGCTCCAAAATGATCTACGAAGTGAGATAAATCACCAGTATTTTCGGGACGAAAGCTGAAATAGGCTCCAGAATGATCTGCGAAGTGAGATAAATCTACAAATTTTTGGGACGAGAGCTAAAACTCACAGAATGTACGTGATCGAGGACGTACCCCAGGATAACTAGTTGATGTGGGTTGTTCCCTAGAATTCCAAGGAGATGAGAAATGCTCACAATGCCTGGAGGGGATATATATTCATCGAATGTCGTTTGGTGAGCGGTACCCTCAAAAGGATCTATAGATGCAGTGGGTGATCTATGGATGCCTATGTCTTGAATATTTTTTCACATAGATAGGTTTTCATAGCGAGAGATTGAACCCTATAATGAGAAGACGTATTAGTAGCTTGCATTCGAAAACTATATTGTATAGGCGGCATAGAGTTCCAAACAAGCGTGCATTAGAAAAGAGTGTTGTGTGCATTTCTATGCATTAGACTTCTTGGGTCATGACATACACTGACACATCTAGAATGTATACTTATAAATATTCACATTATTTGGCATTTATTTGATTGTTGAAAAAGTTTAAGTACGATGTTATCGTCAATCTGGCATCAGATAAACAACTGATGTGCCGACGGTTGGTAGTTTGCAGAACCTTCTGATCGTGGGAGCGAGAACTCGAGTAATGTGGAGTGTCCAAGTGAGAGTTGAATCTTTGAATGAGGTAATCAAGATGGAAATACAATCGTAGACATTTTTGTACAATGTAATAAGTTTCCTATAAATAAAGTTTTAATTTCATGTGAATTTATATTGTGTTATGTACTTAATTGAAGTGAAAGATTCTGGAAGTGTAATGAGTTTCCAGTATACGGAAATCGGGCATTACAACTTTCCCCACAGTCACATTAAAAGTGACTATTCCTTCAATATGAGCTGGGGCTTCGAAGAATCCATGAAGGGTGTATCCGGCGGGTTTGAAACGGTCTTGCAAGAGCTTGAGATCCTCGAAGCGAGCTGTCATTATCTACCATGACACGAAGCACCTCATGACTGACCATGCAGATGCTGATTACAGCGTGTCACAATAAGGTGTTTGAACACCTTCGAGACCTTTGTCTAAGAAAATTATTGGAACCCTAGAGTTCATAGGAGGAGGGATGTTGTTGTCACGCCCCGCTTTTCAAAAGAGAATACAGAATATGGATACGTGACTAAGCCCAGCGAATGATTTTCATCATTCATAAGCTGTCAGGATCTTTACAACAATTCACAAGAATAATCAGAGTACGAAGCAAGAGAAGTCAACCACGCATGCATATATGAATCAATATACCAACAGGAATTTACTTGAAACCAAAATCTCAAATAAACCAGATCTGAACAAGTCAATAATTCTGGGTCACACTGTCCATATAAAAAATAATCCAAGTAACAGATACATTTATTCAAATAAGCAACAGGAAATAATAATAGCAAAAACTCCAGAATCTAATATCTCAGATCACGTACTCCATTGGGCAGCTGATCTCCATGATCTGCAATTTAATAAATTGCAGGAAGAGGAAAAGAAAACAAAACGACCGTCAATGCAAGTTACGGGCCACTTGTAGTGCAGGCAACAAGACATGGGAAAGATAAACAAATAGCATGGAATAGACATGGTAACAAAATAGAATAACTAACATGAATCATGAACAAAATCAAGTAATAACAAGTGTATATAACATGTAACAGGTAACAGGTATCATACAAGCAGGTGAACATGTAACAGGTGTCAGGTAGCATGTACAGGTAAGCGTGTAACAGGTGTCATGTTATGTCAAGTCTTGTATTTATTTCTATCTAGTTAGCATTTTATGCGTCCCATCCATTTACCACATGGTTGCTACGTTCAAACAAGTTACGTTTAGATTTCGTAGTGGATCATAGAGGGCAATGTATTCAGGGACAAACTCCAAGTATCAAGCTCCAAATACCAAATATCAAGCTCTAAATAACCAAATATCAAGCTCCAAATAACCAAATATCAAGCTCCAAATAACTAAGTAGGATCTAAGAATCCTCTTCCAAGTACATGTTTCTGTATTTTTCACTATTAGATCTTTTCCTTTAAACTCAGGCTTAGTTTCTTGTTATTATTATTCAAGCAAGCATGGACGTGCACAAATAAGTCAAGAAACATGGAGAGAAAATAAGGGACAAGTACAAGTTGACAGAAGGACAAGAACGGATGATGAATGACTCAAATAGACTAAGACAACGAAAATTCTAGTTCTGAACAACAAGACAGTACTGCACCAAATCTGGAATTCCCGTTGCCACAAACATGCAAATCTAGATCCGTCAGAAGATCTAGAAAATAGACTCCCAGCCAAATCCAGCAAATATATATAAGTCAGATGATATTTCACAACAATAGGACTCAAAATAGAATTGTATCCAGAAAACGTGTTCAGTCAGAAATCAGAAGTTTGTATTCATAAACAGGAAAACAGTATAAAAACTTACTGATTAAATCCAACAAAATCTGAGAATTTCTCTAGTATGTTTAGTATCAAAAAATAAAGTTTCATAATTTTCCAACATAGATAGAATAGTCAAGAAAAATTAGAAAGCAGCAAGATACAGTAGTTTTGTAAATCTGGAATCATAAACACAGCAATACTAAAATAGCAATATCTTACAAAATATAAATCGAAATCTAGATCCGTAAAAAGGGTGATAAAATAGATACAGTAGTCTATAATTCATATTCACAAAGTTTTTATAGACATCAAATAGAATCAGGTCAAAATTAGGTATTTTTACTGAACAACAAGAAAATTCTGGAAGTATAGTAGTTGTTTGCAAGCATAGAATAGTATATAAAAGTTATTAATTAAATCCACAAAAATTAGGAATTAATCCCAATCAAGTCTAGTTGTAACCAGCAAAATATTGGATCAAAATATTATCTTTAGCATCAGTAAAAAAATAGATTACTATACAGAATTCATATAAGACTGGATCTGGAATTTTAAACACATCTGTAGTAAAATAGCAATAACTTGCAACTCAAAAATCAAAACTGAGATCTGTCAGAAAATATGGAAAGCAGACAAAATTCTCTATAATTCATGTTCACAAATAATTTCCATATACTAACCTTAATCGGGTCTAAAATACTGAACAAAAATGGGGTAACGGCAAAAACAGAAATCTCCTTCATTTACAAAATCAACTAGTTCACATGAAACTCATCCAAAACATAACCAAACATGAAATAGAATATACTAGATGTCCAAGCAACATGGTATATGGTATTTTACAAGTCTACAACAAGTTATACTACTACTAACACAACCAAGCACACGATATCATACAACACATCATGGATCACGAACAACATGCATGCATACAACAAGAAGTGGTCATCCCTAAGTTATTTCATGTTGTGTGTATGTAATGAGGCTATTACGGGAGGGTCAACACAATAGAGACAACATATAACAAAGTTTTGCACAAAAATTGTCTCTAGAACACAACTACACTACATGTGATATTTAGTACTTGTATTACACAAAGAAAAGAATAAAAGTTACTTGCCATATAGTCATCGACGGAAACGAAGCAAGAGCAAGAATAACGGGAATGAATTCCCGGGCACGAACACGATACCATCGATCACGAACGAGATGATCACGAACAAGATGAACAACCGATCGAGAACAAGATGAAGACGACCGAGATCACGAACACAATTGGATGGCTGAGATCAAAAGATCAAAAGATCAACGGCTGAGATCGAAGATCAAGATCAACAAGATCGGACAGTCCAGATCAAAATCAAGGGGACATGATGATCATGATCGCGATGATGATCAAGATCAAATGGATGGCCCAAATCCAAAGCCATGATCAAACCAATAGTAACAACGAATCCCCACACAACAACACACAGCAAAGGGGACTACACATCAATCAACATTGATCCAACAGCAATCGGTGGAAAGGAACACACAGCAACATCGTGAAAGCACACACAACAAGAGGACGCACGGAGCGGCTGCGAGGATGAGCGGAGGCAGGGCAACACAGAGTCTGGGCTGAGTGGGGATCACGGTCGTTGTACAGTCGACTGGTGTTGTTTCCGCTGCTATCAACGACAGGAGGCAGGGAGGGGACCAGAGGGTTGGTTGCAGGTGGCTTCGCTGACTGCGGCGGAGTGACAGGACGGAGGGAGCACAAAGCGACGCAACGGCAAAGTGATGGCTGCTGTCGTCGACCGCGGCCATTGCTGCTATTGCGACACGACGGAGGAGGAGCACAGGGGCACCGAGGGGCTGCCAGCGATGCGAGGCAGGGGGAGAAGGGAGGGAGGGATGTCGAGGTGGTCTGTTGCGGGCTGATCGCGACGTAAGGGCATCGGAGGAGGGGTGGAGATCGGCGGAGGATCACCGGGGAAGAGGTCGGGGATCAGGGGGTTGGGTAGTCACGAGAGAGAGAGGGAAAGACGGTAGATAGGGCGCAGCATAGGGGAGAGGGGACCAGGGCATCTAGGGGAGAGGCAGCAACGCTGGCTGCTGATGGCGTCGCGGTGAGAGGAGGGCAGGGCGCACAGGGGAAAGGCGGTAGGATGGGTTTAGAAGGGCAGGAGGAGATGAAGCGGCTGGTTAAAAGACTAGGGTAAACAGGGGTAGGCTATATATGGTTGGGTGTTAACATGGTTTTCGGGTTGGGGATTTTGTATTGGGTATTGGGTTTCATATAGGGTATTGGGTATTAAAGATCCAATAGGGGAAAATAGGATTTATATTAAAAGATTCAATAAAATAACCAATAAAAATATGATTTATAATAAAATGTAATTTGAATTATAATATAGAATTTATTTAAAATAACTACAAATACAACTAGTACATAGAAATGGATTTTTAAAAACCAGTCAAAATTAATAACAATAATAACAATAATACTAATAACAATAATAATAATAAGAAAAATGATAAAAATAATAATAGTAATCAGAGTAATAATAACAATAATAAGATTTGTATTACAATATAAAAATCATAGAAAATAGTTACAAATAAAATTATTGATCAAAATAGATTTTAATAGAAGATCCAACAATACATTTTACAAAAAAAAAATTGAAAGCGGAAAACTAATTAACAAAAATTTGAAATACCGAAAATACACAGAAAATACGTATTTACGAAAACAGGGATTACAGTTGTGCACTGAGTTCACCTTTTGGAAGAAGGCCTTCATGGATGAATTACATTCTCCATCCATTGGTCCCCCATGGATGGAGTGGAAGATTGCCATGTTTCTCGAGTCTTGAGACTCGAAAGGTTTTTCTAGACGTTTGTTAGCTCCCCAGACCGGAGGAGGCTCAATGTCGTTTCTTTGGGTAAACTTGGAGAGGTAGCCCCGTCAAATTAGAGCTTCAAGCTCTTCCTTTAAGGCTCGACAATCATCGGTGAGGTATCCATGATCCCTGTGAAAAACACACCATTTGTTCCTATCCCTTCTTCTGCTTGCAATGCTCATCTTAGGAGGAGACTGGAGGAGCGTGTCCTTCTCCACTTCCATGATGAGTGTGAAGATGCTGGCATTGAGGTGGGTGAACTTCTCGAAGCGAAACTCTAGAGGGGGTGGCACTAACTCGAGGCATCATTCCGGGACTTCTTGGGTCCCTCTTCATTGGTACTCTTCCGTTTGTTCCTGAATGAGGACTTCTTCTGTTCTTGTGGATGAATGGCATCTTCCACATGGATGTATTTCTCACTGCTTTGAGGGAGTTCTGAGAAGTCCTGAGAAGGTCTCTTGATAATAGAAGCTTTGAGGTGGACGTGGCTTACATTGTGCCTAAAGGCGGCGGAGATTACGAATGAGTCAATTGAGGGGATGGATCTGGACTCGACTGTGAAGCGCCGAACATAACTCTTGAGAGATTCCCCATCCCTTTGCTTCAAGTCAAGTAAGGAGGCTCTTGTCTTCAATGTCTTGCAGATGATGATGAAGTGTGTGAGAAAGAGTTCCTCAAAGATGATCAAAGGAGAAGATGGACCCTTGAAGAGATACGAGAGAACCACTCCCGTGTTGATCCCTTCAGGGTTGCTGGGAACGTCTTGCAGACTTGCAGATGAAGGAGTCGAGGCTTGGTCGATCATCATGAGGGTTTTGAAACTCTTAAGATAGTCTACTGGGTCGGACTCACCATTATATGACTAAAAAGTTAGAATTTTGAAGTTTGTAGGGACAAAAGCCTTGAGGATCATTCTGGAGAAGGGACATCAGATGGGGCGGTATGTTCTATCTTGTTGTCCATCTTCTTGTTTCATCAATGTCAGGCGGTCCTCCATCTCTTGGAGGTGTGTAGGGATGGCGTTGCCTTGTTCCCTGGATCTAGTAGACCCATGAGACTCCTTCTGTCGTGAAGGAGTAGAGCGATGAATGCTGGTTCGTCGGATCCTACCAGGGATAATGTGGAGGGCTTGAAGGACCTCATCCTTAAGTTTTAGAATTGTGCCTTGGTGATGTGTGCTTCTTCTTCTCTGTTGCTCTTGGGGACTTATCGGCTTATTGGAGTCAGGCTTCTTTTCCTGCAAGGGGAGAAGTCCTTCTTCATCCCTTAAAGAGAGGGAGATCTTATTCACCCCCTAGGAGAGGGGATTCTTCTGGACCTTTGTCTTCGAGAATAGGGGATCCACTTGCTTTCCGGGCAGTGGACCTCATCTTGGACTCGCCTTTCATTCAGGCGATCTCAGAGGTCAAACCCCTACTGTCGGGTGAATATGATATGGTATAAGTTTTGTTGTGCATGGGGTAACACAGAGGCCACCGTAGAGGGTGTGGGTGTTAAGGTGTAGCGAACCCCTGTTTTCACCCACATGCCATGGAAGGTGCTATTTAGGATGACTTTGTTGGGAGCCCCCCGATGCAGTCCCTTTGGAGGGAGGCTGAGCGGGCTGCTCGGGTTGATGAAGAGGTTGAACAAGTTGGAGAGGTTGATCCGATTGAGGAGGTTGAAGAGCGTCCTCCATATCAGGAGGAGGTGGAGGAAAAGTGTTGGGTTCTCGGCTACCAGCCGCAGCCTTCTCTTTTTCCCTTGGAGCCATGTCTAGAAAAAATAGTTTTTTTATCGGCAAAATCTGATCAGTTGGTTAGATTGTGATTTCCCACAGATGGAGTTGTTGCTGCTATTTTCTGTGTTAGAGAAAACTAATGATGTGAATTCTTTAATGGAAATTATTAAATTCTAACATTTACTTTGATCAGAATTATTCATCGTTAATCACTCCTTTAATTTGACTGTTTGGCGATTGTGGATGCTTGGATCTGATTTGGACGACCAAAATTGCTCTAAAAACTTGCAAAAAGTCTAAATACCGGGGTATTCCCGGCTAGGGCTGCAAACGAATCGAGCTATTCGCGAGCTATTTGGCTCGATCTCGGTCAAAGCTCGGCTCGAACCGAGCTTGAGCCAAGCTCGAGCTCAAAACCAAGCTTGTTTCGTAAACGAGCCGAGCTCGAGCTTGATTTTTTTTTAAGGCTAAGCACGCGAGCTATTCGGCTCGAATATGGTCAAAGCTCAGTCAAATCTCGGCTCGAACCGAGCTCGAGCTCAAAATTGAGCTCGTTTAGTAAACGAGCCGAGCTCGAGCCTGAAGGTATTCGGCTCGGCTCAACTCGATTGCAGCCCTATTCCTGGCAAAAGACCCTCTGACGCTGTTACGCCCCGCTTCCTGTTATACAGAAACACGGGCACGTAACTGAGGCCCAGCAAATGATATAAGTATACCAACTCATATCATCCATAAGCTGTACAATACTAGTAAGCTCAACAGTACAATAATAATAATCACATAAATAATAATAGCATGAATAACCAATATCTGAGGTACAAGAACTTACATAATAGCCCGAGAATATGCAATACAATAACAATACGTCAAGATCGTTCAGTATCCCATCACCTGTACCTGTATAAACATTAACTCAAAAGAAATAGGAAGTGTACCCATTAGAGCAAGCTGTGGGCCACAAGTAATGGCGAGCAGTTAAACAGTTAAAGAACAATGTTACTGTAACACCCCGCAAAATTGAAAATGACAATTTTGCCCTTGTGTGTTACGCACGTGTATTTTGTACCGTTACTGGTAATATTTATAACGTGTTTTCATTACGTATTGTGATTTCTGCCCAATTATGCATTCCCCATATATCTTATCCAATTTAAATCAACTAAACTATTAAATTTCAATCTCTGCATTTTTACGTGCTTTTTATGTGTTTTTGATGTACGTGTCGATTATGCGTTTCCACCGCTACGTGCAATATTTTCTATGTGTTTAATTTTTTATTTTAGGTATTTAAATCTATTTTTATAAACGGAAATTCATTTTTTCTTATTTTGATTAAAATATTATTATACGTATAATGCACGTGTTTCCTACGTACGTAGTAATTACGTCGTGGAATATATAAAATTACTAAATATATTTTCTTATATTGTATTTTTATTATCTTTAACATTTTTTTGTTGATAACGTCGAATTTCGTATTTTTGATATTTTACGTGCGACACACGTGTTTGTTTCGATGCGCGTATTTGGATGTATTCTTTCTCGAAATAAATTTCATAAAATGTGTGCGCATTTATTTTATTTTTGCATGAAATGTTATAATTTTTAATTAAACAAATTTTTACATATTATGTATATATATAATACCTAAGTTTACACCTATATCCACTAATTCCCTTTCTTTGCCCTGTCTACATCCGAACTAGCATGACCCCCTCCGACTGTTGTCTACAGACCTACCACAACTATACCTATATCCTATAGTCATTTGTACATATATATATCTCTATGTATATATGGACAAATATATATGTATACATGAAGTGGAGTTAGGCCTTTACTGTGCTTTCTAAATGTAGGGTTGGCAGGTTTGGGAGTGTAAGGGGTGGCCAGTTTTGAAGAGGAGGGGATGGGAGTTAGAGTAGTGAAGGGTTGGGGGTTATGGGAGTTAGGAAAGTGAAGAGATGGAGAGTTAAGTGAGAATTTATTAGGTGGAGAACTTGCACTTTGGCCCTAATTTTGTCCTATAAATACACCCTCATTCTTCTTCTCATTTCACACCTAAAATAACAAAATTTAAGAGAGGAAAAAGAAAGAGTGAAAGAAAGTACCATTGTGAATTGGAGAGCTTTTGCTAGGAGGAGAAGGACAAGGAGTTGCTTGTTGGAGCTAGGAGCTAGAAGTTATCTCTTCATTCTTGGTTGTTAATTCTTCATAAGAGGTGGGTGATCTCTTTCTTTCTAAAAGTAGAGAATGCTTGCTAAAATTTATAAATGAGTAGTATAGATTGAATTTGATGTGATGTATGTAGACATAATCCATGCTAATGTAGTATGCCATGAATGAAAGAAACTTTGTTATGATTAAATAACTAATTGCCATCATGATAATTAGAAAGAAAAATAATTAACAAAAGAATTAATATCATGAAACATACTAGTATGCTTGTTAATTTGTACATGTCGAAATACATAACTTATATGTTGAGACTTCTCTTTTAGTTGAAACAAATTGTAGTGAAGTTTATTTGAGTACAAATAAAATCTTATAAAGTGATTAAAAAGAAACATATTGCTACATTTGATTAAATTGGAATAATGCAATTCATAATCATTGATGAAAGAAAAATATTTTTTTGATACAAGGCCTAAGATATCAATAAAAAATTCGTAACTTACTGTTTTTAGAAAACTCAGTATGAATGAGAGAATTATAATCAATTCGAAAAATTAGATCAAATGAACAATCGAGTTTGTGAAAATAATTGAATAACAGTACGGTTGAACAAAAGCCTATTAGTATAACTCCATGTCAGAATTTGCATTTGGACTTACTGGTTAGCCAGTGCACCACGGAGCGCTACTATGCTTGTAAGAGATCTTGGGTTCAAAACTTGTTGGACACATTTTTATTTTGTTTCATTTAAATAAAATCCGAAATCTGAAAATGAGTACATGAGGTTTTCGTTATGGTTTCTAGACGCCAAGTCCACATGGACTTAGTGGCTAGCGGGTGGGGTCTTGGGCATTTACTGTAGCTAACGGGGGGAGTGGGGTTCGAAACCTGTTGGTTTCAAATATTTTTGGGTTTTGTTTTAATCAAAATGAGGAGTTTAAATGCAACTAAAATTTGGAATTTTTTTTAATATTTCTCTAAAAAGATTTAGAGTTTATTAAAATTAGTTTCATAATTTTTCATGTATATTTGAGAAATTAAAAGAGGATTTGAGATAGAAAATGAATTGATAACTACAAAATTATTCCTTTAAGAGTGTGACATTTATCTCTTTTAAAAGAAGAGTAAAATATTGTCGTATAAATGGATGTTTCTCTTGAAGAAAATTTTATACTTATTTGGTGTATGAAATACTTGATATGGGTTGACATATGAATTTGTTATATGTGCTTAAGTTGCTAAAGAGACTTAAAGTTGATGAATTTATGTTCATGAAAAGAATTATTGCTTCTAAAGTGGGTGAATGAATAAAAGAATCATGAGTAGTGCTAAAATAAGACATTGTGAATAAGTTGAAGATGAGAATATTTAAGTTTGATACATGATTATTGAGGGGTATGAGTACTCATGGATTCTTGTACATGAAAGGTTGTGATCTAGAGTTTAGTGAAACCTCGAGTACCGGTATTGTTGAACTAAAAGATTGAAATTATATTTTGAGATATGGCCATGGAGCTATCTCGTATTTGTAATTAAGTCCGGTAGGGGGTAAAACTAACTCTAGGTAAGGTAATTTATTAATGTCTTGAACTTAACAACTAAGCATATAAGTGAAGATGTAATAAAACTTGGGAAAACGTAAGTGGGGCACTCTACATAGTCGGGCGGTGTACTCCAGGACTATAGACCCAGTCGGGCGGTGTACTCCGGGACTGAGGTTGCTTCAATGAAGATGAGCTTTGATTTTAAATCTGGGACTATGCGTAGTCGGACGGATAGTTTACCGTTCTCCAGTTTATATACGTATACCGGGGCTAGAGGGGCACTTGCGGGAGGTTCGCATGACGAGGAGTCTATATAACAGTCGGGTGGTGTACTCCGGGAGTGGGATCCGTACTCGTGGAATTGTTTAAACCTTGCTTTTATTACTGGGTAGTTTTCATGGCAAGGGATCAAACCTTTTAATGTGGAGTAAGTAGGTGCTTGCCCTCGGACCTATGTAGTATGGGATGCATAGAATCCGAACAAGTATGCATTAGTGTCATCTTAGTATAAAATATCTGCATTAGGCATTAAGGCATCGCATACACTTACATGTTTAGTGTAGTCACATTTAACACTTTATTTCATTCAAGTTTGTGATCTGTTAAAGTATTAAGATCATTATATTTCCGACATATAGAGGATGACCGTGTATAACATTTTCGTCGGTTGTAAGAAACTGATGTGTCCACAGTCTTATATGCAGGAGTTGGATTTTCAAGAAGGAATAAGTTGATTCGATGCTGTTGATTAATTACATGTTAAAGATGTTGCGAGTTGTATATTATTTTCATCGTTGTACTTCATTTTATCTTCCGTTGTGTAAACAATTGTAAAGAACTCTGATGTATGATGAAAAGTTTAAATTTTCTTGTAAAATTGTACAAAGTGAAGTGTAAAGATCCTATGGAATCTCGAATTCGGTCTTATTTTGGAATTCGGGGCATTACAGTTACAGGAACAAGAAATCAGAACGATATTAGGGTCAATAAACAACAGATGATAACATTGATCAAGACAGCAAGGGTCGGTAAACAATAATCGATAATGCAATGATCGATAAACAGTAAACAATAATGTAATGATCGGTAACCAATTTTCAATAATCAATGATCGGTAATCAATATTCAATAATCAATGATCGGTAAACAGTAAACAATAACGCAATGATTGATAAAGAGTATTCAATAATCAGTAATGCGAGTATCGATGCTCAGTGTTATTCTTATGCCTATCAGTCTTTTATTAATCTATCTAATGCACGCAATCCTGCATCCCATACCACACGTTCAGGTACATACAATCAAGTGAGCGTTTTGACTTTTGTGGCAGATCCTATAGGGTCATGTACTCGGCATCGGTAATCAGTAAACGGTAATCAGTAACAGTACAGTACACGATAGTTGGGATACTGCAGTCAGTAATCCACAATCAATCGGTGAAACAGTAATCAGTATTAGCAATCAGTACGAGAAACACGGGCCCCTCATATCAGTATCAGTAATTAGTACGGGAAACACGGGTCCCCTTCGACTACAGTCTCCTATAGTACTCACTACTAGGTCTCCCTTTTTACCCCGGCTTGTCATTATTTTATTACAATGAATCATGCATATGAAATTGATGGATCAGTGTCAATAAGTAGTAACAATAAGGTACCAATGGCTGTGCAATGATCGGTATGTTGTGCAATTCATAGATGTAAAGTTAACACAATTTAAAAGCATGAAAATACAATTCTGGACAGCAGTACGTTGCTGTACAAAAACTAACTTTCCCACTGCTACGTGAAAGCAAATCAGAATCCATCAGAGATTCTAGAAACTAGGCTCTCTGCCGGTTCCGACGCATATTCACTCGATACATACGATTATAGTAACTATGTTTACTGGCTAGTTCTTTATGAGTCTACTATTCAGGCAGCAACTAAACATCAAGTGATAACATATATAACTCAACTAAAAACTTAACTAAAACTTTTACAAAAAATATAATTTGGTTTCTGACAGTGTTCATTAACATTCTTGTAAATTTGGGATTTTAATTCTTATATTAACCTACTGTTTCGATCAGTTGAACATGGTATGGCAACTATAAAGCAGTAATCTGAAGCTACGATAGTACAGTGGTAAAAACTGCATATTTTACAATCTATAAAGCGGATTGAGGATCCATCAGATGTTCTAAAAAATAGACACGGTGTGCTACAATTTCTAATTGATAAGTTTTAGATGATATCATCAGTAACTGTGTCGAATTCTCGTTCCAATCTGGAGCAGACAACAGTCCAGAACATATTAAGTTGATTTTTGCGATTTTTCATTTGTAAGGGTATAGTTTTATGGTTAGAATTGAATGTAAAACTATATATAGACATCAGCATGGTTTCTAATATTAACGTGACAAGCATTAGCACATCAACAGTATTAAACTACGAATGCAATCATACGATCATATATGTACATACAATTCGTTCAATCTCTCTTCTTCTTATGTTCTAGTGTTTCAATTGCGTTTGTTAAACGGGTGTATCTATAAACGGTTTCATGGATTTCTAAGACATGTTGGGTGGATAAAATTCGAATGATATGATGAACATTGTCAATTGAGGATTCAACAATATTCGACAAAAATGATTAATATTAACATGGACATAAAAGAGGGAAACTACTTACGGAGGTCAAGAAAAGTGCTCACACATGAATAAACAAAATTGTACAAGAGATTCTTGCCTGTAATACGACGATTATGAATGCAAATGAATATATTCCCAACAGCAACAGCGACGATAGCAGCGGGTACGAGCGATGACCACGACAAGAATGGTAGCAAGCATTGACGGTAACAACAACACGGGTTCGGGATTGAATGAGCTTGCTGTTTTCGGGTTCGGGGGAGGGCAGCAAGGCGAGGGGCTCGACGACGAGTGGTGGTGCTCGCTGTTGGAGAGGACAGTAATGGATGAGTGCTTCGATGATGGAGGTGTTGCGGTGGGCTGTTGTCAGTGGAGGAGCAATGACAGGGCGCTGGGGTTGTGTTGTGGTGGTCGGAGGCGAACGACAGGGCTCGGGAGCACAGTGGTTACAGCAAGGGGACTATGGAGAGGTGGTGATGAGAGGGCTTCGACAGTTGCGGGAAGGAGTGCAGTCGGGGGGTAGCGGCTGTCGGTGGTTGCAGGCGATAGAGGAGCAGGGACGGTGAAGGACGACAGCGGGTTGCAAGGGAGAGCGGTGTTGTGGCTGTTGCAAGGTGGCGCTGCGAGGTGCTGTCAGTGGGTCAAGGCAGTTGCAGTGAGATACGTGGCAGCGTCGGGAGCTTGGGGTTCTAACGAGGATGGTCCAGGTGATGGTGGTGAGGAACAGGGGAGTCAGGGGAGGGGATGAACAGGGTGTTGGTCGGGGGCTGAGAGGGTGACATTGGGGTTGGAAGGAAAGCAGTCGACGTGGGTAGCAAAGGTGCAGCGATGGTGGTGGCCGACGGTAGAGTTTGGGAGGTGTCAGGCGGTGGAAGAGGGTTTCAGCGGTGTGATGGTGGTGCTCGAGGTTGCTGGAGGCAGTGGTGAGGAGGAAGGAGGAAAGGCAACAGTGCGGTGGAGTTGCTGCGAGAGGTGCTTTCGGAGTTGGTTGCAGTCGGGTGCTGTAGTGGTGCAGTCGTCGATGGGAGAAGGTAGCCAAGGAGGTGTCGCTGGGCTTTGAGTTGCAGCAAGGTCGATCGGCGGGTGGGACCGGAAGAAGGAAAGAGAGAGAGAGAGAGAGAGAGAGAGAGAGAGAGAGAAAGAGTGTGTGGGGGGGGAGAGAAGGGGTTATTAATATATAATTAGATATTATACTAGGGTTATTAAGTGGCTAATGAATATGATTTGACTATGGGAGTTAATGGAAGAATATGGAGTAGGGAGTTATGCAGTTGTATGAAGTGAAAAGGTTGGGAATTTATTGGGTTTATGTGGGCTTGTGTGTGTTTGACTCATGGCCTCTTAATAAAGAATCTAATATAATTATAAATTGGGCTTAACATATAATAAACAAATAATAATAATACTATTGGGTTGGGTCTGAACTTCACATTAAATAAAATAATCAATAGTAATAATAGTATGAGTTTTGAGTTTGGGATACACATGAAAATAAGATAAGGGATTAAATAATTGAGATGGGCTTCACAATAAGAAATAATTTGTATGATTGTAATTAAATATGTTGGAGTAGAAAAGAATGTCAATTTTAGAAGGAATATAATATGGGCTTACAAATTATAGAGTAGGTTGGGCTTTGATAAAAATGGATTACAGAAGAATTTAAGATACAATAATATGAAGAAAAAATAAAATACAATTCCGTATAATCCGAAACAGGGTTACAGATGCTAAAGTTAGAACTCTGAATAATATTGGAGTTTTGGTTGCAAAATAACGATTACCTGACTTTGAAGAGGGTAGAGAGTATTTATATGCTAGAAGTTAGTTACAAAATTTTAGCTTAAAATGGGCTGGAATCTTTTGATTCTATCCTCGTTATCAAAAAAAAAATTAGCTTAAAAAAATTTCTTTTGTATTCAAACTGTTGATTCACATAGTTAGGAGATAAGTTGATAACTCTCTTTTGGATTGAAGATTTGGTTAAGAGTTTTTGACTATTCAGGACTCCTCTTATTGGGCTGTAGATTACTCCATGCTTGTAAGCCTGTTTTGGGCTGATGGGCCTAAAAATGGCACATATTCTCCATACATGCACGTATTAGTTGTAAAATTACGGTTTCACCCCTATATGCTTTGAGAATCATGCCTCCCCCAAGTGACCTTGATTTGTTGCAATTTGACCCTCATCGGTTGGGTTTGAGTCTGGTTTCAAAGTGGGCTACTGTAATACCCCAGATCAGTCGACTGGTACTGCCAGCAGTCGACTGGTACTGCCAGCAGTCGACTGGTCTGTGAGATTTGTGAGAGAATTGTGAAAGATAGTCCCATATCGGGAATTTGTAAGGATAATCAGAGTATAAATACTATTGCCGAGGATCAAGAGTCACCAATTCGGTTAACCACCTTTTGAGAGGCAGCCTGTGGTGGGCAGTGGAACTACATAGTATTTATAATTTGTCTGAGCATTGGGGCGGGGCGTTACAAAATGGTATCAGAGCCGACTTTCAACACACCGGGTGGGGTATCTGCACGTCGAGGGTGCCTCCGAAGGAGGGGGGCCTATTCGTGGGGTACATATGCTTACGTGTCGAGGGTGCCTCTGAAGGAAGGGGGCCTATTCACGAAGCATGCCAGGTGCTAGAAAGGACGGTCCTACACTGAGGTGTGCCCTGTGCTCAGCGAGGACGCTGATTCCTAAGGGGGGGTGTATGTAATACCCCAGATCAGTCGACTGGTACTGCCAGCAGTCGACTGATAGAGGACAGTCGACTGGTACTGCCAGCAGTCGACTGGTCTGTGAGATTTGTGAGAGAATTGTGAAAGATAGTCCCATATTGGGAATTTGTGAGGATAATCAGAGTATAAATACTATTGCCGAGGATCAAGAGTCACCAATTCGGTTAACCACCTTTTGAGAGGCAGCCTGTGGTGGGCAGTGGAACTACATAGTATTTATAATTTGTCTGAGCATTGGGGCGGGGCGTTACAGCTACAGTTTAAGGATATTTTTGCTTTGGGTTGGATGGGAAGTTCCATTGGTGGGGGGGGATTCGAAGCGGCGAGGAGGAAAATGCGGGCTAGTAAGTGTTGCTGCTAATTTTGGTGTGGGAGCAAACAGATGATTTGTGGATTCTTTTGGAAACAAATAAGGCAAACCTGTTGACTTCTGGCCGGCGTTTGAATGTTTCTCGCTACTGCCGTTGACTTGCAAAAAGTTCGATACACCCGGATGGATCCCGGCGACGAACCCTCCGACGCTTAAGTCAGTAATCAGGAAGATTATGAAAGAGCAATTTGTGGAAAAAATATTGATTACCTTTTTATGGTGGGGGGAGAGGGGTATTTATAGTCGCCTTTAGAGAAAGTTTAGAGATAATCCTTTATCTCTATGTCCCAGTGTTTTTGGATAAGGGAGAGAGTTTAACTCGTTTCAGGATAAGACAGGCACTTTAAACTGCCTCTTATAGATAACCCTGAATTTGAATTACTCTCTAATCATGTTGGGCTGATTTATGGTGGGGTGCCACCCATACCCAATAGGACAGATCCATTTTTGGGTTATCGAGCTATGAAGAAAGACCCAGTTCCCATTTCAGACCCGTTTGTGATGGAAATTACCATTTTACCCCTGAGAGCTTTAAGATTCGCGTCCGATTTGAACGGTCCCGATTTAGTTCTATTTTTACCCATATCACGAGCCCCCCACTCCTGAAGGCTGAGTTTCAGTGCCTTTGAGGAGTAGTTCGCACCTTTTTAATGGCTTATAGGATTTGTCAGTGTCCTGGGGGGAGTTTAGATCTTACTCGAGTTGTAACAGTGTTAGTCTGAGCTTTTAAAGTACCGAAAAAATAAGAATTTTCGATTATTTTTCCAGATTTTTCTGAATTTTTTTCAATTTTTAATCAATTTTTTATTTTTTTAATTCAATTTTTGAATTTAATAATTAAAATTTGAAAATATTAATTAATTATTCTAATTTAATAATTATATTTTCAGAATTTAAAATAATTTTCTGAATTAAAAATTAATTTTTCTATTTTTTAATTACTTTTTTGGATTTTTTAAATAACTAGTTCAATTTAATAATTAAATTAATTAATTAATATTTACCTGTACACGTGGCGCAATCAGCGACGTTAATCGTGATCAAGCGCGGATCGGGAGGAGATGTTTTTCCCTCATTTTAACATCGGTTCCACAAACACTCGGATTGCATTGACTTGGTCAACACCCGCCCTTTTTTTCCTTTGGCTTCATCTTCGAATTGAGTAGGGTCACAGGAGCTCAAAAAGGGGAGCTTGGCGAGGGGAGCTCGTCAAAGGTGATGGAGACGGAGCTCGGCACTATAGCTCGACGGAGGGGAGTTTTGCGACGACGGAGTTGGATGATGGAGGTGTTGGAGCTCGTGAAAGAGGGGAGCTCCACGGAGCTCGTTGATGGAAGTGTTCGGCAAGGAGCTCAGTGAGGAACTCCAAAGTTGGAGGAGCTTGGAGTTCGGCATTGGAGCTCAGCGTTGGAGCTTGGAGTTCGACATTGGAGCTCGGCGTTGGAGCTTGTCGATGTGGAGATGAGAGGGGGAGCTCGGTTGCCACTCGATCTCGGCGATGGTGATGGTGAGGTCGAGCTCGGCGAGGAGCTTGGCGAGGAGCTCAGAGCTCGGCGAAGGGGTTCGGAGCTCAGCGAAGGTGATGGTGGCGGAGCTCAGTGAGAATGATGGAGGTGGTGAGTTCGTCAAGGGTTGAGCTCGTTGACAGTGGAGGGGGGCTCGACGGAGCTCGACGATAGTGGAGTGGGTCTCAATGGGGCTCGGCGAGGTTTGCGAAGGAGGGAGCTCGATGGAGCTCGGCGAGTTGGCGAAGGAGGGAGCTTGGGGACGACGGAATTGGGTTTTAGGTGAGGCTGCTATTTTGTTTGCGGGTTTGGGTCTGTAACGGGTCCGAACCCGATCCGTTAACCCTCAGAGAATTTTTCTTTTGGTGAATATGAGTCGTCGATCATGATCGAGCACGGATCGGGAGGCAGAGTTTTTCTCCAATTTCAGGATTGGTGGCAAGAGTGCTCGGCACGCATCACCGAGCTCCAACGATGGGTCGGCATGCTGACACGTGGCGGTCAATGGTTGACCGTTGACTCAGTTAACATTGACCGTTGACTCTTTTTTAATCACAACCGTTGTTTCCGATCGAGCGCGCCTCGGGAGGCAGAGTTTTTTCCACATTTCGACATCGGTGACAAGAATGCTCAGCGAGAGCTGCTGAGGTCTAGGGAGACTTCGAGAAGGCAACACGTGGAGATTTTGACCGTTGACCATTGACTAGTCAACGCCATTTCTCTATTAGCGGTGTCGGTGACAAGAGTGCTCGGCACAACTGTACTGTAATCAACTTTCCCATTGCTACAGAGGTCCGATCGGGGAGTTTATCCACTCGCTTCGAAGCTGACTTGAAGATCCACAAGTTCTCTTCAGAAATAAGTTGAAGAACCATCCTTCTTCATGGTCAAATAGTCATGTAACATCTTTGTCTTCATGGAGTTGTGAAGAGCTTTGTATGACTCTTGAGAAGATCCATTCTTAAAGGCGAGTTTAGGGAGCATCTCTAGACACGTTAGGCTCCGAACCCTCTTGGAAGAAGGCCACTCGGGAGACGAGCGGAGCGAAGAGCTTCACCGGGCTCTAGGAGAGAGCTGTTCAGGAAGCAAGCTTGAGGAGCAACTCTAGGGGAGAGTTGAGCTCCGAACTCGCTTGGAAGAAGGCCACTCGGGAGGCGAGCGGAGGATTGGATATCTTGTACTCATATTGTCACCAGTTCTAGGAGTGTTTGAATGGTCGCTTTCGAGCCCCGAGCCCGATTCCTGCAAGTTGTGAGGGCGGTTTCTAACCATGATTCTGAACTCCGAACTAGCTGTTTAAGATTTCCCCACGAGTTGTAGGAGAAATTACGAATGGTGAGTCACTCCGCGTTTGCTTGTTCGAAAGTGACTAAAGCGGTGTCGAACAAAGTGTTGGACACCGAACTTGTTGTTAAGGGTTAATGAGTTGTAGGAGTAATTCCGAATGGTGAGCCACTCCGCACATGCTTGTTTATAAGTGGCTAAAGCAGCATCGAACCAAGTGTTGGACTTCGAATTTGTTGTTTTAAGAATTTCAACGAGTTATGGGAGCAATTTTGAATGGTGAGCTACCTCGCACTTACTCGTTCGCAAGCAGCTAAAGCGGCTTCGAACCAACTGTTGGACTCCAAAATTGTCGTTTTGATATTAGCAAGTTGTGGGAGTAGCCTTGTGGGACAACTTGGACTCCGAACTTATCGTTTGACGAGTTGTAGATGTGACTCAGAAAGATAGACATGAGGCAAATGCAATAATTTTCATTAGAAAAAAGCTAAGTTTTATTGGAAACAAACTAAATGGCCGCTTCAGTGGAGCGAGTCATTATTACATGCTTTTGGCCGTGTTACAAGCATCAGCCTTATTGAAAACTGAAAACCTACTTCTACAAGAGGGGGTTAGGCACCCTCGCGGTACTTTATTTGATGCCCAATATTCCAAGTCTGTCTTCCCAGAAGAAGGGAATCTCATTGAGTTCATCAACTAGTTCGGAAAGAACTTGACTGTTCCTTGGGAGAGCTATAATGCTTTAAATGGGAGGACCGAGCCCCACATCGTAGTGGTGTAACACCTCTGAGCGGCCACTTGGCTTCCTTTGACTTCTCCTACTCCCGCAGAGGATGGAAACTTTATTTTCATGTGAAAAGCTGAGGATACATCACGAAGTACTGCTAGGCCCGGTCGGCCCAGGATAGCATTGTAAGCGGCCTTCACATCGACGACCATGAAGTCCATTGCCTCTGTCCGGGGTTGTCGAGGTTTTTCCTGTGGTTACATCAAGAGTGATAATTCCTTCGATTGGGACTGGAACCCCAGAGAACCCGTGGAGTGTGTATCCGGCAGGCTTGAGACGGTCTCCAGAAAGTTTGAGGCCTTGGAAGGCTTCCAGGAAGAGGATATTGACGGAACTGCCATTGTTGACCAGGATTCGGCGTACCTCGTGATTGGTCATGTGGAGACTAATTACGAGCGCGTCATAATGAGGCGTTCGGACGCCTTCCAGGTCTTTGTCTGAGAATGTCACCGAGACACCAGGGTTCTTGGTTGGGGAAAAGTTCTGGACCGAACTCACTTCTCGGATGAAGGCCTTTCGGGAGGAGTTTGACTCTCCCCTCATTGGACCTCCATGGATAAGGTGAAGGATGGCCCCAAGTTCAGAGTCTTGGAACTCGATGGGCCTCTCGGTTCGCTTGTTGGCTCCTCGGGGTGGAGGATCGGCCCCGTCCTTTCTGACAAACTTGGCCAGGTGTCCCCGCTGTATGAGTTCTTCAATCTGCTCCTTGAGAGCCCGACAATCATCAATGTCGTGGTCGTGGTCCCTATGAAAGCGGCATCACTTTTCTATGTTCCTCCTCTTTGCTGGAGTATTCATCCTAGCAGGAGTGCGGAGTAGCGCTTCCTTATCCACCTCCATAAGAACTACTAATATACTAGCATTGAGGGGGGTAAACTTCTCAATACGAGGAGCAGGGCGGCGCTGACCATTGTCATCTTTCTAGAATTTCTGGGACCCTTCTTTGCTTGTATTCTTCTGTTTATTCCCGGAAGATGACTTCTCTCGACTGGGAGGGTTGAGAGCTTCTTCTGCTCGGATGTACTTCTCACTCCTAAGCAGGAGTTCCTAGAAGTCCCGATGTGGCTTCTTGGCAAGGGACGCCTTGAGGTTGGCATTATTGACGTTGTGCCTAAATGCTGCAGAGGCCACTGATTAGTTGAGAGAGGCAATAGACCGGGCTTCGGTGGTAAAGCACCGAACGTAATCTCTTAGGCTTTCACCTTTTCTTTGGTTAAGGACTAGCAAAGATTCACTTGTTTTCTCGGCGCGGCGACTGCTAACAAGTGGGTGAAGAAGAGCTCCTCAAACTGTTTGAATGAGAAGATGGAGGCTGGGGATAGACGGGAGTACCACTCTCGTGCTGGTCCCCTCAACGTTTCCAAAAAGGCCTTGCAGAGGTGTGCATCCGAGGCTTGATGAATCATCATGAGAGTTTTAAAAATCTCGATATGATCGGACGGTTCTGACTCCCCATTGTAGGATTCAAAGCAGGGAGGCCTAAAGGTTTTCGGGACCGGAGCTTCCATGATGGCCCTGGAGAAGGGAGTCTGCTTAGGCAGAACTTATTGGTCCGTTGTTCTTCTTCGGGATTGATCTTGTTGAGGTGCCTCTCCATCTCGTGGAGACGGCGGTGGACCGAGTCATCCCTCCGGTCTGATCTAGTCGACCATCGGGACTCTCCTTCATGAGTGGCGGTATGGCAAGGGCTAGGTGCACCTGAACCTGACTCGTGGCAATATTAAGAGTTCGCAGGATACCTTCTTTGAAGTTATGGAACTCGGCTTGAGTGACAGGTGCCCCTCCAGCTCGGCGGTCCTCAGGTGTGGCTCGGCTTATTGCAGTTTGACTTCTCCACCGACGACGTGGAGGGGACTCTCTTTGCCTCCTCGGGGAGGGTGTTCTTCTGGGCCTTGGCCTATGGGGGGATCGGACTCTAGGGGCGGCCCTTTGGTGCTCGGGTTGAGGGACTTCCTCAAGGGCTCGCCTTTCATTCAAGCGAGTTCGGAGGTCGACCCCCTGCTGGCGGTTAACAATTACTTGAGGGAGATCCTGCCCGGGAGGGCTTTGAGAAGCCATAGTCAGTTGAAGATTGTGGACTGAGATGTGGTCATGAAGAGGGTGTTGATTTGTATGACTTCGACGAGAGCCCCCAGGGAAAGCCCCCCGAGATCCTGGAGGGGCCTGCTGAGGATGAAGCTGTTGAGAAAGGGGCTGTTCAGACTGCGGTTGCTAAACTTATTGGTCGGGTTGAAGAAGAATATCATGGAGTGGAGGAAGGGGAGGAAGGGGAGGAAGAGGAGTGGCTCTTCGGAGAAGGCTGCAGTCGTTGCTTTTAAGGCCAATTTTGCAACAAAATGCACAAAAAATGTCCCAATTTCTCGTAGGTGACAATGATGGGATATTTGGGATTTTCGGGGAGCGGTAACTTGATAGATGGAGTGAAGGGCTTATTGATGTCAAGCGTAAGTTTCACACGAACAAATTTCCTTTTCTTGTAGTTTCCGTCAAGGGAGGAGAACTTGACTCTTCCCAATTAAGAGCATAAGGTATTGATGTTCTTGGGGTTGTAGAGATCATACGGGATGCCGATGAGGTGGATCCATATGTCAATCGCAGTATTTCAACCAGAGTGAGGTGGAAAAACTCCATTGGCTGTTGCAAAGCACTCGATCTATGTCGGTGTCTTCCGCGAAAGCACAGATGAAGATACTATCCAAAAATTCTATCTGGGATATAGGCTTGTTAGGATTTCACGCACCCATGAGCAATTCGCGGAGGCGTGAGATACAAAAATCCTTGTTAGAACAATGGTCTTCTCAACGTCGGAGATCGGCTTTCCATGGCTTTCATCGACGATGGATAGCTCGGATAGGAGGGAGAAAGGATTAACTCGATACATGTCGGTGGTGTGGTGCGGAGGGAGCGGGAGCGTGGAGGGTGAAGTGTTAGTTCAAAATCGTGGAATTAGATAGATACCCAACAACTCGTTCTTCTTCGGAGAACTCGATAAAATAAGAAAACTTGCAACAAGTAGAAAAATAGTAAAAAGAAGAACAAAGGAAGAATTTTTGGAGCCAGTATTCAATTAGATAGTAATGGAATTACAAAACATGCATCTTCGTCTCTCTGTTTTTCTCTTTGATTACAATAATCACTTAAATATACAATCTCTTCTCATGTATTTAAAAGTATGAAACTTGAAATATATGTTAGGGAAGATGAATTCAAAACTCTACTTTAAATATTAGTTGGTTCATAACTTAGAGTTTAAGATAATCATAAACTCTAGATTCAATATTCAGTCCCTATTTAAAATAGAATTAAGTGTCCAACTAACATTTAAATTATGTTAAATCCCTAATTAATATTTTTAATTGTATCAAAGAGTTTATCTCAGGTAAATCAAAGAGATAAAGATATAGATTAAAAATAACTAAAAATAACCATCTTTAGCGGCTTCATTCGGGCTCACCTTCACTCCACTTCGCTTCAGTTTTCGTCCAACTCTTCCTATTAGGTTCGAGGTATATTTCCAACAATCTCCTCCTTAAATAAAACATAATTATCCTTTTCCAACTAGAAGGTCTTTATGTGTACTTCCCTTGGCTAAATGGGCTAGCCACTACAATATGGCTCCCTTTCTTATTGCCTCTCATCACCTGTAAGGTTTTTAGCTATTTCGAGCATCCTTCTCGGTTTAACACCGAGTCACACTTCTTACATGTTGTAATTGGAAAAATTGTCAATTCGGTAGTGACTCCTCTTACGAGCATGAATCGAGGGGTGTTTAGTTTTTTTGTAGGTATTCTTCATAGTGCTTATGTCGAGGAAAATAATAGTATAAGTATTGTTTTCACTTCGAGCATGCCTACACGAACGTTTCACCCATCATATTCGAGAGATAGTCAGAAAAAGAGTCTCTGCAAGTAACTTGTCTTGCACTAGTAGTCTTCCCAATCTTCTATCTTCAGCCTTCTTCTTTCTTTGTTGATTAGATCAAGTTGCAAAAGTAGATCCATCGCCATCGATCATCTCCATAGAGGAACAAGTTGTTGAAGCGGTGTTGGAAGTAGACGCCATCACCTTCAGTTGGATCTTCTAACTCTGGCACTCTGATCTTTCTGTAATACCAGTTGTTGGGTTATAATTGTGGAATTAAATAGATACCCAACAATTCGTTCTTCTTCAGAGAACTCAGCAAAATAAGAAGGACTTGCAACAAGTAGAAAATAGTAAAAAGAAGAACAAAGGAAGATTTTCGGAGCCAATATTCAATTACACAGTAAAGGAATTACAAGACATGCCTCTTCGTCACTTTCTTTTTCTCTCTAATTACAATAATCTCAAAATTAGATAGCTAGCTCTTAGTTCTTTCTATTGGTATTCTTAGACCATCTCCAACCACACTAGTCATTTATCAATTTTAGCCAAAATAGCTAATTTAGGGGGAAAATTTATGCTCCAACGGGACTAGCCAAACCACTGGCAAAAATAGATTTCTCAGATTCACTCGTCGGATCTTGCGAGTTTATATCACTCGCTAAACTTCCCTTCCGCTTTTTCTATCTCAAAACGCCGACAAAAAAAATAAAATCAAAAAATCAAAAATTGAACTCGTGATCAAAGAAATCATCCTCCTAAACTTTCGATCGCGAACCAAATCACGATCAACGATCGCGAAATTGCGATCTGTTCGCGATGAATGCTACAATATTCTTTCTTTTGGGCTTGGGTTTTTTATTTTGGGCTTGGGCTTTATAAATTTTTTATTTTTTTATTTTGGGCTTCAAAATATGTATGGATAGCTAAAATAGCTAGTATGGTTGGATTGTTGATTTTTTTTGCTAGCCAAATTATCTAATTGTTATCTATTTTGCTTATTCTAGGGAGCCAAAATGGCTAGCGTGGTTGGAGATGGTCTTAGAGATACAATCTTTCTTCATATATTTATAGAGTAGTAATCTTGTAATACAAGTTAGGGAACTCTTCTTATTAGGTTCGAGTCATATTTCCAACAATCTCCTCCTTAACTCAAATATAATTATCCTTTTCAAACTAGGAGGTATTTATGTGTACTTCCCTTGGCTAAATGGGCTAGCCGCTACAATATAGATCTCTTTCTTATTGGCTCTCATCACCTGTAAGGTTTTTAGCTATTTCGAGCATCCTTCTCGGTTCAACACCGAGTCACACTTCTTACATGTTGTAATTGGAAGAATTGTCAATTTGGTAGTGACTCCTCCTGCGAGCATGAATCGGGAGGTGTTTAGTTTTGTCGTGGGCGTTCTTCATAGTGCTTATGTCGAGGAAGTTAATAGTATAAGTATTATTTTCTCTTCGAGCCTGCCTGCACGAACGTTTCACCCATCATATTTGAGACAGTCAGAAAAAGAGTCTTTGCAAGTAACTTGTCTTGCACTAGTAGTCTTCCCAATCTTCTATTTTCAGCCTTCTTCTTTCTTTGTTTATTAGATCAAGTTGCAAAAGTAGATCCATTGCCATCGATCATCTCCATAGAGAAACAGGTTGTTGAAGTGGTGTTGGAAGTAGACGCCATCACCTTCAGTTGGATCTTCTAACTCTGGCACTCTGATCTTGCTCTAATACCAGTTGTTAAGTTATAATCGTGGAATTAAATTGAAACCCAGCAATTCGTTCTTCTTCAGAGAACTTGGGAAAATAAGACGGACTTGCAACAAGTAGAACATAGTAAAAGAAGAACAAAGGAAGATCTTTCAGAGCCAATATTCAATTACATAGTAAAGGAATCACAAGACATGCCTCTTCGTCTCTTTCTTTTTCTCTTTGATTACAATAATCTCACAATTAGATAGCTAGCTCTTAATTCTTTCTATTAGTATTCTTAGAGATACAATCTCTTCTCAAATATTTATAGAGTAGTAATCTTGAAATACAATTTAGGGAAGATAAATTCAAAACTCAAATTTAAATATTAGTTGGTCCATAACTTAGAGTTTAAGATAATCATAAACTCTAAATTAAATATTTAGTCCCTATTTAAAATAAGATTAAGTATCCAACTAACATTTAAATTATATTAAATCCCCAACTAATATTCCAAATTATATCAAAGAGATTATCTCAAGTAAATCAAGAAGATAAAGTTATATACTAAAAGTAACTAAAAATAATCACATTTTGCAGCTTCATTCGGGCTCTTCTTCACTCGGCTTAGTTCAAGATTTCGTCTGACTCTTCCTTGAACCTAATAGATATGAGAGATAATATTTGAGGTATATTTTCAACATGAATCTGGTGGCAAGAGAATGAGGTGGAGAGAATCGAGATACTGAAGTGAGGGGGGAGGGGGAGTGGAGGGGGGGAGGGCCTGCAGGATGCAGGATGCAGGAATTGAACTCTTGAACTCTCACATGAGAGAAAAGAGATTCACCATAGTCCCTCCATATTATTTTTAATTGAACTTAACTATTGGACTACCTTGTTATCATCAGAAGGAAAAGTGGGGGAAAAAAATTTAAAGAAAAGGAGAAAAGTAGAGGATTACTTATAAATATGCCCAACATTATTGTGTGTGTGGGGGGGGGGGGGGGGGGGGTTGCAATTAAAATTTGGGGAAATGGGATCCAGTACAAAATTTTTAGGGACCATTGCTCTTATTAGAGCATCCACAGTCGTTTGCTATTTTTGCCAAATTCCCATTTTATGAGAATTGAACGTCTGCAGTTATTTGCTATTTTGCCATAGTTTGGCAAAATCGCTACAGTCGGTTCTCAAATTTGATAAACGAAATGAAGATTCTCAAATTTTAAGGGACGGAACATCTTGTTCTGTCCCAATTAACTATTTTTTAATCATATCAGACGACACATGATGTGTCGTCCCAAATTAATTGACAATTTTTAAATTAAAAAATAATAATAATATGACGATACATGATGTTTCGTCTTGATTTTTTTAAAAAATTGTATCCTCCTCAAACGGGACATGTTGTCCCGTCCGATCACAAAAATCACAAAAAGTGATCGGACGGGACAACATGTCCCATCCCATATTTTAATTTTTTTTTCTCTTTTGTGTTTTGCCCATATTGCCCTCAAACGGCTAGTGCGTCTGAAACGGCTATATGTATCCAACGACTATTTTCTCTCCAACGGTTAGATATTCACTCACCTCTTGGTGTATTCATATATAAATAAGTAGCCATCAACAGCAAAGGAGTCCACAAATTCAAACCAAAAAATTTAGAAACCAACTCTTGCAAACGAAAGCAGACTGAGAATATCATCGGAAAAAATGGCAACTCGGGGTTCAAGGGGCAGAGCCTATAAAACAAATGAAGACGTCATTCTTTCACAAAGTTGGATAGCAATCACTCAAGATCCTACAATCGGTGCCAACCAATCGGGTATGCAATTTTGGGATCGTATATTTACCACATTTCAAGCTATTTTAGGCACTACAACCGATCGAACATCAAATTCGCTATGTAGTCGATTCCACATTATCTCCAAAGATGTCTCTCTATTTGTTGCTAAGCTGGCGAGTGTAACAAATAGAGCTGCAAGCAGAACAAATGAGGCCGATAAGGTATGTAAAAATTTAAAATTCACTATTTTTTTAATGTATTCTTCAAATTAAAAATTATAGTATGTTGTATTTGTCACGCCCCGCTTCCCAAAAATACGAAATACGAGTACATGACATTGGCCCAGTGAATGACTAACGTCAACCATAAGCTGTTTATCCGATTAACTTAACAATATAATCAATACAGAACAAATGCGCAGGCAATAATAATAATCTCATGAACAATAGCACTTGGAATGAAGCAATATAAATATCCAAATACAATAATAATCCAACATCTGGAAACAAATAGCAATATTCGGGACATAAGCCCAAAACAATAATAATCTAATCACAAATAGATAATAAGTCTCAATACATTAAGTTTGGTAAAATAATAAGCAACTAGTAAGCATTAAGTCTTCAGAATCTTTGTTCTCCCATTCCAGCAGGAAATTCTCTTTCATTACCTGTAAAAACTTCATCTAAAAAAAGGAGAAAAATTGTTCTTAGAGTAAGTCATAGACAGCAAGTAGAGAAAGCAGGGAACAATGGAATAACGGTATAACAATGAAATCAATGGATCAATAGGAATCAATAACATGGGACAATCATGATAATCGATGCAATGGCTATAAACAATAATGCAATATTCGGTAATGGTAATCAGTGATCAATAACGGTAATACTTAGCTAATATTCGATATCAATAGGAACAATGATGAACAATATGCAGTGTCGGTGTTGTGTCAATCCTTAAGTCTATTAATCATTTTAATCCTAACTAATGTAGCACTTCATGCGTCCCATCTATTTACCACATGGTTGTTACATACAAAAAATTTGCGTTTAGACTTAGTGGTGGGCTTTATAGTTCATGTACTCGGCATGATAACAATGTTCCATCCATAACGGTAATTTATCAGTAAGATGCTACAAGATCACAAGATCACAAGATCACAAGATAATGGTATAGGGAACCAAGAGCCCCTTATCCGAGTACAGTTTCTATATTTTCCACTACTTGAGTCAACCCTTAAACCCCGGCTTGTTAATTATTTTTATCAATACAACAGTACAATACAATATGCAATCTAGAGATATTAAATGGACAATAATATCAATAGGAGAACAATAGGACGATAACTTAGATAGAAAAATTAGAATGATGATAATGAGACACCAGGATCATGCAATGCAGCACACATACGTTCATTCATGCAATACTACGATATATAAATAATTAATTCATTAAAACTGAACTATGAAATTCTGGACAGCAAAAGCAGTTTGTACAAAAATGCAGTTTCCTGCTGACTCAAAAATAAAAAGTTGAATCCGTCGGAAATTCTAGAAACTAGACTTCCACACGGTTCCAACGCATATTTAAAGTTCAAATTCCGACAACAGTAGCTAGGTCAAACACAATGTTCTTTATAGCTTTCATGTTCATGGAGAATTTTCATATCATGTTATTTTATTTTTAGAATCAGCAAAAACTTAATAATAAATTCCATTAAAAATATTTTCTACACTCCTAATCATGATTACTAACAATCTGAAAATTATTAGAGTAAAATTTTATCATTTGATCAGCCTTTTTACTGTTTAAGCATGCAAGATACGAGAATCTGGAAATCTGAAACGTAAAACACAGCTGTAGTAAAATAGGCATAACTTTGGCTACACAACTCAGAATTCAAAATTTCAAGATAATCTGAAAATTAGAAAGATAAGGTTACAATTCTCATTCAGAAAGTATTTCATTTTAAGATATTTTACTGGTTCGAAAATAGCAGTTAACATTCAGGTCAGCAAGCATATACAGAATTTTGGGTAGTTTTCTTGAAAAATAAATGAATTAGACTATATGGGTATCAATTCTTTAGTCAATAAATTTGTAATCAGCATGATGGGTGTCAAAACATGATAAATAAAACTAGAACACGCTTATACATCAATTTATCATCATTCGATCAAACAAAATACAACCTAGCAATTGTCTCTACAATAATTTATTTGTGTGACGATTATATGAACAGCCCTATTATCAATTCTATATGCACTCATGAAAGATTCAAATTTTAGAGTCAAAAGTGGTACGATATCAAGAATATTGGAGTTAGCTCGTGTAAACCCTCAATGGACCCAACGAAGAGATGAACAATGGATAATACGATAAACAAGGGATCTACTTGAAAGAGTTCAACAAAAATTGAATTTGATACAATTAACAATTCAAGTGGATGGTGACTTGCCTGTTAGACGGTAAAAACAAATACCAAAAATAATAGGATGAGGATCCCGGAGCAACGAACCCACGAACCAACACAATTAATACATGCACAAAAGGGGAACAAAGCATCAACAGCAAAAATAAAGACAAAGGTAGCAGCAAAGAGACAGCATCAGCTACAGTGGGAAGGAGAGAGAGGGGCTGAGCGGCCGCGGGACATCGACGTCGTCGATGAGGTGCGACGACGGGCTGGGCAACGACGTCGGGGTGGGTCAACGGCGGCGTCGACGGAGACAAGAGAAGGGGGTATCGGGATTTGGGGTTTTGATTGCCGAGCGAAACGAAAGAGGAGAAGGAGGATAGGGGGTTGGCTGGCGGCGTTAGGAGGTGCGGAGCCGGATAGAGTGGCAATGGGGTAGAGGTCGTCAGAAGGTGGGGGGGCACCGGAGATGATGAATGGAGAAAAGGGGTTCGGCGCTGTAGCTAATGTCGAGGAAAGCGGAAGAGGACTCAGGGGGTGGGGTTATGGGCATCGACGGTGAGGCGACGCACTAAGTTGGTGGTCGCCAGAGTGAGGTGGTCACGCCGAAGAAGACGATCGGTAGTTGCTGGGGGTTTTTGGCGGGAAAAAATCCAGCGGAAAAGAGAGAACGGAGGAGAGAGGAGAGAGGAGAGAGAATACGGCTAGGGTTTCGAAATTGTGCAATTTTTAGGGTTTGCAGTAAGGTTGTATTTATAGGATACAATTGGGGTGTTTGGTTAGTGGTTTAGGATCCAATAAGAGTGGTTTTAGGCCAAGAACAATCGAAATTGGGTTTTAGGGTTCAATTAGAGATAAATTAAAATCATTAGGGTTGAATTAAAAATACACATAATAAAAAAAAAGAAAACTAGGATTAACAAGAAAATAATTCACCAAGAAGATCAAAGAGTTTCATGAACAAGAATTTAGATCCAAATAAATAAATAAATAATACAATTAAGAAGAATATAAATTGGCTTGAAAATGAATTGGAATTCGCTACAAAAATTAGATCAAGTACGAAAATAAAATAATTCGATAAATGAAAATTAATTGAATAATCAAGAAATAACAATTAATAATCATAATCATAATAGTAATAAATTATACAATAAAATAGTACTTAGGTTTAACAATTTTATTAAAATAATCCAATAACAATAATATACTAGATTTTAGGCTCAAATATAAATAGTCGATCGATAAAAAAAATGGGAAGTAAGATCAAAACACATCATTATTCGAAATGAATAAAATTTTCGATTAGAAAACACTTTAATAAAATATTCGAAACAATTTAGCACAAAATAACTATATAAAAATCAAATTGCAAAAAATACACGAAAAATACTTATTGTCGGGAATGGGAGTTACAACATTTGTTGGTAGATACGGGAAGCAAGAACATAATACATGCATTCAAGCGGGAAAGCATTCAGATTTGATGAATGTCATGAATTACTCAAGGATTTGCCAAAATTTTCTTTACGTACCACACATGTGTTCGAATATGGCCCGAGTTCTCAATCATCTGATGGTGGTAGCAGTCAATGTGTGCCCATGAATGTTGACTTTGAATTGGATGTACCGCATGGCCTTGATTCTTCTACACCCTTCTCCCGGCCACCTGGTCAAAAAGCGGAAAAAAGAAAGAGAAAAAATAAGCGAATGCTTCTGATTCGGCTATGCTTGAAGAGACCAGAAATTTTAACTCTTTCTATAAAGAGACGAAAGAACGTAGGATACAGGCAACAGAAATGAAACTTGCAATGAAAAAAAAGGATCAGGAAATGACAGAGCGAATGGAGGAAGATCGGATAATGGGTATGGACTTGAGTCACTATTCTGATGATCAACATTATTATTTCAGTTGTAGACAACGAAAAATAATGCAAAAAAGAGGTTACAGTAGGGATTGACATGTACTTCTAGGTTTGTCATGTTGGAGTTACATCCCAGTAACATGAATTGTACCCTTATCATTATTAGATTCCTATTTACCATCTAGAACTGTCTTTATTTGAAATGTATCCTTTTCATTATTACATTCCTATGTACTGTATGCTTCTTTTTAAATATATTGTATTGTATTGTATCTTTTTAATTGAATTGTATCTTTCCAATTGTACACTGGATTATAAACATTTGCATTACAAAGGAGGATAATATTGCATTACATGTTTAACAAAACATCAATATGACAACATTATGTTCAAACTTTTAAGATTATGAACGGATACGAGTACATCAATAAAACTTCTTTCGTTCAAACTTCAGACTAAATATTAAGACTAAATAAAACAGACTTCAGACTAATTAAGAATATGATCGTGTCTTCCTTTCTTAATCGGCATCCCCATATTCGTTCCAAATATGGTCAACTAAATCTTGTCGCACTAGATGATGTTTCTATTGATCATGTAAAACAACATTGCGTGCCATTTGAGCTGTATGTTCACTTGGAGAAATATAATAGGTATTACGGCTATAGTTGAAGAACTTTATTCGTAGTCATAATCATTTAGTACTTCTTCCCGTTCGTCCTCGACAATCATATTATGTAACTTGTAACTTGTTCGTTATTCTCTTTTCGTCAGATTCATTGTCTCTCAGGCAAGTAACTTGTATAAATTCTGTTTGCATATACAAGTACTAAATATTGCCTGTAATGTAGTTGTTTCAAGATTCATTCTCATGAAAAACCCTTGTTAGATCTTGTCTCTAATTGTTGATCCATCCGTAGTCGTCTTTGGTTACACATACGACATGAAATAACCCAGAAATAATTAATTCTTGTTGCATATATGTATGTTGTTCGTGATCCATGATGTGTTGTATGATCTTGTATGCATTATGTGTTAGTCGTAGTATATCTTGTTGTAGACTTGTTAAATACCTCTTACGATGTTGCTTGGACATCTATTATACCATGCTTGTGTTTTGTTTTGATTTGGATTTGTTGCACATGAACTAGTCGATTTAATGCATAAGAGGATTTTTGTTTTTGCGGTTGTCCCGTTTTTGTTCACTAGTTTAGACCCTATTAAGGTCAGTCAATCAAACTTATTTGTGAATATGAATCGTAGATATCGCTGTCTATTTTCCAGAATTTCTGAATGATCTCAATTTCGATTTGTGAGTTGCAAGTTATTATTGTTTTACTACAGATGTGTAGAAAATTCAAGATTTAGTTTTATATGAATTCTGTAGAGTTATTTATTTTCAAAACTGATGTTAAACATAAAATTTGGATCTAATATTTTGCTGAGTATAACTAGACTTGATTGGGATTAACCCCAATTTTTTGTGGATTTATTTGATGACATCTAAAAACTATTCTATGCTTGCAAACAACTACTATACTCCCAGAATTTTCATGATGTTCTGTAAAGAACCTTAATTTCAACCTGATTCGAGTTGTGTTGGTAAAAACATTGTAAATATAAAATGTAGCCTACTGTATCTATTTTATCACCCTTTTGACGGATCTGGATTTCGATTTGTATTTTGTAATCTATCGCTGTTTTAGTACTGCTGTGTTTAAGATTTTAGATTTGCAAATTCGTTGTATCTTGCTGTCTTCTGGTTTTATTTGACTATACTATCCATATTGGAATATTATAAAATTATACTTGCTGATACTAGACACACTAGGGAATATCCCAGATTTTTCTCATATTTTATCAGTAAGTTTTTATACCAATTTTCTGTTCATGAATACAACCTTGTAATTTCTTGCTGAACACATTTTCTGTATATAATTCCGTTTTGATTTATGTTTATGTAATTATTATATGACTTATATATATGTGCTGGATTCGACCGAGAGTCTATTTTCTAGATTTTCTGACGGATCCAGAGTTGCATGTCCGTGGCAACGGGAATCTCATATTTGGTACTGTAGTGTCTTGCTGTCCAGAACTGAAAATTTCGTTGCCCTAGCCTTTTATGAGTTGTCTGCCACCTGTGCATGTTTATATCTGACCTGAACCTATCCCTTGTTCATACCATGTTATTCTTGCCCTGTTTTGTGCACGTATATGCCCGTTTGTTAATAATAATAAGAATAAACCGAGGTTTAAGGGAAAGATCCAGCAGTGGACAATATAGGAGCATGTACTCGGAAGGGGACCCGTGCTTCCCGTGTGACTTGTTTACCGACCAAGTTACCGACTAAGTTACCGACCAAGTTAGTTACATATTACCGATCAAGTATACCGATCAAGTTTACCGACCAAGTTAATTACATGTTACCGATCAAGTTTACCGACCAAGTTTTGTAGTCCTGTGAAAACTCGAGTCCATGACCTATAGGAATCCACTACGAAATCTAAACGCAAACTTGTTTGAATGTAGCAACCATGTGGTAAATAGATAGGTCGCATGAAGTACTACCTAGATAGAATTAAATACAAGACTTGACATAATATGACACCTGTTACATGCTTACCTGTACATGCTACCTGACACCTGTTTACTTGTTTACCTGCTCGCATGATACTTGACATCTGTTACATGTTACCTGTACCTTGTTAGCATATCATGTTACTTGATTTTGTTTCCTGATTTATGTTAGTCATTCTGTTTTGTTGTCATATCTATTCCATGCTATGTTTGCTTCCGCTGTTACCCTATATTTGTTTATCTTTTCATGTACTTGTTGCCTGCACTACAAGCAGCCCGTAACTTGCATTGACGGGCATTTTGTTTTTTTTCCTCTTCCTGCAATTTGTTAAATTGCAGACTTTGGTAACCAACTGCCCGATGGAGTAGGTGATCTTAGATTCTAGTTGCTGAAGTTCTCGCTATTATTATTTCATGTTGCTTATTTTGAATAAATGTATTGCTACTTAGATTATTTGTAATGGGCAGTTTGACCCAGGATTTATAACTTGTTCCAGATCTAGTTTATTTGAGATTTATTAAATTTTGTTTCAAGTAGATTCTGTTGGTTATACTAATTTATTCATGCATGCGTGGTTGATTTCTCCTTGTTCATTCTCTATATATTCTTATGAAATGTTGAAAAGATCCTGACAGCTTATGAATGGTGAAAGCCATTCGCTGGACTTGGTCACGTATCCGTATTCCGTATCTCCTTTTTGGGAAGCGGGGCGTGACAGTACAACTCCTCCTACTAAAATAGTAGTGATATTTCAACTCATTAAGAATAAACATTTGCAGGAAGAAAAGAAATGGTTAGTCAATTTCTCAAATATGATTGATCGCTGCGTGTTTCAAACTCAAAAGTTTCTTGACCATGGCTTCTCTTCATTGTACCACCCATGAAAAGGGGCCTGGAAGGTGGAAAGTGTGGGTCGTGTCCCACCATCTCTCAACCAATGCCTCAACAAGCCGCACCGACGACTTCTCCGTATCAATAGTAAAAAAAGGGTCTCAGCCGGCATTGTCGATCAATTGCTTAATTAGAGGAACAGTGCAAACTAGCTTGGAAGCTTTTATCGGACCCTTCTAATTCCCTCTGAATTCAACAAATCCACCGATAGGATGCTCGGTAATTAGCTGATGTATGTGTTGTCAATCACTGACAACTCTGTTCCACTCGAATGGATCGCTATAATTCACAGACGCAATCGATTTGTCTTCACTTCTTTTGTGTGATTGTCTGGACTCGGCGTGATGTCTTGATTTGACTCTCCCAATAAATCTTTTGATTGTCGATGCCATTTTTTACTCCATGGCGAACAAAATTTTAATTTGGAGGGGAAGCAAAAAAATTTGGAGATTAGGAAGAGAATTCGTCTAAACTCGATTGTCTTTGCATTCTGTGAAGTTTCACATAGCATGCTATTTATATGAACCCAAAGTGAACACAAAGGGTAAACATGTCATTTGACATTCAATTAAGTATGGGGAACATAATTACTCAACATGTTGTCCTGTCCAGCAACTGCGGAGCGACGAGGGGATTCGGGCGAAGAAGAGAAGTATCCCCCCACCCCTTTTTTTTACTTGGGATGGTACATGTTGTACCATCTCAAACCAAATTTTTGAAAGAATTCGCGGAATGGAACAACACACGCAAAAAAAAAATTAAATTTGGAGGGACAGGACAACATGTCCCGTCTCATTCGATTTTTTTAGTTATTTTTTTAATCAACATAACACACGATACAACATGTTCTGTCTACTTACTTTTTTGAGAAATTATAGCAAACGGCCACTGCAGACTATCAACCTATTTCCTATTTCTCATTTTTCCATTTTCTCATATTTGAGAAACACCATTGTGGATGTTGTAAGAGTGCAATACACTCCTGCACTGTTTTGTACTGTCCCGTGTGTTCGGGGTTGTTTATTAATCACTTATTAATGAAACAGGGTGGCATTATTCCACCTTTTCCTCAAAAAAAAAAAAAAGAGTGCAATACACGTGTTATATACCCCAAAATAAGTTCAACCAAAAACATCATTCTCCCACTGCCCAAAAGTATAGATAGTACATACACAATTAAGCATCCAACTTTGTGGCATTTAATACTTCAGACATCAAATTATAGAACCAAAGAATGTAATAGTTCGGACATCAACAACTAGAAATGTCACGCCCCGCTTCCCAAAATACGGGAATACGAGCCCGTGACGTAGGCCCAGCGAATAATTTTAATATCATTCATAAGCTGTACCAGTCTCAACTCCACAATACTCAGAAACTTAAATCACAACCACGCAATTAATAACATCACAGAACAATAATTGAATTCAAGAATTTAATACTCCAACATGATAATAATACTGAGAAACAAGTAGTAGTTACGGGTCAAAAGCCCGGGATACAAATCTAAATAAACAAGGGATTACAATGAATGAAGAAGGACATGAAAGGAAATAGTTTATTGTCATGCAGTTGCTCCAATCTAAAAATACTGCTCGCCAACTCCTTCTGGCAATTCCTCAGGTTCACCTGTGGCTGGGTTAACTAAAGAAGAAAAATAAATGTCCTTAGAGCAAGTACGGACAGCAAGTAGTGAAAAGCAGAGAGTAAAGGAGTAAGGTACGTGTAGGAAATATGAATCAAGATCAAATTTGCAAGGGCAATAATGGTACTAATAGCAATGGTCTTTATCAAGTATATATATATGTCAACTATGTCTATTATCAAGTTGTTTCTCCTATCTAGTGCACGTACTACTGCATCCCATACTACAGGTTCGATGCACGCACAACAGTGTTCGTTTTAGACTTCGTGGTGGGATCTACAGAGCGTGTACTCGGTGTCAATAACAATCAATTACCATTTGCAATCAATCAATTTGCAATTTACAATCAATCATTCACAATCAATACTTCTCCTTCCATGTCAATACAATATCAATATAGGCCTTACCGAGTACATTTTCTGAGACTATCCACTACTAGGTCAACCCTTATAAACCCCAGCTTGTTTAGTATTTTATTGTTAATTCATTCATGCTCATGCAAGTGTATATAAGGATGTCAAGGGAACGATAATGATGCAGCAATCTGATACATTACACAATGATAAGCAAGAAGTAATAAATCTGAAGTAGCTGACACAGTTACACTAAAACAGGTATAACTCCTAGACTACAACTCCAAATTCGAACTTCCAGTATGCTACGGACATCTAGACAGACAGGGCTACAAGCTATATTCAGGAACTTTCTTCTAATTCGGACTGTATCTAGGTCAAATATGCTGTTCTTTACGGTTCAGCTGTTCTGGCAGCAACTAGATGTCAATTTCTAAGGAGTGGAAACATGGTATAAATATGTTATAAAAATCTACAAAAATTTGAGGTGAACCCTCAGCATGTGTGTAAGGTTCCTGGTAAATTTCAGAGCATTCTAACACTATTTGCATGGTATTTCACTATCGATTATGTCGATGGCACAATAATTCTGCAGTAAAAGAATGTAGACCAACAGGGACAAAGGATGATAACTCACAGCTCGAGACTCCAAATCAGGATCCGTTGCTTGGGTTAGAAATTAGACTCAATAGGCTAAAACTCTCTTTTATATCCTGTGTGCTAATTCTCAATTTAACAGGGTCGAAACCTCTGTGCTAAACAGTACATGCAACAAGAATTTTATAAAACTATCACGTATATTTTCATTAAAGTGGCAATTAACGTGCTACTATATCATGGAATGTATTACAATGTTATACAACAATTAGATTGTCCATTACTGTGTACAATTCAATTTATGAAGTCATTAATCAATTCACAATTGTCTCATTCAATCAATATATACAATCACCATTCATTTCCTTTGTATACAATCCTATTCATTTTATTTATGTCGATTATGTCTATATAGGCTTAGGTTTGAGTCAATGGACAATTATAAGAGGTCAAGAGTACGTCGGGTTAGCTCGTGTAAACCCTCGATACTCCTAACGGAAGGTACACAAGGCAAAGTTAACGATATTTAAATTGGGACTACTTGCATAAGAGGTCAATTGATCTTGAACTAGAATAAAGAAAAATAGTTCAAGTGGACTTGCCTTTTTCCTTGTAGACGGTTCGATAAATTAATAAGAATAACGGGATCAAAATCCCGGGGAGCAATCCCAAGAGCACGTGTGAAATGCGCGCTAAAATACCAACAGCAACAGCAAACAGTAGAGTTGTTTCCCACACCGGATCGGCAAAATAGGGGACAGCGGATGGGATTCGCTGCGCGCCGAACACGAAACAGCAACAGCACCAAATCAGGATTCGATCTCGTACCAGATCGTCCCAAACACGGGACAGCGACGCAGCGGATTTGAGAGCCCGGAACAGCAAACAGCGAGGGCGACGAATCGCCGTTCATCTTCCACCTCACGACAGCGGAGGAGAGAGAAAGGCAGCGGCGGCCCTGGCGACGTACGGTGGGGCTCGCGACAACCTAGGCAGGCGACGTCGGCGGCGGTATTGGTCGGGAAGCGACGCAACACTCCAGACGGAGAACGATTCGGCGAGGCTCTGTTCTCGTGCTCGAAACAGAGGACGACGGAGCGAGCGGATGGCGGCGGCTCTGGACTGCGACGAAGGCTTCGGTGAGGACGAAAGGCTCTCAGTGAAGTGGAGAGGTGATCGGTGGTGATTGAAGGTGAGGTCGATGGTTTTCAGTGGAACTTCGATTGGGTTCGACGGGAGTGGTTAATGGCGAAGGCGAAGGTGATAGCAATGAGGAAGGGGATGCGGTGGTAATGGAGATAATGATGGTGCCGGTAATGGAGTGGTGGTGTTGGCGGTTGGTTGGTTCGGTGGTGCTCCGATGGCTTCTATGAGTTTGGTGATGGGGTGAAGGTGATATGGCGGAGAGGCTGAGTTGGGTTTTGGTTTTGGGTGAATGTGAGAACAGGGAAGGGGTGAGCGGGAGATTTTGATTGGGTTGTTTGGGGTTTTGAGAAACAGGAGAGGGAGAGAGAACGGGGGAGAGAGTTTGTGTAGTTATGATTTGTGAGAGAGTGGGGGTGATTGTTATAACAGTATGGAAGTATGGAAGAGAAAATAAAGGGGTTTAGAGATACGTGGGATTGAGGGGAGAAATAGTCTGGGTTTTAGTTAGGGGGAATTGGGTTTGGGTGGACCAAGTCTTGGATCCAATATCCAATAAGATATGGGTTGGGCTTGAGTGTAAATGGGCCAAAAATGCAATAATATAATAAGTAAATGGAAACTAGTAAGCCCACAACGTGACAAAGGCCCAGATACAATAATTAGGGAGGAAAATACATCAATAGAAATACAAAAATAATAACCCATACAATCGGGAACAGGGGTTACAAGAAAACATGGGAGTTATGTTAGATCATGATGAGTAATTAGGGTTCTTAAAATCGATAAATGGGAATGTGTTACCTAATAATGAGCAATGCTGATAACAGCAAATGGTTCAGAGTTTATATCTCATAGCCGCATAAGATATTATACCCTGCTTATCAGTGACTGGAATATCATAGGGCACTACCTGTAGACCATCATTTAAATGAGATGGACTTGGTTTGGGTACTGGGCTTTATGCCCACTCGTAAGAGGGCAATACACGTGTTATATACCCCAAAATAAGTTCAACCAAAAACATCATTCTCCCACTGCCCAAAAGTATAGATAGTACATACGCAATTAAGCATCCAACTTTGTGGCATTTAATACTTCAGACATCAAATTATAGAACCAAAGAATATAATAGTTCGGACATCAACAACTAGAAAACATGGGAGTTATGTTAGATCAAGATGAGTAATTACGGTTCTTAAAATCGATAAATGGGAATGTGTTACCTAATAATGAGCAATGCTGGTAAGAGCAAATGGTTCAGAGTTTATATCTCATAGCTGCATAAGATATTATACCCTGCTTATCAGTGACTGGAATATCACAGGGCACTACCTCTAGACCATCATTTAAATGAGATGAACTTGGTTTGGGTACTGGGCTTTATGCCCACTCAACCCAGTCCAACAATTAAACAGATAACACATGCAAAGCACGTGTTGCCCCATAGAACATTATACACAATAATATTCTATTATATTGAGAATATACCTATATATACAACAATCTCCTCCTACATTCTCAATATATTAGGCAATGCCCAGTTAAATCATTGGATCACAAAATAATATAGTTCATAGACTAAATCAATTATAACTCGAATAGTTCAAATGAGACTAAACCAAAATAATCAAATAGTAGAAAGACTATATCAAAACAGAATAGTTCACAATGACTAAACCAACTAGAGAAAACCTATCATAGTTTCAAAATCAACCAAAGCAAATAAACTTCAAGAACAAAATATAAGTTTTAAGCTCATGAACACAAGTGTCTTAAACTCAACAGAAGTTTTACCAAGCAAGTGACAAATTTATTCTCGAGAGAAATAAACCAAAACTATATTCTTGCAAACTGCTTTATGTTTACTCCTCCATTTTGAGCAAATCATTATTCTGAAATCTATGTTGACAGATTCAACTCCTCCATCTTTGCTAGCTTATTGAAAACAAGAATATCAAGAGACACATCTCTAAGAATTCTAGCAAATTTCATAAAGTATCTAGTTCCATTAAAGAACTTAGTACAATTCAACGATAGCTTAGCAAAATGTAACGTAAGCATCACAATCAAGTTTCTTTAACAAAATAAAGGACAAGAACTATTATAGTTCTTTACAAGAACTATACTATGTTTCATATTGGACTGATAGAACAGTCAAATAAATTATGGTTAATTCTGAATCATCAAAATTGAAATGAAACATGATTCCATAAAAGAGATATATCATCAAAATTGGAATAATATAACGACATTCTAAACATTGGAACACATCGACAAGTTTTCACACTTTCTTTTGAAATAATAAGATAATTCTAAGTAAATTATGAAAATATATAGTATCATCAAAATTGGAATGAAATTATATATTAACAGAATTTGCATAGAACTTTTCAAATTATCTAAAGAATGTCAACTGCCTATAATTGATGCTTTAGTTTGAACTTCTCTATGGCTCCAACTGGATTATAAATATCAAAACAACTTGGATGTTAAAGTTTTTGACTCAATGGCTTTTAACTCCATTTCCCCCACATTTTTGATAATTAGATCACTTTCAAGTCTCTTAGCAAGAGCATTAGCCGTACTTGTCGCAATTGCACTTTATCTATGCGAAAGTTCAACTAGGCTTTTTTCTGTCTTAATATACTCCTCTTACTATTATAGAGTGAGTTATGAGTTACAGTGCATTATAGCTTAGAGAATTTACGTTAAACTTCTCAATGGATGATTAGCAATAAGTCATTCAATCCACTCAGCCTATTCCCCTACAGAGGATAACACATAGAGGTCTGATTTCTTGGATGAGAAATGCTTGTTTGCCTTTTAATCTCCATAATTTTTCTGCTTCTCCAAGTGTGAACACATATTCACTAGTTGTCGACTTTCACTAAACTTTGAGTAGCACAAAATAAACTCTTGAGTACCACTTAGGTATCTCATTAGCCTCTTAGAGACACTCAAATATGTATGGGATTATTAGTGAATCTGCAGATCATACCTACCTCAAAGGCTATGTCTATTCTAGTGCAGATCTTTGTATACATGAGACATTCAATTCTTTTAGAATGATCTACCTAACTCATAGTTGCACCATCATTAGGTGTCAACCTTTTTATCATAATTATAAGGTTTTTTAGAACCATTCTTTCAGTCACTATATCCCCACTTTTGAAACACATTATTGATTTGATGAGTTTGACTAAGGGTTATCTCTTGTCAACCAAAACTCGCCCTTATACCTATGGTGTCCACAACATCTAGTTGTTTCATGCTGAATTCTTTGGATAGCACAATTTTAACTCTATTTATAATAGAGAGGTTACTTCCAAGAACAAGCATATCAACAGAACAAGTAAATAATAAATGAAGACAATTATATTTGACCCACCACAGATTTAAAGGCATTTATCTGAACTACTTGATTCAAATCTAAGCTCTTTAAAGTCTGTCAAATTATTTGTGCCCCAGGATTAACACATATTTTTAAAACATACAATAATTTTACCAATTTGTAAATCTAGTTCACCAAACATATTAGTGCAAGCTTTTCAGTACAAAATTTTTCAGTACAAAACTGTTTAAACATCTTTCATGAATAACAAGATTTTAAATAGATGTAAGAGCAAGAAGAATACTTATTGTAGCAATATGACAGACATGTGAGTAGACTTCAAACAAATCTTCCCCACTTATCTCAGTCAATCCTTTAGCTGCTAAAATTGCATAAAAATTTCTACTGAACATTTCAAAACTAAGCTTTTTCTACAAAACCCCACTTACTTACTATAGTTTTAGCCCCTTTCGGCAAATCAACTAATTTAAAGTATTATTGTACAATCAACAAATTCATTTCATTAACTACTAAAGACTCTTCTTGGTTCATTTGTCATTGAAGTTTTAAGTGTCAGTAAGGATGGTTCTTGATTCCAACTGTGAATCATTTCCCATGTTTGTAGGACTAGATAATTTCATACATTTATCATTGATGAACACATCCTCAAAGAACTATACAAGTCTAAATTCTTTTAACACAAATTAGATAGATTCAATATTTGTCCATAGAACTATATTCTGTACTTTCTAAGCACACACAAATATTTGTTATAGGCCATACTTTAGGCCTTTTAGGGTCATGTACTTTAACAAATGTATCACACCACATGTTTTCACTTTAACAAAATTATTTGTGTTTCTATCCTATAGTGTACAAGGTGTAAATAATTTAGAGTGCGGTAACAAATTAAAAATATGATTGATAATATAACATCACTCATAATTACACAAAGTCAAACTAACAGTCAGAATTTAACATTTCTCTGAGTGTTTGATTCTAACTTTATCAATACTGTTTGACAATGGTAATTAGCGTACACTAGAGATTATGCCAAATGCAAATTACTCTAAAATTGTTAAAGCATATTCACTACTTCTATCAAATCTGAAATATTTTGATCTTAGCATTTAACTAGATTTTAATTCATCAAAGTAGCAAGTGCTACATCCTCTATATATATATGACAAATATTCAATAATCATCCCTAATAGTAACTAAATACTTCTGACTAATCATTATCTTATCTAGTCACAAAGCTACTGAGATCACAAATATCTGAATGTGTTGACTCAAGAAATTGTATACTTCTAGAAACCATACTAAATGGTATTCTAGTGATCATAAACTGAGTACAAATTTTACAATTGTCATATTTAATGAGGTGTCATTTAGCAGAATTATAAGTTTGAACAAGAAAAACAATTTAACATAAAATTCACATGTCCTAGCCTATTATGCCGTATTCATGGACTACACAAATTAGAACTACTATTGTCAATTGCTTCGTTTGTTAAACTCAACTTACATATGTCATTAATTTTTCAAGCACATTATAAACTATTAATAATATGTGTTAATACAAAATTACTCTACTACATTTTACAAAAATGTTTACTTTCTCTCGTGATTCTAACAATTTCTAATTGCTCGAACACATTGAGCGAAAAGTGCATTTCTTTATACGTTCTTCATCATCTGCGAAACGCTAAACGAGATAATGACTAACATGTTGTAACTCAACTTTGTACACACAGTACAACGAACGAGAAAGAACAAAACGTAACTAATGAAGTCATATGATGCATTAAATGATGCTTTCTCCTAAGTTACAGACGGCTATTATACATCTTATACATCAATATTTATTAGAGGAGCAAACATACAATCTCACACAAACTGCAATGATGGATTTAGCCAATATGTCTATACATATGACAAAGCACACTAAACAATTTAAAGCATGCTAGTTTCAAAAATGAGAATAATTATGATCTAAAACTCCCAATCATGTGATCAAACGCACAAAACGTTAACACATTCATCACATAAAAATACTAAGAAAGATTAGAGTATATCATACCGACACTTCAAGTTAGAAGTGTTTTTCAAATTCGATAGAGAAGCCTGCGTAGTGCAAACTTATCCTACCATGATGCAAATCCATCGTCTCCAATACACACAATTTGTAAGTAACTTTGAAGTTCCTACATTCGTCAAATTGTTAACTAAACGAATTATCAGCTCTATTTAATTCTAAGAACAATTTAATTGGAGATACAACTTTATAATAAAAACTAATAATTAACTTATTAAAATAATATTTGATCTTTAGCACATAGCCAAAACAGTTATTCAAACTTGTATTTAAATAAACAATGGTTAACACGGTTTTGAACTTTAGCACTTGGCAACAACAAATAATAAGGTGTATATGTAGGTAAAGAACTTATCTTTAATTTAGATATGATCCAGTCCAATCATAGTTGCATCTAGTCAAAACAACATCCTCCAAAAAATTATCCACATCTCATATTGTGCTTTTCTTCTTCAAATTGTTAAATTCAGAAATATCGAACGTCTCTAGTTTCGGAATCTTGTATGCTCAATTCAGTTTTTCCATCTTAAGGAATAAACAGTAAATTCTAAAATCTATAGGGTTTTTCTGAAAAATTACTACTAGTGTAATTTCAGTAAAATGAATGGTTTTTTTGTAAAACTGTGTAATAAACAATAAAACAGAAATTTAATTAAATAGAGTAGCACATATTTTAAAGTTTAGATTGGACCGGATCTTGATGAAGATCAAGAAAGGATTAATCTGAATCGGAAGTACACTGCTTAGATCCAGTCTTCTCCCCAAACACAGAACACCAACTAAACACCCCACATCTCATATTGTGCTTTTCTTCTTCAAATTGTTAAATTCAGAAATATCAAACGTCTCTAGTTTCGGAATCTTGTATGCTCAATTCAGTTTTTCCATCGTAAGGAATAAACAGTAAATTCTAAAATCTATAGGGTTTTTCTGAATAATTACTACTAGCGTAATTTCAGTAAAATGAATGATTTTTCTGTAAAACTGTGTGATAAACAATAAAACAGAAATTTAATTAAATAGAGTAGCACATATCTTAAAGTTTAGAGTGGACCGAATCTTGATGAAGATCAAGAAGTAGTGGAGGGTTAATCTGAATCGGAAGTACACTGCTTAGATCCAGTCTTCTCCCCAAACACGGAACACCAACTAAACACCCAAACAAAAGTCTGGATCTGATCAATCCCAATAGCTCCGAGGATATGATCCCGAACGCCGAACACGCAACACACAAATCTCAACCAATGAGATACTTGTATTTTGGTCAGATCTGAGTCAACCTAAACACCGTTGATCCCCTCTCATCCCCTCTCTAACCCAAACACGGGACACCATAAGCCACCAATGAGGGATTCGGATCTGAGTAGATTTCATCTCCCGATCACTGTGTGTTCGGGAATAGGAGAAGGTCTTAGCAGTGTGACGGCTGGGGGTGGCCACGGCGGTGGCTTGCGGCAGCGCCAGCTCAAGCGACGATAGCAGCAGTGGGTTTCGTCGCCGGCGATGGTGGTGGCTATGGCGGCGATTTGCGACGACGACGTCGACGAGGAGATCCAGATGAACGGTCAAGTACGACTCTCTTAATCTCAAAATCAATTATAATATCTGAAGATTGTTAGATCAAGATGAGTAATTAGGGTTAGGGTTTATATCTCATAGCCGCTTAAGATATTATACTCTGCTTATCAGTGATCGGAATATCACATGGCACTACCTCTAGACAAGCATTTAAATGAGATGAACTGGATTTAGGGTACTGGGCTTTATGCCCACTCAACCCGGTCCAACAATTAATCAGATAACACGTGTTGTCCCATAGAACATTATACGCAATTATATTATATTATATCGAGAATATACGTATATATCCAACGAGTTATGTACCTTGGCAGACGACAAGACAACATCGGATTCCTGAGATATCCTTCCACACTGCGGAAAGAAAGAGAATCCACAAAGGACACTACTGTTCCATTCTACCAAGCTCTCATACTCATGGAATGGGTGCACAATTATGAAAGAGTCTGTTAAGATATCTACTGAAAGGGCTTATGATAATCTGTAAGGGGCTCTTCATATAATATGAGATCACGGGAAGTTTACACTGGGGAGCGCACATCTAATAGATGGGCTTTAATCACAAATGAAGAAACGCAACGGGGAGGATGGTGATTAGTGTTCTGTTGGGCCTCTGATTTATTTGATGCTGATGGGAAATTCAATTTGCAAGTGAAATTTTAAGAATTTTCAAAGCAGAACGGACATGGCAATCATGAAGGATGAAGATCGGCGGTGAAAGTTGTAAATGGTGATATGGAGAAGGTTTGGGGTTACAGCAATTGTTGTGTTCTGGCCACGGCAAATGAGATTTGTGATAATTATATTCAATAAACAAGAAGGTTGTAATATTTCAATATAAAATCAAGAGCAATGATTCTCAAACCAACAGAAACCTCACTGAGAATTGCTCGATTTACTCCAAGAGTAGAAACACCTGCACCTGCCTGTAACTAAAAACACCTGAACTTAATAGTATCAAACAAATCACTTTGGAATTATAGTCTGCCACACAGTGAGACCAGCTCTAAGTATCATGTTTAAAAGTCTATTTCTTAGACATCAAAGTTTTCACATTGTAAGACACAATACACTGTTAAAGTCCAAGTTTACCTTCGCATCCCAATGTCAGCAATCAAACCATTAACTTTACAGACAAATTCACAACAAATCCTACACTAGCATGTTTTCCCTTAGCAGGTTAGTATTTTGTGAACTCCATCTGTACAACTTAAGTAATATCATCTCCTACTTCACATATCCATGTTGTGGAACAGTTCATCGTCTTCATCATCCCGATCAGACTCCCCATCACTGCTGAAACTATATGGCGCCACGTTGCTGCTCAAAACCAGATTGATTATATGTTGCTCTTATATTGATTATAATTACTTTAGAGTAACTATTATATATGATTATTAGTTTTAAAAGAGATACAGTCATGAAACCCCCAAAGTTTGGCCCCAAAACTAAGAAACCCCCGTCGTTAACTTTCACTCAATTAGCACTCTGTCAACTTTAACATGTCTGGGGCTAAATCCTAATATGAAATACGAAAATACCCTCCCTTCTAAATACTCTAATCTGGAATCTTTGGGTAAAAAGCAAGGTATTTTAGTAATCTCATATCAAGGATTTAACCCCATAAATTTGAAAGTTGACGGTGTGAATGGAAGTTAATGGTTGGGGGTTTCTTATGTTAGGGGGTTTCATGACTTTACTCCATTTAAAGATGATGAAAGTTTAAGAAACTACATACATTTCTGGTAATCACTAACAACTAAATACGACTTCTTTTCATGCCAATTGGATTATTTTTGCTAATTTAGTTCTAACGTTAAGCAGAAATGATGGCGGTATATGGAAAAACAGGAATGTTCCTTGTAAGAAAATAATAAAATTATGAATAAATTAATAAAGTAGTAGATTAGAAAATAATAATAATAATAAATTAGAATTAGCATTATACCCATATTTGTTTACTATTAACAAGGTTTCTGGCCAGAAATTTACTTTATCTTCGAATATTCCCAAACCCGTCATTACATTGTAGTGGAGATTATGTCAAGTAATAACAGAAACTAACCTTAAACAGCAGCATTGAAAGCTCAAAACACGCTTAAGCTTCCTATTGTAGAAGAGGAAGATGAAGGACCATCTGCAAGGTAACAACTTTTGATGTTCATCTAAAATTTCAAGATTTTGGTATAGCAATAAATTAGAGTGGAGAAAACCAGTAATACATACATGGCTCCTTGATCAAACAAAGGGTCTACATCAAAATCCGGGTTGTAGCTGTATATTTCACATTCTCCTAGTTTCATAACCTGCAGTTAAGAAAGAATATTAATGACTGAAAATGATTTGTTTTTGAAGCTAGAAGAAGTGATCGAAATGCTCACCTCATTGATAGCATCTGAAATGCTTTGCAGAAGAGAACTGCCCCCGGTTGACACAGCCCATTCCTGGAGCTCAAAACATTTCTCACCAGTAAGTCATGGCAGTATGACAAAGTTGCGGACTTAAAACACACAACCGCAAACAGAAATTGCTGTCGTAGCTCCACTTGAACAATGGAAACCAAATGGCTATGGCCTTCTTTTTTTTTAAAACAATGGAAACCAAATCTGAAGAACAATGAAAACCTTTTATCTCAATACTTGGGTAATTGGGTATCAGACAGTCAACTATGTTAAATACGTATACATATGTAGTAGAGTGCAGTTTTAGTCCCACATTGGGTAGAACTTGTTTTCCTTTCTTTTGTACTTGTATACATATTTGGCTAAATGCCTCAATAAATTCACATTATTATTCTCCCAAGTATATATCTCTGAATCTTAAATGGAATCAGAGAATTAAACTGATCCATATTAATCTCTCAATACAACTCTAATCTTAGCCTTAAATAAACCTATCTCCCTCCTAACATTCGCACATCCACTCTGCACAATGCTGTCGATCCGCTCCAGCATTTTCTCGGTTACATCTCAGATCTGGATCTCCTCCCAATTACAACTTCACTGTAACCCTCACAATCTCCTGCATCATTTTGAACCCAAATCTAAGCACCTCACCACTCTGACTCCGGCAATCCCGACTCCGCTGAACTCCTCGCTCTTGGCATGTTGAAGAAGAAGAAGAGTCAAAATTGTTTGGTTAAGTTGCGTCACAAATCAACCAACTTCAGATCTGAACTTCCCCCATTATTATCCAACTCATCTCCATCTCACTACGTCAGAACCCAAGTCACCAAATCTCCAAAGGCTTTTTTTGTCATCTCCAAATACCAAACATCAAACACTTGGTTTGAGTAAACCTCTTTTTCAAATTATTGGGAAAATTTCAAGATAGTACCCCGGTTGACTAAAGCTTTTCATTTGGATGGTGACATCTCCTCCAATTTGAGAACAACTTCAAATCTGCTTGAGAAACTTTCATTATTCCCTTGGATAATTTTTGCCAGACCCTAGTTTTATCAAATAATTTGTTTTTGCTGAAGACACCATGACAACTTATATTCAACACAACCAACAACTTATTGGTATGCTCGCACCTTCCTCCGGTCCATCTACCTTAACTGCTTATTCTGCCTTATGGATATTAATTTCTTGTGCTACAAATCACTTGACATATACTGCCACACACCTTATAAATACCAAACCATTACGACACACCACTACCATTCGTATTGCTGATGGTACACACTTGCCCATGACCTCGATGGTACACACTTGCCCATGACCTCTACTGGTCATCTCCTTGACTCCCCATTTTTCTCTCCCTCGTGTTCATCATGTTGCCAATGTTGCCCTAAACATATTTTCTGAATCTCAATTGACTAATATGAACTACATAGTTACCTTTGACTCTTCATCTTGTGTTGTGCAAGATTCACATACAAGGATGAAGGTTGGCATTGGGGCATAGAAAAGACTACATTTATAACATGGATAAGCTCTCTCAACCAGTACCTATTGTTATTGTTATTGTTATTGTTATGTGTCCTGTCACTACTACACCTTCTCCTTGTCACATTTGGCATCGTCGTCTAGGTCATTTATCCTTACCTCGTTTGCGTTTTTTTTCCAGAAGTGATTCTTTAGAAGATATCTCTACAAATTCTGTCACCTGGTATTTGCTGCAAATTGACAAAACAATTGACCTCTCTTTTTCCTTCTAGTGAGCATATTTCATCTTCTCCATTTGAACTCATTCATTCTGACATTTGGGGATCTTCTCCTCATTTATCTCGTGGTGGAAATAGATATTATATGATTTTCATAGATGATTTTTTCTCGTTTCACCTGGATCTACTCTCTCAAACAGAAATCTGATGTCTATGATTGTCATATCAATTTTACTACTATGATTGCTACTTAGTTTACCTCCACCATTGAAACATTCCGCTCTGGGGGGGAGGGGAATACATCTCACGTCGATTTTGAAATTTCCTTGCCTTTCAAAGCATTCTACCTCAACTATCTTTCCCTCATGAACATCAATGGGATGGTATTGCTGAAAGACGTCATTGCCACATTCTTAAAACCACTAGATCTCTGATTCTATCTGCCTCTGTTCCTATCAAATTTTGGGCTGAGGCTTTCTTACTAGTATTTACATCCTCAATCATACACCCTCTTCCATTCTTCAAGGTCTAACTCTATATCAAAGGATTTACAATACTTCTCCTCACTATACCAACATGCGAGTGTTTGGTTGTACGTGTTTGTTCTCATTCCTCCACCCCAAACGCACCGAACACTCTCCTCGGTTAGCTATGTGTGTTTTCTTAGAATATAGTCTTGAACATAAAGACTATCAATGTTATGATCCTATTGCTCATCGTCTTCACATTTTTCCACATGTGACCTTTTTTGAGCACCTTCCTTACATGTTCTTCCCTCTCCACCTGTTCCTAAGCAATGTTCTAAAAGATGCTAGGCGGTAGTCGGGCGGCCGATGGGAGCCTAGTGCCTAGACCTTGTAAGCGGGGCCTAGGCGGCTAGGCGCTAAGCATTTTTTATTTATTTATTTATTTATTTTATTTTAGTTTATTGTTGCCCCAATTTATCTTTTGGTTTTGTTTTGTTGTTCCACCATGCATTATCATGCCCTTTATTGCTCCGCATTCTTACACTTGATTTTTTTTCCTTGCTATTGCAAGATGAGCTTTAGATAGTCTAAAAGACACAATTGCATCAAGGTGTTGGTTATGGTAACAGATTTTGTTAGAGAAATTATTTGTCAGGATAAGGTATTGTTTCCCATCAGAATTTTTAATATCTTAATTAGATGTATCGAAAAAATAAACTATTATACTAGTCCTAGTCTCTCTTTTGAAATATACAGTGACTTATCTTTTCATAATCAAAAGCATTGGTAGATTTGATATCTTGGAGGTAAACAGTGTTGTACTAGTGGTGTTTAGTGAACTCCAACATACAATTTGTAATGTTGGGTTGTGTGTTCTATGAAAACAAATTTGGGGAAAAAAGAAGTCATCTCTTCCTAATCTGATGATTGACTAAATATGTAGTAGCTATAAAAGTATATATAATTTTGAATATAGAAAGACTGCTGTCATCCAGTTTCATTGATAAGTTGATATCGGAACAATAACGCTAAATCATCAAAATGAAAAACCAGACCACACATACTACTACAAGTAAAATGCACCACCCATCATCTATTATTACAACTACTACTACTACTATGAACCAAGTCTAACTCCTTCTAGACCCGGAAAATTATTTTAAACGGGTCCGGATTGGATCAGATCGGATTAAGCTCTATTTTATGATCCGGGTTCGCCTAAGCCGCCCAGATCCACCTAGGCCGCCCAGACCCTCCTAGACCTGCCCAATAGGCCAAACCGATTTTTTCAAACGCCTAGGACCTAGGCGAGTCGCCTAAAAACTGCCTAGCGCTTAGGCGGCCGCCTAGACCGATTTTCAGAACAATGTTCCTAAGTCAGTTCCTACTAAAATCGATGTTATGTTTCTAGATATTTTTGAGATTCCACCAACTTTTTTCTCAACCGATGCTCCTAACCTTTCCTCTCCGTCTGAGACAATCACACAGCCTAGTCATGATACAGAGAGCTCTCCATCCATTTCTGAAGGGGTATCTCTGCCTTCACCACATGTGGATCCGACTCCTCGTTATCCTACTAGAAAACATCGCCCACCCGCCAAATATCATGATCCAAATTTTACCATTGTTGCTTTTCAAGCTTTTCTACAGCAACTTCCAAGTTATCATGTGCCAAAAACTCTTCATGAGGTAGCTACACATCCAGAATGACAGTTTGCTATGGCAGATGAATTACAGGCATTACAACATGCTCAAACTTGAGATCTGTCCCTTACCTCCTAGGAACAGAGTTGCAAGTGGATCTATAACATTAAAACCCGTGCAAATGGTTCTATTGAACAATATAAAGCTCCTCCGGTTGGCCGTGGTTTTACTCAGGAGTATGGCATTGATTGTGATATTTTTGCCCCTGTTGCTAAGATGACCATTGTTCGCACTCTTAACGTTGTTGCGACTGCTCACTGATAGCCGTTATTTCAGATGGATGTGAAGAACGTCTTTCTTCATGGGTTCATACATGATACATCCACCCGATCTTTCTCTTCCCTTTGGTCATGTTTGCTAGATGCATTGTGCTCTCTATATGACCTCAAGAAAGCTCCTCGTGTTTGGTTTGCCTTTACTCAAGTTGTTCAAAGTGCTGGTGTTTTTGCTAATACAAATGGTCCTGCAATGTTTATTTCTACTTCAGATGAATATTGCACTATTCTTCTTCTATATGTGGATAATATGATTATTACCGATGATAACAAAGATCACATTACTCGCGTAAAACACCACCTTCATTGTCAGTTTGACATAAAGGATCTTGGCCGCTTCGTTACTTTCTTGGTCTTTAGTTTGATTGTTCAAATCATGGGTATTCTCTATCCCAGTGCAAATTTACTGCGGAGATTCTAAGTCGTGCCGCCCTAGCTGACTGTTGCACTTCTCCTACTCCACTCAGATTGAATGTCAAGTTGCGACTTGATGATGGTGATCCATTACCTAATCTCACTCACTAGTGAGAACTTATTGAGATGCTTGTCTATCTCACGGTCAGTATCCTAGATATTTCACCTGCAGTTCATATTGTGATTTGTGAGCAGATTCGTCTTTGCACCTACGACAATACATTATGCTGCTCCTCTTCGCATACTTCGATATCTCTGTATCACTACCACGAGGTCATTGTTTTCTCCTCTACATCCTCCTTTCTACTTCGAGCATACAGTGATGTTGATTGGGTGGGGGAGGTTACGATTGTCGTTCCACCACTGGATAGTGTTTTTCTCAATGATTGTTTGATTTCTTGAAAGTCGAAGAAACAAGAGGTTGTTTCCCGCTCCAATACCGAGTCTTAAGTATCATGCTATGGCTTCAACTACTACCAAGATAGTTTGGCTACGACGCTTGCTTGCGGACATGAGTGTTCAGATCACAGACTACTCCTATGCATTATGACAAGAATATGACAAGGAGACCATTTCCTTGTCATATACATCTAACAAACACTTAGCCGTCATCTATTTCTTTTCGCCAAACTTCGTTGTTTGATCCACCATGAGTTTGTGTGTGTGTGTGTGTACTTAGCTTTACTCATGGCCATAAGTTCCATCAAATAAAGTTACCTTCGATACTGATAGCTATTTATAGGTGATATTCTTTCTTTCCCTATTTATTTTTATTCTCGCGCCTAGAGAGACTTGGAGCTGTATATCCAGAGTTGGAGAGAGAACAAATTATTAAATGAGAAAGCAAGACAGATGTATATATACAGTAAAGTGCCTAGAGGCCACCTCATGTCTCCTAATATACACTAATAACACCTACACAACATAACTCTAATAACCTACGCAAGATTATCTAATAATAGCCTACGCATTTTAAAATTTTAGCAGACTTTCAAAGAAGATAGATCTTCCTCAAATCCGATACACAAAAGGAAAGAATACAAAGCTAAAAGAATTTAAATGTCATTCCAGCAGTCCTCTGCAAGGAACAGGAGAACAGAGTCTACAACATGTTAAATGCACTGAACATTATCTATAAGCCAAATGATCATGACGAAGTCCAACTGCGTTGAAAAAGTTTATTTCATTTATTTATTGATCACCAAATTAAGGCTAAAATTATAAGTTATAAGAAACTACCCTATACTTTCAGCCTTTTTTTTTTAAACTACCCTAACTATGCCTTATTATGCGTAACCCCCCAAATTTTTTTTATTGGCAGAAAACTACCCCGAATGACGAAACCCCCCTCCCCCTCCACCCACCCCCCCCACCCCACTTTCTTTACTTTTTTAATCTTTTATCTCTTCGTTCTTACCAATCCCCCCCCCCTCCCCCATTCTAACCCGTTCCATCTTCTTCCCCAAATTTCACAAACCCTAATTTCTCCCTGAAACCCAATTTCTTTCACAAACCCGAACAGGTTTGTGAAAGAGATTGGGTTTTATTGGAGAAATTAGGGTTTGTTAAATTTAAGGAAGAATATGAAACGGGTTAGAATGGGGGGAAAAAGAGTGACAAAGAAGAGAGAAAATATATTTTAAAAAGGGTGGAAAAGGGGGGAAATGGACAGAGGGTATTTTCGTCATTCAGGGTGGTTTTACGGGAAAAAAACCTTTAAGGGGTTACACATTATAAAACAAAATTATGGTAACTTTTGTAAAAAAGGCTGAAAGTATAGGGCTGTTTTTTGGTAATTTAGAAAATTAACTCTTACTCAAAGTGCCATTTTTTCATTCAAAAGCTATATTCTCATAGGGGTTTAGAAAAAACAGTAAAATAAGATCCTTCGACGCATGTGCAATACACGTTTCCCCTGCCTGATCATTTTGCCAATCCCATGCATTCATGTGGAATTGGCTCACAATACTTTTGCATTGAAGAAAATGTCACAATTAATAACATCTTAGTTCCCATGCCCATTATTATGCACAAACTTTTAGTTTATGCATACATGAGTGAGAGAGGATAAAACACACATGCCATGAAAAATTAAAAACATGTCCACGCTCCCCTAATTACAACAGTATATAAATTCCAAAATGGCTAGAATTTATAAAAGAAATAAATAATGAAGTCTATTAACTGATTGAAGTCTATTAAATGATTGGCTATAATTTAACAGTGGCACACAGCCACATAAACACAATCCTCTTGGAGTTATGACTAACAGATTTCTTATTCTAACTTTACTAAGAAATCTACAAACATCTGTAGCTAAGCTCTACTATTTTAATGGGGGGGGTTGGTGTATGTAACCAAACAAATCCTAACTTTGTAACCAAACAAACCCGTGCATCACCCGTGAAGGAGGTCTAAGGTTCGAAGCCATACTACGTCAGAAATATTAGATTATATATTTACTAAGACGTGCATCGCACGTGTAAATTACTGGTAACCATTTATTGGAGACATAATTATTGAATGTAATCAATACCTCCAAAAAATACAAAAAATTGCTGGAGGTAATCGTAAAGAGGCTAAAGAGCTCTTCTAGTAGTCAACTAGGCTCTGTTGTTCACAAGGAAAACATATAATATGCTCCTAAATAAGCAATATAATCATCGAAGCATAAAAAGTTAAAAGCTAAAGATAATTTAGAAAAACAAACAAACAAACAAAATTCAGTTCTGAAGTATACCTTAGCTGCTTCGAACAAGTATGTCTCAAATTTCTCCTTGAAAGTGTTCCATTCTTCCTCTTTGAAGAATAGATTGGAATTCACTGCACTGCTCAGTAGGCAGAAAGTGGACATAATAATGTTACATAAAAATCATAAACTACGGTATAATATTGAAATATAAGATCTGAAAGTACTCTGACAAGAACAATTTTAAAGGGAAATGGAGAGACTTGAACTCTCAGCTCATAGAGCAACAGCTTACGCTGTCTGTCAAACCATTTGACAACACTCCCAAGGCATCCAAGAAAGGATATATAATGGGTTGTCATGTCGCCAAAAAAGCTGACATTGACATTACCCGATATCCTTCCTCAAATCAATTCAGTAGATTATAATATTCATATTATAAAAGCAAATACCTGATAATATATCTGGATATATATGACACACCATATGTCAGAAAAGGATATATATTGTGGGCTGCCATGACGCTGAGGAAGCTAACAATGACATCACCCAATATCCTTACCCTGACAAGTTTAAAGACTATTCATATAATAAAAGTAGATACCTGAATTCATAATCTGGAAACAAACGGCAGAGTGTAAGAGTAAGAAAAATCAACGTTTTCCGGCTGGAACAAACAGAAGAAGAAATATGAATTTAATTCAGTCTAAACATGAAGAAAGACATGGTCAAACGATGTTAACAACCAGTTTGAGCACCTTGATCTACTTGCCAAGTAGTCAACCGGAGATGAACCGTCACTCTCGTAAGACTGCCCTAGGTAGTCAAGTATCTGAATCAATATGAAAATAGATTAGTTTATTTGGTCATTTTAGAGTAGCTGTGATCAACCTATACCGAAGATATAATAGATATACAGACTCCACCATAGAAATTGTGGCACTCAGAAGTAGAAAAAGAAGGGTGAGAAGGGGAAAAACAAAGAGAATAATAATATTCAAGCTCGTTGGTCAAAGACTTGGTGTAAAAGATAAAACTAAAGAACATTATCAAAATTGTGAAACGTCCTTGCCAATACACCAACACTCCAAAGTTACGGTGAGGTCACTTATATTCTAACACGCCTCTAAAATGCAGGCACGCATTTCGTGGGACAAAATATGAGTGGTGCACGTATTTTTCTTCTAGTAATTCGCTTTAAGTATGCGCTAGGTGAGATTCAATCCTATGTGAATGTCTTGTGACTCCTGTCCTAACTGTACCAAAACCCCCAAGTTGTTGTGGAAGGTCAAGGGAATTATATTTATGTTCTCACAAAACCGACCAAAACATTCAAATTTTCGAAGATATGATTAAACAACTCATATTAATATTAAAGATAAACCTGGCTTTTTATAGAGATGTAAGATCAACCCGAGAAAACATCATCTTACACCTACATCCTACAATAAATATTTAATGAAACCACAAATGCGATCTCCTCATCCTTCTGTGATAATTGTTGCTTTCAGTAAGAGATAAACACAAACTTATGATGTCAAATTTGTCATAATAGCTTAATAAGAGAACACTTGAATGATGATGCTGATAATAACTTCATATCTTTCCTCTCCATACAGTTATTATCACTTATACAGCACACCACTTCTATCACAGAGCCCTACCTGAGTTGGGAACATGCACCGACAATTCATAGACACAGATATGCGTTCAATATTCACCAACGCATGTCCAACATTTATAGCATAATTTGCATTTGGACATTCTTAGACTTCTCAAAAAGTTCTCGACAAAGAACAATTACAATTAAAGTAAAATTACTTTTGAGTTGAACAATGAAATTACAACAACAACAATTTACAAATTTTTGTATTCACTATGAAATTAGAATTACTTTTATATGGCCTATAGATCTCTCACTTTGGCTAGCTACTCAAAACTATATTGTTAACCATTTGTTTAATTAAATTTATGTATAATTGAGAAATATACTAATAAAATATATATTTTGTATCCTACAATTTACATATTTTGTTCTGTTTCATTCCTGAAACATATTGGTATCGTATCTGTACCCATGCTCATATACCTTCGCTTCTAAGCTTATTACTATTATTGCAAGAAATAGCTAAAGTGATTGCTAATTCCTGGAATTTGCACTACCAAATTAATTGAAAGACTCAGCATAAATTTCACATAAGATCTAACCGCCGCTTCCATCATGTAAAAACTGATACTCCTTGTATCATTCCCAAGAACATAGCACATGTGGATTCAAACGATTCAATACAAGAAGAGATAAGGTTGTGAATACCTCACGCTCCAAGCTGATAGATTGCTTCCGATCTGACCCTTCATTCTTACCTTTACAACACGATTATTGATTAGAAAATTAACAAAGTAAATAAGATATGATTTACATAAAAAAGTTGAATGTAGTTACATGAAAAGACTTCTATTCTCCCTTTAATAGTACTTTCTCCAAGACGCAGATTGCTCAAAAACAGATTTAAGCTGAAAAATGAGAATGTAATAAGGAGACAGTTAGAAAACAAAGAGGCTTTTACATATTCCCCACAAAAATTTTGATGCATCTACATATTCCCTTCATTTTTTGTATTTACATATTCCCCCAATAAATTTGTTTACTATCAGATTAACACCTAAATAATCACAACCTGGAGTAGTTTTTTTCTTTTTTCCGAAACACTTGAAAGATATTAAGGGAGTACATAATACAAAGATTATGTAGATATAAGTAAATACGAAATACATCGATATTTGGGGAGTGTATGAAAAAGAACTAAAAATAAATTCTTAAAGAGAAATTCAAAGCAACCACCAGCCTCAAGCCTGGAATAATATGATCAAAATGATATATTCTGTATCAGGTACCTGTCTATAGCTTTAAAATCTTCCATAATCTTCATGTTGATGAAACCTCTAAGATCTGCAAAATTTTAAAAAGAACAAAAAGAATTTAGCACTCGCACCTTGAATCTGTAAATCGTAACGAGGTATCACGTATAGGGAAACAAAAGGCCAATACACAAACATCCTAACTAGTAGTGCAAACATCCTTTCAACCCTACCATCTGACTACAGAATCAACATACTTACCAACACCAACAATACACAAACAGGTCCTTCTAATTTACAGCCACTACGTCCGCCGAGCAAACCCAAATACAAAACAATAAACGAGTACTAAAAATTTTGAAAGAATAACCCTATTAAGTGATATTTTGTCGGCCTTACATTGTAGCCGCAAATCCAGTGTGAGTAGAGACAGACGATTTTACCTATTTACCAACACAAGTATGTTTTTGTCATTAGTTGCTAAATTAATTCCCCCCAAAGCCAAATAATCACTAAATTTGATGGATGCCAATGTGATTAACCGTTAACTCCTCCAACTCTCTTCCCAAATAAGTAACACAGACAAAACCATGACATATAGAAAGTTTTCAATCACACCAAAATGGTACCCATATATATATAGACAAGCACTCAACTAAGTTGGTTCTAATCAAAGTTAAAATTCTATCATCTAAGAATTCAAGACAAGGACTTCAACAAAATGGGAATACCCATGAACAGATAGGTCACAACATACTAATCCCACTCCCTAAATACCAACAACAACAACAACAAAAAAAAAAAAAATTAACCCTATACCAATTTTCATTTTAATTAGCCTTGGATATTTTAACAACAACAACAAGATCTAGAAACGAACAGTCAGTAATAAATATTAAAGAACTACAATTGTGTGAAAATAATTAAGGAATTAAAAGGGGGAAATTAGTAGATCTATTTTACCTTTTGATTGGAAAGGAAGAAGGATTTTGGGGAGAGGGGGGAGAGAGAACTTGTGGATAGGTTTGAAGTGCCGAATGGATTATTATTATTTATTTATTTATAAATAAATAAAAAAATGAGAATTATTATTTTGCCACGCGTTTGGACCAGCCACGTGGAATCCGCTGGATGGTTCCCCCGAAAAATACGGGCGAGTAAAATTTGTGAATGCTGTTTGGCAAAATATACGGGATTCTGTTGGTCCGAATAAAAGCAGGGTATATTCGATAGCGATTCGGTTTGGTAGAAGATTCTTATATTACGGAATATTACCTTTACCCGTGAGTTATTTTCACGCGTAATGAGCGTACCTTTTTAATGTTGTCACATAAATTTTGTTTTAAGTTCAAAATACTGTAAAACAAAATTTATGTGACAAAATTTAAGTTCAAAATACTGTAGATTTTTAGTAGATATTCGACTCCTCGAAAAAAGCGATTTTCTTCTCCTCCCTCTCAGCCCTCTTCTCTTCCCAGATCCGCCGCTCCGGTGACTCCGTCCCCTTGCTCTCTTCATTAAAAGTGTCTCTTCTGGTGCGATCTTCAAACCCTCTTCGGCGTTTCCTCTTTGGTCTTCTTCGCCACTCCGCCCCCTTTCCCCGCCTCCCCCTATCTCCCTCTTTTAACGCTCCTCGTCTCCCACCCCCGGTCTTCCCTTGTTCGGCGTTTTTTTAGAGGGTTGTTTCTCTGGCGGTCCCTCGATCCGCTGCTCGCTCCTTCCTTTTACTGTTCAGCTCCAGATCCTCGGTGGTCCTCTCCCCCTCTCCTCCCGGGCTCCAGGTGTTTCGCCTCTTCCTCTGCGCTCCCTCCCTCCCGCTTGACGTGCCTCCTCCAGGGTGAGTGTTGTGATCCGTCCAAGCGATTTGCCCCCCTCCCAGATTCCTCTCTCCTCTCCAATCTTCTCCGAGGGTAAGGTGCTTCTCCTCTTGCGTTTTCTTCTCTCCACTGTAAGTACTCTTCACTTTGTCTCTTGTTATTAGCGTATTGTTTCTTTTTTTTTTTTTTTTTTTTTGTTTCTGGTGGTTGGTGGTTGTTCCCCAGCTTGTGGGGATTGGATTGGGTTGTCCTTTGCGCTAACCTTTAGCTTTTTTCCCTGATTGATTTCGTTGTTAGTTTTTGTTTCTTGTTGATTTCGGGTCTGTTTGTTTGTGTTGTTTATGTGCTGTGTTCTCCCTACCTCTTATCTAATTTCTCCTGATCTCCCTCTTTCTACTCTACTCCGCTTTCTTTCGCCTTATTTCTTTTCTCTTCTCGCCTCTTGGATCTCATTCTCAGATCCTCGACTGAGTAGATCTCCTCCTGTGACATTGTCGTCTTCGTCTCTCCTCTCTGCTTGGTCTGCTGTTAGTGGGCTTTTGGTGTTTGGCCCATGGACCTATCTTGGGTCGAAGTTGTTAAAAAGAAGAAATCAAAGCTTCCCTATTCTGGTTTGTTGCGTTCTGGGCCGAAGCCCACGCTTGGATCCGTACCAGTTTTTCCAGATGCTTCCTCCTATAAGCGTTCCCGCTCTCTTCTCTCCTCTAACTCTTCATCTTCCTCCTCTTCTCAAAATTTCTCTCTCCGATCTCCCCCCCACTGTTTCCGGTGTCTTCGCTCAGGACATTTCAAATTCGACTGTAGTGCGAAGATGAAATGCCTATTTTGTCTGAAAGACGGTCACGCCCGTCATCGCTGTTTCTCACTTCAAAAGCTTTTAGGTCTATCTGTTGGGGTACCTATCGCCGAATCTGTTTTGGAAGCTCTTGATTTTCCCTCGCTTCAGAAGAAATTAGCGGAGCTTCCGTCTTCAAGAGCTAAGAAGCCCAAAACTTCTACCCGTTCTCCCCTTCTCCCCACTCCGGCTCCTAGTTCGCGTCTTCAACCCCCATCAGCTCCGTTGCTTCTTAAGCCGATTGCTAGTTCCCCTTCATCAGTTAAGCCTCCTGTGACTCATGTCTTCCTTTCTAATACGGAGCTTTCTGATCGCCTTAAAATTTACAACAATTTTGGGGCCATTTCCTTTTCCGAAGGTTCTATTCCATTCTACACTCTCAACGCCTTTCTATGCAACTTTTGTAACGTTAGAGAGTGGGAATGGGTGCTTTACTCCTGTACCAACGGTGACGCTGTGATTCAATGTCCTTCTTCGAAGATTCTTGAGGAACTTTGTGCGAATCAGTCGCTTGCTATTGGCTCTATAGCCCTGTCGATCCGTAAATGGGTTTCTATTGTGTCTTCTACTAAAGCTCTTGACCCCAATCCCATTAAGGTAACTATGTTTGGGCTTCCTCCTTTCTGTGACTCTCTGAGGATGGTTGCAGCTTTTTCTAAATGCATTGGTGACATCATTAGTATCTCTTCTTGTGCTCGTTTAGCTTCGGGCAGCATTCAAGTCGAAGCTTTATTTCGATGCCCCCCGTCGAAAGAGCGTATCGAGGCCTTCTGTCTCAACGACGGGCTCTCTTCCTTTTTCGTCTCGGTTCAATACCACGAGACTTCCCCGCAGTTGCCGCCCTCTAAGCAAGGCTTCAGTTTATCTCCTACCCCCGCTTTTCACCCTGGGTCTTCCTCGGGTCCTATTTCTGGGGCTGTCTCTGGCAAAGCTGTTGTTTTTCCCCCGGTGCAAAGGTCTCTTTCTCTCACTTGGAAACCCCCTGGCTCGGCGCCTGCCCCCAAGTTCTCTCCGGCTAAATCTCCTAACTTAGTCTGGATCAATCCCGTCCGTGCATCTCAACCTCTCCCTAAAGCTATTTCTTCTTCCTCGTCACCTCCTCTTGCTCCTGTGCCTGCAGTACCTTCCCCTGCTTTAGCTGCGGCCTCTGATCCCCCCAAGTCTGAGGCTTGGCCAGCCTGGAGTATTAATCCCTCTTTCGCTTCCGACTGGGAACAATTTCAACGTGCTGCGCACTTCCCTTCTTCGAGCGCTCCCCGCTCCGTCTCTCCTTCAGCTTCAGCGAAGTCTCAGTCCATCCCTAAAGCTAAAGATTGGGTGGATAAGGATGATCTTTTGAGCATAGAATTGGCCGAGTTGGACAGCAGTAAGGAGTCTAAACAGGTACATCTCTTCTCTGTCTCCTTTAATTTTAGTCTTCTATTTCGGTTTTTTATTTCTGCTAGACGGTTAGCTTTTTCTTTAGAGATTGCTGTCCCGCTTTGGTCTTTTTCCTCTGATCGTCTGCTGAAGTCCTGCCTTTCTATCTCATCGGTTGCTCTCTCTCGTCTTAAGACCCCTCCTTTTCTTAGGAACCGTGAGGGGGTGGTCCCTGAGGCCCAGCCTCCAGTGATCCGCGCGGTTACCTTTTCTTCTCCTATTACCCCCACGTTTTCTCCCCCCCACTCCTTTTCTCTGTCGAAACCCATCAAGGTTTCGGAAGAGCAATGTTCCAGTTCTCTGTGTCTTTCCTCTCCGGTCCTCACGCGCTCTCCCGGGTTGAGTAAAAGCTCCATTCGTTTTGTTCAGTCTAGCGCCCGGCTTAAGGCCCTTCGTGCGAGTTCCTCGCCGAAGTTAGTGTTAATCGAACCTGATGGCTGTCTTTCAGCCCCTACCTCCTCGCCTCCTCTATTGGGATCCCTTTACCAGCCTCTCTTCGATGAATTATCTGATGCTGATATGTTGTCTATCACCCAGGCTTTAGGATTCTCCATCCCCTCAAACCCTCTTCCCCCAATAGCTTTTCTTAGAAAGACTGAACGTTCCCGAGTCTTGGAGCACCGTGGTTTTTATGATTAGTGTCTCTTGGAATATTCGGGGTCTTAATTGCCCCGCCAAGCAGAGGTCGATTTTTGAAGTTATAGCTTCCTCTCACTGTGATTTCATCTCTATCCAAGAATCCAAAATTGAGTCGCCTTCCCCTCGACTCTTTCGTGCCCTTGGTGGCTCCTCTGTTAAAAACTGGATTTCACTAGATGCTAGAGGCTCTCGTGGTGGAATCCTATTTGGTTTCCGGGAATCGACCTTCTCCTTGATTGCTGTCCATCGTCTTAATTTCTTCCTTATCGTTCAACTTCACTGGACTCTCCTTGACGTTAACCTTATAGTTATTTCAGTTTACGGTCCTTCGACCCATGATCGTCGCACCCTCTTCTGGCAAGAATTCCGTTCCCTCTCCCATTTTGTTCAGGGTCTTAGCATTGTTTGCGGAGATTTCAACGTCACTCGGTTTGCTTCTGAAAGGTCTGTCTCTAGTTCCCTTGATTCCCAATCGGGTGTTTTCAACGATTGCATTCGGGAACTCCAATTATCCGATATCCCTATTAATGGCAGGTTCTTTACCTGGTCGAATCAGCGCCTTATTCCCTCTTTCGCCAAACTTGATCGTTTTCTTGTCTCACAGCCGTGGTTCGCCAAATTTCACAACTCTTATGCGAAGGCTCTCCCCAATCCGTCTTCTGATCATGTGCCAATCATTCTATTTTCTGACTTTCATTTTCCTCATCGTCATCAATTCCGGTTTGAAAAGTTCTGGCTTCAAGACCAATTCTTTTTTAAGCTCGTGGAAGATTGCCTTGCCTCCATTAATTTATCCCGTGGTCTTGGCAACCTTCTTCTCAAACTCCACGCCATCAAGCATGGTTGCAAGATTTGGCGTCGTGAGAGGCAAGCCAATACCAACTTCCTCAAAGATTTTCTCCTGGCTTCCATCCAAGCCTTTGATTCTTCCGAGGAACTTGCTCCCCTTTCTATCTCCGCTCGAAACGAGCGTTTGGCCTGTAAGCAGGAGTACGCTGACATTCTCCTTCAAGATCAGTCCAAGTGGGCTCAAAGAGCCAGAGTGCACTGGTTGAAAGAGGGTGATGGTAACACTGCTTTTTTCCAGCATTTCGCCTCGCATCGTAGACGTACCAATCACATTCCTATGATCTTGGACCATGACGCTGAAATGCGCTCGGATACAGAAATTCACCATGTGTTTCATTCTTTCTACAAGGATCTTATTGGATCTTCCAAACCTCGCTTGATTTCCCTTGATTGGGAGCATCTTTACGGTCCCCCGTCTGTTGACTTATCTTCCCTAGAGGATCCCTTCTCCCTGGAGGAGATCAAGGCTGCCGTGTTCGCTTTAAAAAGCGACTCCGCGCCCGGGCCAGATGGCTTCCCAGCTTTTTTCTTCCAGAAATTCTGGCCTTGGGTTAAGGATGATCTTTTCGTCCTCTTCCAAGATCTTCATCATGGTTCTTTGTCTTTTGACCGCATCAATTACGCCCACATTGTTCTTATCCCCAAAGTTGCCGGTGCCAATTTGGTCTCGCAATTTAGACCCATTAGCCTTATTAACAGTACATTCAAAATTATTATGAAGGTTCTGGCTTCTAGGCTTAGTTCTATTATCCCTCCTTTGATCGATCCGGCCCAGTCGGGTTTTATTAAGGACCGTTTTATTCTCGACAGTGTCGCCGCCACTCAAGAAGTTATCTCTCTTAGCCATCATCATAATATTGAAAGCATCCTTCTTAAGCTGGATTTTCAAAAAGCTTATGATAACGTTAACTGGGACTTCCTTCTTGACATTATGGCCCACCGAGGTTTCGGTCCGAAATGGATTAGTTGGATTAAATCCAGTTTGTTCGCTGGTACTTCCTCGATCCTTATTAATGGCTCCGAAGGCCATAAAATTAAGGTCAAGCGTGGTCTCCATCAAGGAGATCCGCTGTCTTCCCTCCTGTTCGCCCTAGTGGCTGATGTGTTTAGCAGACTTCTGCACAAAGCGTGCGAAGCTCATGTCATCGAAGGTATTGGTCGTTCCCGTGACTTTGATGGTATCCTCAATCTGCAATATGCAGACGATACCATCATTTTCTCCAAACCCGAGCGTGCCTGTTTGCGCAACCTGAAACTCTTGCTTTATTGTTTTGAACAGGCCTCTGGTCTGTCTATCAACTTCAGTAAGTCTTCGGTTTATTGGCTCGGCGGGGATGATAGTCGCCATCAAGAAGTTTCTCTATTTTTTAACTGCCGTATTGCGTCCCTTCCCATCTCTTATCTTGGCATTCCTCTTAGATGGGGTAAACTCCACAGATCGGACTGGGTTCCTTTTATTGATAAAATAGAATCCAGATTGAATGTCTGGACTGGCAAGCTGCTTTCCCGTGGAGGGAGATTAATTCTTCTGAATTCTGTGCTTTCTGCTATTCCTATTTATATGATGTCTTTCTATTACTTACCCTCCTGGGTCCTTAAGAGGATCGATCAAATCAGGAGCAATTTCTTTTGGTCGGGTGCTGCTCAGTATAAGCAAGGCTCGCACCTGTGTTCTTGGGACACCATTTGTTCGTCCAGAGCTAATGGCGGTTTGGGTGTTCTGAATTTGCGTAACCAGAACCTCGCGCTGTTAGGTAAATGGTTGTGGAGATTCCACAAATCTCCCCATTTAACCTGGGTTCAATGCATCAAGGAGTATTATTTTTATTCCTCTCCTTGGTGGCTTTTCAACACCCCTACCCATCGTCTCGCTTCGCCTTTCTGGAAAGGCATTTGGAAGGCAGCCCCTGCTTTTCATTCTAGCATTTCCAGGCTTTGTTCGGATGGTTCTAGGACCTTATTCTGGACTGACCTTTGGATAGGCAACACGACTCTTGTGACAGCCTACCCCTCTCTCTTCAACTCTGCCATCTGGCCGTTTGCCTCGGTGCAGAATTCCATTTTTCGTAATTCAACATCTACGTACTGGCTCATCCCCTTTTCCTCGCTCTTATCTCCTCCTTTGATCGCTGATCTACAACATATGATTGCAGCCCTAAATCTCTTCGAGTGGAAACCCTCTGAGGACATCGCCTGGCGATGGAATTCCTCTGGTTCTTTCACGGTTAAATCTTTCTACAAGTTTCTAAATTTCCGAGGCATCTCCTCCTCTTCTGCCGACTTTATTTGGAAATCCTGTGCCCCCCTCAAAGTTAAAATTAATTCTTGGTTAGCCCTCAACAACAAGCTCCTGACGGTTGAGGTTCTCAACAAAAGGAACTTAGCTTGGGGCCAAATGTGTCCTCTGTGCTCAGTTGTATCAGAAGATATTAACCATCTTCTCGTTGCTTGCTCCTTCATCTCTCCACTCTGGAAATTAGTGGCTCTAGCCTGGGGTAACCCAGTTTTACCTATTAATATTGTTTCGTGCTGGCGGGACCCCGCGGTTCCCCCGAGATTTAGCAAGGGTTGGAACCTGTACGTCCATATCATCCTGTGGATCATTTGGAGGGAAAGGAATGGTAGGCTGTTCTCGCACAAAGCTTCTTCTATCCGATCTCTTATAGCAGATTTTGTTTTTCTATTTAAATTTTGGTCCTCTCTTCTGAAAGAGGATGTTAGACAGTCTTACCACTATCATCGTTTAGATGAATCCCTTACTGTTCTTACTAACCTTAATGCACTATGATTTTTCTTCCTCTGATTATTGTTTTTATTGGATCTTCAAGCTTGTTTTTACTATTTCTTTTCTCTGTTTTTCAGTTCTGTGAGTGTGGGCTACTTACTGCTCTCTCTTTTATTAATGGGGTTGCTATGTCCTTTGCAGGGGTAATTGAAGCTTGGTTGTTCTTGCCTTTCAGGCTCCCCGATGTTTTTGTTGATCCCATGTTAGTCTGAGGGATCCTCTTTTGGGTTGTTGGTCTCTTTTCTGGTCTCAGTATTGGGATTCCTCTAGGCTATGCTCTGTTTTGGATTTTGGTGCTGTTCGGGTGTTTAGTCTTAGCGGGTGCTCTTATTTTGTATTTTCTTTTGTTATGTCTTAGTGAACTTTAGTTAAGTGGGTGAGCGCGCGTACTAGTTTTCAGCGTTCTATCTCTTGGACTGTAGTTCCTGCTTTGCTGTTGTTGCCTTTGTACTCAGGCTTTGTATTATACAGGTGCTTATTAATGGTGTTCTCCCTTCCCTTCTACTTCTTTTATTTCATGATGCTACTGGTTTCGTTTTTGTTCTACTTGCCTTGTTTGGGTTTGAGTCTTTATGTATGATTGAATTTATCGGAGCGGTCATTTGAGTCCCTAGCTGTTTCGGTTGCTTGGTCTCACTAAGGCCGTTTCCAGTTTTGAGAGCTTCTTTTGGGCTGCCTGTACTTTGTATCCAAGCACTTCTAGCCGGGACTTCTTCTGTTTTGCGAGTGAGGCTACATCTGCTATGCACCGGTCGTTGTCTTCGGTCATATTCCTTTTTCATGGCTCGAGCGCTCCCGTCTCTGCCATTGCCTTTCGCTGCTGGGTCTACCTATTCGGCGGTGCTGTTTGCTGAGATTAGTTCAGCGGAGGTGCTGACTGTAGGACCTGTTGCAGTGACCTGCGGTGTGATCTCTATCTCTCCAGCCCTAATTTTGTTGGAGCTGCTCTCCCTGGTGCTCTCAGATTTGTAGCCGTCCGTGAGGTATCATCCATGCGCGCGCTCGCCTCTCCGTATCTCTCTCAATTGTAAAGGCTCGATTGTGGAGCTTCAATGCTTTTGGACTACCCCGACCAGCCCTCATCCTCTTTAGTTATTTCCTTCCTGTACTTATGTGTAGTTATCTTCCTCTTCTCCGTTTGTAGTCTTTGCCTGGTTTATTTGTTGTCTGCTTTTTGCGTTTTACTTCTTGTAAAACCGTGGTCTAGCGTCTGTACAGTGTTCACTTCTGTTTTAATATATTTTTTGATCGGGCTGGAGTCTCTGGACTCTATCCGCTTACATCAAAAAAAAAGTTCAAAATACTGTATACATCAAAAAAAAAGTTCAAAATACTTTGTGATGTAAAGCCCATTATTAAGTTGGATGTGAACTATATATTTATTTATTGGGCTAGAGTCTTAGAACTAAGATAGTGAAGAGAAATGTAGTGAAATTGATAGTGGTGTAGCATTACTCATTTAGAAATCGATAGGTATATTGATGGATTGATGAATTAATACTTGTTACTGTTTGTGACTTACATACTATGTTCGATTAGAAGAGAAATGAGCAAAACAAGAAGAGATTTTGAAGCGAATACTGTCTGGGAGATGCAAGTCGACTACTGTTTTTGGAGCGACTGTAATGAGAGTTGAATACTATTTTAGCAGTCTCGACCACAACCTTGTTGAAAGATCTATGTTTGCTCCCAACATCAAAGGAAGTCGACTGCCACTTTGGGCAGTCGACAGACAGCGGCAAACAACAGCACATGAGTCCATTCGTTGGGGATTTGTTTGTACCTAGTTTCTTCTCCAGGTTATATCATACAACTCCTATCGCATGACTTTCTTTTTAGGGTTTATCAGACGGCGAAGGATCAAAACTACAACTTAGGGTTTCTAGAAATCTATAAATAATTGTAATAGCCTCCATGAGAGTAGTACTTCATCTGAGAGTTTTCCATTGTAAATAGCAGAGAATCTTATAATGTGGCTTGAGAAAAAGATAGGTTATTGGTGAGAGTATTGTAAATCTTATGTCATCTCTAGTTAAATAATATCTCGGCTGTTTCTCCATCTAATTAGATTCGCCGAACCAGAACAAATTTTGTGTCCCTACGTGTTTGATGTGGTCTATGTTGGTTGGTGGTTGTTCATTGTAACAGTTGTTGCATAACTTAGCACTTAAGAACTTCCGTTGCACCGATTTGATCGTTCTATAGTACTAGTATTGAGTAGTGCAATGCTCATGGAACGATACATTAAGGTGGTTGAGTAGTTGTTTTAATAATGATTTATTATTATTACTCCTAAAAGAAATTTAATTCAGTTATGTCTCCCAAAATTTTCTTCGTTCAGGCCCTTCAGGGACACTTACACGATTATGATATTAACTTAGTTTTACTACTCCAAATGAAACATTCGCCTTGCTCCAGTAAAATAACGCTTCTCTGGTAAGTAATCGGATGCAATCTTGTATGTCCTCACATCACAAAAGGGTTCTTCCTTTTCACTGTTTCGATGTCTCTGTCTCCAATGTTATTCTTGATTTTGTCATTCAATCTGAATGTGACTCCATATTTTTCTCTTTTGTCTAATTCCCTTTCATCTCTTTCATCCTCTCCATACCAAAGTCACGAGAACCCAACAACCCCTGCAATTCTTGTGTTAATCAATTCTAGTCAACGATACAATTGTCCATTTCTTTTCATTGTGGTTGTCCACTCCAAATCGACCCCGAACACTAATCTCATATTTAAAAGGGAACTAATCAGAGCTTGAGAAAGTGCTTTTCTTTAGATTTTATCTGAATTCATCTCGATCGTTTTACCTTTTCATTCCCTTTTTTTGTGTTAAATCCTTCTAATAATCCTTGTTATCTTTAGAAATTACCATTCCTTTATAGTTATTCTTTGTCGTTGTTAGCATGATAAACTTAGTCTAGGTATCCCTGTCCCACCGCCGAAGTGAAGTTAAGAGGAAAAAAAAGAACTAGAACAAAATTTATCGCTTTTCCCCCATAAATAAATTTCTCATGTATTGTTTAATAAAAGATGATTGGTATTTAATTGGTTAAATTGCATGGTTTAATGTCATCTATTCTGGGAAAATAAAGAAAAAAAATTAAATCAGTTGTTGCCAATCAATTAAATTTTTCTATTTTGAGGTGGAAGAGTCCAAATATTTTAGGATTTGTATCGGTTTTGACGGAATTAGGGATAGGTTGCTTTCACTTTAATTTTTATTTTAAAAATTCTTATGAGTTTATCTTTATTTTTAAAAGTCTTACGAGTTGTTTATTTACTAATCTTACGAGTTTTGTTTTACAAGTCATAAGAGTTTCCATAGTGCAAGTTGTATAATCTTTATTTACAAGTCTTATGAGTTTTATTCTCTTTTTTTTGTACTAACTAATGATAGAACTCTCAATGACATATATCGTATTCATGTTTATAGTATGTATCGGGTGTGGGTGTGGGTGTGGGTGTGGGTGGGTGTGCAGATAATAGGTAAAGAAATAGTTATATTATATTCTTAGATATATATAGCTTAGAGTTTTACACTTTCCCCACCCTATTTTTTAAACGGGTACAAAAATTATACCTTATCCTACCCGCAAATAAAAAAAGTCCTAACTTTGCACTTTGATAAGGTAAACGAGTGTACCCTTACCCATACCCTTAATTAGGTAAGGGTAAAAAGGTGTGAGCTTACTCATTGTCACTCCTGTGTGTAAGCTAATATGCGTCAAGGTATCAATGGTTTGACAGCCAATATTTATTTTAACACAGCCATGTTGGTACCATTTTATTGTTGTTTCTTTTTTTCAATTATTACTTGGAATCTTTGTGGGGTCTTTAATCATTTGCATTTTTTTCTTCCGAAAATCTTCCATATCAATTACTTGGAATTATAAAATTCTGCTATGATAAATCAAGACAAGAACTGTTAATGTTTGAACACGGGGGGGGGGGGGGGGGGGGGGGGGGGGGGGGGGGGGGGGGGGGGGCTATTAAAAATTTTTATTTGGCCCCCCCTTTGATCAATCCTAGTTTTGCCGTTAGTTTGAACACATATATCTCTACTACTATAACTCGAGGTTAGAGTTGTGTAATTTGTAGACAAACCAACATAATAAATAAGCTCAACCACACCTATTTAAGTGAGAGTTATATTAACCATTTATTTATAATTAATTAATTAATTAGTCAGTTACCATTGTGTGCTCAAACTATAAATTTATTTATGACATAATTGTTTATGAAAATGTCATTTATATAAAACTAGTATAATGCACGTGCGATGCACGCCTACAAAAAGCATATTCACATGACTTGAAAACTTGAAGCATAAAAAATAACAACCATATTTTGCGACATGACAAAAAACATATTCACATGACATGAAGACTTCTGCAACAAAACAAACATGACTTGAAGCATCAAAAATAACGATCAATAGAATATGCTGAAATTTGACTCAGTATTGTCAAATTACAAACTAAATAACAATTACAAACTAAAAAACTCTTTCATATGCTGAAATTTCACTTGAAGACTTGAAGCATCAAAAACTTAAAAACTACAATTTATTTTTTTCTTTTCCTCCTCTAAATTCCGTTCACTTTTCCCTGCCAAAAAACAATCATGAAGAACACAACATCAGATTTTAATATACTCATAAATTAGATCATTCAATCCCTGCAAAATCAGGTAAAAGTAGCAGCCAAGAGTTTGCACTTACACTATGGCCAATTAAGCTACATCCAGCTTCTTAATCCCCCCCAACTTTCTGTCTACAAACCAACTGCCCCATGCCTAGAAGAGTACCTGGGACCATATTAACATTAAAGTTTAAGCCTAATAATTATTTTATCATTAACTATTTAAAGCATTAATTAAAGCTTAAATGTATAATAGTAACAATACAGGAGTAGAGTAGGTAGATATGTACCTGGGCATTTGGAAGTAGCAAGACTTGAATGAGGCCATGTTTTCAAGTGGGGAAGAAGGCGACAAAAGGGATGAGGTGTCCATTGCCTTTTCCATTGGTTTCATCATCAATTGCCAAAGCAAAGGGATCAGGTAGAAATGAAGATTTGGTAGGAGATGCAAATGGGCTATTAGGCAAGTTATGTATTTCAGCACCACTTCTGAAACCAAAACCAGAATCATCTCAATCTCAGTAATTAATATACTAATTTTTGACTGTTTGAAAACTAAAAAAAAGATCAAACTTAGAATCATCTCAATCTCAGTCTTCTTCAGTCTTCTTGCATGTGGATGCATAAGTAATAACTTATTTGGCAGAGAACATATTTGGTATCATTTCCTAAAATTAATCTAACAATACTATCATACAAAACACATGATACATAAAATATTTGGTATCATTTCTTACAGTTGCTGAAAATGGAAAAAACTGGCGCGTGGGACAAAGTCAGCCTTACTGAAAAGAAGCAGCATTCTTATGCTTGACGAAGCAGGTGTGAGTCTGCAATTGTTGGAATTATACAAAAAAAAGTACGTCGGGAATTTGAGGACTACACTCTAGTCATTATTATAGCTCATAGAATTCACAGTTATAAACAGTGATCTCAGTCTAGTTGTTAGTGAAGGTATGTGCTTTTACAACATTATGAAATGAAACTTTCAGCAAGTTAACTTGTGCATAAATTGACTGCTAGTGCATTATATTTGGAGCAGGAAGAGTCCTTGAATAGTATACACCAGTGAAACTACTGGAAAGAGAAGACTCAACATTTTCGAAGCTTATAAAAGAATACTCACTTAGATCACATAACAGCCTAACGAATACATAAGGAGCAAGTAAAACTCCTTAGGTCTCTGAAGGAACAATATCTTAAAGATAAGTATATCAGTTTCGATAATAATGTGTCGCAAATTAAAAGACAGACGATGGGGTTGTCTACCATCAAAACTTTACTATATACCTAATTTCATGTAAAGAAATGGCTAGTGTAATGTAATTGTATTGTTCAGTAAAGTGAAATAGGAAATTTGCCGAGTCAATGAAAATCATTCTTCTTTGATAAATTGTGGCTGCCAACTAAGTGGCATGGATCCATCAAACTATCAACTACATACACTTCAATAGTTAATCTCTCTTTATTTCAGTTCAGTCAAGTCAAGCCTTAGCAGGCAAAATCACAGCTTAATGATACTGTAGAATGTGAACCGCATATACAGAGTTTGGTAGATAACTTCTTGGTATAATATGTAATGTCGGATCATCGCATATACAGAGTTTGGTAAAATCACAGCTTAAGAAATTGAAGCAGAAAAAAGTCGGATCATCACATACCTCCAAAGTTGACGATTGCAAAACAGTTTCACTAAAGTAGAAGCATCAACAGATAAGCTTTCCTGCATAGAATAGTTACAAATAAGCCCTTTTATTTTCATACTCTATCATAATCACATAACAATTATTATGATATAATATGTAATGTATGTTGATAATCTAATTCATTTTTTTCTCAAAGTTATGCACAACAGTATGTATATATATTTTAAGGTGTAAACTCGAAAAACCATGTACATTTAAATATCATCTTATCAACTTACCCTTTAATTTGAAGTTCCATGACATTTCATCAATACATTCTTGTAGACAATATTTTTTGTATATATGCCTTGCTGACTTGCTAGATGTCCATTCTTAATTAATAGTTTTGTAGTAGATCTCGAAATTCCCCTAGAAAAAGCGACATATAATTGTCCATGACTGAACACGTGATCCAGAAGGTACACACCAACATATGGAATGGTTTGTCCTTGCGCCTTGTTGATTGTCAAGGCAAAACTAAGCCGTACTGGAAATTATTTCCTTACGAGTGTAAAAGGCATCCTTACATTTTCTGAAGGCTGAAAAGGAATCCGATGAATAAAAACTCTTGTACCATAGCAATGACCAGTCACTATTTCCGCATCGATTAAGTTTGGAGAGAAGTTCTTACAGATTAATCTCGTCCCATTGCAAAAACCAATTCTTGGATCAATATTTCTCAAAAGCATGATCGGAGCACCTATTTTTAGTGTCAATTTGTGTGGTGGAAGTCCCCCAGGCGCAATAGAATTTAGATATTCTTGCTAATATAAATTTTGTCTATCATTCTCAACTGCATCAAATGAAAAGTATATATGTTCATTTCCAGGAAATAAACGTATTATATCATTATTAATTTGATCAACGGACTGATTAGTTAGTGTCAGCAAAGCCCTCTCAGTAATATACTTCTTATCAAGTGCATTAGAGCTCAATGAAGGAAATATCATGCCAATAAAACTGTTTAATGAGTTTTCACATTCCCATGGAACAACCATATTCTCTGGCATTCTAATCATTTCACTTTCAATATGTGGTTCATTTTCATCGCCAATGCGTAGGAGAAAGCTAGAAAAATCAGAATCCTCCTTGGCCCGCATATTTTCCGTTAGCCGAATGACAATTACGTCATTCCAAATTGCAGAGTTGACTATACATGCGTCAATAGTCTGTGCTTTTGTACCATATTGCACAACTGGAAGAATCTGTCGAAAATCTCCACCTAAAACCACAACTTTTCCTCCAAATGGCAATTCATTTCCAATGATATCTTTCATTGTCTTGTTTAAAGCCTCAAAAGCATGACGATGGGTCATTGTTGCTTCATCCCAAATGATAGCACTCGAGAGACGTAAAAGCTTGGCCTCATCAGATTGGATAGAGATCATACATGACGAATTTGAATATAACTTTATAAGAATCTTAAATCTTGAGTGTGCTGTACGATCTCCAGGAATCATTATAGAAGCTATTCCTGAGGATGCCGTTGCTAATACGATATGACCTCTGTGCCGTAAATAAGACAAAATGCAGTGATAAAGAAAAGTCTTTTCAGTACCTCCAGGACCATCAACAAAAAAGACTTTACTCTCCTTATTAACGATTACTTCTGTGATTTGATTGAATGCATGCTTCTGATTCACATTGAGTTTTTCAATTACAGACAAATCTTCATCATAAATGGGGATAGACTTCTCATCTTCTATCAGTTGCGGGTTATCAACATCTTCATTAACACTGATTGTAGGTAAATCATAGTCATCAATACTTTTTCCATACTGGTTTAAAAGATTATTACGCTCTTTTAGCAATCGCACTTCACATAATCCACTAAGTTTGCTTGCAGATGAATAATCCTCATACATATATGCTTTGAATTGGTCCCAGAGTTGTCTTACTCCAACTGGCTCACAATAGATCAATAGTGTTGTAAAAAGTCTTTTCAGAGCTGATGGCATATGAGACTTGGATGCTTCTAGAAGACAACTATTGATGCTATTGTCGCTCTCTAACAAACCGAACACCTCTGCTACTTACTTAAATGTTGGATATCTAATTTTATTTATTGTAAGTAAGTACTCAAACGATAGTGGACCTCTAACATGATTTAGCAACACCTTAAATAGTAAGGTTCACCTTCTCGAGGAGAAATAACATATATCCTACCGATTTGACGAATATTAATTTGTCTCTTGCTCCATTTCTGTTCAGTGCTCTTCCACCTACGAAGACATGTTCTAAAAGCGTAAATGCCATCATTTATTAAACGCATGCACAAATGTTATCATTTGTTCCGTTCATAATTAAAATATATATTCGAAATAGATTAAGCAAAATATCCAAAATATTTTCATAATTCATACCTGTAATGTTCTGGAAACTCCCTATATAGATATTGTCTTGCTTCAGGATCTTCATTATTTTTTTAAAGAACTCTGTCAACATCGTTTTTTGCATCCGATCATCGGCAAGTACATTCTCAATTGACTGATGAGCATAATATAAAACTTGTTGTCGATTTGGCAAGTGAATTTGCAATGGAAGAACTGACGGATACATTCGAGTCATAGGAAAATCCAATGTTTTCCAGGTGGCTTCTTGAGGGCATATCCAACGGGCATCAACGTACTGTGATATTTCATTTGTAGCATTACTTGGTTGGATCTGAAAAGACACATGATCTGGTCCTTTGTAAACATATTTATAGATATACTTAACAGAAATTATACTCGAACAAATTTCAACATTAATATGGCAATTATATTTTTTCAACAGCCATGGGTTGTAAGGAACCACTCATCTATTATCGACCATTTGGTTAGAGTTCTCCCTTAGAGAGACATATCGACCAGTATCTCTTCTACGATATATAGGATATGAGTTCTCTCCTTACAGAGTTGTAGGAGCAAATTGTTTGGGATATTCTTTTTTGCATTTTCCATTTTCCATGCAAGTTGATTTGGGATTCAAATGCCCGCATGGTCCATGAATCATATGTTTCAACACTGTCTCATATAGTTCAGGCTCCACATCCCGGTCTGGAATCTCTGCTCTTATTATCCCATCGTAATCATCTACAGAAATGATTTTATCTCTATCATCAAGAATGATCCAAATGTGAGCATGAGGCAATCCACGCTTCTAAAATTCAATGACATGTACGTGTGCAATGACTCTTCCAAGTACTTCTATGTCAAATATATCTTTCTTAAACTCTTCCAGTTTAGAATGAAATATTCTTGTAGTTAAATCTGGCCTGTCTTGTGGAAGCTGCCCAGGTAGTAATTCATTGGAAATTCCAATCCATGTCAGATTGCAAGTCATAGTAATGAATAAGTCTGGTTTGCCATATTTTTGCACCAAAGCCATTGTATTTTGATATCTTTGGTACATATCTTGTGGACTTCCGACATAAGATGTAGGTAGTACAGTTCTCCGACCCACATTTCCTACCAAATAACAAACCATGCAACCAATTAGATAGTCAACATACTTAGGAAATATTATTCATATCATACGATTTACAAATAAGGATAGAATTCACCTGCAAATGTTTCACCTGCATTTTACGCATCTTGTAAACCTTGGTACATTTCAACGCGTATTTTATGTTGATGATCGCGAACCCAACACAGCCTCTGTGTGGCAATTTTAACATAGTTGTCTACTAAGTATTGTTGTAGTAATCGCCCACCAAGAAGGAAAACGGATGGGTCTTCTTCACGAATCTAGTTATTCGATAAATTATAACATTAAAATTAAAATAGTACTTAATGAGTAGGAACAAATATAAATACAAATAACAAATTACAATCAATATCTGAAGTCGAAATGGATAATATTCTCTACAGGATACTTTTCTTCCGTCATTATGAATGTGAATATTCTAACCATGACTTCCACAAGGTGATAAAAGAGGATATTGGAGAGGATCATAATAACCTACAATATCTGGAACATTGTGAAGTTGATTGGAATAAGTTTCCACAATAATTTTTCTTTCCTGGAAATCATAAGGATTATCCTCGGGAACCCACATTGCAGCAACTTGTGAAGATGTTGGCAAATGATATTATCCTTCATGATTTGGTCTTTCCTTAAGTATCAGCTTGCAATTGTCGAGATTAGAACGTCTTGAAAGACACCGTAAAGTATGGATATATGGATTATGTGAATGGAGAATTTGTTGAAGCTTTTCGACAATTGGCCTACTCACCAAATCACTTTTCATTAATCTATTATCGAGTTCATGCTCGGTATTATATATATACAGTTGCATATATCGAGGTCTAGAATTACTATGTGGAATAAGACTACCAATTTTATGGTATATGGTACCCTGAGCACGAAAAGTGTAAACACCCATTCACCCATTTGAAAATTTGTCATCAAGGTTCACCCCGATGGAAGTAAATGCAAATACATGGTTGTAAGTACGTATATGTTGCCTAAAAGTTCTTCCTTCTTCAGACTGATCAACATAAAGGCTCATCAGTTTCCGAGGAACTGATATTCTCGGCAATTGTACTTTACCTGTTTGACAACACAAATTATTGGATTTATGGAAAATTTGTTTTCCCCCACAATGTAGGCACCTTGTAGGTGGTAGATGAAATCGTTGACAAAGAGATGTGTGGACATAGTTTCTTGCATAATTATGACCCCTCACAATAGTTCGAACTCTCATTGCCACCTGACTATCTGCAGTTGTTCCTATGTTAAATTTAGGAAAGATCACATAATTAAGAAGAAGAAAAATCAGTACTGGCAAGTAATATGACTGAAGTTATAAAAATCATACCTTCAATCATATTAGAACGTCTGTTTCTTTGATATTGCCTACGTCTCTCTCTTTCTTCAGCTAGTTGATCTTCAGACATCAACAATTATCGATTTCTTGCATACTGTCGTTGTCTCTGTCTAAACTCCTCCAACTGCGATGTAGTCATATTAGCTCTTCTATTTCTTTGATATTGTCTAAGCCTCTCCCTACGTTCAGCAAGTTGTTGATCTTCTGACAGTTGAGGTATTTCAGCTGGTGCTTCAATTTCTTGTTGATATTGTATTTCTGTTTCGTCTATTATTTCTCTGTCATCACCATGTTGATTATTTGCATTTCTATTAGCGGGCCAACTTCTTTGATACTGTCTACATCTCTCTCTTTCTTGAGCTAGCTGATCTTCAGACATCAAAGAGCGTCGATTTCTTGCATATTAGCGTTGTCACTGCCTAAGTTCTTCCAATTGTGATGCAGTCATATTAGCTCTTCTATTTCTGTGATATTGCCTAAGACTCCCTATGTTCTGGATTTTCTCGTTGAGACTGCATTTCTCTTTCGTTTATTATTTCCACATCATTGCCATGTTAATTATTTGCTGGATATAATCTATCCATTTCAACAAAAAAATATCATTTAAATCCCTAGATTTGTACACTCCTTGAAAATAGTATAATGATGCTAACATGCAAAATTACTAAGTTTGAAAAATATGAACAACCATCAAAATTCATAAAAATTCAAATTAATAACATAGAAAATTTTTAATAGCTAACATTCTCATAAAAAACCACTTTGTTATAACTTAAAGAGTAAGAGTCATATTTAGCTAACATAATGATATTGCACTGTGATAGAAAGAAATTGTACCATCACTGAGAATATAACAGATAAAGTAAAGCAATCTTACCTGAAAAAATTTAAATGGTATAAAAAATACAGTAACATAACCATGATCCTTTGATCGAACCAAATTTCTATCAATAAAATATATGACACTAACTCTAAATCTAAATATTGATTTCACAATAACCAACACGAAAACGACGTTTACCTTCCAATTATGTTCTTCTTATTCGAAAACCACCTCCTTTTCAATACCGTTTCCTGTAATACACCTAAAAATTACACAAATTAAAATTAATAACATTAAGAAAATTTTTAATAGCATAATATAATCATAAAAAACCATTTTGTTATAGTTCAAAGAGTAAGATTCATAATTAGCTTTTGACTAAAAAAGACACATACAGTAAAGTAATCTTACTTTAAAAAATTAAAATAATATAAAAAATATAGTAACATAACCATGATCCTTTGATCGAACCAAATTTCTATCAATAACATATGACACTAACTCTGAATCTAAATATTGATTTGATAATAACCAACACGAAAGCAGCATTTACCTTCCAATTATGTTCTTTTTATTCGAAAACCACCTCCTTTTCAATACCCTTTCCTATAATACATCTATAAAAGACACACAAATTCAAATTAATTACGTAGAAATTTTTTTAATGTGGTCATGATGAGGCGAAGGATGCCGTGGCGAAGGTTGGGAAGGTCGTTAAAGGAGATTCTGTGGATGCTTGGAAGAAAGTCGAAGCCATGATTACTTTTTAGACGATGTGTGGTTTTTGGATGGAATATTTAATAAAGTAGTGTGCACACATGATAGTATAGTGTGTGTTCATGATGTGGGCGATCCTGAAAAGCGCTAGTCTTTGTAAGGAAGATGATCATGTTTCTTCGACATGAATGATGGGTTCGTATCATCTTTGGTCCTTGGCCTACCAAGTTTTTTTGTTTTAGAATGCTAACCATGTTGGTTTCTATTCATAAGCAAGGTTTTGTTGTCCATAATATATTGGCAGTCTATTGTATTGTATTTTGTTAATCAGTACGCATTGCTGAATACAGTATTAAAGCACCAACGTTTATTTTTTGTTTGGTTTGGTATGTGTACCTTCTGAAGCATTATCCTCTAGTATAATCTAAATTACCCCATTATATGGAAATTGGAAATTGTACAGGTGAATGAACTTCAGGATATCTGACTGGTCGTTGGGTAAGCTAATTTTCTTCTCCTTGGACTTATGAACCATGATCAAGGTTGAGATAGGGTGATTGTCCGTTGAGGAGGAAGTAATGAAAACAGGGTGGGTTGTTTGAGTATGGAGGAATCTGCATTAACCATCCCTCAGTTATAGAAGATGGCCGACTGGAAAAATGTCATTTGAGTATAATCCCATTTTGAAATAGTTTCAAGCTTTGGAACACAAACAAAAAAATAAACACACCACTCCTTTTCCTATCCCAACTCTACAAAATGGGATTTTAGAGCTTTAAAAGCACAAACAACTTCCAAAAAGTTCTCCTTTTTAAATACAAACAAAAGGGATATCAAAATACTACAAACAGATCATGTTTTTCATCATGAAAAAGCCATCTGATTACTATTTCCATCCTTCCTATTTATGCTATCTTAAAAATAGATTCCTGCTAAGTAAAAGAACTACAAAATGATATTAAAAAAAGGAAATAAACAGACTAACCAACTTCGAATATAATTGGAAAAATGTCATTTGACATCAAAAATTAAAATTAATGACACTTGACCGGATCATTGACAGCTGATGTAAATGACTGGTTTAATTCCAGGTGTCATTTAGACCTGAAGAATTGTAAAAAAACCGGTGTCATTTACACCTGATGAATTGTAAAAAAACTAATGCTAGAAAATCTCATTAAGGTCTCAAGAACATTAATTCAAACATTAATCACATGAGAAAACACTAATAAAATATGTTCAAGCATCCATTAATTTGACATAAAAATCTAATAGACTGAGCGAACGAACAGAATCTATCTATTCAAGTAACTAAACACCAAATAAAAAATATTCAAGTAGAGGTAGGGTTGTAAATCTAACCTTGATATAGTTAGGATTTTCAAATCAACTTCGGAGGCAGAGGAGACAGCGACATCAACGGCGCTTCTGACTGCAGAGTTGAAGAGACGGTGGCATCGGCGGCGTTGAAGAGGCGGTGACGGCGGCGGCGGTAGAAGCTAGGGTTTGAGAGATGTAGGGTTTGATAGAGATAAAGGCGTTGAGAGAGAGGGGGAGATGATTAGAGAAGGGGAGATGAAGGGTTTTTGTTTGATTGAATTTGATACATACATGTTGCGCATGTGTTTTTATGTTGTACTTAATTCAACGTGATTTGCACGAGTTTGTTTGTTTACAGATGGAGTTTGTGTAACGCCCCGAATTCCAAAAATACACTGAATTCGAGATTCCACAGGATCTTTACACTTCATTTAGTACAATTTTACAAGGAAATTTGAACTTTTCACTTTACATCAGAGTTTACATGAAACTTTACACTTTACATTGCACAGCGGAAGTAAATTTACAACACTTAAATAAATGTACAACAACATTGAATAATCCTTAAGCATCTGTTCCTCTTTAACCTTTATCATGTCATTTACCCTGCATACAAAATGTGGGTACGTCAGTTTATTCAACCGATGAACATTATACACGGTCATCCTCTCTATGCCGGAAATAGTATAACTCATTTTTCATATTTAACAAATACAAACTTGTCACATATCAAACTAAAGGGAATATCCTAATGATGTCGTGTTGTGATTGTGCACTTAGTCCTTAATGCAATGATTTATATTATATGACACTAATGCGCACTTGTTCGGATTCTATGCATCCCATACTACATAGGTCCGAGGGCAAGCCTCTTATTCGTTCTTCATCTTTGTAGGGTTCAATCCCTCGTCATGACTTAATCTACTACTGTAACTACGGTGAGTATCCTAGATAATCTATGAGTACAAGCACGTATACAGGACCCTGGAGGGGAATTCCACGCCATGTCTTGACTCATCAAGCATGCATTCTGTGGCAATTCAACCTCCTCCCTGAACATGATCCTCTTGCAGTCACCAAACATCCCACAAGCGTTGCTAAAGTCCGATCATTACTGAGTTGTGCCCACGCCATGTCTTGACTCATCAAGCATGCATTCTGTGGCTCACACACCCGCACCGTAAACTCTAACTCTCATACTTGTGTTTTTCTCTCACTTTCATCACGTCTTCACTATGCACTATTTTCTTTAATTTAATAGAATCATGAACAAAATCAAAGCTCTAGAGTTAGCCTCTCCACTAAACCGGACTTATTCATTCATTCAAATGTGACCAACCTTGGTCTTTCATTTCAAATTTCATTCAATTTCTTTCCAATTGCCGGGGAGACTTAGCTACTCTTTTGTTTCAATTCCAATTCACAATTTCCAAAATTGAGTGTTTCCAACTCATAAGTTCATTTTCATAATCATAACAGATTTTCTTTTTCAATAGCATGATCTCTAATTTATTCATAAGTCCATAGCCATGTATGGAATTCAATTATTCCTTGTGTATTTCATCAATATCGTTTCCATATTAAAATCACAACACTATTTATATAGCAAAAAATTGAGTATTCACATTTCATAATTTTCACACTATTCTCCAATGAGAATAAATTACGTCACATCACTTCATATAATTTCTTTCTTTGCTATAATCTTTTTCTAACACTTCATTTCAAGTTCTTTTGCAAATTGTAACTACACACAAATATAAATGTAGAACCATAGTTTTATTTATACATTTATTCTCAAAACATACTCTACTTCATGCAAATAATTCTCAAATTATTTTTCACAAGTCCCTCATAATTTTAAAATAATAAACATATTTTTGTCATAATTTTTCCATCATCAAAAATCCCAAAAAAAATGTTTTCCCCCTCAATTTAAATACTAGCCGAGCCCAGTATTCGAACCCACAACCAGAGAGAAACAAGCCGAAAGCACAGGCCACTAGGCCACTTGCGCCAGCGGTATAGAAAAGCACTGAGAGCATTAAATGTTCTCGGCTGCAGTTCATTTTATTTTTTAAAACACGAAATAAAATATGCGATGCTACTGGGAATCGAACCATCGACCCGCACAATACTGTAGCGAATAAGAGCATCTCGACCACGTGAGCTATACGCTCAGGTTGTCATAGTTACAACTTGAAGTTTATTTAAATCGATTCTCCCTGTTTATTAAAACATTTCGATGTTCAACAAGCTCTCATTTCATTTTGCTTTTATAAAATTTTGCTGTAAATTTCCAGATTGACTAATACCATCATAAATTATACTCTAGTATATAGAAAATAATTTTTTCAATAATTAATACATATTTTTCATACAATTGATTTGAATTATAAACTATCACTACCACATTTCTTCTTTTTCGACATTTCTTAACAAATCAACATCACTAATCTCTTTATTAGCAATCTTCATATTAATTCTCTGCTTTTAATCATTTCCCAAACATACAATCTATATAATTCATTCATTTCAACATTATCACAAAGATCCCTTTAAACACCTAAAGTAGCATTGTCAATCTACTAACTTTTGTATATAATCCTTGATGTAGATAATGAAATTTTCTTCAAGTAATCCATGGCTACAATCAATTCGTACACAACTTAAATTTTAATAATGGAACCACATACAATTGCATATTCACATTTCAATTAATCAATAGGTCATTTTTCTAATTAAAGTGTACTCTTCTTAATCTTTTTCATGCATCATTCTTTCAATTCACATCTAGCATGTTTCCTAATTAGAAATACGGAAAATTTACCTACCTTAATTTGGAGAGAAATACAACTAGCAACCTCCTAAACGAATGTCCTTGCCACGAGAGCGGTCCTCCTCCTAGATGCGCGCACCCGAGCCTTCCACAAGCCAAACCCGAGAGCTCCTAGTGCCGACCTTCCTCCTTGCTTGATGTAAGCACAATCCTCCCACACAATCTCAATCTTTTAACTCACTTAATAAACTACTAGATAATGTATTTTGAACTATAGGTTTGGAGGAAATAATTAGCACAAGAATAACTAGGCTAGGGGGGGTATTTATACTAAAAATTTAGGAAAATGGAAGGCTAGGATTAACTTAGGAGTTAGGATTAAAAGGCTAGGATTCAAGGAGGAGTTACAATAACCAACCATGATCAAGTAACCACCACCCATGACTCCACTCAAAATTTTCATCTTTCCCTCCAAAAGTTCCAAACTGGCCATGCTCATCATGTGCATTTTGCACGTGTACGCAATGCACGTGCATGCAACTTGGCACCATTAAAAAATTTTGTACATTATATTTTACATAAAAATAATCTTTAAAATGTATTCTACATTACAAGTTGTATTTAAAAATAAAATAACTCATGGGCTTTAGTTTATGGGCCAAAATAATAATTATAAAAGATAACAAATAAATTAGATTTAGGCTTTTAAAAAGAAAGACTTTTGTCTATTTGAAAAATGGCTTTATATAAAAATAATTAAAGAGCACATATATAAATATCTATACTCATCAAAATGAGAATAAATTACCAAAATATTGCACGTGCACACTACGTGCAAAATAAATAATAAATTTTCATAAATGAAAATCGGGGCATTACAGTTTGTTTGGTGACAAACTCTCCCATTAAAATAGTAGAGATAAATGTTGGTGTCACTAGGAGTAATTTATGAAGAGTAAGAGCTTAAGGGGAAAAAATGTGCATCGCACGTGCAGCTTACTAGTGGCATAAAGACTAACTTACTACATGGGTGTGTAGATTTTATCAGCATGTACTTTATAGCCTTACAAAGGAGGACTTTTGGACTATAAAAAGATCTATATTATCTTAGAGGTTGGAGGGATTCAATGCAAGCTTCACAAATAAACAAATGAAGTCAATAAAGTCAATATCCATAAGAAGAAGTCAAGGCTCAAGATATCAAGCTGATGTTGCATATTTCTTGTGTGGGAGCAACAGATAATGAGTTCTTGTATTTGTTGAAAATCTCATTTCTCAGTTGTTGACCTGATCCCAATGAGATGCTAGTATTTGATTGGAATTTATGAATCTGGTGGTTGGTTGTGTTGGTTGTTGACCACTAGAAACCTGCAAAAAGCCTGAAACACCCGGAGTTTTCCCGGCGACAGGCCATCCTACGATCAAGTCAATAACTAGAGATGTAAATTAGGGTTTAATGACAAAATCTTGATTACCTGGTAATTGAGGAATGGGAGGAGGAGGGGGGTGTTGTATTTATAGGTAGGAAGAGGGTTCCGTAATGAGCCGGAAAGACCCTCATCCGTAGGCTAACCTGAAGTACTGGGCCTGTGAGCGGCCCACGGGGATTACATGTAACACCCCGCAAAATTGGGTAATGATAATTTTGCCATCGTGTGTTACGCACGTGTATTTTGTACCGTTACAAGTAATATTCGTAACATATTTTTATATAAATGTCATACGTATCTTATATTCTGATTATTTATATGTTTTCGGTTTTCTCAAAACTCATTTCAATCCTATTTTTAGCCAACTCAAACATTTATTTTAATCTTTGTGTTTTACGTACATTGCACGTGTTTTCAATACACATGTCGATTACATATATTTTCCGTTACGTAAAATATCTGTAATATTATTACATATACAAGTTTTGTATTTTGACTGTTTTCATTCTCCTAAATTAATTTTAATATTTTTATGTGCATTGCACGTAAATTTTTTTATGCATTTTATTTCTAAAATTTTCTAAGATGTCATGCACATTTCTTTCTCATTTTATTTCACATTTTGTTATTTTTATCTTATTAAAAACTCATAGGCCTAAAGTTTATTTTAAAGCCCACTAAGTTAATTAAAAGAAAAGCCACTAATTAAAAAAGCCCATTAGTTAATCTACATTTTTTTTAATAAACACTTTTAATCCTACACTTGTCATATAACAAGTATATACATCTAGGCTATAAACAAATAATTAAACAATTGAATGAGAAGTGTGCACATGTGGAAAATCTAAGAGTTGGTCAATTCATGAAGGAGATGAAGAGTGTTAAATCTCGTAATGTCATATTTTGGGCCAATAAAGTGAATTAAAACAATACTTAATCTTTTTATCTCTGGTAATTTATACTTCTTTTCTCCTTGTATAGGAAAACAACCCAGAAGTGACCAATTGATTGGATTCAAGGCTTAGATGCTTAATTGTTCTCCACTTAAATCATGTGATTAGTGACAAAGCTCCTAAGACATCTACTAACGACTCTATGCACATCTGAGCTTATTTAGACTGGAGAAGAAATTGGCCTTATATAATTTTGAACCATGTTCTAGAGGGTGAAGCACCAGCAAGCAACTAATTGTGCATCAGAACATCTTCTTTCAATCGAGCAAAAGCATAATCATGCATGATGGGGAGTTGTTGTTAACAAATATCAAGAGTGGAGCAATCTTCTTAATTTAATTTCCAGAATTTTATCAATTACAAGAAGATGAATTTCACATAAATTGATATTTAAGTTAACTCTAATTTTGTTGTTTGTTTGTGTGTTGCAGACCATCATCCTCAAGTGAACATATACTGTGATGGTTGTAGGCTCAAAGTTAAGGAGCTGGCCAAGTTGGGCAAACATGCTGAGCTTTGGCCTCAAAAGTCCAATAACAACAACAGGAACAATTCCAAAGGCCATTTCTTTTCACCTTCACTGTGTACAAAGTGTATCAGCTGTGCATACTTGAAATCTCCACTTCATGGCTCACACACCTCCAGTTCTTCACTCTCTAATTCCCTTTTTCATCTCCTATCAAGTGTGACCTTACATCAACTGGTAAATAAAAGGGTGGTGAAGTTCATAGATGATCAAGCTTCAAATCAAGCAAACTTTCAGAATTTCGAAACCAAACGGTAGATGAAGTTGCAAGCATCTCAAATAGCAGTCATCAATTACAAGGAGTGTATTTGAAGGGCAAAACAACTCAAGTATCGACTGTGCATGTACAGCTGTGCATGTCAGATACTTGAAATTTCCACTTCATAGCTCACAGTCCCCATTTCTTCACTTTCTAATTCCTTTTTTTTACACCTTACCAAGTGTGACTCTACTGGTGGGTGAAGCTCCAAATTGATCAAGCCTCAAATCATGAAAAATTTCGTAGAGTTTAGAAAGAAAAGCAAAGACCAGGACTATGGAAGAAGTTGAGAAGAGTTCAAATGGCACATTGCAATTGAAGTGGAAAATAACTTCATTCATGAGTTGTGCATATTTCAGATTGCTACAGTATCAGCTATATGCACCACAGATACATGAGTGTGTAGGGTTAGATGCAAGTCCTTGTTTTCTTTCAATGTGCACAACTATATGAGTTGTGCATGTTTAAATACTGCCTACTCACAACCGAAGTCCTTCTTCATAGTGAAGCTGCAAATTGTCACTCCTTCACCTCTAGCTTTTAATCGGTTAAGCTGCAAATCATAACACAAAATTATGTGTGTGGAGCTGTAGAAGCCAGGTATTGAGAAGTGCTATCATAGGCAGATGCATTAAGCTGCACAGCCAAGAATTCTACAACAACTAAATCTGCAAACACAATTGAAGAGTGAGCTGTCAAATCCCGAAAATCAGCAGAGAAACAAATTAAAAAACAGATCATGTACAGCTGCAAATATCAAATCAGTTAGTTGGCTAAAGGATTTTGTTACCAAATCAGATTCTAGCTGTTGATGAAAGTGATTATGATTCAATCCATTCCTCATATTGAGGAAATTGCAACTAATTAAATCTGGGGATGGAGAGATCTGCAGAAAGGAAAAAGGGGGAGGAGGTTATAAAAAGAAAACACAGACTGGGCATGAAGCTATCCAGAAAAAGAGAGAGCAACTGAGAAGATAGAAGACATCCAAGCTGATTGAAAGAGTACATTTAAGATCATCTAGCATCAGCTACGGTTAGAAAAGGAGCAAACTACTACGGTGTTACTTCTCTATCATGTTTTCTTCTAGTTTAATTGATATATCTCTTAACATTTGTTTGAATAAATCTATGATCAAGTGTAACTAAATTTGTTCGGGGCATGAAGGAAGCTTAAGTCATGTATTTTAAACCCTTTTTAATGCACAGTTAGCTCATTTGTGATGCTCATTGATTAAACCATACTTATAGTGTCACTCTTGATAATTGTTGTGTTATGATTGATCACCATATACATCATATATTTTGAGTTTGTTACATGAGCAGATTTAGATGATCGAGTCTAGTGTTCATGATCAGTAACACAAGAACTCATTTGGGTTCTAGAGTTTAATCAACATACAGAGCTAAAATAGATACCATGTTTTAGCTCTTAATGTGTTTGTCAATTTCCATTGTTGTCATGCTTTCTTGAAGTACAACTTAGTAGATATCATGCTAAATACTTTAAGGAAGAAAAGAATTAGTGTAGATACTCATGCCTAATTCAATGCTTGGGGAAATCACCAATTTTAAAGTGTAGATACCATACCTTTATAATTGACAACATGTGCAAGTCAAAATGATTTATAGTTGTGCACTAGTGTGGCTTAGAATACATGACTAAAAGTGGAAATCAATGCCCCAACTTTTTGATAGATTTCTTTTTGCTCTCAAATCACCTTGATCACTCTCTTAAGTAGGAGTTGTTATCATTTTATTTTATTTTTTTAATCCACTTCGTTCATAAAAAAAGCGACCAAAACAAAAGTGAAATACAACAAACAAGCAAAGAAAACATCTTTGAATTGATTAGTGAGTTGTTTACTACAATCTCTGTGGATTCGACTCTTGCTAATACTACATTTCTGTCAAACGATTCGTATACTTGCGAGGTTTTAATTTGTGTTCAGATTATGTATTCACTTAGATAACTCTAAAATATCAACAAAGATTTGGGAGTTTGTGGTAGTAATGGTGGTGGGTGTTTAATTTTGATAATGAGCATTTATATTTTGGGTAATGGGTGTCTCTTCATTCACCCATTTAACCCTATAAATATCACCCATTTTCTTCATGAAATCTTGCACAAAAAATCAAAAGAAAAGATAAGATAAGAAAGATAAGAAAAAAAAGAGAGGAAAAGAAAAGGAGAGTTATTTGAGTTCTTGCATGGAGGAAGGAAGGCTTGTTAGGAGAAGAAGGGAGTTCCATTCTTGGAGCTAGGAGCCATCTACTAGGAGTTCATTTTCTTTCTTCAAATAAGGTGGGTGACTTCTTGAACTTTCTAAAATTTTAGTATCATGCATGTGTAGGAAAATTGATATTTAAAATTGTTTATACATATGACTAGTGGTTAATTTATGATGATGATATTTAGAATGAAAATGCATGCTAATTGAAAGATTATCTTGTAGATAGTTGAAATGAATGCTGTTTGGGTGCATGGTAGTACATCATGATTAAATTAAATGATTTGGATATAGAATTGTACACAAAGTTGCTAATTCATGCAAATAAAGTTACTGTTCTGAATTTTGTATGCACATCAGAAAATCGTATCTAATAAAATAGTTGGAACCTAGAAACTAAAACTTTTTTGGGAGCATCTTTTATATGTCAGGAACATCCTTTTAATATTTCATAAGATTTGGAGGTCGTTTACTATTTTAAAAAAATCTAAACTCAAAATTGGTTAGTAGTTGACTGGTTGCTGAAAATTTGTACACATTTCGGTTTTTGATCAATTCAGCATTATAAATGAAATAATTTGAGAAAAGTTAGAACTAAGAAATTTTAGTCGACTCGTTAAAATTTCTGTAAAGTCTAAGAAATCAAAATTTCACAAAGAATTGAATTTTATATGCATTTTACAAGACTGTACAGTGCCAGTATTTCAGTATTTCGACCATTTTCGAAGAATTCAGGGTTATAAATACAGTATTTTGGGGAAACTTATAACTAAGAAATTGTAGTAGACTTGTACACCTTTATTTTGATATAAATAACGCAAAGTTTTGTGAAGTATATGATTTTCTATGATTTTTACAAATAGCATGAAATGCAATTTCTGACTTTGAATTTACTGTTTTGCAAAAGATACTTAAACGAGGTGATTGAAAAAATATTCTCGTTATTTTAAGTTATATTTTGGGAAAATAAAGGTCATATTCATGCTTATATGAGATGTAAACTCAAGAAAAATATATATATGGTTAATGACGTTTGGAATTGGTTTAAAATAAATCAAAGGAAAATGATGAGATAAGTTTTCAATGATGAATTTTAAGAGATTATGTTTTAATCTTAATTAACTTGTATTGAGAATGTTTTGATAAATATGAAAAGTATATTGTGAAAATGAATAGGTTGAGATTGTACTTATTGATGAATAAATAAGAATTTGAATGAAAGAATTTGAATGAATTATGAATACATGAACATGAGTTACAAGGGTATGAGTACCCTAAGTTATTGAACATGGAAAGATGTTGGTTCTAGAGGCTTAGTGATACCCATGTACCGGCAAAAGTAATGGAAATGAATAATTGATTTTTGAGAAGTGGCCAATATGGGCTGTCGTTCTCGGTATTTTTGTGTAAGACAGGTAGGAGGGTAAACTAGCTCTAGGTGATATTATTTATTCATGTTCAAACTTAAGAATTAGGCACTAAGTGAAGATATAGTAAACTTAGGCAAACGTGAGTGGAGGGCCTCTATATAGTCGGGCGGTAGATTCCAGGACTATAGACCCAGTTGGGTGGTGGATTTCGGACTGTGCTTGCTTGCGATGGAGGCAAGCCTTAATTAAATATGGGATTATGATTGATCGGGTGGTGGATTCCAGGATCATGATTAGTCGGGAAGATAGTAGGCCGTACTCCAGTGTATATACATATACCGAGGCTAGAGGGACACTTGCGGGATGTTCGCACGACGAGGATTCTGTATAGTCGGATGGTGGATCTCCGAAACTGGAATCTGTACTCGTGGAATGTCTAAACTTTATTTTATTACTGGGTAGTTGTCATGGCGAGGGATAAAACTCTCTAATGTGGAGTACGTAGGTGCTTACCCTCAGACCTATGTAGTATAGAATACATAGAATCCGAACAAGTATACATTAGTGTCATTGTAGTATAACATCTACATTAGGCATTAAGTTATATCATACATTGACATGTCTAGGATAGTCACTCTTTACACTTTTATATGCATTCAAGTTTGTGGTTGTTAAAGTAAGAGATTTTGTTATAATACAACATAGAGAGGATCGTTGTTTATAATATTATGTCGGTTGTAAGCAACTGACGTGCCCACAGATTTTCAGTGCAGGGCTTGATTGGATTGGCAAGGACTTAAATACGGCTGATGATAAAGATTATATTCATGATTTAAGCTGCTGATATTAGAGTTGTAATTCTTGTTGTATTTTATTCTGCTGTGTAACTCTGTAATAAACATTGTTGTGTAATAAAAGAAAAGTTTTAATTTCCTTGTAAAATTGTATGAATTGAAGTAAAAGATCCTGTTGTATTACGAATTACATGTAAATGGAATTCAGGGGTGTTACATTACAAGCCTGTTTTTAAAGTTCTCATGATTTGTGGCGATCGGATGGTTCAGATGGACTATTATTTTTACCCATATCATAGGCCCCCCACTCTTGGAGGTTGGGTGCAACAGCCTTCAAGGAGTAGTTCTCCTGTGGGGGGAAAAAATCAGATGAGAACACAAGTTTGGAGGAGATTCCTTGGTTTGTTAGGTGTTGTTTGCAATTGGCTTGGCTCTCCAAGGCGATGAGGCTAACCCGTGTGAGACTCGAAGTCCATGTCGAGCGCCGAAGGTGTGCTCCTTGGCGAGGCAAGCAGCGAGGTGGCAAGGCGGCGACGCTAATTTGCGTGTGGCTCAAAGTCCATGTCTAGCGCTGAAGGAGTGCGCATCAGCGAGGTGAGGAGCAAAGAGGCAAGGCAATGTGGCGGAAAGGTTAACTCGCATGTGACTTGAAGTCCATGCCGAGCACCGAAGGCATGTACTTCGGTGAGGCGAGCAATGGAGCAGCAAGGCCCACTCACGTGTAGCTCGAAGTCCATGTCAAGAGCCGAGGTGATGAGGGCAAGCAAAGTTGTGAACTTTTTGTGCGTGGCTTGAAGTGCATGCCGAGCACTGAGGCGACGAGGCCAAGCGAAGTTGTGAACTTTTTGTGTGTGGCTTGAAGTGCATGCCGAGCACTGAGGCGGTGAGGCCAAGCAAAGTTGTGAACTTTTCATGTGTGGTTCGAAGTCCATACCGTGCGCCGAGGCGACGAGGCCAAGCAAAGTTGTGAACTTTTCGCATGTAGCTCGAAGTCCATGTAGAGCATCGAGGCAACGAGGCCAAGCAAATGTTGTGAACTTCTCGCATGTAGCTTAAAGTCCATGCTGAGAGCCGAGGCGACGAGGCCAAGTGAATGTTGTGAACTTCTCGCATGTGGCTCGAAGTCCATGCCGAACACCGAGGCGACGAGTCCAAGAGAATGTTGTGAATTTTTCGCATGTGGCTCGAAGTCCATGCCGAGAGCGGAGGCAACGAGACCAAGCAAATTTGTGAACTTCTCGCGTGTGGCTAGAAGTCCATGCCGAGCGCCGAGGCGATAAGGGGTTTGCCTATATTTTTCTTTGGCTAACCATGAATCCGAGGAATTTTCCAGAGGACACACCGAATGCACACTTAGATGGGTTCAAACTCATATTATTTTTTCTCAGGACACTGAAGGCTTCCTTAAGATCCTAGACGTGGTCTTCCCTTCCGAGAATCTTGGATGTCGTCCACATATACCTACATATTTTGGCCGATATGTTCTTTGAAGACCTTGTTCACCAGCCTCTGATAGGTGGCTCTTGCATTCGTCAGTCCGAATGACATAACTCGTTAACAATAAAGCCCTTGAACGGTGACAAATGAGGTATTTGGGATATCTGAAGGAAACATTCAAATTTGATTATACCCAAAGAAGGCACCCATGAAGCTTAGGACTTCATGCTCAGATGTAGCGTCAATCAGAGCATCAGTGCTTGGAAAGGGGAAATGATCCTTTGGGCATGTCTTGTTAAAGTCGGTGGAATCAATGCAGATCCTCCACTTTCTGCCTGTCTTCTTTACCATTACAACGTTGGCCAACCATTCTGGGTAATTGACCTCCTGGATGAAGCTGGCAGCGAGGAGCTGATCAACTTCCTCCTTCACGGCCTACTATCTGTTGGGCATGAACTTTCGGTGCTTCTACTGCACTGGTCTCAAGTCTGGACTGACGCTCAGTTTGTGCATTATTAGATCCTTTGGTATGCATGTTATATCCGAGGTTGTCCAGGCAAACATGTCCTTATTTCATCGTATACAATCGACAATCTTTTCCTTGGGGGGGGGTCTCTTCCAATTCATCAAATAGCTCGGAGCCGATCAAGCTTCTGTCGGAGGGAAGTTCAACCGCATCGAGGGGGAGGACGGATCCCCCTACCATAATAGTATAGCATGCCCAAGCTGCTTCTTGACTACCCCTAACGATGCCAACCCCAAACTTCATGGGAACTTTATTTTTATGTGATAGACCGAGGCCACTGCTTGAAGAGACGCAAAACCAGGGTGTCCGAAAATGGCGTTATCGGTGGCTTTGACATTAACCACCATGAAGTCCATCGACTCCGTGCGAGTAGAGGGGGACTTCCTCGTGGTCATGTCGAGGGTGATGATCCCTTCGATCTGAATCGGGACCTCGGAGAAACTATGAAGGGTGTAGCTAGCTAGCTTAAGCCTATCCCGGGAGAGTTTTAGTCCCTCGAAGGAAACCAAGAACGGATGTTTACGTAACTGACGTTGTCAACGAGTATGCGACGAACTTCATGGTTTGCCAAACCATGACTAATTACCAATGCATCGCAATGGCAAGTTCGGATGCCTTCGAGGTCTTCGTGTAAGAAAGAGACAAGTAGTCTGGAACACTTCTGTGGAGAGATGTTGTGGGCTGAGTTAACCTCCCAGACAAACATCCTTCGGGAGGAGTTGTAGCCCCCCTAGGTCCTCCATGTATGAAGTGGAGGATGGCCATCCTCTCGGACTCCTAGGGCTCAGATTCTTTCTCTGGATGCTTATTGGGTCCTCGTGGTGGGGGTGAGGCTTTCTGATCTTTCCGAGCAAACTTGGATAGGTATCCCCTCCTGATGAGGGCTTCGATCTCGTCTCTCAGGGCTCGACAATCGTCGGTCATGAACGACACCAAAATGTCTTATCACTCTTCTTGCTGGGGGTGTTCATCTGAAGGACCTGTCGGATCAACCCCTCCTCTTCCACCACCATGAGTAGTGCGGTGACACTTACATAGAGTAGGGGTAAAGTTTTCAAACCGAGGCCTCGGAGGGGGACGCCTTTGACCTGAGGCATCTTTCTGAGACTTTCTAAGAGCCTCCGTACTGTCCACCTTTCTCTTTCCCTTCGAAGGGGATTCCTTTGGTCCCCCGTGATTTAGGGCCTCCTTGGCCTGAATGTACTAATTGCTGCGGAGGAGGAGATCAGGTAAACCAGCGGGAGGTTTCTTAGCTATGGAGGTCTTCAGAAGATCGTGTCAGAAATTGTGCCTCAAGGCAGCTGTTGCGACACTGGTGTTGAGTGGGGAGATAGACCTGGCCTCCGCTGTGAATCTTTGGATGAAGTTCCGGAGGACTCCCCATCATTCTGCTTGAAATCAAGCAGGAAGGAACTTGTTTTTTCTAGCTTGCATCTGGTCACAAAGTAGGCGAGGAATCCCTCCTCGAGCTGGTCGAAGGAATGGATAGAGCCAGAGGTGAGCATAAAGTACCACTCTCTTGTAGAACCTCGCAGCATGGCGGGGAATGCTCTGCAAAGGAGGGCATCAGAAGTGCCTGTGAATCATCATGAGAGTTTTGAAACTTTCGATGTGATCATCTGGGTCAGACTCACCGTTATAGGTGTCGAAGGTCGAGGGCTTGAATCTTCTCCGAACCAGGGCAGCAAGAATGGAAAAGGATAAGGGGGTCGGATTGGGCGGTACCTTCTATTTGAATGTCTCTCGTCCTCCTCTATCCGGGCGAGTTGGTCCTCCATTTCCTGAGGCGCTTCAGGACCACGTCTTCACGTCCCTTAGATCGGGTGGACCTGTAGGACTCCTCATTATTGCTGGGCCCGAAGTGCGGATTGTCAGAACGATGATCGTTCCTTGCTTCCCTTGAGAGAGCTCGTAGCACCTCGTTTCTGAAACCCTGGTTACTGGGCCTCCCTCTTCCTGGTTGATCTTTGGCGTGCCCCAATCCACGGGGGAGAGGCTTCACTCCTCATTCCCCATTCGTGGATAATTACTGTTGCAGCTCCACTAGCAGTTCGAATGGTCCCCTCATTCTTAGAGTGGTCGAGCTAGCAGTTAATGAGGTTTTGGACGTCTGACCCTGCCGGGTGTTCGGCCCTCCATTCGGCTGAGCGAGCAGCATTAGGGGTGGTGCCATGTCTTCGTTGATACCCTTGAGTGACCGCTTTACTATAGGACAGATGTGGCAGAAGAGGAGGCTGGGGGTCCACTTGGCGACTAAATGCCGTCATCATCTTTGCCTTCAGAGCCATGGCTAGAGGAGACTTTGGACCACGGTGCTGATCAAAAGGCTGGAACTGTTCTTTTCTCACAGACGGCCCCAATCCGATGCTACTTTTTTCAGTGTGGGAGCAACAAATGATGAGTTCTTAGATTGAAGTGGAGAGCTCAAATCACAGTCGTCGATCTGGTACAGATGTGAGGTTAATATTTGATTGGATTTTTAGATCTGGTGGTGGTTGCGCTGGTTAATGGCCGCCAGAAAACCTGCAAAGACTATTTGAAATGCCAGGGATGGATCCCGACAATAGACCCTCCAACGATCAAGTCAGTAACCAGAAGTAAAAACTGGGTTTTGTGGGCAAAATGTTGATTACCTGATAATGGAAGAGGTAGAACTGTATTTTTAGGCAAGTAAGTGGAGCAGTTACTGGGCAGATTCCTTAACTGATTTGGAAGATCCCCCAAATCAATGAATATAATCAATTATTATTTTCCTAATTTTGGGGGAATTTGATTGCCAGTCATGGTTGACTGGTTTATCTCCCTCAGTTGGGCAGCGAGCCTATGAGTCATCCTCCCTCATGGGTTGATCCAAGGTAGTGGGCCTGTGGGCGACCCGTGTGCAGAACATGGGATCGTAGCTGCTGTGAGATTACATTATTGACCTTATGATCCTCGAGAATCATGCAAGAATTGTACGGTTCTGAGTAACTTAATTTTTTACCCATATCAGTCAGCTAAACCACCGGCTGACGTGCTAATAAACTATAATCACCGAATTAAAAACTGTGATTGCATAAATGGTTGACCAACTACTTAATGAATACATGCAAGTTTGTATAAATATGACATGTGTTTGTGAATTGTATGTTTTGTGTATGTAATAAGCATGTGGTTGCATGTATGATAGTGCCAAAGTGGATTGTGTCTTATTAAGCCATACGCCTAATTATATAATAACAACAATGTACAAAAGCATCATTGTAGTACCCCGTATTTTAAATATTATTTTTAAAGATTTATAAATGAATTAAAATGAATTTTTGGAGAATTGATAAATATTTTCTGAAGATTTATCTTTTCACACATGCAAAACACGTGCAAATATTTTCTTGAGAAGTTCAAAAGCCAAAATTTCTTCATGGAAAATCATCATTTATTATTTGGGATTTATTTGTAATTTTTCTAGATTTTTCTGATATTTATTGGATCGATTTGCAAATATTATGAAAAAGAAGGATCTTTTTGCAAAATTGTCAATTTGAGGGGTGAAAGTGCAAAACTATTTTCTGGACTTTTCAAACAGTGCCGGCTGGAAATAAGGTGTCTATTTTACTTTTAAATCTCAATTTAATTGGTTTTATCAAGTTTTCAAGTATAGGGATCCATTTATGTAAAGTTATATTTAAAGGGATTATTTTGCAAATGTGTTTAAAAAAACCTTAAATCTTCTATTCCGGCTATTTAAAAGAAGTGGAGTGCACCTGTCTTTAGCTGCACAACACAAAGGTTTTATTGTTTCTTGGAGAATTAAGGAGGGGATCTTGGATTTCGCAAAAGTAGGACTTTGCTTGTTCTCCATTAATTCGGTTGGACTTCTTCATTCGAGGTGAGTGACTTGTTTGTTTTCTTTTGACTTGTGTATGTTGTATGCGAATTATATGAATGTTTTGATTGATCTTGGATGTTGAATCTCATCTACTAGAAAGCATGTTTAGGGTTGAGTATGAATATGTACATGATGAATTGGATTGGATGGATAAAAAATTGGATCTTGTGAAACCCAAGTTGTTTTAAATAAAGTTGTATGTGAGTAATTCAAGATTGATGAGTGTCCTATTAGAAATCATGGGTAGGCTATATTCTTTTGGATTGATGTTGAATTGATCTTGATGCGTAAACCTAATAAAAATGAGACTTTTATTACTTTTGAGTATTGGTTCAATACAAATTTGATATGGTGATGTTATCAATTGATTATGGTTGTGAGTTGTGGTAGTAATTCGATTTTGAGAAATTTGAATGAAAAAGTATGGATCAAGAGATCATGACATGAAAATCGAAATTGGGAATTTAGTTGAGTTGAAGAAATATATCCAAATTGAGGATTTTCTTTGAGATTTGGTATTGATATGGTTTGGATCTGAATATGAAACTATTTCAATGAATAATTAATTTTTTAAGAACTCTATTTTTGACTATATGCACAATCTATGTTTTAATCGAAAGAAATCAACAAATCACTACTTTTATAAATTCAAGTAACTTCGAATTAGTTTTGTGGGTTATTATAAATCCTACGAGTTATATTTGATCATATAAGAAATAATCCTTGCGTAGAAATCGTTTTCATAAAGTAAAACTATGTATCGGTTGAAATGTGCACAACCAAAAGTCTGCAGTCTGAAGGTCGACAGTCGACCGGTATGACTTTACAGTCGACCGACATGACCTGGCTACTGTATTCTCTAGTTTTCATTAAAAAAAAATCTGGTCAGTCGACTGATGACTTTTACAGTCGACTGATATTACTTAGAATTATTTTCTCAAGTTATTGTATTCTTTCGTTCTGGACAATCGACTTATGATCCTTTTTCAGTTTACTGCTATACTTAGAATTATTTTCTTAAAGATTATTGAATTTTCTCTCTGGACAGTCGATCGATGGTTTTTGTAGTCGACTGATACTGATATACTTAAACATATTTGAATGTTCTTTTAAATGATTTATTCTTTAAATGCCTTTAATCCATAACTTACATTTCTATACTTTATCTTCTACTGAACATACATTTTCAAGATGTTTAACTGAGCAATTTATGTTGGAAGTTTGGTTTGGATATTTGAGTGTGAGACTCTAAAGGTTTTTTGTGTGACCCTAGTTTACCGGCAGTTGAGACATTTATGTTTGGGCCTGTTGAGGCATTTTAGTTGATCAGTTGTTGAGTTAAGTCCGGTAGGGTACACCAACTCTAGGAGATTCGTAAAGTAATTTAAATAACCTAAAAATGATAAGGACAGGCACTAGTGGTGATATGATGAACGAGAACATAGGTTATGGACCTCAGTATGGCTTGCGGTGTGAGATAGTCCCCGAAATTATCCAGGTGTGAGTGAAATAGTCTCCGAAATTACCTGTAGTGTGGGAATGATCTCCGGAATTATCGGAGTCGAGGCAACGCACATGTGGTATTCGTGTGATGAGGTACCATCGCTTGCGGTGTGGGGTATTCACGAAGATTCCAGGTGTGAGTGAAATAGTCTCCGGAATTATCTGTGGATAGAGATTGACCTCCGGAATTATCGGGGCATGGGCTAATACTCACAATTTATCTTTATCTTGTAGTAGTTATCGTGTTAGGGTTAGTTGCATAGCGGGGGATTAAACCCTTTAAAATGGAGACGTTAAGGGCTTGCACCGGACCTATGTAGAGTGTGATGCATAGACTCCGACAAGTATGCATTAGAGAGTCAGCATATAGACTTGTGTTTTCTTGATTTGGTTTCATGCTTGTGTTTTCTTGTTTTCTACACTTGACACTTAGTCTAGCTTCACACGTTGTGTTTTCGCATTTTCGTGACTTTCCTATATTCATTTACTCCTATTTAGTTTCTGTTGTTGATAAATCCATGTTTTACTTATGTTGTTTGTTTTATGTCACTCACACCTTTATGGCTGACCCCTTTAGTTTTGGAGGTTAGGGTTATCTCTAGCCTCATGTTTTACAGGTGATTACTTGTAGCTTGGATTTTGGATGCGTGAGTTAAAGTGATGTAATGGGTTATGTATTGTTGTAAAAAGAAAGTGTTGTAAAGAAAAGAGAATTGTGATTTAACGTGTATTGTATTCCGCTGTGTTATGTAAATGATTATTGTAAAGAAGGTTGAAATAAAAATTATCGGTGTTTTTGGGTTGTGATTGCTGTTACATTGAAGTTGATGCTGGGAATTGTGCCACGTATTTCTAAGATATCATATTGGAAATTCGGGGCACTACAGAGATTGGTATCAGAGCCAGGTTCAATAGTAATAATAAACATGGTATAAAAATCACCTAGGTGTGGACACTAGAGTGTGAGTACCTAGGTGTGGACATTAGAGAGTGAGTATCACATAGAACTGAAACATGATGATTTACCTTTAGGGTGTAGTTGAGGTTTTGCTAGAGGGTATTGATGTGGTTATGAATGGTGTTGTGGTGCTCTAACTTTTCCCTCATTATGCAGTATTCAGAATGGTTGGACCCAGAATCAGGAAAGGTAACAATGGTGATGGAGCTGAATGTAGCGCCCCGATTTCCAATACTGGAAAAAACGAGACACGAGCCAAGACCTTTTCTTCAATTAGTCACAATACACAGAAAAACAGGAGAATTTAAAACTTTTTATTCAACACTCAATACATTGCAAGTCTGAACATTATACCACTGCAATGCATTACAATAGAGTTACAATATTACTCTTACATTTCCAAGTATTACAACCTTCAACATCTTACATCAGAGTACTTCCCGACTAATAGATGATCAACACACATTTTACAGCGGAACTAAATACAACATTGACTCCTTGCTTTCCTTGCCTTGAGTCCTTCTGAGTCTCGCCCTTGTACTTCGGCGATCCAGTACCTATGGAAGTGGGGATGTCAGTATTCACTGACGCTTAAAGGCTGATATCAAAGCAGCGAATCTCCCAAACAACATACAAAACATGGCAATGGTATTGGTGTAGTTTAAGTGTTCGTGAGTGCTATGACTAGACTCTAATACAATATTTAAATAGAACTAGGACGCTTCCTATGCTAATGTCAGCAAGTCTCCGAAAGCAACATGCAGCCCATACTACATGCGACCCCATCTCAAGCCGTTTCTCCATATATAGGGATTTGAACCCGCGTTACGAATTCTAATTGTACACAACCTGTTCCTGACAATACTCCATGACTTTGTGAGGTTGCATAAGGGATCAAGTCCCCCTATGCAGTTTGCTTATGGTGTCTCCGTTTTCTACTACTACCCGGCATGCCGGACCTCACTCCTAACCAGACGATCTTAGTGTATCAGGCCTCGTTCCAAAATCAAACCATAGGGTCTCGCAAGCGCAGGGTAGCACGAAGCCTACCCTGTGGCACCCTCTGGGGTCTCGCAAGCTGCACAATGCATCCTGTGGCACCCCAGCCACAGTATTTCAGGAATTAACAGCGCGAGATACGCAACCCGTGTCCTCAACTTGTGAGACGGCACCGTATGTATCCCTTTGACGGGAAGGTACAACCCACTATCACCACCTAAGGCCTGCCTCAAGGGACAAGTTGGTCGTAAGGCGCCCCCTACAACCAACTCCTCTCTTTTCGGCAAGGGTCTGAGCAAAATGATCTTTATAAGTCACTACCTTAATGGTGTCCCTGACTCGACAATCCTAGGGACGATAATATTATAAACATAACATGCTAGGCCTTAAATTAGGCTTCACAAGACAACTCTACTAGGCTGCTCAACCTAGACTCACCAGAATCCTTCGGGATCCGGTCCTTGGCCCATCGATCCAAGACCTCGGCCATGCGAATATACATGCATGCCGCTACCCTGAACTTGGATTCCGTCTATACTCCAGTCCTCGATCAACCTACCCTAGTTAAGATTCGACGGTACACAAGGAGTGGCTCCTCCACAGTTCCTTAGGGTAAGAAAACATATGTCTTGATGGTCGATAGCCCTTAGGGTGGTAATATCACCCTAGACGAGCACAACGAACAGTGTGCTAGCTAACAAGCTATATATGAGTAACAACCACATACGAGCTAATAAGCTACGTATGAAACAATAGCTACCTACGAGCCAGGCGGGCCTCGTAGGAGATAACCACGTACATACCAGCCAAATAAGCCGTGTATGAGATCAACAGCTATGCACGGGCCGGTCGAGCCGCGTACGAGACAACAACCTACATACGAGCCAAATAAACTCGTAGGAGACCCACAGCTACATACGGGTTAGTCGAGTCACGTACGAGCACAACCATATGCAAACAACCATACAGGTAATCAATCTTAAAAGCAACCAAACGTGCTTACTAGCAAACTTGATCTTCTATTATTAGAAGCAACAGAAGAATCTACTAATAGTCTATGATCGGTATTCTACTAAGGAAGAACCGAAGGCAGCATAACAGCCTTTATCAACTAACTATTACTAGTGGTCTTCCCAATCCTTATTACTTCAACCTATAGCGCCTTAAGCATGGCATACAATTACAAGCGTCTTCCCACGACAATCTAATTATGGTACATAACGTAACCACTCACCCCAATACTCCTAAGTACGAATATGATTAAGCATGTGCTTATATCAAGCTTAAGCATGAAAATCACTATGAGCTAGACATGAAGTCCACTATGGTCAAGCATAGGTTATAACTTGAGCGTGAATGCTTACTACTTATCATGATCGATCACCACAACCCAAGCATGGATATATAACTAGTATAAACATACAACATTCCAAGACATGGTAGGTATTCTAACATTAATTCTACAACCTTCTAAGCATGTATTTAAACTTTAACATGGTATACCTCATTCCTAGACATGGTATGCTACTTTAACGTTAACATATAGCATGGTGTACGTTTTAGTAACATTCTAGTCGTGTATACTAGTTAAGTATCAACCTACAACATAGCATGAGTTTCTACAAGCATGGATAGGACATAACATAAAAATCACTACAACTAACCATGGATATACAACATAGCATGAGTATCAACCTACAACAATTCTAGCATGGATAGGACATAACATACAAATCACTACAACTAACCATGGATAGTTACTTTAATCTAAGCATGAATATCATTAGTATGGATACCATTAACTTACATAAACAATAATTAGCATGACACCTATTTACTTAGCATGAATAATGATTAAGCGTGATCATCTACTAACATAGCATGAGCATATACTTATCTAAGCATGGGTATCATGTAAGCATGAATATTTATTTAATCTAGCATGGTATACAACTTTCCTACAATTAAACTAACATGGTATACAATTTTTCTACCGTTAATCTAGCATGGTATACAATTTACCTACAATTAAACTAACATGGTATACAACTTTCCTACCATTAATCTAGTATGGTATACAACTTGCCTACAATTAAACTAACATGGTATACAACTTTTCTACCATTAATCTAGCATGGTATACAATTTACCTACAATTAAACTAACATGGTATACAACTTTCCTACCATTAATCTAGCATGGTATACAATTTACCTACAATTAAACTAACATGGTATACAACTTTCCTACCATTAATCTAGCATGGTATACAACTTGCCTACAATTAAACTAACCTGGTATACAACTTTTCTACCATTAATCTAGCATGGTATACAATTTACCTATAAGCATGTGAATATGGATAAATTAATCTAGCATGATATACCACTTTCCTACAACTATCTAAGCATAGATAAATGAAACTAGCATGGTATACTACTTTCTTACAATCATCTAAGCATAGACAAATTTAGCTAGCATGGTATACTACTTTCCTACTATCATCTAAGCATGAATCTTATTAAGCATGAATAACTACTAAGCATGAATATCTTACTAAGCATGGATAACTACTAGTATGAATATACAACATTCGTAAGTATATATATATATATATATATATATATATATATATATATATATATATATACTTCTAAACATGGTATAGTAATTTTAGCATTTATACTACAACATGTATATCACTCCTAAACATGGTAGATAATTTTAGCATTAATCCTACAACATGTATATCATTCCTACATATGATAGATAATTTTAGAATAAATCCTACAACATCCTAAGTATGAATATCATTCCTAAACATGATAAATAATTTTAGAATGAATCCTACAACATTCTAAGCATGAATATCATCCCTAAACATGATAGATAATTTTAGAATGAATCCTACAACATTCTAAGCATGTTTATACACTTAGCATGGTATACATCATTCCTAAACATGGTAGGTATTTTTAATATAAATCCTACAACATTCTAAACATGTTTATACACTTAGCATGAATAATAGTTAACCATGATACTTACTAACTTAGCATGAAGCATGAACATCTACTATCTTTATTGAAACATAACATCTACTACAATTTGCTTGAACATAAACTTCTACTAAAACTTTATTTAAACATGAACATCTAATACACATTTATAAACATCTACTAATGCTACTTATTTAACATGGACATTCACTACACTACTTTACTTAAAACATGAACATCAACTACTACTACTTTACTTTAATCATGAATAGCTACTAACATTTTATATATCATAACCATCTACAACTACTTTATTTTATTCCCTACTACTACTACTTTATTTGAACATACATATCACTACTACTATTACCATGAGCCTCTACTATAACATAAATATCTACAACTAAATTACTATTACTACTACTTTATTTTAACCAAGAACATAACATAAAGCATCTACAACTACTTCTCTTAATTATCTACTACTACTACCACTTCTTTATTTTACTATGAACATAAAACATCTACAACTACTTCTTTTTATCATCTACTACTATTACTACTTTATTTTAATATACTACTACTTAAATGTCTACTAATCTTTATTAGCATTGATTTATCACTAGTGATCATAAAAAAAAGATCTTTTTATTCATTCTACAACTAGTGATTTCTTTTTCATAATTAGAACTAACATCTAATTTAGGTTCTTTTTATTTAAGATTATAAAGAAAAACAACAATAATAAAAATAAGGTGAGAACCTTCATTTGGTTCAACCAACCATATGCTTATCTTTTTAGTCCAAGTTCAATACAAGTCCTACAACCGCAATGGTTGTATAAAAATGTTCATATGCTTTGTCCATGAGTTCACATCAAGTCCTACAACCCCAAACGGTTGTATGTACAAGTCCATATGCCTTATGTCATTTTAGTCTAATTAACAAACACAAACAACAACTACAACTATAAAGATTTAATCTTTATGTTTATTTAGCACTACTACTTGTTTCCATTCATTTCTTGTGGTTATTATCTTTAACATTTACAAACATACAAAATAAAGATCACATACAACAATACCATCACAACAAACCATTCCCAAAAGAACCAAAGAAAACAAAACAAGGAGGATAAGAAGAAGAAGTCAAAACAACAATACAAACAAACAAACAATAAAAGAGAAACCCCCACCATGTTCTACTTGTAGGAAGGACTAGCTAGCTAAAACTTCTCCTTCCCCTAGCTCCTAGAACTCTTATGGAACCTACAAGAAAACTCTTTTGTTAGTTTATTCTCTTTCTTTTCCTTTCCTTTCTTTCTTTGTGTTTTCTAAAATGAGACAAGGTGGAGAAGGAGGGGGTATTTATAGGTGGAGAGAATGGTGGATAGTGCAAAATTGCACTCAACAATATGCACAAAAACCCTTTGGAAGGGTGAGGCCGGCCATGCTTGGTAGGGGGTAGGGGTGAGGTGGAGGTAAGGTGCTAGGTATGAGTTGGAAGCATGGTGAAGGGATAAGGTTTCTAGAAGGGATTTTAATCTTCTCATGCATACAACCCTAGATTACGCCTCCTAATCAAACCCTAACCATCTAATTAAGTTGTCATGACAAGATGAGTACATTGTCCAAGAGTACAAGCTACATATTTTGTATAATGTACTAAGTATAATACAATGTATGTATGTGTACATGTATGTGTATACCAAAACTCCTTATATAATCCTCATAAAATAGTTTAATTTGAAAATAATAATAAAATAAGTTTTATTATTAATTCGGAGGATCGTGCTACCAATTTGATGTATTTCGGATGTACACCGACCGATATATGCGCGTAGACAATGTTTGTGGACAACCCGGCGAAAAATCACCAAAATAATTTGATTTTGGAATTAAAACAAAATAATAGTAAAATAATAATAAAATAGTAATTTATACGAGGTAATATCTGTCCGGGATATTACACTGAAAGTTCCCAAGGAACAGGAGTTGATCTCGAGGTCGAATTTGCCAGGGTGTATCAGACTTTGAATGCACTAATGGCAGCTAATTTGGCTCAGAATCAGAACCAAAATCAGAATCTTGGGGTCAGACCAGGATTGGTTAATGCTGATCTAATCAAGCAGATTGAGTCCTTCAAGAGGATGAGGCCGCCAGTGTTTGAGGGGCAATCTGATCCAAACGAGGCTGATGATTGGATTAGACGGATGGAGACAATCTTCGAGGTCTCGGAAACTTCGACAGCTAATAAGGTGAAGTTGGCCACTATGCAATTGGAAAAGGATGCTGGTGTTTGGTGGCAAACGGTAAAGAGGACTTTGGGGGACCAGCAAATGACTTGGGAGGCTTTTCTGGAAGAATTCAGGGATCATTTCTTTCCCCTAGATATTCAGGAGAAGAAGGTGACTGAATTCTTGAACCTGCAGCAGGGCAGCATGACCGTGCGAGAGTATGAGACTAAGTTCGCTTAGCTGTCGAGGTATGCACCAGAGCTGATAGTTGATGAGGCGAAGAAGGCCAAAAAGTTTGAGCAGGGCTTGAGGCCAAACTTGAGGTCGAGAATGATTCTGTTGGGCATAAAGAGGTTCGACAAGCTGGTCAGGAGAGCAGCTATGACAGAGGAAGACATGGACCAGTTCCAGATGAAGCAAGAGACCTGGAACAGGAACAAGAGGCCAGCATCAGGTCAGAGTGGGAAGGGATTCCCAGCGAAGCAAGTCAAGTTCAGTGGTTCAGTGCAGAAGGCACCCGCGACTCAGGAAGTGAATTGTTACTACTACAAGGAGGCAGGTCATTACAGGTCAGCATGTCCTAAGTTGGCGAAGTAGACTTGTTTCCAGTGTGGGTAGGCAGGACATTCTAAGCCTCATTGTCCACAGTTGAGGAAGGATGGTCCAGGTGGAAGTAAATTCCAGAGGCAAGAGCGAGTGTTCGCATTAACTGAGGAGGATGCAAGTAACTTGGAAGATGTGATCCAGGGTATGCAAGAGTTTTGATTTTATTTTTAATCAATGTAATAAGTAAAACCTTTATTTGAGAATAATTGGAGATTGAGTATCGTTCTTCATGTAACAGAAATTGATTTGATTAATGGAATAAAGGCAAAGGTTTTATTTGATACTGGTTCTTCGCATACTTTTGTGTCACCCAATTTTGCAAAAGTCTTAGGTATGGAGCCTAAGTTGTTTCTAGGCAAGGTTTTGTTGGTGGCAACACCGTCAGGTAAGGAATTGATTGCTGATCGATATTACAGGGGCTGTGATATCAAGATTGGCGGGAGGTTATTCGGCATTGATCTGATCGAGCTGCAAGTCTTAGGAGTGGATGTGATCATGGGCATCGATTGGATGGCAATATATGATGCCACAATTGAATGCAAGCAGAAAGAGGTGTTAGTGAAAGCACCAGGTGGTCCCGCATTGAATTTCCAAGGGAAGAAGAAAGTTCCGAAGGTGGCTGCAATGGTATCCAAGATGGCGATTTCAGATGAAGTCAAAGGCATTCTGGTTGTCAGAGATTTTCCTAAGGTGTTCTTAGAAGATTTTCCAGGATTACCGCTGCAGAGAGATGTGGAGTTTTGCATTAATGTTCTGCCGGGGAGTGCTCCGATTTCTAAGGCTCCGTACAGGATGGCACCGGTAGAGCAAGACGAAGTGAAGAAGCAGATTGAGGAGTTGTTGAGCAAGGGGCTTATTAGGCCGAGTTCCTTACCATGGGGTGCACCAGTGCTGTTAGTCAAGAAGAAGGATGGGTCAATGAGGATGTGCATTGACTATCGGGAGTTGAATAGGGTGACTATTCAGAACAAGTATCCACTTCCGCGGATTGATAATTTGTTCGACAGGCTTCGGGGAGCAGCTGTGTTTTTGAAGATTGATAGGAGATCAGGGTATCAACAGGTTCGAGTCAAGGAGGAAGATGTGAGTAAGATAGCTTTCAGGACTCGTCATGGGCTCTATGAGTTTTTGGTGATGCCATTCGGGTTGACGAATACACCAGCAGTGTTCATGGATATGATGAACCGAGTTTTGAGGCCATTTATTGACTCCTTCGTGGTGGTTTTCATTGACGATATTTTGGTGTATTCGAAGTCGGAGGAGGAGCATTCTATGCACTTAACAGCGGTATTACAGAAATTGCAGGAGCATAGCTTGTATGCCAAATTATCAAAGTGTGAGTTTTGGAAGTTTGAGGTAGCTTTCCTTGGTCATATCCTTTCTAAGGAGGGAGTGGCCATTGATCCTCAGAAGGTTGAAGCAGTAAAGGATTGGCCCAGGCCAACGTCTGTGAAGGAAGTCAGAAGTTTCTTGGGTTTGGCTGGTTACTACAGGAGATTCATCCAGGGTTATTCTCAGATTGCAGTTTCTTTGACAGGTTTGACTCGGAAGAATATGGTATATTCATGGACTGATAAGTGTGAGGTGAGCTTCCTTAAGTTAAAGGAGAGGTTGACTACTGCACCTATCTTAGCTTTGCCACAAGCTGGGAAGGATTATGATATCTTTAGTGATGCGTCTCTCAGAGGTTTGGGTTGTGTCTTGATGCAAGAAGGCAAGGTTATTGCTTACGGTTCAAGGCAATTGCGTCCGCATGAGAATAATTATCCGATTCATGATTTGGAGCTAGAAACTATTATCTTTGCCTTGAAGAAATGGAGGAATTATGTTTATGGTGAGAAGGTCAATATGTATACTGACCACAAGAGCCTGAAGTACATTTATCAACAGAAGGATCTAAATCTTCGGCAAAGAAGGTGGTTGGAAGTATTGGAAGACATTCATCCTGAGATCAAGTATCATCCGGGCAAGGCGAATGTGGTAGCTGATGGACTTAGCAGAAAGAGTAGTTTATCGAGTTTGATCACTACTCGAAGCGAGTTGGCAGCAGATATTGATCAGGCAGGTATCGAAGTGGGGCTGCAGGGTTTGAGGACATCTTTGGCTCAGTTGAGGCTGCATCCTTCCTTGAGAGAGAGGATTGTGGAAGGTCAGAGATCAGATTCAGAGATTCAGAAGATGCTGTAACAGGTTTCAGAAGGCAAGCTATCAGAGTTTCGTGTCCAAGATGGAGTTCTTTGGACGGGTGAGAGGTTGTGTGTTCCGAATAATGCAGATTTGAGAGAGAGTATCTTGCAGGAAGCACACAGTACCTTGTTTTCAGTACATCCTGGAGGCACAAAGATGTACAAGGACATCAAACAACATTTTTGGTGGTCTGGTATGAAGAGGAATGTGGCAGATTTCGTGGCAAGGTGTCTAACTTGTCAGCAGATCAAAGCAGAAAATTAGAGACCTGGAGGTTTGTTGCAGCCGTTGCCCATTCCGGAGTGGAAATGGGAGAATATCAGTATGGATTTCATCACAGGTTTGCTGAGGAGTTCGAAGGGCAATGACTCGATTTGGGTTATTGTGGACTATTTGACTAAGTCGGCTCACTTTCTAGCCATGAAGATTTCTTGGCCGTTGGAAAAATTGGCTGAGTTGTACATTGGTAAGATTGTGAGGCTTCATGGAGTTCCTGTGTCGATTATTTCCGACAGGGATGCAAGGTTCACTTCAAGATTTTGGAAGAGCCTACAAGCAGCTTTGGGCACCAGAACTGATTTCAGTACTGCTTTTCATCCACAGACTGATGGTCAGACTAAGAGGGTAAATCGAGTGCTGGAAGATATGCCGAGGGCTTGTGTTATAGATTTTGGTGGTAGCTGGAAGAGATACTTGGCATTGGTTGAGTTTGCTTATAACAACAGTTACCATGCAAGTATCGGGACGGCACCATATGAGGCTTTGTACGGGCGGAGGTGCAGGACACCTGTTTGTTGGTACGAGGTTGGCGAGAGGCAGATGTTTGGTCCTGAGATCGTGCAGCAGACGTCAGAGCAGATTGAGCTGATTCACAAGAGGTTGGTTGAGGCTCAGAGTCGGCAGAAGAGTTATGCTGATACTCGACGAAGGGACTTGGAGTTTGAGGTTGGGACTGCAGTTTTCGTCAAGGTGTCTCCGACCAAAGGAGTAATCAGGTTTGGTAAGGGAGGCAAGTTGGCGCCAAGGTATATTGGGCCATACACGATCATGGAGCGGATTGGCAAGACAGCTTATAGATTGGAGCTTCCAGAGGAGTTGGCACAGGTGCATGATGTGTTCCATGTGTCATTGTTGAGGAAGTATGTGCCAGATCAAAATCATTAGTTGGTAGAAATTCCTGAAGGTCTACAGGTGAACTTGAGTTACAAAGAATAGCCTGTGGAGATCGCTGACCGTAGGGAGAAAGTTCTTAGGAGCAAAGTGATACATATGGTCAAGGTGCTGTGGAGGAATCAGCAGTTCGAGGAGGCTACTTGGGAGCCAGAGGATCGCATGCAGAAGGATTTTCCTGAGCTTTTTATATGATTGTATCTTATGTATGTGATGGTATTTCTTTGGATGATTGTACTATTGGGTTGAGTTGTATTTCTTTTATTTGATTATGTCCTTCTATGTGAATGTCTTGAATTATGGTTCATTTATGAGATTTCAATTTCTTTGATCATTCTTATTTTGGACCTCATTAGTAGTAGTTCTGAGGACAGAATTCTTCTAAGGAGGGAGTGATGTAGTACCCCATATTTTTAAATATTATTTTTAAAGGTTTATAAATGAATTAAAATGAATTTTTGGAGAATTGATAAATATTTTCTGAAGATTTATCTTTTTACACGTGCAAAACACGTGCAAATATTTTCTTGAGAAGTTCAAAAGCCAAAATTTCTTCATGGAAAATCATCATTTATTATTTGGGATTTATTTGTAATTTTTCTAGATTTTTCTGATATTTATTGGATCGATTTGCAAATATTATGAAAAAGAATGATCTTTTTGCAAAATTGTCAATTTGAGGGGTGAAAGTGCAAAACTATTTTCTGGATTTTTCAAACAGTCCTGGCTGGAAATAAGGTGTCTATTTTACTTTTAAATCTCAATTTAATTGGTTTTATCAAGTTTCCAAGTATAGGGATCCATTTATGTAAAGTTATATTTAAAGGGATTAGTTTGCAAATGTGTTTAAAAAAACCCTAAATCTTCTATTCCGGCTATTTAAAAGTAGTGGAGTGCAGCCGTCTTTCGCTGCACAACACAAAGGTTTTATTGTTTCATGGAGAATTAAGGAGGGGATCTTGGATTTCGCAAAAGTAGGACTTTGCTTGTTCTCCATTAATTCGGTTGGACTTCTTCATTCGAGGTGAGTGACTTGTTTGTTTTCTTTTGACTTGTGTATGTTGTATGCGAATGGTATGAATGTTTTTATTGATCTTGGATGTTGAATTTCATCTACTAGAAAGCATGTTTAGGGTTAAGTATGAATATGTACATGATGAATTGGATTGGATGGATGAAAAATTGGATCTTGTGAAACTCTACTTGTTTGTAAACAAAGTTGTATGTGAGTAATTCAAGATTGATGAGTGTCCTATTAGAAATCATGGGTAGGCTATATTCTTTTGGATTGATGTTGAATTGATCTTGATGCGTAAACCTAATAAAAATGAGACTTTTATTACTTTTGAGTATTGGTTGAATACAAATTTGATATGGTGATGTTATCAACTGATTATGGTTGTGAGTTGTGGTAGTAATTCGATTTTGAGAAATTTGAATGGAAAAGTATTGATCAAGAGATCATGACATGAAAATCGAAATTGGGAATTTAGTTGAATTGAAGAAATATATCCAAATTGGGGATTTTCTTTGAGATTTGGTATTGATATGGTTTGGATCTGAATACGAAACTATTTCAACGAATAATTAATTTTTTAAGAACTCTATTTTTGACAATATGCACAATCTATGTTTTAATCGAAAGAAATCAACAAATCACTACTTTTATAAATTCAAGTAACTTCGAATTAGTTTTGTGGGTTATTATAAATCCTACGAGTTATATTTGATCATATAAGAAATAATCCTTTTGTAGAAATCGTTTTCATAAAGTAAAACTACGTATCGGTTGAAATGTGCACAACCAAAAGTCTGCAGTCTGAAGGTCGACAGTCGACCGGTATGACTTTACAGTCGACCGACGTGACCTGGCTGCTGTATTCTCTAGTTTTCATAAAATTTTGTTCTGGTCAGTCGACTGATGACTTTTACAGTCGACTGATATTACTTAGAATTATTTTCTCAAGTTATTGTATTCTTTCGTTCTGGACAGTCGACCTATGATCCTTTTTCAGTCGACTGCTATACTTAGAATTATTTTCTTAAAGATTATTGAATTTTCTCTCTGGACAGTCAATCGATGGCTTTTGTAGTCGACTGATACTGATATACTTAAACATATTTGAATGTTCTTCTAAATAATTTATTCTTTAAATGCCTTTAATCCATAACTTACATTTCTATACTTTATCTTCTACTGAACATACGTTTTCAAGATGTTTAACTGAGCAATTTATGTTGGAACTTTGGTTTGGATATTTGAGTGTGAGACTCTAAAGGTTTTTTGTGTGACCCTAGTTTACCGGCAGTTGAAACATTTATGTTTGGACCTGTTGAGGCATTTTAGTTGATCAGTTGTTGAGTTAAATCCGGTAGGGTACACCAACTCTAGGAGATTTATAAAGTAATTTAAATAACCTAAAAATGATAAGGACATGCACTAGTGGTGATATGATGAACGAGAACATAGGTTATGGACCTCAGTATGGCTTGCGGTGTGAGATAGTCCCCAAAATTATCCAGGTGTGAGTGAAATAGTCTCCGGAATTACCTGTGGTGTGGGATTGATCTCCGGAATTATCGGGGTCGAGGCGACGCACATGTGGTATTCGTGTGATGAGGTGCCATCGCTTGCGGTGTGGGGTATTCTCGAAGATTCCCAGGTGTGAGTGAAATAGTCTCCGGAATTATCTGTGGATAGAGATTGACCTCCGGAATTATCGGGGCATGGGGTAATACTCACAGTTTATCTTTATCTCGTAGTAGTCATCGTGTTAGGATTAGTTGCATAGCGGGGGATTAAACCCTTTAAAATGGAGACGTTAAGGGCTTGCACCGGACCTATGTAGAGTGTGATGCATAGACTCCGACAAGTACGCATTAGAGAGTCAGCATATAGACTTGTGTTTTCTTGATTTGGTTTCATGCTTGTGTTTTCTTGTTTTCTACACTTGACACTTAGTCTAGCTTCACACGTTGTGTTTTCACATTTTCGTGACTTTCCTATATTCATTTACTTCTATTTAGTTTCTGTTGTTGATAAATCCATGTTTTACTTATGTTGTTTGTTTTATGTCACTCACACCTTTATGGCTGACCCCTTTAGTTTTGGAGGTTAGGGTTATCTCTAGCCTCATGTTTTACATGTGATTACTTGTAACTTGGATTTTGGATGCGTGAGTTAAAGTGATGTAATGGGTTATGTATTGTTGTAAAAAGAAAGTGTTGTAAAGAAAAGAGAATTGTGATTTAAGGTGTATTGTATTCCGCTGTGTTATGTAAATGATTATTGTAAAGAAGGTTGAAATAAAAATTATCGGTGTTTTTGGGCTGTATTTGCTATTACATTGAAGTTGATGCTGGGAATTGTGCCATGTATTTCTAAGATATCATATTGAAAATTCGGGACGCTACAATCACTATTACTAAATCCATACAAATCAATCACAGAATCATTCAATATCTAGTGTTGACTAGCTCAGTTCATTTCGGAGCCCACTCACTGGTACACCTACTTCAGTGCCGACTCACTCGAAATTCACATAGAAGTAACCCAATGACGACTATCTAGGTTCACTCCAAAGGTCACCGAAGGATCTTGATTTTTCAGTGCCAACTCACCCGGTCTCAGCCAAAGGCCACTCACTGGTACACCCACTTCAGTACCCACTTGCTCGAAGTTCAAACCAGAGCCATTGAACGATATCAGTAATTCAATGACAACTAGCCCGGGTTCACTCCGATGGTCACTGAAGTTATACATTTTCATTGTCATCCTCGTACATATATATCAACAAACACACCATATTCAATCATGTGGCTCACAACCATCTATCACACTAGCCATCGCATACATGCACATATAATAGCATGCATAAACACATTTCATGAAACACCTTATAGGCAGTCACACTAATTATAATATTCACCCACATTAAGTTATTTCACACATGTATATATACTAACTCACATTCACATTATGTTAAATACCTCATGTGCAACTTTATTTCTCGTAACCTTATAATCTACTAGACTTTCTCATTCACATATGCATACACATACATTCAAACATATTATCACTTGGAACACTTCCTGCACATAAACCCGCAACAAAAACCAAATATAAATATGTGTTCTCACACAACTGTTCCACACATTTAAGTCAACTATATAATTATAATTCAAATATGCAAAAACATAGAAATCAAACTTTAGTTACCTACTTATTAACCTCCATCAAAGTCTCATCTTTTTCCTTGAACTAGCACCGAAAATGATCCTTTTCTTGACCATTAGAAGTTTTTTACTCAAACTTTTCTTTATGATCAACTTCTTGTAACTTTGAGATAATGGAACACTTACAATTACTTTTAAACTCTCCCTTAGCACTAATCCATTTGTGTTATGGACCATTTAGTCTCATATCGGTTATATGGATAGTCGATGTGGGGTTGAAATAAAATTGGGTTCCTTCCCCTTAACAACTAGCTTTTAAGGGCGAGTTCTCATGGGTTCGTTTCAATTGGTATCAGAGTCAGGTTCCAAGCTCTTGATCTGTGGCACTCGGACATCGATACCTAGGGGTTGGAAAATGGCTACCTAGAGGCTGCATTAAAATTACTGGGGGTTGGGACAGTGTTGCTAGAGTGAATGACACCATCTAGCTTTTAAGGGTGAGTTCTTCTGGATTAGTTTCAACACTTAAAGCTAGCTGTTAAGGAGAGGGAACCCAAGTTTATTTCAACCCCACATCATCTACCAAAATAATCGATATGGGACTAAATGGTCCCTAACAATGTGGGAGCGAATATTATATATAGCTATATCGTTTGTGGGAGCGAATATTATATATAGCTATATAGTAGAGAGTTAGGAAACAAATTTGAGAAAGATTTTTAGGAAAAATGGTGAATTGAAGGTGGAGAGGGGCTGCTTGCTCCCAGTTAGCAAAAAGGAAATTAAAAGAGAGCGAAAGGGAAGGAGATGGGGGAATGAATGGATGAGAAAATGATGGAGTGGTTAATGTGTCAATCACCCATACATGCTAGGTGTTGAGTATATACACATGAATACATGCTAGGAGTTGAGTATATACACGTGACATGGTAGTATGAAATTTAGCCCCCATCACACCTCATTAGCATTGGTATAGGGTTGGGTCCTTCACTACCCGAATCCGGACCCGGTCCCCAATGGGTCCAAAAATTAAAACTGGCCCCAGATCCATGAAGACCGGGTCTGGGTCCTATTAAAATATTTCTACCCATTCGGGTAGGAGCGGGAGTGTGAGCGGCGAGCGGAGGATTTAGAATAGAGGAGAGAAGAAAAAGGAATGAGTTTTGAGTTTGTAAGAGAAAGATTTAGAATTGAGGAGGAATGATGGGAGGGATGAGGATAGAATATTTATTTTTATGTTGATTTTTTGGGTTTTTTTAACTAGTCCGGGTCTGGGTCCAGGTCTGGGTCAGATCTCTTTTGAGCGGACCCGGACCCGGAACCAAAAGTACAACAGGTCCCATTTTAGGACCCGAACCCAGACCCGGATAGGCCGGGAGGGTTCCGATCCAATGCCGGGTCCGGGTCGGGTCCGGGTCGAATCCGGGTTTCGGGTATTTATACCAATGCTACACCTCATACTCGCTCCAACCTTAAAGCACTACAAATCATGCACCTATCATAAAGATCATCTCTCATAGACATGGGCTTGTTTTGGAATATTTCCCCGAACAAAGCCACCTTTTGAAACTTATTTCCATAGTGGGTCACATGCCAAATTTATTCACATCTTGCACTGGTTGTTGCCACCTCAGCATAAGACATAGTTGGGAACAATGACAACAACACTAATGAAGCACAGTTTTCAACTATGGCTTCTTCATTGAATTTTTTGTGTTATCACAGTTACCAATTGAGGCAAAAGTGTAAATTGATTGCCGCAGTTGACAATAGCGAATGTGTCTCAAAACTTTGAGATCAAAAATTTGAGACATATAGAGCCAATTAATAGAGCTAGATTGGACATTTAGAGAAAAATTATAGGTAATTTTTTGTTAAAGAGGGATATAGTGGGATCACTTAAAAACATAGTTAAGTATCGGGCTCCCACTCTCCCCTTCACTTCATCTCTTCCAACTTTTTCTCCTATAACTCTGAAACCCAAATATAAAAAAAAAACCCTATTCCCCAAATTCGTCCAACTCCTCTGATTCCTCCACCTCTGTCAAATCTCTTCCAACTCCTTTGACTCCTCTAACTCTGTAAAAGACTTTCGTAGTTGCCAATTTCACATCGCTCTCCAATCCCAAAACCCTAATTTAGAGATTTTTCTTAATTCACATCCCTCTCTCCAAATCAAAACCATAATTCGGAATCTTGCAACGTCTCTAGCATCCTCCCTAATCATCTTCGACATCATCTACACTATCATCTCTGACGTCAAATTCTGTATTTTTTCAAGGTATTCATAAAACCCTAAACCATAATTTTTGTGGAAGTTATGTTTGTGATTAGATAATGACTCCAAATTCGTATATAGGTATGGATTATAAAATTCTAATTTGGTTATATTATAGGGGAGAAATAATTCGAGACTCAAAGCTAGAAGCTTGTTATAGAGGTGTCCAACCGAAAATAGTTTGGGTTCCTCATAACATTACGAAATAAGGATTTGTACAAAAGATATATGCAATTACTAACTGTGATAGAGGTGAATGGAGTGTTAAAATCCTAGCTCGTTATGCAGCTGGAAAATGAGAAGGAACAAATTTTATGGGAGTGCATGTAGTTGATGATGATGCACTTATTTCCTTGTTTGGCAGGATAGTTGATCAAATTCTAGTTGGATTGCGTTGAAGTCATATATTTAGCAAAACAAAATCTCTATCGGTTGACCACATGTTATTCGTAGTTCAAGTCCCCATACGTGAAGTGCCGAACCATGAGATGAGTTCTCACCAGTTTCTGAATCACATGTAAGCTTGACGCAACCACAAGAAGACATGTTCACAATTCCAACACAACCAAATCCCGCAGAATTTTAGTTTCCATGTCCTTCTTGTTGATAACGAAAATTTTATTCAATCATTTAATCATGCTACTGTTAACAATTAGTTATTAGAGGATGAAGAAGACGAGGAAGATGAAGAAGATAGGCTTCCAGGCGATAATGTTAATGACGTTGACAACTTGCAAGATGATGTTCAACTTGCATGACCCATGACTCAATTCATGAGTGCTCCTGTACTTGAGTTTGAATCGGTTAATTAGGTTAATCATGCTATGGTACATCAATTTGGTCAAGAGTCATATGGCTCATCCAACGCAAATAAATTGTACATTAGGCAAAAGTTTGATACCAAAGAGAATGTTTAACATGAGTTAAAAATGTTCTCCATAAAGAAACATCGAGATTTCGTCGTAGTGAAATTGACAAAAATTGTATATGTCATGAAATGTAAATTGACATTGAGGGTCTGTACACCCGATGAGAGGGCACAAAATCGTGAAGTCGTACATGAGGCAGGCTGTCTGTGGAGATTCAGTGCATTCATTTCAAAAGGACAAATATATTTTATGGTGAAAAAATTGCAAGAACCACATACATATCTCAATCCCCCATTGAATCAAGATCACGGTAGAGTTGATTTTAAGCTTATTTCAAATTTGATTTTGAATATTGTGAAAGCACAATTCAGAATAATGTCGAATGTCATAATTGAGACATTCAAGGTTGAATGCAATTAACAGATTTTGTACAAGAAGGATTGGCATGCAAAATAAAAAGCTATTGAGATATTGTTTGGAGGGTTTGAGAAAGCATATAACATGTTGCTTGTGCAAGAATGGTTGTCCATTAAGATAAGGTTTTGACTTGTCCCGGTGACATTCAAGGCAGTATTTTGTGCATTTGGGGCTTCGATTGAAGGATTTAAGTCTTGCAGACCTGTTATTAGTGTTGATAGAACTCGTTTGTATGAAAAATATAAGGGTTATTTATTGATAGCCGTTGAACCACCCGACACAAATGATCGGCTATTGTTATTTGCTTTTGCAATAGTAGATGAAGAGAGTATAGCTATTGGACTTGGTTCATGAATTGTAATCGATATTTTGTCACTGGTCGCCAAGGGTTATGTATTAATTCTGATCGTCATGCTGGTATCTTATTTTTCATGGACACACCAAACGGAGCATGGAATGAGTGTAATAGTCCAGATTATTTATTAATGATATTGTTAATATTAATTATGTTGCATAACTTATTTTTGATTTGATGGCTTTTATTAATTAAGATATGGGAGATTTTAGATATAGTATAATTCTTATATAATTTACACATTTCTAAGGACTTATTTGTGAAAGTGTAAATGATGGCTTATGTGTAAAAGAAGTTAGGGTTTCTTTAGATTCCTCCTCCTTCCATTCCTTCTCTGGCCGTCCACATCAAAAAGAAAAAAAAAGGAAAAAAAAGAAAGATGAAGCATCCGCCAACCTTTTCCTTCCTCTCCTTGTTGTCATCATCACCCATCACCATCATCATTATCCATCACCATCATCATTATAAATCCCTTAATCCATTCGTTTGATCCCATTTTTTATGCGGTTAGATTGTCATTGCAATTGCGAGGGTTTGGATTTTGGACCGGAAAGAAGGATCTTTTGGAATTGCTTGCTTTTGATCTCCTACTCTTATTAGAGGGTTTGGCGAGGAGTGTCTTGAAGCCCTCTATTGATTTAATTTCGTGCCAAACACAATAAGTAATTGAATATATATACCATGTAGAATGTAATTTTATGAAATACTTTGTTATGATATTGTGAGTATCGTATGTATCTTATGTGATGTGGTGTGATGATGTGCATATTTATATTGAGATTAATATATTATTGACGTGTTTGCATAAACATTGAATTATTATATGTAAGTGTTATTGTATGGATGTTAATAATAATCGTGATGGTCAACTTAGTTCATATCATGTTGCATCATCTTATATAGTTTATGTAGAGTTGCATGTACATGAGTGGTCTATGACGTTTGGTATATCGAGATGATTATACGAGTTATTATCTACTTATATGAGTCAAAACTTTAAGTAACCCCTTATGGGCTCTCATGTATCCACTCTATAAGTATTGAAAATTGCACAATAAATTGTCCTTACCACGGACCGTAATGGTGTCCCCTTATCAACGGGGGCTATTAAGCGTGAACCGTCCCTACCACGGACCATAGTGGTGTTCCTTTGTCAACCAAGCTAGTAAGTGTTGACCGCATGAGAGGGGGGGGGGGGCATGCCTAAATTTCTTGCATTCTAAATATTATTTTTCTACTATTTGCATTGGTATATGTTTGTGCATTAATATGTTTAATTATTAATATGGTATTTTATAAATTGCCGGATACTTGTTATATTAATTCAATTACTTCTTGTCGTCAGCTCATTTTATTGTTAATATTTTTTGTCTTCAGATTTGTGCATCAAGATCGGGTGCTTGAAGAGAACAAATGATCTGGAAGTTTGCCTCTTGGGAGTAAATTTTCATAGAGAGCTTTTAAAGTTGATAAATTGTAATTCTGAAATTGTTTTAAATTATTTTATTGAAGTTTTAAGGAGACTTGTTTCTTAAAGAATTTTAGTTATTTTCTTTTGCAATGAGTTTAGTACTTTTGTTAGCCATTTGAGTTACTTTTTATTGATGAATTTTACCTCCATGAGAATTGGTAAGTATTATGTAGTTGAAATGATTGTCCTTGGTTTGGGGGCATTACAAAATGGTATCAGAGCTTAGGCTGTAGGTCCTAGAGTTATTAAAGAGATATACTAGTTTGAGGTTTAGAATTATATTAGGGCTATAGAATATTTACCATTATAGAAGATTGATTGCTTTGATTGATACCTTGTAATTGTGGTTTCTATAGCTTTGACTATTAGTTGATCATGAAGGACTTTAGTTCTGATGTTAGCTTTCTACTCGAGGTAATTAAGAAGATTATTTTGTTCTATGTTTTGAGTTTCTTAGCATTTGTAGATAATCTAGTTGTAGTTTATTTTAAGATTGACCGTTCGGGAAGATAAGTGGTTGAGTTTATGGGTAGATATTCCAAGTTTTGAGGACAAAACATTTTTAAGGTGGGTAGTTTGTAATAGCCCAGATTATTTATTAATGATATTGTTAATATTAACTATGTTGCATAACTTATTTTTGATTTGATGGCTTTTATTAATTATAATATAGGAGATTTTAGGTATAGTAGAATTCTTATATAATTTACACACTATTAAGGACTTATTTGTTAAAGTGTGAATGAGGGCTTATGTGTAAAAGAAGTTAGGGGTTCTTAGATTCCTCCTTCCATTCCTTCTCTGGCCGTCAACATAAAAAAAAAGATGAATCATCCGCCAACCTTTTCCTTCCTCTCCTTCCTATCATCATCACCCATCACCATCATCATTATAAATCCCTTAATCCATTCGTTTGATTCTAATGTTTATGCGGTTTGATTGTCATTGCAATTGTGAGGGTTTGAATTTTGAACCAGAAAGAAGGATCTTTTGGAGTTGCTTGCTTTTGATCTCCTACGCTTATTAGAGGGTTTGGAGAGGAGTGTCTCGAAGCCCGCTATTGATTTTAATTTTGTGCCAAGCACAGTAAGTAATTGAATATCTATACACTGTAGAATGTAATTTTATGAAATACGTATTGTTTGTAGTGTTATGATATTGTGAGTATCATATGTGGTTATTTTATGTGATGTGGTGTGATGATGTGCAATTATTATATTAAGATTAATATATTATTGGCATGTTTGCATAAATATTAAATTATTATATGTAAGTGTTATTGTATGGATGTTAATAATAATCGTGATGGTCAACTTAGTTTATATCATGATGCATCATCTTATATAATTTATGTAGAGTTGTATGTACATGAGTGGTCTATGACGTTTGGTATATCAAGATTATTATACGAGTTATTATTTATTTATAATTTTATTCCTTATGTGTCATGCATCCATGTTATATACTGGAATATAAGTCAGGACTTTAAGTAACCTCTTATTGGCTCTCATGTGTCCACTCAATGAGTGTTGAAAATTACACAATAAATTGTCCTCATCACGGATGGCAGTGGTGTTCCCTTGTCAATTGGGCTATTAAGTGTGGACCGTCCCTAACACGGACCGTAGTGGTGTTCCCTTGTCAACCGAGCTAGTAAGTGATGACCGCATGGGGGCGGGGGGGCATGCCTAAATTCCTTGCATTCTAAATATTATTTTTCTACTATTTACATTGGTATATATTTGTGCATTAATATGTTTTATGTTAAATTATTGATGCGAAATTTTTAAATTGTCGCCTACTTGTTATATTTATTCAATTATTTCTAGGCGTCAGCTCATTTTGTTGTTGATAATTTTTTTTAGATTTGTGCATCAAGATTGGGTGCTTGAAGAGAACAAAGGATCTGGAAGTTTGTCTCTTAGTAGAAAATTTTCATAGAGTTTTTAAAGATGATAAATTGTATTTTTGAAATTATTTGAAATTGAAGTTTTAAGGAGACTTGTTACTTTAAAAAAATTAGTTATTTTCTTTTGCAATGAGTTAAGTACTTTTGTAAGTCATTTGAGCTACTTTTTATTGATGAATTTTATCGCCATGAGATTTGGTAAGTATTATGTAGTTGAAATGGTTGTCCTCGGTTTTGGGGGCGTTACAATGAACCACATCCATATCATTATTTTTGTATGCGACATTTTGCTACAAAGTTCTTCAGCAAATTCGGTAACAAGGCGTTGATGATTAAGGTTAAGGTGGTTGCATATCAAAATCCGCTTCAAAAGTTTGAGATAAAATTGGCGTAGATTGAAAAAGTAAAAATCAAGTCTCTTAATTGGCTTAAGGAGAAACCAACCTAGAAGTATGTACTTGCTGCAAATGGAGGATATCAATGGCATGATGACTACAAATTTATCAAAAATTTGTAATTTTATTTTGAAGGGTGTTCATAGTTTGCCTGTTATGGCAATTGTGGAGATGATATTATATCTCTTCAATTCTTCCTTTATTGAACGTCATCAATTGGCACAGAAACATAAAAATGAATGACATATTTGGGCTCTAAGAGTTCAATAAATTATCGATATACGACGTAAGATAGCAAATATGCATAAGGCTATTATGTTTCTGTTTAGAAAATGGGTATATTATACACCATTTACGAACCAGTTTTTTAGCAACTTTTTGAGTAAGATCCTCTATGAATTAGTGAAAGATCTTTATGGATTTGTGTTCTCCTTCGTGAGTATATCAAAATCATATATTTACTTGCTCAAGGCGGTTATCGGGTGAATGAAATTTGTCTCCCAAAGTGAGGCAGTTTCATCTCTGAAAATGAGTTGAGGGATTTTAGTCCCACATCGGAAAAAACACAGGAAATAGAAGATGATATATAATAATACTAGATTTGCCCGTGGCCACGTGCCTACGACACGTCTTCAGAACGATACAGTATATGAAAAGTCTTGTAAACAGTAAATCAACAATTATGTAGCTGAAGTTTGAATAGTATGACAATAATTAGTTGTAAATAAAAGTCCATGTTTCCATTAGTATATGGTGAAAAATAATTATAAATTGGGATATAAAAGTCCATGTTTCCATATATACATAGAGGGAGAGAGAGAGAGAAATAATTAAATAAATAACTGAGTTGTTTTGGAGGGGGAATTTGAATATGAGTTTTGGGGGGAACTTTTGGAAGGAAAATGTGTTTTGTGAGGTTAAATCTGGACCATTAATTTTAGGGGAGATTGAATGAGAGCCACTGGATAGCTTTCTTTGTAATTTATTATATAGATATTTCTAGGCATTGTAAGATAGCAAGCCAAGAGGCTCTTTCTCGCGCGCGCAGGGGGGAGGGGATGCAAATCTCGGACCGATTTTACATGCGACTTGTGTGCGCCCGCACGTCCTGCGGACACAAATGCCGGACCGACGTGAACCCACCCTGTGTAGAGCCAAATTTTCGCTGCAGTTTTATTTTTTCGGATCTATAACGGCGGAAATAAATGCAGAAACTGTTATGTCTATCATTTATTCACGTAATAGTTTTTTCCGCTGTTACAATAATGCATTCAAGCTTCTGTCTGCCGTTATAGCCAGTGCATTGAAGGAGTTATCTGCAATTACAGTCTACTATTACAAATCTCACCCTAGCCTTATAAATAGAGGCCCCTCTCCCCTGAGTCAAAACACTAGAACCTCCTCTCTTCCCCTAAACCACTGTTCTGTGCTCAAAGTCCAATACCTTTCTTCGGTCCTATGGTGATTGAATTCAGACGTTGTCCAGTTCGAGAACTTGACGTGGTGCATGCATCGAGCTTTTCTGTCATTGCATCCTGGGAGACAAACGCTTCAACAAACTCCAGCACTGTAACGCCCCAAATTCCAAATTCGTAGCACAACAAGATCGTTTACCTCAATTCGTACAAATTTACAAGTAATTTAAAACTTTTTCATTACACTTTGTCTGTTACAAAAATATACAGCGAGAGTTACAACAAAATATACAACTCTGACAATCAACAACTTTAATCTGGAAATAATCATCAACATCAATTCACCTTTATGCCTTTTGCTAATCCAAGTCCTGCACTGGAAAACTGTGGGCACATCAGTTGCATACAACTGACGCAATGGTATAATACAATGATTCACTTACTTTAGCAAACACAAACTTGAATGCACAACAAAGTGGAAAAAGTTACTATCCTAAACATGTCAGTGTATGATATGACCTAATGCCTAATGCACTCATTACACTACGATGCACTAATGCACACTTGTTCGGATTCTATGCATCCCATACTACATAGGCCCGAGGGCAAGTCCTTATCGTACTCCTCATTATAGGATTCAATCCCTTGTTATGAAATCCTACTACGGTGACTAATGTAAGGTTTAGATATCATGTGAGTATCTATTACCACCCTGGTAATTCTTGAGAATCGCTCTCCCACCGCGAGTTGTAACCTCGATAATTCTGGAGGCGAAACCCACACCGCGAGCTATGACCCCAATAATTCTTGAGAGTTGTTCTCCCACCGTGAGTGATTTTCGAACATCACGCCTCACACCCTGATAATTCTGGAGACAAAACCCACATTGCGAGTCATAGGTGCGTCATTACACAAATACCCCATAAACGTCGCCTCGATCTCGATAATTCTGAAGAAATACCTCCCACCACAATTGATTTTGGACATAATGCCTCACACCCCACTAATTCTGAAGATAATCCCCCACCGCGAATCATATGAGGCCCCCATACACATGTTTGCCTATACTTCATCACATCTCCCCTTAGTGCCTTTCCTTAGGTTTAATTATAATCATCACAATGTAGACCTAGCTTACCCTACCAGACTTAAATCAACATACGAGAACACTAGCCCACACTGGCTACTTCTCAAATTTCTTTATTAACAAATTACCAGTTACTAAGGGTCTCGCCTAGCCTCCTATAGATATCAATTAGGTTATATCTAACCTCAACATAACCATTTCATTCATTATCCATCATTTCTTCTTTATCCTCTTTCTTTATGCTTATAGATCATGAAGTATTCAACTTCTTATAACAACATTCAATAACAATTTATCAAATCAAATTCTTATAAACAATTTCTTGGTTAACAAACCAAACCATTCACTTTAATAATATCCAACACTCTTTCAATTACTAGAACATTTTCATGTTTTCTATACTTCAAGTGTATTTCTCAATACAAAAGTTCTTTAAGATTTATCACCATTTCTTAATACCAAAATTTCTTTAGGATTAATCACTAGAAGTTCCTTATTTCCAACTCATAATTATGCTTGATTTTATTATAAACCAACTCTTAAAATCTTTAATCATGTACATTTTCTTTTAAACCCTGGATTCAAAACTCATCTAATACATGAATATGAGTTTTAACTTCTCAAAATATCTCTTAGAATAATGTAAAATAATTCCCAAGTATTCTAATAATATTCTATGACATTTCTATGAAGTTTTCCAATTTTTAAAACTTGAAAATCTCAAAAAATAAAATTAAAATCACATTTTTTATGTAAGGCCGGGATCAAACCCACAGTCAGCAGCCAGCCAACCGCAAGCCCAACTAGTGAGCCAACTCACTATGGTGAATAAACCCAAACTCAGTGGTTTAAATACTCCTCTACTGTTTACGGCTAATAAATTGAAATTAAAAAAAAAGTCTCAAGACTCGAACCCGAGCATAGCCGAGCACCAAGGACCCCCCCCCCCCCCGCACTAACCAAGATATCCAAACATCATATCTAATAATATATGCATTCAAAACCTTATAACTCAGCTATCTATTTCCATCTCAATTTTATACTTTGATTTTATTTTCGATTTTTATTCTTTTCTCTCACATTAATTTTTCATAAAATACACCCCTGATTTTCAGAAATGATTTCTCATTGATTTTATCTATATTAGAGTTAAATTTTACACAAATAATTTAAATAGAGATTTTGAGAACTTATATATACATATACTATTATTAATCAACAAGACTACCTTTTATAACAACTAACATGAATATATTCTTCTTCTAGCCATTACTCTTAGTCTATGAAAAATTTCACTTCTCATTAACTTATAGTTCACCCCTAATTGTACATGAAACTTAACAACTTTTACACACATTCAATTTGTATATCTGATTTAATCATGGCATACCACCATACGCCTAACATCACTACAACATGCTCTAAATAGAATTTTATTTTGACAACATAACAATTCTATATTGCAATTTTCAATTAGCATGCATTAATTTCTCTTATTTTATCTGCTACTAAAACTCTAGATGTCAACACAACATGCATCATAAAAAGTTTAGAAATTAAAGAACTCGTGCCAAACTTCTCATTTCAAACACAATTTATTTAAGCATGCAATCTATAAAATAACTAGAAAGTAAAAGAAACACCTTCCACTTTCTTGATGCAAATAGTAAGTAGAACTCCTAGAAAAATGTTCCAAAGTTCCAACACAAAATGGCCTTCTCCTCCTTAAGACAAAAACTGAAACATTCTCTTCTCTTCTCTTTTAATTTTGATTCTTAGTTTGTGTGTTGTTCATATTAAAGGAGGGGGGTATTTATAGGAATAATGTGTGGTTGAGATGACTCCCACTATCCAAAATAACTCCCCACTCACTCACAACCTCTCCCACTCTCTCCTCACTCCCATGAATGGCCAGCCACTCTCATTTGGTGCACAAACACGTGCACGTGCATTCTATATGCACTCTACTTCTCATATAAATTCTATTATTAATTGTTATTAAATTAATTATTGGTGTATGTTACACATGACAAGCGTACTAGAATTCAAAATATTTATTTAAGTGTAGAAATAATCATGGGCCTCATTTTGCAATTAGTTTTTAGTGGGCTTCAAAATAGATTTAGGCCTATTGGATTTAATTAAAAATAAATCATACAATTGTGACAAAAATGAAAAGGAAAAATATGTTCATGACTCTAAAAATTTTAGGAACCAAAGTGCACAAAATTTTACGTGCAATGCACGTGCAAAAATATTAAAATTATTTTTTCTAGATTGTTACAAGCACTCGAACGAGGCAAATCTATTTTAAGGACATTGTGTGATACACAAGCCTCGACACAAATCGGTTTGGTTTTGTTATTTTCATTTTCTTTTTAATTTTATTGGTTCTCTTCTTCTTCTTCTTCTCCTTCTCTGACTTGTGCCTCTAAAATATATTTGATTTTATTACAAACGATTTTGTAATCAAAATATTCTAACAAACTTAAAACAGATTGCATTTCCTTTGACTTTTATTTCCTTGAATTTTAAGTCACTTCTTTTTATTTTCTTTTCATTTTGAAAAAATTTACACTCGTGTTGTGTGTTTTCATATTTAAAAAAATGACAAACGCATCGAAGAATGCTGTTGTGGCTGAAAGGGTCCAAGTGCCGGTTGCTGATGCAGCACAAGTGCCTACTGTTGTTGTGGCACAAGTGCCAATGCCAGCCGTTGTCGCGGTCTAAGTCTCCTATGGGGAGAAACCTGAGAAGTTCAACAGGAAGAATTTCAAGAGGTGGCAACAGAAAATAATGTTCTACTTGACCACCTTGAATCTCACAAGATTCTTGAATGAAAAAGCTCCAAATCTTAAGGAAGATGAGCATGACTACCAAGTCATCGCTGCTGTGGATGCTTAGAAAAGTTCTGATTACCTATGTAGGAACTTGAACGGATTAGCTGATTCCTTATACAATATTTATATTGACAAAAGAATTACTAATGAACTTTGGGAATTACTAGATCAAAAATATAAAACTAATGATGTCGGCGCTAAGAAATTCATAGTAGGCCACTTCCTAGACTATAAAATGGTAGATTCCAAAACAGTAATTAGTCGGGTTCAAGAGATTCAATTGATCTTGTATAAGATACATGCTGAAGGTATGAACTTAAGTGAAAGTTTTCAAGTTGCTTGTATTATTGAAAAATTGCCAACAGGTTGGAAAGACTTCAAAAACTACCTAAAGCATAAGCGAAAGAAAATAGGCATTGAGGATCTCATTGTCAGACTTCGTATTGAAGAAGACAATATAGGATCTGAAAAAGTCGGAGCAATCAATCATGCGGCCAAGGCTAACGTGGTGAAACATAGTCAACGTTCCAAAAGGCACAACAATAAGGGGTCCAAGTTGGGGCCTAAAGGAGGAATCTCCAAGAAGCCGAAGTTTCAAGGCAAGTGCTTCAACTGTGACAAGCTAGGTCACAAGTCTACTGATTGTAGACTACCAAAGAAGAACATGAAAAGATAAATAAATATTGTTGAAGGCATTGTTCAAGATGTTTCTGATATCAACCTCTCAGCTGTGGTCTCGGAGGTGAACATGATGGGTTCAAACCCCAAGAATGGTGGATTGACACTGGAGCTACTCGATATGTATGCTCCAACAGAAGTATGTTCTCCACTTTCGAACCATTAGAGAATGGGGAGAAGATGTTTATGAGGAACTCGGCCACTTCAGAAATCAAGGGCCAAGGCAACGTGATTTTGAAGATGACTTCTGAAAAGGAACCGACTCTGAACAATGTTGCATATGTTCATGAAATCCGAAAGAAACTAGTATCTGGTTCTTTGCTTGATAATCACAAATTTCGTTTAGTGTTTGAGTCAGACAAATTTGTTTTGTCGAATAGTGGAATGTATGTTGGTAGAGGATACATGAGTGGTGGAATGTTTAAAGTCAGTGTAATGACCATTGTCAAAAATATCAATAAAGCTAGCCTTCTACTTATATGCTTGAGTCTTCTAATTTATGGCATGATAGACTATGACACGTTAATTATGATCCTTTGCATAGATTAATTAACTTGAATCATATATCAATATTCCAAATTGATTCCAAACATAAGTATGAAACTTGTTTTGAGGCAAAACTGACAAGATCATCCTTTAAAAGTGTTGAAAGAAACACTGAAACTCTTGATTTAATTCACACTGACATTTGCGATCTGAAAATGATACAAAGAAGAGGTTTATTGATGATAGCACAAACTATTATTATGTGTATTTTCTTAAATGCAAGGACAAAGCTATAAAGAAATTTGTTCTCTATAAATATGAAGTTGAGAATCAACTCAACAAGAAAATTAAGGTGCTAAGAAGTGACCGAGGTGGAGAGTATGAATTTTCATCTGCTGAAATTTGTGCTAAGCATGGGACTATACATGAAACTACAGCGCCTTATTCTTCTCAGTCCAACGGTGTTGCTGAGCGAAAGAATCGAACATTGAAGGAAATGATGAATACAATGTTAATAAGTTCTGGTTGCCACAAAACTTGTGGGGAGAAGCTATTCTTCAAGCCAATTACCTTTTGAATAATGTACTGATATGGCTAAAAATAGGGTTAAATTGGAACCGTCCAAATCGGGCACGAATCTTAAAGCTCGGGGGTAAAATGGTAATTTCACCGACAAACGGGTCTGAAATGGGAACTGTGCCTTTTTCCAAAGGCCAAATAACCCATAAACGGGTCCATCTTACTGAGCGCGGATTCTAATCCGCAAGAAGCCCAGTCCAGGTGGATAGGAGAATTAGGGTTTATGATTAACCTTAATCAACGGTCCTGATCACTTCTATCCATTCACTGGGAAGTAGGGAATTGATCTTATCCCGAAACTGGTTCCTAAGGTGGCTATAAATACCCCCCATCCCCCACTGTTACCAGGCAATCAATTTTTTGCCAATCAAAGCTCTTTCTTAATCATTCAGATTACTAACAAGAGCATCGGAGGGTGCGTCGCCGGAATCAACCTCGGTGTCTCGCACTTTTTGCAGGTCAACAACGGAGAATCTCGATCAAACTCTGGTGAAGGTGTTCAGGTTTGACTATTCAACTTCCCCCGAATCCACAAATCTATCTGTTTGCCCCTACACCGATTTCAGCGGCAACAGATTGGTGCCGTCTGTGGGAAATACGAATAGCAGTCCAACCTCTTCCACCGGTCAACACTGTAATGCCCTGATTTTTCAATTAATGAAAAATTATTTTATTTTGCACGTAGTGTGCACGTGCAATATTTTGATTGAATTAAATTTTATAATTATTTTCATCGTTATGGGTATAAATATTTAAATTTGTGCTTTCAAATTATTTTATACAAAAAGCCTTCCTTTAAATGGATGAAAAGCCTTTTCTTTTAAAAAGCCCGAAATGTAATTCATTTATTTTATTATAACAATTATTTTGGCCCACAAACTAAAGCCCATGGATTAATCTATTTTTATACAACTTGTCATGTAGAATACAATTTAAAAGACTATTTTATTTTATACAAAATTTAATGTACAATTTTTGGAGACCAAATGCTTGCACGTGCAGTGCACTTTCCCTTAGGAGGCCGGGATCACTTCTTTTTGGAGGGAAACTCAAATTTTGGATGGGGATCATGGTGTGGTGGTTACTCATCATGGGTAGTTTGTGTAACTCCTCCTTAAATCTCCACCATTGGTTCCTAACTCCTACTTCAATCCTAGCCATCTATTTCCCTTGATTTTTAGTATAAATACCCCCTCCCATGGCTAGTATTCTTGTGCAAATAAACTCTTCCAAACCTATAGTTCTATTACTTTATCTAGTAGTTATTTTTGAGAGTTAAAAGATTGAGAGGGTGTGGGATTGTGCTTGCATTCTATCAAGAAGGAGAGGCCGGCTTTGGAAGTGCTCAAGTTGGCTTTGGAGTGCTCGGGTCTTGCTAGTGTGCGTGTTCAAGGAGGAGCATTTCGTTGCAAGGACATTTGTCTAGGAGATTGCTAATTGTTCTTTCTTCAATAAGGTGGGTAAATTTTTCCTATTTCTAAAGTAGGAATGCATGCTAGTTTAATTAGAAAGAATGAAGCATGAAAATGATTAAGAAGAGCTCACTTTAGTTGGGAAAAATGACTTCTTGAATAATTGAAATGTGAATATACAAATTTATATGTGGTTCTATTATTTGAGTTGTATGAGAATTGATTAGAATCATGGATTGATTGATAAAAACACATTTATTACTATCAAGAATTACACACAAAAGTTAGTAGATTGATAATACCATTTCTTGTGTTAAATGGATCTTTGTGTTAATGTGGGCATGAATAATTTAAAATATGTGTTGTATGTTGGCTAAATGATTAAGGATAGAGAATTAAGGTGAAAATTTATTGATAAAGAGATTAGAATGCTAAATACGAAGAAATGTCGAAAAGAGAAGAAATGTAGTATTATTATGTATAATTTGAATTAGTGTATGAAAATATGTTTTAATTGTTACAAAAATTATTTTGCTCATACTGGTATGTAAATTATGTGAGGGAGAATTAATCTGGAGTTATACAGTAATTTTCATGAAAGCAAAATGAAATGAGGACTAGTTGAACATCGAGACATTTTAACAACAGAGGAAATTGGTTCAAAAAGAGTTTAAATTGTACTGTGACAACCTGAGCACGTAGCTCAAGTGGTCAGAGAGCGCGGTTGGGTTCCCTGTGGTGACCGGTTCGAATCCCGTGGGCAACATTATTTTGTTTGTTTTTTTTAAACAAATTTAACAGCGGGCCGAGAGCATTTAATGCTCTAAGCCATGTTTATACCGCTGGCACAAATCGGCCTAGTGGTCTGTGCTCTGGGCTGTGTTCTCTAGGGTGCTGGGTTCGAATCTTGCCCTCGGCAAGATTGAAAAATTGATTTTTTTGGGGTTTTTAATTGTCCAAAAATTATGAAAAAAATATGGGTATTCTTCTAAAAATATATGGGACTTCCCTCAGCAAGATTGAAAAATTGATTTTTTTGGGGTTTTTAATTGTCCAAAAATTATGAAAAAATATGGGTATTCTTCTAAAAATATATGGGACTTTATAAAAATGATTTGAGAATTATTTGCATGAAATAAAACATGATTTGAGAATAAAATGTGTAATTAGAACTATGGTTTTATAAGTGTATTTTTGGGAAAATTATACCTTGCAAAAAGAATTTGAAATGAAGGATTAAGAAGATTAATATAGTAAAGATTGAAGTGATATTATGTGATGGATGTGATTTATTCCTAATTGAGAATAGTATGAAAAATATGAATTGTGAATATTCGTTAGTGATGTAAAGTATTTCTCATTTTGAGAATAATGTGACAACTATGAAATGTGAATTATTCTCGTTGAAGAATAGTGCGACAAATTATGATGTGTGAATATCCATCTTGATTGAATACTAGTGATGTGGGTTTTAATGTAAAAATAATAATTCATGAGTTACATGATGAATAGTTGAAATTCACGTATAGTTATGGACTATGTGAACAAATTAGAAATCATGATTTGAAAAGAAAATGCTTTTGAGTATGGTGACTCAACATGGAAATTTATGAATTGGAAATGCTCATTTTGGAAATTGTGAATTGAAAATTGAAACAAAAGAGTAGCTAAGTCTCCCCCGGCATTGGAAATGAAATGAAATGAAATTTGAAAAGAAAGACCAAGGTTGGTCATGTTGAAATGAATGAATAAGTCTGGTTAGTGGAGAGGCTAACTCTAGAGCTTTGATTTTTGTTCATGATTCTAATAAAAACTAAGGATTAGCGCATAGTGAAGATGTGATGAAAGTGAGAGAAAAACATGAGTATGAGAACTAGGGTTCACGGTGCGGGTGTGTGAGCCACAGAATGCATGCTTGATGAGTCAAGACATGGCGCGGGCGCAACTCAGAATGATCGGACTCTAGCCACGCTTGTGGGATGTTTGGTGACTGCAAGAGGATCGTGTGCCATGAAGTGAGGCTGAATTGCCACAGAATGCATGCTTGATGAGTCAAGACATGGCGTGGGATTTCCCTCCAGAATTTTCTGTACACGAGCTTGTACTCATAGATCATCTAGGATACTCACCATAGTTACAGTAGTAGATTAAGTTATGGCGAGGGATTGAACCCTACAAAGATGAAGAACGATTAAGAGGATTGCCCTTGGACCTATGTAGTATGGGATGCATAGAATCCGAACAAGTGCGCATTAGTGTCATGTAACATAAATAACTGCATTAAGGACTAAGTGCACAATCACGACACGACATCAATAGGGTAGTCCCTTTAGTTTGAAATGTGACAAGTTTGTGTTTGCTAAATATGAAAAATAAGTTATACTATTTCTGGCATAGAGAGGATGGCCGTGTATAATGATCGTCGGTTGAATAAACTGACATACCCACAGTCTTATATGCAGGTAAATGGCTTGATAAAGATTAAAGAGGAACAAATGCTTAAAGATTACTCCATGTTGTATATTTATTTTCATTGTTGTAAAATTTTACTTCCGCTGTGCAATGTCAAGTGTAATATTGATGTAAACTCTGATGTAAAGTGAAAAGTTCAAATTTCCTTGTAAAATTGTACTAAAGGAAGTGTAAAGATACTGTAGAACATCTCGAATTCAGTGTATTTGGGATTCGGGGCGTTACAAACAACGCCTCTAGCCATGCCACCAAGGAAGCTAAAATCTAGAGGGTCCAACCATGGACCCACTCCTCCTCAACCACAACCGGAGGCTCCCCTCCAACCCATCCAGCCTCAGGGACAGCTCCCTCCTCAGCCCGATCAGCCGCTGCAGCAGTTGCAGCCTCCTCTCCAAAATCTTCAACACCAGCAGGCTCGGGCCCCAGAACACTGGCATAGGGACCTCTCGTCCTCACCCTCAGAAGCAACCTCTTCACCGCAACCATATCTCTGTACATAACCCTTCAACTGACTCCATGGCATCTCATAACCCTCGGCCCTCAGAAGACCTCTGCAACGTCATCATCAACCGGCAGAAAGAAGAGGACCTTCACCACCATTTGGATGAAAGGCGGGCCCGTGAGGGAGTCTCCCGCTCAGAACGTCCAAATGCGCGATCTCCTCGCCGTCGCGACCACAGGAGGTCCCCTCTTCATAGGAGGCAGAGGGAGTCCCCTAAGTACCGTCAAAGAAGGCATCACTCTCCCACTGGTCGACAGCCCCAGAGGGACTAGAATAGACCTATCACCCGAGCAGAATTCCAAGAGTTCCAGGCAACAATCTTGCAGGCCCTCAATCTCCAGCCAAACAACAACAATAATGTTCAGAGGGTCCCCACTCCTCTGCCGGTTCGCAGCCCTCGCCATCGGTCCCTCAGTCCTCCTCAAGCTCCAAGCCACCGCCATCACATTCCTAGCCTTCACCCATATCCGAGCTACCGACACCGTAGCCCACGTACCCCTTCGTACGAAGATGAGTCCAGAGGCTCACCAGGATACCGTCGAAGGGATAATGCTGTCTACCACTGTCTTCACGAGATGGAGAGGCACCTCGGTCAACTCGATAGGGACGAGTAACTGAGAGGAAGGACCCTCTGACCAAGCAGACCTCCATTTTCTCGAACCATCATGGAGGCACCCATTCCAGCAAATGTCAAGCCCTCGCAGTTCGAGACATATACGGGGGAGTCAGATCCCATGGATCACATCAAGAGTTTCAAGACTCTCATGATGATTCATCAAGCCTCCGATGCCCTCCTATACAAGACCTTCCCAGCCACTCTCAAAGGCCCAGCTCGAGAATGGTACTCCCGCCTCGCTCCATCCTCCATATTCTCTTTTGAACAGTTTGAGACCCTCTTCATAACCCACTTCGTGAGCAGCCGCCGCTCTGAAAAGAGGAGTATTTCACTACTCTTCCTCAATCAGAAGAAGGGCAAGAAGTTAATAGATTATGTCAAGCAGTTCACCGCGGAGGCCAGGTCCATCGCCTCCCTCGACCAATCGGTTGCTGTAGTCGCCTTCCAATCCAACGTCCTCAACTCCAACCTCCGGTCCTCCCTAGCTAAAAAGCCCCCACGGGATTTCTCCGACCTTCTTTTCCGAAGCGAGAAGTACATCCGCACGGAGGAGGCTGAACATCGCCCCACATTCGAGGGATCCGCTTCTGGAAATAAGAGGAAGGCTGCTGAAGACGAGGGAGCCAAGTAGCTCCAGAAGGACAACAGGGGTCAGCGTCGTCCACCTTCCAGATTTGAAATGTTTACCCCTTTCAATGCCAATGTTTCAACTATTCTCATAGAGGAAGAGAAAGAAGGGATCCTACCTCCTGTCCCGAAGATGAATACTTCAGGGAAGAAGAGGGACAAAGAGAAGTGGTGTCGCTACCATCGAGACCACGGCCACGACACCAATGACTGTCGGGCCCCGAAGAATGGAATCGAAGCCCTTATTCAGAGAGGGCAGCTCTCCAAGTTTGTAAGAAAGGACCGGATCGACCTTCCTCCACCCCCCAGGGGGGCTAACAAGCAGCTCGAGAGGCATGACGAGACTCCTGAATTCAAAGAAGAGCGCATCTTGCACCTTATTCATGGAGGTCCAATGGGAGGAACCTCTAACTCATCTCGAAAGGCTTTCATCAGGGAAGTCAATTCGGTACACAGCATACCCCCTCCCGAAGGTCTTGGAGTCCCGGTTACTTTCTCGGATGAAGATCTGGAAGGTGTCCGAACCCCCACTGTGATGCACTGGTGATTAATCTCCACATGGCCAACTTCAAAGTGGAAAGAATTCTAGTGGATAATGACAGTTCTGTCGACATCCTCTTCCTGGCGGCCTTTCGAGAGCTCAAATTATCGCGGGATAGGCTCAAGCCTACCGGCTACACTCTCCATGGGTTCACGGGAGTGCCAGTGACGATCGAAGTGGTTATAAACCTCGACGTAACCGCTGGCAAAACTCCTACAATCCGAACGGAGCTAATGGACTTCTGGTTGTTGACGTCCCAGCCGCTTACAATGTGATCCTAGGTCGACTTGGCCTAGCTACTTTAGTAGCCGTCCCGTCAGCTTATCATCTGAAAATGAAGTTCCCCACCAAGGCAGGTGTAGGGGAAGTGAGGGGAAGTCAAGAGATGGCTCGCAAATGCTGCATGAACTCGACCAGAGGACCCGTCCTTTCCCTCAAGACCCTTGAAATTCCCCAGGGAAACACCCAGCTTATTTCAGAGCCGGTAGACGAGTTGGAAGAAGTGCTATTCTCGGAGCAAGATCCGACCCGCAAATTCTTCATCAGCAAAGCCCTTCCCTCTGCCCTCTGTTCCGATATAGTCCAGTGCGTAAAGAGGAATCGAGGCCTCTTCGCATGGACAGCTGCCGACATGCCAGGGATTTCCGAAGACCTCCTCGTCCACCACCTAAGTGTTGCTCCGGGATCCAAACCGGTCCAGCAGAAGAGGCATAAATTCGCCCCGGAACGCCAGCAAGCCATAAAAGAAGAAGTAGAGAAGCTCCTCAAAGCCCGGTTCATACAAGAGGTCAATTATCCCGAGTGGCTCTCCAATGTTGTTATGGTGAAGAAGGCCAATGGAAGTTGGAGGATTTGCATCGACTTCATCGACTTGAACAAGGCATGTCCCAAAGATCCTTTCCCGCTCCCCAGCATCGACACCTTGATCGATGTCACTTCGGGTAATGAGCTTCTGAGCTTCATGGATGCCTTCTCCGGTTACAACCAAATCCGTATGTTCCCCCCGGATATCCCAAAGACATCCTTCATCACAGATCAAGGTCTCTACTACTATAGGGTAATGCCCTTCGGGCTCAAAAATGCCGGTGCCACCTACTAATGCCTCGTCAACAAGGTCTTCCAAAATCAGATCGGCTGGAACATGGAGGTTTACGTCGATGATATGCTAGTAAAAAGTATCCAGGGGTCCGACCATGTCGCCGACCTCCAAAAAGCCTTCGACATGTTTAGGAAGCATAATATGAGACTAAACCCGAACAAGTGTGTATTCGGGGTCTCATCTGGTAAGTTCCTGGGCTTCATGGTCAGTCAGAGGGGGATTGAGGCCAACCCCAAGAAGATAAAAGCCATCCTCAACATGGCTCCTCCTACAAATGTGAAAGAAGTGCAAAAGCTTACAGGATGCCTCACGCCCATAGGGCGCTTCCTGTCTAAGTCAGGGGAGAAGTGTCTTCCTTTCTTCAGAGCCCTCAGGGGGCTAAGGGCTTTGAGTGGGGTCAGCAGCAGCAAGAATTGCTCGACCAACTGAAAGCCTATCTGGTCAACCCCCCACTCCTCAGCAAGCCTACTCCCAGGGAAACACTCTACCTCTACCTCGTTGCCTCCGAACAAACCCTCAGCGTTGTCCTAGTAAGGGAAGAAGACAAGGCTCAGAAGCCTATCTATTATGTGAGCAAGGTCCTTAGAGACGCTGAGCTCCGCTATCCGAAATTGGAAAAGATAGCATACGCCTTGGTCATGGCAGCTAGGAAGCTCCGCCCCTATTTTCAATCCCACTCGGTGGTCGTCCTTAACGACCAGCCGCTCAAGTAGGTTCTGCATAAGCCCGAGACCTCCGGACGTCTAATGAAGTGGTCAATCAAGCTTAGTCAACATGACATATCTTATCAGCCTCGGACTGCTATCAAGGCCCAAGCCCTAGCCAAGTTTATAGTGGAAAGCACGATCTCAGAAGTAAGTCAAGCGGCAAATGGACCTCCAATCTGGACGGTGTATGTAGATGGGTCGTCTTGCGGTGAAGGAAGTAGAACCGGAGTTATTCTGGCAGGCCCAAATGATTTCGTTCTCCAATACTCCCTCCGCATCAATTTCAAGGCCTCCAATAACGAAGCGGAGTATGAAGCCCTAATAGCAGGCCTGGGCATGGCTCGCAAAGCAGGAGCACAACGTGTCCGGATATTCTGTGACTCGCAGCTTGTGGTAAATCAGGTCTTAGGAGAATACGAGGCGCGAGATGATCGGATGGCTAAGTACCTAGCCAAGGTCCAAAGTCTCATGGCTTCGTTCGAAGAGGCACAACTCCAGCGGATCCCTAGTGATATGGCTAAAAATAGGGTTAAATCAGAACTGTCCGAATCAGGCACGAATCTTGAAGCCCAGGGGTAAAACGATAATTTTACCCCCCAAGGGGTCTAAAGCGGGTACGGGTTTTCTTTCTCGAAGACCCAATAACCTACGAACGGATCCACCTCAACTGGGTACGGGTCCCAACCCGAAATGAACCCAGTCCAGCAGGATAGAATTAGGGTTTCTGATTAATACTAATCAACGGCCCTGATTCAAATCTATCCTTTCACTGGGAATTAGGGATTACATTCCTTATCTAACCACAGGGATTACATTCCTAATCTGATCTCAGCGGCGCCTATAAATACCCCCCATACATCTCCATTAAGAGGTAATCAATCTTTCGCCAATTTTTGCGCTCTTTCATAATCATTCCTGATTACTAACTTGAGCGTCAGAGGGTGCGTCGCCGGGAACAACCCCGGTGTCTCGCACTTTTTGCAGGTGTACGACAGGAGTCAGCGTCAAACTCCGACGGAACAGGTAACAGGTTTGCTATTCAGTTTTCCTAAGAATCCACAAATACTATATGTTTGCCCCCACACCAGATTTAGCGGCAACAGATTGGCACCGTCTGTGGGAAACTAACGAATAGCAACCTCCCCTCTTCCCGTTTGTCAGATTTTCTCCAGCCATGCCTCCTAGGTAAGCCAGATCAAGAGGGTCCAATCAAGGACCCAACCCCGATCAGCAATTAGAAATTCCCATCCAACCCGCTTCGCAGCAGGGGCAACTTGCTCCTCAAGCAGAAGACCCACTCCAACAGGACCTGCCTCCTCCTCAGAACCAACAACCTCCTAAGGGTCCCAATCCGCAGAAATAGCCTCTCCATCCGGACCACGTCTCCATCCACAACGCCTCTTCGGACTCTATGGCCTCCCATAATCCCCGAGCTTCCGACCTCCGCAACACCGTCCTCAATCGGCAGAAGGATGAGGACCTTCGCCGCCGTCTGGATGAAAAGCGGGCCCGAGAGGGAGCCTCCCGCCAACACCGTCCGGATGAGCGATCTCCTCACCACCGAGACAACAGAAGGTCCCCTATCCGAAGGGGGCGGAGAGAGTCCCCCGAGCATCACAGGAGAAGACCCCTTTCCCCTGCCGGTCGGCACCATCATAGGAACGATGAGGCACCCATTACCCGTGCCGAGTTCTAGCAGTTTCAAGCAACCGTCCTACAAGCTCTCAATCTTCGTCCCAACACCAATGCTCCCAAGATCCCATCTCCTCCTCCGGTCCGAAATCCTCGCCGACGGTCCCCAACTCCTCCTCCAGCTCCTAGCAACTCCCGACATATGCAAAGTCCTCGCCGCTCCAGGAGCTACTGTCGTCGTAGCCGCCACTCTTCCTCGTACGAAGACGAGTCTAGAGGCTCACCTGATTACCGTCGAAGGGATGACGCTGTATACCGCCGTCTCCACGAGATGGAGAGGCGCTTGGGTCAGTTAGACTGAGAAGAAGAGCTTAGAGGAAGGACGCTTCGTCCTAGTAGACCTCCCTTTTCCCGAACCATAATGGATGCACCCGTACCAATCGGCTTCAAGCCTCCTCAATTTGAGACCTATTCCAGGGAGACTGACCCCGTCGATCACATCGAGAGCTTCAAGACCCTAATGCTCATCCATCAAGCTTCCGACGCCCTGCTCTGCAAAACCTTCCCCGCAACTCTCAAGGGCCCAGCTCGAGAATGGTACTCTCGCCTTGCCCCATCCTCAATATTCTCCTTCGAGCAATTCGAGACCCTCTTCGTCACCCATTTCGTAAGCAGCCGTTGAACTGAGAAGACCAGCATCTCGCTACTGTACCTCCACCAGAAGAAGGGTGAAAAGCTGAGAGACTATGTGAAGAGGTTCACAGCTGAAGCCAGGTCCATAGCATCCCTCGACCAGTCGGTCGCTGTAGCAGCATTTCAATCCAATGTCCTCAACTCTAGCCTCCGCTCCTCCCTCGCCAAGAAGCCCCCACAGAACTTCTCTGACCTCCTCCTCCGAAGTGAAAAGTATATTCGGGCCGAAGAAGCCGAGCACCGCCCCAACTTGGAGGGCTCTTCCTCCGGGTCTAAGAGAAAGGGAACAGAAGAGGAGGGAGCCAAGAAGCTCCAGAAGGATAATGCCGGCCAGCGCTGACCTCCCCCCAGATTCGAGAAATTTACTCCTCTCACCACCAATGTCTCTACCATTCTAATGGAAGTTGAGAAGGAAGGGATTATACCGCCTGCTCCGAGGATGAACACCCCCGCCAAGAAAAGGGATAAAGAGAAGTGGTGCCGTTATCACCGGGACCATGGCCATGACACCAATGATTGTCGGGCCTTAAAGAATGAGATAGAAGCCCTCATCCAGAGGGGGCAGCTGACCAGATTCGTAAGAAAGGACCGAGCCGACCTTCCTCCCCCGCTTCGGGGGGCTAACGAGCGTCCCGAGCGCGATGAAACGCCCGACTTCGAAGAGGAGCGTGTCCTACACCTCATCCATGGGGGCCCAATGGGGGGCTCCTCCAACTCCTCTCGAAAGGCATTTATAAGAGAAGTCAATTCGGTCCACGCCACCCCTCCTCCTAAAGGCCTGGGAGTGCCCATCACATTCTCGGACGAAGACCTTGAAGGCGTCCGAACCCCTCACTGTGACGCACTCGTCATCAACCTCCACATGGTGAACTTCAAAGTGGAAAGGATCCTAGTGGATAATGGCAGCTCCGTCAACATCCTCTTCCTCGCCGCTTTTAAAGGCCTCAAACTCTCCCGAGATAGACTCAAGCCCGCCGGCTACACGCTCCATGGGTTCATGGGAGTGCTAGTGACTATCGAAGGGGTGATCACCCTCGACGTAACCGCTGGCAAAACTCCTACTACCCGAACGGAGCCCATGGATTTTATGGTCGTGGATGTCCCTGTAGCCTACAACGTCATTTTGGGTCGGTCCGGCCTCGCTTCCCTTGAAGCAGTCCCATCAGCATACCATCTCAAGATGAAATTCCCTACCCGGGCCGGAGTAGGGGAAGTAAGGGGCAATCAAGAAACGGCCCGAAAGTGCTACATGACCTCTACCCTCGGTCCAGTCCTCTCCCTAGAAACTCTGGAAATCCCCCAAGATGTCGCCCGACCAACGTCCGAGCCTGTGGATGAGTTGGAGGAAGTGCTCTTCTCTGAGCAGGATCCAAGCCGAAAGTTCTTTGTTAGCAAGACCCTCCCATCCGCCCTATGCTCCGACATAGTCCAGTGCATCCGAAGGAACCAAGACCTCTTTGCTTGGTTAGCTATAGACATGCCTGGAATTTCCGAAGAGCTCTTGGTCCACCACCTCAGCGTTGTTCCGGGGTCCAAACCGGTTCAACAGAAGAGGCGCAAGTTCGCTCCCGAGCACCAGTTAGCTATAAAAGAGGAGGTGGACAAGCTCTTGAAGGCCCGGTTCATACAAGAGGTGAACTATCCCGAGTGGTTGTCGAATGTAGTAATGGTGAAGAAGTCCAATGGGACTTGGAGGATTTGTATCGATTTTACCGACCTCAATAAGGCCTGTCCCAAGGATCCCTTCCCTCTTCCGAGTATTGACACTCTGATTGATGCCACCTCGGGACATGAACTCCTTAGCTTCATGGTCGCCTTCTCAGGATACAACCAGATTCGGATGTTCCCCCCGGACATCCCGAAGACCTCATTCGTAACCGACCAGGGCCTCTACTGCTACAGGGTTATGCCCTTCGGTCTGAAGAATGCGGGCGCAACATATCAACGTCTTGTCAACATGGTTTTCCAAGCTCAAATCGGCCGGAATATGGAGGTGTATATTGACGACATGCTCGTAAAAAGCATCCGAGGAACCGATCACGTAACTGACCTACAGGAGGCATTTGATGTTCTGAGAAAGCACAACATGAGACTCAATCCGAACAAGTGTGCGTTCGGTGTCTCGTCAGGAAAGTTCCTCGGCTTCATGGTCAGCCAATGAGGAATTGAAGCAAACCCTGAGAAAATCAAGGCCATATTAGACATGGCCCCTCCCAAGAATGTTAAGGAAGTTCAGAGGTTAACAGGCCGCCTAGCTTCCATAGGGCATTTTCTCTCGAAGTCCGGGGAGAAATGCCTCCCCTTCTTCAAGGCCGTCAGGGGGGCTAAAGGTTTTGAATGGGGGCAGCAACAACAGGAGTCGTTCGACCAGCTCAAGGCTTACCTCGTCAATCCCTCTCTCCTCAGCAAACCCATTCCTGGTGAACCCCTCTACCTCTACCTGGCAGCCTCCGAACAGACCCTCAGCGCTGTTTTGGTAAGGGAAGAAGACCGGGCTCAAAAGCCCATCTACTATGTGAGCAAAGTACTTCGGGATGCTGAGCTCCGATACCCGAGGATAGAAAAGATGGCTTATGCCCTAGTGATGGCCGCGAGAAAGCTTCGCCCGTATTTTCAGTCCCATTCGGTGGTCGTTCTTACCGACCAACCGCTGAAGCAAGTGCTCCACAAGCCGGAGACCTCCGGTCGTCTTATGAAGTGGTCTATCGAGCTGAACCAGCATGATATAACATATCAGCCTCGGACCGCGATCAAGGCTCAGGCCTTAGCAGAATTTATAGTTGAAAGTACCATCCCCGAGTTTAGCCAAGCAATGAAGGGACCACCTGTCTGGTCGGTCTATGTGGATGGATCCTCCTGCAATGAGGGAAGCGGAGCCGGGGTCATTCTGGCGGGACCAGACGACTTCATCCTTCAATACTCCCTCCGTATCAACTTCAAGGCCTCGAACAACGAAGCTGAATACGAGGCACTCATAGCTGGCCTTGGAATGGCTCGCAATGCAGGGGCACAGTGCCTCCGGATCTTTAGCGACTCTCAGCTAGTCATAAATCAGGTCCTCGGCGAGTATGAAGCACGTGACGACAGGATGGTTAAATACTTAGCCAAGGTAAGGAGCCTCATGGCACTGTTTGAAGAAGCCCTCATCCAACGAATACCCCAGGAAGAAAATGCTCAAGCCGACGCCCTCTCCAAACTAGCCTCTTCCTCCCTTCAAGGTCTCGAACGGACCGTCTTGATAGAGGTTCTCCTGAAGCCAAGTCTAGAGGATGAAACTTCCGACTCTATAGAGTCGCTGCCTGTCCTGCTTGAGAATAACTGGATGAAACCCCTCGTCGAATTCTTAAGGGACGGGCTCCTCCCCGAGATCCCAAGGAAGCGCGAAGAGTGAGAACCCGAGCCGAGCGTTACACGCTGATCGGAGGCATCCTATATAAATGCTCCTTCACACAGGTAGACGGCAGGCCGTACCTGAGATGCCTCTCCCCTGGGCAAGCCGACTACGCCCTGCAAGAACTTCATGAGGGTATCGGCGGGGCACATTCGGGGTCCAGATCTCTAGCCCGCAAAGTGTTGAACTACGGATATTTCTGGCCCACTCTCCTACGAGACGCCGAGGCACGTTCGGCAATGCAGCTCTTGTCAGAAGTACTCCGACATCCGATGCCTCCCACAAGCTCCACTCACTTCCGTATCAAGTCCAATCCCCTTTGCAATGTGGGGGATGGATTTACTAGGGCCATTTTCACTAGCTCTCGACCAGTTCAAATTCTTAATCGTGGCAATCGACTACTTCTCAAAATGGATAGAGGCCGAGCCCTTGGCCATGATCACTGAGAACAAGGTAGTCCAGTTCTTTTGGAAGAGCGTGATCTGCCGATTCGGCGTCCCTCGGGTCCTCATAACAGACAACGGAACCCAGTTTACCGGGGCTGCCTTCCGGGCCCTATGTGAAGACCTCGCCATCCAGCACCGATTCTCCTCCGTTTCCCATCCTCAGTCGAATGGACAAGTTGAGAATGCTAACCGACAGATCCTCTCCGGCATTAAGAAGAGGTTGGATAAATGTTCCAAAAGCTTATGGATCGATCAGCTTCCCAACGTGCTGTGGAACTACCACACCACAAAATGGACCCCTACAGGAGAGTCTCCGTTCAATCTCACCTATGGGTCTGAAGCTATGATCCCCCTAGAAGTTGGAACTACCCTATGGGTCTAATGGCTTATGAAGAAGAACAGAATCCCAGAGAGCTCCGAGCAAATCTGGACCTAATTGATGAGATCCGAGAAAGAGCAGCCATTCGTCAACAAAGCTACCGAAGAAGGATCAAGTTGGCGTACAACAAAAGAGTCCGTCCTACCGACCTCAAAGAAGGGGACTTGGTCCTCAGAAAGCTAGCCATCTCTTTCCCCGGACAGAAAAGCAAACTGGCTCCAAATTGGGAGGGACCCTATAAGATCGCAAAAGTGGTTCGGCCCGGCACATACAGACTAGAAGATCTCAAAGGCAGGGAGATCCCCAGGACTTGGAATGCCGACCATCTCTTAAAATACCAAGAGAGAGCACCAGCGCCTCTCTAAGTATTTTGGGATGTCGAACCGTTCCACTCCTACTACTTGTAATGTTTTTTCTTTTATTTCTCTCTTGTAATAACGGCTTGCAACTTTAGAAGCAGCCGACCATCAGTCAATTAAGAAAGCTTTTTCATATTTTACTTGTAAAAACTGTTTACAACTCTCTGCCTTTACTCTTCACTCTACGGATGGTTCGGAGTCCAGCACTTGGCTCGATTCTACTTTGCAAGTTCACTCGTAAGCGAGCTAGAAGTAGGTCGCCATTCGGAACTGCTCCCACAACCGTTGAACAACTCTACCGATGGTTCGGAGTCCAACACTTGGCTCGATTCTACTTCGCAAGTTCGCTCGTAAGCAAGCTAGAAGTAGGTCGCCATTCGGAACAGCTCCCACAACCGTTGAACAACTCTACCGATGGTTCAGAGTCCAACACTTGGCTCGATTCTACTTCGCAAGTTCGCTCGTAAGCGAGCTAGAAGTAGGTCGCCATTTGGAACTGCTCCCACAACCGTTGAACAACTCTACCGATGGTTCGGAGTCCAACACTTGGCTCGATTCTACTTCGCAAGTTCGCTCGTAAGCGAGCTAAAAGTAGGTCGCCATTCGGAACTGCTTCCACAACCGTTGAACAACTCTATCGATGGTTCGGAGTCCAACACTTGGCTCGATTCTACTTCGCAAGTTCGCTCGTAAGCGAGCTAGAAGTAGGTCGCCATTCGGAACTGCTCCCACAACCGTTGAACAACTCTACCGATGGTTCGGAGTAAAACACTTGGCTCGATTCTACTTCGCAAGTTCGCTCGTGAGCGAGCTAGAAGTAGGTCGCCATTCAGAACTGCTCCCACAACCGTCGAGCAACTCTAACGGTGGTTCGGAGTCCAGCGTTCGGCTCGACTGCGCTCACTCAATACCCTGAGCCGAGCGGACGAGGAACCGACCCCCATATATGGAGAAAAATTCCGCCGAACCACTTTCACCGTTAGATCATCTCAAAATGTATATTAGAACGTGATGAACGGATCAGATCGTGCCACGTATCCACAAAACGACAAGATAGTGTTTTTTGGGAATTCGTGCCCCCCCACCTCGTGATGCGTGCCACGATCATGATCGACAGTCTAGATTGAGCCACGTGGACTGCGTCTGAAATCCAAGCTATCGCACCACGGAAGTGCAAAGTCGCCTCAGTATACTCCGAGCAAAAAACTAAAGTTCCTCAGCTAAAACACTCGAAGAAGATAACTATGGGTCCTTATGGTTCGGTCTCAAGAGTAAGGCAACTACGGCACAACAATGAGCGAAGCAACTTCGATTTTATTGATACAACGTGATAAGTTTACAAGGCAAAGAGTTACAGCAAAAAAATGACTTGACAAATTTACAAGGTGTGTCATTACAACAAGGAGAACGATGCAAGCCCGATGCAACTCGTTCAACGCCTCCTCGGAACAGGGACGTTCCGATTTAGAGACAATCGGGGTTTTCGTCTTTTCATCTCCGAGCTTGTCTCTAGGTCGACGAACTGGGATGCCGCCTCACCACTGAGCCTAACGGTGGCTCCGACTGAGGCTCCACTCGAGCTAACAGCTACTCCGCTTTGTGTGTCGGCTGTTGTCCGACCAATGATTTGAGGATGAGTCACGAGCTCGTAAAAGGTGATCCCTCGCTCTCTCTCCTCACGAGTGCACGAGGTGCTGCGGACATTAGTCCTCACGGGCTGAGGCTTCAGACGAGCCACCTCCTCCTCGAGCTCAACGATCCTATCTTTCAGAGTGTCGTCCTTAACCATTATCTTGAATCGAGGGAGTTTCGCCGAACCGGGACACTCAGCGCTATCGGATATAATACGGCGTAAGTTAGTCACCTCGATGCTCTTGTCGACTGTGACCCTCTGCAGCTGTTCGACCTTCTTCGCGAGCTCATCTCGCTCGGCCAGCACCGAGGCTAGCTCTGCCTCCTTCGCCGAGAGCTCCTCCTCGACTATCCGGAAGATGGTGCACATCGGCCAGCAGCTCGCTGTTCTTCTTCTCCACGTTGAACAACACCCTCCTGATCAGGTCGATTTCACCCTCGAGGCGGGCCTCGCGAGATTGCTTAAATAGCTCGGCACGACGCCGAGCTGCTACGGTATCTGGAGCATGAACGATGATCTGAAAGACGAACACATTACATTCAAAGACTAAAAATCCGAGCCAAATACTTGAGACAAATTTGAAGAAACAATCTTATTCATAAAAGAAGAGGCGGTGGCCAGTCCGCAAAAAGGCTTACATTTTGAAAAAAAAAGAAAAAAAAGAAAAAAAAATACAAAAGACGAGGGGATCAGGGGTCCACCTGCGTCGTCGCCTCGACCACAGACGCCTCGTTGGACGGCCCCTCGTTTCCCGTCGCCCCGGTCCGAGCGACCACCTCCTCCTCCTCTTCACCCTCTTCCTCGTCGCCTTCCCCCGCTTCGCCTCCCTCCTCCTCGCCATCTGAGGCGGATCCGGGCGACAGCCTGTAGCCGACCCGTTGAAAGCTGGGGACGCGGTCCTGAACGTGGTCGAGTGCCCTCTGGTAGGACTTCTCCATGTTCGAGGCCATATGCGCCTTCGCCTCGGCCTCGACCTCGGCCCTGATCTTCGTCGCCAAGGCGTCCTTCTCCGCCTTCGTCTCTGCCAGAGCCTTAGCCGATGCCGCCAGCTCCTCGGTAGCCTTAGTGACTTTGGCGACCTCTTCGGTGAGCCGCCCCTTGGTCCGCTCCAGGTCTGCCTCAAGGTCGGCAACCCGGACCTCCAAGCCCTCGGCTCGCCTCTGCTCTGCTTCGAGCTGCCGAACTGCCTTCACTTTGTCCGCCCTGTCTTTATCACTGGCGGCCTTCAACTCCTTCTCCTGTTCGGCAAACGCTTCTAGGAGATGGTTGAAGTGACAAGTGGCCTGCCGAAACGAAAAGATAGTAAGAACAAAGTGCCGAACGGTAGACTTGAAAAAATTCTGCAGAAAAGGCACGCGCAACTTACCGATACAAGCGACCGAGCGACCTCATAAGTATCGTCGCCAACCGTCCCCGCCTTCAGCACGGCTCGATCCTTCGGGGTCGCCAAGTGTTTGACGGCCTGCATTGACATCTGCGAATTCCCGAGGAAGCCATCATGTTTCTTGACTCGCCAGTTCGGAACGAACAGTTGCTTATGCTGCTCGGTCAAGATCACCTCGGCCTGGGCAGTCAGCGGTGGGGCCTCAAGCGACAGCGCCGCCGAGACATCGAAGGCCTCACCGGCCGTGGTAGATGCAACAGGAGCCGAGGGCTCGGTGACAACAACCACCGTTGGCGAGGGGACCTCAACGACGGGGGGAGACGGAGTAGCTGCCGAAGCAACCTTGGGGGGCCGACCCGACGAGACAGTCATGCTCGGACTCTTCCTCTTCCTTCCATCGGCAACTTTGCCCCACTCGTTCATCATCGCCAAAAAGTCCATCTTCGGCGCTTCTGTACAAAACAACAAACAAATCGAAAGTTAGTGAAACGGGCTAAAAACTTAGAAAGAAAAAAAAAAATTTGCGAGATGTCAGGAGCATACTCAGGTCGATCGGACTAAGGCCTGACCCGTGTAGCACCTCCTCGGTCATCTCCCTCCAGCTCAACATCGGGAGGGCCATGATCTTCCCCACCACTTCCTCCTCGGCTGCAGTCAGTTCCGGGTCGGTCCTCGCGAATTTTGGCACCTCTACTTTCCACCGACTCGGAACTTGCAGCATCGAGGCTCCCTCAATATGAAGAACTTCTCCTTCCAACCTTTGATCGAGTCCGGGTTTTCTATAATCCGAACGCCTTTCCTCGGTGCCAGGTAGTAGCGATGCTCGGTCTTGTGCATCCGGTGAATCCGATACATGCTTCGGAAGATCGTTAGGTCCGGTTCGACCTCGACGTTATGGCACTGCAGCAGGAAGGCGTTCACATGGCGCCAGGTGTTCGGCATGAATTGGGTCGGCGCAAGGCAGTACAACCCGAGGTCCTGACGAATGAAAGGGTGCAGGGGAAAGCGCAGTCCGGCGTTCAGAGAGTCGTAGTCGAACATACACATATCCGACGACGATAGTTTGGAGTTCGCTCGCATCCCAGGGCCGGGGAGAATCAGCTTGTACTCCGGAGGGATGGCGAACCCTTTTCTGATCCGGAGCAGGTCCCTCTCGGATAGCACCGATCCAATCTCGTCCGCCTCGGTGGTCAGATTCGGGTTATTCTCTTCGTAAACTTCCGACTGACCTATGATCGCCTTCTTCATGAGGTCGCCCTCGTATTGCTTGACCCCAGCATGCCCGGACAGTACACAAGGGTACCGACCCGTCTCAGGGGCTTACCTCGGATTCTCCACAATCTCCTCGACTACAGGAGATTGGGCCACTACCCTCTTCTTCTTCTTCTTTGCCTCAGCCACGGATGGCTCGGCCACCTGCTTTCCCTTCCTTCAGATCTCCATCTGCCTCCTCTCCTCGGCACCACTATCGCCCGAGGACGAGGCCTCACTTCCCGAGTCTACCATTGACATCTCTAGAAAAAGGCTAAGGCAAGTAAACTGACCTTGATGTGACGTGCCCTTGAAGTGACGTTCACGGTCGGAATAAGTTCGCCGAAAATCGCCTGGCCCACGCGATAGCTAACGTAACCGCCTTGGAGCAAAAATCGCCGCTAGCAGAGAGCGCAGAGAGTAAAAGTGAAAGCTTGGAGTAAAAAGTGAGAAATGAGCTTGGGGGGTGGGGGAGTAAGAACTTATAACCCCAGTGCGACGTTTGGGCTTCCTTGGGAATTTAAAAGCCCACTAAGAAGCCTAAGCGCCAAAACGGAGAGTTGCGACATTTCAAAACAAAGACTCCTCAAATCGCTTAAGTCCACAACTCGGCCACCGGTGTGCCTAGCCAAGCTACCGAACCGCTTGGCCGAGCAACTGAGCTACTGAGTCCACTTCAAAATGTGTAACTCCATACCTCGGCTAACAGAACTGAGCTTCCGAACCGAGGTGACGAGGAACCGACCCTCATATATGGAGAAAAATCCTTCCGAGGCTGAATCACCGTCGGATCTCTCCAAAATTCGCATCAAGACGAGATGGACGGTTTAGATTGTGCCACGCCCACAAAACGACAAAATTACGTTTTCTTGTGATCTGAACCCCGTCCTCGTGATTCACGCAATGATGGATGCTCCAGATTTGACCACGTGTACCTCCCGACCTGCTGGCCACCGGTTCGCCTAGCCGAGCTACCGAACAGCTTGGCAAAGCCACCGCGCTACTGAGTGGGAGGGAGACGACGCTTCAAATCCAGAATGCTTCAAAACGTGTAACTCCAAACCTCGGCTAATAGAACCGAGCTTCCGAAACGAGGGGACGAGGAACCGACCCTCATATATGGAGAAAAATCCTTCCGAGGCTGAATCACCGTCAGATCTCTCCAAAATTCGCGTCAAAACGAGATGGACGGTTCAGATTGTGCCACGCCCACAAAATGACAAAATAACGTTTTCTCGTGATCTGAACCCCATCCTCGTGATTCACGCAATGATGGATGCTCCGGATCTGACCACGTGTACCTCTCGACCTGCTGGCCACCGGTTCGCCTAGCCGAGCTACCGAACAGCTTGGCAAAGCCACCGCGCTACTAAGTGGGAGGGAGACGACGCTTCAAATCCAGAATGCTTCAAAATGTCTAACTCCATACCTCGGCTAACAGTACCGAGCCTCCGAACCGAGGGGACGAGGAACCGAACCTCATATATGGAGAAAAAATCCGCCAACCCTTCTCAACCGTTGGATCTTGTCAAAAAACGCGCTCGTCGTGATAAACGGCCCAGATCTTGCCACGTTCGCTAAACGACAAGATATCGTTTTTTGGGGATCCGCGCTGAGATGGACGCTCAGGATCACGCCACGTAGATCGGCTGATCTGGAGCTATGTGCCGAACTGCCGAGTCGAGGGGACGAGGAACCGACCCTCGTATATGGAGAAAAAATCTGCCGACCCTTCTTAGCCGTTGGATCTTGTCAAAAAACACGCTCGTCGTGATAAACGGCCCAGATCTTGCCACGTTCGCTAAACGACAAGATAGCGTTTTTTGGGGATCCGCGCTGAGATGGACGCTCAGGATCACGCCACGCAGTTCGGCTGATTTCGAGCTAGGTGCCGAGCGGCCGAGCCGAGGGGACGAGGAACCGACCCTCGTATACGAAGAAACTATCTGCCGAGGAACGCGGATCGTCCGATCGCCCAGAAAATCGCGCTCGGCACTGATAGAGGGCCCAGATCGCGCCACGCCATAAATCGGTATTAAAAATTAGTTTTTATTTATTTTAATCATTTTATTTATTTAAAAATTGCGAAAAAATTACTAAAAATTTGCAAAAATTAACTAGCAATTCTAGGAAATGATTGTAAATTCAGGGGAGTATTCTTGAGCCCCTGAACAAACAATTATTGCCTAGAATGTGTCGTTAAGACCCCCGAACTACTGGTTAACACATCGCAAAATTAAATAAATAATTCGAAAAAGTAGATAAAAATCACCAAATATCCAGAGAAGCTCAAGAACAGCTAGAGTACGAGCAACTTGAAAAATCACCTCACTACCTCCTTCAAGATTCAAAACCTTCCATTCGGACTCCGATACAACTCCACTAGCCATTAAAACAGTAAAACTACTCATCAAAGGCTGATCAAACTCAGTCTTTAGGAGTGGGGGGCTCGTGATATGGTTAAAAATAGGGTTAAATCGGAACCGTCCGAATCAGGCACGAATCTTGAAGCCCAGGGATAAAACGGTAATTTCACCCCCCAAGGGGTCTGAAGCGGGTACAGGTTTTCTTTCTCAAAGACCCAATAACCCACGAACGGATCCACCTCAACTGGGTACGGGTCCCAACCCGAAATGAACCCAGTCCAGCAGGATAGAATTAGGGTTTCTGATTAATACTAATCAACGGTCCTGATTCACATCTATCCTTTCACTGGGAATTAGGGATTACATTCCTTATCTAAACATAGGGATTACATTCCTAATCTGATCCCAGCGGTGCCTATAAATATCCCCCATCCATCTCCATTAAGAGGTAATCAATCTTTTGCCAGTTTTTGTGCTCTTTCATAATCATTCCTGATTACTGACTTGAGCGTCGGAGGGTGCGTAGCCGGGAACAACCCCGGTGTCTCGCATTTTTGCAGGTGTACGGCAGGAGTCAGCGTCAAACTCCGACGGAACAGGTAACAGGTTTGCTATTCAGTTTTCCTAAGAATCCACAATTACTATCTGTTTGCCCCCACACCAGATTTAGCGGCAACACCTAGAGAAGAGAATGCCCAACCAGATGCCCTCTCAAAACTAGCCTCTTCCTCTTTCCAAGGTCTCGAGCAGACCATCCTGATCGAAGTCCTACTAAGGCCCAGCATCGACGAAGAAGCCCCCGACTCGATGGAGTCGCTGCCCGTCCAACTCAGGGATAACTGGATGAACCCTTTGATTGAGTTCCTCAGAGATGGGAACCTTCCCTAAGATCCTAAAGTAGCTCGCCGAATCTGAACGAGAGCGGAGGTACACCCTTGTTGAGGGAGTCTTGTACAAACGCTCCTATACCCAAGTAGATGGCAGACCCTACTTGAGATGTCTCTCCCCAGAAGAAGCCATGTATGCCTTACAAGAACTCCATGAAGGTATAGGCGGAGCCCATTCAGGATCAAGGTCCCTTGTCAGGAAAGTTTTGAACTACGGATACTTTTGGCCTACCCTACATCGGGATGCCGAACAGCATGTCCAGAAATGCAGCTCCTGTCAGCAATTCTCCAACATCCGCTGCCTACCCCAAGCACAACTCACATCTCTCTCAAGTCCAATTCCCTTTGCAACATAGGGATGGATTTGCTAGGTCCGTTCCCACCAGCTCCAGGCCAGCTCAAGTTTCTAGTCGTGGCAATCGACTATTTCTCTAAGTGGATCGAGGCCGAACCACTGGCTACTATTACTGAGAACAAAGTGCTGCAGTTCTTCTAGAAAAATGTGATCTGTAGGTTCGGCATACCTCGAATCCTGGAAACAGATAACAGAACAAAGTTCACAGGGACAGCATTCCGCTCCTTATGTGAAGACCTCGACATTCAGCAATGCTTCTCCTCCGTCTCCCATCCTCAATCCAACGGTTAAGTAGAGAATGCCAACAGACAGATCCTCTCAGGGATCAAGAAGAGATTAGACAAATCGGCCAAAGGCTTATGGGCAGATCAACTTCTTAACGTATTGTGGAACTACCGCACTACAAAAAGGACCGCCACAGGAGAGTCGCCCTTCAATCTCACCTACAGGTCCGAGGCCATAATCCCCTTAGAAGTTGGCTTGCCATCTCCTCGCCTAGTCGCATATAATGAAAAGCAAAATGCCAAGGAGCTCTGAGCCAACCTGGACCTCATCGACGAGCTCCACGAAAGAGCTTCGATTCGCCAGGAAAATTATCGGAGAGGAATCGAGCAGGCCTACAACAAAAGGGTCCGTCCCACAGATCTCAAGAAGGGAGACTTAGTCCTCAGAAAGCTAGCCATCTCATTCCCCAGCCAAAAGAGCAAGCTAGCACCAAATTAGGAAGGACCATACAAGGTCTCCAGATTATTTCGGCCAGGAGCATATCGTCTTGAAGACCTCGAAGGTAGAGAGATACCAAGAACTTGGAATGCCGACCATTTACTGAAGTACCAAGAGGGTGTTTGAACGCCTCTCCGAGTACCATCAAATGTCGAGCCTTTCCTATCTTCTTTTTATTTGTACTTGTTTCATTATTTTTCCATTGTAATAACGGCTTGCAAATTAGAAGCGGCCAATTACCAGTTATTAATAAAGAACTTCTTTCGCCTGATAATTCTCATGTGATTGTTTTATCTCTCTGTTTAAAACTTAATTGTGCTTACTCAAATGATGAGTTCGGAGTCCAAAACTTGGCTCGATTCCACTTTGCAAGCTCATTCTTAAGCGAGCTAGAAGTGGTTCACCATTCGGAACTGCTCCCACAACTGTTGAAACTTACTCAAATGACGTGTTCGGAGTTCAAAACTTGGCTCGATTCCGCTTCGCAAGCTCGCTCTTAAGCGGGCTAGAAGTGGTTCGCCATTCAGAACTGCTCCCACAACCGTTGAAACTTACTCAAACGACATGTTCGGAGTCCAAAACTTGGCTCGATTCGCTTTGCAAGCTCGCTCTTAAGCGAGCTAGAAGTGGTTTGCCATTCAGAACTGCTCCTACAACCGTTGAAACTTACTCAAACGACGCGTTCGAAGTCCAAAACTTGGCTCGATTCCGCTTCGCAAGCTCGCTCTTAAGCGAGCTAGAAGTGGTTCGTCATTCGGAACTGCTCCCACAACCGTTGAAACTTACTCAAATGACATGTTCGGAGTCCAAACTTGGCTCGATTCCGCTTTGCAAGCTCGCTCTTAAGCGGACTAGAAGTGATTCGCCATTCGGAACTGCTCCCACAACCCTTGAAACTTACTCAAATGACGTGTTCGGAGTCCAAAACTTGGCTCAATTCCGCTTTGCAAGCTCGCTCTTAAGCGAGCTAGAAGTGGTTCGCCATTCAGAACTGCTCCCACAACCGTTGAAACCTACTCAAGCAAAGAGTTCGGAGTTCAGAGCTAGGCTCGACTCCGCTTCTACTCCTTGCTCACAAGCGAGTAAGAAGTGGTCCTACAACCATGGATGATTAACAAAACACACAAACACACAAGCATAATAGAATAAACAAGCTTCTACTTCTATAAAGTTTAAAGTTTGAGGAAACTCAGATTACAAGACCAGCTACTCTCCTCTACGACGAGTTACAAAATTCGAAAAGTTAAAATTACAAGACAACTCTTTCAACTCCTTCTAGGGGCAGGGATGTTTCGGTTTAAAGACACCCGGGGATGGCGACGCCTAACCTCAGAGCTCGTCTCTAGACCGGCAAACTGAGATGCATCTTCAGCACTGCCTCTGACGGTGGCCCCAACGGACGCTCCGCTCGACGAAGTAGCCACACCACTTTGTGCATCAACAGGGCTCTGCCAAGCAACAGGCGAGTAAGTCGCAAGCTCGTAGAAGGAAATTCCTCTCTCGCTCTCTTCACGGGTGCACGACGTGCTTCTTACATTAATCCGTTCAGGTGAGGGTTCGATCCTTCAGAGAGTCATCCTTCACAGCAATCTTGAAGCGAGGAAGCCGAGCGGAGCCTGCCACACCAGAGATGTCGGCAATAATTCGACGGAGATGAGTAACTTCGATGCTCTTATCGACTGTAACTTCAGCTCGTCAACCTCCGCCGTCGCCTTGCTCATGGTTGCTAACAGCTCATCTCGCTCGGCCATCAACTTGCCCATCGCCGCTGTTAATTCTTCTTTCTCCGCCAAATGCTCGTCTTCGGCCATCGACAATTTGTGGACCTCAGCTAACAGTTCATCTCTCTCCAATGAGACATCAAATAGTGCCTGCCGAAGCAATTCCACCTCCCCTTCAGGAGGAGCCTCTCGAGCTCGTTTCTTTAGTTGCTTTAGCTCGGAGAGATGCTTCGACAACGTTAGATTGAGGTGATCTAGATCTAACTCGCTATTGAGAAAACACTCTCGATTGCGAGAAAGGGTCAGCTTCGTCGCTCTTAAGTCAGCTCGGAGACGAGAGACCTCAGACGCTACCATGTTTGGTGATGCCTCCACTAGATGCAACTCGGCAATCTGAGAAAACACAACAACACTAAGCTCGAGCAACACATAGCTAAATTTTAAAGCAAAGTTGTTACCAACACTTAGCAAGACGACAAAGCGAGTTGTTCCCAAGTGAGTGATGCTCAAAACTTAGTTGGATTTCAAAACGAAATTATTTTCAGCCAACACTTAGTCAAAGAAAGCAAAATTTCATTTATAACAAAAAGCGGTGGCCAGTCCGCTACAAGGCAATACATGAAGAGAGAAGAAAAAGTACAAAACAACAAAGATCAAAGGGCCACCTTGGGTGGTAGCTCGGTGACGGGCACCTCGGTGGACAGCTTCCCTTCCTCTACCACTATGGCTCGGGGGTCGGCCATAGCCTCGTCACCCCCTCCCTCCACCATAACGACCTCGGGATTGACCGGAGCATCATCACCTTGTTGCTCTTCCCTTTCCTCTCCTTCGGCCTCTTGCTCGGCTTCTAGGTTCTCTTCGCCGATCGGACCCCACAGTCCGTACCCCAACCTGTCGAAGCCGGGGACTCGAGCCTCGACGTGCTCGAGCGCGGTGGAATAAGAATGTTCCATGTTGGCCATCATATGCTTCTTAGCCTTGGCCTCAATTTCTGCCCTTGCCGCCTCCACGACCTCGTTTTTTTGCCACATCACTACCTCCAGGGACCTCTTCACTTCGGCCTTCTCCTCGGCTGCCTTGGCCACCTCCGAGGCAAGCTTCTCCCTCGCCTGCACCAAGGCTACCTCCAAGTCAGCGACCTGTGCCGCCAAAGCGTTCGAGCAGCGCTATTTCGCCTCGAACTGCTTCACGACCCTCGCCCTCTCCGCTCGGTCTTTGTCGCAAGCGGCCTTCAACTCCCTCTCTTGCTCAGCATACTGCTCGAGAAGGTGGCTGAAGTGGCACGTGGCCTGCAAGAAGAAGCAGTTAGAGCACAATAAAAGCCGAGATAAAAACTTAGAAAATTTTCAAAAGGTCATTGAAATCAACTAAGAAAACTTACTGACATGAGTGACCGAGCTACCACTAGAGCATCGGTGCCTGTTGTTCCCGCCTTCAGTGCGGCTTGGTCTTTTGGGGTCGGGAGATGACGAAGATCCTGCATACTCATCGCCGAGTCCCCTAAGAAACCATCGTGGTTCATCACCTGCCAATCGGGGACAAACAATTTCTTGTGGGCCTCGGTCAATATGGCATCGGCCTGCTCGGTAAGGGGCAGGGCCTCGAGCGCTAGAGCCATCGAGACGGAGAAGCCTTCGCCTGGAGGACCAGAGGGGGTCGGCTGAACAAGACCTACAGCCGAGGCCGATCGCCGAGGAGAGGCCAGATCCACGACTGCAGCCAAAGGAACCTTGGTTGGTCGGCCGGACGAAGGCCCCGTGCTCGTCCTCTTCCTCTTCTTAGCATCGGAGGTCTTGTTTTGCTGGGCCATAATTGCTCGGAAGTCCATGGACGGAGCCTCTGTCAAATAAAGAAAACAAAGTTAGAAAATACAAGGCACAATAGAAAGTATACAAAAAAAGAGATGTTCGGAGCGTACTCGGGTCTATCAGACTAAGGCCCGACCCGAGAAACACCTCCTCGGTCATGTCCCTCCAACTCAACATCGGGAGTCTGACCAGCTTCGCCGTGACCTCTGCTTCAGCCGGAGTCAACACCGGCTCGGCCTTCGCATACTTCGGCACGTCCTCCTTCCATCGGGTCGGGAAGTCCCATGCCGAAGGGCCTTGGATAAAAAAGAACTTACCCTTCCATGACTTGATAGAGTCGGGGTTCTCTATCAGCTTGACGCCGAGGCGGCAGATAGTACCGGTGTTCGGTCTTGCTTATCCGATTGATCCGGTACAAACTCCTGAGAACGATGAGCTGGGGCTCCACTTTCGCTGTTCGGCATTGGAGCAGAAATCCGAGCACATGTCGCCACATGTTCGGCATGAATTGGATCGGGCTCAGTCCATACCATCGGAGAACCTCAGTCACGAAGGGATGGAGGGGAAGATGCAGTCCGGCGTTCAACGCGTCGTAGGCGAAGACGCAAGTATCGGGTGAGAAGGCCGTGCACGCTCGCACCCCGGGATCGGGAAGAATCAGGGTGTACTCCGGGGGAATGACGAAGCTCTTCCGAATCCGAAGCAGATCTCGTTCGGTTAGAACCGAGGGGATATCGTCGACTTCGGTAACCTCCCTCGGTTCGTTCTCCTCGTGTGTTTCCGAACGTCCGTAGATGGCCTTAGTCAGAAGCTCGCCAGTGTACTGCCAGATTCCCCCGTGACCGGATATCACGGTTGGCAGCCGACCCATTTCACCTGCTTGTCTCACGGTCTCTATAACCGTCTCAACAACCGAAGACCGGGCCACTTCCTTCCCCATCTCCTCGACCGCCGACGACCCTACTATCTCCTTCCCCTTCCGTCTGCTCACCACTTCTCCCCTTTCCTCGTGAACTAACCGTTCGTCGCTCCGACCCCCCGAGGAAGAGGCCTCACTACCCGAGGACACTCGTGACATCTCGTAGGGTATATATATAAGACTAAGAATATATATACTAACCTTGATGTGACGTTTATAGTCAGAAAAACCTCGCCGGAAATCGCCTGGCCTACCGCGATAGCTAACACAACCGCCCTTGAGCTCAAATCTCCGCTAGCTGAGCAATTCGAGAGCAAAAGTAAGTTCTGAGAGTGAAATGTGAAAGAATGAGAGAAGGAGGGGGGGGTGAAAACTTATAGTCAATGAAGCAACTCTTGGGCTTTTGAAATGCTTTGGGCCCATTAAGGAAGGCTAAATGACAGAATAAAGAAGGGCGGCGACGGTTCAGAGAAGGGCAGCGACAGTTCGGTCTTATCCACGCAGCTCGGCAATTCACGAGGTGCCGAGCCACCGAGGCCCTCTACCGAGCTACTGAGGCACCGACCTCCACATTTGGAGAAAAATGCTGCCAAACTCTGTGGGATGTCAGATTGTCCCAAGATTCATGCCAAAAGTTGATGAGCGGCTCAGATTCAGGCATGCCCACAAAACGACAAAATCATATTTTCTCGTGATCTGAGCCTCCTACCTCGTGATTCGTGCCATGATGGATGCTCTAGATGTCGCCACATGGCTCAACGATTTAGGAGGAGCGAGCCACTGAGGTACTCTACTGAGCTACCGAGGCACCGACCTCCACATTTGGAGAAAAATGCTGTCGAACTCTGTGGGAGGTCAGATTGTCCCAAGATTCGTGCCAAAAGTTGATGAGCGGCTCAGATTCAGACACGCCCATAAAATGACAAAATCACGTTTTCTCGTGATCTGAGCCACCTACTTCGTGATTCGTGCCCTGATGGATGCTCCAGATGTTGCCACGTGGCTCAACGACTCAAGAGGAGCCGAGCCACCGAGGCACTCTGCCGAGCTACCGAGGCACCGACCTCCACATTTGGAGAAAAATGTTGTCGAACTCTGTGGGACGTCAGATTGTCCGAAGATTCGTGCCAAAAGTTGATGAGCGGCTCAGATTCAGACACGCCCACAAAATGACAAAATCACGTTTTCTCGTGATCTGAGCCGCCTACATCGTGATTCGTGCCCTGAGGACGCTCCAGATGTCGCCACGTGGCTCAACGACTCAGGAGGAGCCGAGCCACCGAGGCACTCTCCCAAGCTACCGAGGCATCGACCTCCACATTTGGAGAAAAATGCTGCCGAACTCTGTGGGATGTCAGATTGTCCCAAGATTCGTGCCAAAAGTTGATGAGCGGCTCAGATTCAGACACGCCCACAAAATGACAAAATCACGTTTTCTCGTGATCTGAGCCGACTGCATCGTGATTCGTGCCCTGATGGATGCTCCAGATTCAGCCATAGCTCGGCAGCTCATGAAGCGCCGAGCTACTAAGCAGCCGAACTCCTTGGGCCGTCCGATTATCCCAAGATTCGTGCCAAAAAATGATGAGCAGATCAGATCACGCCACACCCACAAAATGACAAAATCACATTTTCTCGTGATCTAAGCCGCCTGCATCGTGATTCGCGCCATGATGGATGCTCCAGATTCAGCCGCATAGCTCGGCAGCTCATGAAGCGCCGAGCTACCGAGGAGCTATGACCGAGCTACCGAGGCACCGACCTCCTCAAACGGAGAAAAGTGCTGCCGAGCCACTCGGACCGTCCGATCACTTAGATTTTCACGTTTAAGGCTAATGAGCGGCCCAGATTGCGCCACGTCATAAATGGTATTAAAAATTAATTTTTTATTTATCAAATTCGAATTATTTATTTAAAAATTGCGAAAAAATGGTTAAAAATTCAGGAAAATAAATTAAAAATTCTAAAAAATAGTTATAAATATGGGGGAATATTTTTGAGCCCCTAGGTAAATAATTATTGCTTAGGATAATTAATTAATGCCCCCGAACAATAAATTACCGTTTCGCAAACTTAAATAACTGATCCGGAAAATAAATAAAAATTAAGAAAAGTCACCAAAAGTCTAGGAGAGCTCAAGAACAACCTTGAGTGCACAACCAACACTGAAAATCACCATGATACCTCACATAAAGATTCGACACCCCTCATTTGGACCCCGATACAACTCCGCAAGCCATTAAAACAATAAAACTACTCCTCAAAGGCTGATCAAACTCAGTCTTCGGGAGTGGGGAGCTCATGATTTGGCTAAAAATAGGGTTAAATCAGAACCATCCAAATCGGACACGAATCTTAAAGCTCGGGGGTAAAATGGTAATTTCACCGACAAACGGGTCTGAAATGGGAACTGAGCCTTTTTCCAAAGGCCCAATAACTCATAAACGGGTCCATCTTACTGAGCACGGATTCCAACCCGCAAGAAGCCCAGTCCAGCTGGATAGGAGAATTAGGGTTTATGATTAACCTTAATCAACGGTCCTGATCACTTCTATCCATTCACTGGGAAGTAGGGATTTGATCTTATCCCAAAACTGGTTCCTAAGGCGGCTATAAATACCCCCCCCATCCCCCACTGTTACCAGGTAATCAATCTTTTGCCAATCAAAACTCTTTCTTAATCATTCAGATTACTAACAAGAGCGTCGGAGGGTGCATCGCCGGAATTAACCCCGGTGTCTCGTACTTTTTGCAGGTCAACGACAAAAGAATCTCGGTCAAAATCTGGTGAAGGTGTTCAGGTTTGACTATTCAACTTCTCCCGAATCCACAAATCTATCTGTTTTCTCCCATACCGATTTCAGCGGCAACATGTACCCAAAAAGAAAGAACAGAAAACTCCATATAAGCTATGGAAAGGAAGAAAGTCATCCTATAGTTACTTGCGAATGTGGGGATGTCTTGCTAAGGTGGCAGTACCTTCACCTAAGAAAGTGAAAATAGGACCTAAAATGGTTGATTACATTTTCATCGGCTATGCTCATAATAGTAGTGCTTATCGGTTCTTGGTATACAAATCCGATATCCTTGATATACCAAAAAACACGATAATGGAGTCTAGAAATGCATCATTCTTTGAAGATGTATTTCCATGTATGTCTAAGGAAGAACCAAATTCTTCCAAACGAACACATGTAACATCCCCAAAGAAAAATTATTTTTCTTTTTCACATGCTTTGCATGTAAAATTTTGTGCACATGTTGGTTCCTAAATTTTCTTGAGTCATAAAAAATTTTCTTCTCATTTTACTAGTCACAATTGTGTGATTTATTTTAATTAAAATCAACTAGGCCTAAATCCATTTTTGTAGTACACTAAAACTATTACAAATTACAGCCATAATTATTTTTGTGTGCACTTAACGTACATTTAAAATTTAGGTGAATTAGTACACCTTGCTATGTGTAACCACACATCTAATTTAATAAAAACTAATCATAAAATTTGTATGAATAAGTGTGCACACATATTAAATACACGTGCACGTGCATGTGCACACCCCTTATTTGGCCGGCCAAGTGTGAGCGGAGATAGTGGGGAAGTGGGGGAGTGAGTGTGTGAGTGGTGAGCCCTTTTAGGAGGTGGGGAGTTATTATAACTACACCTTAATTTTTCCTATAAATAGATCACCTCTTGTCATGAGAAAAATGCAAATCAAAAAAAAAAAAAAAAAAAAAAAAGAGAAAGAGAGCAAGTGGCTTGCGGTTTTACTAGAGGAGGCCGGGATTGCTTTTGGGAGGCTTTGGAGCATTTTTTTGGGGTTCTACTGCTATGAATTCTCCTTTTTGAGATGGGTGCCTCTTTAATTTCTAATTTAGTTATTTTAATGCATGAAATTGTTAGCTAATTGCTTTGTATAATCTAGAATGTGACTGGTGAATTAAATTGAGTATGGATGCATGCTAGATTAAATGGACTAGATGAATAGATGAAGATACAACATAGAAATTGATTTGTCATGCTTTTAAAATAAATTTGAATAAGTTTTGTTGTGTATTAATATCATGTGTGTTTGCTCATATACGTTAATACCTGAATGTTGGTTCATGTTAGATTTTGCTACACCATGATTAAATTGTATATGTGAAATTGGGTATGCATAGCAATTTGCAAAATTGAGAAATTTATGTTAGAATTGCTTGTAGATTTGCAACTGGATTGGGGTATGGGTATTTTCCAACTCTATAATAATTGGTAGGGCATTCATGCTAATTTATAAATTTAAAACAAATTGTAGTCTAATTTGAATTAATGAGGAACAAGAATGTAAAGGTTAAAGATTGCTCTATCTAAATTGATTTGAATAATTTCCATGTTAAAATATATTAAATTAGAGAGATTTTTCATTCTGGAAAGTTTAGAAGTGTTGTGTATAGTAATAATCCTGAAAATATTTAAAGAAGGAGAAAACTTGTAGTCATATGATTAGATTAAAAATAATCGAGAAACAGGGAGTTGGTAAAAAAGGACTCTAATGGAGTTATGTTTAGTTGTGGCATTTGGCTTCTTGGTCAGCGTGTGAGGGGGGGTTTGAGTGCCTCTGGGTGTGCTCAGGTTCGAGTCGGGGGGGGGGGGGGGGACTTGTTTTTCTTCTTCTTCTTCTTCTTTTTTTCTCTTTAATCATATGTTTGAATTTTATTGAGAGATTTAAAATATGATTTTTTTTTTAGAAATGAGTAAATATAAAATTTAGAGTTATTTGGGGATTAAGTCTGATTTTCTAACTGGAGTTGTACTCTTAGATTTAAAATATGAATTAAGGAGACTAATTGAAATTTAGTTTGTTAAAAAGTAAATTGGAAGTTGAATATCTTATTATTTGGAAAAAGAATCTATCGAATGAAATAGATAAAGTTTGTCATTTTACAACTTCATTGAAATTTTATTAAAAGAGGTGGAGAAACCATTTAGAGAATGGTTGACTCGAAGTGTTGAATAAGAGTATGAAACTAGTTATACAAATAACTAAGTTGTGTGAACAAGGGAATAATTGGATATGTGAATGAATGAAGCTTTAAAATATGAATAAAGGGGACATGGATAACCCATGATGTCATGAATCTAAATTATGTTGATTCTAGATACTAAGTGAGACCCAAAGTACCGGCAAGGTGATGAAAGAGATTATTGAAATTTGAGAAGTGGCTAATATGGTCTATCATTCTCGGTATACTGTTTAAGACCGGTAGGAGAGTAAGCTAGCTCTAGGTGGCAATATTATTCTTGTTTGAACTTAAGGAGAGACACTAGAAGAAGATATGATAGAAACAACGATGAACATGTTCGGTAAAGAATGTGCAACTCCTAAGGATTCGAGATCGAGGAGTATGCTCGGTAAATCTATGTATATGGGCTAGGGTTATGTCCGTCTATCATCGAAAAGGTCGGTAAAGAGTCTGCAGTTCCTAGGAATGGTCGAGACCGAGGATACACCCAGTAAATCCACGATGTGTGGGCTAGGGGTATGCCGGTAAGGTCCGTAGTTGTAGGAGATCGACTTGCTAGGATTTGTGGTTGAGGATACGTCCAGTAAATCCATTATATGTGGGCTAGGGATAGGTCGGTAAGGTCCAATATCCTGGGGTGTGACTCAACGGTGACTACACGTTAGAGTATATTCATTAGGTTAGGTTGCATGACGTGGGATATAAACCCTATAACGAAGAGTACATTAAGGGCTTGCCTTCGGACCTATGTAGTATGGGATGCATAGAATCCGAACAAGTTTGCATTAGTATCATCGTAAGCATAAATGACTGCATTAGGCGTTAAGCTCATGTCATACACTAACACGACCAGGATAGTCACTTTTCCTGTTTGCATTCAAGTTTGTGTTTCGCTAATGTCACGCCCCGCTTCTCAAAAAGGAATACGGAATACGGATACGTGACAAAGTCCAGCGAATGATTTTCATCATCCATAAGCTGTCAGGATCTTTACAACATTTCACAAGAATAATCAGAGTAGGAAGCAAGAGAAGTCAACCACGCATGCATAAATAAATCAATATACCAACAGAAATTTACTTGAAACAAAATTTAATAATCTCAAATAAACCAGATCTGAACAAGTCAATAATTCTGTGTCACATTACCCAATACAAAATAATCCATGTAACCAAGTACAAATATTCAGGATAAGCAACAAGAAATAAATAGATATAGCAAAAATCTCCCGCCAACTAGAATCTAAGATCACCTACTCCATCGGGCAGCTGATCATCATAATCTGTAATTTAACAAATTGCAGAAAAAATGAAAGAGAAACAAAATGCCCGTCAATGTAAGTTACGGGCCGCTTGTAGTGCAGGCACAAGTATAGGAAAGATAAACAAGAATAGAGTAACAGCGGAAACAAACATAGCATGGAATAGACATGGCAATAAAATAGAACAACTAGCATGGCAAGATGAACGAGTGCAAGTAGCATGTAACATGTGTCAAGTAAGCAAGTATCATGTAAACAAGTAACAAGTAACAAGTGTCAAGTATCAAGTATCATGTACAAGTAACAAGTAGCAAGAGTCAAATGAACGTGTTCAAGTCTTGTATATATTACTATCTAGGTAGCACTTCATGCATCCCAAACTTTTACCACATGGTTGCTACATTCAAACAATTTCGTTTTAGATTTCATAGTGGATCATATAGGGTAGTGTACTCAGGGACAAGCTCCAAGTAATCAAGTATCAAGCTCCAAGTAACCAGATATCAAGCTCCAAGTGTCAAGTGTGCAAGTGTCAAGTAATCACGTGTCAAGCTCCAAAAAACCAAATATCAACCTCTAAATCACGTGTCAAGCTCCAAATAACCAAATATCAAGCTCCAAATAACCAAATATCAAGCTCCAAATAACCAAGTAGGATCTATGAATCCTCTTTCGAGTACACGTTTTTTGTATTTTTCACGATTAGATCTTTCCCTTTAACCCCGGCTTAGTTTCTTGTTATTATTATCAAACAGGCATGTGAGTGTACAAAATATGGCAAGAATACATGGTATGAACAAGTAACAGGTTCAGGACAGAAAATAAACATGCACAGGTGAAAGACAACACATAAAAGGTTAGGAACGAGAATTCTAGTTCAGGACAGAAAGACAGTACTGCACTAAATCTGGAATTCCCGTTGCTACAAATGTGCAAACTTGGATCCGTCAGAAAATCTAGAAAATAGACTCTCGAACAAATCCAACAAATATATATAAGTCATACGGTATTTCACAACAACAGGACTCAAAACAGATTTGTATCCAGAAAACATGTTCAGTCGGAAATCAGAAGTTTGTATTCATAAACAGGAAAACAGCTTAAAAACTTACTAATTAAATCCACGAAAAATCTGTGGTATTCCCTAGTATGTTTAGTAACATAAAAATAAAGTTTTATAATGTTCCAATATGGATAGAATAGTCAAGTAAAATCAGGAAACAGCAAGACACAACAGTTTTGTAAATCTGGAATCATAAACACAACAGTACTAAAACAACAATATCTCACAAAATATAAATCAAAATCCAGATCCGTCAAAAGGGTGATAAAATATATACAGTAGGCTACAATTCATATTCACAAAATTTTTATAAACAACAAATAGAATCAGGTCGAAATTATGTTTCTTTACTGAACAGTACGAAAATTCTGAATATATAGTAGTTATTCACAAACACAAAATGGTTTATAAAATTTATCAATTAAATCCATAACAATTAAGGGTTATTCCCAATCAATTCTATTTGTACTCAGAAAATATTGGATCAAAATATTATATTTAGCATCAGTAGAAAAATAAATTACCATACAGAACAGTATAAAACTGGATATGGAATTTTAAACACATCTGTAGTAAAATAGTAATAACTCGCAACTCATAAATCAAAACTGGGATCTGTCAGAAAATCTGGAAATTAGACAGAATTCTCTATAATTCATATTCATAAATAATTTTCATATACTGACCTTATAGGGTTTTAAAATACTGAACAAAACGGGGTAAAAGAAAAAAACATAAATATCCTTCAAGCATAAAATCAACTAGATCATATGAAACATATCCCAATCATAGCAAACATGAAATACGGTGTACTAGATGTCCAAGAAACATGGTATAGGGTATTTTACAAGTCTACAACAAGTTATACTATGAATAACACATCAGGCATACAAGATCATACAACAAGTCATGAATCACGAACAACAAGCATGTATACAACAAGAAGTGGTTATCCCTAGGTTATTTCATGTCGTGTGTGTAATGAGGCTACTACAGACGGGTCAACACAATAGAGACAAGATATAACATGGATTTTGCACAAGAATTGTCTCTAGAACAAACCTACACTACAAGCGGTATTTAGTACTTGTATTACACAAAGAAAAGAATACAAATTTCTTGCCTGACAAACGACGAAAACGGCGGAGAGAAAGAGAATAATGGGAACAGATTCCCGGGCACGAACTCAATGAACGAATCACAAACCAATCACGAACACACGATCACAATCGCAATCACGAACACAAAGCACAGATCTCGATGATCAAGATGATGAAGATCAAGAGATCCAATTTCTAGATCCAAGAGATTAAGATCAAGATGATCGGGTCAGATCGGATGGCCAGATCAAGACTGATGGAGATCATGATGATCAAGAGGAGATCGACGGCCAACATTCAAAGTGATCAAAACCTTGATCAAATAGCACACCCATGGTCTTCGGCTCTGACAGCAGTAGAGACAGAGCGGACTGGTGGTGAGGCGAGGAGCGTCGAGGTCACAGTGAGAGGCGACGGCGGGTAGGCAGTGCACACGAAGCTGCTGTCATCGAATGGCAGGGCGACAGGGGCTGGTTGTTTCTTGGGAGGAAGCACCAGCGGAGGGGACCAGGGGGTCTGCTGTAGGTGGCATTGCACTGCAGGGCGACATAGGGAACGGTAGGGGGTCTGGCTGCGGAAGGCAGGGATTCGCTGCTGTGGTCTGGCGGCACGACAGATGGAGGGAGAGATCGGGAGATGGTGCGGCTACTAGTGTCGCTGGCTTCGGGAGGGCGACGACGCACAGGGAGGTCACGAAAGGGAAAAGAGAAGATCAGAGAGGGTGTTGGGCGGAGCAGGGGGATCGCCGGCTGAGGGAGAGGGTCAGAAGCATACAGAGAAGGGGAGGAGGTGAAACAGTGCTAGGGATAGAAGATGAACGGGCTAAAATATATGGGTATATATAGGTGAGAGATATATTAGGGTTTAGGGGGGGTGCACAGGGTAATTGGGTTTAGGTATACTAGGGGGTTTCGGGTTAGGGTATTAATGGGTATTGGGTTTAAATCCATTAAGAATAGAAATAGGGTATAGGGTTAAAGGGTGAAATGTTATTGGGTTCAAAATCAGATAGGGAAACAAATAAATAGCATTTATAAAATACAATTTCACAAATTCTCATAGGTTGCAAAACAATATTTCACAGGGTTCAATAAAATTAATTAGAAAAATACAATTAGATTAATATTTAACTTTTCACAAACAATTAGGATAGTCATATACAAATAATGTACTTGGTTTGTACTTCAAAATAATAATACTGATAATAATAATAACAACCATAATAGGATTTGTATTATAATATAAGAATTATTTGAAAATAACAATAAATACAATTAATGAAAAGAACGGATTTTAACAGGAGATACAAAATATTTTTGAAATAAAATGAATTTAAAAAAACGAAATTTTTTATAAAGAACCCAAACCCAAGTAATACACAGAAAAAGAAAATACCCCCAAAATACAGAAAACGGAAAACAGGGGTTACAGCTAAATTAAAGAGTCGTTGTATTGTAGCATTGCGTCAATTGTATGCAACTGACATGCTCACAGTTTTCTAGTTGCAAAAATGGATTGGCATGGACATGAAGTCACTATGATGAGTTGTTACAAGATTGAAGAATTTTCACTATCGTAGATTGTATTGTATTCATTTATTTTCACTGTGCTGTTGTAAAGAACATTGTTGTAATAAAAAGTTTTAAATTCCTTATTTTTTTGTACGAATTAAAGTATAAGATCCTATATTTCCTATGAATTACCTGTGTTTGGAATTCGGGGCGTTACAACACATGAGACTATCAGTGACGATAGTGAAAACTAAGATGAAGAAGTTGAGGAGGAACCTAGACATAGTAAAAGAACAAGAACTGAAAAAAAAAATTGTTCAGATTTCTTGACTTTTACGCTTGAAGGTGAACCCCAAACTTTCAAAGAAGCGGTGAGCTCTAGTGATGGTCTTCTATGGAAAGAAGCCATTAATAGCAAAATTGATTCTATTATGGAAAATCATACTTGGGAACTAGTGGATCTTCCACCAGGTAGTAAACCATTAGGTTTCAAGTGGATTTTCAAAAGAAAAATGAAACCTGATAGATCAATTGATAAATACAAGGCAAGACTTGTAATCAGAGGTTATAGACAAAAAGAAGGTATGGACTACTTTGATACATATTCTCCTGTGACGATAATAAACTCCATTAGAATGGTACTTGCAATAGCAGCCTTGCGCAATCTTGAAGTACATCAAATGAATGTGAAAACAACCTTTCTTAATGGAGATTTAGATGAAGAATCTATATGGAGCAACCTGAGGGGTTTTCAGCTCGAGGACAAGAAAAGAAAGTTTGTAAACTAATGAAGTCATTATATGGCTTAAAACAAGCACCAAAGCAATGACATGAGAAATTTGACAATGTCATGATGACGAATGGTTTCAAGATCAATGAATGTGATAAATGCGTATATGTCAAAGACACTGAAAGTGGATATGTCATAAAATGCTTGTATGTAGATGACATGCTTATTATAGGAAGCAATGATAAGATGATTAATTCTACTAAGAATATGTTGAACTCAAGGTTTGACATGAAAGCCATGTAACTAACTGATATTATATTGGGAATTAAAATCACAAGAACATCAGACGAGCTTGTTTTAAGCCAGTCACATTATATTGACAATATTCTTGGAAAATTTGATAAAGATAATTCTGGAATTTCCAGAAGTCTAATAGATCTAACTTTACATTTATCTAAGAATAAAGGTGAGAGTATTTCTGAAGTAGAATACTCTAGAATCATAGGCAGTCTAATGTATTTAATGAGTTGTACAAGACCAGACTTAGCCTATGCAGTAAGTAAACTAAGTAGATATACGAGTAATTCTGGAAGAGAGCATTGGCAAGCAATTACAAGAGTACTTAAGTACTTGCATTTTACTCGTAACTATGGGCTGCATTATATGAGATATACGGCTGTACTTGAAGGATACAGTGATACGAACTGGATATCTAGTGATAATTCAAAATCCACTAGTGGCTATGTGTTTACACTAGGTGGTGCAGCAGTTTCTTGGAAATTATCGAAACAAATAGTGAACGTTAAATCCACGATGTAATCTGAATTTATCGCACTGGACAAATGTAAGGAAGAGGCTGAATGTTTACACCACTTCCTTGAGGATATTTCAAGGTGGACAAAGCATGTGCCTCCAATCTGCATATATTCAGATAGTCAATCTACAATTTGTAGAACACATAGCAATTTATATAATGATAAATCTAGACATATTCGTCGAATACATAATACCATTAGACAACTACTCTCTACTGGGATTATCTCTGTGAACTATGTAAATTCAAATGATAACATTGCAGATCCGCTAACCAAATGGTTAAACCAAGAGTTAGTTGATAAATCATCGATGGGAATGGGACTAAAGCCCATGAAAAAATAAGTCGATACAATGGACACCTAACCTAGTTGACTAGAGATCCCAAGATCTAGGTTCAAAAGGACAACTAAATTGTAAAGACCATGTTAGATCACTGCGAGAATTTTCCCATGTCCATTCCTATGATGAAATAGTGATACCCATAAGGCTAGAGGCTAAGCTAGGTTTTTAATAATTCTTATGCGTCGAAAATCTGAGCAAAGTAATGCGGATTACTCTTAACTAAGAAATCACCTATGTGAGAGGGAAGAAATGCCGCTTCCAAGGGAATAATATAGGGCAATATTCATGTTAAACTCTTGCAGAACTAGGTGTATGTTCATGGCCAAAACGAACATAAGAGTGAGAACTGAAATATGTTAGGAAGATTCTTGTGCGAGATATGTCATCGTTTACACAAACGACAGAACAGTTCAAGGACATCGCGTCTACTATTATTTAGTAAAGTAAATATATTTTTATAAGGGTAGGTTCAAAGGGTAAAACCTTCCTATCCTATGCAGGTCTCGACCGCTGAATTCTATCACCAAGTCTGTCGTGTCTGTGGTCGTTAATTTCGTTCATGTGGGGACTGTTAAAAAATGGGTACATCATACACCATTTACGAACCAGTTTTTTAGCAACATTTTGAGTAAGATCCTCTATGAATTAGTGAGAGATCTTGATGGATTTGTGTTCTCCTTTGTGAGTAGATCAAAATCATATATTTACTTGTTCAAAACGGTTATCGGGTGAATGAGAAATTCTCTCCCAAAGTGAGGCAATTTCATCTATGAAAATGAGTTGAAGGATTTTAGTACCACATCAGATAAAAATAAAGAAAATAGAAGATGATAGATAATAACCTCTTCCTAGGCATTGTAAGATAGCAAGCCAAAAGGCACTCTCTCGCACGCGCAAGGGGAGGGGGGGTGCAAATCTCAGACTGGATTACATGTGCTTTGTGTGCGCTCGCACGTCTCGCAGACACGAATGTCGGATTGATGTAAACCCACCCCGTGCAGAGCCAAATTTTTGCTACAGTATTGTTTTTCGGATCTATAACGGCTGAAATAAATGCAGAAAGTGTTTTGTCTGTCATTTATTCGAGTAATAGTTTTGTCCGCTGTTACAGTAGTGCATTCAAGCTTCTTTCTGCCATTATAGCCAGTGCATTGAAGGAGTTGTCTTAAGTTACAGTAGATGCAGTCAATGCGTTGTCTGCTGTTACAAATCTCACCCTGACCCTATAAATAAAGGCCCCTCTACCCTGAATCAAAACACCAGAACCTCCGCTCTTTTCCTAAACCTCTGTTCTGTGCTCAAAGTCCAATACCTTTCTTCGGTCCTACGGTGATTGAATTTAGACGCTATCCAGTTCGAGAACTTGACGTGGTGCATGCGTCGAGCTCTTCTGTCGTTGCATCCTGGGAGACAGACGCCTCAACAAACTCCAGCACCCGGACGAGGCGAATATGTTTTAAGAACATTGTGTAATACATAAGCCTCGACACAAATCGGTTTGGTTTTGTTATTTTAATTTTCTTTTTAATTTTATTGTTTTTCTTCTTCTTCTCCTTCTCTGATTTGTACCTCTAATTCATACTTGATTTTATTGCAAACGATTTTGTAATCAAAATATTCTAATAGTTTCATCATAATCCAGACATATTTCAAGTATAAATATGTATTGGAGCAGTTGGTTGGCATCAGAAGGATAGAAAATTGCATACAAATGACTTGGGAGCGCTCACTTATACTTGTCAAAAGTTCTAGCTAAACCACCTGCCATGTTCCCTTGTCTTAGTGGCTTGTGCAGCTAGGGCTATTGATTATCAACCCTATGTTGATCCATTTTATTCTATGAATTCCTCAATACTTACCTGGGCACCCACCATCCAGCATAGGCAAGATCAAGCATATCAGCCTATCCAAAGTGATCTGAATCTTATAGAGATGCGAGACTTAGAAGATGTAGGAAATTTCAGCCTAGAACTACTCGCATTCGCAGTGGCATGAATGTCAGAGATGGTTCGAGCATGGAGCGAACTTGTTCAAAATGCGGTCTAAGGGGACATAACAAGCGTCGTTGCCGAAGCGACAACATAGGTTGATTATATTTTAGTTTTGTACTTTGCATTAGTTCATTAGACTCTTTTCAAAGATGGATTAAATGAACTACTTTATTAATTGAATAATGTTTTCAATCTTTATATGGAAAATACCATCTTATTTGTGTATTCATTAATCAACTAATATTTTGCAATATTACTTTGCAGTATCATCATAGCACTAATGTCACAAACGTGCATTAGTGTAGGGTCCAGCACGTGAAAAGGAGCAAGTATATGAAGAGGAGCTAGCACGTGAAGATGAGCAACTTGATGATATTCATATGCCCATCTCACAGCTGGCACAAGTAGGTGATAGTTGGCAAATCTCAGGTGAGAAGAGGAAGGATCCCCCAATTTATACACCGAGTTAGATATGTGCATTTTTTGCTATAATCGTGATATTTTTGACTTGTGATCTATTGTGATATTTTGGTGTCGATTGTGATATATTATTATATTTTGGTGCCGATTGTGATATATTATGGTATTGGGTCGACTTTGTGATATTGTGTCGATTTTTTGATATTGTGATATTGTGAAATTGTAAAAAAAAAAACAGAGATATATCGTGCATGTTTTGAGTTATAAATAAGGAAACAATGATAATGGATTTTCATATATCATTGTTTCAACTAAAGCCGCAATTGAAATTGTCAAAAAAGTTGTGATATATCGTGCATGTTTTGAGTTGTAAATAGGGAAACAATCATATCTTATTTTCATATATCACTGTTTCAACTAAAGCCGCAGTTGGGAACTGCGGCTTCTGTGCAAATGAAGCCTCATTTCTCAACTGCGGCTTCAGTATGATGGAAATTTTGTGCTCTCTGACTCAGAGAGTCAAATTGAAAGTATAGTGTAGGCTGCTGTTGGGAACTGCGACCTACACATACAGAGGATGCAGTGGGGAACTGCGACCTCTCTTTAAATAAACTTTTCCCGAGAGTTCTTGCTCTCTGGCCTAAGTGAAGCCGTTGTGTCTCAAAAGTCGCTATTGCCAACTGCGGCAAAGATTTCACTAGTGTCGCAATTGGCAACTGTGGCATGTTAAAAAAATAAATTGAAGAAACCACACTTAGAAACCACGGTTTAAGCTAACGTAGCTAAATGTAGCTCACCTAGAAATAAGTTTGGCATGTGTCCCACTATAGGAATAACTTTCAAAAAGAGGCTTAGTTTGGGATTATTTTTTTTTACTTTTTTATTTTTGGAATAGGTTGTAGCCAAAAACACCCCCACTTTAGCCCGAAATATATATTAATTGTGAATTTTTGGGTTCAAGCGAGATTCGAAGTTCCGATCTCTTGCTTACCAGCGATGAGACTTATCAGTTGACCACAATGACACTTGCGGTTTTCATTTACTTATAAACATAATTATATATCCACTTAACAATATACATTATATTGAAATATCTTATTCACTAAGGGCAAATTTGTCTTTTTCAATTTTACGGGAGTTACAAGTCCAATGTCAAATAAAGATCTGTCCTACCTCCATATAAGGGTCTCAGTAAGATCACTGACCCCTCATTCCTAGGACATAGGGGACTAAGCAAAAGGTCGAATTCATAACTATCCTTCACCTGTTGAAATCCATACTCAAGAGGAATAATAAATCGGAGATTCCTCTCAGGAGTCCTTTCTAAGACATAAACCACTTCGAGATTTCTCTCATAAGTGATCTTCAAATACATAAATCCCATAGGCTACTCTTTTGAGGGTTTGCCTACCCTATAAATTAAGGATAAGAGACCCTTCTACGGAGTAGTCGATTGGACTAAAACAACACCTAAAACACATCCTCAATGCTCCGGGCGTCCATAAGCAAAAACTGTGAATGACTTAATAATAATGACCAATAACTTACCCTTAACTACGCATGCTCAGGCTCTCACGTCAAAGCTTCCCTCGATGAGTCAGACTCAAATATGGTGTGCTTTTGACCTGTATGAACCTTACTCGGTCCCTCATATGCAGGTTGTTCCAAATAAGTAAACCAAGACCTCAATATGGGGGTAATCAAGGCATAAGTTTATAAAAATCCCCCGGTCGAATCAATATATTATATGTTTAAAGATGCTTGATTGGTCGTTGTCACCATTGAACCATCGAAGGTGTTCTCACAGCAACTACGAGATGTAATTAACAGGACTTGGTCTGCGATCGTTAAAAGCATCCAACCCAACCTAAAAATAAATCATTGCAACCTCCAATGCAAGGAGAAGTATATTTGACCGCACAGTCTGCCCAATCTGCTCTCTAGCACAACTAGTAGCGAAGATTTTTTTGAACCAACAATACCATAAAAAGAGTGGAGAGAAAAGTAAATGGTGTTTATATAATTGAAAGCAATTCTTGAGAAAAAAACACAATCTTTTGATGGATAGACACAGCCCTTAGAGAATAGTAACTATTCATTACTTAGCAAAAAAACCAATCATTCATTAACTCAAAAATAACTAGCCATTTTGAATTATCTTAAAACATAAAGAAAAAAAAAAACATATTTAATTGTTAAAAATCTACAACAGGTTTGATGGTTCTTTCTACCATAAATTTATTCAATTACAAAAAAGAAGAAGAAGAAGGACATGCCTAGTGATTGCTAGCCTGCGAATCGGGGAATAGTTTCCCAGAAGAGGGAGGGATTTTTTTTTTTTTTTTGGGAGCTCCTAGTTAAATATAGTAGGAGGTGTCATGTAAGTATCATTGTTATTTGCATAAAATTTTGGTTAAACTTCACTAAACTAATATGACACGCCTTATATATTATTTAGAATCTGAACTCCAGTTGATAAAGTAGTTTGTGGAATTCTTTTTATTGTGAATATTCATAAACGCTCATTTGGGTGTTTTATATGTATTCGTTAGTGTGGTGTTGAAAGTTATGAAAGGAGCTTTACAAGCTAATGATTTTAAAGCAAATTTCTGCAGATTTCAATCATCTTCCCTTTGATTGTTTTTCATCAGTTATGTTGTAATTATGTTCTGGGATTTTCTCACTTTATCTTCTAGTTTGGACTTTAAAGTTGATTTACATGATCTGATTGGCAGTTGCTAAAAGGGTTTCAAAACAAGGAAAGTGGTAGGCAAAGTCTTTTGGAGATGTCGGTGTGTACGCTAGTTGGTTCTTATATTGGACGGGCAAGTGTGTTTTTAAACATGGGAGGGATTCAAAGCATTGTCGAAAATGCGCATTCTATTTAAAATGTCGGACAGCCTTGCCAAAGTCTGGCGAACTTACGCCCAAAATTTGTAGATGCCTACCACCTGTAAATGAGTTGATTATGATTAAATGCATTGATGCTTTCAATAATGTTGATAAAGCAGCAGCAATGGGGCCTGATGCGGTTTGTTTTTGGGGTGTGAGTTCTATCAATATGTATAGTGGAAGTCGCGATACTGGCTATACGTCTGACCCTCAGCTGAGGGAGCTAGGGATGGCAACTGGGCCGGGTCAACCGGCGACCCACCCGCGACCCGGTCCACCAACCCGGCCAGTAAAAATGCTTCGCGGGTTCGGGTCGAACCCGGTGAACAGTACCGGGTCGACCCGGGTCGCATTTTTCGCGAATCGAATTCGCGAAACTCGGCCCACGAACCCGGCCCAACCCATGAATTTGACCCACCAACCCGCGGGTCGACCCGCGGGTTTCGACCCGTTCGACCCGTGACGGGTCGACCGTTGACCCGTACGAGTCGAACGGTCGAAAATCTGGCCGTTCGCTGCGTTCGGGGACAGAGCCGTTTACAACCGCTATTTGAGCCGTTGGGCTTTTTTGTTTTTTGTTTTTTTTTTCCCACTTATTTACCCTATAAACATCCCCCAAAAATCTCAAAAAAAATCACACCTCACTCCCTTACTCTCTCTACTATTATACATCATTTTAAAGAATTTTTGAACAATTGTAGTATTCATCAAATAATTGTACAAGGAGGCATATACACGATCAAATTTCGGTCGTATCGGAAACAAAATTCAACGTCTTCAACTCTCTTCAACCCTCGTCAAATCTACTTCAACCTCTTCTCAACTCTTCAATTGCGGAATCGGCAAAGCGCTCCTCCATCTTTTCTATTATATTCTTATTTTCACGGTTTTTTTTACATACGCGTATTTTACGGTGAACGGTATCAAAATATCTCTATCTCTCTTGTTAAATTTTTTTTTGCGTTGTAGTTAAAATTATTGTTTGTTTTTTGAACTACTCTATCTCAACCCTCTTGTTTTTTAGATTTTTTTTGTATAATTCACCGCTCCTACATTGTAGATTTTTTTTACATACTTTAGTACATTACCACATTATGTCTAGATCACGCGGTAGCGGTCGTAGCGTACAAGATTCCTCCTCCTCTTCACGTAGGCCACCAATTGTCCCAACTAGTGAGCCCGCCCAAGATTACATTGATCCTACTATGGAACAATGGGGTACACACGACATGGATGTTGTAGGTGACATTCAATTAGAAGAAGAACAACAACAACAATAACCCGAAACCACACAACCCCATAGTAGTAGGAAAAGTAGAGGAGAAACTAGCGATTGGCATAAGTTTTATGAGTATATCCCGGATGAACATACTCCGGGTATAGGTTTGAAAGTGTGTAAAACATGTAGTAAAATATACAAATTCAAGAGGGGTGACGGCACCGGTACAATTAGTAGGCACATACAACATAATCATAAAGAACTTCTTGATCAAATACAAGGCCAACAAAAAATCAACCCTAGGACCGGTCAAGTAGATAGCCACCCTTATGATCCCGAACTTGTTCGTCGGGAAATGGCCCGATTAGTCATTAAGGAAGAGTTGCCATTTTCCTATCCCGAGAGTAGGAACTTGGAAAATTTTAATCAAACGGTCTTAAACCCTCATTTTAAAAGAATTCCGAGAAATACTTGCAAATCGGATTGTTTTAAAGTGTACATGGAAATGAAGGACGCTTTGATTGCAATTTTATGGAGTTTAACTTGTAGGGTTAGTTTAACTTCGGATTGTTGGACGGGTGTCAACAATATTCCAACGATGTGAATAACCTGTCATTGGATCGACAATGATTGAATTCTTCATAAAAGAATCATATCACTTGCGTCGTTGCCGTATTCCCATAGTGGCGCTGAAATAGCAAACCGTATTATAGAAATTTGTGATGTTTTTCATATTCGCGATAAAATTATGGCTATTAGTTTTGATAATGTATCTAACAACAATGTAGCAATTACTACTTTAAAATCTGTATTAAACCCTCCATCTGACAATATTTTTCATGTTAGATGTGCATGTCATATTATAAATTTATGTGTTCAAGATGCATTAAAAATAGCTGATCCATATATACATAAAATTAGAAATTGTGTACATTTCATTGCATTAAGTCCAAGCATTTTACAAGAATGGAAAGCTTGGTGTAGGGTTAGAAATGTTCCTTTTAGAAAATTTCCAAAGGATGTTAGACACCGATGGAATTCTACTATTGATTTACTAAATGTTGTCACCGATTATAAAGCAGTTGTAAATGATTTTTATATCGCAAAAAATATGCACAATTTTGAAATGACTCCCAACGATTGGTTTTTTGCCGAATCTTTGTTGAAATTTTTAGAACCTTTTAAAACCGCAACTTTAAAGTTTTCAAAAACATATAAATCTACTTCTAGTAGCATTTTTTATTGAATTAGTTAGCATGATGCAAATATTTAACGAAATGTTAAATGATTCCTATATTAGTGACATTGTAATACCTGCATTTCAAAAATTTTTGAAGTATTATTTTCCTCCTCCTATGTTGATTTGTGTTGCTACTGTTATGGATCCCCGTATCAAATTAGAAGGTACGAAGAATTTGATACAAATATTTTTTTGGATATTTAGAGGACAATGTAGAATTAACAACTGATTGCGCTACTTTTTTAGTTCAGTTTGAATCTACTTTATATAACTTGTATGATTATTATGATAAACATTTTGCTTCTAGTAGTACAACTTCTGTAGTTAGTTCTTCTTCTGGTAGTTCTAAAGGTAAGGGTAAAAGTAGAATTGGTAATAGAACATTTAGTTTACTTGAACAAATTCAATCTAAAAAACCTAGGACTAATCAACCAAATGAATTAAATTGGTATAACTAACAGGATACTGAGCCTACTCTTTCTCCACTAGATATTTTACAATGGTGGAAAGAAGATGAATACACTTTTAGTATTCTGTCAATTATGGCTAAAGATTTGCTAACTCCTCCTGTCTCTACAGTTGCTTCTGAGAGTGCATTTTCTACAAGTGGCAGGGTTCTATCTGATTACAGGAATCGGTTGAAGCCCGAGGCGTTGGAGATACTCGTTTGCACAGAAGACTGGCTGAAGGCTGAAGATAGGACGCAAGGGAAAGCACTATCAAGTTCTACAAGTGGGAGCAACTCGTCCGAAGAACAACAACAACAACAACAACAACAACAATAGCTTTGCTTGTTATGTCAAATTAGAAAACTTGTACTCAATTAAAATTTTATATAACAAATATGTTATTGTATAAAACTTGTTTGTGAATTGAATTCTTCATTTCGTTATAAATTGTTCAAATTGTATAACTTAAATTCATATGAATAAAATTTCAAAATTTGTTGTCAATTTCACTCTTTCAATCTTATTATTATTATTACGATTTTTTTTATTTATTAGTATTATTACTTACTTAGTATTATAATTAAACATCATTTGGGGATATTTGAAGAATTGTAGTATTATTACTTATTAGTATTATTACTGAATTACATACTTAGTATTATAATTAAACATCATTTGGGGATATTTGAAGAATTCTAGTATTATTACTTACTTAGTATTATAATTTTTGAAGAATTGTAGTATTCATCAAACAAAGATATGGTTGTTTGTATACATCATTTGTAAAATTATTATTATTATTATTTTAATTTATGCTACCAAAAAAAAAATATATTATTAAACGGGCCAACCCGCGGGTCGACCCGGCCCAACCCGGGTTGAACCCTAAAGGGTTCACGGGTTGGGCGGGCCACCCAAACGAAAACGTAGCCCGGCCCGGCCCGGCCCGTATAAGGGTGCAACCCGGCCCGGACCGGCTACGAATTTGTGCCAACCCGTACGGGTTGGGCCCGGCCCGGCCCGAACGACCCGTTCGCCATCCCTAGAGGGAGCGGCTCGGGAGTAGTAGGAGTGAGATGGAGGACGGATGCTCGGCTCGGATCTTCGGGGCTCGGCTCGGTCTCGTGTACCTGCACTCTGCCTTGAAACACCGGGAGAGATCCCAGTGACAGGCCCACCGACGATCTAGTCAGTCACTGGAAAGTAACAAGAGCTAGGGTTTTTAGAGGGGAAAGATTGATTACCTTTAAATGAAGGAGGGGGCCTGGTATTTATAGGCAGACCAAACGGGTCTGGGATCCTGCTGGGCCTAGTTTGGACCCGTTTGCTCATGGACCTGACATGGTAGAAGCCCATGGGGCTCTGGGTTGATCTGATGATTAGGGGAGAGCGGGTTTTAAGGGAATCTGGTGGCCCAGGAGGGGCCACGTCATCTGACCCATATCAGGAGCCCCCTATTCCTTGAGGGCTGGATAACCCAGCCATGTAGGAGTAGTTTTGCCTCTGTAGGAAGAGCAGGGTAGTGTGTACGGCGAAGAATGGGGTCTGTATCTTCCTAGAGAGGCCAGCGGGCTAGGATGAAGGGGATCCCCTTTCGGAGTCATGAGGGGCGTCGAGTGCCGAAGAGTAGGAGCTCGCTTAGTCGAGCGTCGAGGGTTGGGAGACGAGCCCCCTCACTTGTTGAAAAAGCTAGGGGACGTCAAGATCTGAAGAGTAGGAGCTCACTTAGCCGAGCATCGAGGGTCGGGAGACGAGCCCCCTCACTTGTTGGAAAAGCTAGGGGACGTTGAGATTCGTAGAGTGGGAGCTCGCTTAGCTGAGCATCGATGGTCGGGAGACGAGCCCCCTCACTTGTTAGAAAAGCTAGGGAACGTCAAGATTTGAAGAGTAGGAGCTCGCTTAGCTGAGCATCGATGGTCGGGAGACGATCCCCCTCACTTGTTAGAAAAGCTAGGGAACGTCGAGATTTGAAGAGTAGGAGCTCGCTTAGCCGAGCGTAGAGGGTCGGGAGACGAGCCCCTTGTCCGTCGTCGAGAAGCTTTTTGTGGCTCGCGGTGACATCTGAGCGCCGAGCCTTAAGCTTGTAGGAGAAGCTTTTGTGGCTCGCAGTGACATCCGAGCGCCGAGCCTCAAGCTTGTAGGAGAAGCTTTTGTGGCTCGCGGTGACATCCGAGTGTCGAGCCCCCAAAACTTGTTGGAAAAGCTTTGGTGGCTTAGTGGTGACATCCGAGCGTCGAGCCTCAAGCATGTAGGAGAATCTTTTGTGGCTCGCGGGGCTGTCTGAGCGTCAAGCCCCCAAAACTTGTTGGAAAAAGTTTGGTGGCTTAGTGGTGACATCCGAGCACCGAGCCTCAAGCTTGTAGGAGAAGCTTTTGTGGCTCACGGTGCTATCTAAGCGCCGAGCCTCAAGCTTATAAGAGAGCTTTTATGGCTCGCAGTGCCATCCGAGCGCCGAGCCTCAAGCTTGTAGGAGAAGCTTTTGTGGCTCGCAGTGACATCTGAGCATCGAGCCTCAGACTTGTAGGAGCTTATGTGTGGTTTTTCGTCGGTGGGATGGTGTATTGGTAACGGCAGCCGAATGAAATCTGATGATTTCATTTCATTTAATGCTTAGGGTATAGAAGCCTTTGTGGCTCGCGGTGACATTCGAGCGCCGAGCCTCAAGCATGTTGGAGAAGCTTTTGTGGCTTGCAGTGTCATCTGAGCGTCGAGCCCAAAACTTGTAGGAGAAGTTTTTGAAGTTTTTGTGGCTCGCGGTGTCATCCGAGCGTCGAGCCCAAAACTTGTAGAAGAAGATTTTGTGACTCGCGGTGTCATCCGAGCATCAAGCCTAAAACTTGTTGGAGAAATTTTTGTGGCTCGCTGTGTCATTCGAGTGTCGAGCCCGAAACTTGTAGGAGAAGCTTTTGTAGCTTGCGATGACATCCGAGCGCCGAGCCTCAAGCTTGTTAGAGAAGCTTTTGTAGCTCGCGGTGACATCCGAGCGCCGAGCCTCAAGCTTGTTGGAGAATTTTTTGTGGCTCGCAGTGTCATCCGATCGTCGAGCCCAAAACTTGTAGGAGAAGTTTTTGTGGCTCGCGGTGTCATCTGAGCGTCGAGCCTCAATCTTGTTGGAGAAGCTTTTGTGGCTCGTGGAGACATCCGAGCACCGAGCCCTAGACTTGTAGGAGAAGTTTTTGTAGCTCGCAGTGTCATCCGAGCATCGAGCCCAAAACTTGTAAGAGAAATTTTTGTGTCTCGCGGTGTCATCCGATCATCGAGCCTCAAGCTTGTTGGATAAGCTTTTGTGGCTCGCAGTGCTATCCGAGCGTCGAGCCTCAAGCTTGTTGGAGAAGCATTTGTGGCTCGCGGTGACATCCGAGCGCCGATCCCCAGACTTGTAGGAGAAGTTTTTGTAGCTCGCGGTGTCATCCGAGCATCGAGCCCAAAACTTATAGGAAAAGTTTTTGTGGCTCACGGTGTCATCCGATCGTCAAGCCTCAAGCTTGTTGGAGAAGATTTTGTGGCTCTCGGTGTCATCCGAGCGTCGAGCCTCAAGCTTGTCGGAGAAGCTTTTCTGGCTTGTGGTGACATCCGAGCGCTGAGCCCCAGACTTGTAGGAGAAGTTTTTGTAACTCGCGGTGTCATCCGAGCATCGAGCCTAAAACTTGTAGGAGAAGTTTTTGTGGCTCGCGGTGTCATCCGATCATCAAGCCTCAAGCTTGTTGGAGACGCTTTTGCGGCTCGCGGTGCCATCCGAGCGTCGAGCCTCAAGCTTGTTGGAGAAGCTTTTGTGGCTCGCGGTGACATCCGAGCGCCGAGCTCCAGATTTGTTGGAGAAGTTTTTGTAGCTCGCGGTGATATCCGAGCACCGAGCCTCAATCTTGTTGGAGAAGCTTTTGTAGCTCATGGTGACATCCGAGCGCCGAGCCTCAAGCTTGTTGGAGAAGCTTTTGTAGCTCGCTGTGCCATCCGATCATCGAGCCTAAAGCTTGTCGGAGAAGCTTTTGTGGCTCACGGTGCCATCCGAGCGTCGAGCCTCAAGCTTGTTGGATAAGCTTTTGTGGCTCGCGGTGACATCCGAGCGTCGAGCCCCAGACTTGTTGGAAAAGCTTGGGGTAGTACTCCAGTAGTTGGCCATGCATTCCGAGCTGTTGTACTGGCTAATAGGGCTGAGGGTAAAAAGGTAATTTTGTGCTCTAGGCTGACGTCATAGTCGTGAGAATCGAAGCGCTTTAGATCCTGGTGGCCGTTGGATCTTGATGATCAAGATCCAATGATTAGATCTTTTCGTGGAAATCAAGGAGTCCCTTCCTCTATTATAAATCTCCCACTCCCCCTTTCATTTCCCCCACTTTGCGCACAATCTCTAAGACAATAGGAATTTCTTTCATAACCATGGACGACGGTTTTTCGGTGATCTTCCCGTTTCTCGGTATACCAGGTTAGTATTTTTTATTCGTAATGTCGCGCTCTCAGTCCAGCTCCGAGGCAAGCTCTTCAGGTCGTTCTGAGGAGGAAGTCCAGTCGGCATCGACATCTTGATCTCTTGGTGACCTTGAAGTGAAGGAGGAGGTTGAGCCGGACTTAGAATCGGGGGGCGAGGGTGTCGTTGTTTATGACGTGCCCCCTTTACAAGTCAATAGGCCGAGAGAGGAGCTTTTGGAGGAGGGTGAGCACGGGAAAGGAGACCCCAAGGAGAGGAGTTCGTTGAGGAGGGGGAGCATGTTGAGGAGGGGGAGCACGAGGAAGGAGACCCTGAGAGTGAGGAGTTTGGTGCGGAGGACGACCAGGAGGGGCCCGAACGAGGAACCGAGGGAGGCAACGATTGGGAAGAGGGGGAAGGAGGAACCGCAGGAGAGGTAGCTGGGGAAGAAACAGATTTTCCACCTCTGCCCCTGTTATTGACCTCATCTCCAGAGAAGAAGCTTCGCCCTCGCAGAAGGTAAAGGAAGTGGATTCGTCCCGATAGTCCAGGCTCGCCAGACAAATACAGACCCGAGCCCAGGTTCAATTTCCCTCCGTGTCTAATAGAAACCTAGGGTCGATCAGGATGTATCCTGACAATGTGGAGAGGCTTGTCATGTTTACTTCATTGCTGCGGGACTCGGGTCGGTCCATGATTAAGATGGACAGCGTCCAGTGCACTTTGAGGGCAGACTACCTGCATATCTTAAGGGCGGCCTACTTTATTCCAAAGGAATTCGAACTTCTGGTGCTAAACCCAAGAATTCATCCGACCGCAACACTGGAGTCGAGCTTCTGCATGTTTCCCGAGGATGCCTTTGTCTTGGGATTGAGGCTGCCGTTGTACCCAATCATTGAGAGGGTGTTGAAGTGGGGAGAGCTGAGTCCAATGCAGTATGGCCCCAACTCGTAGAAACACTTGGTCTGCTTCATTCTGAAGTGCCAGGAGAAGGGGATCAAATCGAGGCTCACGTACTTCCATGCCATCTTAGGGATGAGCTCGCTCAGAGACACAGAGGGGATTTTTTACTTCTCGCCGCGTCTTCACAAGAGGGTAATGCACGGCCATCCGGACTCCATTAAAGAATGGAAGACAAAGTACTTCATCGCCCGGAGTGAGAAACCTTGGAAGATTCCAACTATTTGGAATTTTAGTAAGCTGAAACACAAGCCCCCGAAGCATAGTGAGTTGATGGAGAAAGAGTGGGCAACAGTAAAGAAGATTGTGGAAGGGCATAGCATAGGGTGCCCGCGCGTCACAGAGTTGCACCTGGCCCGAGCCGGACTGAGCCCAGCCGACCCTAGTATGTTTTTGTTTTGAATTTGTTTATCTTCCTACCTTCGTGTTAACATTTTTTTCTTTTTCTTTTTATAGAGATGACTGCCAAGCAGCCTAACAACCGACAGGCTTTACTGGCCATAGTCGCCAAGAGAAGGGCCAACCAAGAGAAGAAGGCTGTCTCGGAAGCGGGGCCCAATAAAGGGCCGGCCTCAGGGGCTGTGGAGCCGTCCCCGAAGAGGACGAAGAAGCACCACCACTCATCGAGGTCGATGAAGGAACCGGGGGCGAGCTCTGGTGGTAGGAAAGTGGCCGAGGTCTTAGAGAAGGGGCTCCCGTCACTTCGCCCCAATGCCGAGGAGATGGTGGGCAGGCAGGGCATAAGGCCACATGCCCTGGATTAGGGGGTCAAGGCAGGGGATACCCTGACTGAGGGCCCGGTGGTGCTGAAGGTGGTGGAGCATCTCGCCACGGAGCGGGATCAGATGACTCTGGCAACAGAGACGTCTGCGATGGCCTACATGAGGTGGGCTCAGGCGCAAATTTCGGTAAGTGTTTGGTATTCGCCTTATGCATAGAATTTAGGAATTTTTCTAACTTTATCTTCCTTGGCCAGGCATTGCTCCATGCGCAGCACTTCCACAAGTGTCTGGAGAAGGAGGTGCTTGTCGAGAGGAGGAACGCTGAGAAGTATTTTCGTGAGGGGACTAAACTGAAGGACGAGCTTATGGAGGCCCAGTCAGCCTAGGCAGTCTTCCAAGCTCAGATGGCCTCGCTGCAGGACCATCATTTGAATGAGCTGGCACATTTTCGGGCTAAGGCCAAGGCGGAAGCTGAGGAGATGCAGAACGCCTTGGCGAACGCTCTGATCCAGGCTCAGGATGAAGCCTATGCCCAGGCCAAGGAGCACTTCCTACAGGTCTACCCGGAGGCTCGGGTCGACCACCTTCACTTCGGGTGGCGGCTTCCCGTTCATCCGCCGATGCCTAGCGGCGAGGACGAGGAGGAGACAGAGAACCCTCATCAGGAGGGGGCCAGGGGCGATCAGACCTTCGAAGAGGTGTCGTCCCCCTCTAAAAAGTAGTTTAGGAATTTTTACTTTCTTTTGACTTGTATTTTTGCCTTGCGCGGACTGGCCACCTCTTTTGTAACCCGAATTTTTGAATTTATAAAAAGAAAAGATTTTTTGGCCGATCCTCTGTGACTTGTAGTATTTCGCAAGCTTCTTTAGTGACCCGTTGCTTTTCCTATCTTCTTGATAGACGCACGAGGCCCTCGTCGCCGACCTGCGTTCCGCAGAAGTCTTCTGGCTCCGAAATGAGCTGGGGTCCAAGGAGAGTGTGCTGCCTTGCCATCGTAAGCAGGCTCGTGATTGAGAGGTCACGGTAAACTATTTTATGAACAAGTCTAAGGAGCTCAGCCTAGAAGCCGCTCGCCTGAAGAAGGCCATAGTCGACCGGGACTGGGGGAGATTCGAGACAAAATGGTCAATCTCAGATGCGTCCACTGGGTGACCGACTTCGGAGTCCTTTCTTCGCGAGACCGTCGTAGAGAAGTTGGAAATACAGAGGTTGAAGCTCATGCTAAGTACTGTTCCGTTCGAGGGAGGAAGCCATTCCGTATTGGGTCCTTCTCTGACCTTTTATCTTGAAATGACGAGGCCTGCTGACGCGCAGAGTTCCGTTGCCGAGATGCCCTTACTAGTCGTGCAGGTGGAGCATGCGAAGGGTCCTTGTAACACCCCGAATCCCAAATCACTGAATTCGAGATGTTCTACAGGATCTTTTCACTTTCTTTAGTACAATTTTACAGGAAAATTTAAACTTTTCATCATACATCAGAGTTTACATCATATTACATTTAACATTTGCACAGCGGAAGTAAAATATACAACATTTACATAAATGTACAACAACATGGTATAATCTTTATGCATCCATTCGTCTTTAACCTTTAACATGCCATTTACCTGCATATAAGACTGTGGGTACGTCAGTTTATTCAACCGACGATCATTATACACGGCCATCCTCTCTATGCCGGGAATAGTATAACTTAATTTTCCATATTTAGCAAACACAAACTTGTCACAATACAATTAACGGGACTACCCTATTGATGTCGTGTTGTGATTGTGCACTTAATCCTTAATGCAATTATTTATGTTACATGACACTAATGCACACTTGTTCGGAGTCTATGCATCCCATACTACATAGGTCCGAGGGCAAGCCTCTTAATCGTTCTTCATCTTTGTAGGGTTCAATCCCTCGCCATGATTTAATCTACTACTGTAACTACGGTAGTGTCTTAGATGATTTATGAGTGCAAGCACGTGTACAGAAACTGGAGGGGAATCCCACGTCATGTCACGACGCATTGTGAAGAACCTATGGACAATTCAACCTCCTTCATGGCACACGATCCTCATGCAGTCACCAAACATCCCACAAGTGTCACCACCGGGACGGTACCCTGGAACAGTATTCACGTCATGTCACGACGCATCGTGAAGAACCTGTGAAATACTCTCCGCCGCCACGGTACCCTGGAGCCGTATCCACGTCATGTCACGACTCATCGTGAAGAACCTGTGAAATACTCTCCGCCGCAAATCCGATGGCCCTCACTCGTGTTTTTCTCCTACTTTCATCACGTCTCCACTATGTACTAATCCTTAGTTTTTATCAGAATCATGAACAAAATCAAAGCTCTAGAGTTAGCCTCTCTACTAAATCGGACTTATTCATTCATTTCAACATGACCAACCTTGGTCTTTCTTTTCAATATTCATTTCATTTCTTTTCAAATGCCGGGGGAGACTTAGCTACTCTTTCATTTCAATTCCAATTCACAAATTCTAACATAATCTGAGCACTTCCAGTTCTTGAGTTCATTTTTCATAATCATGATCTTAGCTTTCATATTCATGTAATTCTCAATTCAAATCTATGATTCATCTCATGTAAATTTCTCAATTCAAACTATGATTCATTTCATATAAATTCATACAGCAATAAAAAGAGTTTACCAATATCCAGATTCACAATCTTTACCACAAGCAAACCATAAGATTTCAGATATACCAAAAATCACTCTGGACAGTCAACTTGGAACTCCACCAGTCGACTTATCCAGTCAAGATACAGTTCATTAATAGCACTCGGAAGAGTCGACTGCTGCACACGGCCAGTCGGCTGTTCCACAGTTTCCACATTTAAACGTCATTCAATTAACAGTCGACTGTCCTTCAAATCAGTCGTCTGTACAGAGTGTTCCAACTATACATCTTCTACTCAGTACAGTCGACTGCTACAAGCATTCAGTCGACTGAACAGTTTAAACATCTCACATTAAGGAATCACACATCATATTTTGTCACGCTATTCTTCCACAAGAATAATTCACATTTCATGGTTATCACATTGTTCTCAAATGAGATGTACTGACAAATATTCACAATTCATATTTTCCTGCATCTATAATGTCACTTTACTATATTAGTCTTCTTCATTTCTAGTTCTTTTGCAAGGTATAATTCTCCCAAAAATACACATATCAAAATCATAGTTCTGATTACACCGTTTATCTTCAAATCACATTTCATTTCATGCAATAATTCCCAAATTATCTTTATAAAGTCTCAAGTATTTTCAAAAGAGTAGAACATTCGAGTTTATAAAAATGCATCAGTACCAGTCGACTTATACCATAGTCAGTCGACTGTCCAGGGGAAAATACCCATGATTTTAAGTAATTAATTGACTTATAAAAGCATCAGTCGACTTAAAAGAGCATATAAGTCGACTTACAAGGTCCTAAGTCGACTTACCAGAACATTTCTTTTCGACATTTCTCAACAATTAATGCCACTAATCTCTGTATTAGCCAATTACTCATCATGGTTATAATTAATCCATACCAACTTAGATTTTTACTCACCCAATCACATACAATTGCATGCTCACATTCCAATCAATTTATAGGTCAATTCTCCAATTAAGAGTGTACTCTTATTAATATTTTTCATGCATCATTCTCAATATAATGCTAGCATCATTTCTAATTAGAAATAAGGAAAATCAAACCCACTATCATTCATTCATTCTAGCAAGCATTTCTACTTTAGAAATATGGAAAATTTTACTCACCTTGTATGGAGAGAAAAACAACACAAAAGCAACACTTCCTTGCAACAAGATGCACCTCCTCCTAGACGCTCGCACACAACTCCAAGCCCAAGCACAAAACCGAAAGCTTCCCCCTTGCACTAGCCGGCCTCACCTCCTTGGACAAATGCAAGCAATCCCACACAATTCTCTCAATCTTTTATCTCACAACTGCTGCTAATTAAACTATAGATTTGGGAAAATATAATTGCATATGAATATAGCCATGGGAGGGGGGTATTTATACTAGAAATCAAGTAGAATGGAGTGCTAGGATTAGTTGGTTGGTTGTAGGATGGAAGGCTAGGATGAGAGTAGAAGTTACCACAACTACCCACATTCACATAACTACCACACCATGACCACCACTAAGACTTTTGAATCTCCCTCCAAAAAGCAATCCGGCCATGGAAAAAGTGTGCATTGCACGTGTACGTGTAGTGCACGTGCATGCAACTAGGCCTAAAAATTGTACATTTTAATTTTGTATAAAAATAAAATAGTTATAAAATAGTCTTCTACATGACAAGTTTAAATAAAAAAGAGATTAATCCATGGGCTTTATTTTTGGGCCAAAATAGCTCTTTAAAAATAAAATAAATAAAAATACATTTTGGGCTTTTAGAAAAAAGGCCTTTTAATTAAATTAAAATAAGGCTTTCTATTTGTTTAAAGAAAGACTTTTGTATAAAAATAATTTGAAAACATATATTCAAATATTCATACACCTCACAATAAAACAATTATAAGACTTTAATTCAATCAAAAATATTGTACGTGCACACTACGTGCAAAATAAATAATTTTTCATATATTTGAAAAATCAGGGTATTACAGTCCTGAGGGGAGCCGTGAGTTCGAGTTTTAAGCCGAGTGATTTGTAATATCTTCATTGTATCGTGTGGCCATTCGCGGTGCTCCATGATTAATAAAACTTCGATTTCTTTGATAATTAGTCAAGTGAGACTTTCAGGAGCGTAGCTCGAGGTCATCGCCGAGTGTGGCCTTTCTCGGGGTCGATGTCGAGGCAGAGAGAGCCGTCGGGTTGTGGCTTCGCTCGGGAGCCAAACCGTTACTCCTTACAGATAGCATTTAGTAAGGAATGTTTTGCCTCCCGATAAAAATTAATGGAGACGTTTCATCTTCCGCCGTTTGAACTCCTCGATGTCATAAATGCGCCTCTCCGGGGGCTATATAACCCTCACCCCTTATCAGTTTGTTCGCTAGGAATTGCCGGTGACTCACCTGCGACCCGTTGACAATTCAGGGTCTCGGCTCCAAGGGCCGTTAACCCCGAGTTGTCAGTGGGTGAGAGGTGGGTCGATCCCGGGGGAGAGGTTCGGGGTGCTTGCCAAAGGTGGGCACCCCAAAAATGAAATTCTTGGCCAAGAGTCCCGGATCTGTGGCTCCCCTGCCACACTCTGACAATTCGGGGTTTCGGCTCCGAGGGCCGTTTACCCCGAGTTGCCAGTGGGTGAGAGGTGTGCCAGTTCAAGGTTCGGGACTCGGGGCGTTTGCCGAAGGCGAGCGCCCAAAATCTTAATAGAAACTTTTGGGTAGGGAGGAGAGCCAGAATCCCAGAGGGCCGATCCTTCGTACCTATTCTCGGATAGATAGTATGAGTGTAGCTGGAGGTCATTACCGAGCGTAAGGGTCGCAGGGCTTGAAAAAGCCCAGACCTTGCTCGAGGTCGATGCCGAGCCCCCATACATTTTCTCAGATAGGTAGCATGAGTGTAGCTGGAGGCCATCGCGGAGTGTAAGGGTCGTACGGCTTGAAAAAGCACAGGCCTTGCTCGAGGTCGATGCCGAGCCCCCATACCTTTGGAGAAGCTGTTATGTGTGTAGCTGGAGGTCATTGCCGAGCGTAAGGGTCGCAGGGTTTGAAAAAGCTCAGGCCTTGCTCGAGGTCGATGCCGAGCCCCCATACCTATTCTCGATAGGTAGCATGAGTGTAGCTAGAGGTCATCGCGGAGTGTAAGGGTCGCAGGGCTTGAAAAAGCCCAGGCCTTGCTCGAGGTCGATGCCGAGCCCCCATACCTTTGGAGAAGCTGTTATGAGTGTAGCTGGAGGTCATCGCCGAGCGTAAAGGTCGCAGGGCTTGAAAAAGCCAAGGCCTTGCTCGAGGTCGATGCCGAGCCCCCATACCTGTTCTCGGATAGATAGTATGAGTGTAGCTAGTGGTCATCGCTGAGCACACGAGTCACGGGGCTGGAAAAAGCCCAGGCCTTGCTCGAGGTCGGTGCCAAGCCCCCATACCTTTGGAGAAGCTGTTATGAGTGTAGCTGGAGGTCATCGCTGAGCATAAATGTCGCAGGGCATGAAAAAGCTGAGGCCTTGCTCGAGGTCGATGCCGAGCACCCATACCTGTTCTCGGATAGATAGTATGAGTGTAGAAGTAGGTCATCGTCGAGCGCACGGGTCGCAGAGCTTGAAAAGGCCCAGGCCTTGCTCGTGGTCGATGCCGAGCCTCCATACCTTTGGAGAAGCTGTTATGAGTGTAGCTGGAGGTCATCGCTTAGCGTAAAGGTCGCAGGGCTTGAAAAAGCTAATGCCTTGCTCGAGGTCGATGCCGAGACCCCATACCTATTCTCGGATATATAATATGAGTGTAGCTGGAGGTTATCGCCGAGCATACAGGTCGTAGGGCTTGAAAATGCCCAGGCCTTGCTCGAGGTTGATGCCGAGCCCCCATACCTTAGGAGAAGTTGTTATGAGTGTAGCTGGAGGTCATCGCCGAGCGTAAAGGTCGCAGGGCTTGAAAAAGCCAAGGCCTTGCTCGAGGTTGATGCCGAGCCCCCATACCTGTTCTTATATATATAGTATGAGTGTAGCTGGAGGTCATCGCCGAGCGTACGGGTAGTAGTGCTTGAAAAAGCCCAGGCCTTGCTCGAGGTCGATGCTGAGCCCCCATACGTTAGGAGAAGCTGTTATAAGTGTAGCTGGAGGTCATCGCCGAGCGTAAAGGTCGCAGAGCTTGAAAAAGCCAAGGCCTTGCTCGAGGTCGATGCCGAGCCCCCATACCTGTTCTCGGATGGATAGTATGAGTGTAGCTGGAGGTCATCGCCGAGCATAAGCCTTGCTCGAGGTCGATGCCGAGCCCCCATACCTTAAGAGAAGCTTTTATGGCTCGCTGTGTCATCCGAGCGCCGATCCTCAAGCTTGTAGGAGAAGCTTTTATGGCTCGCAGTGTCGTCCGAGCGCCGAGCCTCAAGCTTGTAGGAGAGGCTTTTGTGGCTCGCAGTGTAATACCCCGAATTCCAAATAAGACTGAATTCGAAGTTCCATAGAATCTTTATGCTTCACTTCATAAAATTTTACGAGGAAATTTGAATTTTTTATCATACATCAGAGTCCTTTACATTTATTTACACAGCGAAAGATAAAATGAAGTACAACCATAAAAATAATATACAACTTGCAACATTTTTAACATGTAATTAATCAACAGCACCGTATCAAATTTATATCTTCATGAAACCCAACTCCTGCATAGTAAACTATGGGCACGTCAGTTATTTACAACTGACGAAAATGTTATACTCGGCCATCCTCTCCATACCAGAAATATAACGATCTCAATACTTTAACAAACCACAAAACTTGAATGCAATTAAAGTGTTAAATGTGACTACACTAAACATATAAGTGTATGCAATGCCTTAATGCCTAATGCAGATATTTTATACTAAGATGACACTAATGCATACTTGTTCGGATTCTATGCATCCTATACTACACAGGTCTGAGGGCAAGCACTTACGTACTCCACATTAAAGGGTTCGATCCCTCGCCATGGCAACTACCCAGTAATAAAGTAAGGTTTAGATCATTCCACGAGTACGGATCCCAGTCCCGGAGTCCACCGTCCGACTATTATAACAGACTCCTCATCGTGCAAACATCCCGCAAGTGCCCCTCTAGCCCCGGTATACGTATATACATTGGAGTACGGCAAACTATCCGCCCGACTACGCATAATCCTAGATTTAAAATAAAAGCTCGTCTCCTACGAAGCAACCACAATCCCGAAATCCACCGCCCGACTGAGTCTATAGTCCCGGAATCCACCGCCCAACTATATAGAATGCCCTACTTACGTTTACCCCAGTTTTACTACATCTTCACTTAAATTCAAGACATGAATAAATTATCATACCTAGAGTTAGTCTTACCCCCTACCGGGCTAAATCACAAATACCGAGATAGCTCCATGGCAATATCTCAAAAATATAACTAAAATCAATAATGCTAGTACCCGGGGTCTTACTAAACTCTAAATCACAACCTTTCATGTACAATAATCCATGGGTACTCATACCCTTCATAATCATGTATTAAACTCAATGTATCCATATCTTCAACTTATCCATAATTTGATCAATGTCTTATCTTATAATTACTCATGATTCATATATTCATTCACAATTCCAAATCAAACAATAATTCTTTCCATGAAGATAGATTCATTACTTTAAGTCTCATTAGCAATTTAAGCTCATATAGAAATTTCCACATCTTACTCAACATAAGTATATGTTTTAATCAAAAGAATCCCATAACATGGCAAATATTTCTCTTTTTCTCAAAATAGAAGTCATATTCTCAATTAAATAGTCTTGAAGTCAAACTCATTTTCTATCTCAATTTTTATTTCTCAATTATACATGAAACATTCTAAAACTATTTTTAATAAATCCTATATCTTTTTATAGGAATATTAGAATTTTTCACAAATTTTTACTTGAGTTTAAACTCCCATTGATTAAAACAAAATCCAAAAAATATTTGAAACCAACAGGTTTCGAACACAGCTCCAACTGCCGGCTACAGTGAACGCCCCAAGGCCCAACCCGCTAGCCACTAAGTCCAAGTGGACTTGGTGTCAAGAAACCATAATGAAATCTCTATATACTCAATTTTGGGTTTCGGATTTAATTGAATGAAAACAAAATAAAGTGGGTATAACAAGTTTCAAACCCAAGATCTCCTACAAGCACAGTAATGACTTATGGTGTACCGACTAACCAATAAGTCCAAGTGCAATTTCTGTTATAAAGTTATACTAATAGGCTTTTGTGCAACCGTACTATTATTCAATTTTTTCACAAACTCAATTTTTCATTTGATCTAATCTTTCTAATTGATTGTAATTATCTCACTTATACTGAGTTTACTTGAAATCAGTAATTCACGAATTTCCAAACTTATATTTTTTTGATATATTTCAAAATATTTCTTCTCTTTAATAAACATGAATTTCATTTTTTAATTTAATCAAAATGGCAACTTGCATCTCTTACAAACATTTTAAAATGATTCAATGTGTATCAATTTTACTTCACAAAAGTTCCTTTTAACCACAAGGGAAAATCTATAAGTTTCATACAATTACTCAACATGCATATTTGTTCATGGTAATAATTTATTGTTTCTTTTTCTCATTTTCAACTAACATGATGACAATTAGTTTCTTAATCATACAAAATTTTACTACCATTCATAGCACAAACAATAGTATAAATTTGTCCTATATTTATTTCATCAAATTTATCTATACTACTCATTTAAATACTAGCATGCATTTTCTATATTTAGAAAGCACAAGATCACCCATATCACATCAATTTGACCTACATTACTAATGTCATATTCTAGCATGTTCAATCTATGAATTAGAAAGTATAAAGACCACCTACAGGGGCGTATCTGAGTTTCAAGGGGGCCTAAGCAAGTTCTCAAATGGGGCCTTTTGCAAGTTGATAAAATAAAAATGACAATTATTTAAATGCAAACAAACTTGGAACCTTGAAGGACATACTATTTAAATGAAAATAAATTTATATATATGCTTTTAAAAAAATTAATTGATAACATACGTATTTTACATGAAATGCCTCGTGGCAAAAAGAAACTTGGACAAACTGTAAGGAAGAAGTGGAAGTGATTTTATTCTGAATTGCATGTTATCTGAGAGAATGGAAATGATGAATGAGAGAATTAACGAAGAATAGAACCAAAGAAAAAAAATGTTCAAAACATACAAGTAAACACACGTTGAGTTTGTGTACACTAAGAGAAAATATAGAGCTGACATGAACGAAGTATATCTATAATGCTATTTTGAATGCTTTCATGGATACATTTTGGTTTTATCAAATGCCTCTTCTATTTTTTTTTCTTTTTGAAGATAACCCTAGTATTTCTTTCATTAACAGATACAAAATTTAGAAGAAAGGGAAAATAAGAAAACAAAGTAAACATGTATATGCACTTGAAGATTACATTATCGCAAAGAGATAAGTATGATATATTAGATAACACGGTCAGAATGAAGTGATGATGAATATATGCATATGAGAATACTAGTTGGAAGCTTAAAATGTAGAATAATCATATGCATTTGAAAATTTGGTTAGAAATTTATTATAAACAGGTAAATATGATATATCATCGAACATTGAAAAAATATCATAGAATGACATGCATGGGCTAAGTGAAAAATGATATTAAATTTATAAAATGGTAAAATAACATGTATGATTGTGAAAAATAATTAGTTTAAAAAAAAAAGATTGAAAATTTACCCATGAGGTTTCGAACCTGCGACCTTCATGTTATTAACACAATACTCTAACCAAATGAGTTAATAGGCCAATTGTTGTTTCAAATTTTAGATAATACAATATAATATTATCTGAAAACAATTATATATATATTTTTAAACATTGTAAATACTTAAAAAATATGGGGCCCTATAAAATTGGGGGCCCAAAGCAGTTGCTTGTGCGGCTTGGGCCCAGATCCGCCCATGACCACCCACCTCTTATGAAGAATTTGAGAACAAGGAAGATGAGATACAACTTCTAGCTTCTAGCTCCAACAAAGCAACTCCTAGTCCTTCTCATCCTAGCAAGAGCTCTCCAACAAGCCTCCAAAGCACCAGGACACTCTCTTTCTCTCTTTCTTTTTCCTCTCTTTAATTTGTTTAGTTTAGGTGTGAAATGAGAAGAAAACTAAGGTGTATTTATAGGACAAAATAAGGGGTAGAGTGCAAATTTCATCCTCCTAATAAATTACTTAACTCTTCACTTTCCTAACTCCTCCAACTCTTCACCTCTCCTAACCCCCAACCCCTCTTCTTCCAAACTCCCCAAACCTGCCACTCTCCACCTCTTCATCTAACGCGTGCACGTGTTGTGCACTAGTGCACACACATACACAAAATTTAATACAATTTCTATAATTCTAAAATGTGTATTAAAAGTTGTTACATGTCATGTGTGAATCCATGCACAACTTAAAAATATATTTTATTAATGGGCTTGTCTTGTGGGCTTTTTTTAAATTAATTAATTAGTTAGTCTAGTGAGCTTGCCTTTTAATTAATTAATTAATTAATCTAGTGGGCTAGAATTTATTTTTTAGGTTCATGGGTTAAATGAAAGGCTAAATAAAAGACTCTTGCATGCTAAAATAGTAAATAAGAGTAAGAAAATAGAGATGAAAAAAATTAGCACGTGCATCGTACGTGCAAAAATTGAAAAATGCATTCTTTAATTAAAATAAAAATACGGGATGTTACAGCACTCCCTCCTTAGAATAGTTCCGTACTCGCAACTATACTTAAGAGTGAGAAAGGACAAGAAAGAAAAGTAAAGAAAAGAAAAGAGTTTACAAAAAATTTAGTTGAAAAGTTCAGGGTGATTTTTCATCATCTTTTCCTCTGATTCCCAAGTGGCCTCCTCAACAAATTGGTTCCTCCAAATGACCTTGACCATAGATATTGTCTTATTTCTCAAGACCTTCTCAAGACCATCCACAATCTCTACTGGACGCTCTACATAGCTCAAATCCAATTGCAAACCTTCTGGCACTTCTGGCAAATGATGACTCGGATCCGGGATATAACCTCGTAACATAGACACATGAAAGACATTGTGCACTTAGGCCAACTCTTCTAGTAATTCTAACTGATAAGTTGTCTTCTCAATCCTCTTCAATATCTTATAAGGTCCTATGTATCTCGGGGCTAATTTTCCTTCCCTGCCGAAACGAATCACCCCCTTGGTCGGAGACACCTTTACAAAGACAAAGTCACCTTCTCCAAACTCCAGGTCGCTCCTCCGGTTGTCGGCATAACTTTTCTGCCTGCTCTGTGCGTTAACTAATCTCTTCCTGATCAGCTCGATCTTTTCTGAGGTCTGCTGCACAATCTCCGGCCCATACAGCTGTCGTTCCCCACTTCATACCAACATACCAGTGTCCTACACTTCTTTCCATATAGAGCCTCATACGGCGCCATCCCAATGCTTGCCTGGTGTTACTGCTAAATCTGGTGGGGGGGGTAAACAGACAGTATTTGTGGATTCTTAGGAAAACCTGAATAGAAAACTTAAAACCTATTCCGCCGGAGTTTGACCGCTGGCTCTCGCCGTTCACCTGCAAAAAGTGCGAGACACCGAGGTTGATCCCGGCGACGCACCCTCCGACGCTCAAGTCAGTAATTAGGAATGATTATGAGAGAGCGTAAATTGGCAAAAGATTGATTACCTCTTAATGGTGGTGGATGGGGGGTATTTATAGTCGCCGTTGGGATCAGATTAGGAATGTAATCCCTGTGATCAGATTAGGAATGTAATCCTTAATTCCCAGTGAAAGGATAGATGTGAATCAGGGCCGTTGATTAGTATTAATCAGAAACCCTAATTCTATCCTGCTGGGCTAGGTTCTTTGCGGGTTGAAACCCTGCACCCAGTAAGATAGATCCGTTTATGGGTTATTAGGCTTTGAATAAAGACCCAGTTCCCATTTCAGACCCGTTAGTAGGTGAAATTACCGTTTTACCCCTGAGCTTTAAGATTCGTATCCGATTTGAACGGCCCCAATTTAATCCTATTTTTAGCCATATCACGAGCCCCCCACTCCTGGAGACTGAGTTTTATAGTCTTCGAGGAGTAGTTTTGTTGTTCTAATGGCATACGAGATTTTATCGGTGTTCTTAAGGGAGCTTGGAATCTTGCTTGGGGTGTAACGGTGTTATTATGGGCTTGTAAGATGCCCAAAAATATCCTCAGAATTTTCTGGATTTTTTGTGATTTTTCCAGATTTTTCTGAATTTTTTTTCATTTTTTTGAATTTTTTATTCATTTTCCGAATTAAATAATTAATTATCGAAAATATTAATTAATTATTCTAATTTAATAATTACTTTTTTCAGAATTTAAAAATAATTTTTCTGAATTAATAATTATTTTTAGAATTTTTAATTAATTTTTTCGATTTATTAATTATTTTTTCGGATTTTTTAAGTAATTAAAACAAAAAAATAAATTAATTAATTAATTAAATATTACCTGGACACGTGGCGCGTTTCTGAGCGTCGATCATGATCAGATGTGCGCGCATCGCAAGGCAGATCACGTTCTGGACACGTGGCGCGTTTCTGAGCGTTGATCGTGTCGCGACGCGAATTTTAAGACTAACGGAAAATCGTATGGGTCGGCGGGTTTTTTCTCCAATTTCAAGGTCGGTACCTCGTCCACTCGGCTTGGCACCTCGGCGGTTGGCCGAACGCTTCGAGATGAAGCCACGTGGCGATTTTTTTTCTTTCTTTCTTTCTTTCTTTCTTTCTTTCTTTCCCCGCTGCTTCTTCTCTTCCCTTCTCCTTCGTCTTCAACCTTCGGAGAAACCTCAATCGACGACTTCTCCTTCGTCTCACCCCGTCTTCGACTAGTGTAGAGCTCGAGGATGGAGCTCGTCGTAGGGGAGGAGAGGAGCTCGAGCGATGGGTTCGACAAAGCAGGAGCATGGTGCGGAGAGTGAGCTCGACGATGGGTTTGGAGTTCTGCATAGGGGAAGCTGAGCTCGGCGAGGGGATGAGCTCGTTGAAGAGAGATTGCTCGAGAGAGCTCGAAGAAGGAGATGATGGAGCTCGTTAATGGCGGTGGTGAGCACAGTAAGGGGAAGCTCGAGCTCGGTGATGATCTTGGCGAGGAGAGCTCACGAAGGAGAGGTCGTGAAGGAGCTCGATGAGGATGAGCTCGGAGATAGCAGGGAGCTTAGCGAAGAGAGAGCTCGAGCTCGGTGAGGAGAGGCCGCCGGAGGTTAGGCTAGACGAGCTCGAGCTTAGGTCAAAGATGACGAGGTTAGGCAACTCGAGTTCGAGCTTAGGCGAGGTGTTGAGCTCGAGCCTAGGTTGAAGAAGGGGGTCGGTTCTTGGGTTTGTTCTTGGCATGCTCGACGGAGGTGGCGCTCAGAGATGGGTTCGGAGCTTGGTGATGGAGCTCGGCTACCGTGGGAGCTCGAAGGCGGTCATCAAGTTAGGAGAGCCCGACTGCGGAGCTCGGCACCGTGGTCGGTATTCGGAGCTCGGAGACAATGGAGCTCGACGAAGGGGACTTTGGCTGTCATGGGGACCTTCGACAGTGAGCTCGTAATGGGAGATTGGCTCTGTTGCTGGTTTTGTTTTGGCAGGAGATTGGAGAAGAAGAACAGAGGAAGCTGAAGTGGGTTGTGGGTTTGGGTCCCATAACAGATCTGAGCCCGACCAAGTAGCTTTTTTTCTTCTTCTTCTTCTTCTTCTTCTTCTTCTTCTTCTCTGCTTCTTGTTCGGCAAATCCGAGCACGGATTTTAAGAAGCATTTTTGTCCACTTTGTAGTTCGGTAGTCCGGTATCTCGGATTTCAGATCCGAGCTACGTGGCTCAATCTGGATGGTTGATTACGATCAAGGCGCGAATCACGAGACAGGAGGCTCAGATTTCAAGAAAACGTTATCTTGTCGTTTTGTGGAGACATGGCGAGATCTGAGCCGTTCATCATGTTCTAGCACGTTTTTCGGCATGATCCAACGTTGAAACTGGCTCGACGGCATTTTTCTCCATATGTGGAGGTCGGTACCTCGTCCACTCGGCTCGGTGACTCGGTAATTCCCCTTCTGCCCATAGTAGCTCGGCGTAGAGGAGGGGTCGGAGCTCGACGAGGAAGGGGGTCGGCATATGGGAGAGGTGAAGAGCTCCGAAGCTTGGTGATGTGCTGTTTGGTTTTGGAGATTTTTGAAGAGGAGCTCCACTCCTTAGGGGTGGCGAAGAGGTGCTAGGAAGATCCTCGTAAGAGCCATGGGAAGACCCATTCTTTGAAGTGAGTGCAAGGAGCAACTCTATGGGAGAGTTTTGAGCTCCGAACTTGCTTAGAAGAGGCCCGCTTTGGAGGCAAGCAGAGTGAAGAGCTCGGCTCTGGGAGAGAGCCATTTGTGAGACGAGTGTGATGAGGAACTCTAGGAGAGAGTTGTGCTCCGGACTCGTTGAGAAGAGGTCCGCTTTGGAGGCGAGCGGAGTGAAGAGCTCGGCTATGGGAGAGAGCCATTTGGAAGACGAGTTTGAGGAGCAACTCTAGGAGGGAGTTATGAGCTCCGAACTTGTTGAGAAGAGGTCCGCCTTAGAGGTGAGCGGAGCGAAGGGCTCGGCTCTAAGAGAGAGCCATCTGGAAGAAGAGTTTGAAGAGCAACTCTAGGCGAGAGTTGTGAGCTCCGAACTGGTTGAGAAGATGTCTGCCTTGGAGGTGAGCGGAGTGAAGAGCTCGGCACTGGGAGAGAGCCATTTATGAGACGAGTGTGAGGAAGAACTCTTGGAGAGAGTTGTGCTCCGAACTCGTTGAGAAGAGGTCCGCTTTGGAGGCGAGCGGAGTGAAGAGCTCAGCTCTGGGAGAGAGCCATTTGGAAGACGAGTTTGAGGAGCAACTCTAGGGGGGAGTTGTGAGCTCGGAACTTGTTGAGAAGAGGTCCGCCTTGGAGGTAAGCGGAGCTAAGAGCTCGGCTCTAAGAGAGAGCCATCTGGAAGAAGAGTTTGAGGAGCAACTTAGGAGGGAGTTGTGAGCTCCGAACTCGTTGAGAAGAGGTCCGCTTTGGAGGCGAGCGGAGTGAAGAGCTCGGCTCTAGGAGAGAGCCATCTGGAAGATGAGTTTGAGGAGCAACTCTAGGAGGGAGTTGTGAGTTCCGAACTTGTTGAGAAGAGGTCCGCCTTGGAGGTGAGCGGAGCGAAGAGCTCGGCTCTAAAAGAGAGCCATCTGGAAGAAGAGTTTGAGGAGCAACTCTAGGAGGGAGTTGTGAGCTCTGAACTCGTTGAGAAGAGGTCCGCTTTGGAGGCGAGCGGAGTGAAGAGCTCGGCTCGAGGAGAGAGCCATCTGGAAGACGAGTTTGAGGAGCAACTCTAGGAGGGAGTTGTGAGCTCCGAACTCGTTGAGAAGAGGTCCGCTTTGGAGGCAAGCGGAGTGAAGAGCTCGGCTCTAGGGGAGAGCCATTTGGAAGAGGAGTTTGAGGAGCAACTCTAGGAGAGAGTTGTGAGCTCCGAACTCGCTATTTAAGAGAGAGAATCAACGGTTGTAGGAGCAGTTCCGAATGGCGAACCACTTCTAACTCGCTTAAGAGCAAGTTATCCGAAGCAGAATCGAGCCAAGTGTTGGACTCCGAACTCGTCATTAGAGGGATTCAACGGTTGTGGGAGCAATTCCGAATGGCGAACCACTTCTAACTCGCTTAAGAGCAAGTTATCCAAAGCAGAATCGGGCCAAGTGTTGGACTCTGAACTCGTCGTTAGAGGGATTCAACAGTTGTGGGAGCAATTCCGAATGGCGAACCACTTCTAACTCGCTTAAGAGCAAGTTACTCGAAGCAGAATCGAGCCAAGTGTTGGACTCCGAACTCGTTGTTAGAGCTTATTAAGTTGTGGGAGCAGTCATGTAGAAGAAGCTGGACTCCGAACTCGTCGTTTTAAGCTTAGCAAGTTGCGGGAGTAGCCATGTAGAAGAAGCTGGACTCCGAACTCACCATTTAGTGAGTCGTGACTCGAAGAGATAGAGAAGAAGCAAGTGCAATAATTTTCAATGAAAAAATGCAAGTTTTATTGAGATAAACTAAGTGGCTGCTTCAACAGGGCGAGCCATTATTACATGCTATTGGCCGAGTTACAAGCATCGGCCTTATTGAAAATCTAGATCCTACTTCTACGATGAGGTGAAGACCTCTTGGGAGGAGCCGAGTCTTGAAGCTCGGCGGGCCTTTATGTTCGTCTGTTGGCTCCTCAGAAGGGAAGCTCGGCCCCCTCTTTTTGATGAACTTGGTCCGGTGCCCCCGCTATATGAGTTCTTCGATCTCCTCCTTGAGAGCCCGACAATCATCCGTGTCGTGGTCGTGGTCCCTGTGAAAGCGGCACCACTTATCCTTGTTTCCCTTCTTGCCAGGTGTATTCATTCTAGGGGGAGCACAGAGTAGCCCTTCCTTGTCCACCTCCATAAGAAATTCTGATATATTGGCAATGAGGGGGGTGAACTTCTCAAACCGAGGAGTCGGGCGATGCTGGCCATTGTCGTCCTTCTGGGATTTTTGGGACCCCTCTTCGCTTGTGCTCTTCTATTTGTTCCCGGAAGATGTCTCCTCAAGAGTAGGGGGTTGAGAGCCTCTTCCGCTCGTATGTACTTTTCCACCCTAAGTAGGAGTTCTGAGAAGTCCCGAGGAGGTTTCTTGGCAAGGGACGCCCTAAGGTTGGCATTAGTGACGTTGCGCTCGAATGCGGCAGATGCTACTGATTGGTTGAGGGAGGAGATGGACCGGGCATCGGCGGTGAAGCGTTGAACGTAATCCTTAGGCGTTCACCCTTTTCTTGGTTGAGGGTCACCAGGGATACACTTGTTTTCTCGGCTCGGCGGCTACCCACAAAATGAGTAAGGAAGAGCCCTTCGAACTGATCGAATGAGAAGATGGAGGCCGGGGCGAGTCGAAAGTACCCTTCTCTTGCAGGCCCCTTCAACGTGGCAGGAAAGATCTTGCAGAGGAGAGCGTCTGAAGCATGGTGGATCATCATGAGACTTTTGAAACTCTCTATATGATCCGCGGGGTCTGACTCTCCGGTATACGACTCGAAGTGAGGCGGCTTGAAGTTCTCTGGGATGGGGGCCTCCATGATGGTGCGGGAGAATGGAGGTCTGCTCGGGCGGAGGTTTATCGCCTGTTGCTCTTCTTCCCTGTCGATTCGACCGAGGCACCTCTCCATCTCGTGGAGACGGCGGTAGACCGAGTCTTCTCTTTGATCATACCTTGCCGAGCCCCGGGACTCGTCTTCATACGAGAGTGGACTGGGGCTGCGGCGATGGTAGCTTGGAGATGGATGAGGACCGGGAGTGTGAAGGCGGTGGCTCCTAGTTGGCTCATGAGTAGCTGGCCTCTGGTCGTTCTTTGGGGTGATGTTGAGGGCCCGTAAGACTGTCGCTTGGAAGTCTTGAAGATCTGCCCTTGTGACTGGTGCCTCTCCAGCTTGGCGGTCCCAATGTGTGGCTCCGCTTACTAGAGAATGAGTTCTCCGCCGATGATGCTGAGGGGACTCCCTTCGCCCTCTTCGAGTAGGGGACCTTCTGTAGTCTTGGCGATGAGGAGATCGCTCATTTGGATGTTGTTGGCGGGAGGCTCCCTCTCGAGCCCGCTTTTCATCCAAACGGCGGTGAAGATCCTCATCCTTTTGCCGATTGAGGATGGTATTGCGAAGGTCGGAAGGTCGGAAGCTCGGGGATTGTGGGAGGCCATAGAATCGAAAGAAGGGTTTTGTATGGAGACGCGGTCCTGATGGAGATGTTGCTTCTGAGGATTGGGATGCAAGCCCCCCGCACCGGCATTCTGCGGCCCAGTTGGACCCCGAGGGGGTTGCTGATTCTGAAGAGGAGGCTGGTGTAGAACCCCGTATTTTCAAATATTATTTTAATTATTTGAAAATGACTTTAAATGATTTTTGAGGATTTAATTGATGTTTTCCAAGAAATTTATCTTTTGTACACGTGCAAAACACGTACAAATGACTTTTAGAAGTTTGGAAAATTTAGTTTTCCTTATGAAAAATCATTATTTATTATTTGAGAATTATTTAGTATTTTTCCAGAATTTTCTGAAATTAATTAGTACTAGTTGCAAATTTTGAGAAAAGAGGGACTTATTTGCAAAACTGACATTTTGAGGGATTAAAATGCAAAATGTGTTTTCTGGACTTTCCGATCAGTACTTGTTGAGGTTTGAGAATATACTTTTCTATTATATCCTAATTTAAATGATATTTGGTTTATTTTTCCAAGAAAGGAATTATATATGCAAGATGTATTTGAAAAGGAGTATTTTGTAAAGAGGGAATAAAAACCCTAATATTTCTATCCGGCATATTTAAGGGAAATCCTTTTCCTAGCCGTCATTGAGTACATTCAGAATATTGGGATTTCTTTGAGGAGCAAGAAGAGGATTCTTGGATCTAGCAAAAGGAGGAAGCTTTTGTGGACTTTTCTTCAAAACAAGGTGAGTGGATTGTTTTGTTTTGTTGTTTTGTTTGCTTTGCTTGTTTGTTGTCTAGATTGATGAATGACGTAAGATCTTGTTATGCTTGTTTGTGATCATTATGCCATTATTTTGTTAGTCTCATTGTATGTAAGATATGGATCTATTAGTTGATAGGGAGGATGAAACTTTTATTGTTACTTGGATCATGATGAGAGAAATATCAAGATTTGTTGAGGATATGTTGATTTCGAGATCGTATTGTTGGGAGATATACTAAAAATTGATGGTGTTATGATCAGATGATAAACATCTAGATCTGATGGTAATAGTTCAGATTTTGATTAGTTATGAAAGAAGTTTTGTTGAGAAAACCCTAATGGGAGAATTGAGAATTAAGATCATGAGAATATGAAATTTGAGTATTTGAGTGATTGAGTAATGTAACCATGATGGAGAATATTGAGAGATGTCTACTGGCCTGGATACAAATAATTTTTATGATCAGTGAATCTTTAGAAAACCCCTGGTTGATTTGTGTTCGGACCTATTGTTGGGAACCTGTAGCCGACAGTCGACTGGACCATACAGCAGTCGACTGGCACGAGCCTGTTGTGAATTTTTAGTCTTTGAGGTTTGTTCGGGACAGTCGACCTAGACTGTGGTCAGTCGACTGGTCCTCTGCTTGTAATTTTGTTCAGTTCTTTCGGGACGGTCGACTGATAACTTACCCAGTCGACTGATCTTTCCTTAGTTTATTTTTGAGAAATGTTGGATTATGCCCTCTGGACAGTCGACTGATCTGATGTGCAGTCGACTGGTCCTGAAGGATCTTGGTATTTGATTTGAGATATTTTGTTTAGTGTTTGGGATGTTTTGTTCAGTAATTGATTTTAAGACATTTATTCAGTATTTGATTTTGAGATGTTCAGATAAGAACATGATTTTTAGATCTTTTGTTGAGCCACTTGTTAAGTGGGAATTTGTTCCGATATCTGTTTTGAGTCTCTAGAGGTAAGTGACCCTAGTATACCGGTGTTTGTTCAGTTATTTGTTGAGGCCCATTGAGGCGAATTTTCAGTTATTCAGATTTTTAGTCCGGTTGGGTACACTACTCTAGGAGATTTGTTCAGTAACCCAAACTAATAAGGATAGGCATTAGTAGTGTCATGACGAATGAGAACTTGAGTTATGCACCTCAGTATGGCTTTTGATGTAGGATTTAATCTCCTGAATTATCCAAGTAGTTAACTTGAGATGTGTGATTTATCTCCGGAATTATCCAGGTAGTTAACCTGAGATGTGAGGTATTTCTCCGGAATTATCCAAGTAATTATCTTGAGATGTGGGATTGAACTACGGAATGATCGGAGTCGAGGCGACACTTTTGGGGTATTATTGTGGTGATGAGTCTATGTTTAGATGTGGGATGATCTCCTGAATTATCCAGGGTAAATACCTGTGATGTGGGATCAATCTCCGGAATGATCAAGCATGGGCAAATTATCACAGTTTATCTTCATCTCTTAGTAGTCATCGTTGTCAGCATGTAGTCATGACGTTTTCTTGAATCACTTTTATGCATTTGGATTTCTTGTTTTCGGCACACACTTGGCTTTTGGTTTTGGTATCACCCCTTATTCTTTTGTTGTACTTCATACTTTAGTGTTTGATTATTATTTGTTGGATATTATGTTCTAAGTTCATTTATGTTATTGTTTTGATTAGTCGCCACTCACACCATTTTTATGGCTGACCCCTTTAGTTTGGGGGTTAGGGTTCAACTCTAGCCTCACATGTTGCAGGTTATTGCTTAGATTGGAGGTTGGATGCTTGAGTGGGCAATTTGAGATTATTGGATTATTTAGTGTTTGTTGTGAAATTGTAAAGACTTATTTGAGATCATTATTGAGCTGTAAATAAAGATTAATTTGTGTTGAGATGTTTAGACTTCCGCTGTAATTGTAATAATTGTTGTAATAAAGAAGAAAAATTTTAGTGGTGTTGTTGGTGTTTATTGTTGTATTGAAGTGGATTACTGGGATTTCGCCACTTATTTTCTAAGCTCTCATATTAGAAATTTGGGGCGCTACAGCTGGTCCTGCTGGAGAGGTTGCATCTGAGGATTGGGATGCGAGCCCCCCGCACCGGCATTCTGGGGACCGGTTTGACCGCGAGGGGGTTGATGATTCTGAGGAGGAGGTTGGTTCTGCTGAAGGGCATGATTAGGCTGAGGGGCAGGTCCCGTCGGCAGAACGATTTGCTGGGGAATCTCTTGTTGTGTTGGAGGAGGGGTAGGTCGACGGTTGGACCCTCTGGATCTGAGTTTCTTTGGAGGCATGGCTAGAGAAGATCTGACCAACGGGAAGAGGGAAGGTTGCTATTCGTGGTGTTTCCCACAGACGGCGCCAATCTGTTACCGCTAAATCTGGTGTGGGGGTAAACAGACAGTATTTGTGGATTCTTAGGAAAATCTGAATAGCAAACCTGAAACCTGTTCTGCCGGAGTTTGACCGCTGGTTCCCGCCGTTCACCTGCAAAAAGTGCGAGACACCGGGGTTGATCCCGGCGATGCACCCTCCGACGCTCAAGTCAGTAATCAGGAATGATTATGAGAGAGCGTAAATTGGCAAAAGATTGATTACCTCTTAATGGTGGTGGGGGGATATTTATAGTCGCCGTTGGGATCAGATTAGGAATGTAATCCCTGTGATCAGATTAGGAATGTAATCCCTAATTCCCAGTGAAAGGATAGATGTTAATCAGGGCCGTTGATTAGTATTAATCAGAAACCCTAATTCTATCCTGCTGGGCTGGGTTCTTTGCAGGTTGAAACCCGCACCCAGTAAGACAGATCCATTTATGGGTTATTGGGCTTTGAATAAAGACATAGTTTCTATTTCAGACCCGTTAGTAGGTGAAATTACCGTTTTACCCCTGAGCTTTAAGATTCGTGTCCGATTTGAACGGCCCCGATTTAATCCTATTTTTAGCCATATCACCTGGAAACTGTTGTTGTAGGCAAATTCCACAAGAGCCAAATACTTCTCCCAACTGCCACCAAAGTCCAACACACAACATCTCCACATATCTTCCAGTATCCTGTGGACTCTCTCAGATTGCCCATCAGTTTGAGGATGAAAGGCCGTACTGAAATCAGTCTTCATCCCCAAAGCTGCTTGAAGAATTCTCCAACAAAGCGAAGTGAAATGCGCATCTCGGTCGGATACTATCGATAGCAGAACTCCATGAAGCTTCACAATCTCGCCAACATACAACTCGGCCAGCTTCTCCATCGACCAAGTAAGCTTCATCACCAAAAAGTGAGCCAATTTGGTGAGTCGATCCACTATCAGCCAAATTGCATCATTGCCCTTGGAACTCTTGGGCAATCTTGTGATAAAGTCCATGCCGATACAATCCCACTTCCACTCCGGGATGGGTAATGGCTGTAACAAACCTCCGGGCTTCTAATTCTCTACTTTGACTTGCTAACAAACTGCACACTTGGCAACAAACTCAGCTACATCTCGCTTCATCCCTGGCCACTAGAAATATAGCTTTATGTCCTTGTACATCTTGGTACTCCCTGGATGCACGAATAATAATGTAGCATACGCTTCCTCAAGAATACTCTCCTTCAGCACCGCTAGATCTGGCACACACAGCCGCTTTCCAAACCACAATACCTCATCCTTCACCTGAAATCCTGCCAACCTGCCAATGCCAACCTGCTCTATCATCTCCTGAGTCTCTGGATCGGTCTTCTGACTATCGATGATCTTGTCTCTCAAAGTATGTTGAATCCTTAACTGAGCTAAGGAAGCTCCCAAACCTTGCAAAACCACCTCAATCTCTACTCGATCAAGCTCCTCTACCAACTTCTTTTGAGTTGTAATCAATCGGGATAAACTGCACTTCCTACTGAGCGCATCAGCCACAATATTGGCCTTGCCCGGATGGTACTTGATCTCGGGTTAGATGTCTTCCAACACTTCTAACCATTTTCTCTGCCTCAGATTCAAGTCCCTCAGCTGATAGATATACTTCAGACTTGTGATCCGTGTACATGTTGACCTTCTCCCCGTACACGTAGTGCCTCCACTGCTTCAATGCAAAAATGATTGCTGCCATCTCTATATCATGGGTTGGGTAATTCTTTTCATGTGGTCTCAGCTGTCTAGACCCATAAGCTATTACCTCTCCCTCTTGCATCAGTACACAGCCCAAACCGCAATGGGAAGCATCGCTGTAGACATCATATTCGCCTCTTGCTCGTGGCAAAGCCAGAATGGGAGCGGTAGTCAACCTTTCATTCAACTCCTGAAAGCTAGCTTCACACTGCTTCGACCATTTGAAACTCACGTTCTTCCTTGTAAGTCCTGTGAGTGGCACAGCTTTCTGGGCGTAACCCTGAATGAATCTTCTGTAGTATCCAGTTAAACCCAGAAAGCTCCTAATCTCTTTCACTGTGGTCGGCCTTGGCCAATCTTTTATTGCCTCAATCTTCTGTAGGTCAGTAGCCACTCCCTCTTTAGAAAGGATGTGACCCAGGAAGGCGACTTCGGTTTTCCAGAAGTCACATTTGGACAGCTTCGCATACAGTTTGTACTCCTGTAGCTTCTTTAATACCTCTGCTAGGTGCTCGGCATGCTCTTCTTCTGACTTGGAATAGACCAATATGTCGTCGATGAACACAACGATAAAAGAATCGATGAATGGTCGCAGGACCCTGTTCATTATGTCCATGAAAATAGCAGGTGCATTGGTTACTCCAAACAGCATAACTAGAAACTCATAGTGACCATGCTTGGTTCTGAATGTCGTCTTGTGCACATCTTCTTCCTTTACTCGGACTTGGTGATATCCTGACCGCAGGTCTATCTTGGAGAAAATAGCTACTCCTTATAGATGGTCGAACAGATCATCGATCCGAGGAATTGGATACTTGTTCTGTACTGTAACCTTGTTCAACTCTCTGTAGTCGATACACATCCTCATCGTCCATCCTTCTTCTTCACCAAAAGAACTGGGGCTCCCCAAGGTGACGGACTAGGCCTGATGAATCCTTTGCCTAACAACTCTTCGATTTGCTTCTTGATCTCATCTTGCTCAACCGGTGCCATTCTGTATGGTGCCTTGGAAATAGGTGCACTCCCTGGCTGAACGGTGATGCTGAACTCCACATCTCGATGAGGAGGAAGCCCAGGTAGATCTTCAAGAAATACTGCTGGAAAATCTCGGACCACTGGAATCTGCCTCAGTTCTTCAAGAATTTTTTGCTCTGACAAAGCTGCTACCAACTGCTTACACTTCCTCTTTCCTTGAAACGTAACTACTGGTCCTCCTTGTGCCTTCACTACAACCTTCCTGCTCTTGCACTCAATAGTGGCACTGTATACTGACATCCAGTCTATGATAATGATGATGTCGACCCCTAAAACTGCCAACTTAATGAGGTCGATGCCAAAGAGCCTGCCTCCGATCTCAAGATCACACCCTTCATAAAGACATCCTAGATTCTACAGTTTCTCTTGGCTGCTCTGAGCTCTTCCTGCAGTTCCTATATTTCCCCCTTCATATCTTCAAATATCAGATGTTGCTCCTACTTGTCCCAGCGACTGTGGTGGTCCAACTTGGCAAAATATCGATCATTCACGTGTTGAAACTTCTCGAGTTCACACACTTGAAAACTCAGCTCCTGAATGCACTCCTTATCTTCTGCCCATTACGCTTCCAAGTGGTTTACTCTCCACTTTTGAGTATCCAATTCTCTTCGAAGAGAAGCAACAATATCATCTTGGACATCTGGAACGAGTTCTTTGTCTGAGGATTCTTCGGAGAAATCAGGCGGAGGTGGAGTAATGTCCCTGGACTCAGGGAATTCCTCTTCTATCTCCTCTATTTCTTCTTCTTCCTCTTCTAGGACTTCTTCTTCCTCCATCGACTCTTCCTCTTCATCCTCGAATGGGACGAACCAATGTGCCTCATTCTGGGGATCATGCTGACTGGCCATCTTATATGGGAAAGGAGGAGAAAATGTCATCATATAGAGCAACACAAACAAAAGTTTAAATCTCTATAAGTGAAACTCACAATCTAATGTCCACTCTTAGGGTGTCGTTCCTTATAAATTTGTACTACTTATGAAATCTGGCTCTGATACCATCTGTAATGTCCCGAATTCCAAATAAGACCGAATTCGAAGTTCCACATGATCTTTATGCTTCACTTCGTACAATTTTACAAGGAAATTTGAATGTTTTATCATACATCAGAGTCCTTTACATTTACACAGCGGAAGATAAAATGAAGTACAACCATGAAAATAATATACAACTTGCAACATCTTTAACATGTAATTAATCAACAACATCGTATCAACTTTATATCTTCATGAAAGTCCAACTCCTGCATAATAAATTGTGGGCACGTCAGTTATTTACAACTGACAAAAATGTTATACTCGGTCATCCTCTCTATGCCAGAAATATAACGATCTCAATACAAACTACAAAAATTGAATGCAATTAAAGTGTTAAATGTGACTACACTAAACATGTAAGTGTATGCAATGCCTTAATGCCTAATGCAGATATTTTATATTAGAATGACACTAATGCATACTTGTTCGGATCCTATGCATCCCATACTACATAGGTCTGAGGGCAGGCACTTACATACTCCACATTAAAGGGTTCGATCCCTCGCCATGGCAACTACCCAGTAATAAAGCAAGGTTTAGATCATTACACAAGTACGGATCCCAGTCCCGAAGTGTAGCGCACCAATTCCCCATACTGAAAATCTGAGACCCTACTCCAGGAGTCGAACTTCAAACAGCCATAATCACAGAAAGTACAGGAAAATTTAAAACTTTTATTCCATATGAATGTTACATTTACAAATGTTACAATATCCAAACAAGAATTACAAGATTTACAACAATATAATAACACTTGCATATGTCCCTTGGATGCTTAGATCAACTCGAGCTCTGCAGTACCTGTAAGTCAGCTCCGGATACCTACAACGTGGGGAACGTCAGTACTTCGATTGACGCAAAGCTGATAATAACAGTGATTCTCTGAACTACAATCACTACCATAATTTATGCAAAAAGAAAAGTGATGTGCCAAACAAGGGTTTAATGGATTCAGGTTCTAGTGCAGTGGTATGCCATGATCCTACGACTAGATGCAACAAATCACATGCCTGACTCTAATGTAAGCAAGACTTTGGAGAACGAATGCATCCCATACTACATACGCCCCCAAATCTAGCCGTCTTTCTCCACAGTTTAGGGATTCAAACCCTTGCCATGCATCCCACTCTTGTACTCAACTTGTTCCCAATAGATTATCCCTGCCCAAGGAGGATGTAGTTGGTCGGTCTAGTTCAGCCATTACAGTGCCTAAGTGGTGGTCGCATTTTCCACTCAGTACCCGTGCACAGACCTCACTCAGAAAGATGTGTCAAACTCCGGTAACATGACCGTGTACCTACCCTGTACAAAATGACGTCAATGATTCACATATAAAACAAAACCCACGTGCATAGGAACATGACGGACTCGATGGTCAAATCCCCCTATCCGACAGGAGTTCCTCTCCCATTCCTTACCCTGACATCTTTGGGAATTAACAGATCGAGATACGAGACCGTGAACTCAATCATGAGAACCGAAAACTTATCTCCACGACAGGAAGGTACAACACCCGACTATGATCTGCTAGTACTAATGCAAGTTGCAAACCCTTAATACACCACTCTAATCCACGGCTCATTCTAATTACTTTAGGTAAAATAAGATTGCCTCCAAAAACTTTGCCTATCGAGCTCTGGCCCTAGCAATACCAGTTCGGTTCGCCACTTCCCCTAGCTTGGAGTTGTCCAGCACCATGGCCTGCATTCAGCCCCAAACGGGCAATGAACTTATGTGTTCAGCCCTACCCGGGCAATGAACTTATGTGTTTAGCACTAACCGGGTAATGAACTTAATTAACAGCGTGGCTTGGACGCCTTGGTGGAAGTTCATAACTTAGGGTCGTCAGACGTAGGGCATCACCCTACCCTAGTGACTGACTCGAGTCACCAAATCCACCATGAGAGTCAAACAAAACCAGCAATAGGCACCAATCGTCCCCAAATAGTGAGTCATCAACTCTAATGTACACAGGGGAAAGGTCCTCTCAATACTAAATCAAAACCGAAGACTAAGCAACTACGGTATTTCTGCCCGAAACTTAAAAAGATCATAACTCCCACAATACAACTCAGATTTGGGTGTTCAAGCCTAATCTAAAAAGGTAAAGACCTAGGCTACAACTTCCTAGTTTATCATAACCTCAGATTCTATCATCTAGGTCCTCAAAATGGCCTCTCAAGCCTCAGCCTGTGTACTTCCTGTACACTAGCTGCACCTTACTGGTAGCATAAATCAATACCTACTCATCAGAATGCTATAAACCCAGGTTCTGTGGAAAGGTGTGGGTGTCCTCTACAACTCCCTAGTTGATCACCAATCCAAATTATGCCATTTGATCACCCTAAAACACACATTACTCTCAGGTGTACCAAATCACACAGTCTTACTCAAACAGAGCACTCAACTCAACACCTGGTTTCTGTCCAGTCTTGTGAAAATCATATTGAATCATCCACTCACAGGAATCACCTCAAACAAAGCTTGTTAGAAAGATCTAGATGTCTAATACAATTCTCTAAGAGAACACTCTCTCAAAATCTACTCTTACAGAGCCTCAATTGTATCATCTCATCAAGGTGTCTATTCTGACTGAAACAGCACAATACATGCTATAAAATCCATCATAAATCCTATACTAATCCAATGGTCACCAAATTTATAGTAAAGAAGATAGACATCATAATGAACAACATGCAAAATGTTTCATGTCCAAATTCCAAGTATACACTGAGTTCTTCATGTTTCAAACAAGCATAAAGATCATACTGTTCTTCAGTCACAGTTCTAACTACTGTTGATAGACTAATTTTGAACATGCATGTAACTTCCTCCAACTAATTTCTTGTTTTTTCCGTAGAGTCTAGATATATGTGAGAAAATATGGTAAAAATTTCAGAATAAGATCATGTGCCAATTAAGTATGAGAATTCCCTCAATCTCAGGTATCACAGTAAACAAATCCTGCTTCTGCCTTACGGCTCTGTTCCAAAATGGATTTTATTAAAATACCAAACAACCTCAGAAAAATCCGAAAAAATTCATGCATCATCTAGACATGTATGAGATCAATCTGTGAAAATTTCATCATCAAAATCCACATGGTTTGGTCTCGGGAAATTCTAGAAAATGACATGCAGATCAAGATTTCAAGTTCTAGTTTCAGATTCAACATTCAATCTCTTAAACAACCATCTAAACTCCTACCACTACTCATGCATGCAAGAATCAGCAAGAAATAACAAGAAAAGTTTAAAGAAACTCTCCACCCTGAATTGGTTTGAGAGTAGATGATGGTCTTGAGCTTTACTCCTCCAAGAATCCACTCCAAGTGAGCTCTTCTTCAATCCGTCTTTCTTTTTCTCCTTCTCTTTCTCTTTTTTTTTCTTTGGGTTTGTGTTCTGAAAATTTCAGAACTTCAGAGGAGAAATAAGAGGGTTTTAATGGAAAAAGAGTGAGGAAAGAGAGGGGGGTGTAGGCCGGATTTAGTGTAGTAGGGGGGTAGGGTAGACTAGGGTGGTTTTGTGTAAAACCATGTCTAGCTCATGGTTTGAGGGTACAATGCTTGGCTAAACTTTTTAGCTCTTATTTGGGTTCTAGATGAGAGATGAGAGGTTTTATTTGAGTGCATGCAAAGTATACCCATTGTAGTATCATACAATGATATATTTGCATATGTACTGTTCCCAACATTAGTGTATATACTAGTATCGCTCCTCCTCATTCTCGTGGATCATCTAGAATGCAACCACCCTCATGAACCGCCCCGCAAACCTAACCGTACTCCATCATCTCATAATCAAACAAAATACTACAATCATATGCATGCATACAGACAATATATATATATAAGTATCGTACAATCCGGGGTATTACATTACTCCCTTCTTAGAATCGTTCTGTCCCCAGAACGTCCCTAGTGGGTGAAAAGGAAAAGACAGAAAATATCTAAAACAAATCTGGATACAAAGCCTTCATGCGGCTCTCTGGCTCCCACGTGGCTTCTTCCACGAAATGGTTCTTCCAGAGAACTTTGACCATCGGGGTGACCTTGTTTCTTAGTATCTTGTCCTGATGATCAAGTATCCTGATTGGTTGTTCCTTGTAGGAAAGATTAATCTGCAAACCTTGTGGAACCTCTAGCAACTGATGGATTGAATCCGACACATAATTTCGTAGCATAGAGACGTGGAACACGTCATTCACTTGAGATAACTCGGCCGGTAACTCCAACTTATAAGCCATCCTGCCAATCCTCTTCAGAATCTTGTATGGTCCAATGTATCTCGGAGCTAACTTCCCGCCCTTTCCGAATCGGATAACTCCTTTTGTCGGCGACACCTTGAGAAATACGGAGTCACCGTCCTCAAATTCTAACTCTCTTTGGCAGTTGTCCGCATAGCTCTTCTACCTGCTTTGTGTTTCTTGTAGCCTCTTCTGAATAAGCTCGATCTTTTCCGACGTTTACTACACGATTTCTGGCCCATACATCTGCCACTGTCCTACCTCGAACCAACAAACTGGTGTTCTGCATCTTCTGCCATACAAAGCTTCATACGGGGCCATGCCAATGCTTGCTTGATAGTTGTTATTGTAAGCAAACTCTACCAAGGCTAGGTATCTCTCCCAACTTCCTCCGAAGTCCAAAATGCATGCCCTCAACATGTCTTCAAGAATCTTGTTGACTCTCTCTGTCTGTCCATCAGTCTCTAGGTGAAAGCTGTGCCGAAGTCTGTTCTAGTCCCCAATGTTGACTGTAGACTTTGCCAGAATCGAGATGTAAATCTTGCATCTCGGTCGGATACTATCGACACTGGCACTCCATGTAGCTTCACTATGTTCTCGATGTAGATCTCGGCCAATTTCTCGACTGACCAAGTCGTCTTTACTGAAAGAAAATGTGCAGACTTTGTCAATCGATCCACAATCACCCATATCGAGTCATTTTCTTTAGGGCTCTTGGGTAATCTAGTGATAAAATCCATACTGATGTTCTCCCATTTCCATTCTGGAATGGGTAGAGGCTGTAGCAATCCTCCTGGTTTTTGATTCTCGGCCTTAACCTGTTGGCACGTCAGACATTTGGCTACGAACTCTACTATGTCTCGCTTCATCCCTGACCACCAATAGTGCTGCTTTATATCACGATACATCTTGGTGCTTCCGAGGTGAATCACAAGCAATGTGGAGTGAGCTTCCTTCATGATGTCTTCCCTCAACTCCTTGTCCTTTGGTACACACAGTATACTGCCAAACCACAGTGAACCTTTTCTTATACTGAATTCGGGCATTTTTCCTTCGTGCACTTGCTTCTTCATGTCTTCCATCTCTGGGTCTTCGGTCTGAGCCTTCTTAACCTGCTCATTCAAGCTTGGCCATAACACCAACTGTGCCAAAATTGCACTTAAGTGCTGAGCGACTACTTCAATGCCTGCGTGTCTGATCTCCTCATCTAGTTCCTTCCGGGTCGCTACCAATGTAGCCACACTTCTCTTCCTACTGAGCGCATCCGCTACCACGTTGGCCTTCCCCGGATGATATATGATTTCAGGCCTGATGTCTTCGAGCACTTCCAACCATCTCCTTTGTCTTAAATTAAGGTCCTTCTGCTGGTAGATATACTTCAAGCTCTTATGGTTAGTGTATATTTCCACCTTTGCTCCATAGATATAATGTCTCCATGATTTCAGAGCGAAGATTATGGCTGCAAGTTCCAAATCATGCGTCGGGTAATTATTCTCATGTGGTCGTAGCTGTCTTGAACCATAAGCTATAACCTTACCCTCCTACATCAGCACACATCCGAACCCTAAATACGACGCATCGCTGTAGATGACGTAGTCCTTGTCCTCCTGAGGTAAAACTAATATAGGTGCAGAGATCAAATGGTTCTTCAGTTCCTGGAAACTCTCTACACACATCTCCGTCCATTCGAAATTTTGGTTCTTCTTGGTTAAAGCTGTAAGGGGTACAGCTATCCTTGCATAATTCTAGATAAACTTCCGGTAATACCCAGTCATACCCAGAAAACTCCTTACTTCCTTCACCATCTTTGGCTGTGGCCATCCCTTGACCGCTTCTATCTTCTGAGGATCCGTTGCCACTCCCTCCTTAGAAAGGATATGGCCTAGGAATGCAACTTCCAATTTCCAGAACTCACACTTGGATAATCTGGCATACAACTGATGCTCTTGTAGCTTGCTCAGGACTACTGTCAGATGTTCAGCATGATCCTCTTTCGTCCTTGAATACACCAAAATGTCGTCGATGAAGACCACGACAAATGAGTCAATAAACGGACATAGAATTCTATTCATCAAGTCCATGAAGATTTCTGGAGCGTCAGTCACTCCAAACGGCATTACCAAGAATTCATAGTGTCCATGTCGAGTCCGAAAAGCTGTCTTAGGTACATCCTCTTCCTTGACTCGCACTTGATGATATCCGGACCATAGATCAATCTTAGAAAATATTGCTACTCCGTGAAGCTGAACGAACAAATCGTTGATCCTGGGAATTGGGTACTTGTTCCGAATAGTGACCTTATTCAATTCCCGATAATCAATACACATCATTGCTGACCCGTCCTTCTTCTTAACAAGCAATACTGGTTCTCCCCAAGGTGATGCACTTGGTCTGATAAATCCCTTCTACAAGAATTCTTCGATCTGCTTCTTGACCTCATTCTGCTCTACTGGCGCCATTCTATTGGGTGCTTTGGATACTGAAGCGCTACCTGGCTGAACTGTGATGCTAAACTAGACATCCCGGTGTGGGGGAAGTCCACGTAAATCCTCCAAGAATACTAGTGGAAAATTTCTCACCACTTGTATCTTGTTCACCTCTTCAGGTACCCGTACCTCATTAGCAACTACAATAGTCGTTGCTTTCGATCTATTCTCCCCATGGAATACCAGTTCCACTCCTTCAGCTGAGATGACTACTTCCTTCTCCTTGCAGTCGATGCTTGCCTTGTGCCTCGACATCCAATCCATACCAATAATGACATCTGTTTCGGCAAAACCCAACTCTGACAAATCGATAATGAGGGTTTCTCTATTAATCTGGAGTTTACATCCCCTATAGCACAGATCTGTAGTAAGGGTTGCCCCTGATGGCGTAGCCACCATCAAAGCTAAATCTGGAATTGCCTCTTGTGTGTAACTTAATTTCCTCGAAAAGATTTTGACACAAAAGAATGAGTTGATCCACTATTAAACAAGACCGTAGCCAAAAATCCATTTATATATATAAATGTCCTGTTACAACAGTTCATCCTTTATCAACTTCCAGAAACCAAAATACAACTTAGAACCTATTACATCATTTCCTTACATACCAGTAATTACCCCTCCATCTTCTTCAACATCCTTCTTGGTCAAGGCGAACACTCTTCCTTGACGCATAGGCTTCTTCCCTTTGTCGGTTGCTCCCGACCCTGCCCTGGGCTGTTCCTTGAAATTTAGGGACAATTTGACTTGATATACCCTTCTATCCCGCACTAGAAACATTTCGGTGCATTCTTCCTGGGGCACCGATCTATATAGTTTTCCTGCTTTCCACAGTGAAGCAACTTCCGGGCTTGAATTATCCTGTCTTGGCACTAATTTTCTAGAACTTCTGACCCTTGCCCTGCTTCTTGAACTTTGATGCTAGGGTGGATTTTTTCCTTTTGTTCCAAAACTCTGTCCTTCCTTGACTCTGATTCATGTCTGCCTCTGTCACCGTAGCTCTTCTCACCAGTTTGTCGAATCGGCAAATGCCCAACAGAACCATCCTCGACCTCAGTCCATGCCTAAGCCCTTGTTCAAACCTCTGGGCCTTTTTTGCTTCTTCCTGGACCATCACTGGCACATACCTCGACAGCTGAGAAAACTTCATCTCAAATTCTCTGACGGACATATTTCCTTGCATCAAGTTGTAGAATTCCATTACTTTCTCTTCTTGCACATCCAAGGGGAAATAGTGCTGTCGAAATTCCTCAAGGAAATCTTCCCAAGTGATCTGTCCTTTTCCAAGACCACGCTTCACGGACTGCCACCAAACTCCGGCGTCCTTCTCTAGCAATATTGTGGCTAGACGTACTTGCTGTCCTCGGAAGTCATCAGCACCTCAAATACCGTCTCCACCCGACGTATCCAGTCATCAGCAGCTGTGGGGTCAGCATGTCCTTCGAAGACTGGAGGTTTCATCCTCCTAAATGATTCCACCATCTTCACCGGATCCGCATTAACAGCAACTCTTGGTGCTCTTTATGGCGGTGCTTGGTTCTTGCTAGCCTCCACAAATGATCCAATCATCTGATATACTCGAGCGAATTCTTCCCTTACATCAAGACCAGTACCGTTGGCTCCACTACCTTCGGCTTCAGTCTGTTCGCTCCGGTTGCTTCTGGTCTTTCCTACCATCAGAAAGCTAATACCAACATCATCAACCAACAATAGTAATGCAAACCCCATAACACACTAGTACTGGTCATAAATACATACTAGTTCCATTCATTTCAAGAAGGGTTTTACAATGATTTGCCATCATACAATCACATCATCATCCCATGGGTTCATACTACACCCATTAAAACAATAGCATGTTAGCCTAGCTATTCAGAAAGGTTGTCATTTATACACATCAAAAGAATCCCACAACACTAAGGGAAGTCACTGCTCTCCTACCCCTGGCGAGTCGCCAACATCAGAGCTATCCCCGGCAGTCATCCGGTCTAACAGATCCTGCATATCACAGACATGAGTCCTCAATGCTAGATATCTGCTCTGCAACTGACCCAGCCTCTCCTCGTACCGGTGCTTCAGAAGTACTACCCTTGTCATCCATTTCCTCTTGGCCCTCTCTAGCTTGGCCACTTTCCTCTCGGTGGTTATCAACGCCCATGCGAGGTTCTCGAAGCGATCCTCTAGCTGTCCATGGCTACATTTGTAGGCAGCCAGCTCCTGGGACAACATAGTGATAGCTTGCACTATGGTCGTGGGCTGTGGGGATGGAGGTGGGAGAGGGGAGTGCAGAACCATGTCCATCGGTCCACCCATTCGAGTGTCCATTGTCCAAGCTCGGCATCTGCAAGAGAAAATACTAGAATCAGTCCAGATACAAAAAAAATTATAAACCATAAGTTGTAAAAGCAACATTAAGAATTATAATCATCAACTATCTGACTAAACCCAACTCTCGCAACGCATCCAAGTCTAATTTTCCTGCTGTGTTGGACTAATATTTGAAGTCTGCTCTGATACCAACTTCTGTAGCGCCCCAAATCCCCATATTGGAAATCTGAGACCCTACTCCAGAAGTCGAACTTCAAATAGCCACAATCACAGAAAGTACAGGAAAATTTAAAACTTTTATTCCATATAAATGTTACATTTACAAGTGTTACAAGATCCAAATAAGAATTACAAGATTTACAACAATAACACTTGCATATGTCCCTTGGATGCTTTGACCAACTCGAGCTCTGCATTACCGGTAAGTCGGCTCCGGATACCTACAAGGTAGGGGAACGTCAGTACTTCGACTGATGCAAAGCTGATAACAACAGCGATTCTCTGAACTAAAATCACAGTCATAACTTATGCAAAAAGAAAAGTGATGTGCCAAATAAGGGTTTAATGGATTTGGGTTCTAGTGCAGTGGTATGCCATGATCCTACGACTAGATGCAACAAATCACATGCCTGACTCTAATGCAAGCAAGACTTTGGACAACGAACGCATCCTATACTAAATACACCCCCAAATCTAGCCGTTTTCTCCACAGTTTAGGGATTCAAACCCTCGCCATGCATCCTACTCTTGTACTCAATCTGTTCCCAACAGATTATCCGTGCCCAAGGAGGTTGCAGTTGGTCGGTCTAGTTCCGCCACTGTAGTGCCTAAGTGGTGGTCACGTTTTTCACTCAGTACCCGCACACGGACCTCACTCAGAAAGTCGTGTCAAACTTCGGTAACAAGACCGTGTACTTACTCGGTACAAAATGACGTCAATGATTCACATATAAAACAAAGCCCACGTGCATAGGAACATGACGGACTCGAGGGTCAAATCCCCCTATTCGACAGGAGTTCCTCTCCCGTTCCTTACCCTGGCATCTTTGGAATTAACAGATCGAGATATGAGATCGTGAATTCAATCATGAGAACAGAAAACGTATCCCTACGACAGGAAAGTACAACACCCGACTATGGTCTGCTAGTACTAATGCAAGTTACAAACCCTTAATACACCACTCTAATCCATGGCTCATTCTAATCACTTTAGGTAAAATAAGATTGCCACCAAAAACTTTTCCTATCGACCTCTGGCCCTGGCGATACCAGTTCGGTTCGCCACTTCCCCTAGCTTAGAGTTGTCCAGCACCATGGCCTGCATTCAGCCCCAACCGGGCAATAAATTTATGTGTTCAGCCCTTCCCGGATAATGAACTTATGTGTTTAGCCCAAACTGGGCAATGAACTTAATTAACGGCGCGGCTTGGACATCCTAGGCCTCGGTGGAAGTTCATACTTAGGGTCGTCAGACGTAGGGCATCACACTACCCTAGTGACTGACTCGAGTCACAGAATCGACCATAGGAGTCAAACAAAACCAGCAATAGGCACCAATCGTCCCCAAATAGCGAGTCATCAACTCTAATGTACACAGGGGAAAGATCCTTTCAATACTTAGTCAAAACCCAAGACTCAGCAAATACGGTATTTCTGCCCGAAACTTAAAAAGATCATAACTCGCACAATACAACTCAGATTTGGGTGTTCAAGCCCAATCTGGAAAGGTAAAGACCTAGGCTACAACTTCCTAGTTGATCATAACCTCAGACTCTATCATCTAGGTCCTCAAAATGGTCTCTCAAGCCTCAGCCTGTGTACTTCATGTACACTGGCTGCACCTTACTAGTAGCATAAATCACTACCTACTCATCAGAATGCTACAAACTTAGGTTCAATGGAAAGGTGTGGTTGTCCTCTACAACTCCCTAGTTGATCACCAATCCAAATTATGCTATTTGATCACCCTAAAACACACATTACTCTCAGGTGTACCAAATCACACACTACGTCTTACTCAAACAGAGCACTCAACTCAACACCTGGTTTCTGTCCAGTCTTGTGAAAATCATATTAAACCATCCACTCACAGGAATCACCTCAAACAAAGCTTGTTAGAAAGATCTAGATGTCTAATACAATTCTCTAAGAGAACACTCTCTCAAAATATGCTATTACGGAGCCTCAATTGTATCATCTCATCAAGGTGTCTATTCTGACTGAATACAGCACAATACATGCTATAAAATCCATCATAAATCTTATACTGATCCAATGGTCACCAAATTTATAGTAAAGAAGATAGACATCATAATGAACAACATGCAAAATGTTTCATGTCAAAATTCCAAGTATACACTGAGTTGTTCATGTTTCAAACAAGCATAAAGATCATATTGTTCTTCAGTCACAGTTTTAACTACTGTTGATAGACTAATTTTGAACATGCATGTAACTTCCTCCAACCAATTTCTTGATTTTTCTGTAGAGTCTAGATACATGTGAGAAAATATGGTAAAAATTTTAGAATAAGATCATGTACCAATTAAGTATGAGAATTCCCTCAATCTCAGGTATCACAGTAAACAAATCCTGCTTCTGCGTTACGGCTCTGTTCCAAAATGGATTTTATTAAAATACTAAGCAAGCTCATAAAAATCCGAAATAATTCATGCATCATCTAGACATGTATAAGATCAATATGTGAAAATTTCATCATCAAATTCCATGTGGTTTTTTCTCAGTAAATTCTAGAAAATGACATGCAGATCAAGATTTTAAGTTCTAGTTTCAGATTCAACATTCAATCTCTTAAACAACCATTCTAAACTCCTACCACTACTCATGCATGCAAGAATCAACAGGAAATAACAAGAAAAGTTTAGAGAAACTCCCCACCCTGAATTGGTTTGAGAGTAGATGATGGTCTTGAGCTTTACTCCTCCAAGAATCCATTCCAAGTGAGCTCTTCTTCAATCCTTCTTTCTTTTCTCCTTCTCTTTCTCTTTTTCTTCTCTGGGTTCGTGTTCTTAAAATTTCAGAACTTGGGAGGAGAAATGAGAGGGTTTTAATGGGAAAAGAGTGAGGAGAGAGAGAGGGGGGGGGGGGGGGGGGGGTAGGCCGGATTTAGGGTAGTAGGGGGTAGGATAGACTAGGGTGGTTTTGTGTAAAGCCATGTCTAGCTCATGGTTTGAGGGTACAATGCTTGGCTGAACTTTTTAGCTCTTATTTGGATTCTAGATGAGAGATGAGAGGTTTTATTTGAGTGCATGCAAAGTATACCCATTGTAGTATTATACAATGATATACTTGCATATGTACTTTACTCAAAACTAGTGTATATACTAGTATCAGTCCTCCTCATTCTCGTGCATCATCTAGAATGCAACCACCTTCATGAACCGCCCCGCAAACCTAACCGTATTCCAACATCTCATAATCAAACAAAATACTGCAATCATTTGCACGCATATAGACAATATATATATATATATATATATATATATATATATATATATATATATATATATATATATATATATATATATATATATAAAAGTATCGTACAATTCGGGGTATTACAAGGAGTCCACCGCCCGACTATTATAACAAATTCCTCATCGTGCGAACATACCGCAAGTGCTCTGCTAGTTCCGGTATACGTATATATATTGAAGTACGGTAAACTTTCTGCCCGACTACGCATAGTCCAGGATTTAAAATAAAAGCTCGTCTCCCACGAAGCAACCACAGTCCCGGAATCCACCACCCGACTGGGTCTATAGTCCCGGGATCCACCTCCGACTATATAGAGTGCCCCACTTATGTTTGCCCCAGTTTTACTACATCTTCACTTATGTGCCTAGTTCTTAAGTTCAAGACATGAATAAATTATCATACCTAGAGTTAGTCTTACCCCCTACCGGGTTAAATCACAAATACCGAGATAGCTCCATGGCCATATCTCAAAAATATAACTCGAAACAACAATGCCGGTACCCAGGGTCTTACTAAACTCTAAATCACAACCTTTCATGTATAAGAATCCATGGGTACTCATACCCTTCATAATCATGTATTAAACTCAATGTATCCATATCTTCAACTTATCCATAATTTGATCAATGTCTTATCTTAGCATTACTCATGATTCATATATTCATTCACAATTCAAAAACAAACAATAATTCTTTCCATGAAGATAGATTCATCACTTTAAGTCTCATTAGCAATTTAGGCTCATATAGCAATTTCCACATCTTACTCAACATAAGTATATGTTTTCATCAAGAGAATCTCATAACATGGCAAATATTTTTCTCTTTTTCTCAAAATAGAAGTTATATTCTCAATTAAATAGTCTTGAAGTCAAACTCATTTTCTATCTCAATTTTTATTTTTCAATTATACATGAAAAATTCTAAAAATATTTTTAATAAATCCTATATCTTTTTATAGGAATATTAGATTTTTCTGAAATTTTTAATTGCATTTAAACTCCCATTTTGATTAAAACAAAATCCAAAAAAATATTTGAAATCAACAAGTTTCGAACCAAGCTCCAACTGCCGGCTACAGTGAACGCCCCAAGGCCCAACCCACTAGCCAATAAGTCCAAGTGGACTTGGTGTCAAGAAGCCATAACGAAATCCCTATATACTCAATTTTGGGTTTCGGATTTAATTGAATGAAAATAAAATAAAATGGGTACAACAAGTTTCGAACCCAAGATCTCCTACAAGCACAGTAATGACTTATGGTGCACAGACTAACCAATAAGTCCACGTGCAATTTCTGTTATAGAGTTATACTAATAGGTTTTTGTTCAACCGTATTGTTATTCAATTTTTTCACAAACTCGATTTTTCATTTGATCTAATCTTTCTAATTGATTGTAATTATCTCACTTATACTGAGTTTACTAGAAATCAGTAATTCACGAATTTCCAAACTTATAACTTTTTGACATATTTCAAAATATTTATTCTCTTTAATAAACATGAATTTCATTTTTTTTAATTTAATCAAAATGGCAACTTGCATCTCTTACAAACAATTTAAAATGATTCAATGTGTATCAATTTTACTTCACAAAAATTCCTTTTAACCACAAGGGAAAACCTATAAGTTTCATACAATTACTCAACATGCATATTTGTTCATGGTAATAATTTATTGTTTCTTTTTCTCATTTTTAACTAACATGATGACAATTAGTTTCTTAATCATACAAAATTTTACTACCATTCATAGGGCATACAATAGTATAGATTTGTTCTATATTTATTTCATCAAATTTATTTATACTACTCATTTAAATACTAGCATGCATTTTCTATACTTAGAAAGCACAAGATCACCCATATCACATCAATTTGATCTACATTACTAATGTCATATTCTAGCATGTTCAATCTATGAATTAAAAAGTATAAAGACCACCCATCTTGTACCCCTGTTTTCCCAAAAAGGTATTTTCTGTCTATATTCGGTATTTCAAATTTTTGTAAATTAGGTTTCCGTTTTCGAACTATTTTTGTTAAAATGTATTATTGGATCTTCTGTTAAAGCCTATTCTAATCGATGGTTTTATTTGTGACTATTTTCCAACGATTTTATATTATAACAAAAAAAAATCTTATTACTATTATTATTGTTATTATTGTATTGTATTTTTCTTATGGTTATTAATATTATTATATTGATTGTTGATTTAAAAATCTATTTCTATTGTTATTTGTATTTGTAGTGATTTCAAATAATTTTCATATTGTAGAACAAATATATTTTGTTATAAAATCCTACTTTGAATTTATTGGATTCTATATACTATTTGATTTATTTATACCATAGTAGTATTATTGATTTATTATTTATTTATTATTTCAATTTTTAAAAACCCAATAGCTTTATTAAACCCATTAAAACCCTACCCATATCTGTTAAACCCAATAACCACCAAATACCCAATATACCATACCCATACCCTATATCCACCCTAAACAGCCAACTACCCAAACTCGGTTGCTAAACCTAGACCCGTTACCCATCTCAAACCCATCTTCTCCCCATATATATTTCCCTTCCTGACTTCTCACCTTCTGCAAACCCTAATAGCCGCCTCCTAACCCATCTTCCAACTCTCCCGTTCTCTGCCTTCCTGTCCTCTCTCCTTGGCTGTGCGACACCTCACGACGCAGCCAGCACCCCCTGGTCCCCCCATCTCCATCTTCTCCCCCGTAGTGTAGCGTCGTGCTACCCTGCTCCACAACGCAGCAACAGCCTCGCCAGCCCCTACACCTCTTCGGCGCACTTCGAGGTCGACTGCGACTCCTCGCTGTTGTGCTCCCCCATCCCTGCATCGTGTCGCCCTAGCCCAGCGTAGCTACCCTGCACTGCCAGACCGACGCACGCCCTCGCCGGTGCTGCCCTGGTGCGCTGTCGACCTCTAGCGAGCAGCCACGATGATGCCGAGGTGCTGTGCCTCCTCCTCGACACCGAACAGCAGCAACAGACAACACCAGCAACAGCGGTAGTCGCTGTGCTGCCGTCCCCCATCGCTTGTGTCGTTGCCCTACCGTTATTTATGCTAGTTGTGTGTTGAGTGGTGTGCACATGCTTTCCCCGTGTGCGTGTTATTCGGTTGGAGTGGTTCTCATTTCGTGTTCGTGGAGTTCGTCGTTCTTGGGTTTGTTCGTAGTTTTTCGTGGATCTTGTTCGTGGGTTCGGTTCGTGACTCGCTCGTTCGCATTCGTTGGCCGAGAATCCGTTCCCGTTATTCTTGGTTTTCAGCATTTTCTTCTTCGGTTAAGGCAAGTAACTTGTAATCCAAATCCTTTATTTGATACAAGTCAAAAATACCACCTATAGTGTAGTTGGGTCTAGAGACGACTCTTGTTTGTGATATCTTTGATGGATTTTGTCTCTATTATAAAAACTTGACCAGAGTTGCCTCGCGACACAATATTGACATGAATTAACTTAGGTTTTACACATTCTTGATTTGATCATGTATGTGAGACTTCTTGTGAGAATTTGGATGTTTGTTGAGAACCATGTGATAGGATTGATTTAGATATGTTAATAACCCTAATTCATGATGTTTGGACACTTAGTAGACTCGATTTCATATTTGGTTGTGCTTTGAACAAGTTTCGTATGATATATGTTGAGTTAATGTTAAAGGGAAAAATCTATATTTTGTCGCTGATCTGTTTTGGTTGCTGTTTTGGACTGTCTTGAAGTCAGTATCTTGGTTCCGGTATAAAATATAAATTTTGGAGAATTTCGTCTATTTTCCAACCCCTCTGATCTTGCTTCATTTTGTTTTTGTATGTGTGAGATATGACTGATTTACTACAGAGGTGTCGATCTTTTCCAGATTTCGTTTCTTGGTGTTCTTGATGACTAAATTATTTTAATAACTATGCTACATATATTATTTTGATCCAAAACATTGGTCAGTGTTTCTTTATCCACTTGGGGATTACCCAGAATTTTTGGTGGATTTTATTGATAAATTTTATATGCTGTTTCATGCTCGTTTATGAAAACTATACCTGTTGTATTTTGCTCGCTGTTCTGTAAAGAAACGTATTTTCACCCTGATTCCTTTTACTGTATGAAAAATATTTGTGAAATATGAAAGTTAATATATTTTGTCTATTTTCATCTCCCTTTGACGGATTTAGATTTCGTTCCACGGCTTGCGAGATACTTCAGTTTTCATACAGCAGTGTTAGGAATTCCAGATTTGCCAAAGTACTGTTTCTTGATGTTTTCTTATTTTTGATGACTAAACTAATTTTATTGGAATATTATGAAACATTATATTCTGATTCTAGACTTATAGGGGAATACCCCATATTTTTCTTGAATTTATTTGAGAGGTTTTGATGCGGTTTTCCTTGACTGAGAATTCGTTTTACTGATTTCTGACTGAATATGTTTTCTGGATTCAAACATGTTTTGAGTTATGATGTTGTGAATTACTATATGACTTATTTATATTCTCTAGATTCGTGTGGAAGTCTATTTTCCATATGCTTCAACGGATCTAGATTTGGATGGCTTTAGTAGCGGGAATCACTATTTTTGTACAACACTGTCTTTCTGTCCTGAATTAGAAAACTAGTTGTTTTACCCTGTTATGTGTTATCTTGTACCTGTACTTGTTTAACTTGCACCCTGAACCTGATACATGCTTATACCCTGTTATCCTTGCTTTGTTTTGTGACACATACTTGCATGCCTGAATATAATAATAAATGACCAAGCCGGGGTTAAGGGAAAGATCTAGTAGTGGAAAATATGGAAATGTGTACTGAGATGAGGACCTGTACCCTGCCTGTCTGTTACATGTTCATGACTACATGATTCACGATCCTGTTACCTGTACCTTACTGCATGCTTCCCTATAGGAAGATGTACTCAGAAGATAACCACTAGATTATACCTGTTTCCTGTACCTGATTGCATACTTCCCTATAGGAAGGTGTACTCGGAAGAGAACCACTAGGTTCTATCTGTTCCTGTTATTAATGTTATCCTGAACCCTGAGTACACTGCCCTATGGACTCCACTACGAAATCTAAAGCGAAACTATTTGTTGTAGCAACCATATAGTAAAAGCTGGGATGCATGAAGTGCTACCTAGATAGTAATATAACATGACTGGACATGACTAAATTTGATTTCCTGTACTTGATACCTGATTATCCTGTTACATGATTACATGATTACCTGTATACCTGTATACCTGATACCTATTACATGCTTACATGTTTACCTGATTACTTGACACTTGATACATGTTACCTTACCTGTAGTATACCATGCTATTTGTTTCTATTTGTTTCTATTTTCCTGATTCATGTTAGATATTATATTTTTGTTGACACACTTATACCATGCTATGCTTGTTACTTAGATTTATCTATCCCTTGTACTTGTATCCTACATTATAAGTGGCCCGTACCTTGTAATTGACAAATACTTGTTTTCTTTTTTCTTCTCCTGCAAATTCACTAATTGCAGATCAGGATGGTCGACTTCCAGATGGTATTGACGAGATGATGTATTAGTGCTGGATTTTCAGCTTTATTATTTTTATTATTTGTTGCTTGAACTTGAATAAAATGTACTTGATTACTTAGATAATTATTTTGTATTTGGGCGATGTGACACAGGATATTATTAACTTGTCCAGATTCTGATTTATTTGAGATTTATGTATTTTTGGTTTCAAGTAAATTCCTGTTGGTATCTTGTTTCTATTATGCATGCCTGGTTGTATATTTTGCTTCCGACTCTGATTATTCCTGTGATATGTTGTAAAGATTCCTGAACAGCTTATGGATGATGAAAATCATTCGCTGGGCTTTTGTTACGTATTCGTATTTTGTATTCTTTTTGGGAAGCGGGGCGTGACACACCTCTTATGAAGAATTTGAGAACAAGGAAGATGAGACACAACTCCTAGCTTCTAGCTCCAACAAAGCAACTCCTAGTCCTTCTCCTCCTAGCAAGAGCTCTCCAACAAGCCTCCAAAGCACAAGGACACTCTCTTTCTCTCTTTCTTTTTCCTCTCTTTAATTTGTTTAGTTTATGTGTGAAATGGGAAGAAAACGAAGGTGTATTTATAGGACAAAATAAGGGCTAAAGTGCAAATTCCATCCTCCTAATAAATTACTCAACTCTACACTTTCTTAACTCCTCCAACTCTTCACCTCTTCTTCCAAACTCCCAAAATCGGCCACTCTCCACCTCTTCATCTAACACGTGCACGTGTTGTGCACTAGTGCACACACATACACAAAATTTAATACAACTTCTATAATTCTAAAATGTGTATTAAAAGTTGTTACATGTCATGTGTGAGTCTATGCACAACTTAGAAATAGACTTTATTAATGGGCTTGTCTTGTGGGCTTTCTTTTTAATTAATTAATTAGTTAGTCTAGTGGGCTTGCCTTTTAATTAATTAATTAATTAATCTAGTCGGCTAGAATCTATTTTTTAGGTCCATGGGTTAAATGAAAGGCTAAATAAAAGACTCTTGCATGCTAAAATAGTAAATGAAAGTAAGAAAATAGAGATGAAAAAAATTAGCACGTGCATCATACGTGCAAAAATTGAGAAGTGCATTTTTTAATTAAAATAAAAATAAGGGATGTTACACGTGGTGACATCCGAGAACCGAGCGTCAAGCTCACAGGAGAAGCTTTGTGGCTCGCGGTGCCCGAGCCTTAAGCTTGTAGGAGAAACTTTTGTGGCTCGCGGTGACATTCGAGAACCGAGCCTCAATCTCATAGGAGAAGCTTTTGTGGCTCGCAGTGCCATCCGAGCGCCAAGCCCCAAATTTGTTCTAAGAAAGCTGGCATGAGGCCAAGAGGGGTAAATGATTACATCATATTGCTTTTACAAAACAAGGCACGGTGTGCCGATTACATCTTATAATTTACATGAGGGTATCTACAAGGGCTAATCCTCCATTCGAGAAATTTGATAAGGTGCTCCGCGTTCTAAGATCTTTTGACAGCCTTGCCCTCCGGGTCGGTGAGGCGGTATGTGCCAGGACGTACAACTTCAGAAACCTTGTATGGGCCTTCTCAGTTTGCAACCAGCTTCCTTTTTTGGCCGGGGTTAGATATTGCCAACTTTCAGATGACGAGGTCCCCTAGCTTGATATTGGTAGGACGTACCCTTTTGTTGTAGAACTTCTCAATTCTCTGCTGGTATGTGTTCCTTCTGATGGCGAATTTTTCCCTGACCTTGTCTATAAGGTTCAGACTTGCGTGCAATTGTGCCGAATTGCTTTCTTCACCAAAGGCCATGATTCGGGGCAAAGGGAGCCCGATATCGAGGGGAATTATTGCCTCCGCGCCGTAAGTCAGATTAAATGGTGACTCCCCCATGGGGATTCTCTTCTTTGTTCGATGGGCCCAGAGAACGCTCGGTAATTCGTCGACCCATAATCCCTTGGAAGAATTATCAAGCCTGTTTCTTCAGACCGTCAAGGATTTGGCGGTTTGCGTTCTCAGCCTGACCGTTCGACTACGGGTGGCACACCGAGGAGAAGCGTTGCTAGATTCTGAGATCCTTGTAGAACTTTCTAAAATTCTTACCCGCAAACTAGGTTTCATTATCCGTGATGAGTATGTGCGAAATTCCAAACCAGCAGATGATGTGTTTCCAGAAGAATTGCTGGGTTTGCTGCTCGGTGATCGTGGCCAGGGGCTTGGCCTCGATCCACTTTGTGAAGCAGTCAATCGCTACTATCAAGAACTTCCTTTGACCGGTTGCTTTCGAAAAGGGGCCTACCAGGTCCATCGCCCATATAGAAAAGGGGATCGGACTGGCCAGGTAACGGAGGTTTGCTTGTGGAACCTTTCTCACTGAGGAGAATCTTTGATAAGGACCACACTTTTTTACCAGGGCCAGGGCATCTTGCAACATCGTGGGCCAGTAATCCCCGTGATTCAGAGCCTTTCGGGCAAGCGATCGGCTTCCCATGTGGCACCCTCCAATTTCTTCGTGGAGCTCCTTGAGAGCATACTTGGCCTCGTCAGGGGTTAAGTAGCGGAGGAAGGGTCTTCCGTCCGTCGTTGTGTACGAGCGTTTGAAGAGGGTTTCGTTGATCCTGGCGAACCTTTCCGAGTGGACCCTGATCCTCCTTGCCTCGGCTCGGTCTTGGGGAAGCTCTCCTTCGATCAAAAACTTTTGGATGGGAGTGGTCCAATCGTCAGGATGAGATCCTTCGTCTATACAGAGGGTCTCGGGGAGGTCGATACTAGACTTCAGGAGTACTTCGATTAGAACGGTGCGGTCGAGACCTTCAAAGGACAAGGAGGCTAACTTCAACAGGGCATCGGCCTGGGCATTCTGCTCTCTTAGGATCCTTAAGACTGCAAAATCGTCAAAGGATGTCAAGAGCCATTGGACCACGGCCAAATACCGGATCATCTGATCGTCACGGGCCTTGTACTCTCCGGTGATCTGATTGACCAAGAGCTAAGAGTCGCTGAAGACCCTGATCTATCTGGTGCCTGCCTGGTGTGCTAGGGTGAGCCCCGCGATCATAGCTTCATATTCTGTCTCGTTGTTAGAGGCTGAAAAGTTGAGGCGGAGGGAATATTAGAGAAGGAAGTTGTTGGGTCCCCGCAAAATGATGCCCGCGCCACTCCCTGCTTCGCAGGAAGAGCCATCGACGTAAACTTCCCAAGTCTGGTCGGCTTCCCCACTTTCGGGTTGCTCAGAGATGGTGCATTCCGTAATGAATTCGGCGAGGGCCTGTCCCTTGATTGCTTTCCTTGGTTGATAGCCAATGTCGTATTGACTGAGCTCGATCGACCACTTGACCAGGAGGCCAGAGCTCTCAGGCTTGTGGAGGACAGCCTTCAAAGGTTGGTCCGTAAAGACCTGAATTGAATGCGCCTAGAAATAAAGGCGGGGCTTCCGCGCGGCCATGACAAGGGCGTACGCCACCTTCTCCATTTTTGCATATCTGGTCTCGACCGAGAGTAGGACCTTGCTCACATAGTATAACGACTTTTGGACTCCATCTTCTTCTCGAACGAGAACAGCACTGAGCATGCTATCCAAAGCCAAAAGATAAAGCCAGAGAGGCTCGCCCAGCTCGGGTTTGCTAAGGAGCAGAGGATTGGCGAGGTACTCTTTCAATTGGGCATACGCCTCCTGCTGTTGAGTGCCCCATTCGAAGCCTCCGATTCTGTGCAGAGCCTTGAAGAACGGGAGGGACTTCTCTCTGGACTTGGAAAGGAAACGGCTGATGGCCACCAGCCTTCCCGTGAGCCGTTGGACTTCCTTGATGTTTCTCGAAGGATCTATGTCTATTATGGCCCGGATCTTCTCGGGGTTTGCCTCGATGCCACGCTGGCTGACGACAAACCCGAGAAATTTACCAGAGGAGATGCCGAACGCACACTTGGCCTGATTGAGCCTCATATTGTGGGTCCGAAAGATGCCAAATGCTTCTTCTAGGTTGGTGACGTGGTCATGTCCTTGCTGTCTTTTGATGAGCATGTCATCGACATATACTTTCATGTTGTGACCGATCTGGTCCTTGAAGACTCGGTTGACGAGTCTCTGATAAGTTGCACCGGCGTTCTTCAGCCCGAAGGGCATAACCTGGTAGCAGTAGAGACCTTGGTCAGTGACGAAGGATGTATTGGTTATATCAAGAGGGAACATTCGGATCTGATTGTAGCCTGAGAAGGTGTCCATGAAGGACAGGAGCTCGTGACCCGATATTGCGTCGATCAGAGCATCGATGCTGGGGAGAGGAAACAGATCTTTGGGGCACGCCTTGTTGAGGTCCATAAAGTCTATGTAGATCCTCCAGCTCCCGCTGGCCTTTCTCACCATCACGACATTCGCCAGCCACTCAGTGTAGCTAACCTCTTGGATGAACCGGGCAGACAACAGTTTGTCTACCTCTGCTTTCACGGCTTACTGCCTTTCCGAGGCGAACTTACGTCGCTTCTAGATGATCGGCTTCGAGCCAGGGACCATGCTTAGTCTGTGCATGAACAGGTCTTCGAAGATCCCGGGCATGTCGAATGGCTTCCAAGAGAAGAGGTCGACGTTGCGGCGGATGCAGCCGATTAGGTCGGACTTTAGGCCGGGCACGAGGGAGCAGCTCACGCGGAACCACTTTGACTTGTCTTTCGTCTCGAACGAGACTTCTTCTAGTTCGTCCGCAGGTTCGGGCTCTGGTTGGCTCCTTTCGGGTAGCAGCTCGACGGCGTCCAGGGGAAACACACTGCCCCCGACCGCCGTCATATAGCACGATCGTGCTGCCTCTTGGTTCCCCCGAACGACCCTGACACCTGACTCAGTAGGGAACTTCAATTTTAGGTGGTAGGCCGAGGGAACAGCTTGAAGGGAGCAGAGCCCTGGTCAACCGAGGATGGCATTGTAAGCTGCATTGACATTCACAACCATAAAGTCCATCGACTCGGTCCGTCGGTAGGGGGTCGTACCTGGCGGTGACATCCAAGGTCACTATCCCCTCTATCGGCACTCGGACACCGGAGAACCCGTGCAGGGTGTATCCCGCTGGTTTTAGCTTATCTCGGGGGAGCTTGAGGTTTTCAAACGCTTTCAGGAAGAGGATGTTCACCGAGCTCCCGTTGTCCACGAGGATCCGACAGACTTCGTAGTTCACCATGACGAGGCTGATAATGAGCGCATCGCAGTGCGAAAGCCAGACCCCCTCCAGGTCTTCACCTGCGAAGGGGACAGGAAACTGTTGGATCTGGGGGGGAAGGGAGGTCTCGGACGGTGTTTACCTCTCGGACGAACACCTTGCGGAAAGTATTAGAATCCCCTCCCATAGGCCCCCCATGGACGTAGTGTAGAATGGCTTGGCCTCCAGTCTCTTCAGGCTCGGGGTCCCGCTCGGGATGCTGTTTGGGGGCGCGAGGAGGAGGAGAGGGCCTTCGGATGCTCATGTCCCTTCGGTCCCGGGCGTCTTCCCGGGTGAATTCTCGGAGGTACCCTCGTTAGATGAGGGCCTCGATTTCGTCCTTAAGGGCCCGGCAGTAGTCGGTGTCATGCCCGTTGTTCCGGTGGAAACAGCAGTAGAACCGCTGGTCCCTTTTCTTGTTTTTTGTTGGTCAAGAGGGCATCTAGACGAGGTCCCTGTCTTCGATTACTAATAGGATGGTCGACACGTTTTGTGTCAGTGGCGTGTATCTCTCGAAATGCGGGATCGGAGGGACACTCTTCATGCCGTTCCCGTCTTTCGAAACCTTCTTGGCAGGCTCTGCCTCATCGGCCTTGCGCTTTCCCTTCCCGGGGTCTCTTTGGCATCCTCAGAATTTAGGGCCTCCTCCGCCCGAATGTTCTTCTCGACCCAATTGAGCAGGTCAGGGAAATCAAGGGGAGGCTTCTTGGCCAAGGACGCCTTCAGCTGGCCGTGTCGGACGTTGTGTCGGAATGCTACTATGGCAACCCCAGCAGCGAGGGAGGAGACGGACCTCGCCTCTGCGGTGAACCTCCGAACAAACTGACGGAGTGGCTCCCTTTCCTTCTGTCGGAGGTCCAGTAGGGACGCGCTTGACTTCTCGGCCTTCTTGCTGGTCACGAAGTGGGCAAGAAAGTTGGCCTCCAACTGATCGAATGAATAAATCGAGCTCGGGAAGAGCTTAGAGAACCATTCCCGAGCCGGATCCCAAAGGGTGACGGGGAAGGCACGACAGAGGAGGGGATCCGATGTGCTGTGAATCATCATGAGGGTCTTGAACCCCTCATTGTGACCAGCAAGATCACCCTCGCCCTCATAGGTCTCAAACTGGGGAGGCCGAAAATTTTGGGGTATTTCTGCTTGTAGGATTGTGGCGGAGAAAGGATGTCGGGTCGGCCTACGACCCTCAGCCAGCCTCGGGCCGCCCTTGCCAAAGTGGTCAAGGCGGTTCTTCATTTCCTGTAGGCATCGTAGGACGTCCTCGTCACGTTCTGGCGGGCGGGTTAGGCCGCGAGACTCGCTGGCTCCGGCATCCGACCGCAAGTGAGAGCGGTGGAGTGTCTCGTTGATGGTGGTCCCTAAGATGGCCTCCAGGATCTCAATCCGAAAGTTTTGAAACTCACGGCGCATGACCGGAGCTTGTCTAGCTGGGTCACGTTAGGGTGGCAGCCTTCGGTCCGCGCAACTAAGCTCCGGCTCCTGCTCCCGGGATGGGTGCCTGGGATGGTTCGGGGCCGAGTTGGAAGAGGACCCTCTCCTAGTTCGGCTGGCTTGCCGGTTCTCGATGACCCGACGTAAGTCAGTTGCGACCGAGTGAGAAGCACCTGGTCCGGGTTCGCCGTTGACCCTCGGATGGTTGGATCCGTGACTATCGGCGGGGATGTCCTGGGAGGAGCATTTGGACGACGTGAAGAGTGAAAGCTCTTCTGACCTTGGGTGCCATGTGAGCTCGGACTGAGGGGATGACGTTCTTGGTCGGGGTCAGACTGAGGTTAGTACCGAGGGTTCCCACAGACGACGCCAACCTGATACGGTTTGTTTTTAGGTTGTGGCTACAACAGGTGCGAGTTCTCTCAATTTGTATAGTGGAAGTCGTGATACTGGCTATACGTCTGACCCTCGGCTGAGGGAGTGGCTCGGGAGTAGCAGGAGTGAGATGGAGGACAGATGCTCAGCTCGGATCAAGTAGCTCGGCTCAGATCTTTAGGGCTCAGCTCGGTCTCGTGTACCTGCAATCTGCCTTGAAACACTGGGAGAGATCCCGGTGACAGGCCCTCTGACGATCTAGTCAGTCACTGGAAAGTAACAAGAGCTAGGGTTTTTAGAGGGGAAAGATTGATTACCTTTGAATGAAGGAGAGGGCCTGGTATTTATAGGTAGAGCAAACGTGTCTGAGATCCTGCTGGGCCGGGTTTAGACCCGTTTGCTCATGGGCCTGATGTAGCGCCCCGTTTTCCATATACTGGGAAACCGAGACACGAGCCAGGACCTTTTCATTCAATTAGTCACAATACACAGAAACAGGAAAATTTAAAACTTTTTATTAACATAATATTACAGGCAGAGTGTTTCTACTAATACAATAAGTTACATCAGAGTGTACATGAATAAAAGATAATCATTGCTTTTCCACTTGTAGATATGCCTCGGCTAGAGTCCTTCTGGTTCGCGATCTTGTGTCCACAACCTATTGAAGTGGGGACGTCAGTATTCACTGACGCTTAAAGGCTGATCATATAGCAGCGGATCTCCAAAACAAACAATACATATAAATAGGGTGAAGTATGTCGGTGTAGTTTAAGTGTTCGTGAGTGCAGTGATTAGAATCTAATAAATGTCAATCAAACTGGAATACCAATGCACTGTCAACTAAACTGGAACACTAATACACTGTCAACTGAACTAGGATACTCATATTCTAATGCCATGTCAACTAAACCAGGATGCTCATATCCTAATGCCATGTCAACTAAACCAGGATGCTCATATCCTAATGCCATGTCAACTAAACCAGGATGCTCATACTCTAATGCCAGCAAGTCTCCGAAAGCAACATGCAGCCCATACTACATGCGACCCCATCTCAAGCCGTTTCTCCATATGTAGAGATTGAACCCGCGTTATGAATTCTAATTGTACACAACCTGTTCCTGACAATACTCCATGACTCTGTGAGGTTGCAAAAGGGGTCAAGTCCCCCTATGCAGTCTGCTTATGGTGTCTCCGTTTTCCACTACTACCCGGCATGCCGGACCTCACTCGATCCCAGTATATCGGGCATCGTTCCAAAATCAAACCATAGGGTTTCGCAAGCGTAGGGTAGCACGAAGCCTATCCTGTGGCACCCTCTGGGGTATCGCAAGCGCAGGACTGCCCAAATGCATCTTGTGGCACCCCAGCCACGGTATTTCAGGAATTAACAGAGCGAGATATGCAACCCGTGTCCTCAACCTGTGAGACGGCACCGTACGTATCCCTTTGACGGGAAGGTACAACCCAATAACACCACCTAAGATCGGCCCTAAAGAAAGGTTTGGTCGTACGGTGCACCCTACTACCAACTCCCCTTCTTTCGGGCAAAAGGTTAAGTAATGGTTTTATAAGTCACTATCCTAATGAGGTTATTATTCCTATGCGATCTTGCATAGTTTCCAATCATGGTCCAACTCGTGGTCCCTCGATCCAAGACTCTGGTAACAATATCTCTCTCACTCATTCCTACCCCTAACTCGGATTCTACCAACACTCTCGGCCCACGGTCAACCTACATTGGTTAAGATCCGTCGACGCCCGAGGTGAGATCTATCCATTTTACTCTAAGGGGGTAGGATGTGGTCTTGATGGTCGATGACCCTTAGGGTACTTGAAGACCCTAAACTAGTTTTTTCTCAAGTTACAACTATTAGCACTTCTCAACCCTTATTGCTATGAATGAAGGGTGCTCATATGCTATGGTTCCATACTAACATTAACTACACCAAGGTAGTTACTCCTACAATTTTCACATGGCTCTTTCTTATTACTCAACTTATGGCAATTCGATGTTATGCAATTGCAAGCATCAACCTACCACCACTAAAACATGGTATATGACATAACCATCAACTTATAACACTTGATTGTGAGTGTGTTTTAGCATGCACTTGTAGCGTTCCCAAGCATGGATACATATATAACTAGTATGAACATATAACATTCCCAAGCATGGATACATATATACTAGTATGAACATATAACATTCCCAAGCATGCATACACATAACTAGTGTGAACATAAAACATTCCCAAGCATGCATACATATAACTAGTGTGAACATATAACATTCTTAAGCATGTGTATATACTTCTACATCATCCCTAAAATATGGTAAGTAATTTTACATCAATCCTACAACATTCTAAACACAAATATCATTCCTACATGATAGATATTTTTAGAATGACTCCTACAACATTCTAAACACAAATAAATTAATCTAAGCATGGTAGGTATTTTTTAGAATGTATCCTACAACATGTAAAGCATGAATATGGCTTCTAAATATTTTTTAGAAGTGATCCTACAACATGTAAAGCATGAATATGGCTTCTAAATATTTTTTGAAGTGATCCTACAACATGTAAAGCATGAATATGGCTTCTAATATTTTTAGAAGTGATCCTACTGTAACGCCCCGATCTCCCCGTTGCTGGGAAACCGTGACACATGCCAAGATCTTTCCTTCAATTAGTCTCGAGACACAGAAAAACTGGAAAAATTAAAAACCTTTCTTCAACACAAAGTTACTATGCAGTAATTACAAATATCAGTTTGTACTACCAAACTGTACTCCTGCCCCTTTTCTTTTCCTTTTGACTCCAAACCCAATTCTTCCAATTTCTATATCACTTTAAACATAAACTAAAATGGTTATGTTTCAAAGAAAAATTGGGCAGAGTCTCCTTTGTATTTTTTGCCCAAAACACAGAAAAGCTTACGGAATTTTGCTCTAAATTCCGTAGCTTACATCACAGGCAATAAAAATACGGGCTCCCCAGGCCAAAATGAGCATCATCACACAGGCAATATATATATATGCTCTGGGGGCCAAACTCATAACGGTATAACAATTATCAAATAAAAACCATAAATTCCTTATGAAAACGTAGTAAGTTTTTAGAAATTTACCTGTAAAAACCTACCATGACGCCTGGCACTCCACACGAAATGGTTACGGATCAAAACCATATCCTGCTGCCTCACACTATACTTTTCATCATCATGCTCATACTTATACATCAAAAATACAATTTAAAGCATAAATCTTTACTATTTACAAATAAAACATAACAACAATTTATAACTGGAGCTCCACTCCACGGAACCTGTACCTACACCTCACCTCTGCACTGCTGAGGACCTATAACAGTAGGGACCTAGGGTAGTCCAGGGACTCCCTAACCCCCAAACACTAAGGGGTTAGCCATTTCTGGTGTGAGTATAATTTATTAAATAAGTAAATAAATTAAACTTACAAGTAAAAACATAACAAACTCACAATTTCCAAGATAACCAATCTTACTTGACATCTGAATATGTAAACATCATAAATGCGATTTTACATCAATACTCTCTGAGTCATCACCTGTATGTATATCTATACCCGCTCATACCTACTTATATTTAGTAACCATTTGAATAACCAATCTCATAAAACAATATTGATTTTGTTTCCTTATCTCACGTATCACCTCATAAACATATGCCTTCATCCTCATACTACCACATTCATTCATGTCCAATCTCACATCTCATTTCACCTTACCATTTACTTGCATTTTATCACAATACACCCCATATCCCAACATAGTTTGGCGATAACACAATCACATCCCAAGCCCATAGCTTGGTTATTAATCTACTCCAACTATCACACTCGCAATTTATCTCGAATGGAAAGGACACGTGTACATATAATTTGTGCCTGTGTACCTTATGACTTAACTCTAATGCAAATTACCAATACAATGATACTCTTATTCTAATGCAAGATTACTAATGCGATGATGCTCTTATTCTAATGCCAGCAAGTCTCCGCAGCAACATGTAGCCCATAAATACATGCGCCCCATCTCAAGCCGTTTCTCCATATATAGGGATTTGAACCCGCGTTATGAATTTCTAATTGTACACAACCTGTTCCTGACAGATACTACATGACTGATGAGGTTGCACATGTGGTCAAGTCCCACCAATGCAGTGGGCTCATGGTGTCTATGTTTGCCACTACCACCCGGTACACCGGACCTCACTCAAAAACCAGACGAACACAGGGTCTTCCGAACCCATAACTCATAGACCGCTATCTATGGCCTGTTCGCTTCCCCCTGGCCAAGGACCCGACGAAGTTCCGGGGTCCATCCCCCTAGCTCCGCCCGCCTTATCATGGCACTTCAGGAATTAACAGCGCGCGATACGCATCCCATGCTCCCAACTCGTGAGAGGGCACCGTACGTATCCCTTTGACAGGAAGATACAACCCAATATCACCACCTAAGGCCTGCTTCGAGGGACAAGTTGGTCGTAAGGCGCTACCTATAACCAACTCCTCTCTTTTCGGCAAAGGGTCGAAGTAAAATGATCTTTATAAGTCACTACCTTAATGATGTTCCTAACCCTGAACAATCCTAGGAATGACAACATTACACAGCATGCTAGGTCTTAAATTAGACTTCGCAAGATAACTCTATTAGGCTGCTCAACCTAAACTCACCAGAATCCCTCAGGATCTGGTTCATGGCCTATCGATCCAAGACCCCGGCAATACGAACGTATTCGCATGCTACTATCCTGAACTTGGATTTCGTCACACTCCGGTCCGCAATCAACCAACGGTTAAGATCTGACGGCACCCGCGAAGTGACTCGTCCACAGTCCCTTAGGAGTAAGCTAAACACACGTCTTAATGGTCGATAGCCCTAGGGCAATGATATCACCCTAGATGAGCACAACAAACTGCGTATTAGCCAAGAAGCTACATACGAGTAACCAAAAACACATACGAGCTAAACAGCTACGTATGGGACCAACAGCTACATACGGGCCAGTCAAGCCGCGTATGAGACAACAACATGCATACGAGCCAAATAAGCTCCGTATGAGACCAACATTTACATACGGGCCAGTCGAGCCGCGTATGAGACAACAACACACATACGAGCCGAATAAGCTGCGTATGAGACCCACAGCTACATACGGGCCAGTCGAGCCACGTACGCGCAAAACCACATACAAACAATCATACAGGTAATCAAACCTAGAAACAACCAACTGTGCTTACTAGCAAACTTGATCTTCTATAATTAGAAGCAACAAAAGAATCTACTATAATCAACTTAGCATGGGTTTCTTCTAAAATCAACTCATCATGGCATATCTACTATAATCGACTCAAACATGAGTTTCTTTCTAAAATCGACCCAAACATGATATTCTACTACAACTTAACCATGGGTTTCTTTCTACAACAATTCAAATCCATAGAATGGGTTCTTTTTACTCAATACTACTAACAACTAAAATGAGTTCTTTTTGAGACTCTTAGCTAAAACCACTACTATACTCTCTTAAGCATGGTTTCTTTGAACCTTAGAACAACTACTCATCTTAGCTATTTTCTCAAGTTCTACCATTCATACTTTTTATAGGATCCCTTGATCCATAACTTTTTATATCAATACTTTAGTTTATTCGAACTTCTTCAAAATATCAAAATACGTATATAAACCATACACCCATATTTTGATATCATCATCTAAAAATAACTCATCCATTATATAGGTTTTTATATACTCATGAATAGTTAAAAACCCCATATTTTTACAATCACAAAAATACGTAAATAAATCGATACATACTTATTTCTTTAAACCACAAAATACATAAATGAATTAACACTCACATATTCTTAACCACAAAATATATAATTAAATAACTCACACATCTTTAAACCACGAAAATATATATATATATATAATATAACTCACCACATATTTCTTAAATCACAAAATACCTAGACGAATTAACTCACATATTCATCAACCCACAAAACATATAAATATACTAACTCACATATATCTTTAAACCATAAAATACACAATATATAAACCAACTAACTCACTTATTTCTTTAACACACCAAAAATACATAATAAATTAACTCACATATTCATCAACCCACAAAACATATAAATATACTAACTCACATATATCTTTAAACCATAAAATACACAATATATAAACCAACTAACTCACTTATTTCTTTAACACACCAAAAATACATAATAAATTAACTCACATATTCATCAACCCACAAAATATATAAATATACTAACTCACATATATCTTTAAACCACAAAATACATAAATGAATTAACACTCACATATTCTTAACCACAAAAATATATAATAAACCAACTCACATATTTCTAAAATCACAGAAATACATATAATAAAATAGTACTCACAAATTTGCGAAGGTCCAAAGCGTCACCAAGCCATCTCGCGTCCCAAGTCGCAATATACATCCTAACATCAATTTCAAGCAATTAAAACTCAAATAATTCCAACCAATTATAAAAGCTAATAACACTATCCCCAAATATCACACAAGCGTTTACTGAACGCTTGGGATATACACGTGCGATGCACGTGATAATCTAATGCTTACGGTATTTTTATTCCCAATCAATTACTAAAATCACCCCCAAATAATCCAATAGTCCAACTATAATTTCCACTGCTATACGAGAATTAATTCACATCCATATAATTCTCTTTTACAAACCCAAAACCCCAATTTACTAATAACTCACAATCTCTCTAATAACCTCCTAATCTTTCACATCTACAATTTCCAATATCTCTAAATCTCCCTACCAAAATAATTCTACTCAATAAAAATTAACCCAACTAAATTCTATACACTAAAATAGTTAGGGTTTTACCTTCCGAAATCCAATCGAAAATCCGACAACACCACCATGTAGAGAATCCCTCCATTAATCTAACCCTCAACTTAATTCGAAATTGACGAAGGAATGGAGGTGGATTTTGAGGTGGGGAAGAACTGTCGATGGGTTCGTTGGGTTTGTTTTGGGTTCGGAATGGAAGGGGAAGGGAAGGAGAAGATGAAGGAAGGTGGGGGGTCGGGGCTCCTTCCGATCATGGTTGGCGTGCGAACGGGGGGAGGAGGGGAGGAGTAGGTCGGGGTTCTTTTTGCTTGGTCTGGCGTGCGAACGGGAGGAGGAGAAGGGAGAGGAGGTCAGGGTGGTGTGGGGGTTCATTTGGGTTCGGGGTTGGGGAAGAACAGATCGGAGAGGGAGAAGGGAAGAAGAAGAGAACGGGGGTGGGGGATTTCTTCGATCGGCTGGGTGCGAACGAACGGGGAAGGGAGGAGGAAGGAAATGGAGAAGAAGAGTTTGGGTTTTCTTTGGTTTGGGAGTGAATGGGGAGAGGAAGAAGTAGGGGAAGGAGAAGGAGGGGGGGGGAGCCCTGGGGGGTATTACCTGGGTCGGGTGGAACCAGACGGGGGAGAAAAGAAGGAAGAAGAAAGAGAAGGGAAGGAGAAGGAGAGAATGTGGGGGGGGGGGGGGGGGGGGGGGGGGGGGTTGTAAAAAAGGAAATAGATAATAATAGATAGATAAAAATCTAAGGGAATGTTTCGTATAAGCCCCCTAGCCTCAATACATTTCAAATAAAACCCAACTCTCTATTCTTAATAATTCCAAACAATACAAAATACATTAAAACTACTTTGTAATAATCCGTATAAAAATAATTTAATTTCGAAGATAATAATAAAATAAAGTAGACAATATATCTTATATTTCTCAATTAAGATAATTTTTATCAGAAAATCCATGATCGCGCGGAATTCTCAATCGCGCACACATTTCGATGCAAAATAGCCATGTGCTATTTTTCGGGTCGTTACACCTACAACATGTAAAGCATGAATATGACTTCTAATATTTTTAGAAGTGATCCTACAACATGTAAAGCATGAATATGGCTTCTAATATTTTTAGAAGTGATCCTACAACATGTAAAGCATGAATATGGCCTCTAATATTTTAGAAGTGATCCTACAACATGTAAAGCATGAATAGGGCTTCTAATATTTTTAGAAGTGATCCTATAACATGTAAAGCATGAATATGGCTTCTAATATTTTTAGAAGTGATCCTACAACATTTGAAGCATGAATATTGCTTCTAACATGATATAATAAATTCCACATCTACTATTGCTACTTTTAATGGAAACATACATCTACTATTGCTACTTAGTAGAAGCATACATATCTACTACTACTACAACTTTATTAGAAACAAATATATCTACTACTACAACTATAAGTATCAACTAAAATTTATCATAAACATCTACAATTAAATTACTACAAAAAGAGATCTTTATTAACATAAGTTTCTTACTAGTGGACATAAAAGAGATCTTTTTTTTTATCTTTTTACAACTAGTGTTTAGAAAGAAAAGATCTTTTATTAATTTATTTTACCACTAGTGATTTAGCTAGTTTCTTTTTCATACTTTAAGATTAAAACTAAACAATAATACAACAAATAAGAACACTTTATTTTTAGGTTTAATCAACATATGTTCTCTTTTAATCCAAGGTTCAACATAGGTCCTACAACCTTACATGGTTGTAAACAATTCATATGCCTTATGTATGGTTCCACATTCAAGTCCTACAACCTTACATGGTTGTATGCAAAAGCTTATGTGCATGTATCCTTTTAGTTCAAGTAGTTAATTCTTTATCATACAACAACATACAATAGAACTCTTTTAGATGATCCATACTACAACATACAATACAAAATTTCACATAATAACCACACCAAAAAAAGTAAACAAGAGGGTAAGGAGAAGAAGAACATCAAAAACCATCATTCAATAAACAAACAACCAACAAATAAATAACCACAAACCTAGGAGAACCCCCACCTTGTTTTCTTTCCTTGATGAAAGAACTAAACTATCCTCCTTTCTCCTAGAACTTCTACCAACCTCCAAAATAAAACTCTCAAGTTAGATCACTCATTCTTTTCCTTTCTCTTTTTTTTTTCTTTGATATTTCTAAAGTGAGATTATGGAGAAGGAAGGGGGTATTTATAGGAGGAGAGAAGGGAGGATATTGTAATTGTGCACCCACACAATTATCTAAAACCCCCTCCCCTTTTTGTGGCCGGTTGCACCTAGTGGAGGATGTGGTGAGGTGGAGGTATGGTGAGGGTATGGGTCTTTGGTGAGGTGGAGGGTGATGTGGAGGAGAGAGTGTTCTAGAAGAATTCTTATGTCTTTGTAACCCTAGGTTTAACTACAACAATTCCTAATCAAACCCTAGGTTTAGCTACACAACCATCTCTAATTATTTATTAGATTGTCATGGCTAAAAGATAACACAATGGTGAAAGAAAAATAAAATAATCAAGTAGTCGGGCGCTAATAAAATAATATTATTAATAGTCGATCGGGATATTACAATACTCCCTCCTTAGAATAGTTCTGTCCTCAGAACTGTACTAAGTGGGGCGATGAGAAACAACGATACTCAAAATAACTCGGGAAAAGAGAGCTTCATCTGGCTTTCCGTCTCCCAAGTGGCTTCTTCCACGAGTTTGTTCCTCCAAAGAACCTTGACCATTGGAATAGTCTTGTTTCTTAGTACTTTATCCTGACGATCGATGATTTTTACCGGCCGCTCCTTATATGTAAGGTCCACTTGTAGGTCTTCAGGGACATCTGGCAGCTGGTGACTAGGATCTGGTACATATTTCTTCAGCATTGAAACGTGGAATACATCATGTACCTGGGACAATTCGGCTGGTAGCTCTAGTTTGTATGCCATCTTCCCGATCCTTTTCAAAATTTGGTAGGGTCCAATATATCTCGGTGCTAGCTTGCCACCCCTTCCGAATCTGACCACTCCCCTTGTAGGTGAGACCTTCAGGAATACCGAATCACCTTCCTCGAATTCTAGGTCTCGCCGGCGGTTGTCAGCATAGCTCTTCTGTCTGGTTTGTGCTGCTTGCATCCTTTTCCTGATTAGTTCGATCTTTTCGGACGTTTGTTGCACTATTTCAGGTCCGAACATTTGTCTTTCACCTACTTCAAACCAGCACACCGGGGTCCTGCATCTCCTTCCATACAATGCTTCATATGGAGCCATCCCAATACTTGCTTGGTAGCTGTTATTATATGCAAACTCTACCAATGCTAAGTGTCGTTCCCAACTTCCTCCGAAGTCCATTATGCACGCTCTCAGCATATCTTCGAGAATTCTGTTAACCCTTTCTGTCTGCCCATCCGTTTGTGGGTAAAAAGCTGTGCTAAAATCTAGTCTCGTTCCCAAGGCCTCTTGCAGACTCTGCCAAAATCGGGACGTAAACCTGGCATCCCGGTCGGAAACGATTGACACTGGCACCCCATGTAGCTTCACAATGCTTTCTATGTAGACTTCGGCTAGCTTTTCTACCGACCAAGTTGTCTTTACTGGGAGAAAATGTGCGGACTTTGTCAAGCGGTCCACTATTACCCAAATCGAGTCGTTCCCTTTTGAACTTCTGGGCAGTCCCGTGATGAAATCCATGCTGATGTTCTCTCATTTCCACTCTGGAATGGGTAGTGGCTGTAGTAGACCTCCTGGTCTCTGGTTCTCTGCTTTGACTTTCTGACATGTAAGACATTTGGCCACAAATTCTGCCACATCTCGTTTCATTCCAGCCCACCAAAAATGTTGTTTTATATCCTTATACATCTTTGTGCTTCCTAGGTGGACTGTGAGTAAGGTGGAGTGTGCTTCCTTCATGATTTCTTCTCGTAATTCGTTGATTCTTGGCACACACAACCTGCTCCCAAGCCAAAGCGTCCCTTCCTTTATACTGAACTCTGGGGTTTTTCCTTTGTTGACTAGTATTTTTTGTGCTTCAATCTCTGCATCACCCCATTGAGCCTTCTTGACTCAGTCGTTCAAACTAGGATGTAGCTCTAGATTGGCCAAAATGGCACTTAAATCTTCAACCACTAGTTCAATGCCGGCTTGTCTGATCTCATCTTGTAGCTCTCGTCTCATCACAGTGAGCATGGCTACAATTCGTTTTCTGCTGAGCGCATCGGCCACGACATTGGCTTTTCCCGGGTGATATAAAATTTCTGGTCTTATGTCTTCCAGAACCTCCAACCATCGCCTTTGCCTGAGATTCAAGTCTTTTTGTTGGTAGATATACTTCAGGCTTTTATGGTCGGTAAACATTTCCACCTTCGATCCATAGACATAGTGCCGTCATAATTTCAGAGCAAAGATTATTGCAGCCAATTCCAAGTCGTGTGTCGGGTAATTTTTCTCGTGCGGTCGAAGTTGCCTTGATCCGTATGCTATGACTCTTCCTTCTTGCATCAGAACACATCCGAACCCCAAAAGCGAAGCATCACTGAAGATTACGTATCCCTTGTCTGGTTGAGGCAGAACCAAAACTGGTGCAGTAATTAGTCTATTCTTCAGCTCTTGGAAACTACCTTCACACTTCTCAGTCCAATCAAAACTTACGTTCTTCTTGGTCAGGGCAGTAAGTGGTACGGCAATTCTGGCATAGTTCTGGATGAACTTCCTGTAGTACCCGGTCATGCCTAAGAAGCTTCTGACCTCCTTCACAGTTCTCGGCTGAGGCCAATCCCTTACTGCCTCTATCTTCTGCGGGTCCGTAGCCACTCCCTCCCTAGAAAGGACGTGACCCAAGAATGCCACTTCTGACTTCCAAAATTCACATTTTGTCAGTTTGGCGTATAGCTGATGCTCTTGTAGCTTGGCCAATACTGCAGTTAAGTGCTCAGCATGGTCCTCTTCTGTTTTTGAATATACCAAGATGTCGTCTAGGAAGACAACTACGAAGGAATCGATGAATGGTCGCAAAATGCGGTTCATCATGTCCATGAAGATTGCTGGAGCGTTTGTCACCCCGAATGGCATCACTAAAAACTCGTAGTGACCGTGCCGGGTCCGGAACGCAGTCTTGGGTATATCTTCTTCTCTGACCCGAACTTGATGGTAGCCTGAACGCAGGTCTATCTTTGAGAATACAGCCGCTCCCTGAAGCTGATCAAACAGGTCATCGATCCTGGGAATGGGGTACTGATTCCGAATCGTCACCTTGTTCAATTCCCGATAATCGATGCACATTCTCGAGGTTCCATCCTTCTTCTTTACTAGGAGCACGGGTGCTCCCCAGGGTGAAGCACTTGGCCTGATGAATCCTCTTTGCAGCAGTTCTTCAATTTGCTCCTTTACTTCCTTTTGCTCTACTGGTGCCATTCGATAGGGTGTTTTTGACACTGGTGCGCTGCCTGGCTGGATAGTAATGCTGAACTCAACATCCCTACGTGGTGGGAGTCCAGGTAATTCATCCAAAAATACGCGGGGAAATTTTCGTACGATCGGTATTGCCTTGACTTCACTTGGCACTAGTACCTTAGTTACTGCTGTAAGAATTTCTGCGTTCTGTTTCTTCCTTCCTTGGAACACAAGCTCCGGCCCTCCGGGTGGGATAATGGTTACCCTCTTTTCCTTGCAATCGATGCTAGCCTTATGCCTGGCCATCCAGTCCATCCCGATAATTACGTCTGTCCCTACAAAGCCTAATTCTAGTAAGTCTATGCTCAGGGTCTTTCCGTCAATCAGGAGATTGCATCCCTTGTAGCATGAATTTGCAGGGAGGGTTGCTCCTGATGGGGTACCCACCAACAGTACTGATTCCGGAGTTGCCTCCTGGGTGCATTTCAGCTTCTTGGAGAAGGTTCCAGACACGAAGGAATGTGATGACCCACTATCAAACAAAACAGTTGCCTGGATTTCATTTATATAAATCCAACCTGTTTACAAAAGTGGTTACATCGATACTTATCTTATGCCAAAATATTCAAAATACTACAAAAGCTTAACCATACTCCTTCACCTACCGGTGATAACTCCCTCGTCTTCGTTGGCATCTTCTTCTGTGAGCGCAAATACTTTCCCCTGGCGGTTTATCCCCTTCTTGTTGGCCTTGGGAGTCGGCCTACCATTGCCCCTGTGAAGTTGGGGACAATCTAGCCGAACGTGGCCAACCTTCCCGCAATGGTAACAGATGCGGGCATCATTCTGAGGGTTTCCATTCTTGGGGCATTGGTTCTGGAAATGCCCTGGCTCGCCACATGCAAAACATCTCCTTGGCTTGATGTTGCTGGTGTTGCTAACCCTTTTCTGAAATTTTTGGTTCCCACCCTGGCTTCTGAATCCTGATGCTGGTGCAGGCCTTTTTCCCTTGTTCCACCCTCCAGTGTTTCCTTGCAGTTCTGGCCCCTTATTCATGTCTAACTCCGTCGTAGCTGCTCGACGGACTAGCTTCTCGAACCTCCGGATGCAAAGCGGTATCATCTTGGTCCTAAGTGCTGGCCTGAGCCCCTGCTCAAACCTCTTGGTCTTTTTGACTTCATCTTGTACCATTTCCGGAGCATAGCGGGAAAGCTGGGTGAACTTGGTCTCATATTCCCGGACCGTCATGTTTCCCTGCTTTAGGTTGTGGAACTCCATGGGCTTTTTCTTCTTGCACGTCTAGTGGGAATTGCCTGAATTCTGCCAGAAAATCCCCCCAGGTAATGGGCCCTTCGCCCATGCCTCTCTTTACTGATTGCCACCAGACTCCGGCATCTTTTTCTAGCAGAATGCTGGCCAACCTGACCTTGCTATCCTCTGGCGTCAGCATCACCTCAAACACTGTCTCGACTTGACGAATCCAGTCATCAGCCGCTGTCGGATCTGCCTTGCCTTCAAAAACAGGCGGCCTCATCCTTCGGAATGATTCGACCATTTTAACAGGGTCGGTAGCTGCTACTCCCCGATTACCTCCGGGTGCTCCTGGATGTTGCACATTATTTCGGCTCGCTTCTGCGAGGTCACCCAAGGCCTGGTACATACGAGCAAATTCCGTCTCCAAATCAAGGCCTGTACCATTGCCTCCACTGCCCTCGCCTTCCAGATTGTCGGTCCTACCACTCCTGGTCCTGCGTGACATCTGGCAGAAGAGAGTATCGGAATACACAGGGCATCATACTTGTTATAAAAATAACATTCATTCAATTTATCATGCACATAAGATTTGCAGAAAAGATAAAGCTAACTTCATTATATCATAACCCCAGGTCTTACATAGTCATTACCTTCCTTACATTTATATCTCACAGTAGGAAGCAAAATATCCAAAATAACAAAATAGCCTAGGGTGCCTAGCTACCTAGTCAGTGCTACTAGAGGTCCCGTCCCCTTCACCAGGTGGTGCCAACAGTGCAAGTAGCTGCGAAACCTGTGCCTGCAGCTCCGCGCATTTGCGCTCCAGGCGCGCAAATTGCACACGGTGGGTGTGCTTCAGGATTACTATCTTGCGGTCTGCCCTTGCCCTTGCCCTCCTTAACTCCGCTATTTCCTTCTCATTGTTGAGGACTGCAAACTCACATGAATCCATCCTGTTTTCCAGGCAGACATGGCACCATCCCCATGTTTCCAGATCCTGAAAGACCTGGTCGAAAGCTTGCTGTATTGGGCTAGGTGGGGGAGGTGGTGGTGGTGGTGGTGCTGGGTTCTGGCCATTGGCAGGGGCACCCCCTGCTGCGGCAGCTGCGGTGCCTCCATTGGCCAATCCTACTCCAACCGGTGACTCGTCCCCATCTGTGAGGGGTTCCAAGTCCGAGCCCACCTCAATTGCAACTCCGTGTGTCACTCCATTTCCTGGGGGAACTGCTCCGTTCGACATCCTGTATGGAGTGGATACGGAAATTAGCATAGATATAGAACATCATAATACATAAGTTGAAGGAACAACAGTATGAATTATAATTGTCTACAACCAGCTAAAAGGAAGCCTAACCCCTACGACGTTCCTAAGTGTATTTTCCTTCTATGTTTGGACTATAAATTGAAGTCGGCTCTGATACCACTCTGTAGCGCCCCGATTTCCATATACTGGGAAACCGAGACACGAGCCAAGACTTTTCCTTCAATAAGTCACAAAACACAGAAAAACAGGAAAATTTGAAACTTTTTATTAACTCAATATTACAGGCCGAGTGTTCCCATCAATACACTAGATTACATCAGAGTATATATGAAATAGTTGTTACAGCGGAAATTAAAACTTGACGTTGACTCCTCACTTTCCTTACCTTGAGTCCTCCTGAATCTCGCACCTATATTTTTGCGGTCCAGCACCTATGGAAGTGGGGACGTCAGTATTCACTGACGCTTAAAGGCTGATCATATAGCAGCGGATCTCCAAAACAATATATACAAACATAGTAAAGTATGTCGGTGCAGTTTAAGTGTTCGTGAGTGCAAGAATCCAACAAATGCCAATCAAACTGGAATGCCAATGCACTGTCAACTAAACTAGGACACTAATGTACTGTCGACTAAACTAGAACACTAATGTACTGTCGACTAAACTAGAACACTAATATACTGTCGACTAAACTAGAACACTAATGCATTGTTGACTAAGCTAGGGTACTAATGCCATGTCAACTAATACTAGGATGCTCTTATTCTAATATTAGCAAGTCTCCGAAAGCAACATGCAGCCCATACTACATGCGACTCCATCTCAAGCCGTTTCTCCATAGATAGGGATTGAACCCGCGTTATGAATTCTAATTGTACACAACCTGTTCCTGACACCTACACGTGACTCGCGAGGCTGCAGATGTGGTCATGTGCCACTGTTGCATTTCGCCCGTGGTGTCTATGTTCGCCACCGCGACCCGGCTAACCGGACCTCACTCAAATTAGACGATCCCAACGTATCGGGCGTCATTCCAAAAATCACACTATAGGGTTTCGCAAGCGCAGGGCAGCGCAAAGCCTACCCTGTGGCACCCTCTGGGGTCTAGCAAACGCAGGACTGCACCATGCATCCTGTGGCACCCCTAGCCACGGTACTCCAGGAATTAACAGTGCGATATATGCAACCCGTGTCCTCAACTTGTGAGACGGCACCGTACGTATCCCTTTGACGGGAAGGTACAACCCAATACACCACCTAAAATCGGCCCTAAGGAAAGGTTTGGTCGTACGGTGCACCCTACTACCAACTCCCCTTCTTTCGGGCAAAAGGTTAAGGGATGATTTTTATAAGTCACTATCCTAATGAGGTTATTATTTCTGTGCAATCTTGCATAGTTTCCAATCATGGTCCAACTCGTGGTCCCTCGATCCAAGACTCTAATAATAATATTTCTCTCACTCATTCCCACCCCTAACTTGGATTCTACCAACACTCTCGGCTCACGGTCAACCTACATTGGTTAAGATCCGTCGACGCCCGAGGTGAGATCTATCCATTTTACTCTAAGGGGGTAGGATGTGGTCTTGATGGTCGATGACCCTTAGGGTACTTGAAGACCCTAAACTAGCTTTTTCTCAAGCTACAACTACTAGCACTTCTCAACCCTTATTGCTATGAATGAAGGGTGCTCATATGCTATGCTTCCATACTAACACTAACTACAACAAGGTAGTTATTCCTACAATTTCCACATGGCTCTTTCTTATTGCTTATCCTATGGCAATTCGATCATGGTATGCAATTGCAAGCATCAACCTACCACTACTAAAACATGGTATATATGACATAACCATCAACTTATAACACTCTTGATTGTGGATGTGTTTTGGCATGCATTTGTAGCGATCCCAAGCATGGATACATTTATAACTAGTATGAACACATAGCATTCTCAAGCATGTATACACATCACTAGTATGAACATACAACATTCTCAAGCATATGTATATACTTCTACATCATCCCTAAAATATGGTAAGTAATTTTACATCAATCCAACAATCATTCTAAGCATATATATCATTCCTAGTATGATAGATATTTTTAGAATAAATCCTACAATATGTAAAGCATGAATATGGCTTCTAATATTTTTAGAAGTGATCCTACAACAATTGAAGCATAAACATGGCTTCTAAATATTTTTAGGAATAATCCTACAACATGTAGAACATAAACATGGCTTCTAATTATTTTTAGAAGTAATCCTACAACAATTGAAGCATAAACATAGCTTCTAAATATTTTTAGGAATAATCCTACAACATGTAGAACATAAACATGGCTTCTAATTATTTTTAGAAGTAATCCTACAACATGTAGAACATAAACATGGCTTCTAATTATTTTTAGAAGTAATCCTACAACAATTGAAGCATAAACATAGCTTCTAAATTTTTTTTAGGAATAATCCTACAACATGTAAAGCATAACCATGGCTTCTAATTATTTTTAGGAATAGTCCTACAACATGTGTAGCATGAAAATAGCTTCTAAATAGTTTTAGGAATAATCCTACAACATGTAAAGCATAACCATGGCTTCTAATTATTTTTAGGAATAGTCCTACAACATGTGTAGCATGAAAATAGCTTCTAAATAATTTTAGGAATAATCCTACAACATGTGTAGCATGAAAATAGCTTCTAAATAATTTTAGGGATAATCCTACAACATGTGTAGCATGAAAATAGCTTCTAAATAATTTTAGGAATAATCCTACAACATGTGTAGCATGAAAATAGCTTCTAACATGATGTAATAAATTCCACATCTACTATTACTACTTTTAATAGAAACATACATCTACTATTGCTACTTAGTAGAAGCATACATGTCTACTACTACTACAACTTTATTAGAACATATATATCTACTACTACTACTATAAGTATCATCTAAAATTTAGCATAAACATCTACAATTAAGTTACTACAAAAGAGATCTTTATTAACTAGTGGGCATAAAACTAACTAGTGATTAAATAAAAAGAGAAGATCTTTTTATTAGTTACAACTAGTGATAAATAAAGAGAAGGTCTTTTTATTAGCTACAACTAGTGATAACATAAAAAGAGAATATCTTTTTATTACTTTATTTTACCACTAGTGATTAAGCTAGTTTCTTTTTCTTTTCATGCTTTAAGTTTAAGACTAAATAATAGTACAACAACTAGAACACTTTATTTTTAGGTTTAATTAACATATGTTCTCAAGGTTCAATCATAGGTCCTACAACCTTACATGGTTGTAAACAATATTCATATGCCTTATGTATGGTCTCACATTCAAGTCCTACAACCTTACATGGTTGTATGCAAAGAGTTTATGTGCATGTGTTCCTTTAGTCCAAGTAGTTTACTTTTTATCATACAACAACAACCAAAAGAACTATTTTTTTAGATGATTCCTACTACCACATACCACATAATAACCATACCAAAAAGAAAGGGTAAACAAGAGGGTAAGAAGAAGAAGAACATCAAAAACCATCATTCAATAAACAAACAACCACAAACAAACATACAAACCATATGAGAACCCCCCACCTTGTTTCTTTCTTGATGGAAGACTAGATTACTTTCCTTCTTTCTCCTAGGACTTCTAGCAACCTACAATTAAAACTCTCAAGTTAGAACCCTCATTCTTTTCCTTTCTCTTTTTTTTTCTTTGATGTTTCTAAAGTAAGATTATGGAGAAGGAAGGGGGTATTTATAGGAGGAGAGGAGGGTGGAGGTTTAAATTGTGCACCTACACAATTGTGCAAAAGCCCTCCCACATATTGTGGGCCGGCCATGCTAGGAGGAGGGGAGAAGTGGGGGAGGTGTTAAGTGGGGGGGAGGTTGATGTGGGGGAAGAAATTTTCTAGAAGAAATCCTAACCTCTCATGTCTTGTAACCCTAGGTTTAACTAACAATTAATTCCTAATTAAAAGATAACTCAATTGTGAAAGGAAAAATATAAAAATAAACAAGTAGTTGGATGTTAATAAAATAATATTATTAATAGTCGGTCAGGATATTACAGGAGTTCCCCCAATCCTAGCTTTTCATAGATGGTGTATGGGAGAAGATTGATGCTTGCCCCCAAGTCTAGCAGTGCTTTCTCAAAGAAGTGCTCACCAATCCTGCAAGGAATGGTGAAACTACCTGGGTCTTTTAATTTGGGAGGTAATTTTCTTAATAAGACGGCGCTCACTTCTTCTGTCAAAGTCACATCCTCCCTAACCTGAAATGTTCTTTTGTGAGTGCAACATTCTTTCAAAAATTTAGCATAAGAAGGAATTTGTTTAATAGCATCAAGTAGAGGGATATTAATTTCTACCTTTCTGAGAGTTTCAAAGATGTCAAATAAATGTTGATCTTTCTTTTGTTTGACTAACCTTTGAGGGAATGGTGGCAAAACTGTTCTTTCTTTTTCACTTACCTTGTTGGACCCCACAATTTTTGATGATTGTGTTTCTGCTTCTTCTGTGTGCGTTCCAACTTTGTTGTCAATTATCTTACCACTTCTTAATGTTGTGACTGCCTTGAGCTGTTCTTGGCCTCCAGGGTTTGGTATAGTTTGTGATGGAAGTTCCCCTGCCTTTCGTTCGCTTAATTCTTTAGCAATTTGGCCAATCTGTGTTTCTAACTTCTGAATTGCTTATCCTTGTTGGTTGCTTGTTTGATGTTGTTGTTGGAGCAATTGAAGAACGGTGGATTCAAAATCCAACTTCTTCTGTTCTTGAACTGGCCTATCAATCCCACTTCCCATTTGGAAGTTCCGTGCATGTCCTTGTGTGAATTGAGTCCCTTAATTATTCTGATTATTGCTCCAGGAGAAGTTTGGATGGTTCCTCCATCCTGGGTTGTATGTGTTCGAGAAGGGATTGTTCTTTTGTGGGAACACTCCTCGACCAACATAGTTCGCATGCTCCTGATCTGTGAAAGAAGACATGGGACATGTATCAGTGGTATGATCTACATGAGAACAAATTGCACAAATTTCATTTGTTTGATTTTTAACTCCACCCATCATAGACATTGCATTAACAAGCATATCAATTTTCTTATTCATGTTTACCATTTCCAATTAAATGTTATTGCTACTAGAAATTTTATAAACTCCCTGTTTTTTCGAAGGGCCCCTCCTTGTTGAGAATTGTTGTGAATTCTCGCTGAGTTCTTCAAATAGTTCTATGGCCTCTTCGCCACTTTTCCTCATCAAGATCCCGTTGCAAGCTGAATCCATAATTGCCTTATTAGTATCATTTAAACCTTCATAAAATGCTTGTACCTGATCATCTTTAGGCATGTTGTGTGTTGGACACTTGAGAAGTTTGTTCTTGAAATCCTTCCATGCTTCGAAAAATAAGTCTCCATCCTTTTGTTGGAAGAGTTGAATCTCCCTTTTCAGCTGTTTGGTCTTTTGGGCTGGAAAGAATTCTTTTAAGAACTTTGTCGCCAATTGCTCCCATGAGTTTATTGATCCTGGTTCCAAAGAATTATACCATAGTTTAGCGTTAAGTTTTAAGGAAAAAGAAAACAAAATTAACCTGATTTGTTCAGGGGTAAGCCCTTGGACGCTTTGTGTCCTGCAAAGATCGAAAAAATCTTGTAAATGGAGATGAGGCTCCTCATCATGTCTGCCACTAAAATGGGGAACCATACTAAGTAACTGAGGAGATAGATGCATGTTCCCTGTGACATTAGGTTGATACGCAATGCAGGAAGGTTGCTCGATGTTCTTAGGCGTGAACTTGTCTTGCATTGGCACTCGATTGGGTATTTCTTCTGCCATTGCTGTATGTGAACTGGGTCTCTGGACAGTCGACTGGTTCATGTGGACAGTCGACTGGTGCGCTGCAAATAACTTACCTAGTCTGTGCAAAGTGCGTTCTGTTTCCGCGTCAATAGGTAGTAGCTCTGGACGAAGTGATCTCCTTCCGTGCATCCACCAAAATCCTGTAACCTAAAAGAAAAATATTGATTAATAAAATTAAAAGAAAGAAAATAAAAACTTCCTACTGATCTGTAAGTTAAAATACTAGACAATCCCCGGCAACGGCGCCAAAAACTTGTTGTGCAAATCTAGTTCCCTAAATAAATAGATAAAACTAGACACAAATTATAAACCTCGCAAGTGCACGAATCGTTTAGAAAAGCGTAGCAATAGCAAGGGTCGATCCCACAGAGATTGTAGACTTTAACTTACTAATCAATAAAAAGAAGAAGAATCATAAAGAGTTGTTTTAAATGTCTAAAAGAAATAATAAGATTAAAACTAAATTAAGAAGTGTTGAATCACAAATATCGATTAAGTAGATGGGTTTAGATTTTCACCAATAGTCAGTAATGCTAAGTCACCTTCTGAACTTCTTCTTATTACTCATGTTTGTTCCCTTCAAGGGCATGGTATCTACTCCTTAAAGTACTGTTTCCCTAAGCCAAGAATTAGGCATGGTATCTACTCTAATTCGTTTCTTTCATTAAGTGTTTAGCATGGTATCTACTAAGTTGCACTTAAAGAAAACATAAGATCAGTGGAAACGAACAAACACTCAAGGTTCTAGAAATTGGTATCAGATCTAGATCCCTTAAGTTGATTGAACCAAGAACCCAAAGGATTCCCTTGTTACAATTTACGGGCACGAGATTCGGGTCGTCTCAATATGCTCATATAACAGATTCAGATAAATGGTAATGCAAACTTGATATTCTCAAGCTCTGTACGTCAGTCGACTGGCTCTCACCTCAGTCGACTGCTCTCAGAGCTTTGAGAATAAGTTTGACTATCACCAATCTATACCAATACAAACGGATTCAATCAATAAGTAAATAGAAGAATTTTAGAAGAACATAACACTACATAACTACGGCTTCAATCTACCCAACTATAGAATTTAGTTCCACATAATAATACTTTTATTAATCAACAAGTTCAAATACATGACCAACATAAAGAATAGAAGAAGAAGAAATAAACTAATGAAGTGCGGCAATGAGGTCGACTGGCTGTCACACAGTCGGCTGCCTTCGAATACTTGATCTCCTATCTCCTTCCTCGATGCTGGTAGAATAATACCCCTGTTGATGACTTGAACGCGCAGACTCTTGTGATTCGGTGGTGGGTTCTTGTGGAAGATGATGATCAAAAGATAGAGTCCAGAGCAGAGAGTCCCTGTTGATGCTTTCTTTCTGATATTTATAGAATACGGCCAGAGAATTAGGGTTTCACTTCTTCAGGAAAGTCCTTCTTTAATTGATTTGATGATTTATTTCTTTCTCGTTTCTTCTTTCCTTCCTTATCTGTTAACCACGCCTTTTGCTAATTCCCAGTCTCTAGATTTGGTTTGTTGGAGAATTCGCATAAAATCTGGATTCAAATAGATTTGGAATTAGATGCAGGTATATCTTCGAATATCTTATCTGTTAACTCTGCCGCAGACCAGTCGACTTGTCTTCGAACCAGTCGACTGTGTCGAGACTTCTGACGATTTCTCAATTGATCAGCCCAGTCGACTGGTGTTGGAGTAAGTCGACTGTGCCGAAACTTCTGTGTACATTTGATTTCTCTGTTCAGTCGACCTGTGTGGAAGACTCAGTCGACTGATGCTCTGTAATATTCTGTGTATCATCCTTGAAGTCCTGGATCTGCTTTGTTTTGCTGTTATAGACTGTTTCCTATGGAAAAGAGAAAATAAGAGTTAAATACCACATATAGAGCTTTTAAATGTGCATTTACAATAAGATTATTGCTTCTAAATGAGAATAATAATGTGTTCATCACTAGGGCAGGCCAGGTTAAAGAGTTGGGCGGGCCGGGCCGGGGGTGGGAAAGGGTGGCCCGGACCCGACCCTAGGCCCTTGGCATGGGGGCTGGGCTGGGCCGGGCCAGGCCAGTTCACTGTTTTTTTAATTTTAATTTTTTGAATAGACACTAGACACAATAAATGAAAAAATTGTAAGAATATATAGAATAAATTCATTTGGTGATTGAATTTAGACACAATTGTAAGAATATATAGAATAAAGGGAAAAAATCATATCTTAAATTGCTTCAGTGAATTTTAAAATTTCAAATATAATGATATATATAACCAACATTTCATACAACTACAAAGTCATTGAATTGAAAATACAAGTTGAGGGGTAGTGAAGAATTTAGAGTTTGAGATGGCCTATATTTAGATTAAAGAGAAGGTATTAGACTACTGTCATGCACTTCTACTTAACATAATACAGAATCTCATCGCTCCATATTTCCCTTCTCTTTAAGAAATGTGAATCAAGCCAATCCTCAATCTTCAATATTCATTTGTCACTACCTGTTAAGCCGTTTTGTTGTAATCTTGGGTCTTCCGCTTTTATCCAACCTTCCACACAAACTAGCATCTCCAAATTCTTCAAAAGCAATTGATTCATGTTCGGGCTCATTATCATGACACCAAGAGAGAAAGCACTTTCCGATGCAACAGTTGACATTGGTAGAGTTAACACATCAACTATATCATCGATGGAAGTTGTGCAATACCAATTCAACTCATTTGGTACATTTGTTCTTGGTTTTTTTTTAATTAATGGGATTTAAAATACCACTAGTTGAAAATGCAAGACCCTTCCCCTTTGATATAGAAGAAGAAGAAGAATAATAACTAACATTTTTTGTTTGTGTCGTATTAGATGCATAAAGCCTATCGTAACTATCATATAAATTATTCAAAGTATGCTCAAATTGTGTAGTAAAAAACAAGATCAAAATCTTGTATTCATCGTGTGGAGCATATGAATAAAAAGTCTCAATTAAACTCTTTTTGCCCTCGAACTTAATTACGAGATTCAGTACACTGGCAACACAATATAACATAGGAAGTTAATGAAAATATTTTAAGTGGCATAAACCATTGTTCCAATATGAGGGTCACTTATCAAATCTGTAATTGTGGCCATCATAGTGACAATTGTAAGTAAAATACCACTAGAAGTAGATGAATATGTTTTCGAAAATTGTAAAGTCACATCATTAAAAGGTTCTAAAAATTTGAACAAACTATCGGCAAAAAACTAAAAATCATCATCTAACATACAATCTTGTATACCTATTGCAACACATAATTCTTTTAAATTGGTTCGATAATGAAGAACTACACCTAAGAGATCATAGGTAGAATTCCAACAATGTCTAACATCTTTAGGAAAATGTTTAAATACAATTTCCCTAAGTTGACACCAATTATGAAAAGCATGATATGTTGGACCATTAAAAGTAATAAAATTAACACAATCTCTCATTACACTAATCTTATCGTGTCCGTATTTTAGTGCGTCGTGTTCATAAAAATTTAAAATATGACAAGCCCACCTAACATAAAAAATATCGGGTTCTATAGAATATAAAGTAATTTTCAAACTAGTAATTGTCTTAGTATTTGTAACCCTTGTTTCCAATCTTTTTCGGATTTTTTTTTCTGTAACTCTTTTCCGTTCTCATTCTTGTAATTTGATCTTTGTATTTATTTTTTAATGGATTTTTGTTCATCTGAAACAAATTGTATTTCTTCAATCTATTTTTTTTATTTCGCTTACTGAACCCTGGGATTATCTATGTGCACTCTACTCTCATTTTATCCTAGTGTCTTGTGTATCCTAATTAGCCTTTATAAACTTATTTAATTGTCTTTTGGATCCCAAACCCAAACCCATCCATCATTGAATCCTAACTCAAACCCAAACTCATCTCTTATTGGGTCCTAAACCCAAACCCACATACCCTAATCACCACTAACAACCAATCCCCAGATTTTCTCCCCATGATCCCCAGTATCTCCTAACTACCTGATTGATCCCCTGTTTTCTTTCTCCCTCTTCTTTTTAATCCACCGCCCAAACCCCAAACCCTTCATCTTCCCGTTCAACCCCAACCTCTACTGCGCAAGCCCTCCACCTTCTTCTTCCTCCTGCCTGCTCACCCCCGACCTCGAACCCCTCAACCCATCACCATCACCCCGTCATGCGACCACCACTGATTTTCTCCCCCTTCGTCGCCACCGCCTTCAGCCTCACGACCCAGTTGCGACCCCTCATCACCCTCACGCAACCCACCGCTGTGCTTCGCCCTCAACCACCTCGCGATCACCCCGCACCTCCATCTCCATCCTCATCACCCTTATCTTCCACCCTGAGCTCGAACCACCCAGTCACCGCATGTGCCGTCGCCATTGCTCACTCTGCCATCATCGAAGTCGATTCCTCTACCCTCCATCATCGCCATCGAGCCCTCACCGTCTCCCATCGACTCCATCCTGCAAACCTGCTTGTAACTCCAACCGCGCAACCACCTCACCGCCACCGTCAACCTCCACTATCAACACCCTCCGACCTCGACTGCACCCTCCAGCTCGACCACCACAGTCCTCCGCAACTTTGCAACTACACCCGAGCAACACTGCTGTCGTTTGCTGTTGCTGTCTTGCTGTTTGCTATTGCCGCATTTGCTATTTTGCCATGTTTGCTGTTTTACTACATTTGTTGTATTGTTGTTCTGTGCTTTGCACGTGTCTCCATGCACGTAGTTTGCACGTGCATCGTTGCCGCCAGGATTCTCATCCCGTTATTCTGTCACATTCGGATTAATCGTCGTATAAGGCGAGTCTTCTTGAATCCCTTTATTATTCGTGTTCAAGAATTTCGTTGATCCCCGCAAGTAGTTCATAATCCAATCGTCGTATAAATCTTTACTTGATATTTGTTCAAGAGGTTATCACGGATTCATCGGCGAAACCAAGTGATAATTCTCTTTTCGTGTCATTATCTTTGACTCAAACCCATGCCCTATTATACAATTGCATATACACGTAATACATGAATACAAATTACTATCATGTTATAGGGTTAATTGATGGTTTGAATGTTTCGATTGAATAAGATTTTCATGAATTAATTGCCATGAAATGGCTCGTTAATGTTAAAATTTCGTGCTGATAATTAAGTGGAATTTACTATTGATTAATTGCCATGGAATTACATGTTTGCGCGTTCAATTATTGTCAATTCATATTAATCTATTTGCTGACCTGTTGTCTGTCTCATATCGCATTACATTTTTGAACCATTTGCTGTAGGAATTTAATTGAACTTTGTAAAGAAGAATTGTAGCTCTGTGAGTCTACTTTTCAAAAAATTCGACGGATCTTAATTCCGAGTTATAATGTGGAAGATATCAGATTTTTAATGCTACTAGGTCTAAGTTTCCAGATTCGTCGTTATATATGTATCATCATGAATTGTTAATTTAAAAAAAATGTTAACAGGATAATTAAATTTGAAATTAGTTTGGTTGAGACTAGACATGACTAGGAGTCACCCTGAATTTTTGTGAAATTAACATATATATATATATATATATATATATATATATATATATATATATATATATATATATATATAGGGGAAGCTTCAGTTACGTACTCATCTTTGCACACTCCTCTTACGCACTCCTTCTCAGACTTTGGATTTTGATCCTCATCATGATCAAAATCCACTGGCTCTCTTTCTCAGCCACTCTCATAGTTACCAATCAGAAGGGCACTAAAGTCATTTTCCCATCTTTTACTCTATCTCCCCCCTCTGCTCTCTCTATCTCCCGCTCTCTTTTCTCTCCTTCTCCAAATCCCATTCGAAACCAAACCCTAGCTTGCCTCGATACCACATCCAAAGGCTGTCGCTTCAAATCCAGCTCCCAATTCGCAACCACCCTCGCCTATCTTCTCTCTCCCCGATCTCAGCTCTCCTGATTGAAACCCTAACGAGTTAGGGATTCGAAGACGATCGAAACCCTAACTCCTGCTACCGATATTACTCGACGCCCTCCTTTCGAAATCTCTCGACGTGCCTTCTCCTGCTTTCGAAACCCCCCCAAATCCCCAAAAACCCATACAAACACAACCGATCGAAACCCTAACTCCACCTTTCTTCTCCCCCCCGACATTTCTCTCTCACTTCGAATTCGACAACAAACCCTACCTCCAGCTCCTCCTTCTCTGACGATTCCAACCCCTGACGTCCATATCGATACCCTATATCCAAATCGAACCCATAAAGCGACCACAATCATCAGGTAATTTATTTGAGTTACTTATATTTGTAATTCATGTATTTGTGGCTAGTTGTGTGGTGTGTATTGTGAAAAAAGATTGTGGGTCTAAACCTATGGGTTTTATTAGTACGCAAAGAAGGAAAAAAAACCCCTCAAATTTACTGAGTTTCAGTCTAAATTAAAGGTGTCCCAAAAATTATCTCAAGTATTTTTAGCATCCACGTTTTTTTTTCCAACAAGGTTATAACATGTTGGATGATTGTTAGGAGAAGATTAAAATAATCAAACTCCCACTTCAGCATAACATTTGTTCCATTCCTCATTTCGTATTATGTCCATTGACCTTGTTCTTTTGCTTTGATAATAGGTATGGAGATTGATGAAACGACCTCTAATGTCGGTGACCCTTTTTTGAGAGTACAAGATGGTGATTTTGTTCCGGAAGTTTACGATCACTTAAAACTACATGTAGGTATGACATTTGATACCCTGGCAAAAGCAGAGAATTTTTATGTGAGTTATGCCAATTGTGGGGGTTTTCAAATGCATAAGGGTTCAAATAAACTAAAGGATGGTGAGATCGTTGAAAAAACATATGTTTGTAATAAAGAGGGGATGTCGATTAGTAAGAGTACATCTAGAAAGGGAACTACATCTAGAACAGCTTGCAACGCTTTGGTTCGTGTGAAACTAAATAAAGAATCAAACTCATGGTTTTTTTATTCATTTCACGAAGTACACAATCATATTTTTACTTCCCCCGGTAGAAGGCATTTGTTACCGCGAAACCGTAGTGTATCAAATTCCGATAAAGCAGTAATTGGACAACTTACAAAAGCTAATATTCCTACTTGCAAACAAATACTTTTTTTTGAAAGTTCTAGTGGAGGTCATAATAGAGTGGGATTCACTGACACTGATGTTTACAATCATGAGAGGGACATGAGGGAGGCTGTGAAAGGTCATGATGGAAAAATGTTGATTGATTTTTTCAAATGACAACAAGAAAGAGATCCCTCATTTTATTATGATTTCGAGGTGGACGAGTTTGATTGATTGACTCATTGTATTTGGGTAGATGGGGTTGCTAGGAGGAACTATGAAGAGTTTGGTGATGTTGTTTCTTTTGATATAACCCATAGTACGAATCGCTATGGGATGCTATTTGTTCCATTTGTTGGAATAAATCACCATTGGCAATCAGTATTCCTAGGATGTGGGTTCATTCCGAATGAGAAGGCTTGTTCATTTGTGTGGTTATTTGAAAAATGGTTAGGAGTAATGAAACATGCTCCATTTGGTATGGTGACGGATGAAGATCGTGGGATAGGTGCTGCGATCAAAATAGTTTTTCCTACAATTCGGCATAGGTATTGCATATAGCATATCCTAGACAAGATACCAACAGAGGTGCCCCAATTGAATCAAAATAGTCAGTTTATGGATGCTTTTAAGGATAATATTTATATTCCTATGATTCCTTTGCTTCTGAAGAAAGTTGGAAATTATTGATTATTCAGTATGGGGCGGAAAATAATAAATGGTTGAATGAAAATTTTATTATTCGTGAGAAATGGGCCCCGTCTATCATAGAAGTCATTTTTCGGGCGGTATGTCGAGTAGCCAACGAAGCGAAGGGATGAATTCGTTCTTAAAGCTCCATACTCAAAAGAAATACTCATTACATGAATTTGCCGTAATCTTCGAGAGAGTCTTAGGAAGGCAAAGAGAAGAAGAACTTAAAGAAAATCATCGTACACTAGAAAAGAAACCAAAATTGAAGACCGGGTGGCCTTTGGAGGAACAAATGGCACAAGTCTATACATTGGTAATGTTCTACACTTTCCAAAAGGAAATTCAAGCAAGCTTAATGTATAATGTAACTCTGTTACCAGAGGATGAGAATGAGCCGAATATATTATACTTAGTGAAGAAGTGTGGGAAATCAGATAATGACATAGTGGTTACTTATTCGAAAAGTAATCAAATGGCTACTTGTTCATGAAAGTTGTTTGAATTCATGGGTATTCCTTGCAAGCATATTTTTGCATATCTCAAGTACTCGGATCATAATGAACTACCACAGCAATATATTTTAAGAAGATGGACCCAAGATGTAATAAGAAGAAGCATGACAAGTGGAGGCACATGTGAGAATTTTGGTTCTCACTTTTGTGAGTTGAGTAATCTAGCAAAACAACAAGTTGATATTGGAATAGCTTCCAATGAAGGCTACGAATTCATGCGTCAGAAAATGTTCCAAAATATCAAAGATTTCCATCTTATGCAACCCGGAATAAGTGGAGAAGCATGTAAAGAACAATTGAAATTGTCTCAAGTTGAAGTGGAGGAGCCAGTACAATGCACAACAAAAGGAAGGCCCCGTGGGAAGAGAATGAAGCCTACAAGAGAGAAAAAAAAAAAGGAAAACCCCGAAAGTGCAATGCTTGCGGTTTGCGTGACCAAGAACACGATTCAAGGAATTGCCAAACCAAATTTGTTAGGTTAAATTTCTATCTTTAAGTTGAATTTGAATTTATTCTTCTAAATATTGTGTTTTAGACAGGGAAAAAGGTGTTTTTGACCAAGTGCCTCTTGCTGTCAATTTTTTAGAGGGAAAAATGTCGAAGAAGAAAGTTCGGAAGAAAGAACATCTGATGATATAGATTATTGAGGTATCTTATCATGCATTTATTCATTTACTTACAATATTCAACACATTTGTTCAAACACTTTCTGATCAGCAAGTTTAATGACTTTACAGGTAATGAAAGAGAATATTAGACAACTATGTAAATCTTATTATTAGATCAGGAAAGTATTTGACTATATGATTCTTATTTAGAAAGTTGGTCCTTTGTTTTTGTGTGTATGAAAGTAGGCAGTGATGACATTCTACTAATGAACATCCACTGATATGAATGGGGCTTGAAGGGGGACTATATTTCTGCTCTGTCAAATCTTATTTACAAATTCATGATGGTGGCACTAAAGTCATTTTCCCACCTTTTACTCTAGCTTCAGTTACGCACTCATCTTTGCGCACTACTTCTCAGCCTTTGCATTTTGATCCTCATCATTATAAAAATCCACTGGCTCTCCTTCTTAGCCGCTCTCATAGTTACAATTGTCGGGGGCACTAAATTTGTGTGTGAACCTGATGGCAATAGAGAGTGCGCAACCTGATGGCTGTCATTTTCCCTCTACTTCTTCCTTCATATGTTTGATTATTGATTATTTATGTTTTTGAACTAGTTGGCATGGCATTGCAATGCAGCCCTAGTTTTAGTTATATGTTCTGAGCCTACTTTGTTTTACTTCTATTTCAGTCTTGTTTTGTTTATTTTTTGTCTACTTTTATTGTTTGATCCTTGTTTTATTTATTGTTATTTATGAGTAGCAGCAAAATCAGCTACTGTTGCCCCTAGTATTCTTTTCCATAGGAAATAAGACAAAGAAGGCAGGGTTCTCTGTCTGTACCTTGTGAAGTTTGATGCAGAGTTTATTTATCTCATTAGTTTATAATTTCCTTGCGTGGGGTATATTTATTTCAAGCTCTGGATATCTCATTAGTTCTACAAGCGGAAACGGTATTTTCAGCACTCTTTGCCTATGTTCACTAGCATCTTAAGCAGAATAATTAAAATGGTTGTATGTGATACGAACTATTCATCATTGTACAGTCCAAAAGTTTTGTGCATCTTAGCTGGGACATACTACTAGGATATTATCTTAGCTGGGACATACTGCTGGAGTATAACTTATTTTATATTACTTGAAATGCGAGAAAATTGTTATGTACACATTTGGGCCATACCTCAGATAGACGCAACATTCTAACAAACTCTTATTCCTATAAACAGTGTTTCAACTTGATATGGAAGGATACCATACCTGATTTATATTTTACAGGGGCTTTGGCATTTGATATGGAATACGCAAGGTGGCTGGAAGATCAAAACCGACAGATCAATGAGCAGAGGGGTGCCGTGAACTCTCATGCAAGTGATAATGATCTTCGCTCTATTGTTGATGGCATTATGCCCCACTATAGCTAGATTGGTATCTTAATACCCCAATCTAGTTATCTTGATTCATACTAAAGCAATGATGTATTTGAAAGCCATTTGTGCCATTGTTAAAAAATACTCGACTTTTGTTTTTAAGAGTGATTCAAAAATTTTGTATTTGAGATTCAGTTTATTGGAAATGAGATGTTTGAATATTGGAGATGAGATGCCAAATGTGTGTATGCTTTAAATGTGTGAATTTCTTTTGTTGATGAGATGAGTTTGTTCTCAATGTGTATTTGCTGTAAATGTGTGTATCCTTTATATGTGAATTTCTTTATATGTTAATTATGTGTGTATGCTTCATCAGAGCAATTCAGGGATCCAGTACTTTTATGATAAAATAAAATTCAATGCTTTCCCTAGCAGTTACATATAACAAATATAACATCACCATATCACAATAAAGTTTGAAGAGCAGTAATTCCCTAACAAAGCAAATCACAGCTGGAAGCCTGGAACAACAGAAGCTTCACTGCCTATTACAAAACAGAAGACAATTCTGGAAAAAGAAACCATGCCTACAATGTCCAAGCAATCACATAATTTGGAAGAGTTAACAAGCAATTGCCAATCGATACCACCACCATACTTAGAATCACAAAGAGATTAACCAACTTGTACAAAAAAATGGACCCCCACAACTACATTCAGCAAATAAATTTGGCATGGGATGAAAAGAGCCGAATACACAAACCAGAACAGACATTTCCCTCAATGCCAAATAATAATTACATACAAGTATTCATAGAACTAGCCAATGCACAGAAGCACCAAAGAATATATATTACAATTCATACCTTGCTCCAAACATGAATTCAATACCTTGCTTCATTCATTTCAGAACATAATATTCCATCAATACCGTAATGTACATGAATTCAAAAACTGAGTTATACATAGAAAGAATATGAATATTGTTTGTTTACAAAGATGTTTTCAAAATTGCAAGTCTACAATTAACCAGAAATTAAAAAATAACTGCTTCTGCTGCTGCTTGTACTGCTGCTACCTAGAATATGTGCTTCTCAACTTATCAACTCCTACTTGCTGCCAGTTCTCCTACTAATCTTAACAAAATTAAAAAGCATAAGATTGAAGTATGATTAATTAAACTAACCCAAACATAATTAAAAAAGTCAAAAAACTTAGTAGGCTCAGAACACACTATTCACACTAGGGCTGCACTGCGGTGCCATGCCCACTAGTTCAAATGCATAAATAATCAAGCATCAGTTAATTAAATAATCAAGCATCAGCTTAACTGCATAAATACATCCTCCATCAATTTTATAATCACGCATCACTTCAAATGCATAAATACACCCTTCAACATTAGTGAGAGAACGGGAGAAGGAGAGCTGCCCAATCAAGACCATGAACATATATTGGGGAAGCTTTAGTTGTGCACTCCTCTTTGCACACTCCTCCTACGCACTTCTTCTCAGCCTTCGGATTTTGATCCTCATCATGATCAAAATCCAGTGGCTCTCCTTTCAAGCGCTCTCTCAATTACAAATGATGGGGGGGAACTAAAGTCATTTTCCCATCTTTTACTCTATCTGCCCAATCAAGATTATAAACATATATCAAGTGGATGTGGAAGAATATGCATAAAAACCATATGCTCGAAAATCTAACAAAAGTTGCCCTCAAGTAACCAACATCAAATGGGTTTTCAGATAATAAGGTGTGTCATCACTGCCTATACCAACAACAAAAAATGTAAAAAGACCAAACCCCAAAATGCATAAATCAGAATCAAATACTTCCCTGACATATTGTAGCTGGTCATCTTGTTCCACACACTATTCTGGAGATGCAAACATTACCTGACAAATTAATTAACAATAATGAGGTTGAAAAAGTGGATGAAAAACATTTAACAATTGTCAAAGCATAGCAACATTGTCTAATTAATATTGAGATTAAATATGTTATCAAGTAATCTAACTCGATCCAAACATAAATCAACCTAAAGATTATTTTTTGCATAACATAAACCAACAAAAATTACAAAATAAGGGAGTTGGAAAAAATAAATTGGTAAAAAAAGTTTACAAAATTATACTAGAACGAAAAGGTTTTATGGCTTTCGAAACCCCCCAAAAATCGGAACCTTTTATGGGTTCGATTTGGATATAGGGTATCGATATGGACGTCAGGGTTGGAATCGTCAGAGAAGGAGGAGATGGAGGTAGGGTTTGTTGTCGAATTCGAAGTGAAAGAGAAATGTCGGGGTGGAGAAGAAAGGTGGAGTTAGGGCTTCAATCGGTTGTGTTTGTATGGGTTTTTGGGGATTTGGGGGGGTTTCGAAAGCAGGAGAAGGCGCGTCGAGAGATTTCAAAAGGAGGACGTCGAGTAATATCGGCAGCAGGCGTTAAGGTTTCGATCGTCTTTGAATCCCTAACTCGTTAGGGTTTCAATCAGGAGAGCTGAGATCAAGGAGAGAGAAGATAGGCGAGGGTGGTTGCGATTTAGGAGCTGGATTTGAAGTGGCAGCCTTTGGATGTGGTATCGAGGCAAGCTAGGGTTTGGTTTCGAATGGGATTTGGAGAAGGAGAGAAAAGAGAGCGGGAGATAGAGAGAGCAGAGGGGGGAGATAGAGTAAAAGGTGGAAAAATGACTTTAGTGCCTGTCTGATTGGTAACTATGAGAGCGACTGAGAAGGAGAGCCAGTGGATTTTGATCATGATGAGGATCAAAATCCAAAGGCTGAGAAGGAGTGCGTAAGAGGAGTGTGCAAAGATGAGTGCATAACTGAAGCTTCCCATATATATATATATATATATATATATATATATATATATATATATATATATATATATATATATATATATATGAACATGACCCTTAACCTGCTGCCTGAACATAAAATTAGTGAAGAATAAGATTTTTCGACTAGTTTGTGTGATTTTGATATGTCGTGTATATATGAGTTGGAACCGGCAGAGAGTCTAGTCTCTAGAACCTCTGACAGATCCTAATTTGCTGCTCTGTAGAAATGGGAACACTTGTTTTTGTACAGCAACATCTTGCTGTCCAGAACGTATGCTTTGTTTTAGTGATTGGTATAAACACTTATGCTTTGCATGTAATGAGTAGAATTAGCTACACCTTGCATTACACAACTTGACATCTCCTTACATGCTCACATTAGGATGTAATAAAATATTAACAAGTTGTGGTATTAAGGGTTGACTTGGTAGTGAACAATCGGACACTGTACTCGGTAAGGGTCCCTTATTGTTTACATTGATTATTGTTATGGAAGGTGGAGTTTCAATTGTTAATAATTGATTGTAAATTATTTTTATTGTACCAAGTAGGCGATCTGTAGAGTTCACCATCACAGTCTAAACGATCACTGTTTGTATGCACCGAACCTGTGGTATGGGACACAGTATTACGTGCATTAGATCAGTTAATAAAATGAATAGTAACCCTAGATTGACACTTGCATACTTGATCCTGAATATTATCATCGACATTGATCATTAATTGTAACTAGTGATTATTGCATAATTAATTATAAACCCTTGACTTTATTACCAACCTTGTTATTGCACCTTGTCTTTGATCTAGTCCCTTATTCTTGATATATCATGTTTTTCTTGTTCTTTGTTTCCCACTACCAGCTGCCCTTGACTTGCTCTAATGGACATTATTTTTCTACTTTAGATCACGAGTTTGCAGGTACTCAAGGAATAATACCCAAAGGACTTGGTGAGCAACACTTTTAGAGATTGGAGCTCAAGAAATAGACTGCATTGATTATCTATTTATGCTATTTCAATTTAAACATTGTTATTATTATTGTACTTTGTTTCCGGGCTTTGTTGACCCGAAGTTTGTTTTTATACCAGATGTTGGATATTATGTTATGGATTATTTCGTTGATTATTGAATTCATTCTTCATTTATGTGATTATTTTCTCTTGTGTGGTTGTGATTATATTCATATTGTTGAGTTAGATTGGTACAGCTTATGGATGATGCTTACATCATTTACTGAGCCTTCATTACATGCTCGTATTCCTATATTTTGGGAAGCGGGGCTTGACAGGTTTTCAGTGGTATCAAAGCCAGGATTTTGCCAATGTGTTCGTTATCTTTGGCTAACATGTTAGTCAGGTTGGCTCTAGCCAGGTTACACCACGTTGATCACATGAACATGTAATAACCAACGTATATTTGGGTACTCACCGATTTGATGGTTTTGCATGATATGGCTCGGAGAGGTTCTTACAGTTCCCAACCGAGGGATGAGCAGCCAGACAATTCTGCTAACCTGCAGACCATGCAACAACTGATGGCCCTTCAACAAGAGCACAACGAGTTGATAAGGGCTACATTGGAGGCGGCCAACTGAACTGCTGCTGGACCTGCATCGGGGCTACTGCCACCAAGGCCCAGCACAGTGGTAGACTTCATGAGGCTGCACCCGGATAAGTTTTTGGGTACAGAGACGCCGCTGGAGGCTGAGAAATGGCTTATCCGGACGGAGCAGTTGTTGATTGCAGCTCGGATCTCCGATGTGGATCGTGTGGATGTGATAAGCATCTAACTGGTGGACCTCACCTATATTTGGTGGCGGGCTGAGACGGAGAGGCTTGAGATGGAGCGACAACAAATGACTTGGGCTACTTTCACTCAGAGCTTCATGGTGAAGTTCTTCCCTAGTGTTACCATGGTTGAGATGGAGCGACAGTTCGTTTCCTTAACTTAGGTCAGTCAGATAATGTTATTTAATGTCATTTGTTGTTGCCTACTTCAATTAGGCCAACTTGGGGACTTCCACCCTAACATTTGAAAGTGACTAACTCGGGCGCTGACGACTTCATGGGAGACGATCACGGGCCGAGTTGAGGACGAAACTAAGTGGGGGAGCGGCGAGCAAGTGATTGCGTTGCCAGAGCCGCAGGTTGATATACAGGAACGAGTATTTCTAGTAGGGAAACCACTTGAGACTAGGCATAACTTAGACTAGGAACCAGTTTGTGACCATGCCCTTGTAATGTGTCTAGGTAGACTTGATGTTAATTAGATTTTGCCGTCACCTGTAACTACAGTAGTTCCTAGCAACTAGTAGTCAGGTGTTGCACTCTCCTGTCATTAGGGATACGCATTGCGGTGCGTATCTTGCGCTGTTGATTCCTGAAGTACTGTGGTAAGAAAGGGATGGGATTTCCTGGTTGATAGGGGAAATTAGACCCTCTCTATGCTGGTGGACACAAACGGGTCATATGGGCTGCAGTCCTATGAATCTTCGACACCATAGGTATACTACGGTGCCGAAGATTGTCATGGCTTTTAAGTGGGGTCCGAGCGTCGGGTACTAGTGGCAAACCGAGACACCACTAAGTGACTGCAGAAACATATGTGGCCGATTAATCTGCAACCTCATCAACCACGATCTATCTATCAGGAACAGGACGAATACAAGAGTAGGTTGCATGGCGAGGGTTCAAAACCCTGAGTTTGGAGACAACGGCTTGATTTGGAAAGTATGTAGTATGCGATGCATACATTTCCAAAGTCTCGCTTGCATTAGATTAAGTACATTTTGGCCTGTGCATTAAAGTACTAGGGCATTGTCATACAAGGACACCTTGGACCCATCTCCACCTTCCTTCTTTTGTCACTTTTCTATTTAATCTTGATTTTCTAGTTTGGAGATCGCTGCTTTTATCAGCCTCGCGTCAGTAGAATTACTGACGTGCCCACTCTTTTAGGAGCTAGATTGCCGACCGAGGGAGCCCAGGAAGCCCAAGAAAGATGGTGTGCCCAAGTGACAGCATCAAGTGTTCATCTTTTACATTTTGTTATTTTTGTAAAACTCTTATTCGTAATTTCTGAGACAGTGTATAATTGTAACACTTGAACTTGTATATCAGGGAATAAAAATTGTTTAAATTTTCCTGCATTTTCCTGTATTGTGACTGTCTTGAAAGAAAGATTCTGGTTTGTGTCACGAATCGCCAGCATGGAGATTCAGAGCGCTACACTTAGAAGATCTTCATTTCATGTCAACATCTTTTTACAAGCTCAAGAATACATAAGAAACCTTTTGTTCATTTTGTCACTAGTCTAAGAGCTAAAGTACATTGGATCACCCTACAACTTCTCTCCATTCCGATCACTTACAACTGCGGGGAAGAGGTACACTTCGATTTAAAGACTCAGTTCGCTTATGACACCTCCCCATTAAAAGAATCCCTCCTCGGCCACCTGAGCAATCCAAAGGAGGCCCCAACCCAACAGACTAAGTCTGAATGTTCTAATCAAGGGGGTGCAATGCCCTCTTGGACGAGGCCATACTCGATGACCTAACTACTCAACTTTGCCTGAGGTTCCCTGGCGTTGCACGGGCACCCGAGGATAATTCATTTGTTGTTACTCAATCACTTGGGTGAGGAGTACTTTATGTTTACAATTCCCCAAGATTTTCCTTAAGGTGATAGATCTCCATGTCCCTCTCAACAAGCAACTTCCTGAGGAGGACTTCCTCGCCATGGGAATATCTCTCCACCACAGGAGACAAAGGCAAACCAATAGGATGATCCCCCATCATGAGGGCAAGCTCGAAGTCACTCTCGATTAACACCTTTTTCAAACTCTCCTTTTCGAATGTGGCCTCATGCAACCTGTCACGATAGCTAACGATCTCAACGTCCTTCTCAACTAACACTGCCTTCAAGCAAACAAGCTCGTACTCCGACTCATGCAATGTGTTGCACAAACGGACAAACCCAAACTCCGTCACACGCAATTTGTTAGAAAAATGAGCAAGCTCGGCATCCTTAATGTCTTCTCTGGTGAACACTATTATCTGTCAACAAAGGAAGGACGGAAGTTACTACACCACTAAGAAAACACAAAGAAATTTGCTTCAATAAAGACTCGAACAACCTGACAGAACACACCAAAAGCTCATGATCAGAAAGAAAAAAGACAAGTGTTGGGCACCAAGAGCATTTTCATTAATCAAGAGAAAATGTACACAAGCGGTGGTTGTGGTTGTTCCGCTATTAGGCGTTTACAAATTCAAAATAAAGAGAAGCAAAGACATGAGGAGAAAGATCAGGGTTCCACCTCGGTTGACGAGCCACAGGGGTAGAAGTCTCAACTACTTCCTTTCCCTTCCCCTTGCATCTCCGTCTGGAGTTTCCTCCTCTTTGCTGACCAGCTCCTTGACGATCTCCTCCTCTTCACCATCCTCATCATCTTCCTCCACGGCGGGTACATCCCCAGGCATGAAAGCAACATGGTACCCCTTCCCAGTCAGCTCGAGAACACGCTCAGTCACATCTACTATAGCCTTTGCATACGACTTATCCATCACGCCATAAAGCTTGTCCTTAGCCTTGGCCCCCACCTCAACCACCGCTTTCACCATTGTAGCCTCCATCTCCCTCTTCACCTCCTCATGATCCTTTTCATACTCGACCTTGAGAGAGGCAATCTTCTCCTCTGTCGCCTCGAGCTTTTGGAGGTGATACTCCTCATTCTTTCGAGCCACCTCAAGCTCTCGGGCAACCTTCTTCCTCTCCCTCTCTCTCGGCCCAACAGACTTGACCCTTCAGAACTTTCTCCTCGGCCTCATACTGGTCGATTAGGTTGCCGAAGTACAGGTGATCTTCAAACAAGAAAAACTTAGGGCCTAGAAACATATGAAGGAATATAAAGTTACACTACAAAATATAGTACATACCGCAATGTTGGCTAGGTCGATCTCTATAATAGAGGCAACCGCCATCTCCTTCTTCAGCCTCATTCAATCCAGTGGGGTCGAATGATTCCTGATCACATCAAGGAAAACCACTGAATTTTTAAGGAAATTATCGTGGTGCTTCATGTTCCAGTCAGGAATGTATTTCTTCTTCCGCTTCTGGGTGAGGATTGCCCTCGGCTTCGGCAGTCGGGGGGAGGCGGGCGCCAGCAACAATCACAGCCAAAGAGGAGCCCACCACAGCAGGACTCATCACCATCTCTAGAGGTGAATCCAGCACGACTGTCAGGGTGGAGATCAAGGAACTCTTCTTCACCTTCGAGGAGGACAGATTGCTTTTCGTCCTTCGCCTCCTCAAGTGCCTTGTTGCAAAGAACAATGCGGTCGACAAACAGATCCTCAAAGTCCATGCTTTCCTTTCCTGTGAAAACTACACAAAAAGAGATGTGAGAACATGAAGAAACATGAGAAGCTAACTAAATTGGAAAAAAAGAAAGGCAAAAAACATAGAAGCGATAGAACAAAAAAAAATCGTACTAGGGTCCATTGGGCTCAAATCCCCTTGAAGAGAACCTCCTCGGTTATATCCTTCCAATTCAGTGTCTTCCGTTCTAATAGAGCATTGCTAAACCACTTATCCTCCTCATTCACTTCCAATCGGCCTTTGCCTTTTGGATACACTCTCCCTCCACTTGATGGAAAATCTCTACAGTTCCGGACTACGGACAAAGAACCTACTCTTCCAGGTTTTGATCGATTCGGAATTCTTGATCACCTCCATACCGGGTGGGGGAAATGCTCCTCCATCATGCTCGTTTGAGTAACTCTAAAATGCCTCCTCCAAATGTACAAACTTGACACGACACCAATACTCTGAATTGCAAAATATAGCCGATCGCATGTCTCCACATGTTTGGCTTAAGCTGCACCAGGCTCGGTTTGTAGAAACTCATAATCTCTCTCAGGATGGGATGTAGAGGTAAATGCAGCCCGACATAGAAGACATCAAATTGGAAGAAACAAAACTCATTGGGTATCCCGTAACATGCCCTAACTCCTGGACCAGGAAGGAGTAACTCATACTCGGGGGGAATCCCAAAAGCGACCATAATCTTCATAAGATCTTCCTTTGTGAGAATGGTCTTGGTAAAATAAGCCTCAGTGGTGTGGACGTAATCAGGCTCCTCATGACGCATGTCATACCGAATGAAATCCCCTAAGTCTCCAGAATACGGGTGAATAAGGGGACAAAAGGGGAATGAGGCTGGTCAAACAAGTTTCTCATAGACTCTTTCTTCGGCTCGATTATCATCTCCATAATAACAGAAGTCCAAGCTATTCATTTTCCCTTCTCTCTCGTGGGATAGACATAGGCCACCTCTTCTTCAATATGACCCGAATAAGAGGCAGAGTCACCCAAGGAAGAAGCCCTAGACAAGACTTATGAAAAAATTACAGTTGATTACCTGACTCGACGACTGTGAAACTTTGATGGAACAATGATCAAAAAAATCACAAGAGTTAGGTCCTAAAGTGAGAGCCCGGCGGAGAGAAAAAGAGATTGAAGAAAATGAAGTAGAGTGAGGATAAAAGAAGGAAGAGGGGAGAATATATAGAAGAAAACATAAAAGGATGGTTGGGCTCCCAACGGTCGGAAGCCTAACGGCTACGAGAACGAATGGGCATCAAGACCGTTGGGCTCCCAACAGTTAAAAGCCTAACTGCAAAAAACAAAAAATAAGAAGAAGAAGAGACAAAATAGCTGACGACATCAAGTAGCTCAGCCGATTTGTTGTCCTAGCTACACTTTGTTTTCGTCACTTTGTGACTGTCCGATTGTTTCAATTTGGGTGCCTGCTTGATTTGACCGTTGGATCTGCACCAAAAAGCGCTCTCATCAGCACATGGGTAGAAGACACCATAGTTGATGTCATGGTGATGTTAGCACGTAGCTCGACGGATTTCTCATCTGAGCTACGTGTAGCTTTCGTCGCTTTGTGACCTTCTGATTGCTTCAAAATTTATGCCAGCTTGATCTAGCCATTAGATATGCATCGATCTTCGTGTCGGGTTTGATTTTTGATTAAAAAACCCAAAAACTAATTCTAAATTTGGGGGAAATAGTTAAAAATTCCAAAATTTTATTAAAATTTTGAAAAAAAATTATTTAAAATTCCAAAAAAAGAACTAAAAGGGGAAAATTAATTAAAAATTCTATAGATCCGAGGAAATTACTTTAAATCTCTGAAGATAGATACTGCCCAGGGAAGCTCCGAACAATATTCTAGGCATCCCAAAGCTCCAATTGTTTTCTAGATCACCAGAAAAATAGCGAACTATTCGTCAAAGACTGTGATACCCAATCTTCAGGAATGGGGGGCTTATGATATGCATAACATCAGGGTTGTATGATCTCAATACGCATCTTAAGGCTTTTCAGGGGCATGATAGTAATTTTACGACAGCTACAAGCCTGGAAGAAGGATGTGGGCCACCTCAAGGCCATCAACTAAACCTGGCCAACAATTAAGGCCAACTTACGGCCTGAGTAAGAAGGATTTCCAGCCAAATAAGGCTGGTTATCTTAAATAGGATTATTAACAAATCATACCCTTCAACCATGGGAATCTGCAGTTTAAACTCAAAAGATTCTTTTTCAAGTCTATCTTTTAAGACTAACTCTAATCGATAAATGCTCTTCAACCTCAATAAGTCAAATGTAATCAATCTTTTGTCACTACAATCCTAATCTCCTTTCTATGTTACTGACTTGAGTGTTAGAGGGTCTTTCTCCGAGGCCAACTCTGCTGTTTAGACTTTGTGTAGGTTCACTGACGATCTTTCAGCCGTCCAATCCGGATTCAAGCGTTCTCAATGGTAAAAACTCAGATCAAAGAAACTTCAACTACTACAATTCAGATATATTCGATTGTGCAGATTGTAAGTTTCCTCTTTAAAAAGAACTCATCATCTGATTGCTTTTACACCAGGAATAAATAGCAACATACTGATTGAGGCACCATCTACAAGTATCCAAGAAGTAATACTCAAGTTTCAATCAAAAACAAAATTATTAGAAAGAAAAGGAAGAAAAATCAATTTATATTTATAAGAGTGTCTTGCTAAATCTGATTACAGATCCATACTAAATAAACTCAAGTAAAAAAAAAATTTGAGGTTAAAGGTGGAATAATGCCACCCTGTTTCATTAATAAGAGGTTAATAAAACAACCCCGGAGTACCGGGAGAATACAATGCAGGAAATAAAGAATGCAAAAGTACAATGCAGGAAATAAAAACATAATCCCCCAACAAACCCTGGGGGGTAGGACTAACTACCCATACATCAAAACAACCCAAAAGTACAGTAGGTCGGTACAAAACACAAAGTAGCAGAGATTCTGACGTGACTGGTGAAGCAAGCCCCTCAGTCCAGTGTCGGTCCAAACTCTACCTCCTCATCGTCAAACTCCTCCACCTGTAATACTTTGGTTATCCTTCCTCTCGCCCCTGTGGCCGCAGCTGTGGCCCAAAAAGAAATAAGATGCATGATATGAGTAAGGTTACCAGAAATACTATTACATGAAGTACGAAAATAAAAATTATTTCTGTCTAGCCATACACCACCCATGTTGTAGCCGCAATTGCGATGTACCACGCATCCTTCATTTCTTGGCGAATCGAGGCAAATTTGGGGCCAATCCACAAATCCTCATATTCGCAGGGGTAGTCACCTGTTCCTAAGGCTCGGAGTACCTCCACCATAGTTGCCTTACTCCATGGGCAGTGAATAAAAAGGTGATTCAGATTTTTCTCATGCATGTTGCAGAAACCACAGTTGGTCGCAATCTAGGGTTGTCTTTTGGAAAGGTTCTCTCTAGTGAGGATTGCATTATTGAGCACTAGCCAGAGGAATCCTCTAACTTTAAGGGGGATTTTTGCCTTCCATAACACCTGTGCCCAGTTGGGTCTGCATCCTCGATAGTGAATTCGATGATACAGAGATATGACCGTGAAAGCTCCCTTGGACTCGAGCCGGTCCATGTGATGTGTGCTTGCAAGTCAAGCAATTGCTGACGTAGTGCTGGGGAGAGCGTTCCTCGGAACGACGGCTTCCAACTTCCCCTTTTCCAACTCTCGGCTACGAAAATATTCGGTCGACTCATTTTCTCATACAGCTCTGGGAAGGTTTCCTTCAGGGTATGAGCACCACACCACCTGTCCCACTAGAATCTGGTGGACCATCCATTACCGATAGTCAACGTAACTGCTGAGTTGAACGGTCTGCTTGCATTGGTGATTCCTTTCCAGAATCGCAAAACTTTAGCCCCTACTCGGAAGCCTAAGCTTCTCGTGCCTTTTCCCCGGAGGTAAGGTTGAATGAAATCCTGCCATCCTTCTCCGCTATTGTGGAATACCTTCCACCACCATTTCCCCATAAGGGCGAGGTTCATATCTCTAAGGTCGATGATGCCTAGCCCTCCATGCTTCTTCTTCATGCAGGTTATATTCCATTTAATCAGGTGGTAACCTCCCTTATTCGAATCTGCCCCTTTCCATAGGAATCTTTTTCGGATCCAGTCAATCCTCTGGATAACCCATTTAGGAAGCTCAAAAAACGACATGTAGTAGATTGGCAGATTAGACAACACTAAGTGATGAGGACCACTCTACCCCCAAGTAACAGCGATTTTCCTTTCCAACCAGACAGTCTGTCCTCCACCCTGTCTATGATAGGCAGCCAATCCACTTTAGTGAGTTTCCCTGGCCTAAGTGGGAGCCCTAGGTATTTGATTGGGAACCCATTCGTCATACAGTTTAGAATGGTGGCATGTTCCTATGTTTCGTCACCGGATAGGGTGATTGAAATCAGCGCACTCTTGTGGAAATTTATCCTAAGACCTGACCAGGCCTCAAAATAGTAGAGGGCCCCTTTAAAGCAGACCATTTCTGGCCTGGTCCCATTACCAAAAAGTAGGGTGTCATCTGCGTACTGAAGGATCATGCACCCTTGATTAGATGCGCTACTGGCTACCGGCGTAATCCACCCTTTTCTCTGACAATTCTCCAGCATACCCTTTAGCACATCTGCTACGATAGTAATAGGAGTGGTGATAGCGGGTCCCCTTGTCGCAGTCCCTTCCTGCAGGGGAACGGCGGCCCTGGCCGCCCATTCACCGAAATTGCTGTTTTGCTAGTGTGTAAACACTGCATGATCCAGCTTATCCACTTATTCTCGAAACCCCTTCCTCTGAGAGCTTCCAGCAAGCACTCCCAATCAACGGAGTCATACGCTTTCTCAAAGTCCAGTTTTAGGAGGAAGTTCTTCGAGTTGCTCGTGTGGCAGCGGTGGATAACTTGCTCAGCAGTGGCCACGAAGTCTAGAATACTTCTGCCGTTAATAAAACCCGTTTGAGATTTGCTGATTAGGCTGTCCATTATACTACCCAGGCAGATGGCTAGGACCTTTGTGATTATCTTAGCCGAACAGTTTATGAGGCTGATTGGTCTAAAATCTCCCACTCTCGTTGACTCCTCCCGTTTGGGAATCGGACGACTTCTGCAAAGTTGAACATGCCCAATCTGAGATTGTTGTTAAAAAAGTCTTCCATCAATGCCATAAAGTTCCCTTTAATTTCTTCCCAGAAAACTTGGAAGAACATCACTGGGAAGCCGTCTGGCCCTGGCGACTTGTCAGCTCCCATTTGACTGATGGCCTTTTTTACCTTCTCTTCCGAGAAAGGAGCTTCCAGGGTGGCTAAAGTATGCGAAGAATCGATCTGGTATGTCTGCTAGAAATTATTTCTAAGTGGGATCCTGAAGTCATTCTTCTTCCCCAATAGGTCCTTGTAGTAGACTTGAAAGGTTGTGGAAATCACTTGTTCGTCTTGCACTGTCCCTGAGCTTGTCTCTATTGACAGAATAAGATTGGACCTGCGTCTTGCGCTGGCCACTCGGTGGAAGTAGACCGTATTCGGATCCCCCTCTTTGAGCCACGAAATCCTTGACCTTTGCTGCCATTTGATCTCTTCCAGCTTATAGAGATTGGCGATGCTCTCTCGGAGCAAGAGAAGTCTGTTTCTTTCAACTTGTGATAGGACTCTCGTTTCTTCCAACCTTTCTAGTACATCAATTCCTTCCAGGAATGAGTCTTTTGCACGCCAGATGGTCGAGAACCTTGATCGATTCCATTTACGCAGACGCTTCCTTAATCTGCGTATTTTTTCACACCATCAACCTGTAGCATCTGTGCCAGTCACTGGGAGTGCCCAGTTTTCCATCACCATGTGGTGAAACCCCTGAATTTCTAGCCAGGCCTTCTCAAATCTGAATTTCCTAGACCTTTGGCCATGATCGGAGCAGATTGCATGTTAGACCACGTAAATAGTCTATCATTAATTGGGATATCTATTAGCTCTAGGTCTGTGATCACCCTGTTGAACTCTTCTTTGTGCCTGTCGCTGGAACCTCTTCCCTTGTGCTCAAAAGAAAATCTAGTAATATTGAAGTCCCCTCCGACAATTCAGGCCCCCGGCCATCGGAGTCGAATACTGACCAGCTCTTGCTAGAAGGCATCACGCTCTGAGGCCACATTCGGTCTATAAACGACAGTGATAGTTTGCATCCACTTATCAGATCGTCGTTCCAGCTGGGTAGTCAGGGAGAAAGTTCCACTGTACACCTCGAAACAAGTGAGCAGGTCCGGGTTGAAACCAATAGCAATTCCCCCCGAGGCTCCCGCGGCCGGGCGTAGTACCCATTCCTTGATTCTGCTCCCCCCTAACCTCTTAAGTTTGGCCCCGTGCACAAGTTTGGTCTCCTGTAACCCAACCACTTCCACCTTGGATTTATTGATGACGTCTCTAACCATATCTCTTTTCCCTCTATCCCCCAACCCCCAGACATTCCAGAATAGTGTATTCATTGGGGGACTAAGTCTGTGATGACCGTGTGTATGGGGGGTTCGCATTCAGAGACTACTGTCCCCCCAATGTTGGGACCTAATTCCTTATGATCACTAGATTTAACCCTATCAGTTTCCCAACCCCTAATTTTATTGAGAAGTAAAGCGTTGCGTTCTTTGTCGCATACTTCCAAACCACAGGTTTTGGCTAAGAGAAAAACTTCAGAGTCTGACATGAAATTTAATATATTAGCTAAAAAAAATTCTTGTACCTCTGTCGTCGAATTTAGCCACTTTGGCTGTCGCTGCTACCTCCAGATAGTCATCCAAGGACTCCACATGAGCCCTCTTCGGCGACTGCTGCACCCTGAACCCAACCGTCCTGCTAGACGATCCAGTACTGTAACCTGGTGCCAACTCTGGAATTGTGGACAGAACCATCTCTGGCGAGATCTCCCTTTGTGTATCAGTAATAAATTCTAAATCCTCTGACTCCTCGTCTGTAAATGAGAATTCTTCGTCCAAGTTAAGGCGCCCTTCCAGGTCCTCATCACTATTTGCATGCTGATTTTCTAATTGTGGAGTAGACTCTCTCACTGTGGATTCCTCATTGAGCCCACAGATTGCCGATTGCTCTTCAAGAATAGTGGTGTTTCCTGTGGCGGACCCCTCGATGGGTCCACACTCCGTCTGATTGTGCAAAATTATAGTGTCACTTGTCGCAGGAGTGAGGAGAAGCATCTTGGGCCCCTCTATAGGCCCATTAACTCCTATAAGGTTCACTTCACCAACCCCCCCCCCCCCCCGCATAAGAAAAAATTCCCTCGTTACACTCTATTCCTCCGCGGTGCAATGCACCATTCCTTTCGAACTTCGAAACGGTATCCCTGCTGTCGCTTGCGGTATCCTCACCCCCCCCCCCCCCCCCCCACGTGGTGCTTGCGGATTGGGTGACCCAGTGGCTGCTGCAGAGGTTGGTTGTACCGATGATAAAGGCGTAGAGGTTGATGATTTGAGGGCCAAAATGCAGCTCACTTTCTCCTTAAGTCTCATAGCATGCTGGGTTTCTTCTTCTTCGTTGGCTTCTTTCCCATTTTTGGGCGCTCTCAAATCTCGAGCGCCAGAAACCCCTCTCTTCTCACTTCCCTTTGAGCTTTCATCTCTGTGCGCGAGCAGCACTCTGCTCGTCTCATTCCCCAAACTAGCCTCTGAGATCTGACTCCCTAGTTCCAAAGAAGCAACTTTTTGCCCTTCTGGTGCTTTCCACACCTTTTCTACCCAATGTCTGGTAGATTATGCTTTCTCTGATGGCTTTTTCCCCAAGCTGGGCTTGTCTCTCACCAGCTCTCGTCCCGAAGCATGCCTGTTGTAGCGAAGTTGGTGAATGCCATTTTGGGGGCCTACATGTCTTGTCCCCCTTCCCAGTTCCACAGCCTGTCCCTCTTTAGCTGCATGCGGTGTTTGACCACTTTGTAGCGCTCTGTTGCCGATTTGGGTAATCTGCTCCTTGCCCTTTTTTCTGAAAAGCCCCTGATGTCGAAAGGTTTACCAAATCTGGGCTTTGGACCTCCTGGCCGTTGGATCCCTTGGTCTGGCTCCAGAGTCGACCACCGGCGTCCCTCCCTGCCCCAAGCCTCTCTGATCTCTCCACTGTGGCCTCTTGGAGCGCTTCCATCTCTCTCGCCATCTTGATCACCTCTCGATGGGCCCTCTCCACCTCGTGAGTTCCATCTATGGTGAGCTCCCATGTTGGTGATGCCACTTGCTTGTAGCTTCAACCGTCTCTGAGAGAGGATGGAGGTACTAGGGACGTGATGGAGGTGTGAACTACTCCCTGTCTGCGCATTTGTCGAGGACAAAGCATATGAAATAGGAATCCTCGTATGAGAACACTTTTGCAAATCTCAGCATTAAGGCGATGTCCCTACTTCTTATCAGAACCCTTGTCGATACTATTTCCGATCGACAAACAGTCTTCTCGTTGATTTCTTCCACTATGCCGAAGTCGGAGACCATCTCTTGCTATGCCTCCTTCTTCCAAAAATGTAGTGGTATGTTATGAATCCACACCCAGTATCTATTCCCTTGAGGTCTTTCAGCACCGAAGCTTGGTGACCAGGCTTCAAAGTCCAGTTTGAAATGCCCAAAGTCCACTGCGGCTATTTCGGTGATCTCTATCATCTTTTGTGGTGAAGGGAAGGAAACCAAAAACTGAAGGAGACACATTCTCTTGACAACCCAGTCACGGTGCGTCTTCATCGACCATCTCGTGTTCAAAGCTTGGAGAACATGGACCTCTGATGGTCTTCCCGCAGTCACACGTGCCACAGCGCACCACTACTTAAGCCATTTTTCCTATGCTTTTATAGTAGTGAGACTGTTAGCAAGCTTGATCGTTGCTGGGTTGTCCGGAGATCTACCCCTGTACACTCGCCTCTCTTCATCATCATTGGAAGCGATGACATTTGTGCAATTGTAAGATAAATGCCCCCACTTCAAGCACCTCAGACAACGCACATCTTTGGTGCACTCCGTCCGGTAGTGTCCCAACTCTCCGCAGTTGAAGCACGGCACCGGTTTGTGCTTTCCCTTTCTCTGTTGTTTTCTGAATTCCTTTGGTGCTGGCGGTGGGGACTTTGATTTTCTTTTTCTTTTGTGAATAACTTCCTGCCAACTCTCTGCCTCTACCCCAATCGGAGGTAGACTCTCAACATCCACAGCTCCATCGTTTGGACCCCTTCTTTGAGCCTATACAACGGTGGACCTTGGATGGTCAGGGGTCGGCTTTCTTGGCAGTAGTTGGTGGGGGTTGTCGGGGAGGAAGTAGGAGGTTGGAGTTAGAGATGCTTGTTGGGTTCCATAGGGGGAGTGGTAGCTTTTGGAGGTAGGTGATGTAGCATTGGCGCAGTTGGTTTTGGTGGGGTGTTTGAGCGATCTTGCTTACTGTGGTTGTGGGGATGCTAGTAAGGGTCATCGTAATGTTTTCTTGGTTCTCTGTGATGAGGGGGGTTGTGGGTTGTATCACGGTAGCTTCTGTTTCTTTCTCTTGCATAATTGACCCTGTAATTGTCCCTGTGCTGCACTTCGGTGTTGTAATGTTGATGTTAAGCGTGACGCCGGCCCAACGGGGGGGGGGGGGGGGGGGGGGGGGGGTTCTCTTACGCCGATACTGGCCTGTAGGAGGACCCTCTCTTTGGGCCCGTCCTCTCGACTGCAACTCATCCAATGGGCGATGATGAATTGCGCCTCTCCCCTCAAGCCAAGGATGTGCATTTCGATGTACCCGCTGAAGGGAGATGGCGTCTCTGAGACCCGAGGGTTCGCCCTCATCGCGGTAAGGCTGTAGGGTAGCATTTTGAACTGGGTTTAGGACCAGTGTTGTATCAAGTCTGTGAGGTGGAGGTTCAGGGGTATCGGCTGTTGGAGGAGGGGGTGTTGGGGCGGTTGTGGTGTGGCGGACCCTCTCGTTGGGTCCGCACCCACTGAGTTCCAATTCTGATAACATACTGGAATGAAGTTAGAGGTCCGAGATAAGAAACTAGATTAGCGGCCAGCCATTGCAGAGGTCGGCGAGCACAAACAAGAGGAGGGGTTAAAAGTTAAGAGGAGGAAGGTGGGGTTCAAAAGTACAGGAAAGGTAGAGGAGAGGATGAGGATTTAGAAATGGGGAGGAAGGTGGCCGGGAAGGATGTCAGAGAAGTTGACTGGTGGTGAGGAAGGCGAGAGGGTGGGAGCTGGTAGGAGCTTTTTTTTTTTCCTTCAGAATTACAAAATTAGAGATAGAAGGTATCCTCTTTTCCATAAACAAATATCATTTTTTTCCCATAAAAGACTAGTGAAGTGAACTGATCGAACCCTTCAGTGACGAAGAGTTCACAGCAGAGACGAATACGGCGATGAAGAGATGGTGACGACGGCGGAGGTGGGTAGGTGTCAGAGCTTTGACAGCCATGGCAACGCCGACGAGGGATATGACGGTGATGATCACCATGAGAAGTGGAGAGATTTTGAGTTGAGGCCATTTAGATTTAAGATATAAGAATTTTAGTTTGGGTTAGGATTTTGGAGAAATCGAGCAATAATTTGTTTTGGTTTCGTTTTCAGGTAGGGCTGCAAACGAGCCGAGTATCTTGAGGTTCGAGCTCGGCTCGTTAAGGAATTGAGCTCAGTTTCAAGCTCACGCCGAGCTTTGACCGGGTTTTGAGCCGAGTAGCTCGCGAGCTTAGCCAAAAATTACAAAAAGCCCAAGCTCGAGCTCGAGCTCGAGCTCGGCTCATTAAGCTATCGAGCTCAATTTTCGAGCTCGAGCTCATCTCGAGTCGATCTTTGACCGAGTTCGAACCGAGTAGCTAGCGAGTAGCTCGGTTCGTTTGCAACCCTATCTTCAGGAATACACGAGATTGGGGATGGGCACAGAGAGGGGGAACATTTGTAAATTGACCTCTGTCTTCTTCATAAATTAATTCCGGATACAACCTATTTAAGTGGTTTAATTTCAACCATTGAATAACACCAAACGGCTGAAAATTAAACTATGGTAAGTATGGCCTAGGAAAAGTATGGCACAGGATCCGGATCCGGATCCCAAAAAACATACCAATACAGCAAAATGACAGTATGTCAATGTACATCACGTGAGCTTGCTTAAAAACGGATTTACTGTAAACATGTCACATAAGATTCCTTAAGCGTTGACGGTGTAATAAAACTCACAAGTATAGCAAAACGACAGTCTCTCATGTGAATTTGCTTATAATTTGTTTATCATAAACCATGTTCCAAAGATTCCTTTTGGAAATGAAACTGACAATGGAGCAAAAGGACCATGTCTATCACGCCAATTTGCTTATAAACCATCTCACCGTAAACCATGTTGCATAAGATTTTTTTCACACTTAAGTGACAGATAGAGCAAAACGAGCATCTGTCACATGAATTTGCTTATAGGTTGGTTTACTGTAAATATATTACAAAAATTCTTTCTCCATTGAAGATATAAAGAAAGTGATAATTAGAATAAAGTGACATTGTCTGCACGTCATTTTTCTTTGTGGTGGGTATTTACAAAAAATAATAATATACATGAATTTGGCTTATAATGTGGTTTAACGTACGCCATTTTGTATATGAGATTTATTTCACATTGGAGGTGTAACAAAACTAATTAATAAAGCATAACGACAATGTCTATCATGTGAAATTTTTATAAACTAGTTCTTTCTTAACCACATTCGTTTTTTGCATTTTAGGTGTAACCAACCAACCAAATAGAGCAAACGTAAAAAAAAGGTGCTTACAAATTAAAAAATATCACTTATAGTTAAATCTCAATCACACTTAGTTTGTCGTGTACATTGTATATGCTAACCAGCTAGTATATGTAATGTGGTTTTTCTTAAAAACTAGTTCACCATAAACCATATTGTGTAAAATAGTATTTGCATTTGTGGAAGTGAACTGACAAATAAAGCAAATGGTAAAGTGTGTCATGTTGATCTGCTTATTAATTAGTGCACTGTAAACCATATTTTATTGAATTCTTTTCGCGTTCAAGGTGAGCGAATTTGATAAACCTTTTTATTAAAAGAAAACAGTGTATGTTACATGAATTTTCTTATAAATTCTTTGTTAGGTTTCAAATGCAATCACAGATTAAATACACAATAGTTAAAAATATAAAAAATATCGAAACTTAGCGATGGATCCATGCGAAAACGATAAATCGTGTTTAAAGGTTATACCTTAAAGATTGATCTGCTGTCTCTACAGTATGCCGATCACACCACTGTAATATTGCGGTACATCTACGGTATCCACACGAACAGAACGAAAAAACTGCTCTCCCTCAGACCGCGGTGCTATTTGCGGAAAAGAAATGTTCCTCCTCACGATCTGTCTCTCTCACTTTTTGTGATGGCTAGGATTATTTTTTTACATGTGACTTTTTCACAGATATATATCATATATATAGATGCAGAAAATCAACAGTAAGACAGTAATGAGGTTGTTGGACTCACAATCTGACATGGGTCAGATTCGTGTGTGGGCCTTTAAATTTTAGTCGGCTCATTTAATCTAATTAAATGTCCAACCAATGTTCGGAATCCAAGTCATACTTGGATCTCTAATTAACTTCATCTTATGAATCTAAATCCCAATTTTGATCCATTTATGTGTGTGACCCTGTAGATTCCCATTACGTTGATAGTAATACTAAAATCATATTTTAGTATTACAAACAGTGAGCAGTATCTAGCAATACATCACTGCTACTCAAGTAATGGGAATGTCAGTGATTTGACATAACCTATCTGTAGGCCAATGTTACCATATAGTCTAATCCCTTTGTCCAAATATCTTAATTGGCCACAAGGCATAGAGCGTGTCACCCTTGTATAGTTCAATTTTTGGTTTCTTGATATCCGAGTAGACTTACTAAAACAAATGAGATCAATATCTTATATTGACTCATTTGAGTACGGCCATACATTTTGCAGTCACACTCAATCAAGAGGTTTGTAGATATCGCTCTTGTTATGTAAAAAGTACAAATCCTATCTAAGTCACTCACATTCCCTCTGCGTGATTTGCAGTATATCCAATAGTCGACTTTATAATTACTTTATTACAGGCAACGTTTGACGACATTAAAACATATAAGTTCTCATGTAGGGAACCTTAGTGACTTCAAGTCAAAGGACTACGCTACACCATAGTCACTGTGAGAACTGTTTATGACACTCACGTAACGATTTATACAATGTTCTCATGGTGGGTCAATCCAGTACATGATTACTCTAATATGTACCCATGTAAAGACTTGATATCTCATATCAATGACTCGTGGGTACGCACACACTAGTCTCTATGAATTATCATTGTCCTAATTCACAATAATACATACTTGACTAGGGACATTTAAGAATAGTGTTCTGATTTCAGCCAATAGGATCTCACATTCAAGTCATGCACTTGATATCACATGACACTGAACATACTATTCTAAGAACTTCATTATGTTCATTTAATTCACAATAATTAACACAATAAATGAAATGCCTAAATATGAAATAAATATCATAATACAATGTAAACTAGTAATGTCAATACACAACTGGCCTCTACGGCATATACCAACAATCTCTCACTTGCATTAGAGTCAATCAGACATACATATAATATCTATAGATCTAATGTGACCCTCATGCTTTCATTGTGAAAGAGACTTTGTCAGTGTGCCAGCGATGTTATCATCTGTTCGTACTTTGCATATCTTCATATCTCTTCTATCGATGATCTCTTGAATAAGATGGAAGCACCTAAGTATATGTTTGGATCGTTGGAGAGATTTAGGCACCTTAGCTTGTGCAATGGCCCCACTGTTATCACAATAGAGGTCCACCGGATCCACAATGCTAGAACTATGCCAAGTTCAGTGATGAACTTTTTTATCCAAACAGCCTCCTTTGCTACATTGGATGAAACAATATACTCAGCCTCTGTGGTAGAATCAGCGACTGTCTCTTGCTTCGAACTCTTTCAGCTTACAACTCCACTATTTAGGTGAAACACAAAACCCGATTGCGATTTGGAGTCGTTCTTATCGGACTGAAAGCTAGCATCAGTATAACCCTTTACAATAAGCTCTTTCTCGGCTCCATATACCAAGAACGAATCCTTAGTCCTTCTTAAGTACTTAAGGAATGTTCTTGACAGCAGTCTAGTGACTCTCACCGGAATCTGCCTGGTACCTGCTCGTTATGCTAAAGGCATATGAGACATCTGGACGAGTACATAACATGACATACATGATAGATCCAATTGCATATGCATATGAAATCTTAGTCATGCGGTCCCTCTCATCTTGAGTTGTAGGACATTGAGCCTTAGACAGACTTATACCATGTGACATAAGCAGAAATCCCTTTTTGGACTCTTGCATATTAAAACGAAATATGTACTCTGACTCGGGTCAAGCAATCTTCTTGATCTATCTCTATAGATCTTGATGCCTAATACATAGGTAGCTTCACCCAAGTCCTTCATGGAAAATCATTTCCCTAGTTAAGTCTTTATAGACTGTAAGATAGGGATTTCATTCCCGATGAGTAGGTATGTCATCTACATACAATACCAGAAAGATAATTGTACACCACTAACCTTCTGTAGACACAAGGTTCATCTTCATTCTTGATGAAACCAGACTCTTTGATTGAATCATCAAAGCGAAGATTCCAGCTTCTAGAATCTTGCTTTAACCCATAAATGGATTGTTGCAGCTTACACACCTTTCCAACATCCTTTAGAGTGACAAAACCCTCATGTTGTATCATGTACACTTCCTCAAGAAGATTTTCATTTAGGAAAGTAGTTTTGACATCCATCTGCAAGATTTTGTAATTGTGATATGTTCCAATAGCAAGCAAGATCTAAATGAATTTAAGCATGCCAATTGGGAAAAAAGTCTCATCATAGTCTACACCATGAACTTGCTTGAAACCTTTAGCCACCAATCGCCCCTTAAAGGTTTCCACGTTACCATCCATGTCGGTTTTCTTTTTGAAAACTCATTTGCACCAAATAGGTTTTACCCCTTCAGGTGATTCTACCAAGATCCATACTTGGTTGGCATACATGGATTCCATCTCAGATCTCATGGCTTCAAGCCATTTCTCAGTCTGGGCCTTTTCCACCTTCCTCATAAGTCATAAGCTCATCTTGATCCATGAGAAATTAACCACCATGTTGAGTCACGAGAAATTCATATCTCTCGGGTTGATGAGGTGTCCTATTAGACTTACGTAGGCATTATGCTACTTGAGCAGGTTGTTGTTTCACAACGATTTGTGGAGTCTGCTCCATTTTCACCATTGGTTCGCTGCTACTTTGCGAAGTTTGAATTTCTTTAAGTTCTATCATTATCCCACTGGTTCTCTTGGAGATGAATTCTCTTTCTATGAACACAACAGTCCGTGCAAAAAACACTTTGCCTTCAGTGGGATCATAGAAATAGTATCCATTGGTTTCCTTGGGATATCCTACAAAAAATACTTATCAGATTTGGGACCAAGTTTATCAGATACTTAGCACCTTACATGGGCTTTACAACTTCAAATCTTCATAAAATACACACTAAGACGCCTCCCTAGTCCATAACTCATATGGTGTCTTTTGAACTGTTTTAGATGGAACATGGTTAAGTGTGAAAGCAGTTGTTAATAGAGCATGTCCCCAGAAGGAGCTTAGAAGATCTGCATGACTCATCAAGGATCGGACCATGTCTAACAAGGTCGGTTCCTCCTCTCAGAGACACCATTCCATTACGGTGTTCCAGAAGGGGTGAGTTGAGATATTATCCCGCAATCTTTTAGATGGTCATCAAAATCTTGGCTTAAGTACCCACCACCTCGATCTGATCGAAGGGCTTTAATACTTTTACCAAGTTGGTTCTGTACATCGTTCTTGAATTCTTTGAACTTTTCAAATGACTCTGATTTGTATTTCATCAGAGACACAAACTCATATCTACTGAAATCATCAGTAAATGTAATCAAGTACTGAAAACCTTCTCTAGACAATGTGTTGAAAGGTCCGCAATCATCACTATGTATGAGACCTAAAAGATCACTAGCCCCTTTCACCTTTTTCATTGAATAGAGATTTTGTCATCTTGCCTAACAAACAAGGTTTACATACCTAATATGATTCGAAATCAAATAAGTCCAAGAATCTATCTTTATGGGGTTTGGATATGCGGTTCCCATTTATGTGGCCCAAACGACAATGCCAGAGGTAAGTTAGGTTCATATCATTTGATTTGAACCTCTTAGCATTTATATTATAGATGGGTATTTCGAGGTCGAGAATATATAGTCCATTACTCAATTGTGCACTAGAATAACATATATCATTCAAATAAATAAAACAACTTTTGTCTTTTATTATAAATGAAAAATCCTTCTTGTCCAAACAAGAAATAGAAATAATATTTCTACTAATAGTAGGCACAAAATAATAGTTGTCTAACTCAATGATAAACCCAGTGGGTAATAATAAATGACAAGTTTCCTACAGCTATTTTGCTCCATTTCCAACTCGTATGTCAACTTCGCCATTAGCCAATGATCTACTCCTTTTGAGATCCTTGACATTTATACAAATGTGAGATCCACATCCATCATCTAATACCCAAGATGCAAAAGTAGATAAATTGACTTCTATAAAAAAAATACATGTAGTGGAAGTCTCACTTCCTTTCTTCTTCTTAAGCTCCTCCAGGTACTTACGACAGTTTTTCTTCCAATGTCTGGTCTCAGCATAGTGGAATCATGTGCCCTCCTTGGCCACCCCACCCTTAGGTTTCAAGGCAGAAGTGATGGGCTTGAAATTGTCATTGCCCTTCCCCTTGCCCTTGGGTTTCTTAATCTGTTTTTTGTCATTGCCCTTACCTTGGCCTGTTGGACCATCATAATGGTCTTTCCCTTACTAATATTCTGCTCATCAGTTCTCAACATGCTTAGCAGTTCTGGCAGAGGTTTGTCAATTTCATTATGCTGTAGTTCATGATGAATTGACTATAATTTTTCACAGGACCAAGTCATTGGCCAACTCTTGACCCAAAGGGAAACCAAGCCTTTCAAGGTTCTCTATGTACCCAATAATCTTGAGCACATAAGTTCCAACAGGGCTTCCTTCTGCCAGTTTGCACTGAAACAATGTCTTCGAGACTTCAAATCTTTCATGCCTAGCCTGCTCTTGATAGATACTCTTGAGGTGTACGATCATATCATAGGTATCCATATTCTCATATTTCTTCTGAAGCTCAGAGTTCACGGTGGCTAGCATGAGACAACCAACGTCCAAGGCGTCATCTTGATGGTTCTTATGAGCATCATTTTCGGTGCGAGGGGCACTTGTAGTAGGTGGCTTAGGAATAGTATGCCCTAGAACATACATTTTTTTCTCATGCTTGAGGACTATCCTCAGATTTCTGTACCAGTCTAGAAAACTTATCCCAGAAATTTTGTCTTTCTCAAGGACAGATCGCAATGATAGATTATTTGATGTATTAGAAGTTATGGTAATCTATCAACAGAAATATACAAAGTAAATATCATTTCATTGAAATATTCAACAGAATTATGCAAAGTACGTATCATGACATTGAAATATTTAATAAGGTCTTTTATTGAATACACCTACTATTTTTATTCAAATCAATGACCCTCTTCATTGACTCGGAAAATCTCATCGTAAGATTTTCTAGTAGGTCAAAATCCATATTTCACCTAGTTCTGAGTCAGATTTGGTTGATCGCCCAAAATTCAGTTATTTAGGTAGGGAACACTTCCCAATTACATCGTATGCAACTCTTGGATAGTTGGGTGAATAACACTTATTCTAATCTATCTCATAGACTTAAGCCCAACTCTATGCCTCCAAATTTTCAATCATATTGAAATAGTCTAGTTAAGTCAGACTTAATGGTTGGCAACTGAATATTATTTTTATCCTATCACGTCTCACTAGGATAGATAAAGGCACCATGCTTTGTCAGGCCTACACTTAATCGATCCTAGCCTAGACGAATGTCAAGCATTGGAAGGCATTGCGACTTAATATTTACTTTGAGGGATTTTGTTATTTTATTAATTGATCTCACCATTTATCATCTATTAGCATACAACTAAAACAATGCATCTAATATAAAATTAAAAGCATAAAATATATGTGACATGGTTGTGGCGTAACACACTGATTCTCCCAAGCCAATGAGAGTATCAAAAACTGAACGAAGGGATTATACCGTCTTCTCCAAGCAGCTTTCCAATCTTGTCCTTGTATAGTTGCTAATTTCTTGCCTCCTCAGTGAGATTACATTTACATATAAAGAAAGAATGTACAATCGGAGCGTAAAGAGAAATGATTACATTGAGAAGGTAGAGAGAAATGCATGACACGCACGTCGTATTCAAAATACCAAAATATAAATAATACATCATAGAATATAAACCATGCATCACAAAACTAAACCATGCATCACAGATTTAAGGCCACAACCACGCATCATGCATCACATAACATAATAAACAAAGAATATGTTGTTATGATTCTATTTAGTTTATTTAAAAAGGATTGGTTTTCAGGGAATCAATATTTCCATATGCAGAGTTGGCACAGGGGTCCCACTGCCCGGTCAGCAGGGCGGGGGTCAAGGGGAGGTCACACCTTGCAGGGTGGGGGGGGCAGCGCCCCGGAGCAAAAATTTGCCTCATCATTCCTTACCACCACCAGAGTATGAACTCTTCATGTTTTAAGAAACCCTAATGCCACTGCAAATGATGCAGGTGCCTGAACTCTTCATGCTTTAAGAAATCCTAACGCCATTGCAAATCACATCTTACTGCTCCAAGGTTTTAAATGGTTCTAAACCGATGGCTACCCTGGTACGGCATCTATATTAACAACCAACACATAAATGAATCCTTATATTGCAACTGTTGCAAATATTGTATCGCATATGAATCTTTCTTTCAAAAGTGCAAATATATCATGAATAATCACATATCACACATAATTAAATTATAGTTTCGCAAGTGGCTCTGATACCACTGTTAGGTTCCGAATGCAATCACATATTAAATACACAGCGGAAAAATTAAAAAAAATCCTTGAAACCTAGTCATGAATCCTGCGAAAACCATAAATCCTCCACAGTATGCCAATCACACCACTACTTGCGGTGCCTCTACAATATCCACACGAACAGAACAAAAAAATGACTCTCCCTCAGACCGTAGTGCTAGCTGCAGAAAAGGGATGTTCTTCCTTACGACCTCTCTCTCACACTTTTTGTGACGGCTAGATTTTTTTTACGTGTCTTTTCCACAAATATATATCATATATATAGGTGCAGAAAACCAACTTTTAAGCTCACAATCTGACATGGATCAGGTTCGTGTGCGGGCCTTTGAATTTTAGTCCGCCAATTTAATCTAATTAAATGTCCAACCAATCAGGAATCCAAGTCTTACTTGGATCCCTAATTAAATTCATCTTATGAATTTAAATCTCAATTTTGATTCATTCTATGTGTGACTCTGTAGGTTCCCATTACGTTGAACATAATACTAAAATCATATTCTAGTATTACAAACAGTGAGCAGTATCTAGCAATATATCACTGCTACTCAAGTAACGGAATTGTCAGTGATTTGACATAACCTATCCGTGATAAATGTTACCATAAAGTCTAGTCCCTTTGTCCAGATATGTTAATTGACCACAAGGCATAGAGCGTGTCACCCTTGTATAGTTCAATCTTTGGTTTCTTGATGTCCAAGTAGACCTACTAAAATAAATAAGATCAATATCTCATATTAACTCATTTGAGCACGACCATGCATTTTGTAGTCTCACTCAATCAAGGAGCTCATAGATATCGCTCATGTTATGTAAGAGGAACAAATCCTATCTAAGTCACTCACATCCCTCCGTATGATTTGTAATATATCCAACAGTCAACTTTATAATCACCTTATCACATGGAACATTTGACGATATTAAAACATATAACTTCTCATGTAGGGAACCGTAGTGACTTCAAGTCAAAGGACTACGTACACCATGGTCACTGTGAGAACCGCTTATGACACTCACGTAACGATCCATGCAGCGTTCTCATGGTGTGTCAGTCCAGTACATTATTACTCTTATATGTACCCATGTGAAGACTTGATATCTCATATCCATAACCCATGAGAATGGTCATCAGCTACGCACACACTAGTCTCTATATATTATCGTTGTCTTAATTCATAATAATACTTGACTATGGACATTTAAGAACAGAGTAATGATTTCAGCCAATAGGATCTCACAATCAAGTCGTTCACTTGATATCCCATGACATTGAACTTACTATTCTAAGGATTTTATTATGTCACTTAATTCACAACACAATAAATGAAATACCTAAATATAAAATAAATGTTATGATACAATGTAAACTACTAATATCAATAAACAACTGCCCTCTAGGGCATACACCAATACTCTTTACTTTAAAACATGTTCTATAAGATTCTTTTGGTAAACAAAACTGGCAATTAAAGAAAAATGACAATGTCTATCACGTGAATTTGTTTACAAACCATCTCATAGTAAATTGTATTGCATTAGATTCTTTTCCGCGTTGAAGGTACGCTTACCACTAGGAAAAGCCTGGGAACCTGAATCACAAGTGCAAATGCAAATAACATTAAACATACAAACAGAACTTTTTCTATATCGAGCACTTTTTTCCCTCATGAGGATTTATTGCAAAAGTATATGAAATAGATTTTTACTAAACAGTTTTTATAGAAAGCCCCTCAAATAATTCACAAGAATTGATTTTTCTTCAAAAGTTTATTAGTAAATGTTGGTCATTTAACACTAAATCCTCTGAGAGCAAATGAATCTTCTTATATAATAATATGCATCCGAAGCACAAAATAGTACTTGACAGTGTTTAGAATCACTTTAAAAAGTCAGAAAGTTTTACATATTAATGTGTGAAAGCTAGTAAAAGAGTAGCAACCTCGTTCTCCACCTCCCTCTCTTTCCTAACTCTTAATAACCACTGTCTCAAAGGTCAGACAGTCAGGTGACTTCTCCAGTTCTCCCTACCAACGAATCTTTCTGTTCAAGAAAGAGAAAATTATACCAAAAATTTATGAAAAGTATGCGCTAAACCTGATTCTTTAGAGATCCACGGTCGTGTGCTATTTATGCAAAAAATATATTTTATAACAAACAACGAGCTATAGTTATTTGATATTTATACATTTTTTGCATAAAAAGCAACAGTACATTACTATATATGGCACAAGATATAGCAAAATGCATAATATAGGAGACGCAACTCGAAGTTGCAACTTGAAGTTGCGTCCGACGAAAAAAAATATTTTTTTTTAATTCGTCAGACGCAACTTCACATTGCTTCTGACGTCTTTTTTTAAAAAAAATAGAATTTAATAAATAAAATGTAAGCTGGGAGCTCCTTGGACGCGATGTGAAGTTGCGTTCAATGGAGGGCCCACTTTTTTATTATTATTTTAAACTTAAATAACATTTTTAATTAATAAAAAATCTTTAAAAATTCTTTAAAATCGTGCGACGCAAAGTGAAGTTCCGCCTGAATTTTTTTATATATTAAATTGGTATAAAATACCATTCGACAACTGCAGCAAAGAGGCAAAATGCTATATGCATTTATGCATTTATGCATTTTCTAAACAATCACGACTGTGGATGCTCTTAGGAGGATATCTGAAGGACTTATTTTGTAGGAAATGAAACATTAAAGATTTATGCACAATGGGGAAGATAGGATGAACAGTCATGCATGCACTCTCCCTTCCTCTCCATCTCTTGAATATCTCTCCCACCTAAACCCATCACCACAAACACCACCTCTCGCCTCCTCCTTCCCCACCTTTTGCCTTCTCCACCATGGACCTTTCGAAGCATGAAATAAGAGATTGTGGGCCCTATGTGGGGGTCTTGCACCCTCTTTCATCTACTATGCCTCTTCCACCCCCTCCTACTGCTCCTTCACTTGCAACCACAGACTCCACCTACTGTTGCTCTGCCTCCAACTGTAGCTACTCCACCTACTATTTCTCTACCTCCTGCAGCAGCCACTCCACCTCCACCTCCACCTCCACCTCCACCTCCACTGCAGCACATCCCTGAAGCTTCGCCCATTTCGACCTACCATCCCATCCCACAAAGAAACCCCCTGAGGAGGGAAATGTGGAGCTCAGACTCATTCACTCCCTCAAGTGTGCACACTGCAATACACATCACCAGTGTTATGGGAGCGACTCTAGTCATCACCCCCCCCCCCCCAATCACCTCAACCCAGAGGATGGGCCCATCAAGAGGGTCCTCCTACTGGCCGTAAGAGGAGCCCCCCTCCCCCCTTCCCCCCAAAGACCACCGCCACTCTACAAGAAAGAGGAAAGCTCAGAGGAATTATGGATATAGGTATCAGAGGCAACAATATCATCAGCAGATTTCTCTTCCACACCAGCAATCCTCACATCAATTACAACAACTGCAACATCTCAATCACCACAAACACCTTAGTCATAACATGAAACAAAACTATACCCACCTTAACCACAATCTCAGGCCTACTCCAAACCCTACATCATCTCATCCCAAGCCACATTCTACTTCCACAAATCCTCCCCACTTTGATATCAACCATACCCACCTTCATCAACTTCACCACCCTGCCTCTCATTCCCACCCGACTACTAACTCCACCATCCAACAACACCTTCAACAGCAACCCCCTCAAGCACATCAAAACCAACCACAACGTATCTTCCATTTGAGGGATATTCACCAACCCGAGCCTCCCACGGCGACTGCTAGGTCTTTTGAAGGGAGTCCAAGCCCGCCTACCGAGGTCCTCGACTCAAATGGTGTATATTCGAGCCATATTGCCTCTACTGATGCGCAATGGGTGAGAGTGGAAAACAAAACATCAAGAAGATATTGTAGGAAGTTGAACTCTAAAGTTGTCACGCAGACCGTCTGAAATGGGAAAAAGAAGCCCGTACCTTGCTTCAATTATGGCGATTTAGGCCATATTCGAGTTGATTGCACGAAAGAGGTTCGGTGCTTAAAGTGTTTAAAATGGGGATACATGTCCTATGTCTGCACTAACATGTCCTCTAACTCAGGAGATGAGAAAAGAGCAGTCATAAGGGGGAGATCACCAGAGAATCCGACACATATCAAGTTAGTGAACAATCTTCAAATAGTGAAATAGGAAGAATAATGGCTCCGTAAATGGTGTGGGTTTGTGCGGATTAAATCCGTCAGGCCATCGGAGAACCATCTATTATATGCACTTAATTCTTGATGACCAGTGAGGGGTCATCGAGAGTGGGTAGTTAAGAAAATCTGTCATTTACAATTCCTAATATTTTTCCTCTCACTGGAGAAACTAGCAGATGTAATCACTATGGATGTGGGGGACTTTGTCCACTTCACAGATCAATTCTCAGAATGGTATCCTCATTTTGGTGCCGAACTACCGGAGGGAGAAATCTATTGGGTTTCGACCCACAATATCCCCCTCTACTGTTGGGGGAAGGAAGTTATCCAAGAAATTATCATGGAATTCAAGACAGTGGTGTCAATTGACCCCAAAATAGTGAAGCGTTCAGAGTTTATCTGTCATGCCTCGCTTCCCACTATATAGAAATACAGGAACGCAACTGAGGCCCAGCGAATGATATACATCATCCATAAGCTGTACAATTATAAGCTCAATAAGATATTTATAACACATTCATGCAGACAAATATAATGATCACATGAGCTGGAAATAGAATAACCATAATCTGGATAATACATCAACATCGGGTCAAGATGTCCGGGTATACAAGGTACCAGAATTAAAACAGTACGATAAGCGGTTCGCTATAACAACTAGATAAGATAGCGACTGAAAGAAAAACAACATGAAGTAGTAAGAAAGCAGCAACAATCATCTAGAAAGTCTGTTCTATGGGTCCATCAGTACTTGTATAATTATTAACTCAAAGAAAAATAGAAAAGTACCCGTTAAAGTAAGTTTCGGGCAACAAGTAGCAACAAGTAGTAAAACGGGATAATATAACAAGATATAATATGGAAGAAATAAGAAGTAGCAGTGCAAATACAATATGGAAGGAAGCAAAGAATTGGGACAATATGATCATGTAAGTAATAACTATAACCAGTGTATTCATGACTTCAAGATATAAGCAATTGATAACCTAGGCTCAGTTAATCGATAATCATGTAAGTAAGGATCGAGAGTTATATAATCAAGAGTCATGTAATCAAGAATCATGTAATCAAGAATCAAGAGTCATGTAATGAAGAGTCATGTAATCAAGAATCATATAATTAAGAATCAAGAGACATATAATCAAGAATCATGCTTAGTGAAAATCTCATGTTTATCTGTTTTATTAACTTATCTAATGCATGCAATCCTGTGTCCCATTCCATAAGTTCGATGCATATCAATCATGTGACATTTAGACTTAAGTAGTGAATTCTATAGGATTATGTACTCGGGTCTTCTAGTGATAGTATCATGGCATGTAATCATGAATCATGTAATCGAGAATTATATAATCAAGAATTGTGTAATCAAGAATCAAGAATCAAGAATCACTATTTTAGGGAAACACGAGCTCCCTTCCGAGTATACTCCCCTATATTGTCCACTATTAAGTCGTACCCTTATAACCCCGGATTGTTAATCTTTTATAATTAATTATGAACATGCAGTTTGTACGACTACTGGAACGATGTAATTAAGACAGTTAATCTAGAAAAATATCAAGGGCAGTAATCATGGTATGAGATATAACGGGTACATGTATCGAGAGTAGTTATTATAAATTATCAAGTGGTATAAAATGCATTCTATCAACCTATTATATCTATGTAAGTTATTATTACAAGAACAATAATACATTCAGTTCATTAAATATGAAAAATAACGGGTTTATATGCAAAAACGTAGAGTTGAATTTTTAGACAACTTGACATATCTGCATTCAAACTCACTTTTCCGTTGTTACAGAAAAGTAAATCTGATTCCGTCAGAGATTCTAGAAAGTAGACTCTCTTCCGGTTCCAACGCATATTCACACGATACATTCTGGAGACAGTAGCTATGTGTACAAATTCATTCTTTGCTGGTTTCGATGTTTCGCGCGCATTCTAGAAATTCAGAGTGACAATACTAAAATTGTAATATCTCACAATCTATACATCGGAATGAGAAACTGTAGGATGTTCCGAATATTTAGACTCGAAGGGCTACGATTTTTATGTAGAAAGTTTTTCGATCCAGTGTCGGGAACATGGCTGAATTCTTAGTACAAGAGTCCGGTTAGTGATCCCGTGCAGGTTCAGAAATTCACGATATGACAGTACTAAAATCGTGATATCTCACAATCTATACATAGAATTGAGAAATTGTAAGATATTTTGGATTCGGGGCTCGAGGGGCTACGATTTCCACGTAGAAAATCTTCAATCCAGTATCGGGAGCATGGTCGAATTCTTAGTGTAAGGTCAAGAAATTTAGAGATAGCAAAGTTGAATATTCGATATTCGATAACACGATTCGAAATGTATTAACGGTTCACTCTTGAGTTGATATAGCATGAAACCAGTGACAAGAACATAATTTGATAATAAAACATGATGACAACTAGACTACTTGCCACGAGTCCAAGGAAAATGCTTGTACGAGAACAAAAAGAGTGTATAAGATACTTGCCTTATAACGTGACAATTACGGTGGTGGTGTTAACCACGGAAAGAAGAAGCGACGTCGGCAACGGACAGCGACAAGACTGGCAGCAAGATGGCAACGAGCGAGTAATAGTAGCAACGGTGAGCGACGGCGATGAGCGACAACAACAACGAGGAGATGGCGCGGCGTTGGATTGTTTTTCGGGGTTCACAGGCTCGTAGAAGCGGAGTCGTTGGCTCGAAAGTGGAAGGTAAAGTGGAGCTTGGGTGTTGGCTTGGGCTCTCGGGTGTGAAGAAGGCAGAGGAAGATGATGGCGGGAGGAGGAGAAGCAAAGAAGAAAAGAAGAATATGTAGTGAGAATACTGCATGTATGTGTGCATATATATAGAAAGAAAGGGAGATGGACAACATGATGCATGCAAGGTGTATATTATATATATAATATAATATATAGTATAGGTTAGGAGGAGGTGTAGAAAAATGTGGTTGGCTGTGGAAAAATGAGTAGGATTAGGAATAGGAGGATTAGGAAAAATGTGGTTGGCTGTAGAAAAATGTAAAAGAAGACAGAAGAGGGGGTTGACAGATTAGAGGGGATTAGGAGTAGTAGGGTGGTGGAGGCAGAGTAGAGTAGGAAAAAAATGAGAAAGTTAGGCGTAGAATTAGGCAGGGTGGTTTGACTTTGAGTGAGTGATTAGCGGGAGCGGGTTAGGATTATGGTTAGGATTATGATTAGGATTAGGATTAATTAGGGTTTAAAATTTGTATTTAAACTTCGGTCGAAAAATCACAAAATTATGGAATTGATCAGAAAAATATTATGGCTCTAGATAAAGAGTCCAAAGAAAAAATAAAATTGATCTAAAGATTAAAGTACAAAAATTTACGTAATAAAATACATAAAACTGGAATAGTGAGTTACATTATCTCAACTAGAGTTATCATCAGAAGCCCCAATATAGAGCTCATGCCTAGGTTTGCTAAATTCTACACTTATGAAAATGCCTATTTGATTCGGTTCGTCGTAGAGATGGTGGTGCATAAAAAAAAGGTCCTGACCAATGATCAATTCTAACACTCCAAACCTCAGTTCACCTAGAGATGGACGCACTTACAAATAGGTGACCTCCCCTAAGATTGATACGGTGATTGATGGCTCCCACGAGTTTGAAAGAGCCCACCGGAAACTAGTTTGTATGGTGTTAGGTGAACATTGGGCGATAACTATGCCAGACACAAACCCCAAAATGCCCAGGAATTTAGATCTACAGTTGGATCTCAGCAATGGCCAAGATGATCAGCAAAAAAGCTTCCCAACACTACGCATGGTAGACTCGAGTCAGAGGGACTCTGACCAAACACATGATGCCAAGGGACTAAAAAAGGGGGTGAAGGTACAATCAAATCTGCTACCAGATAAAGGCAAGGAGAGTTTCTCCTTTAAGCGTTTGATTTCAGAAGAAAGGGGCTGCAAAATCTTAGACAGTAGCTCAAAAGAGGCAGCTAGCGACTTGGGTGTTTAGGGAAAAGAGCCTTCAAGGGTTGAACTTCCACATATGGAAAAAAGTCATCTTTTGGGAAAATGGAACGACAAAGAAACAAATGATGTTGGAGAAGATGATATCGAGGAGATCGAGTACAGTATGAGACATGTGATTCACAGAGGTGGTGAGGGAGAAGAAGAGGGAAAGCGATTGAAGTTCGAGCGATCACAAAAGAGAAAAGAAAAATTTTAGGAGAAGAAGCACTGTAAAAGAAGAGTATCGAAGAAGAGGAAGAAGAAAAGAGGGAGGGTCTCGTGTTTATCCAGGTTCTTGAGGAGCACGTGGTACTGACTGCACCCTCCTATGAGCACAGGACACATGGCGACCTCGACAATGGTAATGAGACGGTATTCGATGAGTTTGGGTTAGTTGGGCCTAACGTGCAACGTCTTTGTGGGATCAAGTTGCGGTCTGTTTCAAATTCAAATTTAAAGACAGGGCTTTTGCTTGATGGGCTGAATATATTATCTCAAGCTCCAATTGGCTCTAACCTGGTCAATAAAAATGATGTGAGCAAGAAGGTATGCCTTGATTTGGAGGACGATGACCTCTATGAAGATGAAAACTTTAAAATACATTTTGTAGTAGACACACAACTATGTCCTACTACGAAGCCTACCCCAGATTTTGTACCGTCTACCTTTCCATGGTCGTTGACTACTTCACGAGATGATATTGTTTACCAAAGAAATTCCCAGGGTTTTAAGGTCAACAAAACTGCTAAAATGGCTCATGTGGAGTCCTTGGGGGGCTATCTGGAGATAGCGGCAGCCGCCAAGTCTGCTAAGATTGATGATGAAGGTACGCGTTGCCTTTAGCTTCCATTTTTAATTTCATGTCTGTATCTGAGATTTTTAATCTTGTCGAAACCTGTGGACTTGTGGTTGCCAGAATAGATCGTAATGCGCTCCTCTTGAATAAAATTGAAGGGGGAAATTGAGAGAATTAACTTAGCATCAAATCATGTCCCCCCCCCCCCCCCCCGCCCCCGTCCCTTACGAAAACCCTGCCCGATCGTTACTGAAGATTCTTCTATGGAATGTTTGTAACATCCTGAATTTTCAAATAATTAAATATAAAAAGTTTCATTAATTTCACGTGTTTCGCACATACAAATTAATGTGTGTTTTTGGCTTTAAAAATTATTTTAATGTCATGAACAAACATTTTCAATCCCTTTTAAAAAGCCTATTATTATCTATTATTAATTCTTAGGCCTAATAGTTTAATTCTAGCCCACTTAAAATAAAATAAATTAATTAATTAAGAGCTCATGGATTTTAGCCCACTAAATTAGCCCATAGTTAATTCTATTATTAATTAAGACAACTTTTATGGTATACATAATCATGTAACAAATTAATTAACAATTAAATGAACAAACAACTAAGTGTGCATGTGACGGCACGTGCATTGCACATGCACGTGCAACAGGACAAGGAGGGAGGTCGGCCATGCTTGGAGTAGGAGAGATGGAGAGAGTGAAGAGTTGGTTGTTTGCTAATGGGTAGTTCTTCTAACTCCCAATTGTATCCTAGCCCTTCATTCAAACTCATCGCAACCTTTCATTTGCTCTTGTGATGTGTATAAATACCCCTCCCTTGTCTTTCTTCATCAATTGCATTTAGAAATTTTAAAGAGAAAGAGAAAGAAAAGGCTTTGTGAGGAAAAGATTGAGTGAGAAGAAAATTGTGTGAGAGAAAGAAAGAGAGTGTGTATTCCTTTCCATTGGAAGCCGGCCAAAGAAGAAAGGGGAGTCTCGAATTTTGTACAAAGAGGAGGCTCGAATTTTTGCTAGGAGGAGGAGCTCGGATTCTGCACAAGCTAGGAGGAGAAGGGAAGGCAATCGTGCTTTCAAGGAGTTTTCTTTAGAAGTTTTCATTGTTTCTCCAAGAAGCTGGGTGATTTCTTTACTTCTAATATAGTTACCATTCTAGGAATTTAATTTCAAGAACATGCTAGAGAAACTAATTAAAATTGCCATGTGATTGCCTAAAGAGACTAGTAGAAAAAAGAGAAAATTTTGATTGTGATTAGTGAATTAAAACTCATCATAGTGTCCTATTAACGAAATTCATGCTAGAATATCTATTTTTAAATGAACCGTGCTAGTGTATTGATCTTGTTAAATGAATGGCTTAGTTGTAGATGAATGGATATTTCTATGTTTAGTTGTAAATTGAGATGAATAGATATCGTCATGTTTAGTTGATAAATGCGTAAATTGTTGTTATATAATGTTAATGTGATAAAAGAAAAAAAATTGCTAAACTCTTGTAGAATTAAAAGAGAACAAGAACATGCATTTAGTGGATCTATATTGTTTCTTTTGAAAGGAAATCATAGTTTTATTTTAAGTCAATAATATAAATTATAAAGAAGACTTATTTAATGTCGAAATTAAGAGTATACTGTACTTTTTAAAGAGAATATTCTGGGAAAATTTTGAATTGAAAGATATAAGTTCATTGAGAAATCAAAATTTGTAAAGGAAATTTTTGAACAGACAGAAAGTATAAAGCTTTTTCATCTCCTCTTCATAATAGAGAATTAGCTTGGGTATATTGGCTTTCGGTGTGAGTATAGGGTGCTGTGTACAGTGTATAAGGTCTCAGGTTCGAATCTTGAAGATGCTCTGTTTTCTCAAAAAAATTGATTTTTCTCAAAACACAGTATAGTCGATATATGAAGTAATGGAGTATAATCATATCGGTTAGTCGCTCTGGACTTCTTGGTCTTCAGGTGCGCTTTGGGTCTGTTACTGTAGCTGGGCGGGGGGTTTGGTATGGGTTCGAATCCAACCCCTGCCTTTTATTTGTTTTTTTTATATTTTTAAATATAATTCGATTTGTGGGTTTATTTTTGATATCTAAGAGTAATAAAAATTGGGAAAAATTCTATTTATTCTTTATATATTATCTAGACTTGAAAAATAATTCTACAACATTTTAATGTATTTTGTGAAGATTCGATGTGGTTTTTATATTAAAAGGGGTTAAAGAACTTGATGAATCTTCTTCGAAATATGGTTTTAGTATAATTAAAGAAAGAGGAAAAAAATTTGAATGCAAGAAAATATGTGGAGACTAAATTATGAGATGTGGTAAGTTAAATATGAAATTGATATTTTGTGCATATAATTGTGCTCGGAAAATGAAACAAAAAGATCATGATGGATCATAGAATTGATGAGTATGAACACTCAAATTTTGGTGAACATGAAAAAGAAGTTAAGAACTAGAGTGTAGCTAAGTCCTTATACCAGCATGAGTGAATTCTTGAGAAATAAATGTTGCAGAAAAAGACCAAGATTTGGTCGTTGTTATCAATGGATGTTTAAGACCGGTGTAGAGGAAATGCTAACTCTATGGTGTTAATTTATTCATGATTCAAATATCTAAGGACTACACTATAGTGAAGATGTGATGAAAGTAAGAGAAAAACACAAGTATGAGGGCATCGGATCTACGGTGTGAAAGTGTTCACAGGCTGTCTGCATGATGCGTCATGTCATGACGTGGATACATCTCCGGAATTATCGGGTACCGTGGCGACGCTTGTGGGATGCTTGGTGACTACATAGTGCCATCGTTCCATGAAGGAGGCGAATTTTCCATAGGTTGTCTGCATGATGCGTCATGTCATAACGTGGAATTCCCCTTCAGGCTGTCTAGACATGGGCTCGTAATTCATAAAACATCTAGGATACTTACCGTAGTTACTGTAGTAGTTAAACTCATAGCGAGGGATCCAACCCTACAAGATGAAGTACGGTTACGGGCTTGCCCTCGGATTTATGTAGAATGGGATGCATAAGTACGAACAAGTGTGCATTAGTATCATGAAATAATAAGTAACTGCATTTAAGACTAAGTGCACATTCACACACGACATCAATAAGATAGTCCCCCTTAGCTTTGTTTGTGATCAAGTGTATATTTTCCAAGTAAGAGAAATTGATGTATTATATCCTAGCGTCAGTTGTATGCAACTGACGTACCCACAGTTTCTATGCAGGATAAAATGAATGAAAGGACTAAAGAAGGAATGTTGCTTAAAGATTTATTTCAAGTGTTATTTTATTCATGTATTATGTTGTAATCTGCTTTCGCTGTGTTGATGTAAACATTGTTGTATAAAAGTTTTAAATTCATTGCAAAAATGTACGAAGTGAAGTGTAAAGATCCTGTGGAACTTCGAATTCAGACTTATTTGAAATTCGGGGTGTTACAATGTTAGGGGTTTAGGGAGGCAGAGCAAGCAAGAGATGGTTAGAGATATTATCAAAGAGATGGTTAGAGATATTATCAACACTTCTAAAACTGACATTGTTGGTCTCCAAGAAACCAAACTCTTACATATCACTGGATTCAGGAGAGTTGGGGGAATATGATCTCTGAATGGAAGGTCTTTCCCGTTGTGGGGGCTTCAGGCGGGATTGCCATTGGCTTTAACCCAGATATTTTTTCTTGCCTAGATGAATTTCAAGGAAAATTGTCGTTGTCTGTTTTGCTCCAGCAACGTTTCAATAACTGGAAACATGTTATCTCAATGGTATATGGCCCGAATCTTGCATCTTCTTGACGTAGGTTCTCGACTGAAATCCGTTCTATCCAAACATGTTGGCATCACCTTTGCCTTGGGGGGGGGGGGGGGGGGGGGGGGGGGGGAGGGGACTTTAACATCATTATATTCGCATTCAAACATAAAGGTAGATGTACTAGCGATGTCTAGAGAGAGAGAGGAGTTCAATCGAGTTATTACTGATCTGGAGTTGGTCGACATCCCAATCCTTGATCGAATGTTTACTTTGTCTAATATGCATGCTTCCCCAATTATGGCAAGGTTGGAAAGAATGTTAGTCTCTTTAGAGTGGGAAGCCAAATTCCCTCTGGTTAGTGTTAAATCCCTCCCGAGACCCATTGCTAACCACGTCCCCATCTTAATGGACTCTGGAGAGCGTCAAGCTAGCAATCCGAAGAAATTCATATTTGAGAAAGCTTGGCTTGAAATTTAGGGTTTCCATCACCTTGTACTGGATAATTGGGCACTGCCAACTAGGAGTAATGAAGTGGCTGCAATTTGGTGCGAAAAGATTTGTAGACTTCTGAGAAAGTGGAATCGTACGTGTTGTGCAACTATCTGGATAGCTAAAGACTCCAACTTGGAAGACATTGATGGTCTAGAGAAGCTAGAGGAAACTAGAGACCTTACCCAAACAGAACATAATAGATTGTTATCTTTAAGGGATGACATTTCACAACTGTACAAATTGGATAAGATCAAATGGCAATATAGATCCTGAATTTTGTGGCTCAAAGAGGGAGACGCGAATACAGCCTTCTTCCACCGAGTTGCCAGTGCGCGTCGGAGATCTAACATCATCCTCTCTTTCCAAACAGAGTCAGGGGCGATTCAAGAAGAAAAAGAATTCAGCTTGCATTCCAAACACACTTCAAAGATAGGTTTAGTCATCGAACCAGTTTCAGGATCCCGCTAAGTGATGAATTCTGGCAGAACAGGTTAAGGGTTTGGATAAGTCCCTACAATCCTTCGAATCCCCATTCACAGAGGAGGAAGTAAAAGGGGTGATTCTCCAGATGGGTAATGATAAAGGTCCTAGTTCTAATGGATTCCCGGTTTTATTTTACCATACCTTCTGGGAGGAGATCAAAGATGATCTCATGGCTGTCATCACCGAATTTTACGATCACAGACTTAAAGTGGGAAGAATTAACTAGCACATGTTATCCTAATTCCTAAGAAGGAAAGGTCTCTTAGTGTTGGCGACTTCGCCCAATCAGTCTCCTTAATTGTTCAGTCAAGAAAATTACCAAAATTTGCACGAACAGATTAAGCATGTTGATGGATCGATTGATTAGCACTGAGCAAACGGGATTCATTAAGGGATGCTATATTATGGATTGTGTGACTACTACTGAAGAAACTATTCACCAATGCCACATCTCGAACGACAAGAGTTACTTGTTAAAACTGGACTTCGAGTAAGCTTATGATTCAATGGATTGGGATTGTCTTCTAGAAGCTCTTAGAGGTAGGGAATTTGGGGACAGATGGATCGGATGGATTTGGCACTGCCTTTCTACTAGTAGGTCTACTATACTGATTAACAGAAAGGCAAGTAGGACCTTCTCGTGTAGAAGATGTTTGATACAGGGGATCCTCTTTCCCCACTACTATTTACAATTGTCACAGATGTACCTAAAGGCATGATGGATAATTGTAGACAAGCAGGCTGGATTACTCCGGTGGTGAGGGGCAGAAACCGTCCTAGATGCTCAATCTTACTATACGCTAACGATAGAAACAGCGATTTGGGAGAGTGTATCACCTACAAAGGAATAGTGTATTGCTTTGAAGCTTGGTCGGGAGTTAGGGTGAACTTCCACAAAAGCGCACTCATTCCTATTGCCATGGCAGAGGAAGATGCTCGTGAACACACATCTTGTCTGAACTGCAAGCTTGATAATTTTCCTATTAAGTACCTGATCCTACCACTTCGGCTAGGCAAGCTTAAGAAATTGGATTAGATGCCGATTATTGACAGAGTCAAAGCCAACGGCAGGTTGGAAAGGAAAGACTCTTGTTAGGGAGAAGAGTGATCCTGATCAACTCGGTATTGTCCAATCTCCCAACATATCACTTGTCCTTTTTTGAATTCCCCAAAATGGGTCGTTCAAAGGATCAATTGTGTGCGGACAAGATTCTTTTGGAAAGGGGCAGAGGCAAACAATATGAGCTATCTCCTCATAAAGTGGGAGAAAGCTTGCATGATGAAGAGTCATGGTGGGTTGTGTATCATTGACATGAGAGACATCTGGCTCTTCTCAACAAATGGTGGTGGAAAGTGTTCCACCATAATGGAAAATGATGGCAAGATTATATTCATTCTTATCTTCTTGGTAAAGGGATGCGAAGACTGGGATTTCTGATGGGGTCAAAAGTGTCTTGGTTTTGGAAAGGGGTCGCCAAAGGTTATGACATTATCCACATTTGTATCACGTCTTTCATTGGCAATGGCATGATGACCAGATTCTGGTGGGACAAGTGGTGTGGCTATCACTCTTTAAGAGAGTTATTCCCGGATCTTTTTGTACTTACTTCCCATCCCAACATTGCAGTGACCAAAACCTGAAAAAGGGGAGCCTAGAGAACCCCCTTCAGATCGCGTCTCGACCCGGATTCCCAATTGAGACTAGGAGCTTTACAATCCTGCATATTCCAATCAGGAGTTATATGCTCTCAAGGACCAGACCGGAAGGCTTGGGGATTAGAGAAGAATGGCTCATTCACAATTCATTCTCTTTACATCCGTATCCACTGTAGAGGTTGTAGTCTGAAATGGTCTAGATTCTTTGGAAGGCCAAAGCTCCGCTGAAAGTTAGAGTATTCCTATGGCTAGTACTCAACAATGTGATTCTAACTAGAGAGAACCTGGCTAAAAGACAACCGCACATCGCTATTAACTGTGGTTTTTTGGAATGAACACACGGAATCGAAAACTCACCTTTTCTTAGATTGCCCCAGAAGTAAGTATGTCATGTGCGAGGTCCTGATGGCCCTCGAAACAGCGACATATCCTCAGGTCTATGAAGACCTTTGGATAGCGTTCACTTTCGCTAGAGAGAGACATGAGATGAAGGAAGCGTGGTAAATCGCTATCGTCGCAACGACCTGAATCTTATAGCTTGGCAGAAATAACTGTTACTTCCGTGGGACTTGTAATAGTATTTCTGGTAATCTTACTCATATCATGCATATTTTTTTCTTTTTTTTTGCCTACTGCTGTGGTGGCGGGTCCAAGAGGGAGAATCGCTAGAGCGTTTGAAGTGGAGGAGTACGATAATGAGGAGGTGGAGATTGGTCCCACTTAGGACTGCTTCGGTGTTTCACGACTTGACTGCCCACCCTCTAGGGCGTGTTGGAAGGTCCTTTGTTATCTTGTTGTACTTGTTTTTATGCTCTTGTATGTTTAGTATTTTGTATATCTGTTCCACCCTCCTCTGCACGTTGGACGTACTATGTTTTATTTTCTGCATTGTAGTTTTTTGTAACCGTATTCAGTCGCCTGAGTTTATTTTATTAATTTCTTATTAATAAAATATAGTGGCTATACTTCACCTTTTCATTATTAAAAAAAATAGATAAAAAATTATTAAAAACAAAAAAAATAGAAAAGTTAAAGGAAAACAAAAAAAAACCAAAACCAAAACCAGAAAGAAACCACCAAATACCAATAGAGCGTGCACTCGCCACTCACTCACTCGGTCACTCCCCATGTGATACCCAGATTTTTCTCCTTTTTTTTTTATGTAGTTCTCTTTCTTCTTTAACCTCTCACGCGCACATCGAACCAAGAGCTCCTCACCAGAGACTTTCCCTTTACTCCCCCTTCCTTCCCCATCTTGGGCCTCTTTCTTCTTCTTCTTCTTTCGCTCAACAACTTAGTTTGTTTGGTTGTGAGCGTGGGTTTGGGGAATCGTATCTGTTTGCAGCCTTATCCATCCTCTTTGAAATCCCTGCAAAAGCAAACCCAGACAAGAAGAGAGAGAGAGAGAGAGAGTGAGGTGGTGGAAATTGATTATAATGAGAGTGAGAGCTGAGTTGGGTCACTCCCAAAATGGGCAATTGCGGTACTAGAGAAGACTCTGCTGTAGCTGTTGCTTCTTCTGCTCACCCCCAAGGTCAACCTTTCGATTTATCATTCTCATTTTCAACATCAAATTTGGTTACTCACTCGATCTATCTATCTACTTTGTTTTCTTTTTTTCCAAGCTTCATTTGGCAGTAACAATTTCAGATCTAGGATTCAGGATTTCGTGCCCTTAGTTAGACTGACTGCTGAATCTGAGAAATTTCCCCATTATTGGAATGGGAATATTCCGAGTCAATAATTTTCCAAAACAAATTTCAAATATTTTGAGTGAATGTGTTTATTCAATAATAGAGTTTGCTATCGAATGTGAATGTGTTTGCAGTTCACATGTTCCCTATGAATGTGAAGAACTTGGCTGCAGAGAAGAAGCACAACCGAACCTTTTCAGATGTAAGCGACTCTTCGGTGCGGCGGAATATTGAGGATTCGAAGAATATTGCAATATATACTAATATCATTGCATTTACTTTGTTTGAGCTTGAGACGATTACAAAGAGTTTTCGTTCGGATTATGTTCTCGGGGAAGGGGGATTTGGTACTGTATATAAAGGGTACATTGATGAGAATGTCAAGGTTGGGCTCAAATCCCTTCCTGTGGCTGTTAAAGTACTGAATAAAGATGGGTTTCAGGGACACAGAGAGTGGCTAGTAAGTATATAACCTTTACTGCATTGAATTTAATTTATTTTATTTTTAGTGCTTAATTTACTCCCGAGTTGAACAAGACTATCTCTCTCTAGATGTTGATGAGCTCAAGTTAACAATCATATTGTCCAAATTAACCAATCTAGATTGAACACTACCATGTGACTATACATGTTAAACTTTTTTCTTTTTTTTCTTTTAAAAGCATTTATTTCCTTGAAGAAAGGCTACAATTGAAGTTGGTTCTGCTGGCTTATTATATCTGTCAAAAAAGAAAATTATGCATATTTTCTGAGAATAGAGTTTGCTCACTTTATGAGGAATATGTGAAAACTATGTATGCATATGTGCAGTTTTCCATGTTTGATAGTTTGGTGATGTCTGTTAGACGTCAATGCACTTCCAGACATGCAACAAATTTTATGTACAAAAGTCGGCATAGATCTCAGAGGATGTATTTCAAATACCATCATGAAGGCATTTCAAAAATTAGTCAAGCTTCCACCATTCTAGCTGGCTGCATCTTAATTTTTTTGTGGATAAATAAACAACATAAGAGCATAGAGTTTTTAGACTTGCTTTTACTCTGCTTGTAATATCCTAATTAATTGCAGAAAAACATTTTGAGTAACATCTTTTGATGAAAGGATAAATAAAAATTGGGCTATGCATATCTGGAGTAAAGTTCTTTGCATTTAAAATATGCTTGTATATTTTCCAGACAGAGGTTAATTTTCTTGGACAATTGAGGCACCCAAATCTTGTAAAGTTGATTGGCTACTGTTGTGAGGATGACCACCGGCTGCTAGTATACGAGTTCATGTTCCGTGGAAGCCTTGAGAACCACTTGTTTAGAAGTACGTAACTTGAACATTTTAGAAATGAATTTTGGTTGGATACTATTGTTTGCACCCATTCTTTCTTTAACTCGGTTTTCTACTTGCTTGCAAATTATAGAATTGTGTAGCAATATTGATAATTGACTTCGTGATATCTCTGTATTTTTTTTGTTATATTACAACATAATGTTTTGATCATATGTGAGCTGTAGGTGATTCCCACAAGCAAAAACCTCTGGTTAAACTATCTCTTTTATTAAAAGTTTCTTGCCCTAGGACATCAGTTGTGAACTTCTATGATGTATTAAGACGTGCATGCTAAATTTTGGTTGATTTCTCTTTAGTCCACACTGGCATATGGCATATGTTTGATCTCTACATGCGCTCACTAACATTCTTACACTCCATGGAGCACGAACACGGTAGAGTGGTAGGACACAGTAGTATGAGTTACGTGATTTAACAAACACAGTTGGGTAAGCCTATCTTGGAACTGTCAAAATTCCACATATTAACTATTTAAGATTTTATAATATAAAAAAATCCCCAAGGTCCAACATATGACAGTTTACATCATATCTTTAAGTTTACTACAAGTTACAAGCCATAATCATCGAAATTCAGTATTACATCACATATCAATCACCTTATTTAATCACATGATGCAACTTCCATTGGTTCAACATCTTCGTCACTTCCGCAACCATCAAATTGTCTGTAGAACTTGCAGGTCTCAGCTCTAGCTCATCTAATGAAAAAATGAGCACCTGAACATCATCCAAACTGATCAAATGTATCTTCACCAATGTCCTAAATCTGTCTTCGTCTCCCCTACATTATTCGGGAGGATTTTCTAGATAAAGATGGAAATTGCTACAAACAAAAACCAAGTCTTGTGTTTGTCGCGAAGCCATCTTGTTCCATTTCGTCAAATGCACAAAGTAGCAAGTGCTTGAATTCTGCTTGACATCAGACTTGAAAGTTGTATAAGTTTCAAAGCTAGGATATGAAGCACAAGAACCCATGAACCATGGACAACTCACATTTTTTTAGGTTGAAAGTAGCTTAGTTGCCATTGCCAATGGGATTAACTTCGCTAAATACCATTGTCTTCATAAGAAGTGAACAAACTCCATATTAGCCTTTGTTCAATTTGCTGGATAAGGGGATTATCTACTGAAACAGTTTATCCTTTCTGTATAAATCTCAGTACTGTGTGGAGTACTCCACTCAGATCCGCAAAATCTTTTCTATAATATTTTTAGTTGGTCAAAGTATTTACATTTAGTTTTAAATTAAAGTTATTGTAAAGATTGACAAAATTCACATAATTCAAGTCAGCAAGTATGAATTTAGAAGTCACGTTGGATTTAATGAATGTGCCAAGCAATGCTGTTTGTTGTTCTTGATACAACAATCAATAAGAATGCCACCACTTTTAAATTTTGTGGGACTCGTCCTATTTCTTCATGCAATGCTGTCATCTTCACTTTCTCAATCATTTTGTCCCACATATTATAAATTAGGTGAAGACAAGGCTTATTTGTATCATATTGATGGGAACTACACAAGTATGTAATAGATGGAATCCCACAAAATGTCATAGAAAGCATTGCTTTAAGAGATCTTTGTTAGGTTATTGTTGGGTTAAAAGAGAGAGATTGGGGAAAAAGATGAATTGATATTATTGGGCAGTAAAGGCTTTAGATATTTTGAGTACTTAAATAACAGTTGAATTCCTTGAGTTGTCTTTAATCTTTTGGTTAGGATTTAGTGTAAGATATAAATGGAGTTTATTTTAATTTGCGTATGTAGATAAGATTAGATAAGTTCCTCTTTACTTAGATAATGATGATGGTGGATTCCTTGAGTTGTCTTCTATGGAGAAAAAGCTTACCTGACACTTTTACAACCATCCCTTGACCTTCTGTCAACCCTCTCTAGAAGTGCCAAATTTCTTTCCCAGGAAACTGAGGATAAGAGTGGGGTTCATCCTAATCCTAATTTGGCCATTTGGTGTTCTCCAATTTCACATCGACTGGAGTGGAGACGTAGTCTAGGAGGAAAAGACGACATATTTGCTATTGTGAATTCATTTCAACTCCAACGCACATGTAAAATCAAGAGCCAAATAGTAGAGATTTCCATCAGTCTGCATCAAATTGCCAATGAGTTACTTTTTTTTTTTGTTTGTTATTTATTTGTACTGACCCATTGACAACAAAATCAATTCAGGATGATATTTGAATTTTTTTTTTTTTTTTTTTTTTTTTTGAAACTCATTTAAAGGCAATAGTCCTGGTTGCCATTTTCTCTCTGTCATGTCTTCCCTTCTTGACATGAGCTTTCTTCCTTGCGGCATTCAGAAACTGCTGCTCCATTATCATGGTCGACAAGGATGATGATCGCACTTGGTGCTGCCAAAGGGCTAGCTTTTCTTCATAATGCTGAAAGCCCTGTTATCTACCGAGATTTTAAAACCTCTAATATCTTGTTGGACTCTGTAAGTAATGATCGGTATTTAGTGTTACTTTTTTTTCTATTGACAATATATTTTTGGGGTCATACTGCTAATCTTTCCTTCACAACTCAATAACAAGTGCTGATATTCTGCTGCTAATGCTTACTCAGGATTATACAGCCAAGCTTTCAGACTTTGGACTTGCAAAAGCTGGACCTGAGGGTGATGAGACCCATGTTTCCACACGTGTGATGGGCACTTATGGATATGCTGCACCCGAATACGTAATGACTGGTAATTGTACCTCTAACAAATCAGTGCCTATTTCTTTTTTACTTTTATATTACTAAGTGTTTTGAGCTTGTGTGAAAAAAATGAATATCCATATAGTTGACGAGTGGTCTACATTTTGAGTATTTGCAGCTATTGTAACTCCATTACCAAACACACCCTTATTGTATAAAGGTATTGCTAACGAAGTATGCTACTATATTCTCTGATCAGGTCACTTGACAGCTAGAAGCGATGTATACAGCTTTGGTGTGGTTCTTCTTGAACTATTAACCGGTCGGAAATCAGTTGACAAAACCCGGCCTGGAAAGGAGCAGAGCCTCGTTGACTGGGCTCGCCCAAAGCTCAGCGACAAGAGAAAGCTACTTCAGTTGATTGACCCAAGGCTAGAGGATCAATACTCAGTGCGAGCTGCCCATAAGGCATTCACCCTTGCCTACTATTGCTTAAGTCAGAACCCAAAAGCAAGGCCCCTTATGAGTGATGTGGTCAAGACGCTTGAGCCACTCCAAGGGAGCAATAGCGAGCCGAACGAAGGCTCCTCACTCTCTCTCCCTAATCCTAGGATTCACCACCGCAGGTTTCCAGGGAACGGCATGGGTTGTCGGTCCAACCCTAGTTCCAGTTGTTCCCCAGTTCATGTGGTTGCTTGCAAAGTGAGGTGATCGTGTATCAGAACGGTTTCTTTGTTTAACTGGTAGAAGTTAAGAGTCAATTGGGTTGTAAATTGATAACCAAGTGTGCTTGTTTGCTGGTTTTTTGTCCCTCCAACACTAAGCTCTTGTTGTATATGTTTGCTTTGCTAATTGGTAAGCTGTTGAACTAACAAGAAGATTACCCTTGTCAAATGAGCAGGGCTTTAGTTCCAGTAGTGGTTGGTGACTTTGAATAGTGATTTCCCAGTGGTGCTTTCATCTAGCTCTTTCGTTTCTAGTTTTTTTATCTGCTGCTCTTTTGTCAGATTGATTGTTTGTGTTTTTTACCCTTTTTCTTTGATTGTTCAAAATGTCGGATATTACTTTTGGGCTCTTAATTACACTTAAAATTGCGTAAAAGTTTCTGTGACCATGAAACTTCTGCCTCCACAAAAGCAGAACAAGTATTTATTTCTGACATTTTCAGAAACATTAGTGTTACTAGGAACTAAGGCCCAGTTGCATATTTTTTAAATCTCTGCAAAAGTTGCTTTGTTGGATGTTATTTTGTAGGAAGGTAACAAATCTATTCCAAATAACTGACCAGTTCTTTTTTAAATTATTATTATTATTATTGAGAATAATGAATATCAACTAGGCTAGAAGACAATTATTTTAGACAGTAACGAAATCACTTTAGGAGGTCATTCTTATGGATGATCCACACTCTGCATCTTGACCTACATATTTCAAATTTTTTACCAATTTGTTTTTGAATTAATTTTGGTGTTGATACTTGGTGAAGTTTGTTTGAAGCAATTTCTGGGCTTCACAGTGATAGAGGATTCCATGTTTGGTTCCAGTCAAACGTAGTATTCTTTTTTGTAGCAAACTGATACAAATTTGAAGGATCAGATTAGTCTAATGATTGTACTTCATGTATGAAGTCTATTTCAATTTTTTTTTTTTGCTTCTAAACTGGAAACAATCCTGGAGCAAGAATGTGGTAGCTAGAAGACACCGTAATTTGTATTATCTCTTTGTTCTGTTATGTATTTATTTCATCATATAATTGACACACCAATATTTGCAAGAAAATGTGATGTTCTTGATCAATGGTTATTTTCAGTGTTGTACTTGATATATTCTCAATTGGGAACACAACTTTCTTGCTTTCTAGGTGTACGTTCAATGAAAGCTTGGGCCACACGCGCACAATCAGATCGAATCACACAATTGACACAAAGTATCCACCATTATTTGCACTTAAATAACCCTAGATCTAAACGACGCCCACGGGAACCAACAACCAATTAAGCGAAAATCCATCGGCAAAAATAATGGAAAAAAATTTAATTCATTCACTTACTCGAATCTGGTGGCGGTAGACAAGCCATACTAAAGTTGGAGCTGGAGGAATGAACAGAGAGGAAAAATCAGAAGGGACCTGCGAGACTGCGGGTGGTCCGATGGTGATGGATCAAAATGGTAGTATGAATTAGGTTTTCTTGGGGTGGGTATTTATATAAATGTTGATATTATATGGATGGAAAAACTAGTCAATATTTCCCATGATTTAGGCTAATTTAATGAGAGGTTGTAGGAACTCAAGAGTAACTGATTTTAGAAATCAAATTGGTAGAGTAATTGATTTTAGAAATCGGAGAATAATCGGAATTTGGAAAGGGGGGGAGAAGCCAAAGAGACAGAGAGGAGTCATAGAGGCTTATTGAGAGAAGCTAGAGTAGTCTGTAGAGAGGTGATAAGTGAGAACTTACTTTTGTAACACCCCAAATTCCAAATAAGACTGAATTCGAAGTTCCACGGTATCTTTACACTTCATTTCGTACAATTTAACAAGGAATTTAAAACTTTTATTTCAACAATAATTACATCAGTTTTTTACATCAACAAGCAGCGGAATAAATAGAATACAACAATAATAAATGTACAATTGAAATAACTTTAACATTTAAGTAATCATCAGCAACAAATTCATCTTTATATCTTCTTGTAAACTCCAAGTCCTTCATATAAAATTGTGGGCACGTCAGTTGCTTACAACCGACAAAATATACACGGTCATCCTCGCTATGCCGAAACAGTATAACGATTCTTAAATGCTTTAGCAAATACAAACTTGATCACAAACAAAGCTACAAAGGGATTATCCTATTGATGTCGTGTTGTGCGGTGCACTTAGTCCTTAATGCAGTTATTTATATTACATGACACTAATGTGCACTTGTTCGGATTCTATGCATCCCATACTACATAGGTCCGAGGGCAAGCCCTTAATCGTTCTTCATCTTGTAGGGTTCAATCCCTCGCCATGACTTAAACTACTACGGTAACTACGATAAGTATCCTAAATGTTCTATGAGTTACGAGCCCATATCCAGACAGTCTGGAGGAGAATCTCACGCACTGACATGACGCATCATACAGGCAGCCTATGGACAATTCAGCCTCCGTCATGGGACGATGGCACTACCCGTAGTCACCAAACACCCCACAAACGTCGCCACCGGGACGATAATTTCGGAGTAGTGCTCACGCCATGACATGACGCATCAAGCAGGCAGTCTGTGAATCACTCTCACACTGCCAATCTGATGGCCCTCATTCTCGTGTTTTTCTCTTACTTTCGTCACATCTCCACTATAGTGTAGTCCTTACAATTTTGTTTGTTTTATAAAAAATCATCACAACCTAGAGCTAGCTTACCCTACCGGACTTAAATCAAAACAAAAAAGAGATAGTCAGCCTAACTGGCTACTTCTCAAGAGATGCTCAACCCTCAACGGTTAGCTCTCAAATTCAATAATAAATAATGCCGGTCACTAGGGTCTCGCCTAGCCTCCAGATTCTAACAACTATCTCTTTCTAGAGATCAACAATATTTCATATTAAATCTCCAAATAATAAGTCAATTTCATTATTCAAAATCTCTTTCTCAAAGAGAAACATTTCTTTATAATTTCATAACATGAGATAATTCAATTCAACCACTTTTCATCAATTTAATAATTCATTACCTTGTGTGCAATTCAAATAATCTTAAATCAAGTATTAATAATCATGAAATCCCACTAAGAACAATCCAAGTGAATTACAACTGTCATTTCTCTTAAAATAAACAATGGTCACTTTTTAATCGACAAAAATCGAGTTCTTTCAACAATATTCAATGTAAAAATCCTCTTTTAGTACTCCCAAAATATCTCAAATACTGTAGAATTAATTTTCATAAAGTCTAAACAATTTTAGAATAATAAATATATTTTTTTTCTAAATTTTTATCTCATTTAAATCCCTCAAAATACTAAAAAAATCAAAAAAAGATTAAAAGTTGAACACCAGGTTTCGATAATTTTTCGAAATTTTTATCTCATTTAAATCCCTTGAAGTTAAATTATACTTAACTATTGGCTCTCGGGTTTGAGTTAAAATCAAGCTTCAGAAAAATAAAGTCTCTGGAGAAACTCGAACCCAAGACCAATAGCTTCGCCGTGCTAGAGTAACAGACCCAAAGTGCACTCACTGACCAGTATGAACAGAGTGACTAACCCGACATAAGACTCAGTTAAAATACTTTTGTATGTACTGTATTGTGATTAATTTTTCTTTAACAAAATCGATCTTTCAATTGATTTGTACTTCTACAAAATATAATTAATTTTTCCACAATGCTTTTCTTTAAAAAACAGTATCTTACATGTTTTTAAATTCATAAATTTCTTAATTTTTTGCAATATAATAAGATCTTTCTTCAAAATGCATAAAAACACATATAATCAATTTTCCAAAACAAAATATTGTTTTTCATCAAAAAAATCCCTTATAAAATTCCTATACTCATAAAATAAATATTAGTGAGATTAGATCTACACTTCTTTACCACATTAGCATCAAAAGTCATTTTTTATACATATTTGCATTATTTTAACCATTATCTCAATACGCATCAATTTTTTCATACAAATCCCGATTCTTCAATTCTAGCATGCAAATTAACAATCAGAACAATTTTAGAGAATAGATTTAAGCAATTCACATCTACCACATCAATTAAAATTTAACGATTAAACTCTACATTAACTAGCATGCAATTTCATCAAACCAATTCAAATTTAACAAATAAATTGTATATTATCTAGCATGCAAATCTACTCCTAAATTAGAAAGGATTTTAGAATCACCCACCCAAAGAATTTGTAATTGTACTCAAATGAACTCCTAGAATTATGAGCTCCTAAAGAACTCCGCTTTGCCTCCTCGAGATCCGTGCACCAAAGCCAAGCCCAAGCCCCATTTCGGTCAGAGCAAAGCAAGACCAAAAGCATCATCTTCGGCAAGTCCAGAGAAAGGCAATTTCATCTCATATACATATATTTACATATATGTGTGTGTGTGTGTGTATATATATATATATATATATATATATATATATATACACACACACAACTATATATATACCTAGTATAGGCTTATAGGTAGAATGGTAGGTTTGGGAAAAGCAAACAGAGGACATGGTTGGTCTGGGTGGTTTTCGGAAGAGTGACAGAGAAGGGAAGAAGAGATGTGAAGAGGTGATGGATTGTATGTACATATATATTGTAACCCCCATTCCCGCAAATACGTATTTTCTGAATATTTTTGGTATTTTGATATTATAAATTTATTATTCGTTAAAATCATTTTGGATTTTATAATAAAGTGTTTTTCTAATCGGAAATTATTCATTTCGAATAATAGTGTATTTTGATCTCATTTTCTATATCTTATTGATCAACTATTTATACTTGAGCCTGAAAATAAATATATTATTATTATCGAATTATTTTAATTAAATTGTAAAACCCGAATATTATTTTATTGTATGACTTTACTACTTTTGTTATTATAATAATTAATTTTTATTTCTTGATTATTTAATTAAAATTTATTTATCGAATTATTTTTTATTTCGTACTTGATCTGATTTTATTGGCGAATTCCAAATTTATTTTCAAGCCCTAATTTATATTTTAATGCATTTGTATTATTTATTTATTTATTTGGATTTGAATTTTTGTTCGTGAAATTTCTTCGTTCTTTTTGATCGAGCAATTCTTATTGATCATATTGCTCTCTTATTTATTGGGGGTATTTTTATTTGAATCCTATTGATTTTGATCTATCTCTTGTTGAACCCTAAAACCCAATTCCATTTGTTCTTGACCCAAATCTGCTCTTATTGGACCCTAATTCGCAAACCCTGTACCCAAATTGTACCCTATAAATACAACTTTGTTGCAAACCTAAAAATTGCACTTTTTTGAACCGTGATAGCCATCTATTCTCTCTCCTCAAGTTTCTCTCTCCTCTCTCCTCTTTCTCTCTCACCAAATCTGAACCCATCTGCTGTTCCCTCCTCCGGCGAGCCCCCATGTCCTCCTCCTTTCCCGTCGACCCCCCAACCTCTGGCGTCGCCTGAGCGCCGCCAGCACACCTCCCGAAACCCTCTCCTCCTCTGACTTCATCGACAGCAGCAGCCAGACTAGAAAACCCCAAATCCTGATTCCCTATGGTCCTCTTCCGCTCTCACCTACCACGTCGTGCCGCCCTGTTGTGCCGCCCACCCCGACGCTGTCGCCCCCTGATCCAGGTTGGTCATCAACGACGTCGGCGATTACTGGTGCTCTTCTTCTCGTCATCGCAGCTCGCAGTTGTTCGCGATAATGGCGACACAAAAAGAAGAGGATAAACAAAGAAATCTAAATTTCATTCATAAAGAAGAAGAGTACAGGGTTGGGAATTTATACACGAAAGACACAGCAACTGCACGTGTTCCTACAGGTCGTTAGGCCGTTATTTAATGGACCCCACACTTTAATACCCAAATGAATAACGCCAGCTGTCCTAACAGCTGGAGTTTTACAAAGAACCCTGTGGAAAACTCAAATTTACTCAACAGCAGATACAATCCAAACTGCTGATACAATCTAAACTGATACACCTGCGATAGCTGCAACTGGCTCTCCCTTCCTAGTTTCCATTAAACTCCGGTGCCATTACCGCTCAATCCTTGAGCTGGATCAATACACCCCCCTTGAAAAGGCGATTCCAAAGTGTTGCGAAACGCAGGAAATCGCCAGTAAATGACCCAATAATGCTCCCAAGTAGCATCTACCTCCTCCGAATTGTTCCACTGTATAAGAACTTTAGACACAGCAATCCCCCTCTTTGGAACCATACGCCTAGCCAACACCTGATCTGGTTGAGGAGATTCATTCACAAAGTAAGTTGGTAACGCAGAAGGAGATGCTACGATGTTACCATTTCGACTAACATGGCCTTTTAGCCGCAAAATATGAAAAACGTCATGAATTCGCGCATCTGCAGGCAACTTCAAGCGATAAGCAACTGCTCCCACCCTTGCAATGACCTCATAAGGACCATAAAATAGTGGGGAGATCTTATGTTTGCGGTCCCAATCGAAATGTAACTCCCTGTTCCAGTTGTACGTATTTTATTACGTAAATTTTTGTACTTCAATTTTTAGATCAGTTTTATGTTTCTCTTTGGACTCTTTATCTAAAGGCAGAATATTTTTCTGGTCAATTCCATAATTTTTTGATTGTTCGACCGGAGTTTAAATATAAATTTTAAACCCTGATTAATCCTAATCCTAATCCTAATCCAACAGCTAACCTAACTCTGTCCTCCTACACATTATTTTCTTCCTCCCTATGCTTCATTTTCTCCCTCCCTACTTCTCCACTTCTACATACACCAAATTTCTCCCCCTCATTTTTCTCATTCTACGCCTAACTCCTCATTTTTCCACACATTTTTCTACACCCCTAATCATACACATGCACCTCTTTCTTTCTATATACACACACACACACATGCAGAACCTCTCACCTCTTTCTCTTTCTTATATATGTACAAGCACATATCATCTCTACATCCCATTCTTCTTTTTCCTCCTCCTCCTCTGCCTTCTTCACACCCGAGAGCTCAAGCAACACCCAAGCTCCACTTTACCTTCCACCTTCGAGCCAACGACTCCACTTCTACGATCCCGTGAACCCCGAAAAACAACCTGACGCCGCACCACTTTATTGTTGTCGTCGCTCACCGTTGCTACCGTTGCTCGCTAGCTACCGTCTTGCCGCCATTCTTACTGCTGTTGTACCACCGTCCGTTGCCGACGTCGCTTCTTCTTTCCGTGGTTAACACCACCACCAAAATCGTCACGTTATAAGGCAAGTACCTTGTACACTCTTTTTGTTCTCGTACAAGTATTTTTCTTGGACTCGTGGCAAGTAGTCTAGTTATCATCATATTTTATTGTCAAACTCCGTTCTAGTCACTGGTTTCATGCTATATCAACTCAAGAGTGAACTGTTAACACATTTCGAATCATGTTATCGAATATCGAATATTCAACCTTACTATCTCTAAATTTCTTGACCTTGCACTAATAATTCGACCATGCTTCCGATACTGGATTGAAAATTTTCTATATGGAAATCGTAGCCCATCGAGTCCCGAATCCAGAACATCTTACGGTTTCTCAATCGGATGTATAGATTGTGAGATATCGCGATTTTAGTACCGACATATCATGAATTTCTGAACCTGCACGGGATTACGAACGGTATCTTGTACTGAGAAATTGACCATGTTCCCGATACTAGATCGAAAAACTTTCTGCATGAAAATCGTAGCCCTTCGAGTCTAGATATCCGGAACATCCTACAGTTTCTCAATCCGATGTATAGATTGTGAGATATCGCAATTCTAGTATTGTGACTCTGAATTTTCAGAATGCGCGCGAAACATCGAAACCAGCGAAGAATGAATTTGTACGCATAGCTACTGTCTCTAGAATGTATCGTGTGAATATGCGTTAGAACCGGAAGAGAGTCTACTTTCTAGAATCTCTAACGGAATTGGATTTGCTTTTCTGTAACAACGGAAAAGTGAATTTGAATGCAGATATGTCAAGTTATCTAAAAATTCATCTCGACGTTTTTGCATATAAACCCATTACTTTTCATATTTAATTAACTGAGTGTATTATATTGTTCTTGTAATAATAACTTGCATAGATATAATAGGTTGATAGCATGTATTTTATACTACTTGATAATTTATAATAACTACTCTCGATACATGTACCCGTTATATCTCATACCATGATTACTGCCCTTGATATTTTTCTAGATTAACTGTCTTGATTACACCGTTCCACTAGTCGTACCAAGTGCATGTTCATAACTAATTATAAAAGAATAACAAGCCGGGGTTATAAGGGTACGACTTAATAGTGGACAATATAGGAGAGTATACTGGGAAGGGGACCCGTGTTTCCCGAAATAGTGATTCTTGATTCTTGATTCTTGGTTACACAATTCTTGATTACATAATTCTCGATTACATGATTCATGATTACATGTCTTGATACTATCACTGGAAGATCCGAGTACATAATCCTATAGAATTCACTACTTAAGTCTAAATGTCACATGATTGATATGCACCGAACTTGTGGTATAGGACACATGATTACATGCATTAGATAAGTTAATAAAACAGATAAACTCGAGATTTCCATTAAGCATGATTCTTGATTACATGACTCCTCGTTACATGACTCTTGATTACATGATTATCGATTAACTGAGCCTAGGTTATCAATTGCTTATATCTTGAAGTCTAGAATACACTAGTTACCGTTATTACTTACATGATCATATTGTCCCAGTTCCTTACTTACTTCCATATTTTATTTGTACTTCTACTTCTTGTTTCTTCCATGTTATATCTTGTTATATTACCCCTTTTACTGCTTGTTGCTACTTGCCGCCCGAAATTTACTCTAACGTGAACTTTTCTATTTTTCTTTGAGTTAATAATTATACAGGTACTGATGGACCCGACGAGCAGACTCTCTAGACGATCGTTGCTACTTTCTTACTACTTCATGTTGTTTTTCCTCCAGTCGCTATTTTATCTAGTTGTTATAGCGAACTGCTTATCATATTATTTTAATTTTGGCACTTTGTACTCCCGGGCATCTTGACCCGATATTGATGTATTATCCAAATGATGGTTATTCTATTTTCAGCTCATATGATTATTGTATCTGCCTGCGTGAATGTGTTATAAAGATCTTTTTGAGGCTTATAATTGTACAGCTTATGGATGATGTATATCATTCGCTGGGCCTCAGTTGCGTGCCTGTATTCCGTATAGTGGGAAGCGGGGCGTAATAGGTTTTTAGTGGTATCAGAGCCTGGGCTCGAACCATGCTAAGCTCAACAATATACACACCAAGTGGATCACATGAATGTTAATAACCAACTTGCCATCTAGAGATTTACCTCATTCGAATATGCATTTCAGACTATGGTTCACGGAGGCTCTTCGACTTCTACACCCAGGGATGAACTATCGGAGATCGTCGCCATTCTCCAGGAGATGCAACGAATGATGGAGTTACAGCAAGAGCAAAATAAACTGGTGAGAGCTAATCTGGATAGGGTACAGGATGTCGCAAACTCCATTCAATGGAACTTGTTTGTGTACCAGCATAAGAGTTACACTGCCATGCTTGATACCCAGGAGCAGATCCGTAGAGGGTGGACTGCCATTCAGGGGGCATTACAACTCCTTACTGTCGCACAGTCTACAGGTGGACCGATACGGAGGCCAGTTCAGACCCCGACTACTAGAGCATCACCTTACTCATCGACGACTCCGAAGAAGGACCAGAAGTGCTATTATTGCCATCGAGTTGGACACATACGGAAGAACTGCTGGAAAGCCAACAACCTGTGTCTTGCATGCAGAGCGTATAATCACAAAGTTCGGGATTGCCCAAAGAGAAAGAGTGTCACACCAATAGGAGGATCAAATCCTAGTGGAGGACAGACTAGAGAGTATAATCAGGCTCATAACCTGAATACAGAGGAGGCAGAGATCACTAAAGAAACAATTGCTGTTATATTTCGATCTAGTCATGCTTCAGTTCCTGCGTCGTTTGTTACCTTCTGTACATTGCATTCATTCTCATCGATCAATCCATTATTGAGTATCATACTAGTTATTTCTTTCTATCCCTATTTTCTTGAATCTTCTGTTGGAAGAGAGTAGGAATTTTGTTAGGCTAAATGGCAAACATATTGGAAATTGGAATAACAAGAAGAAGACTCTTCACTATTTTCTAAAACTGGTATTACTACACCTTACAAATATACACTCTATTTTTTTTCTTCTTTTCTGCTTGTTTCTTGTTCTTATCTTGCTTAAATTTTTTTCTTCCTAAACCTCTCATTTATAGGAATGAGAAATGAGTAACTGATAAATTATTCATTCCCGTTTCTCACATTTTTCTTTGCGGCACCAATCTTGCCACAATGTTTCAATATTGTTTGGTGGGTGGGGCCCACTTTACCAAATAAGTTTGACAACCAACATCTTCGTGTTACCAATCTCTTAATTCTGCTCAATTCATCGATCGCTATCACGTGATATCAGCATTTAGAAACATCACCATCAGAGTGGCGCAGCGGAAGCGTAGTAGAGTCCCTTATTGATTCGTGGAATGAATTTCAAAGCAAATCGTCATCAATATCTCAGGGTTCGATGTTATATTTAGAATGGATAGGGAACAAAGTGCAAATATTGGCCATAGACCAGTTATAGGGGGCGGCGCATTAATGAAGAAAAGACAAGAAGAAGAAGAAATAAAAAGAAGAGAAAGAGAGAGAGAGAAGTCAAAGAAAGAAGAAAGAAAAAGAGAAAGAAAGAAAAAGAGAAAGAAAGAGGAAGAAGAAAGAGAGAGAAGTCGGAGAAGGAAGAAGAAAGAAAGAGAAGTCGGAGAAGAAAGAAAGAGAGAGAGAGGTCGGGGAAGAAAGGGAAGAAGATAAAGAAGAAGGCAACTCGGGAGCAAGCTTCGGTGAAGAGAAAGAGTGAGAATCCGATAGCAGAGGCGGGAGCAAGAAAGAAAGAGAGAGTAGGAGCTCGGATTTTCTTGGCAAATGGAAAGAATAGATCAAGAATCGGTAGCGGGGATGAAGAGAAAATCGGTAAAAGAAGAAAGTGAAGCAGGGAAGAAGATGAAGCTTTCTTCATCTTTATCGAGATTCGGCAGGATTTGTGTATTTTGTGGCAGTAGCTCTGGCAAAAGAGCTAGCTACCAGGAAGCCGCGATCGAGCTCGGTAAGAAGCTTGTAGAAAGGAATATTGATCTCGTTTATGGTGGTGGGAGCATAGGATTGATGGGCCTGGTTTCTGACGCTGTTCGTGCTGGTGGCCGACACGTTTTGGGAGTGCTTCCCAAGTTCATGATGCCGAAAGAGATTACTGGGGGAACTGTGGGAGATGTTAGAGTTGTCTCTAACATGCACGAAAGGAAGGCTGAAATGGCTCGAGCTGCTGATGCTTTCATAGCCTTGTCCGGAGGTTATGGAACACTTGAGGAATTGTTCGAGGTGATCACTTGGGCTCAACTGGGGATCTACAGCAAACCGGTGGGTGTTTTAAATGTTGATGGATATTACGACTCACTTCTGTCCTTCATAGATTCAGCTATGGTTGAGGAGTTTATATCCACTAAGGCCAGACACATCTTGATTTCAGCTTCATCGCCTAAGGAGTTACTAAGAAAATTGGGGGAGTATGTGCCAGAGCGAGATGAGCTTGTGACTCAGCTGAACTGGGATGTTAGCAATGTCGGTGGTTCAGATTCTGAGCCTAGACATTAAATTGTTGATTCCTCCAGATGAGGATGCACAATTTGTCTTTAGTTGTTTTCGTACCTTTGTACTCTTTGTTTCTTTTATCCTTTGTTGTACTCTCAATTGAAGAGTTTGCATTCTTAGCTATCCTATATCTCGCCTGAATAAATTTCGAGGACGAAATTTTTTTGTAAGGTGGGTAGGATTGTAACTCCCTGTTCCAGTTGTACGTATTTTATTACGTGAATTTTTGTACTTCAATTTTTAGATCAGTTTTATTTTTCTTTTTGGACTCTTTATCTAAAGCCAGAATATTTTTTTGATCAATTCCATAATTTTTTGATTGTTCGACCGGAGTTTAAATACAAATTTTAAACCCTGATTAATCCTAATCCTAATCCAACAGCTAACCTAACTCTGTCCTCCTACACATTATTTTCTTCCTCCCTATGCTTCATTTTCTCCCTCCCTACTTCTCCACTTCTGCATACACCAAATTTCCCCCCCTCATTTTTCTCATTCTACGCCTAACGCCTCATTTTTCCACACATTTTTCTACACCCCTAATCATACACATGCACCACTTTCTTTCTATATACACACACACACACACATGCAGAACCTCCCACCTCTTTCTCTTTCTTATATATGTACAAGCACATATCATATCTACATCCCATTCTTCTTTTTCCTCCTCTTCCTCTGCCTTCTTCACACCCGAGAGCTCAAGCAACACCCAAGGTCCACTTTACCTTCCACCTTCGAGCCAACGACTCCACTTCTACGATCCCGTGAACCCCGAAAAACAACCCGACGCCGCGCCACTTTGTTGTTGTCGTCGCTCACCGTTGCTACTGTTGCTCGCTAGCTACCGTCTTGCCGCCATTCTTACCGCCGTTGTGCCGCCGTCCGTTGCGGACGTCGCTTCTTCTTTCTGTGGTTAACACCACCACCAAAATCGTCACGTTATAAGGCAAGTACCTTGTACACTCTTTTTGTTCTCGTACAAGTATTTTCCTTGGACTCGTGGCAAGTAGTCTAGTTATCATCATGTTTTATTGTCAAACTCCGTTCTAGTCACTGGTTTCATGCTATATCAACTCAAGAGTGAACTGTTAACACATTTCGAATCGTGTTATCGAATATCGAATATTCAACCTTACTATCTCTAAATTTCTTGACCTTGCACTAATAATTCGACCATGCTTCCGATATTGGATTGAAAATTTTCTATGTGGAAATTGCAGCCCATCGAGTCTGGAATCCAGAACATCTTACGGTTTCTCAATCGGATGTATAGATTGCGAGATATCGCGATTTTAGTACTGACATATCATGAATTTCTGAACCTGCACAGGATTACGAACGGTATCTTGTACTGAGAATTTGACCATGTTTCCGATACTAGATCGAAAAACTTTCTGCATGAAAATCGTAGCCTTTCGAGTCTAGATATCCGGAACATCCTACAGTTTCTCAATCCGATGTATAGATTGTGAGATATCGCAATTCTAGTATTGTGACTCTGAATTTCCAGAATGCGCGCGAAACATCGAAACCAGCGAAGAATGAATTTGTATGCATAGCTACTGTCTCTAGAATGTATCGTGTGAATATGCGTTAGAACCGGAAGAGAGTCTACTTCCTAGAATCTCTGACGGAATTGGATTTGCTTTTCTGTAACAACGAAAAAGTGAATTTGAATGCAGATATGTCAAGTTATCTAAAAATTCATCTCTACGTTTTTGCATATAAACCCATTACTTTTCATATTTAATTAACTGAGTGTATTATATTGTTCTTGTAATAATAACTTGCATAGATATAATAGGTTGATAGCATGTATTTTATACTACTTGATAATTTATAATAACTACTCTCGATATATGTACCCGTTATATCTCATACCATGATTACTGCCCTTGATATTTTTCTAGATTAACTGTCTTGATTACACCGTTCCACTAGTCGTATCAACTGCATATACATAACTAATTATAAAAGAATAACAAGCCGAGGTTATAAGGGTACGACTTAATAGTGGACAATATAGGGGAGTATACTCGGAAGGGGGCCCGTGTTTCCCGAAATAGTGATTCTTGATTCTTGATTCTTGGTTACACAATTCTTGATTACATAATTCTCGATTACATGATTCATGATTACATATCTTGATACTATCACTGGAAGACCCGAGTACATAATCCTATAGAATTCACTACTTAAGTCTAAACGTCACATGATTGATATGCACCGAACTTGTGGTATGGGACACAGGATTGCGTGCATTAGATAAGTTAATAAAATAGATAAACTCGAGATTTTCACTAAGCATGATTCTTGATTACATGACTTCTCGTTACATGACTCTTGATTACATGACTCTCGATCCTTGATTACATGATTATCGATTAACTGAGCCTAGGTTATCAATTGCTTATATCTTGAAGTCTAGAATACACTAGTTACCGTTATTACTTACATGATCATATTGTCCCAGTTCCTTGCTTACTTCCATATTGTATTTGTACTTCTACTTCTTGTTTCTTCCATGTTATATCTTGTTATATTACCCCTTTTACTGCTTGTTGCTACTTGCCGCCTGAAACTTGCTCTAACGGAAACTTTTCTATTTTTCTTTGAGTTAATAATTATACAGGTACTGATGGACCAGACGAGCAGACTCTCTAGACGATCGTTGCTACTTTCTTACTACTTCATGTTGTTTTTCCTCCAGTCTCTATTTTATCTAATTGTTATAGCGAACTGCTTATCATATTATTTTAATTTTGGCACCTTGTACTCCCGGGCATCTTGACCCGATATTGATGTATTATCCAAATGATGGTTATTCTATTTTCAGCTCATGTAATTATTATATCTGCCTGCGTGAATGTGTTATAAAGATCTTGTTGAGCTTATAATTGTACAGCTTATGGATGATGTATATCATTCGCTGGACCTCAGTTGCGTGCCTGTATTTTCGTATAGTGGGAAGCGGGGCGTGACACGAAACCTGCTTATAGGGTTGAATTTTGAGAAACACCTAACTACCCACTGTGAACTCTTTATCCACTCTATGCATATTGGCTTGCGATTTCATTCTTTCTTGGGCCAACACCAAATTTTCCTTCAAAAGTCTCAATGCAGCATCTCTGGAGAGGAGAGTATCCTCTACTACTTGGACTCTTGCAGTGCTCGGTATATATGTCAACAGGGTTGGTGGGGGTCGACCAAAGACAATTTGATAAGGAGAAGTTTGGGTTGAACTGTGAACGTGGGTATTATAACAATAGGCAGCACAATCCAACCATTCCGACCAAGCTTGGGGTTTATAAGCTGTGAAGCATCGCAAGTAGGTTTCCAAAACCCTATTAACAACCTCTGTTTGGCCATCCGACTGTGGATGAAACGCCGTGCTTATACACAACTTTGTTCCCTGCAAAGCCATGAGCTCCTTCCAAAAGTTATAAGTAAAGATCGCATCTCGATCACTCACAGTACTCTTAGGTAATCCACAAAGCTTAATTACATGATGAAACAAAGCTGCAGCTACTGCCTTTGCTGTGTAAGGATGTGGAAGAGGGATGAAGTGACAAAATTTTGACAATCTATCCACGACCACCAAAATTGTAGTGTACCCTGCACTTCGTGGCAATCCCTCAATAAAATCCATGCTCAAATCATCCCAAATATTCTCTGGTATAGGAAGAGGTTGAAGTAGGACCGTAGGTGAAGTACTCATATACTTATTTCGCGGACATTCATCACAAGAACGGATGAATTCTTTTGTTTCCCTCTTTATACCTTGCCAAAATACCAAATTTTTCAACTGATGCCATGTTTTATCTACCCCCATGTGTCCCCCATGCGGTGTGCAATGTACTTCTTCCAAAAACAATTGCTTCGCAGTGGAGTTAGGACTCAAGAGGATACAACCTTTAAAGTAGTACACTCCTTCAACCAAAGAGATCCTATCATCCCTTTCTATGGCTAACTTCTGCCGGAGCTCTTCATAGTAAGGGTCAGTAGTGACCAACTGCTTTACCATAGACAACTAAGTAGGTTGCACCACTATAATAGAAGCCAAAGAGGCAAGTTGAGCTTCTTCCTCACCTTCAAATTGCCTAGGAAGACAATCAGCAGGTACAATGTCTCTACCCTTCTTATATTCAACTACAAAGTGATACCCATGAAGCTTCATCAACCAAACATGCTGCGCTTCTGTGTATAGTCTTTGTTCTAAGAGGTGTTTTAAGGGTTAATGGTCAGTACGAATAATGAAACTCCTCCCCAACAGATATTGTCGCCACTTCTTCACTGCTAGGAGAATAGCCAGCATCTCCTTTTCATAAGTAGACAAGAGTTTACTTTTACCTTTGAGCTCATGATTGAGGTAAGCAATGGGATGTCTTCGTTGAAGTAGCACAGCCCCCAATCCAGAACCACACGCATCACATTCTAGCTCAAAGGGAATGGGAAAATCTGGTAGCTGAAGCACAGGTGGAGAAGATAAAGCTTGTTTCATCTGATCAAAAGCATTTTGGGCTTCATTGTGCCAAACAAATGCACCTTTCTTAGTCAATTTTACCAGAGGCCAAGCTATAGAACTGTATTTTTCTATGAATTTGCGGTAATATCCTATGAGACCAAGAAACCCCCGTAGAGCTTTCAATGTCGTAGGTATTGGCCACTCCTGTATAGCTCGAACTTTTTCTAAATCCACTGCAACCCCATGTGCAGATACCACATCACCTAGATACTGCACTTCATTCACTCCGAAAGAACATTTGCTGATCTTTGCATATAACTGGTTATCAACAAGAACTTGCAATACCACAGTTAGGTGTTGTATATGAGAGGTTAAGTCTTTATTGTAGACTAATATATCATCGAAGAAAACCAAAACAAACTTCCGTAGATGAGGCTTAAAAATTGAATTCATGAGAGATTGAAAAGTAGACGGGGTATTAGTCAATCCAAATGGCATGACAAGGAACTCATAATGCCCTTCATGGGTTCTAAATGCTGTTTTAGGCACATCTTCCGCACGCATTCGTATTTGATGATACCCACTTCTCAAATCCAACTTACTAAACATCGAAGCACCATGGAGTTCATCAAGTAGCTCATCAATAACAGGTATGGGAAATTTGTCTTTTACAGTTACTTCATTTAAAGCCCTATAGTCGACACACATACGCCAACTACCGTCAAGTTTCTTCACTATCACAATGGGTGAGGAGTAGGGACTATGGCTTGGTTGCATTACTCCTGAGGCCAGCATTTCTTTAACTAACCTTTCAATCTCATTCTTATGGTGCCAGGGATGTCTATAGGGTCGTAAACTCACTGGTTTGCTGCTAGTAAGAAGGGTGATGGTGTGGTCACAGCTACGGTGTGGAGGAGACCCATATCCTCTTTGAACACTATCTCAAACTTATCTAAAATCTGCTGTAGAGGGAGAGGAATACTTACAGAGCCCTGGTTGTTATCTGCTTCTTTTGGAGTTCCAACCATCTGCAAGAACCAACCACTTTTAACTTGCAAAAGTGCCTTGGCCATTCCTTTAGGAGTGGAAAGTTCCATCTCCGGAGGAGGGATTCCAAGCAAAGTTCATTCTTGTTCATTTAACATAAACTTCAACCGCTTCTCCTTCATATTCCATACAACATCCCCTAGAGTCTCAATCCATTGGGTCCCCAAAACTAGCTGGCAAGTGTCCAGAGATAACACATAGAAATCTGCCACTATTGGTATCCCCTGACACACAAACTTCACTTCTTCACAAAGCCCCAAACATTTTAGTTGTGTTCCTCCTGGTATAGTCACCTCCAGATGTGCTTGCTGGTTAATGGGCAGTCGAAGCTTGTGTACAAGCTTCTCATCAATGAAATTATGCGTAGCTCCTGAGTCTAGTAGTGCACAAACAGGGTGGGAACAAATAGACCCCAAAACTCTAAAGGTTGTATGTCGATTGCTGCCTGTAAAGGTGTGAAGGGAAATGGCTCCTGGTTCCAAAAGAGTTGGTATATGTTTTACTGGTTTGGTGTCATTTTGAGCTTTGGCTGCCATAATTTCTTCACCCTCAGAGCTACTACAGAATTCCTCAACTTCCTCATCTATGTTTCCCATAATTTGCATGAATACTCCATTCTCACAAGTCCCTACCATTTGCATGAAAGTCATACCTGCACATTTATGTCCCCTCACATACTTTTCATCACAATGGAAACAAAGGCCTTTCTCTCGTCTATCTTTCATGTACTGCAGCAACTGTTGATCTTTAGTCACTGGATTACTATGGGAACTAGCCGAATTACTACCTGTAGATGATCTACTACCTGGAAGAGTTGAAGAAGTCACAGAATTAGAATTTGCTGTAGGAGTTATAGTCTTATAACCAAATTGGAGTGGATTAGTTTTGACAAAGGAGTGATTCTTCCAATTCTTTCTCTGATTATTAAGAATTTCCTCCCTCGCAATGGCTTCTCTATAAGCAACAAGCACACTGCGAGGATTCTTGAACTTAACTTCCTCTTTCAATTCACTCTTTAATCCTGACAAATAACAACTAACAAGAGAGGATTTGGCCAAGGGTTTGGTTAGTTGACTATACTTCAGAAACTCCTTGTGATACTCCGACACAGAACTTGTTTGCTGCAACTTATACAAAGAAGCCTCAAGATCTTCCAACTCCGAAGGTCCAAACTGCAGAATGAGCTCTTTCTTGAGCACAACCCAATCAATTTCATCTTCTTCTTGTAGTTCAAACCATCTCCACCAAAGAAGTGCCTCACCTCTCAAATAGTAGAGACAAAAAGGAAGCTTATCATAAGAGTTAACTCTTTGAGTATAAAAGTGATGTTCCATGTGGTAAATCCAATTAGTAACATCTCCAGTTCCGTCGAAACTTGGTAGATCTATTTTGGGGTGTTTTGGGAAGAAAGTATTACCTTCTTGAAACCTTTCATCGTTTCTTGAACTCCTTCCCCTATTTCCTCTGTTGCTAGGATTAAGATTCCTTGATCTACCTTGGCCCAAATACTACGAGTTGAACCGCCATCTTCACCCTTCTTCACCACTACATCAAAGATCTTCATCAGAATCAGCATCGCTACCATCAGAACTCTAAGATTTCTGACTTCGAAGTGCTCAACGGCCAGTTCTTGGTTCCCTGAGCAATCGCTCCAAGATTGATTCCAAACGATCGAACTGATCCTCCAAGCTGGAACGCTTGTGAGATTCAACACCTTTATCGGTGGAATCTCGCGCATTTCGATCCCTATTTCTAGGTCCAGACCTAAATCCAGACCTTGAGTTGATGGGATTCTTAGCTTCTAGCAATGGTTCTCGATCGTCTCCTTGCTCCAAGGCCCCCACAGGCTCAAGTTCATGCTCTGATACCATTGATCCAGGTTGGTCGTCGACGACATCGGCGATTACTGGTGCTCTTCTTCTCGGCATCGCAGCTCGCAGTTGTTCGCGATAATGGCGACACAAAAAGAAAAGGATGAACAATACACGAAAGACACGGCAACTGCACGTGTTCCTACAGGTCGTTAAGCCGTTATTTAATGGGCCCCTCACTTTAATACCAAACTGAATAACGTCAATTGTCCTAATAGCTGGAGTTTTACAAAGAACCCCCTGGAAAACTCAAATTTACTCAACAACCGATACAATCTAAACTGCTGATACAATCTAAAATGATACACCTGCTATAGCTGCAACTGGCTCTCCCTTCCTAGTTTCCATTAAACTCCGGCGCCATTATCGCTCAATCCTTGAGCTGGATCACCCCCGTCACAGCCCAATGCCAGCGATGCCACCGCCATTGGCCATTGCTGACATTGCTGCTGTCTTGTGTTGAAGTCGCTGCTGTTGCTGCTGGCTTTTGGTGCTAATGTGTTTTTTTGTCTCCTTGTGTGCACGTATTATACGCGTGCTAGTTCGGGTGTTCGTGAGTTCGTTGCTTCGGGATTCTTATCCAGTTATTCTTGGTATTCGTTTTCACCGTCTAACAGGCAAGTCACCGTCCTCTTGAATTACTAATTGTATCAAATTCAAGTGTTATTGAAATTCTCGCAAGTAGATCTCTTTGTTATTATACTATCCATTGTTTCATCTATTCGTTGGGTCTATTGAGGGTTTACACGAGCTAACCCCAATATTTTTGACATCATGCCACTTTGACTCTAAAGTTTGAATCTTTCATGAATGCATATAGAATTGATAATAGGGTTATTCATACAAGTCACAATACAAATAAATTATTGTAGAAACAATCGTTAGGTTGTATGTCGTTTGATCGTTTGATGATTGATTAATGTTAGACTTGTATATGTGTGTGTACTAAATTTTATTTATCATGTTTGGACACCTATCATGCTAGTTACACAATTTATTGACTATAGAATCGATACCCAACATGTTCAACTAATTTTTATTTTCAAGAAAAATACCCTAAAAACTATACATGCTTGCTGACCTGAACCTTGAGCGCTATTTTCAAACTAGTAAATGACCTTAAAATGAAATACTTTCTGAATATGAAATGTAGCTCCGAGTGTCTAGTTGCCAATAACATCCAGAATTTTTGAATTCCGAGTTTTGTAGCAAAAGTTATGCCCGTTTTACTACAGCTGTGTTTTTACTTTCAGATTTTCAGATTCTCGTACTCTTCATGTTCAAACAGTAAAAAGGCTGATCAAATGATAAAATATGCTATGAAAATTTCCAGATTGTTTCTTAACATGTTTAGGAGTCTAGATTTTATTTTTACTGAATTTAATATTGAGATTTTACGATTCAAAAATTAAAACAACAAGATGTCGAATTTCTGCCTGAACATAAAACCTGAAAAGAAACAAATATTTGACCTAGCTACTATTGTCGGAATTTGAACTTTAAACATGCGTTGGAACCGTGTGGAAGTCTAGTTTCCAGATTTTCTGACGGATTCAATTTTAGATTTTTGAGTCAGCGAAAAACTGCATTTTTGTACAGGTTGTGCTTGCTGTCCAGAATTTTGTATACTACTTTTTAATGAATTAATTATTCTTATATCGTATATTGCATGAATTAATGAATGTATATTGCATTGCATATTCCCAATAAGTTATTGTCACTATTCTAACTGTCCTATCCATGTTATCACCCTATTGTTTCCCCAATTGATACTATCGTTCACCGAATTGCCCATAAATTGCATATTGTGTTCTTGCATTGATAAATAATTAATAAGCCAGGGTTTAAGGGTTGACTTTTAGTAGTGGACAATATAGGGACTGTACTCGGAGGAGGGGCCCATGTTTCCCTAAATAATGTTCTGGCTATTGTTTTATCGGTGATTGTGGTTATGGCCGTAACCCAGTCTATCGTGTATTGTATCATTGTCGATGACCGTATCGTATACCGAAAGATGAATAATGTTTATCGTTGAAAAGTACATGAACTGTAGAGCCCACTACTAAGTCTAAAATGTAACTTGTTTGTATGTAGCAACCATGTAGTAAAAGGATGGATGTATGAAGTGCTACATTAGTTAGGATTAAAATAATTAATAAATTTAAGGATCACACTACATATTGTTCCTCATTATTCCTATTGATATCGAATATTGGCTAAGTGTTATTGTTATTGATCATTGATTACCGTTACCGAATATTGAACCATTGTTTATAACCATCATCGGTTATCATGATTATTGTCCCATGTTATTAATTTCTATTGATCCATTGATTCATTGTTATACCGTTATTCCATTGTTCCTTGCTTTCTCTACTTGCTGTCCATAACTTGTTCTAAGGACAATTTTTTTTCTCTTTTTAGATGAAGTGTATACAGGTGATGAAGGAGAATTGTCTGCTGGAATTGGAGGATAAACATGCTGAAGACTATTGCTTTCTAATTGCTTATTGCTTTAATAAACTTAATGTATTGAGACTTATTATTATTTGGAATATATTTATTATTGTATTGGACTTATGTCCCGAATATTGTTATTTGTTTCCAGATGTTGGATTATTATTATACTGGGATATTTTATATTGCTTCAATTCAAGTATTATTGTTCATGAGATTATTATTATTACCTGCGCATTGTTTTGTATTGATTATATTAATGAGTTAATCAGATAAACAGCTTATGAGTGACGTTAGTCATTCGCTGGGCTTTTGTCATGTACTCGTATTTCGTATTTTTGGAAAGCAGGGCGTGACATATACATATATACCTATATATCTATATGTATAGATACATCAATTAGTATGGTGGATTTTAATGGAGAAGACAAAATGCATGCTGGATTTGGTTTTACGAAAATGAACAGAGAAGGAAAAATAGGGTTAATGATGAGGAAGGGTGTAGGGGTATTTTTTTTATAGAAGAGTAGTAGAGTAGTTATAATAACTACTCTCCACTAGCAACACTAACACCACTCACATGTTTCAAAAATTGTTTCTCCCTCCACTTCAAAAGCAACTGGCAGGTTTCTCTCTCTCTCTCTCTTGCAAAACACGTGTAAATTTGATTATTTATTTAATTTAAAATACATGTATATAATATATAAGATGTATATAAAATTTAATTTAATTAAATTTATACTTTTTCATGCACAATTAAAATAGACACACACATTTCATGAAATTTATTATGAAGAAAGAATATCCTTAGACACGTGTACCAAAACACGTGCGTCGCCCGTAAAATCTCAAAAATACGAAACTGACTTTATCGTCCGAAAAATATTTATAAATAATCGGAATACAGTCTAAGAAAAATATATTTAATATACACATTCAATAATGTAGTTAATACGTACATTGAAAACACGTGTACTACTCGTATAAAAGTATTTTAATCAAACAGACGAAAAGTGAATTCCTGTTTGTAAAACGAATTTAAACATGTCATAAGAATAAATAATTGAAACCCATCGAAAATATTGCACATAACGGTAAAATACCCGAAATCAACACGTGCATCGATAATACGTAAAAAGCACGTAAAAATATAAAGATTGAAATTTAGCATTTGAGTTGTCTCAAATGAGATTTTAAGAATACGGGAATGCATAAATAGTCGGAATCCAAAATACATATCGAAATACGTTACGGATATCACCAGTAATGGTACAAAATACACGTGCGTAACACACGAGGACAAAATTGTTATTTTCAATTTTGCGGGGTGTTACAACTTTACTGAGAACCTAGAAGCCTAGAAGGACCCAATGGCTAGGGGTGGCATCTGGGCCACCTGAGCCGGGCCGGGCTGAAAGATTTTGCGGGCCGGGCTAGGTGGGGATAACCTCGGCCCGGACCTGGTCCCCGGCCCCAAGGGTGGGAGCCGGGTCGGGCCGGTTTTTTAGTATAATTTTTTTTTTTTAAACGGAAGATGAAAGATCAAGTATTATATTGTAATTTCATAACAATTGCATAGAACTAATAAATAAAAGAAATTAAAACCAAATTTAAATTGATTTAATAAATTACAAATTGTTAAATAAAATGAAGTTCATGAATATAATTTCATACAAATTAGATCAAATTATAAAACAAGGAAATTATTTGAATTTAGATATCGAGATGGCCTCTATTTAGATTTAAGAGAAGGCATTGGACTATTGTCGTGCACATCTACTTAACCTAAATATAGAATCTCATCCTCCTAAATTTTCCAATTATTTACAATATATTGTACATCATTTTAATGTAAATCGACTAAATCTAATTGTCCATTCATCGCTACTTGTTGAGCTAGCTTGTGCTCCAAGTAAATCTTGGGTTCTCTCTTTGGCTTTCATCCAATCTTCGGCGCATACTAGCATCTCAAAATTTTTAGCTATCAATTGATTCCTGTTCGGGCTCATTATCCTGCCATCAAGAGAAAAAGCACTTTCCGATGCAACGGTTGACACCGCTGTTGTCAGCAAATCTCTAGCCATACGAGAAAGAATATTAAAAATAACTTCATTGCACTTCCAAAACTGTAACACATCTACTACATCTTCAATCGAACTTTGTGCATTATACCAATTCAACTCATTTGGTGAATTGGTTCTTGGTTTTTTTGAAGATTTAAAACACTACTAGTTGCATGATTCTTTCCTTTTGCTAATATGGAGGAGGAAGAAGAAGAATCGACATTTTGTGTTTGTGTTCGTGTAGTGTTAGATTAAATTCTATCATAAGTATCATATAACCTAGTCAAAATATGCTCAAATTGAGGAGTAAAAACAATATGATCAAAATTTTGTATTGCATCGTGTGGGGCATAAGTGTAAAAACAACATTGACGAGTAAAACAACTAAATGTATAATAATTTAAAACAACAAAATTAAATAAAGAGAAACAACAAAATTTAAAACGAACAACAATCTATCTCAACTAAAAAATAAAAATAATAACAAGAACTAGTGAGTAGTGTATGTATGTTTACCATTATACCAAATATATATATAAAATCTAAAATAATGAGAGGAAGAAGTTCAAGATCCAAACTAATTAAGAGATATAGATGAGAATAATCAAATATGTTAAATCTACAAAACATATACTAAAATACCGCATGAGTGTTTGAAGTTTGAAGAATGAAAGTTGAGAGAGTTGAGACATGAGAGCTTGTAGTAGTGTTGATTGTTGATCCTTGCAAAATGTAGTAGAAACTTGATTTGTTGAGAGATATTGAAGAGATTAGAGAGATAGTAGAGAGATTAGAGTGAATTAGTGAAGAAAAATGAATGAAATGATATTGTATATATAGAATATGCAATTTTTTTGATTTCCCAAAGTACCCCCCAAAACAAGCTAGTATAGATCCGTTGGGGGCAGGGCCAGCCCCCACCTTGAGGCTGGTGAGGCAGCCGCCTCAGGCCCCCGATTTTTTTGCAAGTTTAGGCCCCTAAATTTGTATTTTTCTTATAAATATATGCACGTATTTTGTGCGTAAAAAATTATATTGTAATTAGGGGCTCCCAAAAATAATTATTTAGGATTTTCGCCTTGGGCCCCTGGGAACTCAGGGCCGGCCCTGGTTGGGGGCAATTTGGTAAATGTTTTTTAAAAAAATTAAATTATGAACCAAAAAAAATATAATAAATAAATAAATAAATAAATTCTCAATGGTCTAAAACCGGGCCGGGCCTAGCCGGGCATTTTTTGAAAAATTGGGGCCCGGACCAGCCCCTGGGTTTGGGGCCGGTCCCGGGTTGAGCCCACCAAAATGGGGTCCGGCCAGCACAGCACGGACCTATTGCCACCCCTACCAATGGCTCTTTATTTTTGAGAATTTCCTGGAAATTGACAAACATATGCGACATCCAAGAATCCTTGGGACTACCTTCCAAAGTCAAAACCATAGCCAGTGATTGCTTGGGTTCTAACTTCTAAGAAGGGCGGGCTTATTAAGAAAAGGAATGGCTTGGGTTCACGGACAAATCGATTCAGTCTAGTTAGTGACCGAGCTCAAGCCCGGTAAAGTTTTGAACATAAAAATTTGTTCATATTCGATTCGTATGACAGTTCGGACGGTCATTTCTCAAGCCAGATTCGGACGACGGACCGTGTTCATTTTACACCCCTACTAATGTATTGTGATGTTCTATTTGATTGAGACTGAAGATATATATTTAGCACCACGTTGGTCAGGCATTTGGTTTGGCAGGTGGGCGATCAAACATTTGGATTATTTCGTGAGAAATCAATGGATTGTTGCAAAGAAGGCAGAATGCATGATTTAAGCCTGGTTGAAAGCTGCACCTTGAGATGTTTACAAGTAATGACTGGAACAACACCACCTATTGACAACACTGGAATGTATCAATAAATCACAACACTAGAACATAAAATAACCTGTTTCAGTCTTCATTACTTAAAAGAAGATCAACTCTTCATTACTCATTTACCTATAAGAAGTCCATGTCTCACATCAATTTGAGGCGTTTATCCACCACTTTAACCAATTAAAAAGAACTGAAAAAATATGGCAGAGCTTACAACCGACAAGCATGCACAACAAAAGCAAAATGCAATCCTCAACCTCTAACAAAAGCACAACAAAAGCAAAATGCAATCCTCAACCTCAAAAAGATAGATTGGACGAAAAACCTGTCACTAAAATCAGTAGGGATTATATTTAATGTCCTTGAGAATCACATATTGTGCATAGTTAACTCGAAATGTTAAGTATCTCTTATCTGGCATACCACTGGCATAAAATAGAAATGCCCCTTGAACTATAGCCTATAGTTGGTAGTAGCTGGTGGGCAAGAATCTCCATTTTGGATATGAAATCAAACTTTTTAGTTTGCACAAAGTTATATCAACATCGGCCTTGTAGCTTCTTAGCAAAAAATTCTATTTATATCATACACCAAAACCTTCCTTTTGCATTGCTCTATAGATTGCAGGTTCTAACTATTACAAAGCTCTATATAAGTCATTCTTCTTAAATATAACAAAATTCCCCTCTAAGCAACTCAACAGGTCAACAATGAATTCTTGCGGTGATCCTTTGAAATGGTCAATGATCTGAGATGCTGAAACCTGCAAAATTGTCCGCTGAACCATTAAACCACCATTATCAAAATGCTTTTTACAAACTTGAAACCACTCTTACCCCATCATTGTTGGAAATCCATTCCATTAATGAGCTTTTGGTTGCCTCTAACCCATCACTGCATTTGTTTTCTTCATCACCTTGATGAAGCTTCTTTGGCGAACACACAGTAATCAATGAAGACTCATCACTCTGAGCTCGCTTTGTTCCCACTAGTGGTTCACTAGTCAGTGATGCAAGTGAGTTAATCGATTCACCGCTGTTTTGTTCTGAGTGAGATGCTGCCCTATTTTTAGTGAGTGATGCCCAACTAATAGACTTTTCTGTGCAATCCACTTTGGTGCATGCTGGCGAGTCTGTCTTAAAGGTAACATCTCCAGAGAAACTTTTCCAACCCATGGATTCAGCTGATACGTTGAGATCTTCGATTGTCAGGAAAGTCTTGATATGCTGATAGGTAACCTACAAATCAAATGCATACAAAGCAAGTACCGATGAATGGTACACCAATACAGTGTTTTTTTCCGAAAATAAATAGGATACAGGTAAACTAGGAGTGGATAAAATAGATTACATTTATATATTTAAATAGGAAAATTTCGGGTTCTTGATGGTTATAAATATGGAACTCTTTTGAGTATCTTTATATTCTGTAAAAGGAGAACTGTAAACAAGTTTTTGAAACAGAGTATACCACAAATGTATTTGAACATATGCAAGTTTCTAAATTTAAGATATATTAAAATATTAGGTACACTCTTGGGTTAGCACCAGAGGATTCTCAGAAAAACGTAACAGATACAATACGCACAAAGCAGACCATCCTATAGAGTACCCATGCTTCCTAGGTTAGTACATGCTATGAGTGTGTGAGCATATGCAAGCCAGATTTTCTTTAGCCCATGCAAAAATTAGTGTAGCTACAAGCACCGCTTTCAATATAAAATTTTATCTTACAAACACAGATCAGAATAAATTTCTACTAGTTTTCTGCAAGGATATTAGGCTATACGAAAGGAAAAGCAAATGATAGCAAGATCTTCGATGACATCATAAAAAGGTAAAGATAGTTACACTTTCTGGCAATGCTTCTTTGATGGGTTTCAATCGGTCCTTGGCCCCAAGTTTTGTAATTGCAGAACGAATTTGAGAGAATGTTTCAACTGTTAACCCAATCTCATTGCAAAATCTATCCCAGTTCATCTCATGCCCATTCTGAGCAGCTTCAAGGATGTATGAAATCACTGTCTGCTCTTTTATACCACCCGACAAACTCTGAAAAATAACCTTGCAACTTTCAGATAAGAAAATAAGAGAATTTCCAAATTTTAATAATTCTGACTTACAGCAACTTTCTGGATAGAATTTTTTCCGTCTTGCCACAATCTCCATGCATTATACTTGCATGGAGTGAGTTTTCTTTCGGAGGATGCGGCATATACTTTTCTCGTACTAGCAGTTTCTACAACTGTTGCCTCTCCATCTAAGGGAAGATTTAATTCTTGAGATGCATGACTGATACTGAGAAGAAATGTATCACCGTACTTTGATACAAAGTGCTACATTCAACAAATCAATTAGCAAGGTGAGTTGCACATTGTATTCTAGTGGCAATTTTGTGAAAATAATCATGATGCCGTGTACATTTTCCAAAACTGGAATGTTTCTTTTTATCAACAGCAAGTTAATTATACTTGCTCACTTCTAACTCCAGAAAAAAAACAATCTGAAATGTCTCACCAGGATGTTTTTAGATATTAATGGCTAAAAGATACCTAAATCAAGGTTGCAATATATGGGGGGGAAATGATTGCAATTACAGCTGCAGATACGTTGGTGTAATTTTTCCTAAGTTGACTCATGTAGAGCACCCCAACATGTCAGATGGTTCATTACAGGGGAAAAAAAAAATCAAACTCCACCAGCCCATTCAAGAAAAATATTAGTCCATATATGTGTGCACACGTGACAGAACAAAAAAACATCATATCAATTCAAGTAAAACAGAGGAAATGAACCAAAAACATCCAAATAAACAAAATTTAACAAGGAAAATTACCAAAGAATCACTGGCCTCTCCAAACTGTCCAACACTGAAACAAAAATGATGATGCCTTTGAAATTAAAAAAATTTCCAAAATCACATGATAATAATATCTAGGGATTTCAACTGTAACGACCGGGCATACACACCTACAGGTCTACAGACCCCACGAGCACTAGTGCTCTTATGTCGGTACTTTGGGCTCATTGTCAATCCTATACATACACCACTCAACTCACGAATCTATCCATTATGGACCAAGATTCCCACTATCACGCAAGACTCAAGCTACTCACAAGCAAAACACATACTGTGCCATCCTACAAGCCCCACATCTCAACGCATAGAAATCCATTAATTTCTAAGAGCCCACTTTAGGGGTATTACATGCACTCCATCCTTTAGAGACTTAGCATCCTCACTAAACTCGAGTAACTTCTAACCCATGCCTCCTTTCTAGCCGATGTGGTCCACATGGTTGCAACTACTTTAGCCCCACCACCATACTGCTCCTAGCCCCACCATCATCAGCTCTGATACTACTTGTACGTTGTGACACCCCGAGCTGAGAGCATTCTAAGAACCCCAGGTTGCTCAAGCCCTGATGCCCCAGTGCTTCCACAACCCCACCACAGGGTTATGTTCGTATTTTGGGATCATAAGCAATCCTATTTATACACTATTCAACTCACTTGTCTATCCAATGTGAGACTAAAATTGCTACTCTAATGCAAGACAGCTGCTACTCACATGCCAAAGATATAGTAGGCCTATCCTACAAACCCACAAGCTAAGCCCACAATCACAACTCACAGAAATCCATTATTTTTTAAAAGCACATTAATTAATTCCAAAGCCCACTTATAGTGATGCAGAACAAAATAAACGGTTCAAACCATTCAAATAATGTCCCAAAATAAAGTTCCTATTCGGTTCTCACCAATGGAATTCTCGCCACATCATTTCTCTAGAGAGAAAACAAGGTGTCCTATGGCAATTCCTCTTATGGCCTCCTACAAATCTTACTCCCTCCTCCCCATATGCATGATCCACACCGTTCAAACTGTTCAACATGTCATAAAATATAAAAAGTTGAAATACCATCGAAGTTGAACATGTTTTGCTCATGCATTAAACGGTCGGAATTATTCTATAGCTGAACAATCATTCATTTTCGCAACCTCATGATGAATGCACAAAACATGTTCAAACGTAGTGATTTTATATATCACTTTATCTTTTATGGTATGAAAATCAACTTGAATGATGCGGATTGTGAATTTTGGTTGTGGGGTTTGGAATTTTAGTGCACCATAGAAGGAAATCTCGCCCTATGCCACTTGACTTCACATATCCTCATGTACACATAGGGAGGTGGTCAGGTGAGAACCGTGCTCATGATAAGCTTTATGAGAACTCCAAGCATAGTCGTACAAGGGACCTGAGAATGAGATCAAGTTCTTTGAAAGTCGTTTGCACATGCATTGAAGTTTTATGGTTGAATAACATTATTTTTGTAAATATATATATGGAAAAACGGGACATAGGAGGTACCTCCTATGGCACTATAAAAATCCTACCCCCTCCTCCCCTATGTAGCATGGACACGGGTACGGGATACGGATACGACACGACTCGGGTACGCGGATACGTGATTTCTCAAAAATTTAGGATACGGGTACGTTAAGGGTACATTGAATATAAAAATAATAAATTTATTATACATTATGTTAAAAAAATATGAAATTTCAAAAAATTATAATAACTAGAAGAATGTAGTGACATCCAATTTATTTTCGTCTAATTTATTCTCATATTTTCATATTTTTATAGCTAACAATATAGCTAAGTAGTGACATCTAAGTTATTAAGAACATAGGTAACAAAAACTAATAATTTCTTTGGAAACATTTCGTCTAACAAAAACTAACACTAACAGTGATTGTAACAGCTAACAAAAACTAACAATTTTGTTCGTCTAATTTATTGAGAACATACTAACATCTAATTTATTTTCATATTTCCCAATCTAATTTCATATTTCTCAATCTAATTTATTTTCAACTAATCTGTATTTTATAGAGGAGAAGAACTGAAGAAGTGAAGATCGAACCTTGGAGGAATTTGACGCGCGACTGTGAGAACTGAAGAAGTGAAAATCGAAGAACACGCGCGACTGTGAGAGGATGAGCGACAGTGTTGTGGATTCGAGGTCTTAGTCGATGCAGTGGAGATTTGTCGTCGAGGAGAGACAGGAGGAGAGACAGCGACGTCGAGGATGAGGTCGTCGAGCATCGAGGATGAGGTCGACCGTCGACGTCGGCGAGAGAGACAACGTCGAGGATGAGCCGAGGTCGTCGAGCGCGCGGCGTCGATCAATTTTGGGGAGAGATGGGATCGATTTTGGAGAGGGGGGAGAATTTTTTTGGGGGGGGGGGATTTAGGGTTCGAAGAGATTTGGAAGGGGTTTTGATCTGTTTTTTGGAGTTAGGAGAGAGATGGAGAAAGAGAGAGGCAGATGAAAGGGTTTTGTATTTTTTTCCCCTTAACGGGCGTACTCGAGCGCACCCATCGCTTACCCAAGAGCACCCGATCCAGTATCTGGCTTTTTTTCTTTTTTTAATTAAAAACACCCCGGATACGTATTGGGTGCGTATCCGCACCCGATACACACCCGATACTGGTACGGGGGTGTTTTTGGAGTACCCGTGCATCACAGCTCCTCCCAAATGCATGATCCACACAGTTCGAAGTGTTCAACATCATAAAACATAAGAGGATGAAATCTAATAAAAGTTGAATACATTTTGCCCATGCATTAAGTGGTTACAATTGTTCTATCAGTGATCATTTAGCAACCTCATGATGAATGAGCAAAACATGTACAAATTTAGTGATTTTACATCACTATGTTTCATAAATGTTTAATTTCATAAAATACAATAATAAATAAGCTAAAATTCTGAAAGTTTAACTATAAGGAATTTATAACAATCTCAGGTTACATCCACATCCATAACTGATATATAAACTAGTAGAGCATGTGACTGTAGGCAAATCATAATAGGCTGAAAATAGGCGGGTCCAAAGCATACAGAACTCCATATAACATATCAATCCTAACAAATTGATTTTTAACTCTTTTCTGCTTCGATTTAGTCCTTCAAAACATAACTATATTTGACCATAAAAGTAATTAACAGAAGAGATATCTAATACATTATATACCCAATTCATGCCATAGTACCTGGTTGACACCATCAATATTTGCCAACCTAGCTCGAGTTGACGGTCTAATCTTTGCTATTTTTGCAATGGTTTCATCCCCACATATGGCATATCTGGGAAAAGAGCATTTCAAAGAAAAGTAAACAAAAGAGTTCTTTTGCACATAAAAGCATTTCTAATGAGTCCAAATAGAAATCGCCAGAGAACTGATCAACTTACGGAGCTGTTCCATTATCTTTCGCAAGTTTCATTCTGATATCCAGAAGAATGTTGTAAAAGTTTGTCTCAGCCTGAAAGGCAGCAACAGTAAATACACAAAATGAATTAGATCAAAGCGATTAGAATTAGGAATCAGAAGTGTCAAAATATAAGTCATTCATTTCAGAAAAATAATAATAATAAGTTACTATTATTGTGACAATATGGAGTAAGAGAAGATTTATATCAATTGACAAGAGAGTACAAGGATGTGTGTGTGTGTGTGTGTGTGTGGTGGGGGGGGGGGGGGGGGGGGGGGGGGGGGGGGAGGGGGGGTGGGTAAACACAACCAATGCTAGCTGTGGTCCTGCTCAAATCATTCGATCTCCTCAAAACTCACACCCATCATCATCCATCTCACCGCTGCAGTCACCTCGAACTGTTACAGAACCTTTGTAGCATCTGACTGCTGCTTCCCTCTTTGTGTTATCTTTAAAGCATGCTTAGTAGTTTTGGTGGTGGAACCACAATAGAGTAAAAGGATCCTAGAGGAACACCTTAGGAATCTTCTAGAATGATGCAGATGTGGCATGCATTTATAGGTAGAAGGACCAGAGTGACACTATGAAGTTTACTAGAGAGATACTGATGTGACATGCATTTTACTGGTCGGAGCCAGAAAATATATATCCATACAATTTGTAACACTTTAATACATGGACAAAACAAATAACTTGATTTCTCTTCCGTAGACTAATTTAGACGTGTAGATCAAAATTAACGGATCGGATTTTTCAATTTATATCCAAAAAAAACACTTGGTTCTCACAATAAAAGTTTTTCCTTTTAACCCCTTTTGATTTTTCAAAGTATTCTTTTAACCACTCGGTATATGAAGAGTTCCTTATAAGGCCCCCAAGAACATTTGTAGATACCGTTCACAAATATAGGGGTTGTATTTTCCAAAAACCTTATTTTGCCCTTACTATTTCAGAACAAAAATATGTCCTAATACATTTAAACCCCGTAGGGGTTGCCGAAACAAAAGAAATAGAAATAAATAATTTAAACAAAAGTAATACATCTGTCGAAAAAACTTGTCTTCAATAAAAATAGTTCATTCCTATGAAGAATGTAAGTTTCAGAAAAAAGTAGTAAATATATAAGAGAAATAGTTCATTTCAAGAAAGAGCAAGTTAGCTACAATTAATCTAAACAGCATATATATCAGAGAAATAGTTCATTTCCAAATGGAACAACTTATCTTCCATTAGAACAGTTCATTTCGAAACAACTTGAACAGTACGGGTTTTCATATATCTAGGGGTCAAAGACTGACAAGAAGTGACGATGTGAGATAGAGACTACTTTTTTGTAGACTACGTCAGATAGAATATCACCTCACTATGTTTGGCCAGTTCAGGAAATACTGGATTGTCAGAGATGTGGATAGCTATCTAATTATTAGAGTAATAGAGCAGTACAAGAGTAAATGCCCAAATAAGAAGGAAGAGACCAAAGCCATAAACTCATGGATTGATTACTCTGCCCAAATCAAAAGAATGCAATTGAAGGGGAGTAATGTCATGATTCCCAGAAGTCTTTTGTTTAAGGGCTTCTTGAGTATACTAATATGCATCAACCATCTCCCAATAAATTGTAGTCAGAGCACACATAAACTGACCCACTGGGCTAACTACAAAATCCATGTTAGGTTTGAGTCAATCAAGTAGATTTGCTTATGTGAAAGACACAGCGACTAGGCTAAAACTTCGAAACTTCGAAGTTGTAGAAGGGTTGAGGAAATTGAACTTGTATTCTAACACACCACCGCAGTTCGAGCGTCCATTTTTAATGGGCCAAAGAAATGAGATTAGTACCCCAACATAGTATGGGACCTGAATGTGTGCAATGAGATAACAATTATTTTTTTTATTTTTTAAACTCTGAAATAAATAAAACGCAACTAGCGAGATTCGAACTGGGGTAGGGTGGGGAGCTCTGATACCATGTAACTAGGCTAAAAGTTCGAAGTTGTAGAAGGGTTGAGCGAATTGCACTTACTATTCTAACAGCTTCCCAGCTAGATAATGAGATTCTGTGAAACAACCCTATGGCTAGAAAAAAACATCTTTGTTTGCCTTATAATGGAATACCTAATCCGAAGTAATTCTAGTGAAAGTATTGTATTATAGCACATATATTATAATGATAGCTAAAGCTCAAATTGTACAAACAAATATGGTGAATGCAATATAAAATATTGCATTTACTATGTTCCCTCCATTTTATGCAATATAAAATACTGCATTTACTATGTTCCCTCCATTTTGGAGCTGCCTTTCACAAGGTCATGTGGATGAACATGAATGAAACTCTTATCTACATAACCTTCTGAAATGAAGTTCCAAAACAGTGTAAAAGCTAGTTGAACCCTAAGATTGGCTGCTCAAACATATATATAAAGAGATGATGAAACTAAACTATATCAATCACGATATGGAGGCAATCAGTAAAGGAAATGCATGATTAAAAATAATCATAGAAAACTTCATAACCAAGAAATCGAATTTTCTCACCTCGGAGAAATTTTCACATTCTGGAGCACTGAAATTTTTCAAGTCTCCAATTTTCTTCTGTTGGCCTCCATTCTCTTCCTCATCAATCATCTCACTTGTTATAGACAAAACCAATGGTGCCTGATGCTCAGCATTTGCACTACAGAGAAAGTTCTTCCCACTTGCGCTGACACTGAAAAATATATATATAAACATGAATTCAAATTTGAAGAACGCCCAGTTATGCTAATAATAATGACATATTAGAATGATTAAGATGTTATTAGCATCTTAAATATTTCCAAAAAAATGGTAACTTCCTTTTAGGCCCCTGGGAATTGCCGTCCTTCCTTTTAACCCCTCGGTATATGCAAAATTCTTGATAAGCCCCTAAATACATTGTTTCATACCATTCGTAAATATCGGGATTGTGCTTTAAGAAAATTCTATTTTGCTCTTTCATAGTTAGAAGAAAAATCGCCTCCTATTATATGTACACCTCGCAGTTGTTGCTAAAAACAATACACAATTAAAAAATATAAATATAAATAGTTCATCTCTAAAAGAAAACTTATCTTCAATAAAAATAGTTCATTTCTCTAAAGAATGGTAAGTTTCCGAATATAAATAGTATAAATATCAAAAAATAGTTCATTTTAAGATGAAACAACTTAGCTTCGATGAGTACAGCAGTTTATGCCCACCAGGAATAATAAGGTTTAGACATAAACAATATATATAATAAAAAATAGTTCATTTTCAAATGGAACATATTTCCAACTGAACAGTACATTTCTAAATAACCCGAACTTTAGGGGCTTATTAGGAACTTTTATCTACCTAGGAGTTAAAAGAGTAGTTTAAAAAGTCAAAGAAGTTTAAAAAATGGCGTTAATTGCTTGGGGCCTAAAAGGAATACCAAAAAAAATATTCGAGTAGTAATACCTTCAAAAGAGAAGTACCAATATAACAACAATTGAATATAATATACCACTAGAAGAATCACGATTACCTTACAGTTCTGTAGATATCTTGGGTATTTTCCGTTAGATAATCTGCATAACATATTTATATTTAGAAAGCAGCACCGAATTTACCAGCAGATGATAGTTCTTGCATCAAAATCTTTAAAAAAAAGTATATGGCTAATATGTCGTAATCCTATGTGGATTTTAACCAACCCTATCAGCTAAATGAGATATTTATGAGTCCATCTATTAATTCAAAATTTCAAAAGGGTATAAGTAATGAAACCCCCCAATGTTCGCTCCAAAAAATAATAAACTCCCAAATCGATCAAATGACCCCCCGTATGACGACATCTTCTCTTTTTATAATTTTCTGATATAGAAAATGACCAAAGTACCACTACACTATATTAAAAAGAAAGCGAAACCAAATCTTTACCCCTTAACTATAATTATTTGATATACGAAATGACCAAAATACCCCTACACAATATGGTGTTGATGGGGATGTTTGGTAAGTGGAGAGAGAAGGGATGAGTAGGGTTTTCTTTTTAATATACTATATTAAGAAGACAACATATATATGAATCTTCACCCCTACACTATAATTTTCTTATATATAAAATAACCAAAATATCCCTACACAATATTAAAAAGAAAAAAAATGAGGGAGGTTATGAGGTGGTTGTGTTTTACAAGATGTTGTATAGAGGTATTTTGGTCATTTCATATATCAAGATATTATAAAAAGAGAAGCTGACGTCCTGCAGGAGGTCATCTGATCAAAATGAAACAATATGAGGTTTCTTAATTTTTAGAGCAAACTTTGGAGGTTTCACGACCTTTACCCATTTCAAAATAAAGATTTTTAGTGTGTTTTGGCTTATAAAAGAGGTATGATATGATAGAGAAAGAGATAGAGATAGTGTAAATCGTATCTATTAGGGCATAGATACCAAGAATATATATGAGTTTATACAATATGAGATAAGCACATGGCATACACTATCTAGAGATATATACATATATCAAGAGCACCTTAAAACTCACGGTGGATCAACAATAGTGAGTTTGGAAAGCAACACATGATGTTGGGTCTTCGTCCGAGTTTTCATGAAGAAGTTGGATAATTATCAGGGCCAGACAAATTTTCGGGTGTAGAGGGAATGGAGTGAATAGGCAAGGAAGATGAAGTGAAAGTCATGATTCTACCGGATCTATTTCTTCAGATCGGGTTTGGCTTTAAAATTGGTCAAACAAAAAACCAAGTTTGAGAATCCGAAAGAGGAAGAGTGGACGGTGAAGGCGACGAAGGGAATCCAAATTTCGGGCAGCAGGAGGAAATGGGTCAGGTTGGTGTTGTTCGGGACCTCAGGTTGGTTCGGGATGATCTGGATCCACTTCAGGAGAAAATGGGTTGAAATGGGTCGTGTTGGTGCGATTTAGGTTGGATCGGAAATGGGTCGGGTTGGAGCACGAGGAAATGGGTCGGGTTGGTGTTGTTCAAGATGGAACTGGATCCAATTCTCAGAACCTGAAAAGGACATAGAAGCAACGGCGGCAGCAAACACAACAGTAAAGGTGGCTGCGGTGGTCGATGGGGCTGCGGCGGCTGGGTACCAACACGATCCGACAACGTCGATGGATAGGGATCATAGGCTATTGGGATCGAATGAGGAAGGATTAGAGGGGGATGAGGTTGCAATAGGGTGGAGATTTGGAGATAAGGTCACAATCAGGAGCATGTGGGGATGGATTTGGATTCGAATTTGGATTTGGATAGTGAATTCAAATAGAAAGGGAGGATTTAGGTTTGGATTTCTCTACTTTGATTTGGGTTTGAGGATCAAGAGCAAGTGGCTCTCATACCATGATAGAGATTGAGGATCAAGAGCAAGTGGCTCTAATACCATGATAGAGAAAGAAATAGTCTATTAGGGCATAGAAGATAACAATATACATGAGTCTATACAATATAAGATAAGCACGTGTCATACACATACTAGAGACATATACATATATCGTCATGATTGTCAAGTTGAATAATGTCAAGCTAATAATTTATTGAAATTACATGAAAAGTGTATTTCCAAAATTTAGTGTTCTACACATTCTCTATGTCATACAAATCAAACAAGACAAACGCTATTTCATTTGCATGGTAACAACACTGATTGGAAATTTATGTGAGTTAAACACACTATGAGACATTTGAAAGTTCAGTTCAATAGAACCTAATGTAGCCTATCATTAATTATTAAAATTTTCCTAATTTTTATATTAATTAAGGAAATTCAGTATACCTTAAAAATAATGATACACTGGCCAACACCAAAAAAAACCTGTCTGAAATTTGATCTGCACCAAGATATTGAACCTTTGGTGTAAGCAACACTCAAAATGCACCAGGAAAACATTGATAGTCGTAACTAATTTTTGTGTGTGGTATCTCATCAGCATAATTTAATGTTCAAGTATAGGTGGTTTTCTCAACCTTTACCTTAAATTGAAGAACAAAAATATAGTTAAGAATCCCCATGTTTGCATACGTTGATATTTGAAATTGCCTTTTTTGTAACCCTAACATGTCTATGAGAATCATAGTTAGTTTATATACAACAGTATATTGACTACAAGCTTAACCATTAATGGAACCCACCTTCTTAGATGAATATACCAGGTTCAAGTTCCACAATGTAGTTCAAAGTTCTAACTTTTTGAATTGCAATTTCAAATGTGTAAGAGTTTCGAGAAAGCCGCAAACTATATCGCATCCATACAAGTACTGGGTGCGGGTACGATATGACATGAGTACAAGCATGTGATTTTACAATAGTAGGATACGGATCCATTGGTGGGTAGGTACATTAAATATGGAATACTTTGTATCCTATATAAATAAAAATTATATCCTTGTTCAGAATTAAAGCTTTTAAACATATTCATAAAATTATAAAAGTAAATTATGATGCGTATTTTCAGAGAACTAGGTTTGCCCGTTGACACGTGCCTACAGCACGTCTTCTGAACGGTGCACCTTGTTTGATTATATAAAATAGTTTTGGAGGTCCAACAAATTAATTGAAGTAACAAACATAGAGCAAAAAACATATTATATAATTTTTTTTGAATTATTTTTAAAGTTTTAAATTTTTATTTTTTTAAGTTTTTTAATATTTTAAAATTTTTAAAATTTTTATTTTCTTAATTTTTTGAATAGAAGAGGGAGGGAGAGAGAGAGAGAAAACAAATTAAATAAATATAGGAGTTGTTTTGGGTGGGAGATTTGAATTTGAGTTTTGGGGGGAATTTTTGGAGGGAAAATATGTTTTCTAAGGTTAGATCTGGACCTTTGATTTTTTGGGGGATTGAAGGAGAGCCACTTGATAGCTTTCTTTGTGTTTTATTATATAGATAAAAATATGATAATCTAAATATCAAAAGTTTTCTTATATTGTTTTGTGTATGAGTAAAACTGTAAACAACAAAATTTTGAAGTTATGCAGGGCTGAGCATATATTAAACACAATTGTACCCAAAAGTTGTAAAAATATATTTAAAAATTGAGTATGTAATACCCCTAAAATAGGTAACAATTATGTTGATATGGTTATTTTATTTTTATCATGCACTATTCTTACTATGTTTATTTTCATCTATATATTTTCTTTAAAGCCCAACTTGTTTTCTTTTTAGAGGCCCAATCCAATATAGTTAAGTGTAAATAAATAAAGTTTTGAGGGGTAAGTGTAAAAGGTGAGAACACCAAGCCTTTTCTACAACTTTCCACCACATCCTACACTCCACTATCTATCTCTCTCTCTCTTTGCAGCCGGCTGCAAACAGCACCCTATTTTTTCCCCTTTTCTCTCTATATATGCCTATTACTACTACTACTTTTACTACTACAGCTATTACTGCCTACTACTACTACTGCTTGCTACTTCTACTTCTACTGCGCTACCGCTGTCTTCTACTATTGCTGTTGTCTTCTACTACTTCTACTGCTGTTTACTACTACTACTACTCCTATTACTACTTCTACTGCTGCTGACTATTGCTACTACTACTGCCTACATCTACTACTACTACTTTTACTACTACTACTACCACTGCGTACTACTTCACTACTACAACTACTGCCTACTGCTTGCTACTTCCACTACTACTACTACTTCTACTGTTGATCACTTCTACTACTGCTTACTTTACTACTGTTATTTACTACTGCTTCTACTACTACTTCAACTACCACTACTACATACTACTACAACTGCTTACTACTACTTCTACTACTTTACTACTACTACTATTATACTACTATTGGATTGGAGCAAGAAGAAGCAAGGAGAAGGCGATTGAAGACTTTTTCTATAGCGCCCCGAGTTCCACACACTGGAAGCTCGTAGCACTTAACCAGAATCTTTACTTCAATGAGTACACAACACACAAATCACAGGAAATTAGAAACTTACATTACAGAAGGAAACTATATCTTCCACTTGGTTGCTTTCTGCAGCTCGAGTCCCCTGCTCCACGATCAGCAATTCTACAATGAGCAAACTGCTGGGCACGTCAGTTGAATGCAACTAACGCAATACGAATGAAACCCGCAATCTCCAAAATCCTCAACAATCAATATTTGATGCGGAAGAAAAATGTGAAAGTCAAACCACAAGTGTCGGTGTTGTCATGATCTAGATTCTAATGCACAACTCACATGCACACAATGCTCTTAATCTAATGCAAACTTGATTTGAAAATGTATACATCACATACTACATACTCCCCAAATCGAGTTCGTATTCTCTAGATGATAGGGTTCAATCCCTTGTCCATGCATCCTACTCTTGTACTCATTCATATTTCTGACATTCATCTAGTGACTGGTAGAATCTGCAGTACATGCGGTCCATTTCCGCTCCTGCAGTCGGATCGTGGTCCTTCTCCACTCCCAACGGCAGTGATCACTCTATTCGTTCAGATCATAGTCCTTCTCCACTCTGACAGGATCGTGGTCCTTCTCCATTGCCAGTCAGGCCGGTGATTATCGGCTCTGCCAGAATCATGGTCCTTCTCCACTCCTGCCCCTACCAAAGTTATCATGAACATAAGACGAATCGATAGGGTCATCCCTACTCCGCCAAGAGACTTAGAGTTACACTCTTACTCCTTGTTCATATTGATAACCCAGAACATAAACGGAAAATTAGGAGTCCATCTCCTAAGTTCCGACAGGACTTGTGACTTACGTCTGCATCTCGTTCTTATCACTATATCTCAGAAATTAAAAGTCGAGACTACGCCGCACGTGTCTCAGACGAGACGACGCCGCACGTGTCCCCTTGACAGGTGAGTACATGCCCAACTAGTGTCTGTCCTTACCAATCATTTATTTTAGACAAAAGCTAACTTGCACAACCCACAAGCACAACACTACTATTTATGACAACAAACCTGTACGTACTACAAAGTCTTTCTTCATTGTATAAACACTCTTTGGTGCATATTAATGAACATCTTTCATACATATTTCTTAACTACTTTTCTATATTATGTAGTTTAGACAAGTACAAGTGTGAACTTGTATTCATGACATACCCAAATACTCATTTACTCATTTACAACTTCATTCATATGTTTTGTTAAGCTACTAAACGTTTCTTGCTAAGCTACTAAACATTTCTTATGCATGTGTTTATTTTCATTGTCATCTATGTTTATTTTTACTTTATAAGCAAAACCTTTTATTGCATAATTTCCATCATAATTTACCATCAAACTAAGGTAAAATAAGTATTCTAATACATATATTTGTGCATTACTCAATGTGTGATTATCTATACAAACATACCTTTCCTATCTTCTCTACTTTGTTCCTTTTTCGTTTCCTTTGTTTCCTTAATCTGGCCATTTCAACCATACACACAAGCATGCATACATAACCGTTTGTATTTAATCTATTAACAATTACTACAATAACCATTAGCATTTTAACACTTTTCAATCACTACTATTAATGATTACAACCGATAACAATTCAAGCTTTCAATTTTAATTCATCAAGCAATCTATACCATCTACCAAAGCAATCTATTATCAACAATTTCCTTTTTGCTACAAATAAACTACTACACAATCATGTCAATAAACTACTGCACAATTATTTAAATATAAATAACAAACTATTAACAAACAAATAATCAAACAACATATTACTAATAATCTATTGACAATCAAACAATCAAATACTAAATATTAAATAAGTATACAAGGAGGAAGAACACCCACTATTATTTTTAGGCAAGCATCAATCATTCATTCCATATATAAAGTAAAATAATAATAAAGTACATGAGGTATGAAGAATACCCACTTTTACTTAGTGAAAAAGTCCAATTGCCTTCTCCTCCTTGCTTTCCCTTGATTCTTCCTTGACTTCTTGCTCCAATAGTAGTAGTAGTAAGTAGTAGTAGTAGTAGTAAGCAGTTGAAGTAGTAGTAGGTAGTAGTAGTAGTTGAAGTAGTAGTAGGTAGTAGTAGTAGTTGAAGTAGTAGTAGTAGGTAGTAGTTGTAGCTGAAGTAGTAGTAGGTAGTAGTAGTAGTTGAAGTAGTAGTAGGAGAAGCAGTAGTAAACAGCAGTAGCAGCAGTAGTAAAAGTAAGCAGTAGTAGAAGTAATCAGCAGTAGTGGTAATTGGAGTAGTAGTAGTAGTAAATAGCAGCAGAAGTAGTAGAAGACAACAGCGGTAGTAGTAGAAGACAGCAGCAGCAGTAGTAGTATTAGGCAGTAACAGCAGTAGTAGTAGTAGTTAAGTAGTAGTAGAAGTAGAAGTAATAGTAGCAGGTAAATATATAGAGAAAAGGGGGTGGAGGGGGCTGCCGGCTGTAAAGAGAGAAAAGGAGAGGTAGTGGGGTGTGGAAAGGTGTAGAATGCTTAGGTGTCCTCACCTTTTACACTTAACCCCTCAAACTTTATTTATTTACACTTAACTATGTTGGATTGGGCCTTGAGAAAAGAAAAGTTGGGCCTTTAAAAAGAAAACAAATTGGGCTTTAAAGAAAATATATAGATGAAAATAAACATAGTAAGAATAGTGTATGATAAAAATAAAATAACCATATCAACATAATTGTTACTTATTTTAGGGGTATTACATTTTCACCAAATCAAAGTGGGTATTCTTCAAACCTTATGTATTATTATTATTTTTCTTTATGTATGGAATGAAAGATTGATTCTTGCTAGAAATTGTAGTGGGTGTTCTTCATCTTTTAATTATAAAGATTACACTTTTATGCATGAGAATGGTAGTAGAAGAGTAAAGAAGAAATTTTTATGCTTGATTATGAAACAAAAATCATGTCTTTGGATCAATAGCTTGATTGTTAATTATAGATTGTAAAGTTGTGATTTTTATGATGATTTGTGTAGTATATTGTTCATGTTAGTAAGATTAACTTTAGGTTAGTAAGCTCTTGCTCATATTAGTAAGCTTTAGTCATGTTAGTAAGTGGTGATGATGTTAGTAAGATAGTAAGATGTCATGTGAGAAAGGTTTATATTAGTAAGTAAAAAAATTGATCAGAATAAATTAGAAAGTTGAAATGTGGACTTAATACACTCAAATGAAGACTTGACTCATGTTGGTAAATGGAAGTATGAACTTTGTTATAGAATTTATTGACGGAAGTTTTCCTATGCATGATAAGATGTATGTTGTTGTTTGGAGATTATGTTAAGATTATTAGTAGCTTGAAATTGCAAATGGTAGTAGCCTACATTGTTAAGTAGAATGTGTTAGTATTAATTGCCTTGGTTGAAGTTGAAGTTCATGCTTTTATTTTTTTAAGAAAGTGATAAATGGTAAGAGGTAGTAGGTGATCATACTAGTAAATAAGTGGTAGTAGTTAATCATGAAGTAAACCATGTTGCGTTAATGTTGTAGCTACTTGTTAATCATTTTAAACTCATTTAGTTGTGGTTGTAGCTACTTGTTTAGTAACTACTTGTTAAGAGTATTAGCTCTATGATGAATTGCTTATAGATTCAGAGATATAATATGTGTTTTTATGGCGATTGCCTTTCTCATGAGTCATTCGTTGATATGGCCAGATGCGTCAGATAAGGACCGGATAAGGGCCAAGTTAGGCCAATAATTGAGGATAAGAATGTAATGATAATCTAGTGTAATTGTGAACAATGAGACCTTAAGTACTAATAATTTCACCTAGAAAGTAAGTGGTGATTAATGAAGGAATTAAGCAGATGAGATTTGACCTAAGTTGTATAAATTAGTAAAGGCGTTAGTCCTAAGTAGTATGACTCATGGTTAGTAAGGACAGACACTAGTTGGGCGTGTACTCACCTGTCAAGAGGACACGTGCGGCGTCATCTCATCTGGGACACGTGCGGCGGCGTCTCGACAGTTAATTTCTGGGATTTAGTGATAAGAACGGGATGCGAACATAAGTCACAAGTCCTGTCGGAACATAGGAGATGGACTCTTAAGTTTCCGTCTATGTTCTGGGTTATCAATACGAACAAGGAGCAAGAGTGTAACTCTAAGTCTCTGGACAGAGTAAGGATGGCCCTATCGATTCGCCTTATGTTCATGATAACTTTGGTAGAGGCAGGAGTGGAGAAGGACCATGATTCCGGCAGAGCTGATGATCACTGGCCTGACCGGGAATGGAAAGGGACCACGATCCTGTCGGAGTGGAGAAGAACCATGATCTGAACGAACAGAATGATCACTACTGTTCGGAGTGGCGAATGACCATGATCCGACTGCAGGAGCGAAAATGAACCGTATGTGCTGCAGACTCTACCAGTCACTAGATGAATGTCAGAAATAGGAAAGAGTACAAGAGTAAGATGCATGACGAGGGATAAAACCCTATCATCTGGAGAATACGAACTCAATTTGGGGACTATGTAGTATGGGATGCATACGTTTCCAAATCAAGTTTGGATTAGATTAAGAGCATAGTGTGCATATGAGTTGTGCATTAGAATCTAGATCATGGCATACACCGATACTTGTGGTGTTGACTTTCACATTTTTTCTTCTACATCAAATATTGATTGTTGAGGATTTTAGAGATTTCAGGTTTCATCCGCATTGCATCAGTTGCATTCAACTGACGTGCCCACAGTTTGCTAATTGCAGGATTGCTGATTGTGGAACAGGAGACTCGAGCTGTGAAAAGCATCCAAGTGGAAAATATAGTTTCTTTGTGTAATGTAAGTTTCTAATTTTCTGTGATTTATCTGTTGTGTACTCATTGAAGTAAAGATTTTGGCTAAGTGTCACGAACTTCCAGTGTGTGGAACTCGGGGCGCTACAGAGTACTCCTTGGATAACACCCAAGAGTACCCCAGGAGTAACGGTTTAATATCTCGGATCCGCTCACCTGCTTGCCTAAGAAAACCTAAGCCACGCCCCACCACCAGGCTTTCCCTCACCCAAAAGTGCTAGCCTTAATAGGTAATAATGAGTTCATTGGCTTTCTATTTTGTGCTACTATCATTCACAACTCATTTTCGATGTCGAATTAAACTTCTTAGTCCAACTCACACTCACATGCTAACTATTATACTATATATTATTTTAAGCATATCTTAGAAGCCCATGAGCCCACCAATTAATTGTTACAATCACCCATCTTCATGGACTTAGCATCCTTGCTAAGGTCAGGTCCATATCCCGGACCACCTTTCTAGTCGATGTGGTTTCCACATTGATACCACTACCCTGATCCCGACAGCATACTCTACCAGTGTACAGTTTATGACCCTACAAGTGTAAACCCACTATGGTCCCACCATCGGTGTCGAAAAGCAGCTCTAATACTATTTGTAACATCTCTGATCCACTCACCTACTTGCCTAACAAAAGCCTAAGCCTCGGCCTCACTACAGGGCTTGTCTCACAAAAGAACTACCTTGATAGGTACTAATGGGTATAGGCAATCTATTTTGTACTACTCTCATTCACATCTCATTTCCAATGCGGGATTAAACTTCTCACTCCAATTCACACTCACATGCTAACTACTATACTTTATGATATTTTAGGCATATCCTACAAGGTCATGAGCCTAGCAATTATAATAAGGCCAACTAGGGGTATTAGCATTTTCAAATGACATCAAAGCCGACTTTCGACAGCGATGGTGGGCCCACAGTGGGTGTACACACTTATAGAGCCAAGTCAAGTATGCTGGTAAAAAGACCAGGGCAATATACAAGCAGGATCAAAGCTTAGCAAGGACGCTAAGTCCATATTGAACGGTAATTGTAATATCCCCAAGTCGTAGTGGGCTTAGGATTTAATTAATGGGCTTAGATTAATTGGTGGGCTTGGTAGGATGGGCCTTGTTGTATAAATGCACCTAGTGGTATATATTATAAATATATGTGATGAGATTGTAGGAATCGGCACCTGATACACACCCAACACGGGTACGCTGGTCATCGGAAAGTACCTGTGCTTCCTAGGCTACAAAGCTTAACTTACCTATATTAGAATTTGAGAGGGATTATTCAGTTTAAATGGATTGTAAGACTTCATTTTTAAAATGCATGCACTTTTTTAGATATAGTTCATGTCAACAGTAACTACTGAAAAAAGTAAAAAAATAAATTAATTGATTAGGTTCTTTTTAGGTAGTTATCTTAGATTAGATGTTATCTGTGTCATTTGTTTAGGGGCTTTTCCAATCAAGAAAATAAACTTATAGAAACCTAGAAGCTCTCCATTTTTTTAATTTCAATTTTGCTTGCGAAAACTCAAAAGTTATTCTTTTTGTTTGAATGTCATTTAGAAAAACCAGATAGTGTTTTTCAATAAATAGTTTTTCCTTCTTTTGTGTGGAAAGCTAGACGGAAAAGTATTCATAATTCTTAATCTACCCTCTTAGATAACCATTAGAACAAGTCAAACCTCCACAATCTCTAAAAAATTTAATTAGCCTTCTAGGTTCTGCTCTCATTTTATGAGGAAAACAAGTTTTTCTTAAGTCGTTTTTCTCAAGTCTGATGGATCACGATGTTCCCAAGTTTTGTTCACATAGTAAAGCAAGAAATCTCTTCAACCAGAAAAGGAAACCAAGTAGGCTTCTCAAAAATAGGTTTCTACCCTATTTCGGTCAAAATATAGCCCATTAGATGATTTTATTTACTTAATTGAGTAATTGGATAGGTCTGAAGTAATCCAGCTTTTATTTGGAAATGAATTTGAAGTTTGATGAAATTTCATGGTTTTAGACCTATATACAACAACAACAACAACAACAACAACAACAACAACAAAGCCTTTTTCCCAACCAGTTGGCGTCGGCAACATGAATCCTGATTTTTCATTCAGCTCGGTTTAACGCAAAATCTTCTGTAAGGTCACAAACTATCATATCTTTTTTCACCATTTCCACCCAAGTTAGTTTAGGTCTTCCTCTACCCCTAACTCTACCATCGATACTTATCAAATCACTCTTTCTAACGGAGGCACTACTAGGTTTACATGTGACATGTCCAAACCACCTGAGGCAATTTTCTCTGAACTTATCTTGGATTGTAGCTACCTTTAGCTTGTCTCGTATATGCTTGTTTCTAATTCTATCTTTCATTGTTTTACCACACATCCATCTTAGCATCCTCATCTCCGCTACACTCATTTTTTGGACGTGTTTCTTTGTTGCCCAACACTCTGCTCCATATATCATTGCTGGTCTAACAGTCATCCTATAAATTTTTTCCTCAACTTCAAAGGTATACGTTTGTCACACAAAACACCACAAACACTTCTCCACTTAAACCACCATGCTTGGATCCTATGTATAACATCTTCGCAAATCTCCCCATCTCTTAATATAATCGAGCCTAAATATCAGAAACAGTCTCTCTTAAGTATCTCCTGGCCATCAAGCTTCACTACTTTCTCAGTTGTGTTCTAAATATTACTAAAATTACACTCCATATACTCTGTTTTAGTTCTGCTTATTCTAAAGTCTCTAGCTTCCAAAGTTTCTCTCCACAATTCTAATTTAGCCTCGACTCCTGCTCTAGTCTCGTCCACTAAGACGATGTCATCGGCAAAAAGCATACACCAAGGCACCACATCTTGTATTCCTGGCATCAATTCATCCATAACCAAAGTAAAGAGGTAGGGCTTAAAGCCGAACCTTACTGTAAACATACTGTAATAGAAAAATCTATGGTCTCTCCTGTGGTTGTTCTGATTGTAGTCGTTGCCCCTTCATATATATCTTTAATTACCTCAATATACCGAATAGTTACTCTTTTATTATTTAAAACCCACCATACTATGTCTCTAGGAACTTTATCATATGCCTTTTCTAGATCTATAAAAATTATAGGTAGATCTTTCTTATTCTCCCTATATTTTTTCATAAGTCTCCTCAGTACATAAATTGCTTCCATTAATAACCTCCCAGGCATAAATCCAAACTGATTCTCAAACACTGTAGTTTCTAGTCTCAGTCTATGTTCGATCACTCCCAAATTTTCATCATATGACTCATTAATTTAATTCATCGGTAGTTTGAAAAACTTTGTATCTCCTTTATATTTATAGATAGGTACTAAAGTACTTTTACTCCATCCATCGGGCATCTTCTTAGTCTCAAAATTTCACTAAATAATTTTGTTAGCCAACTCACTCCTACATCCCCAAGACACTTCCAAACTTCAATGGGTATATCATCTGGTCCTAAAGTTTTTCCTATTTTCATCCTTCCTAGAGCATTTCGAACCTCCGAGGTCCTAATTCTACGAAAAAACATATGCTCTCGGCTCTCCCTCGATCCTGAGATACTCTATATTTAAGTTGCCCACAACCTTTTCATTTAATAACTTCTCGAAGTAATTTATCCTTCTTTCCTTAATTTCCACATCTTTTACTAAGATTTTTGAATCCTCGCTCCTAATACACCTAATTGTATCCAGATCTTTTTGTTTTTCTATCCCTTTGTTTAGCAAGCTTATAAATGTTATTTTCTCCTTCTTTTGTTTCTAATTCTGTTATAAATTCTAATTCTGTTATAAATCATCATAAGCTTTTTCTTTTGCATCTTTTACCGCTTTCTTAACTTCTTTTCTAACGGTTTTATTTCTCTCCAAATTCTCTTCATTTCTATTCTTTTGCCATATTTTGAAGGTTGATCTTTTTTCTCTCACAATATTTTGGTGTTCTTGCCACCATCATGTTTTTTTATTTAGCAACCTTCAATCTTTAGATTCTCCAAGTACCTCGTTTGAAATTTCTCTTATGTACGTAGCCATTTTAGTCCACATCATATTTGTCTCCCCTTCCCAATTCCATGATGCTCCTTTAATGACTTTATCTCTAAAATCTTCTAGTTTCTCTTCCTTCAAGTTCCACTACCTAATTCTTGGGTCCTAGTCTCCTTCCTTGCACATGTGCTTCCCAATCTTAACATCCAATACCATTAATCTATGTTGTGAGAGTAAACACTCCCGGTATAACTTCGCAATCTTTACATGTCAAGCGAACCTTTCTAGTAATGAAAAAATCAATCTGACTCCTATTTGCCCCACTTTTAAAGGCTATCAAATGTTCCTCACTCTTCCTAAAATAAATAATTGCTAGCATAAGATTATACGAAGCCGCAAAATCTAATAGAGCCTCTCCACCATGGTTCTTATTTCCAAATTCATATCCTTCATGCACCATCGCAGATCCCATGTTATCTTCTCCTACATGTCCATTGAAATCCCCTCCTATAAATAGTTTCTCACCTAAGGGTACTCATTGAATTATCTCATTCATATCTTCCAAAAATTTATTTTTAGCTTGTGTATCTAATCCTACTTGAGGTGCATATGCACTAATGATATTGATTATGTTTTCCCCTTAATACAAGCTTAATTTGTATTATTCTATCCCCTTTCCTATTAACACCTGCAACATCTCTTTTGAATTTCTTATTGTAATATCCCTAAATTCTTACAATACATATATATATACATTGTTATATATATATATATATATATATATATATATATATATGTATATATATGTATATATATATATATATATGCATTGACAATATTATTATTATTATTTTTCATACACTACACTATTATTTTTAGGTTAGTATGGTTAATTTTTTTAAAAGAGTCTAATATGTTTTCTTTTAAAAAGCCCAACTCCTTTCTTAAGCCCAATCCAATAAGATTTAGGGCTTACGTGCAATTACATAAAGATTAAGGGGTTATGTGCAAAAGTGGAGGACACCAAAGCCTTCTACACTTCTCCACACTCCTCTCCTTCTCTCTTTTTCTTTCTTTCTGCAGACAGCCAGTAGCAACATCAGTTTTTGTCCCCTTTTTCTATATATACATGTGTATTAACTCTACTATTACTACTCACTACTACTACTACTTACTACTCCACACCTCTCTCCCTCCTTCTCCTTACTGCCGACAGCAACACAGGCAGTTGCAGCCCTTTCTTTTCCCCTTTTCTCTATTTATTTGCCTCCTTCAACTACTACTACTACTTACTACCTTTTACTACTACTTACTACTACACTTCTCTTCTTCTCTCTTCTCTCTTTACTGCCGGCAGCAGCTTTCTTTTTCTTCTCTTTTTCTATATATTTACTACTACTTTACTACTTCTTCAACAACTACTACTACCTACTACTACCTGCTACTTCTTCAACTACTACTATTATTACTACTACCACTTCCACTACTACTATTCCTACTACTTAACTACATCTACTTCACTACTACCTACAACTCCTACTACTATACCACTCTACTACTACTTTTGGATTGGAGCAAGAAGTCAAGAAGACTAAAGGTGCAAGGTGGAGAAGTAGCAACTTCAAGCTTGCAAACAATCAAGTGGGTATTCTTCATACCTCATGTATTATTATTATTATTATTATTATTATTATTATTATTATTATTATTATCATTATTATTTTGTTTGTTATTTGTTTGTTATTTATATTTAAATCATTGTGTAGTAGTTTATTGACATGATTTGTGTAGTAATTTATTTGTAGCAAAAAGAAAATTGTTCATAATAGTTTGCTTTGGTACATGGTATAGATTGCTTGATGAATTAAAATTGATAGCTTGAATTGTTATCGGTTGTAATCGTTACTAGTAGTGATTGAGAAGTATTAAAGAGTTAATGGTTATTGTAGTAATTGTTAATAGATTATATACAATGGTTTTATATACATGCTTGTGTGAATGTTTATAATTGCCGGATTAAGGAAACAAAGGAAACAAAAAAGGAACAAAGTAGAAAGGATAGAAAAGATATGTTTGTGTAGATAATTACACAATTTTGAAATTAAGTAAATGGGTGTTTGGTCGTTCCATCAATACAAGTTCAAACTTGTGCTTGCATAAACATAATATGGAAAGGTAGTTGAGAAATATGTATGAAAGATGTTCATGCAATTGTTGTATGTGTGTATGTGAAATAGGTTGATTACACTAAGGTATTTACCATTATGTGGATGTGAGGTAGTACATACACATGTGTGCAATAACCTAGTATGGAAATAATTTTTTTATAAGCATGGAATGCGGTGTTAGATAAAATATGGTTATGCATGGGTATGTATATAACCAATGCATGCTTATATGCGTACTTGTTGTGAAGTGTGGTACACTTTGAGCGCACTAGTTTGGTGCATGTGTGGGTCAACTCTTAGCATGATTGGAGGCTAGAATGAACCTTAACTAAAACAAGATGAGGCTTGTTGAGTTGGTGAATTGAGAAATTAAACTAGGATGATTGGTAAGGACAGACACTAGTTGGGCGTGTACTACTCGTCTGGAACACGTGCGACGTGGTCTCGACTGTTAATTTCTGAAATTTAGGGATAAGAATGGGATGGAGACGTAAGTCACAAGTCCTGTCGGAACTTAGGAGATGGGCTCTTAAGTTTCTGTTTATGTTCTGGGTTATCATAACGAACAAGGAGCAAGAGTGTAACTCTAAGTCTCTAGGCAGAGTAGGGATGGCCCTATCGATTCACCTTATGTTCATGATAACTTTGGTAGGGGCAGGAGTGGAGAAGGACCATGATTCCGGCAGAGCTGATGATCACCAGCCTGACCGGGAGTGAAGAGGGACCACGATCCTGTTGGAGTGGAGAAGGACCATGATCTGAACGAACAGGGTGATCACTGCCGTTCAGAGTGGAGAAGGACCATGATCCGACTGCAAAAGCGAAAATGGACCGCATGTGTTGCAGACTCTACCAGTCACTAGATGAATGTCAGAAACAGGAAGGAGTACAAGAGTAGGATGCATGGCGAGGGATTGAACCTCCTGATTGGCTGCCGACAGTCTAATTTACCAGCAAGAGATGTCTAATGTAATGAGTAGAAGTCCAAAATGAGGATGAAATTTTGGCATCCCTAGCTACTCCACCACTTTCACCTTTATAAAAGCATTTATAAAAGTCACTACACCTCTGACCCATCCCAAAGTAACTAACGTGCAAGTCATTTCCAACTACATGAGATGAGTTAATATTGCCATCACACTTCTTCACAAGATTCCTCAAGATATGTTCCTTCATCTCTCTCAACATGGAAGGTGATGTGGATAGCAATTTCAGTGCTTGTGCGGATTTGTTGGAACTTGCAAAATTGCATTTCTATTCAAAATTAGTTAGTAAATCACAATTTCAACTATGTTGAATTTTCCGTTTAGAGATAAATGACTTTCCAAATTTTTTGTTCCCGTGTACAATACCTAAGAAAGGCATTATTGAAGAAAAGTGTTTTTCGAGATTACTCCCAACTTCACCCACACCCTTCTCCAAGCTTGGCTGGCCATCTCCCTCTCTCCTTCTATATATATATGCGAGTGTATGAGAAACCCTAGCCCTTTTTCGTACTTCTTTCAAACCCTAGTTCTTTTTGATAAAACCCTAGCCTATTTCTACATACCAACCCCTTCTCATTCTCTATATTTTCCATTTCCAAGCATCCTCTCTCTCTCTCTCTCTCTCTCTCTCTCTCTCTCTCTCTCTATATATATATATATATATATATATATATATATATATAATTCCTAAGAGCTATTTTGCCCATAGTGAGCTAATGTGGAGAAAAGCCAAAGGTGCAAGGAGGAGGACGCTTGAAACCAAGAATATTTTGGAAGCTTGCTAAATCAAAAAGTGGGTATTTTCTCTATCCTAGTTCATTTTTATATGGTTGCTTGAAGTGTTGATTAGACATTTTTCTATATGCTTAGTACATATAAAGAAACACAGTTAATTGTAGTAAATTATATATGAAATATAATTTATATTTAGAAATTATATGTAGAAAAGTAATTTATATAGTTTATATAATAAACATAGTAAGGAATTAAATTGAATGAAAAGAGTGTTGGTGTTGTATGTTGCTTATAACTCTTGTTCTATTCTTGAGGTTACTAACTTAGTTGTGTTTGAAAAGTGTAGAAATTTATACGTAGTAAATGACATGTAGTAATTGTAATTCATAAGTAGAAGTTGTATATAGAATTAATTGTAGTAAACTATATGTAGTAAATAATGTGTAGTAGAGTTATATGTGGAACTAGTTGTAGTTTAGTTATGTTCGAAATATTTGAAGTATTTTCCCTATCTTAATTTTTGAAGTGTTGATAGGAATTATTACATGCTTATAGTTCATATAAACAAATATAGCAAAAGAGAAATTGAATGGAAGAATTGTGGGAGTGTATGCCTAGTTGATATGATGTTTAGTTAGCTTGTCGAATCCATAGTAATTCATAGTAGTAGAATACTACTTGTTCATGGTAGTAGAAGATTACTTGTTAGTTAGTAATTCATAGTAGAAGTAGTAATCACTTAAAGTAGTAGAAGTAGTAGTCATTTGTGGTTGTAGAAGTAATAGCACTTGTAGTAAGAAGCAACTCACATGTAAAAACTACTTGTAGTTGCATGCTTAGTTAGTTAGTAATTCATGGTAGTAAAGTTGAGAAACTATCGGTAGTGTAGGAAAGATTGTAGGCATGAAAGAATTAAATGAATTGGTATGCATTTGAAGTATATGTATATGGTGATGTTTACATGCACATTTAGTGCACTAGCTTGGTGCATGTTAAGTCAACCTTTAACATTTTAGAAAGATAAGTTGAATTTCATGAGTTTTGCAACTCAAACAATTGACCAACAAAATTGAAACTAGATAGATTCCTTATGAGTGAACAATTAAGTAGAGAAAATTAAGAAATGGAGAGTGGTTAAAGTTAATAGATTGATTATCTTTTGATTGTGTGACCCAATAGTATAAGGACAGGCACTAATTGAGAGTGTACTCACCTGTCATGTACTCACCTGTCAATGGGACACGTGCGGCAGCGGCTCGTCTAAGACACATGACTATAAGGACAGGCACTAATTGAGAGTGTACTCACCTATCGTGTACTCACCTGTTAATAGGACACGTGCGGCAGCGGCTCGTCTGAGACACATGGGGCGGCGTCTCGAATGTTAATTTCTGAGATTTACTGATTAGAAATATCGAAATCTAAGGGAATGGACCCTTATGAGTACGTCTATATTCTAAGTTATCCATATGAACAAGGAGCTAGAGTGTAACTCTTAGTCTCTGGCGGAGTAGGGAAAGGCCAGCCGATTTGACTTATGTTCGGATAACTTATGGTAGAGTTCAGGTGTGGAGAAAAACCACCGATTCCAGCTGAACAGCAACCGAGCTGAATGATCACCAACATGTCGGGAGTGGAGAGAGACTACCAGTCGGGCAGAGTGGAGAGAGACCACCGATTCCGATCGATCGGAGTGATCACCGACTTTCGTGAGAGGAGATAGACCACCGATCCGTTGCAGAAAGCAGAATGGAACCGCAAGTACTGCAGCTCTACCAGTCACTAAATAAATGTCAGAAACAGAGAATAGTACAAGAGTAGGGTCTTGCATTGCGAGAGAGTGAACCCTATAATCTGAAGTATGCTCAAGCTTGACTTAAAAATATGTAGTATGGAATGTATATGTTTCTAAATCAAGTATGCATTAGAATAAGATCATTGTGTGCATTTGAGTTGTGCATTAGATCCTAGGTCATGACATACACCGACACTTCTATTATATGATTTTCCACATTTCTTTCCACATTAATGTTGTTTGTTGAGGATTTTGAGAAATTGCGGTTTTCATCCGTTTTGCGTGAGTTGCATTCAACTGACGTGCCAACAGTTGGTTAGTTGTAGGACTGATCGTGAGAGCAAGAGATTCGAGTTGTGGAGCATCCAAGTGGAGGGTATAGTTTTCCTTGTGCACTGTAAGTTTTAAATTTCCAGTGATTTCTTTCCAGTGTTGTATACTCATTTGGAGCAATGATCTTGGGTTGTGTCACGAGTTTCCGGTATATGGAACTCGAGGCGTTACAATCGTTCCAGCATCCTCCCAACCCCCTTGTTTTGACACAAGTTTTTATTTTAACTATTCGGCCATAGCCGTCCCAACAAGTAATAGAGGGATTTCCACCCACATTTCATTTAGGCAGAAACCGAACCTTGGACCTCCCACTAAAGAGTGGAGCCTCACCAAAGCACTACACGTACTCGGCATTTAGAAAAAATAACTGATAAGAGCCAATGTGCATCACGTTGAACTAGTTGTGTGCTCACTCTATCATGTGTATATATACATGATTTACTAACATACTAATGGTCAAGTCTCATGCTCCTCTTCGCATACAGCATATATGCACTCATCTGCAAAGAAATGAGCAGTACTCTACTTAACCACTGCCCTCTAAATTTAAGATAAATGGTGCTAATAGAAGACCAAAAACAATTCACAAATTTTGGCAGGACTTAAACATTTAGTTTGCAGACACTATAATCAAAAATAAAAAAAAATGTCAACAAAAATTTAAAAACTACTATTTGTGAAACTAGTAATTCTGAAGGATCGGAATGGAACTCACTAATCTAAGAGGAATATTCAAATGGTGCCATATGGTTCTCGCATCTGTTCTGCATGCAGCTCCAATATCATAATTAAATAAATAAATGCATACACTACACTCTAGCATTAAATCGAACTGTGAAGTCAAGCAGTATTTTTTAAAAATTAAACTTATGTGCCTTGTAACAAAGAGGATAAAGTTTTATCTCTAGAAAAAGTATGCATAAAGTTGTAACAGATGAACCAATAATGATACCATGAGTAATCAATAATCCAGCAAATGCTTTCCACCAATTAGACGAATAGCCTTTCCCAAGCCCATGCAATGGGAGCTTGTCAAAATTATTTTCAACTATCTTCTTTGCCTGGAAAAAATTGAGTAAGGACAGTCATATCAACAAATATCCTTGCATGCATTTTTTACATTTTTAAGGAAGGGTCAGAGCCAGATACAATATTCAAAGGAAAACACAAGAGAAAATTTTAAACAATATTGGTGCATGCATGTACTCTGTTCAGTTCATATACTTGCTCAGTTAAAGAATTAGGTAAATATTCATCCATTTTCGTGTAGTGAAGCTTAACCTGATAAATGAACCATGAGACGCATTATCCTGTGACCAGCAATACCAATTCAAGAAACTGCTAAGAACTAATAGTCTAATAGATTTGCACAAATACTTGCATCTTTCTGCAGTGCTCTAGTCAGGTCTTCTTGTGTTTAAGGATGAAATCAGATAAAGAGAGTCCATAAATATTTATCCAGATAATCGTATGAAAGAAGATTGTTCCCTTTACGAAAGAAACCACATGGTAGCAGGTCTTTACGAACAGACTATATTAAAACATGCAGTCAAGTTTCTATAAAAGAATAAGATTAAATGCACATATGATTGAGTGCATAAGTCGCCACATTAATCACATCAACAATTTGATTCTTGTTTCCTAGGAATTGATGTAGAAATTATCTCTAGTAAAAAGGATCATAATGCACTTTCCCATAAAAGTAAAATGTATTTTTACGTGAGATCCACATATTACGCTCTAGTGTCACTATAAAGAATTTCAGCTTGCATATAGATCAAGTTGCACGAAACCTAATTTTATGTAGGAATTAGATCAAGTAAAAAGGATCATAATGCACTTTCCTTTAAAAATACAAATGTATTTTTTCCGTGAGATCCATATGTGATGATGTATGTCACTAAAAGACTTTCAGCATGCAAAAGAAACGAGAAACTAAAAGATTTTAGTAATAATTGTAGTACACACATTTACCACATAAGACACTTCCCCAGGGCATATAAGCTGATGTACCCAATAAGACACTTCCCCAGGTAGGGATGGCAAGCGGGTCGGGTCGGGTCGACCCGCGACCCGCCCGTTTAGCCCTGCCCGCGAAATGCTGATTCGGGCTCGGGTCGAATCCGTTAACAGAAACGGGTCGACCCGGGTCGTAAAATACGCAAATTTAACCCGATCAACCCGGCCCGATAACCCGCCTATTTGAATCCGACCCGCTCGCGAACCCGCGGATCGACACCCGCGGGTTGCAAACCGTTTGACCCGTACGGGTCGAACGTTCGACCAGCACGGGTCGACCGTTCGACCCGCGGGTTCAACGGGTCGCTCATCACACTCGAGAGCTGCCAACGGCTATTGTAGCCCCTTTTTTGTGTTTTTTTTTTGTTTTTTTTTGGTTTTTTTAATTTTTTCCGTATAAATACCCCTAAAACCCAAACAAAAAATTCACACCTTACTCTGTCTAATATTATTACTCAATTCATTTCAATTTGTGAACAATTGAACAAACAAGGTAGCAAGACATACACGATCAAACGACAAATTCCGATCGTATCGAACTCAAAATTCAACTACGTCTTCAAGTCTTCAACTCTCCTCCAAGTGATCAAGTCTTCAACTCTCCTCCAAACTCTCTTCAAGTCTTCAATTCCGGAATTCTACTTCTACTTCTATTCTTATTTTTACGGGTTTTTTTATATACGAGTATCCACGGTGAACGGTATCAAAATTTCATATCCCTCTTCTATTTTTATTTTTTTTTGTAGTTATAATTTTTTGTTATAATTTTTTGTATCATATTTGTTTGTTAGTTTTTTTATCTTCTCTTCCACAACCCTCTTGTGTTCTAGATTTTTTTGTAACTTATCGAGCCTACATTGTGTTTAATTTTTTTACATACACTACTACATATCAACATGTCTAGATCACGTTGTAGCGGCCGTAGCCAAAGTGGACAAGATTCCACCGACACTTCCCGTAGGCCTCCGATTGTCCCACAAAATGACCCCGCCGAAGACTACCCTAATCCTCCTCCACAACAATGGGGTACACACGATGAGTTTGTAGGAGACATAGAATTAGAAGAACCACAACAAGAAGCCACAGAAACAACACAACCGGCTACTAGTAGGAAAACTAGGGGAAAGTAGTGATTGGCACAAATTTTATGATTATATTCCGGACGAAAATGTACCGGGTGTAGGTTTAAAAGTGTGTAAAACATGTTCGAAGCCATACAAATAGAAGAGGAGTGAGGGCACAGGTACAATTAGGCGACACATCCAAAATGTGCATAAAGAACTTGTTGACCTACCCGGCCAACAAAAAATCCACCCTAGGACCGGTCTAGTTGATAGCCACTCTTATGATCCCGAACTTGTTCGTCGGGAAATGGCCCGATTAGTAATCAAGGGTTACCATTTTCCTATCCCAAGAGTAGGGACTTGGAAAATTTTAATCAAACCGCCTTAAGCCCTCATTTTAGAAGAATCCCTAGGAATACTTGCAAATTCGGATTGTTTTAAAATGTACAATGAAATGAGGGAAGCTTTGATTGCAATTTTATGGAGTTTAACTTGTAGAGTTAGTTTAACTTCCGATTGTTGGACGGGTTGCAACAATATTCCAATGATGGGAATAACCTGTCATTAGATCGACAGTGATTGATTCTTCAAAAAAGAATCATATCACTTGTCGCGTTGCCCTATTCCCATAGTGGCAATGAAATTGCAAACCGTATTATAGAAATTTGTGATGTTTTTCATATTCGCGATAAAATTAAGTGTATAAGTTTTGATAATGCATCTAACAACAATGCATCAATTAGTATTTTAAAAACAGCATTAAACCCTCCAACTGACAATATTTTTCATGTTAGATGTGCATGTCATATTTTAAATTTATGTGTTCAAGATGCATTAAAAATAGCCGAACCATATATAGTTAAAATTAGAAATTGTGTACATTTTACTAGCATTAAGTGGTACCATATTTCAAGAATGGAAAGCTTAGTGTAGGCTTTAAAATGTACCTTTTAGAAAAATTTCAAAGAATGTTAAACACTGATGGAACTCTACATTTGATTTGCTACATGTTGTTACTGAATATAAAGAATGTATAAATGATTTTTGTATTGCAAAAAATATGCCAAATTTTGAAATGACTCCTGTCGATTGGTTTTATGCCGAATCTTTGTTGAAATTTTTAGAACCTTTTAAAACTGCAACTTTCAAATTTTCAAAATCTTACGAGTCTACTTCTAGTAACATTTTTATTTCAATAGTTACTATGATGCAAACTTTTAAAGAAATGATCGATGATGCTTTTGTTGGTGATATTGTAAAACCTGCGTACACAATTTTTGAAGTATTTTAAACCTCCTCCTATGTTGTATTGTGTTACTACTGTGATGGATCCTTGTATCAAATTAGAAGGAACGAAGAGTTTAATTAGAATGTTTTTTAATTTATTTGGGGATGATGATAATGAAATTGATTGCGCTTCTTTTTTAGTTAAATTTGAATCGACATTAAATAACTTGTATGATTATTATGATAGATGTTTTGCTTCTAGTAGTACAACTTCTTTAGTTAGTTTTTCTTTTGCTACTTCTAAAGGTAAGGGTAAGAGTAAATTTGATGATAGAACATTTAATTTACTTGCACAAATTCAATCAAAAAAATCTAGGACTAATCAACCAAATGAATTACATTAGTATAACCAACAAGATTCTGAGGCTTTTAGTCTTCACTGGATATTTTACAATGGTGAAAAGATCATGAACACACTTATAGTATTCTTAAGTATATGGCTAAAGATCTACTAACTCCTCATGTCTGTACAGTTGCTTCTGAAAGTGCATTTTCTACATGTGACAGGATTCTAACTGATTACAGGAATCGCTTGAAGCCCCAATCGTTAGAGATGCTCGTCTGCACAGAAGACTGGCTGAAGGCTGAAAATAAAGCATTCGATCGTCCACAAGTAGGAGCAAATTGTCGGAAGAACAACAACAACAACAACAATAGCAACCAAAAAGAAGAATTCAAGACCAACAACAAGTCAACAACAACAAATTGAAGGCCATCAAATGGAAGACAATTGTAAATGGATAAAAAATTGTATTAAATCTTTGCTTGTTATTTAAAATTAGAAAAATTGAAGTAAATTGAAATTGCATATAAGAAATTTGTTATTGTATAAAACAAATTTGTAGAAAATCTTTATTTCTTATTACAAATTGTGAAACTTGTATAAGTTGAAATCATATGAATAATATATCATTTTTTTTGGCAATTTCACTCTTTCAATCTTATTATTATTATTACAATTTTTATGTTTATTATTAAAATTACATTTTTTTAAGTAAAAAAAAAAATGTTCAACTCTAGCCGGGCCAACCCGCGACTCGACCCGACCCGGGTTGGACCCGAAAGGGTTCACGGATTGGGCGGGTCGCGAATTGACGCCTTCGACCTGGCCCGGCTCGTTTAACCCAACGACCCGACCCGAACCCGCCCAAGTTAGGGTGCAAACCTGGGCGGATTCGACCCGACCCGGCCCGCCAGACCCGTTTGCCTACCCTATCCCCAGGGCATATAAGCTGATGTACCAACCCAGCAGACCACCCTACAAATATGTCATTTTAGCATACCAACTATTGCACACTGGTAATGAACCCTTATCTGAGACATTTTTCAATTATTTGATTTAGGTTTAACAGGAAAAACATAGAATCAGGGGAAGGATTGTATAATTCTTTTGAAAGGAAATGAACTTCCAACTCCTTCACCAACTTCTTCAGAAAATCAAGGCTCCAATTTGATGACCATATCAAAGCTTATTTGTACCCACCCAAATGAATGTCAAATAAATCCTCAAACAACAAGTTTTTAACTCTTAAAGATGCTCCCACAATATTTTTCATTGCTTTTAGTAGGAGATAAACCATCCTTACCATATGCCACCTTGATTAAGATTGTAGCAAAAATTTAAACATGACCAGACTGTTTCTTAGGGAAAAAAAATAGAAGTTTCAAAATGCAGACAGTTATAATACACATATCAGTTGAACACAAGGGCCAATCTACCTATAAATATAACCAGTCCTCCCAATTTTCTTCCAGCAGCAATCACGAGGCAAGTTTTGCTTTTCTAATTCAGTGACGACTTCTTCATGTTGTGTACTTGTATTTCTACCTGTCTTCCGTCTTTCATCTTTCTCTTTTCTCTAATGTTCAAGGCTCAAACTTACAATGCCAATCACTAAATTATCTTTGTTGTTTTGGTTTTTCTCTTCTTTCTTCATATTTTACCTCTCAGTCTATCTTCTGTTAGATTCTTATATTTCCTCTAGTATCTTCCTCATTCTGTTATTGACCCTTTCTTTCTACTTGTCTTACATTGATAAAGAAAATTAAAGACAAAAAAGGATACTAAAATAAGAGTGTGTTGTCCTCTCCTTCTCCATATCTAATTCTCTATATAATTCTATCTTTAAATGCATCTCCCTCTTTGGTTTTATGTGTAATATTTCTAAACTAGCTAATATTTGAGAAGCTTTGTTAACTATGTTGAACTTGTTAACATGTCAAATGCGATTATATAACTTGATTATATTGTAATTTAAGTCTTTAAAATTACATGTTATTTTGTGACTGCTACTTTTGGGTTTTACACAGATCATGTAAATTAGGTGGCTCATATTTGTGACAAATGATGAATGTAAAGGTTATCTAGATACATCGAGGATAATTATTTTCATCCAATTGCACCACAATATTTACAAATGTCCCAAACATTCACATTCCAAAATAAAATTTTAGGGTGACAAACTCTGACATATTCTAGTACTTGGCACAACATCAACAAGTAACAAACAAAGTTCCTTTCATTTTTATAATTTATCTAACTTGTAGAGCATATATTTACAAATTTCAGGTGATGCAATAATGCACGGGCCGAGTCCAATTGGAGTTTCCCCAGCAAAATTTCCAACATGTACAGGAGTACAAATAAAATGACAAACTGATAGCCCACCTCTTACCGACTTTTGATCCAAGGATATATATGTACTGTAATGAAATTATGTTCAATCAGATAATATTATTACAAAAATATGTATAGTTGAAGTATTTTTCTTTCTCCATTTGAAAAAAAAAATTGTTTAACTTTGAAAGAGACTTAATGAAGACAGCAGCAGAATGGAACCCCTTTCTCCTTTTTATATTTCACTATGACCCCCATCCCTCTTGGCTCTTGCCTAGTTGGGCAATATATAAGATGAACTGTTAAAGGGATTTATTTAAATATTAATACCAGATTATAGCCAGAGCAACTAATCTTACAATATAATCAACTTTTTTTTTGAACTTTCATATCATCATTTACTGATTTAATACCACGTGATATTTGTTTAATATTAGAATTTTTTAATTGCACTATCAATAACTTCTGTTTATGAAGAGTTCCTGGCTCTATTTGACTAATAGAGGACATCTTCTAAAGCTACTTTCCAGAAAATAAAGGTTAGCTATGAAGCATGACTCAGTCGAGAAAGCTCTAAAAAAAAGGGATCACATTATTATAGTAGGTTGTCAGCCTAATGCCAGCCCTCTAAGATAGGATTCCAAACTGGCATACCTCAAGTAATGCGAGAATTCTTTTGTGCTAATTAAAGCACATATCATCGTTCCTCACCAAGTGTATTCATCTAAGATGTTTGACTTTTTGCATACATGATCAACAACCCATTTATCACTAAATATTAAAAAAGGACCTTCATTCTAATAAGACAAGTGAGTTCAAAGAACTGAACAAATATAAAGGCACATAAAGGAAAAGGATGCTAAGGATATACAAACAACTTGAAAATAGAAAAAGAGAAAAAAGAAAGAAACAATGTAAACCTCATAAAGCAATAACTGTTCCAAATAATTTTTAATGAAGTAAGCACATGAAAACATTGACTATTTGAAAGAAAGAGTAAAATGAGTTAATTAATATTACACGAGATCCTCGAAGAATGTCGATAGGCATATTGAGACCCCAGCGACCACCACAGGATTGTATGCAAGACATTAAGAGAATGGATTCTCTCGACAAATCTCTTTCTGTTTTAGATCTTGTGCAGTTATCACATTTACCTGTAGCTCAAATATATAAATAACCAGAGTGTAAGCAAGATCAAACCAGGCTACTCATCAAAGTAAACAACACTTCTATGGAGATATCCTGACTTCAAGTCAAGTTCCATAGTTGAATCCGTATTGATGGTACCTAGAAAAGGTACTCTTTAAATCATCTTCGTTAATTAGCTAATAATCTCGCCCACCTATATGACGTGTAGGTTCCTAATAAGAAAAATAGAACTGAAACAAAATAATGTCAAAGCGTTTACCACAATCATTGGTGAAATTTTCACCAAAATACTCTAACAAGAACTTCCTTCGGCAAGTAGCTAGAGAGCAGTATCTTTCTGCAGCCTTTAAGGAAGTGATAATAGCTTTCCTTTGACATTCCTAGTAAATCGAGTGAATATTATAATCAAGTACAAGAATCCATATGATTCAAAGAAACATCTGGTTGGACAAGAACACCAAAAAATATATAGGTGTTCATGTCATATTTCAGATATGAGAATCCCTAAATATGAAACTAGACAGAAATACATACCGACTGTGCTTCTGAACAGTAAAATTCAGCTCTTCCAAAATCACTTCTTGAATAATACAACCAGCAGATAGAAGCTAAACCATCTCTACCACAACGCCCACTTTCTTGATAATATGACTCTAGACTTTTAGGGCAGCCATAATGTATTACACACCTTATGTTTGGTTTGTCTATACCCATACCAAATGCAATAGTAGCAACCATAACTTGAAGCTCATCTCTGATGAAAGATCTGCAAAAGGTATATAGCAATTAGTTATCAAATTGAGCAACTTTATTTAATCCGAACCACATTTAGAAAAACTCTTAAGATGAAGCACAGGACGAAAGAAAAAAAAAGAAAGAAATGCATGCCACGTTCTAGCATTGATATCTACTAGAAACATGTTTTGAAAAGCAGAACAGAAAAGTAAAAGGTTACCTGTGGGACTGTTCACGAGCTTTACTGCCCATTTGTCCGTGATAAATTCCAGCCTTAATCCCAGCATCTTTCAGTGACTCACAGATCTGGCAATACACACATAATCATTCTAAAGCTAACTTGATAACAAAACTACCAATCTCAAACTATCAGTTTTTGTATTAAGATGAACTGAATTAATCTAGAAATGTCATAGCTAATACAGCATTAGGCATATATACGTAAAAGTATTGTATGTGTGTCTGTATATTGGCATGTGCCTATCTACAGTGTCATATAATGCAAGAAAGTTAGTGAATCTATCTAAGCAATGGGCCAATGGAAACTATCATCTGATGCTGAGTGGGCCAACTTGACATGTTTATACCTTCACTGGATTAGTACACACTTTAACTTGATATTGCTTACTATGATATTTGTAACATCCCGTACATAAGAGTACATGTATAATATTATATTGGGAGAAAATAATAATATATATATAATAGTTAGAGTAGAGAGCAATTGGGCCTAGGGGGAGTTGTTATGGGCTTGGTTGGGGTACCTCAATAGCTATAGCACCTTTTGTGAGGCAAGCCTGTAGTGAACCGCTGTTAAGATCTATTTTTGGCGTGCGCAGCTGAGCGGGGCTCGGAGCGCTACAAATGATATCAGAGCTGACTTTCGACACCAATCGTGGATAAGAGTGGGTTAGATGTACGCCGAAGATGGAGCTAAAACAGTACGCTGGTAGAGAGACCAGGGCAGTACGCTAGCAGAATAGGGTACTCCACACCAGGTCGGCTAGAATGGCGATCGTGTGCTAGATTGCAAGCTCCGGACTCAGCGAGGACGCTGTGTTCTTGAGGGGTGTGTAACATCTCGTACTTAAGAGTATATATATACTATTATATTGGGATAATCTATATAATAAAACACAAGACAAAGCTATAAAGTGGTTCACCTTTAGTTGAAACAAAATCAACGGTCAGATTCACTCTCCCAAAACATATTTTCCCTCCAAAAAATTTCTCCACCAAAACCAAAATTTTCCCCCTAAAACTAAAAAACTCATTACTTTATTACTATCTCTCTCTTCTCTCTTCACTTTTTCATATTTCTCTCTTTCTCTCTCCCCTCTCTCTCTCCCACTCTCATTCTTTCTTTATTTACTTAGAAATTTATATTTTCATATTTCAGGTTTGTAAATTTTTAGAATTTTTTTGTTTTTTTAATGCTCATATTACATTGAAAAAAACAAATATCTCTTCAGCAGTTAAATTTCATCATTTTCCACCCTCAAAGTTCTAAGAAGTTGAATTTTACACCCCCATTTATAATTATTTTTCAACATATACTAATGAAAATATGGACTTTTATTTACAACTAATTATTGTCATACTATTCAAACTTGAACGACATAATTATTGTTTTACTGTTTATAGGGCTTTTCGTGTGTTGTATCGTTCCGAAGACGTGCCTACCACGGGCAAATCTAGTATATATATAGTTAGTTAGTTAGTTAGTTATAGTGGTAGTTGGGCCTATAGGTTGTTTCTATAGGCTTGGTGTATGGAATTTGGCCAAGAATGAGTTGAGAAGAGAATGGCTGCACGGAGTGGTGGGGACCCGGGTGCTTGGTGTGTTGGCGGAACACGTGGAGGAAAAGAATGAATGGGTGTGTTGGTGTGCTTTGCACGTGCACGTGCATTTAAGGTTGGGTGTGTGGTTTCTTTGTCCCACATCGGTAGGGATTAAGTGATTAATGAGTATATATAGATTAGGTCAATGATCATTAGGTATCTGAAGCTATAGCACCTTTTGTGAAGCAAGCCTGTGGTGGACCGTTGTTAGGATCTATTTTTCGTGTGCGCGCACGTGTAGTCGCATGCGCAGCTGAGCGGGGCTCGAGCACTACAATATTTCTCGCACGAAAAAATGCACTGCAACTGGGCAATTAAAGCACGAATTATCGTTGTTATTCCCTATTTCGATAAGTAATGCCATTTTCCGTTATTTTCCTAACATTAATAGCCTACACTATTTTTCCCTTTCACTAGTGTAACATAAAATATTTGCCCACCTATACTTTCAGTTGTCTTGCATACTCGCCGAGCATCGACAACAGAGAGGATGTACTACTTTCAATTGCTGACTTGATCAAGTGAAGGAGTAAGATATAGCATGGCTGGATAGGTAAGTTTGGTTTTGGTTTGTGGATTTTCCGGTTTTAAGAAAGGATAGTGATAGATGCATTACGAAATATTCTACAGATTGAACTACATCACTGGACAAAAATGGGTTGTAGCGTTAACCCAAGTGTGTTCTGTTGACCAAAAAAAAGGAATTGACATAAATATAAAACATAAAATTAAAACTAAGTTTTCCTACTAAGGTAGGTGAGAAATGACAATAACATATGTATTTGGTGTATAGATGGTCAGAACTAACAGGACAACAAATCATGCACAAATGACAAAGAGTAGAAATTAATATTTAAGAGATCATCAAACAATAAATATCATACGAAGATTGTGACGATAGTATAATTTTTAATCAAGCATGCATTGTTATGCGGTATAAAAGCACGCTGAGGGTCAACTATATAACTTGAGTAAAACTCTCAGGCATTAATGTGCAGAACATGCTAGTAGATATATTAAAAGGATAGGGAAAGCAAGTATACCTGTTCAGAGTCTTTAATTGTTGTACAGTATATAATAGTCGACCCAGCATTTTTGCTGTATTTTGAGATTTCTCTTACAAGCTCATCAACAAATGATGAAGACCGACTCAATATTTTGACACCATAAAACAGATTTTGACGATCAAATGAACCAATAGCAATGTAAGGAACATTCAAGTGCAGGGACTGAATGATGTCGTTCTGTACCCTACAAAGAACATTTACATTGACAGCATTAATAAATATTCAAAAAACCCAACATTAAGTATATAAGGTAATTTATAGCATTCACAAAAAACAAATGGAGATGGAATTGTTTACCAGAATAGCTCAATACACAATCACAAGTTAAACTTGAATTAGAAGGGGAAGTTCCACAAAAATTATAATCATATACTAAAGTTGAAAATGCTGAAAAATAATCTACAAAGTGATTTCCAATTGTGAAAAATATAAAAAGAAAATACATATTCAAGTACTGAGTTCGAACATACAACCAAAGAATGAAATTATCAACACAGACTTATTATGCACAAGCCAGGCTAGAACTACTAATAAATTTCCATTAAAAAATATCAAAAATGAAGTACTCAATGATGAACCAGAAATTACAAAGCTAAGCTATTTGCACATGTGAAATAAATGAAACAATCTACATCCCAACAAGCAGGACAATGAAGATCCGCAGACAATTAAGTGATTACAAATACAGATAATTTTACAGCAGACAATCTCTAACTGATCGGTGTATATTCACATACACATATACATCAAGTTATAATGCTCATGTTCATAACTAAATGATAACCGCAAGGGGAAAAGCAAGATGAAAGTATAAGAAGCAGAATCTGATAAAGGCAGTGGACATATTGCATTATTGCCAACTATGTGAAAGAAGATGGGTTATATTGCCCAAAGAAATCAGGCTCCGCAAAAACATTTAAAATACAGTCTTGACCTCTATAAAAAGAATCCTTCTTGAAATAGAATTCTTTCTAATGTACCAATACACTGCGTTTCAGCCCGAAGTGAAGTTTCCTAGTTCCGACGCTAAGGCCAATGTTTAAGGAATTTCAATTGGCATCACAGTTATCACGAAATTCTTCTACAGTAGAAAAGAGGAGTGATCGATTAGATTGTGGTTCAACAGAGCCCACACGAGATTCTAGCCATTCCAAATCCAAAGTCCTGCATCTTCAACTTTAGCCAGGTTCTGCCATAGAGCTTGAAGTGGTACCAATTCATTGTGATCATCAAACCAATGATTAGATTAGGAACTGAGGTAACTTTTCAAAAGTACGAATTCAGCCTGAACATTGTGGGGTGATAGTCGTCAAGAGATCAGTTGAAGGTAAGATGCATGGATCTACAAACTATGTAGGCATGATGTGGGGAGTTAAGTGTGTGATAGGCATGTAAAATTAGGTCTTTATTATGACATGAGCAGCTTGTGGCAATTGTAGAAGTAGGAACGCCTATAACCTAACTCAAGGCACATGAAATAAGAGATCCTCAGAATCCAAGGTCTAAATCTAGAGATGGAGAAAGGATTGATGGTATTAGTTATGGTAAAGAGGAGTAGAGGACTGGTAGAGGTAAACAAAGGTGATTAGAAGGGCCACTAAGGCATACAAGGATAAGATCTGTAGATGCTTAGAAGCCAATGGCATCTCTCCATATTCTTCAAATATTTGACGGGTACTCAAAGAATTTACACTATAGGAAAATTGTGGTTTTTGCTAATTAGAAGCATGGAAGGTAGGAATTCTGACCCTAGGAAAACTCTAAAGTAGGAGGGAGTAATTACTACCATTTGTTAAAACTTAAAACTGTGGTAACTGAAAATAAAAGAAATCTTTGATACAACCTCTACAGCAAGCAATTTGTACCACAGGTTCTTTCACATTAGGATAAAAGGGGGGATGGAGAAGCTAGGGTAATAGAAGTCAACCATGAAGGTGAGTCAAAGAGGTTAACTAGATAGATGGAAGCCAATGAGGGACGAAGTGGAACAAGCCTCTCCTCATCTCTTAAGCTTCCCTGGGCCATTCCAGATCAATGAAACATTATGAACACACATATGTTATAAAATATACCTTAATATAGTGCTAAAAGAATTGTTGAGAGTAAAAGTACAAAATATAGAAATTAAGGAAAAACATTCCACATAGAAGAGTGTGAATTCAATTTGGACAAAAAAATGAAGACAACAAGCAGTAGACATTTTAGAAATATCCATAAGATAAAGAGATTGGAACATTTCGTCTTCTACGGAAATACAGTGATGGTTCCTTCCCGTTAAATTCCTAGCATCTTAACACTCACTGTACTGAATTCTCACAAGCCTAAAAAGATTGTTGTTATGACTTATGACCAAATGTTTATAGATCTTCAATCACTTGTATATGGATCGGTGAGCTCAACTTGAACATCCTAGAGGTCTCACATCTTGCAGGATTTAAAGATTTTTTGTTTCTTAACTGATACAAAGGGATAAAGCAAAGCCTCCGACAGAACAAGACTTCTCAAAACTATACAAGGTAGGGCACTATAATTAGAATGAATTTTTGAACATCCTAGAGGTCTCACATCTTGCAGGATTTAAAGATTTTTTGTTTCTTAACTGATACAAAGGGATAAAGCAAAGCCTCCGACAGAACAAGACTTCTCAAAACTATACAAGGTAGGGCACTATAATTAGAATGATTTAAATGGGAATACAATACACAAGTATAACCACAATTAAGATTAAGAACATGCTGGAAATGCCCTGACATCCACTCATGCATAAAAATTGGATTGCACATTAATAGAGAAGGGAAAGATCAGGAATACAGAATCAGAAATACAGAAAGCTCTCTCAATTCAGCCAAAACCAAGATCTAACTTAACAACATAAATTGGTATTGGACCTTGTAAATGATATTCGAAAAATATGAATGAAGATTAAGTTCTCATGTATTTGTATAGGATGACACTATGACAGTACGTACTTCTTAGTGGCAGTGGCAGTTAAAGCAATAAATGGTACACCTGGAAGGCCATCACGTAGTATGTGTAACTGCTTATATTCCTTCCTACAAAACAACAGAATCTTGAACATTAAGTGAAAATGAAGACTCCAGAAAGCAAAAGTACATAACCAAAGTAAAAAAATAGAATCATTATTAACCACATACTTAGAGATACTACAGGTGTTAAGGGGGCTGCATCTTACTGGAAGCATTGACTATGCTCCTCTTTGAGAGGAGAGAGAAGCTTCCCCTCCCACTACACAACCATGGATGCATGTAACTCAATGCTAAACAGTGCATATTGTCAGCTTCCATTTGGGGGATGGTATGAGTTGGAATATAAATTAATACAAAATAATAAAAGTAGATTTACAACTTTTTAGCCATTGGATATTCTTTAAAATTCACAACTCCTCCAACCTTTGGACCATGTAATGCACTTGGAATAGCCAACACACATTTCTAGAATAGTGAAAGAAATTCAATGGATAAAAATTTTGGAGACTTCAAGGATAACTGTTAACTCAAATCGCACGCCCTACTTTATCCCAAGAGGTATATTATGCAAAGTTGCCATGAATTGTGAACTTTGGATGAGTATAAGTGGCATTTGTATGTTCAGCTTGTGCTTGTCTAGATCAGTGGAGCTGGCTTCACATATGTGCATATACGGAAGTTGTGCATATTGTAAAGGATCTTGACACCATGTCTAAGATTTGACCATCATGAAGTGACATGGAAAATCACTATAATTATTGCGTGAAGCTCCTTAACAACAAATAGGATAATTGGGACTGTATTATCATGTTAATTATTTTTTTACTCAATATTATTATGTTAATTTACCAATGGTTATCTCTACTTCTGTGCATTGAGTATCTAGTGGTAGAAGCATACTGTCATTCTATGAGGGGCCATCCACACTCCTAATACTAAGAGATTACACATTATCTTTATCCAAGTTCATGGTTGTTCATCTATATCTTGGCCAGGTCCTCTTATTTGTTAAGGGTGATTCAGACAAGGTCTAAATCAGAGGTGACAAACTAGTTCATAAGCCAAATTAGCATAGGAATCTAATTTTGACAAGATTTGATAGACGGCCCTTCCACAAACCAACTGCAGTTACCCAGATGAATGAATTATTAGCATAGTAATAATGGCAACAAAGCTTTTAGAATACTACTACTACAATCTACAGTTTCTTTATCTTTGTGGCAGCGCAAAGGCTGGGACTGCACATTTGACAAAGGTAAAACACGCAAATACAAAAATACTGAGAGCTTTTTACTTTTTATAAGCCCAAGATACCAAATCTTTACAGAATATTGTAACATGCTTGGTGCTTACTTTCGGAACTTGGAATTCATGTGCATATATACTGTGATGTTTTCATGTAGTGTTTATTAATGTTAAGTGATAAATCGCATTGTATGTGGCACGTGTACATGTCAACTGTGCACAGTAGACATAATTTGCAGTCTCCTTATAATTGACAGTGATTTTTAACTGTTTACTGCAAATTGGTGACTATCCCAGGTTAATGGGGGCGGCTTCAAATACAAAGATAATGAAACGTTTCGGAAATCTCATATATGAAAAGATCTTCGCGATACCATTTCAGCTAAAACCTTAATATGGTGACATGGACGTTCATTATTGTTATTGTGCAAAGATCCTCCGCTCCAAGTAGAGTGTTGAACTACCAGATATGACTTTTTGTTTTGATGTGCCAATGAAAGAGAGAACTAGTTCATCCAAGTTTCCTGTTTTGGATATCAAGTTGTAGAAGCACAGTAAGTCATGGGAGGCATACACACTACGCATTGGAGAGAAGACTTGTAGACATTACCTACATTCAGGTTTCTGGCTATCTATTCATATTCTGATTGGATACTCTTAGACCAAAATAGTTATGGTTGTCCATAAACAGGTACTATGATAATAATGACGATAACAAGAATCACTTCAATTCTTATTTTTTAATTGCCAGAGTGAAGCTGTGGTAATAGTGGTGATTGTCATGATAAACATGCAAGCACGCTACACATGGTTTCATGGATTTTCATCAAAAGCAAAACATTGAGTTCTTCCTAGTATTTGTACATATAGCGTATGAGATATACTGAGAAGGTGCTCAACTTTGATTGAGAGTATGGAGTCATAATTCACTACATAGGGACGGTCAATTCTACAGAAGGATATATGAGTTCATTGTAATGCACAAAGTAAATGAGTGATTGATTGGTACCGAAGTTCAATCTATACAACTCATTAAAGAAGTGCAAGTACATGGAGCTAGAGCTTGTACCCCACGTAAATTTATTGGTAATCGGATTTCTTATGTTCAGGTATGGTTTTGGTTTAGACTTGTGTGAAGCAAGAATTAATAGTCTAACTTGAAAGTTCAGTTTCCTACTAGATTTGGAACACTTGTAAATCCTAGTCTATTAACCCAAGGCACAAGGGTTTGATATCCTCACCGACATACATGTGCTGCTCAACCTCCACAGGTCTGACATCCTTCCTTTGGATCTCACGAGCAATTGTCTTCCATTTTTTCTCAAGTCCTGTCACTCACTTAACCCACCTCTTGGAAGGGGTCGCTTCGTACGAGTGTTCTCAGGAAGATCTGTAGGTTTCCAGAGTGTCAATAAAACTATTGAATCAGTTCACTATATTAGAACAGCTTGCAACCTCTACGATAGGTGATGTTCACTTGATCTAAATCCTTGCATCTTCCATTACATGAGGTAGAAACTCATAAATGTGTTCTTGACTGTTAAATCTCATGGGCATTGTTGATCCTCAACCTTTACGCACCAACTTTCCAGTATTGCTCTGTTCCGCATATGATCCAACATCTTCTTCAAACCAAGGCACTAGTTAACAAACTTATCATCATGTGGAGGCAGAAGGAATTATAACATTCCCTCCTGACTTGAGGAGTACTTGAATAGTTGAAAGGTTAATGTCATCTCAAATAGGAAATATGGGATAAGGATCACAAAACTACATGGGACCTAGATATGGTTTATGCTAGCATGGTGAAAGGCAATAATTTATTAGAGTCTAAGAAATATATCAACAATGGCAAGCATTTTAAGAAATGCCACTCAATTAGCAAAGACACCGTGGTTCTCACTTCTCACTTCTCACTTCTCACTTCTCATTCTAATCACACTTTCTGAATAAACTGATATTACTCTTAACTTATACAGTACATATACTCAGGAAATTTTGAATCTATTAACCCAAAAAAAATCTAAAATATCTTCAGATGCTCCAGTAACAAAACAAATACCTTAACAGGATAATTTAATGAGAAAAGAGATTATAATCTAAATTGATTGTGAAACTAGACAAAGAGAACAGCTAGAAAAAATGACCTGAAATCATGTCCCCACTCTGATATGCAATGTGCCTCATCAACAGCCAACAAACAAATGCCCACATTTAGCAAGTTAGTCCAAAACCTGTGGAAAGTTAAAAAATGAGATATTTTACTAAAGCAGTAAATACAGTTTGTCATAAAGGCAGAGATTATTAATAAGAAAACAATGAAGTCCTATTGCAACCACTGAACCATATGATCTGCAATAACCCCTAACAATTAATTCATAAGCTTGCACATTGGGTCATAAATGGAAACTGGAACTTAGAGAGAGTGCAGGAATGAACATCTCTTCATTAGTAGCCTAAATGAACAAGGATACAACAACAACAACAACAATAACAACAAAGCTTTTTTCTCAACTAGTTGAGGTCGGGCTACATGAATCCTGATTTTTCATTCTACTCGATTTAGCGGAATATCTTCTGTAAGGACACAAACTATCATATCTTTTCTCACAGTTTCCACTCAAGTAAGTTTAGGTCTTCTCCTAGCCCTACCTCCACCATCAATATTTATCAAATCACTCTTTCTAACGGGGTGCTACTAGGTCTACGTGTGACATGTCCAAATCACCTGAGGTTAGGTGATTCTCTCTTTATCTTGGATAGAAGCTACCTTTACCATGTCTCGGATATACTCGTTTCTAATTCTGTCCTACCTGGTTTTACCACACATTCATCTTAGCATCCTCATCTCCGCTACACTGTAAAACCCCCAAAATTAACAATTCTTTTATGTATTTATTAATTATTTATTAATAAATTTTTGTCATGAACAATATCATTGCATATATTATCACATTGTATTTACCATTGTCATGTTATAAATATACACACTACATAAATATATATGCATACACTACAACACTACTATATATATAAGACACCATGGCCTACAATGTTTGACCTAAGACTAAGCCTACAATTTTTGACCAAGGGGGGTTATGTGTTGACCTAGAAGGGCCTATGTGCAATTATTAAAAACCTAGGGGGTTAAATGCAAAATGGGGGAACACCTAAGCATACCTAGAATTTTCTACACTTCACTACCTCTCTCTCTCTCTTTGCAGCCGGCAGCAACAGCAGCCCTCTTTCCCCCCCTTTCTCTATATATATGCTACTTCTACTACTTACTACTACTACTACTGCTGCTTACTACTTCTACCCCTACTACTGCTGTTTACTACCATTCCTACTGCTGTTTACTACCCCTACCACTACTGTTTACTACTTCTACTGTCTAATACTGCTGCTACTGCTGTTCAATACTGCTGCTTTTGCTGTTCACTACTACTACTCTTACTGCCTACTTCTACTACTACTACTGTTGTTGCTGCTATTTACTACTACTTCTACTACTCTACTACTACTATTATTATACTACTACTATTGAAGCCAGAAGTCAAGGAAGAATCAAGGGAAGCAAGGAGGTGAAGGCAATTGAAGACTTTTTCACTAAGTAAAAAGTGGGTATTCTTCATACCTCATGTATTTTATTATTATTTTTCTTTATATATGGAATGAATGATTGATGCTTGCTATTTCCTATTCTAAAAAGCTACAACTCACTTGCATGAATGGTTGTTGATGTGTTAATTTAAAATATCATGAAAAGAAATTAAATGAGAGTATTGTTAGTGATGTTTTATTTGCTTATAACTCATGTTCTATTCTTAATTATTTGTTTAGTAATTCACACGTAGCAAATTATATAGACTAGAAGTGTTAGTGATGAATACCTAGTTAGTATTGTTTAGAAATTAGTAATGTTGTCTAGTAAGTAAAGAAATTAGTTGTATAGTAATTTATATACGATAAATGGTAAGTTATATGAAAAATAGAATTGTTGGTATGATATGCTTATTAAATGTTGTTTGTAGTAATTCATAGAAAGTCATGTAATCACTTATAGTAGTCGAAGAATGTTGTAGAGTCTGTGTGTATTCAAAAGTTCCTGTATTTGCAATAGGAGGGTGATTAGAATAACTATGTTAAGTTCATATGTATAATAAACTTCATGTTTAAAGTCCTTTTATTAGCAAGTTAGCAAACTACTAGTTTTGTGTTAGTAAGCTACTAACATTGTATTAGTAAGCTACTAATAAGTTAGTAAGCCTAATATGTTAGTAAGCTCCAATGTGTAGTTGAGAACTATATAAGGATTTTCTTATGTAAGTAGTGATCATGTTAGTAAGTAAGTTAAATAGGTTAGTATGGTAGTAAATTAGTAAAGTAGATTGTAGTAAAGTAAAGAGCTATTGGTAGTATAGAAGAGTTTGTAGGCATGAATGCTGTGATTGATGGAATACCGTATGCATGTGTATACGGGTATGCATACTTGAGTATTTACATATGGTAGTGTTTTGTGCACATTGAGTGCACTAGTGTGGTGCATGTTGGGGCGACCTCTAGCATGATTTGAAAGCTAAGTTGAACCCAAATTAAATCAAGATAAGACTTGTTGAGATTCAACTATGTTGGATTCACTTAGAACCTTGTTAGTGAATTAAGTTAAACTAGTTATGTAAACTTGCTGAAGGATGAAAGTGGAAACTAGGAGCACGGTTTAATTAACTTAGAAAATAGAAGTCGTGATAATAAAGCAGTTAGAATCAGGTAAGTTGGTGAATTAAGAAATTAATTTAGGATGATTGGTAAGGGTAGACACTAGTTGGGCGTGTACTCACCTGTCAAGGGGACACGTGCGGCGTCGTCTCGTCTGAGACACGTACAGCGTGGTCTCGACTGTTAATTTCTGGGATATAGTGATAAGAACGGGATGCAAACGTAAGTCACAAGTCCTGTCGGAACTTAGGAAATAGACTCCTAAGTTTCCGTCTATGTTCTGGGTTATCAATACGAACAAGGAGCAAAAGTGTAACTCGAGTTTCTTGGCGGAGTAGGGATGGCCCTATCGATTCGCCTTATGTTCATGATAACTTTGGTAGAGGCAGGAGTGGAGAAGGACCGTGATTCCGGCAGAGCTGATGATCACCGGCCTGACCGGCAATGGAGAGGGACCACGATCCTGTCGGAGTGGAGAAGGACCATGATCTGAACGAACAGAGTGATCACTGCTGTTCGGAGTAGAGAAGGACCACGATCCGACTGCAGGAGCGAAAATGGACCGCATGTGCTGCAGACTCTACCAGTTACTAGATGAATGTCAGAAACAAGAATGAGTACAAGAGTAGGATGCATGGCAAGGAATTGAACCCTATTATCTGAAGAATACGAACTCGATTTGGGGAATATATAGTATGGGATGCATACATTTCCAAATCAAGTTTGCATTAGATTAAGAGCATGGTGTGCATGTGAGTTGTGAATTAGAATCTAGATCATAGCATACACCAACATTTATGTTTGTATGACTTTCACGTTACTTTTCTTCTGCATCAAATATTGATTGTTGAGGATTTTGGAGGTTGTGGGTTTCATTCGCATTGCGTCAGTTGTATTCAACTGACGTGCCCATAGTTTGCTAATTGCAGGATTGCTAATCGTGGAGCAGGAAACTCGAGCTGCGGCGAGCATCCAAGTGGAGAATATAGTTTCCTTGTGTAATATAAGTTTTTAATTTCCTGTGAAATCTGTGTTGTGTACTCATTGAAGTAAAAATTCTGGATAAGTGTCACGAGCTTCCAGTGTGTGGAACTCGGGGCTCTATATACACATTTTGTGGACATGTTCTTTGTTGCCCAACACTGCTCCATACATAATTGCAGGTCTAACAGTCGTCCTATAAAAAAATTTCTTCAACTTCGAAGGTATACGTTTGTCACACAAAACACCACTAGCACTTCACTTACGCCACCCTGCATGGATCCTATGTATAACACCTTCACAAATATCCCCATCTCTTTGTATAATCAAGAGCTTGGATATAACCATCAAACTTTACTACTTCCTCATTTGTGTTCTGAATATCTTTAATCAGCTCCATATCGCAAAAATTACACTTTATATACTCTGTTTTAGTTCGGCTTATTCTAAAATATCTATCTTCCTAAGTTTCTCTCCACAATTGTAATTTAGCATTGACTTCTGCTCTAATCTCATCCACTAAAACGATGCCATTGGCAAAAAACATACACCAAGACACTTCATCTTGTATTAATCCTGTCAATTCATCCATCACTAACGCAAAGAGGTAGGGACTTAAAGCCGAACCTTGATGTAAACCTACTATAATAGAGAATTCACTACTGTCTTCTGTAGTTGTTCAAACTATGGTCATTGCCCCTTCATACATATCTTTAATCACCTCAATATACGGTATAGTTACTCTTTTGTTATTTAACACCCACCATACTATGTCTCTAGAAACTATATCATAAGCTTTTTCTAGATATATAAACACCATATGTAGATCTTTCTTATTCTGTCTATATTTTCTGCAAATCTCCTCAGTACATAAATTGCTTCGATTGTTGACTTTTAAGGCAAAAATCCAAACTAATTCTCATACACTATTGTTTCTAGTCTTAGTCTATATCATTATATGGCTCATTAATTTAATGTCTCGGTAGTTGGGGGACCTTTGTATATCTCCTTTCTTTTTATATATAGGTACTAAAATATTCTTTCTTCATTCATCGGGTATCTTCTTGGTCCTCAAAATTTCATTAACCAATCTTGTTAGCCAACCCACTCTTATATCCTTAAGACACTTCCAAACTTCAATGGGTATATCATCCGGTCCTAAAGCTTTTCCTATTTTTATCCTTCCTATAGCATTTCCAACCTCAGAGTTCCTAATTCTATGGAAAAAATATGTTCTCGACTCTCCCTTGATTCTTCTATATTTAAGTTATCCACGATTTTTTCATTTAATAATTTCTCAAAGTAACTTCGTCATCTTTCCTTAATTTCCTCATTTTTTTTACTAATATTCTTGAATCCTCGCTCTTAACAAACGCAATTGTATCCAAATATTTTGTTTTTCTATCCCTATGTTTGACAAGCTTATACATGTTATTTTCTGCTTTTTTGTTCCTAATTTTGTGTATAAATCATCGTAAGCATTTTCTGCATCTTTTACCGCTTTCTTAACTTATTTTCTAACAGTCTTATATTTCTCCAAGTCCTCAATTCTACTTTTTTACCATATTTTGAAGGTTAATCTTTTTTTCTCACAATATTTTGGACTACTTCTTGCCACCATCATGTTTCGTTAGTTTGAAGGCTTTCAACTTTAGATTCTCCAAATACCTCATTTTATATTTCTCTTATACTTGTAGTCATTTAGTCCACATCATATTAGCCCCTCTTCCCAATTCCATGTCGCTCCTTTAAGGACTTTCTCTGTAAAAAAATCTCTAGTTTCTCTTCCTTCAAGTTCCACCACCTAGTTCATGGGTCCCTAGTCTCCTTCCTCGCACATGTGTTTTCTTATCTTTAACATTCAATCTATATTGCGAGGTTAAGCTCTCTCCCGGTATAACTTTACAATCTTTACACGTCAAACGATCCACCTTCTAGTTATAAAAAAAATCAATTTGACTCTTATTTGTCTCATTTTTAAAGGTTATCAAATGTTCCTCTCTTCCTAAAATAAGTATTTGCTAGTATGAGATCATACGACGCCGCAAAATCCAAGAAAACCTCTTCACCATTGTTCATATGTCCAAATCCATATTCTCCATGCACTATCTCATATCTCATATTATCTTCGACTACATGTCTGTTAAAATCTCCTCCTATAAATAATTTTACCTAATGGTACTTCTTGAATTATCTCATCCATATCTTCCCAAAATTTATTTTTAGCTTGTGCATCTAATCCTATTTGAAGTGCATAGACACTAATACAAGCTTAATTTGTATTATTCTATCTCATTGTCTATTAACACCAACTACATCTTCTTTGAATTTCTTATGTAGTAAAATTTTTACTACATTTCTATTTCTAATTTTACCGGTATAATATAATATAAAAGCATCTATCTCTTTAGCTTTCTATCCTACCTACTTTGTTGTTGTAAACCAACTATATTAATATTCTTTCTAATCATGGAATCTACTAGTTCTATGCATTTTTCTGTCAATGTTTATATATTCCAAGTTGTTAAACTAAGCCTACTATCTTGGACTAGCTTCTTTACACCCACACGCCGAGAATGGTGCAGGAACCCTTACCCTATTTTCCACCACACTCGGGCATCAATGCGACGCTCCTTGCACATTTTTCGAAACACCCAGAGGTAGGCACAATGCATCGCTTACAGGGAATGCCCTAGCATTTGCATGTATATTAATAATTTTAGGATTCATGTTCATGGAATTTGACAGTTCTACGCTGACTGTCAACTACCTAATACAACCCTCCTTTTCCAGTTTGTGACCAAATTCCTGGCCTGGGACAGACAATGGCGGAGATCTAAATGAACAAGGATGTTATTTATAAATAAATAGCACCACATAATTTTCATTAACTACCATCAATAATATGATAAAGATTAAAAGTTAAAAGATTATACAGAGAAACTACCATAAACATTGCCAGGTTTCTAAATGACTACCATAACTTGTTTTCCTCTGCATTGCATCCATGATCCATGAGCTTCATATTTTGCAAAAGGTCGTTAGCAAAGATTCTTTTTTAACAATTTAGCCCTCTATGATGAGGACAAAAGTTTAGATGCAAGTTATGCTTCAAGATTTAACCTCTATTTGTGGATTGAGGGAACGGTCATTGGTGGCAAACCCTGTAAACGAACAAGGTGAATGGAGCCTCAAAAAGATTTAGAAAGAAAACCTCTCTTACATCTTAGTGGATCTGGATCCCAAACAGATCCCATAAAACTTTGGGGGGTTTGAATTTCAGTTGTACTGTTCAATTTTTTATAACTAATTTCTTGGGTTATCTGATTCCTATTCCTCTTAGCTGTCTGAATCTACCTGTGGTTGACATGGAGGCATTTGCATAAGTTGGAAACTTATACAAGTTTTAATAGGGATGTCCAATTCACAAATTATTACAGGAAAACCCTATGGAAACTATCGGACACAGCTGAAATGCTCGTATACCTTTCATTCTCAAATGAATAGTTATAATAAGTCGTCATTAGGAGCTTTGAAAAATTGTTGAGCTGCATTGTGGTAGAGAAACCTGGAAATTTGGATTTTCTGCTATGGAATTTTGTTACAGTTACTTTGTTCAGTCCATTTGGGATCATATTTGTTATCCTTGCACACCTGATGATCTTCTCTCATTTCCTCCAACCTAGTGAAATCCTATAATGGTTGTCCACACGACTAGGCACTTTTGAAATTATTAAGGCGAGAGTGTACCTCACATCATAGATTCCACATATTCATCAATCATCACTCACAGAGATTCTACCACCTAGTGTCTACAGAGTTTTCAAAAAATTACTAACGATGCGGATTTCCCTTAAAATTTAGAATTATCAGACAGATTTCATAACAAAACAACAAATAAGAGATCTTCTTACCTGAGAGGAAGCAAGCAAGCTTTTTCCGGGGTCATGTATAGCAAATCAAATTTACCATTCTCAGCTTGAGACTGAACAGATTTATCAGTTTGAGTACTTCCAAGATATTCAGCTTCTACACCTCGTTGTTTCAAACTCATGACCTGAGAAAATTAATAATATTAGTTTTGTAGTATCAAAAATATACTGTCAACGTGATAAATAGGGAACATTGCGCTACCTGATCTTGCATCAACGCTAGCAAAGGGCTAATTACAACAGCAGTCTTTCCACTAACCAGTGGAGGAATCTGATAGCTGGAAGATAACAAAAAAAAATACAAACATTAACAATAATAAAAATGCCACTGAAAGAAGAAACAATAGTATTAATAAGGATACAAAATGATGACTACAAGAAGCAGACTATGAGGGAGACATGTTAAGGTAAGTGGTTTTTCTTTTCTTTTGAGAGAGAAACAGGGTAGTCAGAGCCTCCCAGTATTTCTTAATGGGAAGAAAAAGATACAGATAAAGCTACAAATGCATAATAATATTATTATTATTACATCGAAAAAGACAGTCTCATCTCACCTCACAACACAAAAACTAATGAAGGCATGTAAGCCCAATAGCAATTAGGACTGCCTCAGGTTGTACCCAAATCTAACTTGTCAAATCCAAAAGGAAGAATTTGAGGAAAATCCATCAAATACCCATGAGTATGATTACTGTCTTCCCAGACCCAATAGACAACCCAACACGTAACTAAGGATGTTAAACGAGAAGAACTCGCACTGAGCCTTATTCTGTGTAAGTATTCAATTCAAGCTCGGACTCGTGTTTGAATTGGCTCATGTTTTTTCTGAAAGCTCGAACTCATTCCTTTGTAATTGAAGCTTGGTTACTTTGCTTTTGATCGTGTTCATTTAAGGCTTAAATTGAGCTCGTTTATGACTTGACTTAAGCTCAATTGGGGCTTGGTTTGAGTTTGTTTAGTGCTGGTTCGAGCTTGGTTTGAGCTTGGTTTGAGCTCGTTTAGAATTTGATTATAACCAGGATGAAATTTCTTGTCATGTTAGAAAAACTATTAGCAAGTTACGATCAACAAATGAATGACTATTCTAATAGATTAGCAAGTAATGAATTTGATTTAATTATCTAAATCTAATAAATCACATACTATATACCTATGAAGCACGGATACGGGTACGGGGTGCGGGTACGATACGACACGGGTACGGGGATACGTGATTTTACAAAAAAGTAGGATACGGGTGCGTTGTGGGTACGTTAAATATAAAATAATTTATATTATATTTATAGATACAAAAATATTTTTCTTGTTAAAAGTGGAAGCATTTAAACCATTTCATAAAACTATAAGAATACATTATAATTATGAGCATTTTAAAGAAAAATGATAATCTAACTATCAAAATTTTGGGTAGTCTTGTTTTGTGTTTGAGCATAATTGTAAACAACAAACTTTTGCAATTACTCTAGGACCCCATACATTTATCTAAATATAATTATGTCTAAAAGTTGTGAAAAATGCATTTAAAAAATTGGGTGCTCCTTGGGTACGCACCCGAGAGTACCCAAGGAGTATCGGCACCCGATACGCACCCGACACGGGTACGTCGACCATTTGGAAGTATCCGTGCTTCCTAGCTATATACATCCTCTTATAAGTTATAACTTGTTTAATACACTCATATATGAGCCAAAATAACCTAAACAAACCGAGCTTCAAGCCTAAACCAAGCTGAGCCTATTGGAGCTCTAAAAGAACTGAGCTCGAATAGCAGTCGAGCTAAAACAAAATATGTTCATGTTCATTCCTTTAATTAATTGAATACAAACTCATGGTCAAGCCTGGTTCATTTAACTATTGGATGCAGTGTTGTGAAAATTGGACTGGACCAGCCAGTCCAACCCGTTTCGATCAGAACCGGACCCTAAATTGGTTTGGTTCGATAAAGAACTGATAATTTCCTTAAAAAACACATGAATCAGGCTGAACCAACCGGTTCAGCAGTGAGTTGTTCTATCCGGTTCAAGTAGAAAAGACTGGTTTCTGATTTTATTTTATTTTCTAACAAAAAATTTGTTGAACGTGGGATGTGACGGATGGGTCGGCTTTTACAACATTGATTGGATTAGCATGAACAAGCTTTTATTGAGTTGTGCTCGAGCTTCACGAGATTATGTGCAACCCTACAGGTAGCCAACTTAGCTCCACTCCTTTAGGTGAGATAAGAATTTCCAAGCTCTTAAAACCACAACTGTACTTCTTTTTCTTTTGCAAGAAAAAAAAGGAGGGGTTCAACAGCGGAACAAAACTTCTAGGGAAAGGGATATATTTTACTATTACTATCATTGTAAAATATAGATTTCCACCTTGTTTTGTACACAAATGACATAACTACATTAGAAACCTCAAGTTCTTCGACGTGAATCATAAAATGTTATGTGTTACTGTGTTGTCCTGATCCAATGCCAAATCTATAGCGAAGAGGCCTTCTACTGGTAATATCAATTTGCCAGATAATAACTTGTATTGAAGAAGCACAATTTAGCGAAAAAAACTTGGCAAGATAATAACTTTTACTTGGAATTATATCTCTCGAAGGAGAATATATTCATGCGTCACCATAAGGTGATCAAGTTGATCTTCACTATTATAAAGAAACCTAATAGAAATCTTGCATTTCTCGTAGTTCTCCTAATATAAAATTTTGCATTTTTTTTTGGTTCTCTTCCTTCTATCTCCGCTCATGTACTCCATTCTCCCACCAAATATCATGTACTCCATTCTCCCACCAAATATCAACCAATTACGAATCAATGACATTATCTTACTCATGGATTCCGAACTAAACAGCAAATACCCATAAAAAATTACGCCTTTTTTATTATTATTTTCACCACAACCAAAACTAAAACCCAGTTAACATCCAAACCCATAGATAATTAAGCTGGACTTACCTTCCAATCAAGATAATTAATTATCAATTAAACCGTAAAGAAACACCGATTAAAGGGGCATTCATATTACCACAGCGATTTGCCACTTCCGGTAGCCATTACGACCAAGCAATCCCTTCCATTCGAAACTTCGCTAATGATCTCCTTCTGATACGGCCTGAACAGGGAAAACCCAAAAAAATTCTGCAAAACATGGATAAAAATCACATCTTTGATTAGAGAAAAAAAGGAGGAAATCGGAGAAACTAGGGTTTCGAAATCTTCCGAGTTTCTTGATCTTTTAGAGTCATTACCTTCAACGCTTGCTCCATCGGATTTGGGGTTTTTTAACGCGCGATAGAGAGAGGAGGGTTTGGGATTGGAATGGAGGATTAGGGCACTGAAGGGAGTGAAGTGGAAGAGGGGTTTCCCGCCAAAATTATTGGGACGATAGGGCAAGGGCTTTGTGGAAGTAGGGTTGGACGATTCGATCAGGAGGCGTACGTATCTTAAAGTGTGATCTTAGCATCTCAGATTCTCAATCAGCATCTTCTAGTAGTTCAATGTGCCCCACCTTCTACACTATATGTGTTGGTGTATTTGTGCTTGCAATTGCAAACTGTTTTTGAGTTGCAGCTACCTTTTTTAGGTTGCACCGAAAATGATTTTTAAATTTTTAGGTTGTAACTTGCAAAAATGGTTGACCTGGATTCAGTAAGATCAACCTATGATTCAGGGGGATTCACAACAAATCCTGTGCGATACTAAAGATTGGTGGTGATGGTAAAAATAACGGACGATCTGCACCGTTCGATACTAGCACAGATCTCATAGAAATCTCATAACATTTTGTGGGCCAATTATGGGCACATCGCCCAAATCCAACCCAATGTGAATCCCCCCCCCCCCAGTCAGGGGATCGGAGAATATTCCCTAATCAGGCTCTTACTGGCTTATAAATACAATTTTACCTCTACAGTAACCAGGTAATCACTATTTCACCACTTAAGCCTCTATTAATCCTCTGGTTATTGACTTGAGCACCGGATGGTCTGTCGTCTGGGGTCTTCCCGATATTTCAGATTTTTTTGCAGGTATCCGGCGACGGTCAATCGTTCTCAGATCCATCAAATCTAATCACACATCAGCATCACAGTATGATCAAATCGACAGCCGAGATTTGAGTTTCCTCTTCACAAAAAGAACTCATTATTTATTGCTCCCACACCCGAAAACAAGCAGCATCAGATTGGCATCGTCTATGGGAAACAAAGATTCGAGCCTCTTCTTCAGACTCTACTTCATGATCAACGCTTCCTATAACTCCCAAAGCTAAGAAAACCCTACTCGGGGGCATCAGTTCGACCTTCCACTTCCTCCTCCGTGCCTGACACGAAGTCAAGCGGTCACTCAAAGATCCCAACAGCTACAGGACCAAGGGTTACAGAAAGCTTCCCGAGGGACGATCGACCTGTTAATGCTTGGTTTTGATGACTACAACACAATGCAAAGTTGTGCTACTTCTTATATATTGTAGGATGTATCAATATCAATACCATGTGTGATACACAAAGGCAAAGTTGCTCCAATTAAGCTCTTAAAAAAAATTTGATCAAGCTACAAAGTTCTAAGTTCAAGGCAAGATTGATCAAGCAAGCTTCAACAATTAAAGACAATGGCTCGAGCTCAAATTCAAGACTCAAGATCAAGACAAGATTCAGTGCTTCAATGTGTTTATTAAATGTCTTATAAACAATTGTAATTTTATTTCTTTGAGTCTTAGAATGATGTAATAGTCTTTTCACACACACACACTCACACATATCTTTATAATTGAGTGTTTTTCACAAGTTTGAAGGTCGAAACAAGCTTGATTAAGATCAGCTGTTGAGTACCAGTCGACTGCCGTTTGGTACCAGTCGACTGTACTTGTACGAAACTGTCTGAACTTTTTTTAAACTCTGGCCAGTCGACTCATCATGGCAACCCAGTTGACTGTTCAAGTCGTTTCGACAGCTTTCAGATTTTAAAACCTGTTTTTCGAATTCAAAAGTTTTATATCCGTTTTAAATCAGTTTTATTAACTGTTTTACAACGTCCTAGTGATTCCTCTCTATAAATAGAGCCTAGGAATCACCATGGAAAGTTCCAAGCATTTTTTATAAAAGTTTAAGTTTTTGCTCTTGAAAAAGAACAAGTATTCAAACAAGCATTCATAATCTTCTAAGTCTTGGTTCTCTGAAATCAGTCTAGTATAATATTGAATTCGTTTTAGACTGATTTTGGAAGTTGGCCTATTAGCCTTCATACAAAAATCACAGTCACAACAAGGCTATAGGTTGTTGTAACTCTTTTATTGTTTTCTTTCGCTCTCGGGTTGTGAGAGTGGTCCTCCCGGTTGGAGAGTAGAGCTCTAGGTTGTAGAGTCAGGTTTTCACTCTTGGTTGAAGAGCAGTTTTGCTCTCTCTAGTGGTGAGAGAGGTCTACGGGTTGGACAAGGTTGTTGTCTAATGCCGTAGGGTATTCTTGTATTTTTTCAATAATAGTAGAAAATCTCAAAGTGGGTTGCTTGGGGATTGGATGTAGGTCGGGAGGACCGAACCAGGATACATCGCTGTGTACTCAGTGGTTGATTCTCTCTGTGGTTGTATTTTCTTTACTTGCTTTTTAATATCTCTGTGAAACTTGTCAGGCAAGTCGACTGTCCCTCTTCTATAAGTCGACTGATCAGACTGGTAGAACATAATCTTCGAAAACTTTTCTAACAAGTCGACTGATCAAACTTGTATAAAATACTCTTCTATTCAGACGCCCCAGTCGACTGTATTCCTTTTTCAATTCGACTGGCCAGTAAGAAAAAGTTCAATTTCGTTATTATTTTTTATACAATACTATTCACCCCCCCTATAGTGTTTCTTGCCTTGCCTACAGGATCCAACACTTGGTATCAGAGCCTGGTTAAGTGCAATGACAACTGCTTCTAATGCAAGCCAATATCATGAAGGCCAATCCACACAAAGGTCACTCCTATTCGATGAAACCAATTACAGTTATTGGAAGTGTAGAATGAAGATCTACCTTTAGTCCATCAATTATGAGATATGGAACATGACGGAGACCGAGTACACCGCTCCTACCATTCCATATGCACAATGGAACGACGACATAAAGAGCGAAACAATGAACAATGCAAAGGCGATGAACGCTCTATTTTGTGCCCTTACCAAGGAGGAGTTCAATCGTGTGTCCAATGCAACAATGGCGCATCAAATTTGGCACACACTCGAGGTAACTCATGAAGGAACTAATAAAGTTAAAGAGTCTAAAATAGTTGTTCTTGTTCACGGGTTTGAAATGTTCCGCATGAAGGAGAACGAGAATGTGTCTGAAATGATCACAAGGTTCGCAGATATTACAAACTCTCTTATGGCGCTTGGAAAGACGTACACTTAAGCCGAAATGGTGAGGAAAGTACTTCATGCACTAACACCCGAATGGGAGAAGAAGACCACCACTGTAACTCCCTGTTCCAGTTGTACGTATTTTATTACGTGAATATTTGTACTTCAATCTTTAGATCAATTTTATTTTTCTCTTTGGACTCTTTATCTAAAGCCAGAATATTTTTCTAGTCAATTCCATAATTTTGTGATTTTTCGATCGGAGTTTAAATACAAACTCTAACTCTGATTAATCCTAATCCTAATCCTAATTCTTAATCCAACAGCTAACCTAACTCTCCTACACATTATTTTCTTCCTCCCTATGCTTCTTTTTCTCCTTCCCTATAATCTATAATCCCCACTTCTCCATAAGCCAATCTCTCCCTCCTATTTTTCTCCTGCAGCCTAACTCCTACTTTTGACTTCTCCTCCTTATTCTTGTTTTCTAACCCAACTCCCACATTTTTCTTCTAACAGCCTAACTCTTCTCATTTTTTTCTACACTCCAACACCTAACACTACACTACCTATATAATATACACATGCATACACACTTGCATGCACATGCATGTATGCTGTGTCTCTCCCTTTCTTTTATATATATACACACACACACATAACACCTCACCCCTCATCTCTACGTCTCATTCTTCACTTCTCCTTTTCTTCCTCTGCCTTCTTCACACCCGAGAGCTCAAGCAACACTCGAGCTTCACTTTACCCTCCACCTTCGAGTCGACGACTCCATTTCTACAGCCCCGTGAACCCTGAAAAACAACCCGACGCCGCGTCATCTCCTCGTTGTTGTTGTCGCTCACCGTTGCTACCGTTGCTCGCTCGTTACCATCTTGATACCATTCTTGCCACCGTTGTGCCACCGTCCGTTGCTGACGTCGCTTCTTCTTTCTGTGGTTAACACCACCACCGTAATCGTCACGTTATAAGGCAAGTACCTTGTACATTCTTTTTGTTCTCATACAAGCAATTTCCTTGGACTCGTGGCAAATAGTCTAATTATTATCATGTTTTATTGTCAAATTCCATTCTAATCACTTGTTCCATGCTATATCAACTCAAGAGTGAACCGTTAACATATTTCGAATCGTGTTATCGAATATCGAATATTCAACCTTACTTTCTCTAAATTTCTTGACCTTGCACTAAGAATTCGACCATATTTTCGATACTGGATTGAAAATTTTCTACATGGAAATCGTAGCCCATCGAGTCCCAAATCCAGAACATCTTATGGTTTCTCAATCTGATGTATAGAGTGTGAGATATCGCGATTTTAGTACTGTCACATCGTGAATTTCTGAACCTGCACGGGATCACTAACCGGTCTCTTGTACTGAGAATTCGACCATGTTCCCGACACTAGATCGAAAAGTTTTCTACATGAAAATTGTAGCCCTTCGAGTCTAGATATACAAAACATCCAGCAGTTTCTCAATCCGATGTATAGATTGTGAGATATCGCAATTTTAGTATTGTGACTCTGGATTTCCAGAATGCGCGCGAAATATCGAAACCAGCGAAGAATGGATTTGTACGCATAGCTACTGTCTCTAGAATGTATCGTGTGAATATGCGTTGGAACTGAAAGAGAGTCTACTTTCTAGAATTTCTGACGGAATCGGATTTGCTTTTCTGTAACAACGGGAAAGTGAATTTTAATGCAGATATGTCAAGCTGTCTAAAAATTCATCTCTACGTTTTTGCATATAAACTCATTATTTTTCATATTTAATGAACTGAATGTATTATTGTTCTTGTAATAATAACTTGCATAGATATAATAGGTTGATAGCATGCATTTTATACCACTTGATAATTTATAATAACTATTCTCGATACATGTACCCATTTCATCTCATACCATGATTACTGCCCTTGATATTTTCCTTTATTAAACTGTCTTGATTACACCGTTCCACTAGTCATACCAATTACATGTTCATAATTAATTATAAAAGAATAACAAACTGGGGTTATAAGGGTACGACTTAATAGTAGACAATATAGAGGAGTATACTCGGAAGGGGGCCCGTGTTTTCCGAAATAGTGATTCTTGATTCTTGATTACTTAATTCTCGATTACATGATTCATGATTACATGCCTTACTACTATCACTGGAAGACCCGAGTACATAATCCTATAGAATTCGCTACTTAAGTTTAAACGTCACATGATTGATATGCACCGAACTTGTGGTATGGGACACAGGATTGCGTGCATTAGATAAGTTAATAAAACAGATAAACCCGAGATTTCCACTGAGCATGATTCTTGATCACATGATTCTCGATTACATGATTCTTAATTACATGATTCTTGATTATATGACTCTTCATTACATGACTCTCGATCCTTGATTACATGATTATCGATTAACTGAGTCTAAGTTATCAATTGCTTATACCTTGAAGTCTTGAATACACTAGTTACAGTTATTACTTACATGATCATATTGTCCCAGTTCTTTGCTTCCTTCTATATTGTATTTGCACTGCTACTTCATGTTCTTCCCTGTTATATCTTGTTATATTACCCCTTTTACTGTTTATTGTTACTTGTTGCCCGAAACTTACTCTAACGGGTACTTTTCTATTTTTCTTTGAGTTAATAATTATACAGGTACTGATAGACCCGCGGAACAGACTTTCTAGATGATTGTTGCTACTTTATTACTACTTCATGTTGTTTTTCTTTCGGTCGCTATTTTATCTAGTTGTTATAGCGAACTGCTTATCGTACTATTTTAATTATGGCACCTTGTATTCCCGGACAACTTGACCCAATGTTGATGTATTATCTGGATGATGGTTATTTTATTTTCAGCTCATGTGATCATTATATTTGTCTCCATAAATGTGTTATAAATATCTTGTTGAGCTTATAATTGTACAGCTTATAAATGATGTATATCATTCGCTGGGCCTCAATTGCGTGTCTGTATTTTCGTATAGTCGGAAGCAGGGCGTGACAACCACCATAGAAGAGGCCAACGATTTAACACAACGCTCTATTGAGAATCTTGTGGGAAATCTTATGACGTATGAGGTACAACTTGAAGAACACAAGAAGGATCTAGATTCTCAGCAATCAAAGAAAAAGACTATAGCATTCAAGGTCATGTCGAACTCCGAAGATGAAGAAGAAGATGAGGAAGAGATAACCATGTTCACGAGAAAGTTCAAAAGTTTCTAAGGAAAGGTAAATTTAATTCAAAATCTAAGGATACTAATGAACTTCCAACTTATTTCAAGTGTAACATGACAGGACATTTGAAGAATGATTGCCCACTAGAGAATGTGAAATCCAAAGGAAAGGCTTTCAACTTCAAGAAGGAGTACACCAAGAACAAGAACATGAAGAACAAAAACTTGGGACGATAGCGACTCTTCATCGAAAAAAGAAAGTGAAGAGACAAATGAGGTTGCTAATGTATGCTTTATGGCTTTACAAAATCAAGTAAGTGATGATTATGATTCGAATGATTTATTAGATGCTTTAAATGAGATTTTCAAGAGCTTAAAAAAGAAAAAATTAGAACTAAAAACTTAGAGAAAGTAAATCAAACACTTTCCCAAGAGAATCTTGACTTAGATAAAGAAATAAAGTCTTTAAATTCTCGACTTTCTAGTTTGGATATAGATCTTGTATCTCTTAAGAAAAATTATGAAGAGATATCCAAGAATGTATCTAAATTTAATAAAGGAAAGGAAAATTTAAATGATATTCTCAAAAATCAAGTTCAATCTAATAAGAGATCTGGACTTGGTTTTCAAAAGTCTATTGAAAAACCTCATGTTACTAAGAACACTAGTGTAAATAAGCCTGAATCTATTTCTAGTGTTAAGAATAAATTATATGAATTTTTTGAAAACCCTATAACTGTAATTTTTAATGAAAAAAATAATTCTGTAGTTCAGACCAGTCGACCGAACCCAAATTTCAGTCGCCTGTCCAGAGGTTCTGAGTCTTATTCAACAAGATGAAAACCTCAGATAAATCGACCTATTACACCTCCCAGTCGACTGGATTTCAGTAACAGTCGACTAAAATGTTTGATAAAATCGACTAGCCAGAGCAAAAATATATGGGTTCCAGTCAATCCGAGTCAGAAAGATAATGTTACTTATATAAAATCATATATTCTTGCTGTATGTAACTCTGTAGATTATGTTCCTGCATTTGGTGGAAAATCAAACTCACTTTGGGTTTGGTTTCCCAAAAATTAATCTCTTTTGGACCCAATGAAAAGGGTACCATATTCACATTGAATATTTTATAGGTACCTAAAAGAAAACGTTGGATACTTGACAGCGGATGCTCAAAACACATGACTGGTCATGCCAACCTCCTATCTTCCATTAAAGAGATTAATGGAGGAACAATCACATTCGGTGACAACAACAATGGGAAGGTTATTGGAATAGGCATGGATGGTAAGCACATTAACCCTTCAATAGAAGATATTTTCCTTGTTAGTGGTCTTAAGCATAATTTATTAAGTATAAGCCAATTCTGTGATAAGAGATATAAAATTATTTTTGAAAAATATGCATGTTTAATTTATGACTCTATCATGCAAAATATAATTTTTCAAGGATTTAGGAAGAATAATATTTATGAATTATGTTTAAAATCAAATGAATTTTTGAATGATTTTTGCTTAGTAGTTTCTAATAATGATTCTTGGCTTTGGCATAAGCGATTTGGCCATGTGAACATGAAAAATATTGCTAAATTGTCTAAATACAACATAGTTAAAGGGCTGCCAAGACTATCCTATAAAAAGGATAAGTTATGTGATGCATGTCAACTAGGTAAATAAATCAAATCTACTTTTAAGACAAAAGAAGTAATTTCTACCAGTAGGCTTCTCGAATTAATCCACATGGATTTATTTGGCCATACTAGAGTTGCTTCTTTAAATAAAAGTAGGCATGCAATTGTTTTAGTAGATGATTTTTCACGATTCACTTGGGTTTTTTTTTTAAAACATAAGAATGATGCTTTTGATGAATTTGCAAATTTTTGTAAACGGATTCAAAATCAAAAGTCTCTAACCATAGTCACTATTAGAAGTGATCATGATGGAGAATTTGAAAATGAAACGTTTTCAGAATATTGCAACAAGAATGATATAACACATTCTTTTGCATTTCCCAGAGCTTCACCACAAAATGGAGTGGTCGAAAGAAAGAATAGGACTTTGCAAAAGTATGCACGTACCATACTTGTTGAAAGCAATTTACCTAAGTACTTTTGGGCTGAAGCTGTTCCTACAGCTTGTTATATTTTAAATAGAATTTTGATTAGGCCTAAGCTTAAGAAAACATGTTATGAACTATTTTTTGATAAAATTCCTAAAGTATCTTATTTCAAAATATTTGGATGTAAGTGTTTCATTTTAAACACTAAAGATAATTTAGATAAGTTTGATCCTAGATCTAATGAAGGTATCTTCATTGGATACTCAAATAGGAGTAAGGCATATAGGATCTTCAATAAGTCAACTTTGACTATTGAAGAATCCATGCATGTTTCATTTGATGAATCTTGACTTCATCTACTGTTATTAAAGATGATGAAACTGATTCATCACCTTTAAATAACGTCATTAAATCTTTATAGCAGACTACCCTAGCGGATAAGTCGACCGATAAGGAAATCAAGTCGACTGATGTGAATCAGTCGACTAATGGATAAGTCAAGTCGACTGATGCTGTTGTGATGACTCAAACTTTACCAAAATCTTTTGTTGAAGTTAGAGATCATCCTCATGTCTTAATAATTGGTGACATCTCACGTGGTATTCAAACTAGATCTCATGTTAACATGATTTCTCATACGTCCTTCTTGTCAGATTTTGAACCTAAAAATATACAAGAAGTTTGTGAGAATGAGTTTTGGATGAATGCCATGCAAGATGAATTAAACCAATTTATAAAAAATGATGTATGGGATTTAGTTCCACAACCTCCTGACCATACTATAATTGGTACCAAATGGGTATTCAAAAATAAATTAGATGAATCAAGACAAGTCGTTAGGAACAAAGCTAGATTAGTTGCTCAAGGGTATAATTAAGAAGAAGACATAAATTTCGATGAAACATATGGTCATGTTGCTAGACTAGAATCAATTAGGATCTTGTTATCTTTTGCTTGTTTTATGAACTTTACATTTTTTCAAATGGATGTTAAAAGTGTTTTTCTTAATAGATTTATAAAGGAAGATGTTTATGTTAAGCAACAACCTGGTTTCGAACATGAACAATTTTCAAACCATGTTTTTAAATTGAAAAGGGCTTTATATGGTCTTAAACAAGTACCTCGTGCTTGGTATGATCGATTGAAGACTTTCCTTTTAGAAACTGGTTTTGAAATAGGTAAAGTAGATACTACTTAGTTTATTAGGAGAAAAGAGACCGATATTTTGATCATACAAATATATGTAAATGACATAATCTTTGGTTCTACTAATAGTAATCTATGTCAAGAGTTTGTTAATACCATGAAAAATGAGTTTGAGATGAGTCACATGGGTAACTCAATTATTTTCTTGGACTACAAATTAAGCAGTCACCAAATGGCATATTTATTAATCAAGGAAAATATGCTAAGTTACTCAAACGGTTTGGCATGGATAACACGAGTAGTAAGACCACACCTATGGCTACTACCACTATCCTTGACAAAGATGAATTAGGTAAGAGTGTCGATCAAAAACTTTATCGAGGTATGATTGACTCACTCTTATATATAACTGCTAGTAAACCAAACATTATGTTTAGTGTGTGTTTGTGTGCTAGATATCAGTCAAGTCCTAAAGAGACTCACTTAAAAGCTGCGAAACGTATTTTAAGATACATTAAAGTCACGTCTGAGTATGGTCCATTTTATCCACGCACAAATAATTTTCAACTTTTGTCGTATAGTGACGCTGATTTTGCTGGCAGTAAAATTGACCGCAAAAGTACTAGTGGAACATGTCACTTTTTGGGACATTCCTTAGTCCCTTGGTGCAATAAGAAGCAAAATTCGGTATCTCTATCTACTAAAGAAGCTGAATATATTGTTGCAAGTTTGGCTTGTGCCAAATTTTGTGGATGAAACAAACTCTATTAGATTATGGTATTTCATTTTCAAAACCTGCAATAATGTGTGATAATACCAGTGCCATTAATTTATCTAAAAATCCGGTTCAACATTTACGTACAAAACACATTGATATTAGACATCATTTTCTACGTGATCATGTTTTAAAGGGAGATATATCTTTAGACTTTATTTCTACTGATAAACAAGTAGCAGATATCTTTACTAAACCACTTAAGGAAGACACATTTATCACCTTAAGAAGAGAACTAGAAATTTGCTGTTTTTATGATATTTCTTGATTTTTTTTTTTGGTAAATCGACTTAGCACTAATTTTCGGCCGACTTCCCAAGTATTTTTCGAGATTTATTTTGTCTGAGTTTTTTGTGCTCTGGACAGTCGGCTGTGAATAGTACTCAGTCGACTACTAGAAATATTACTTGTTATTTTCGCTTGATCTATTTTTGCTCTCGACTAAGTCGACTGTTATAAAAATACAGTCGACTGTCGCGCTTCAGTCTGTCTTTTAGATTCGAAAACGACACACCTTTTGAGGCGATTTCTTTTACCCTTTCTTACCCTTTGACCGATCTGATCCCTTGATTACTCCTAGACTCAATCTCAGCCTTTGATTCTAAAGTAAAAACCCTAGTTTCTTACTTCTATCTTTTTATTCCTTCACTATCTCTTTCTTCGGAAGTGCAGAAGTCGGCTATTGCAAAACCCATTGGTGATTCCAGATAAATCGAAACTTTAATCCAAATTTCTTGTGGGTTTTTTTTTCCTTGCCGAAATTCTTTCCAAGATCTCTTGAAGTCTTGTGCTTCTCTTACCTCTCATTGTTGGTATAACTCCTTGATTTCTTTTCTTGATTATTGTTTTGGGTTTGAATCATGCCTCCTAAAAGATCACGTAGTTCTAATGTTGAGGAGGGAGAATCCTCTAGGAATTATCTCCAATATTTTAGAAGTCCAAACCTTGTTGAGAAATTTTTTATAATTTGTCAAATTGCAATTTTTCTAGGAAGATTTGTTAATTTTCCTGATCTAGATAAGTTTCCCTTAGCCCCGTTGTTTGAACAATGTGGGTTGTTTGAGTTGTTATCTTTGGTGAACCAACCTTCCTATTACCCCCAGCTTATATATTTGTTTTACACAAATATGAAAGTTGTTACTTCTGAGGATGGTAGCGAAATATTTTTACTAACGTCAGTGAAAAATATTTGCATGAAACTCACCTCTGCAAAATTAGGAGTTATTTTGAATCTTCCTAATGAAGGGATGGACTTAGGAGAGATTGAAATGGATAACGACTCTGTTTTGTCTATATTTTTTTGCCAAATCGCGGTCCCCATAAGACAAATAAATCAATTAGACCGCTGCTAAACTTGTTGCAAGAATTTTGTCGTATAACATTATTCCTAAAACGGGTAGCTATGACCAATTCTCGTTTGAATTGCAACAACTAGTGTATGCCATTTTCGGCAACATCCAAATCAATTGGAGTCGAGTCATCTTTAGTCGTCTTCATAAGACTCATTCTTCTTTTCTTCCTTTTGGTGCTTTACTCACTCATGTTTTCAACTTCCATGAAGTTGATCTTGCTTCCGAGACGAGTGTAGTAAATCACTATGAGTCTTTGGATCGTACAAGTTTAGCACGTATGAAGTTGCTTAACTCTCCACCTAGGTCTCCTCCTAGGAATGTTCCTCTTATCCCCTTAGCCACTTCTGCTCGTCGGTCTTCTGCTTCTAGTTCATCTCGTCCTCGTGCTGATTTTGATGATTCTAGGAGTCTTTACACTTCTGTAAAGTATCTCATGGATCGTCAAGACAACCTTGAAGCCAGTATTTCCCATCTTACTCACTTATTCACTTTCCAGTTTCCACCTCCACCTCCTCCCTCTTAAGGTGCCGGAAACGATGACGAAGACGAAGATTGATTAGCTATATTTTCTCTATATTTTTCTACTTTTTATGTATTTTCTATTTTATGTCGTCTTTTGAACAATGTACTTCAAATTTCATATGTATAAATTTGCTTTGGTTTTGACTTGTGTTTGTTCTCTTGCAATATGCTCCTCTTTATTTTTTCTCCTTCTATTTTTTGTTGATGCCAAAGGGGGAGAAAAAGCCTGTGTATGTTACATGTGTATATGTTGTTTGCATTTGGTGCATGTTTTTGTGCATGTTTTTTTTAACTTATGCATATTGTACATTAGTTAGGGGGAGCATCTGTATTGTTATTATTATTGTAAGCTATTGTGTTGTCATCATCAAAAAGGGAAAGAATGTTGATTCTTGGTTTTGATGACTACAACACAAAGCAAAGTTGTGCTACTTCTTATATATTGCGGGATGTATCAATGTCAATACCATGTGTGATACACAAAGGCAAAGTTGATCCAACGAAGCTCTCAAAGAAAATTTGATCAAGCTACAAAGTTCTAAGTTTAAGACAAGATTGATCAAGCAAGCTTCAACAACTAAAGACAATGGCTCAAGCTCAAATTCAAGACTCAAGATCATGACAAGATTCAGTGCTTCAATGTGTTTTATTAAATGTCTTGTAAACAATTATAATTTTATTTCTTTGAGTCTTAGAATGATGTAATAGCCTTGTCACACACACACACTCACACATATCTTTATAATTGAGTGTTTTTCGCAAGTTTAAAGGTCGAAACAAGCTTGATTAAGATCAGCTGTTGAGTACCAGTCAACTGCCATTTGGTACCGGTCGACTGTACTAGTACGAAACTGTCTGAACTTTTTCAAACTCTGGCCAGTCAACTCATCATGGCAACACAGTCGACTGTTCAAGTCGTTTCGACAGCTTTCAGATTTTAAAACTTGTTTTTCGAATTCAAAAGTTTTATATCTGTTTTAAATCAGTTTTATTAACTGTTTTACAATATCCTAGTGATTCCTCTCTATAAATAGAGCCTAGGAATTACCATGGAAAGTTCCAAGCCTTTTTTTTTATAAAAGTTTAAGTTTTTGCTTTTGAAAAAGAACAAGTATTCAAACAAGCATTCATAATCTTCTAAGTCTTGGTTCTCTGAAATCAGTCTAGTATAACATTGAATTTGTTTTAGACTAATTTTGGAAGTTGACCTATTAGCCTCCATACAAAAATCACAATCACAACAAGGCTACAGGTTATTGTAACTCTTTTATTGTTTTCTTTCACTCTCGGGTTGTGAGAGTGGTCCTCTCGGTTGGAGAGTAGGGCTCTAGGTTGTAGAGTCGGGTTTTCACTCTTGGTTGAAGAGTGGGTTTGCTCTCTCTAGTGGTGAGAGAGGTCTACGGGTTGGACAAGGTTGTTGTCTAACGCCATAGGGTATTCTTGTAATTTTTCAAGAATAGTGGAAAATCTCAAGTGGGTTGCTTGAGGACTGGATGTAGGTCGGGAGGACCGAACCAGGATACATCACTGTGTACTCTGTGGTTGATTCTCTCTGTGGTTGTATTTTCTTTACTTGCTTTTTAATATCTCTGTAAAACTTGTCTGGCAAGTCGACTGTCCCTCTTCTATAAGTCGACTGATCAGACTGGTAGAACATAATCTTCAAAAACTTTTCTAACAAGTCGACTGAGTTCCGCTATAAGTCGACTGATCAGACTTGTATAAAATACTCTTCTATTCTGACGCCCCAGTTGACTGTATTCCCTTTTCAAGTCAACTGGACAGTAAGAAAAAGTTCAATTGTGTTATTATTTTTTATACAACACTATTCACCCCCCCCCCCCCTCTAGTGTTTCTTGCCTTGCCTACAGGATCCAACATGACCTTGAACAACCATGCGGACGGAGGCCATGTGAGTAGGGGGAGTTCCATGAATGCAATCCGAGGTTGGACCTGGACCGAGAAACACATTGACCGAGCAGGAGGAGCCGAGCACGGGAACGATGAGTGTAACACCCCGCAAAATTGAGTAATGACAATTTTGCCCTCATGTGTTACCTACGTGTATTTTGTACCGTTACGAGTAATATTCGTAACATATTTTGTCATACATATCTTATATTCTGATTATTTATATATGTTTTCTGTTTTCTCAGAATTCATTCTTATCCTATTTTGAGCCAACTCAAATATTAATTTTTCAATCTTTGTGTTTTATGTATATTACACGTGCTTTCAATACATGTGTCGATTACGTATGTTTTACCGTTACGTGAAATATCCGTAACATTGTTAATATACAAACTACGTATTTTGTATTTTGACTGTTTTTCATTCTCTCGAATATTTTTTTTAATTTTTGCCCGTGCAATTTCATCTCATTATTTTTCATTCTAAAATTTATTTAAGCTATGCATAATTTCCTTTCATTCATTTAATCTCATTTAGTTGTCTATTTTTTTATTTAGAACCCATAGGCCTAATAGAAAACTCTAAGCCCACTAGAATAAATTAAATAAACAAACCAAGCCCACAGGAGAAGCCCACTAAGATAATTCTACAATTAGTTGTACACATTCTTACACATGTCATGTAACAACTAGTAGATACACTGTTGATTCTTGATTTTGATGATCACAACACAGTGCAACATGTGTCTATGATATACAGCTAACATTACAGGTTGTACATATAAAAGATTATTTTAGCTGAACAAATGAACAAGCTTAAAGGATACAGATAAAGACTTCACTCAGACAAGATTCAAGACTTCACTCAAGACAAGACTCAAGACTCGAGACCTTTAGCTCAATTGTGTCAAAATTGTAGTGTCTTGTAAAAACATTGTATCTTATTTTTTGTTGAGTCTTAGTCTGATGTAAAGCCTTGTCACACACACACACACTCAAAATTTCATAATGTGTGTCTCTTAAAACCCCAAAAAAAAAAAGTCAAAACATTTTGAAGTAATTTAACTTTTGAGTACCGGTCGACTTAAGCATCTGCCAGTCGACTGATAGTATAAAACTGTTTAAATTTATTCAAACTCTGATCAGTCGACTCATATGGCAACCCAGTCGACTGTTCAAGAGCTTTTGACCGTTTTCTGTTTTCAAAATCGAATTTTTTCGAAATCAAAAGCTTAGATCCATTGGTTGACAGTTAGAGTAACTGTCTCCCAACGTCCAGGAGATCAAACTCTTTAAATAGAGTTCAGATCTCACTGAAAAGATCTACAGAACATTCTTTGAGATCCGATCATTTTTTAGAAAAATTCTAAGTGATATTTTTGAGAAAAAAGCGTTCAAGTTCATACTCTCTGGTTCTCTACATTCAGTCCAGTATAGCAACGAATTCGCTCTGGACTGAGTATAGAAGTCGACCTTGTTTTTAGCCACGTGCAACAACACAAAAACACCAACAAGGCTATAGGTTGACTGTAAAGTTTTTCTTGTTCTTTTGCTCTCGGTTGGAGAGTGGTTTTTGACTCTAGGTTGTAGAGTAGGTTTGTTTCACTCTTGGTAGTAGAGTGGGTCTGCTTTCTCTGGTTGAGAGAAAGGACTACGGGTTAGACAAGGTTGTTGTCGTAACGTCGTAGGGTATTCTTGTAATCTTTTTCAAGAATAGTGGAAATCTCAAGTGGGTTGCTTGGGGACTGGATGTAGGTCGGGAGGACCGAACCAGGATATATCTTGTGTACTCTGTGATTGATTGTCTTGATTTTGCATTTACTCTTGTTACTTAAGTTCTGCAAAAAAGTGTATGGACAGTCGACTCCTTGCACTATCAGTCGACTGGTCAGTGTCGAATTAATTGTAGTTTCATTGTGTTTTCAGTCGCCTATCTTATCCATCAGTCGACTGCACAGAGTTACTGTTCTTTCTTATTTTGGTTATATCAGTCGACTGGTTCATAACCAAGTCGACTGCACCGAGAAAATTTCCGCAGTTTTTTATTAACACTATTCACCCCCCCTCTAGTGTTTGTTGTCTCGCCTACAGGATCCAACACTTGGTATCAGAGCGAGGTTACAGGCTATGACAACTACTTCAAATACAAATCAGTACCATGAAGGCCAATCTACACAACGGCCACCGCTATTTGATGGAACGAACTACAATTATTGGAAGTGCCGAATGAGAATTTACCTCCAATCAATCAACTACGAGATATGGCAAATGACAGCGACAGAATACACTGCTCCTACCATTCCATATGCACAATGGAATGATGATCAAAAGAATCAGACTATGAACAATGCCAAAGCAATGAATGCCTTATTTTGTGCACTCACAAAGAAAGAATTCAACCGAGTATCCAATGCTACAACCGCACATCAAATTTGGCATACACTCGAGGTAACACATGAAGGAACAAATAAAGTTAAGGAATCTAAAATTTCTGTTCTTGTCCACAGGTTTGAGATGTTCAGAATGAAGGACAATGAGACTATGTCCGAGATGATCACCAGATTCACAGACATCACAAACTCCCTTGTGGCGCTTGGAAAGACTTACACTCAAGCAGAGATGGTTAGAAAAGTTCTACGTGCACTCACTCCAGACTGGGAGAAGAAGACCACAGCAATAGAGGAAGCAAATGACTTGTCTCAACTTTCTCTCGAGAACCTTGTTGGCAATCTCATGGCATATGAGGTCCAACTTGAAGATCGAAAGAAGGATACAAAATCACACCAAGCAAAGAAGAAATTATTGGCTTTTAAGGCCATGACAGACTCAGAAGATGAGGAAGAAGATGAAGAAGAAATAGCAATGTTCACTCGAAGATTCAAGAAGTTCTTAAAGAAGGGTAAGTTTAATTCTAAAGTTAGAGATTCTAATGACCCTCCTACATGTTTCAGGTGCAATAAAATAGGTCACATGAAGAAGGATTGTCCCTTAGAAAATGCAAAGAACAAGGGAAAATCATCCAACTTCAAGAAGGACAAATATTCAAAGAACAAATTTGTCAAGAACAAGAAGGCCTATCAAGCTACATGGCATGATAGTGATTCGTCTTCCGAAGAAGAAACGGATGAAAATAACGAAGTGGCAAATATGTGTTTCATGGATGCACAAGAACATGTAAGTAATGATTATGATTCAGAAGATCTTCTTGATGCTTTTAATGAAATATTCCAAGAGTTAAAGAAAGAAAAGATTAGAGTTAAGAATCTTGAGAAAGTGAATCAAATACTTAATCAAGAAAATCTTAACCTTGATAAGGAAGTAAAATCCTTAAATTCTCGCATTGCAAGTTTAGATACTAATCTTGAAACTCTCAAAAAGAATTATGAAGAGATTTCAAAGAACGTATCTAAGTTTAACAAAGGCAAAGAGAATTTAAATGACATGCTTCATCATCAAGTAAAATCTAGTCAAAAATATGGACTTGGTTTTAAAAAATCTTCTGTAAAAGAATCTCCTTTTGTAAACACTAGTAGAAATAAATCAGCATCTATTTCTAGTGTTACACACAAGTTGTATGATTTCTTTGAAAAGCCTAAGGTTGTTAATTTTAGTGATACAAGCAAGACTACCATTCGGTTAAGTCGACTGAACCATACAACCAGTCGTCTGTCCAGAGGAATTGGATCTTATTCAACGAGATCAAAACCTCTTATAAGTCGACCTAGTGTATCAGCCAGTCGACTGATGTACACTAACAGTCGACTGAAGGACACTGTTAAGTCGACTGGACAGAACAAGTTAGTATGGGTTCCAGTCAGTCTAAATCAGAATGATAGAATTGCTTATATTAACTCATATATGTTAAATGTGTGTAATTCGACTTGTTATATTCCTGCTTATGGAGGAAGATCAAACTCTTCATGGGTTTGGTTTCTCCCAAACTAATGTGTTTTGGACCCAATAAAAAGGGTACCATATTTACCTTAAACTTTTTATAGGTACCCAAGAAAGAACGCTGGATATTAGACAGCGGATGCTCAAAACACATAACAGGACATGCCAACCTACTATCCACCATTCAAAGCATAAATGGAGGAACCGTCACCTTTGGAGATAACAACAAAGGCAAAGTCATAGGTATTGGCATGGTCGGTAAAACTTCTAACCCAACCATAGAAAATGTATTATTAGTTAGTGGTTTAAAGCATAATCTTTTAAGCATTAGTCAATTATGTGATAAAGGGTATAAAATAGTTTTTGAAAAAGATGCATGCTTGATTTATGACTCTACTATGCAAAATGTTATTTTTCAAGGTTTTCGTAAAAATAATATTTATGAATTGTGTTTGAATGCAATTAATTTTTCAAATGACTTTTGTTTAATAGCCTCTAACAATGAATCTTGGCTATGACATAGAAGATTTGGACATGTGAACATGAAAAATCTCTCAAAATTATCTAAATATAACCTAGTTAAAGGACTGCCAAAACTATCCTTTAAAAAGGATAAGTTATGTGATGCATGTCAACTAGGAAAACAAATCAAATCCACTTTTAAAACAAAAGAAGTAATTTCTACTAGTAAGCCGCTCGAATTAATTCATATGGATTTATTTGGCCCTACTAGAGTTGCTTCTTTAAATAAAAGTAGATATGTGTTTGTTTTAGTAAATGATTTTTCAAGATTCACTTGGACATTCTTTTTAAAACATAAAAATGATGCTTTTGATGAATTTGCACATTTTTGTAAACGTATTCAAAATCAAATATCTCTAACCATAGTCACTATTAGAAGTGATCATGGTGGAGAATTTGAAAATGAAACATTTACAGAATATTGCAACAAGAATGGTATAACACATTCATTTGCATTTCCTAGAGCTTCACCACAAAATGGAGTGGTTGAAAGGAAAAATAGGACTTTGCAAGAATGCGCACGTACTATGCTTGTTGAAAGCAATCTACCAAAGCACTTTTGGGCTGAAGCTGTTACTACAGCTTGTTATGTTTTAAATAGAATTCTTCTAGGACCTAAGTTAAAGAAGACTTGTTATGAGTTATTTTTTAATAAATTTCCTAAAGTCTCTTATTTTAAGACATTTGGTTGTAAGTGTTTTATTCTAAACACAAAAGATAATTTAGACAAATTTGATCCTAGATCTAATGAGGGTATCTTTTTAGGATACTCAAATAGGAGTAAAGCATATAGAATTTTCAATAATTCTACAATGACTATTGAAGAATCAATGCATGTTACATTCGATGAATCTCTGCCTTCATCAACCTTAAATAAAGATGATGAAACTGATTCATCACCTTTAGATAATGTGATTAAATCCTTAGAACAAACTAATCTGACTGACAAGTCGACTGATAAGGACTACCAGTCGACTGAAGTGAAGCAGTCGACTGAAGAACCTATCCAGCCGACTGATCCTATTGTGATATCTTCAACTTTACCAAAGTCATTTGTTGAAGTTAAAGATCATCCTCATGACTTAATAATTGGTGACATCTCCCATGGTATTCAGACACGTTCACATGTTAATATGATCTCTCATACAGCATTCTTGTCGGATTTTGAACCGAAAAATATACAAGAAGCTTGTGAGAATGAATATTGGATGAATGCCATGCAAGATGAACTAAACCAGTTTATAAGAAATGATGTATGGGATTTAGTTCCTAGACCTCCTGATCAGACTATTATTGGTACCAAATGGGTATTTAAAAATAAGTTAGATGAATCAGGACAAGTTGTAAGGAACAAGGCTAGATTAGTTGCTCAAGGGTATAATCAAGAAGAAGGTATAGATTTTGATGAAACATATGCTCCTGTTGCTAGACTAGAATCTATTCGTATCTTATTATCTTTTGCTTGTTTTATGAATTTCATACTTTATCAAATGGATGTTAAAAGTGCCTTTCTTAATTGGTTTATTAAGGAAAATATTTATGTTAAACAACCACCAGGTTTTGAACATGAACAATTTTCATATCATGTTTATAAATTGAAAAAGGCTTTATACGGTCTTAAACAAGCACCTCGTGCTTGGTATGATCGTCTGAAAACTTTTCTTTTAGAAACAGGATTTGAAATAGGTAAAGTAGATACTACATTGTTTATCAAAAGAGTTAAGAATGACATCTTAATCATACAAATATATGTTGATGATATAATTTTTGGTTCTACTAATAATAATCTACCATGAAGTTTGCTAATACCATGAAAAACGAATTTGAGATGAGTCACATGGGTGAACTCAATTATTTCCTTGGACTTCAAATTAAGCAGTCCTCAAGTGGCATATTTATTAATCAAGGCAAATATGCAAAGGAATTACTCAAACGTTTTAACATGGATAGTACTAGTAGTAAATCCACACCTATGGCTACTACTACTACTCTTGACAAAGATTTATTAGGTAAGAGTGTTGATCAAAAACTCTATCGAGGTATGATTGGTTCACTCTTATATATTACTGCAAGTAGACCAGATATTATGTTCAGCGTATGTTTATGTGCTAGATATCAATCTAGTCCTAAAGCGTCTCATTTAAAAGCAGTGAAACGAATTTTAAGATATATTAAAGGCACATCTGAATATGGTTTATTTTATCTACGCACCGATAATTTTCAACTTTTGTCATATAGCGATGCTGATTTTGCTGGAAGCAAAACTGATCGCAAGAGTACTAGTGGTACATGTCACTTTTTGGGACATTCCCTAGTCTCTTGGTGCAGTAAAAAGCAAAATTCCGTATCCCTATCAACCACAGAAGCTGAGTATATCGTTGCAAGTTTGGCATGTGCACAAATTTTGTGGATGAAACAAACCTTATTAGACTATGGTATTTCATTTGAGAAACCCTCAATTATGTGTGATAATACCAGTGCAATTAATTTATCTAAAAATCCAATTCAACATTCACGTACGAAACATATTGATATTCGACATCATTTTCTACGTGATCATGTTTTAAAAGGAGATATATCTTTAGACTTTATCTCTACTGATAAACAAGTAGCAGATATATTTACCAAGCCCCTTAAAGAAGATACTTTCATTAATTTAAGAAGAGAACTTGGAATTTGTGATTTTATTGATATTTGTTGAAATTTGGTTCTGTTAAGTCGACTGTATTTTCGATAAGTCGACTGTATTGCACTTAAAAGTTATTTACTTTTTGTTCTCTGACCAGTCGCCTGGTCCTAATGACAGTCGACTGATCAGTAGATATACAAAATATAGTCTATTCTCGACTCAGTTGACTGATATACCCTACCAGTCGACTGTCGCGAGTTCAATCGTCTTCAGCGACTATTCATCGCGTCCTTTGAGATAAAATTCACTTCTCTTTTCACCCATGATCTCTTATTTCTACCGTCGATTTCTTCCCTCTTTGATCTCAGCCATCTATTCTCAGTTAAAACCCTTTACCAGCCCCTCTTTTTCACCCTTACCGATCTCAAAATTTTCACCCAAAATCCCAAACCCTAGTTTGTGAAGAAGAAGGTAGTCGACTCTCAAATTGCTGCTGGTGCTCGCCTCTGGTCTTATTTTTTCGTCCATTTCTTTGGTAAAATCGTTTCACCTTTCTCTCTTTTTATGGCTCCTAAAAGATCCAAGAGATCTCATGAGGGTAGTTCTTCATCTCAAGATTACACTCAATTTCTCTTAAGTCCCGATCTCATTGAACAATGGTATCTTATTTGTACCATTACAATTTTCCCTGGAAGATTTGTTAACTTCAATGATCTTGATCGTTTTAATCTTATTCCCTTGTTTCAAAATAGTAGTCTTTATGATTTTCTCTCTCTATTTAATCAACCCAACTATTATCCCCAACTCATCTATTTGTTTTACACAAATATGAGGGTTGTACAAAAACACGATGGGGATGTAGTAATCCGTTCGTCTGTGAAGAATATCAAAATGACACTCACACCGACTAGAATCAATCAAATACTTGGTATTGATGACGGAGGATTATATCTTGATGATATTGTGTTAGATGATGCCTCTGTTTTATCTAAAATATTTTTACCCAATCATGGCCCTCCAATGACTAGCAAAAATATTAAACCTATTGCTAAGCTTGTAGCTAGAATACTAGCTTATAACATCCTTCCCAAAAAGGGTAGTTATGACCAGTATTCTCTAGAATTACAAAAAGCGGTCTATGCAATATTTGGTAAAATTGCTGTCAATTGGGGTCGTGTCATCTTTTCTAAATTTAATCAAAACCACACTCACTTTCTACCTTTTAGAGGTCTTCTCACTAGAGTCTTTATAGCTTTTGGTATTGATCTCGATTCCGAGACCAATGTTGTTACTCATTATGATTGTTTCGATCGTGCTAGTTTGGCACGAATGAAACTTCTTGATCCTCCTTCTAGATCACCCCCTAGGTCTCCTCCACTTTCTCAAGCTCCTTTAGGTTCTACTTCTAGACCCTCTAGACCTTCTACCTCTACTGATTCACCTATTCTTCAAGCCAACTACGATGATCCTCGTACCCTATATGACTGTGTCTCCTATCTTATGAAGCATTCAGCCACTGTGGATACCCAACTTCATAATCTTGATTCCAAACTCGACCACATTGATACCAAACTTGACAACCTCACTAATCTCTTCAATTCTCAATTTCATCCTCCTTCTCATGGTGACGATGAAGACTCCGATGAAGAAGATTGAAGACTTTTTATTTTATTTTTCTATTATGTAATTTTTTCCTTTTTAATGCACTTAGTTATGTATGCGACTTTATCTTAGTCTATTTACTATGCAAAAGATTGTTATTTTGTGTTTTTGATGATGCCAAAGGGGGAGAGATATCTGTGTTATATCTGTGTTATATCTGTGTTATTTATGTTTTGATATCCTCTTATTTGTTAACTTTGTTCTGGGTATTGGAAAATTCTCTGGTCAGTCGACTGCCCAAAGGCATATAAGTCGACTGCTGCTGCTGCATCTGTACTTATTTTCTGATTGTGATTCTTATGTATGAGTTTCCTGATCAGTCGCCTGCCATTTTGATAAGTCGACTGATACATGTTACATTTTTTAAGACAATGCTTTTTGTGTTTTTTATTGGGGGAGCATGTCTTTACTGTGCTTGTATATTATTTGTTATTTTCAGCTATTGTGTTGTCATCATCAAAAAGGGGGAGAATGTTAATTCTTGATTTTGATGATCACAACACAGTGCAACATGTGTCTATGATATACAGCTAACATTACAGGTTGTACATATAAAAGACTATTTTAGCTGAACAAATGAACAAGCTTAAAGGATACAGATAAAGACTTCACTCAGACAAGATTCAAGACTTCATTCAAGACAAGACTCAAGACTCGAGACCTTTAGCTCAATTGTGTCAAAATTGTAGTGTCTTGTAAAAACATTGTATCTTATTTTTTGTTGAGTCTTAGTCTAATGTAAAGCCTTGTCACACACACACACACTCAAAATTTCATAATGTGTGTCTCTTAAAACCCCCAAAAAAAAGTCAAAACATTTTGAAGTAATTTAACTTTTGAGTACCGGTCGACTTAAGCATCTGCCAGTCGACTGATAGTACAAAACTGTTTAAATTTATTCAAACTCTGATCAGTCGACCCATATGGCAACCCAGTCGACTGTTCAAGAGCTTTTGACCGTTTTTTGTTTTCAAAATCGAATTTTTTCGAAATCAAAAGCTTAGATCCGTTGGTTGACAGTTAGAGTAACTGTCTCCCAACGTCCAGGAGATCAAACTCTTTAAATAGAGTTCAGATCTCACTGAAAAGATCTACAGAACATTCTTTGAGATCCGATCATTTTTTAGAAAAATTCTAAGTGATATTTTTGAGAAAAAAGCGTTCAAGTTCATACTCTCTGGTTCTCTACATTCAGTCCAGTATAGCAACGAATTCGCTCTGGACTGAGTATAGAAGTCGACCTTGTTTTTAGCCACGTGCAACAACACAAAAACACCAACAAGGCTATAGGTTGACTGTAAAGTTTTTCTTGTTCTTTTGCTCTCGGTTGGAGAGTGGTTTTTGACTCTAGGTTGTAGAGTCGGTTTGTTTCACTCTTGGTAGTAAAGTGGGTCTGCTTTCTCTGGTTGAGAGAAAGGACTACGGGTTAGACAAGGTTGTTGTCGTAACGCCGTAGGGTATTCTTGTAATCTTTTTCAAGAATAGTGGAAATCTCAAGTGGGTTGCTTGGGGACTGGATGTAGGTCGGGAGGACCGAACCAGGATATATCTTGTGTACTCTGTGATTGATTGTCTTGATTTTGCATTTACTATTGTTACTTAAGTTCTGCAAAAAAGTGTCTGGACAGTCGACTCCTTGCACTATCAGTCGACTAGTCAGTGTCGAATTAGTTGTAGTTTCATTATGTTTTCAGTCGCCTATCTTATCCATCAGTCGACTGCACAGAGTTACTGTTCTTTCATATTTTGGTTATATCAGTCGACTGGTTCATAACCAAGTCGACTGCACCGAGAAAATTTCTGCAGTTTTTTATTAACACTATTCACCCCCCTCTAGTGTTTGTTGTCTCGCCTACAGGATCCAACATACACAAGTATAAAAATAAATATAAAAATGAGAAGGGTATACACTTGTGCACTACACGTGCACATGTATGCACTTGGAAGCTATAAGGCGGCCTTGCTTGGGTAATGGGAGAGTGGGAGAAGTGGGAGAGTAGGGTAGTGGATGGTTATTTGAAATTGTAAGATTAAATCATAGCCATACATTTCCCCTATAAATACCCCCCCCCCCTCCCCCTATTGTTTATCATTTGCAGCAAAATTAAGAATCAAAATAGAGAAGAAAAGAAAGAGAGTTAGAGTTTTTGTCTTGCGATTCTTGGAGTTGTTCTTGTTAGGAGGAGAAATGCTAGGCAATCGTGTCGGACCTAGGATCTTTTCTAAGAGTTTTTCTTTTACATTACGGTCTTCTTTGAGGTGGGTGTTTCTTGAATGCTTTCTAAATTTTGTAGAATAAAGCATGCTAGTTTGACATATGAGTAGTTGTAGAATTGTGATGAGTGTAGATTGCATAATGTTGTTTTAATTATGTCATGATTTGTTGAAATGATGTTATGGTTCAAATGAATGGCTAGAAATCATGTTAATTAGGAAGGAAAAAAATGAAATAATATCTTGTAAATTGTTGGAATGAAAAGATTCAAATTGATGCATGTTAGAACATTCATATAATAGTCAAAATAATGCAACGTGTATGAAAACGTTTTAAGATGCTATTATAGTAAAGAAATGTAGAAATAGTCTCACTAGTATATATTTTCCTTAGTATAAAGAATTTTATAAAGTTGTTTTGAAGAGGGACAATATTTTACTTGAAATTTGATAATATGAGTTTATTAATGCAATTTGGGAGAAAAACTTTTATTATATTATTGAAAATAAGAATTTTATAGTTTAAATATATGCTACTATACTGTATTTTGGAAAGAAAACGTTATGGAAAGAATTAGATTTGAACGATACAAATTAGTTGAGAAATTAAAATTTGTAAAGAAAAGTTATAAACAGGCAGGAAGTATAGAGATATTTCAACTCCTAATTATAACAGAGAATGGGTTGGGCATGCTGGTTTTCGGTATGAGTTTAGAGCGTTGTGAACAGTGCTCATGGTCTTGGGTTCGAGTCTTGAAGTGGCTCTGTTTTTATTTCAAAATGAAATTTCCCCAAAGACACAGCGACCTAAACATAAACCAACTAAATGATTTTCTTCCATTAGCTGCAATTGGGCTTATTGGTTACTGGGCGTTGCTTTGGGCGCTGTCCTTTGTGGCTTGTGGTCGCGGGTTCGAAACTAGCCATGGCCAGTTGCGGATTTTACTTTTTTTGAGTTTTTCAAATAAATAAAGTTTGGGAAAAATCATATTATTACTCTAAAATATTATCTAGACTTTATAAAATATTTTCACAATATTTTGATGTATTTTGTGAGAATTGAAGGTGGAATTTACATTAAATAATGTGTTGAAGAATTCGAAATTTTCAATTAAAAATGTAAATCTTGTTTGATGAAAGGTAGATAAAATTTGAAATACAATTGGATTTCTCTTGATAAGATTCTATAGTTATTCTTCTTTGATTAAGAATACTTTGAGTTGTATACAATGCTATAAGTGATTAAACTGATAATGAAAGTTGAAGTTAGTTACTTCATGTTATGAGATTATAAAGAAATGTATTTGAGAGAGAGATTGTGAATAAAGAAATTGAAATATTATTTTGAGGTTGAATATAACCTATGGTTGATCTCTAGAACGAGATAGTTGTTGGAATCTAGAGGCTAGGCGAGACCCTTAGAAACCGGCAGTTGTTATTAATATAAATTTGAGAGTTAAGCAGTGTCGGTTGAGAATCTCTTGAGAAGTAGTCAGTTGGGTTGACTGTCTTTTGCGTTGGTTTAAGTCCGGTAAGGTAAGCTAGCTCTAGGTTCTGATGATTTCTTCTAAAACAAACTAAAAAAGTAAGGACAGGCACTAAGGGGAGACGTGATGAAGCATGGGCAAACATGGGTATGAGGACCTCAGTTGGTCTGCGGTGCAAGATACTTTCCCCGGAATTATCGAGGTGTATAACCCCTGTTTCCCATTTTCTGCATTTTTGGATGTATTTTTCTTTTGAGTCTTTGATTCATATTGTATTTCTTTCTGACCGTGTATTGGATCTTCTTTTTCAATATATTCATCTATTTGTTTTGTCGTCTTTTATTTGATCTTCTTGATTCGTTTGTCAGTCTATTATTCCATCTCTGATTGATCGAGCCATTATTTTTCCCCATTATTTAATTTGTTCATGTCATATTCTAGTAATTCATTTTTGTTTCCATCTCATTTTGGGTCACCGTATATTCTTTTTTTATTAAACCATATTCTAATTGCTATTGAGATCCTAACCCATTGAAATCCACTACCCAAATTAAACCAATAAATCCCATTATCCATTATCTACTCAAACCCATTTTAATCTTATACCAATAAAACCCATACCTATCCCTTAATTCCCTGTGCACTCGAAACCCATATAACCACCTAAACCCTATAAAACCCATACCTATCCCTTAATTCCCTGTGCACTCGACCCTAACCCTAACTCATATTATATATATATATATATATATATATATATATAACCACCTAAACCCTATAAAACCCATACCTATCCCTTAATTCCCTGTGCACTCGAAACCCATATAACCACCTAAACCCTAACCCTAACTCATATTATATATATATATATATATATATATATATATATATATATATATATATATATATATATATAATATGAGTTAGGGTTAGGGTTTAGGTGGTTATATGGGTTTCGAGTGCACAGGGAATTAAGGGATAGGTATGGGTTTTAATATATATATATATATATATATATATATATATATATATATATATATATATATATATCCTAACCCATTGAAATCCACTACCCAAATTAAACCAATAAACCCCATTATCCATTATCTACTCAAACCCATTTTAATCTTATACCCTATAAAACCCATACCTATCCCTTAATTCCCTGTGCACTCGAAACCCATATAACCACCTAAACCCTAACCCTAACTCATATTATATATATATATATATATATATATATATATATATATATATATATATATATATATATATATATATATATATATATATATATACACCCTGCATACCCATCCCCTACCTCTCCCCTAACAGTCGCCTCCCCTCTCCCGAGCCCCTGGTCCCCTGCCTCGCAGCACCCCCGTGCCCTCTCCCGACCTCCTCTCTGTCCTCTGTGAGCTTACCCCGTCCCCCTGTAGCTCCTCAACGACGTCACTGAGTCGCCATGCTCGACTGCTGACCCCGGTGCTCCCCTGCCTCCCAGTCCCGATGCCAGCATCAGTCGACCACCGCGTCGCCCTCCTACGCCACTAGCCAGCCAGACAGCCCCTTGTGCCTGCCTCACCTCCGACGACTGCAGCGATGCTAGCCGCCACCTGCGGCCGCCGCCCTCGCCGTTGTGCCGTTCCATCGCCGTTGCCTCTCACCGCAACCCCGACTCTCTCCATCTCTTCCTCTTGCTCTCTTGGTGTTTGTGTGTGTGCGCGTGTCGATTCGAGGCTTTGCTCGTGGTTCGTTGTTCGTGCTCGTGTTCGTGGTTCGTGTTCGATCCGTTCGTTGAGTTCATTTCTCGGGAATCCGTTCCCGTTATTCTTGTTCTTGCTCCGTTCTCGTTGTCGGCTATATGGCAAGTAAATTGTATTCTTTTCTTGGTGTAATACAAGTACTAAATACCGCATGTAGTGTAGATTTTCCTTCTAGAGAAAATTCTTGCGCAAAATCCCTGTTATATCTTGTCTCTATGTGTTGATTTGCCTGTAGTTATCTCGTTACACACACGGCATGAAGTTTAACTTAGATCTAATTTATCCCTGTTGCATATTCGTATGTTGATTGTGAACCCTAATGTGATGTGAGAATCTTGCATGCTTGTGTGATACTAGTAGTATACCCTGTGTTGATTCTGTTAAATACCCTATACCATGTTGTTTGGACATCTAGTATATCATATTTCATGTTTGGTTATGATTTGGATGTGTTTCATATGACCTAGTTGATTTTGTGCATGAGGAATAATTCTGTCCTTGTTGTTACCTCGTTTTTGTTCAGTATTTTAGACCCTATTAAGGTCAGTATACGAAAATTAATTGTGAATATGAATTATAGAGAATTCTGTCTACCTTCCAGAATTTATGACAGATCTCAGTTTCGATTTATGAATTGCAAGTTATGATTATTTTACTACAGATGTGTAAAAAATTTCAGATTCTATTTTGTACGAATTCTTTAAGATTATTTATTTTTGTACTGATGTTAAAGATAATATTTTGATCCAATATTTTGCTGAGTACAACTAGACTTGATCGGGTTTAACCCCTAATTTTTGTGAATTTAATTGATAACTTTTATACACTATTTCATGCTTGTGAACAACTACTATACTTGTAGAATTTTCATGCTGTTCAGTAAAGAACATTAATTTCAACCTAATTCTACTTACTGTCAGTAAAAACTTTGTGAATATGAAATATAACCTACTGTATCTATTTTATCACCCTTTTGACGAATCTGGATTTTGATTTTTTGTAATCTATTGCTGTTTTGGTACTGCTCTGTTTATGATTTTAGATTTACAAAACTACTGTATCTTGCTGCTTTCTAATTTTCCTTGACAATTCTATCTATATTGGAAAATTATGAAACTTTATTTTCTGTTATTAAATATACTAAGGAATACCCCAGATTTTTCTTGAATTTAATCAGTAAGTTTTGATACCGTTTTCCTGTTTATGAATACAAACTTCTGATTTCTGGCTGAACACGTTTTCTGGATACAAATCTGTTTTGAGAGTTGTTTTTGTGAAATACCATATTACTTATATATATTTGCTGGATTCATCCGAGAGTCTATTTTCCAGATTTTCTGACGGATCCATGTTTGCACGTTTTTAGCAACAGGAATTCTAGATTTAATGTAGTACTGTCTTGCTGTCCTGAACCAGAATTTTCGTTGTTCTATCATTTTATGTGTTGTTTTTCACCTGTACATGTTTATCTTTCAATTTGAACATGTTAGCTGTTTATGCCATGTTATTCTTGCTCTGTTTTGTGACACATACATGCCTGTCTGATAATAATAACAAATAACCAAGGCGGGGTTAAGGGAAAGATCTAGTAATGGATAATATAGAAATATGTACTTGGAACGGGGCCCGTGTTTTCCACAGGATTATCTGTTCATGACTACATGATACACGACTCTGTCTGTCTGGTTACCTGAGTGCACACTTCCCTATAGGAAGGTGTACTCAGAAGAGAACCCTTAGGTTCTACCTGTTTGTCTGGATCTGCATCTGATATCTGTCATCTGATACCTGAGTACTCGACCCTATACAGTCCACTACGAAATCTAAACGTAATTTGTATGAATGTAGCAACCATGTGGTAAAAATTTGGGATGCATAAAATGCTACCTAGATAGAACTAAAATACAAGACCTGTAATAACATGACATCTGTTACCTGTTTACCTGTATCTGTTATCTGACATATGTTATCTATTTATCTTTCTGCATACCATCTAACACTTGACATCTGTTACATATCACATGTACCTATTTTTTTTATTTTTATTTTTTTTTGTTGAGGGAAAAGGTGGAATATGGCCACCTTGTTTCATTAATAAGAGCTTAACGAAACAAACCCAGAGTACATGGCCAGATTACAAACTACAGACAGAAAATAAAATATATATGAAGCAACATGATCCGAACAAACAACAAATCCCTCCAACAACCCTGGAGGGTGGGCCGACAAACAAGCTCAGTCCAGCAAAATTCTATGTACGTTAGTTTAGCTTCGTACACTGCCTCCACGGCACATGCACAACCACCTGAAACAAGTCTGGCAGGATTTTATCACCCGCTGAGCCCTGCCTTCTTCTCGCTGGGGGGACCCCATCTTTGTGCCTAAGCCCCGCTTTTAGAGCTTTACAACTGCCAAGTTCTGTCTATACCTCCTATCCTCCCACAATCTTGCAATAATCACTCCCTCACCAAAAACCGTAGTCAAGGAGAGAGCCGTGAAGATGATACCTTCCCCTCTCTCACGCCCTTGCTATCTCCAGTGATTTCTCACAAATACAGACCAACACCAACATAAAGTAGTGAGGAGCAACATCTTCACTCACCCACTCTCTCACACTCTCTCTCAATCAGAAAACCAAAACAAGACCTAGCCGATTGAAGTATCACCTTCTCCTATCGCCACAACGGGCGAGCATCAGCTTCCATTATGAGAGCGTAGTATGGTGATGCCCCGATGACTGTAGTCATCAGGAGAAGCAACCCGGATGTAGCCTCCCACAATCTCCTCCACTCAACCTACAAACACGCCAACAGCTCCCACAGCCACTACCAAAGAGAGAGCCGTGCAGAGGATACCTTCACCTCTCTCACGTTTGTGCTTTCTCAGGTAATTTCTCACCAAACAACTATCTCGCTCCCCCCACCCAAAAACCCCGCTCCAAGAGAGAGCCATGGAGATGATACATTCACCTCTCTCACGCTCTTGCTTTCTCAGGCAATTTCTCACCACACGGACACACACGCTGTAAGAGGGAGTGGCCTAAGATGGAGGAAGCTCAATAGCATGATAGTAGACGCTGTGAAGACTGCATCATCGACATCGTTGGACTCCCCGAAAGTTGAGGAAAGAGAACACACATCATGGAGGGACCCCATCTTCGGGCCTAAGCTCCACAATCGTGCAATAAATACATCGCCGCCCTTCCCACCAACACATTGTAAAACACAAAATCCCCCATACGATGGTTGTCGTCGTCGAGCAAACGAGCTCATCGTTACTCCCCCCAAGTTGATCGGCGGCAGAAAGGGAGGCAAAAACATCTGATTTGCAGTGGTTGGGCACCAGGGGAGTGGCGGCATCGCAGTGGCCGAGCACCGATGGAACGGTGGCATCGCAGTGGTCGGAGCTCGTTGTTTCTCCCCCAAAGTCAACCGGTGGCACACCGGGGCAAAGATGACGGCGTCATAGTGTTCGAGCACCGGGGGAACGGTGGCATCGCAGTTGTCGGAGGAGGACCTCGTCTGGGACATGGAGAGTAGGAGCCCATCGATGCTCCCCCAAAGTCGAGCGTCGGAAGGAGGGAGGCTTGGTCGTTGGAGCGGCAGACATGAAGACTGAAGAAGATGAGTAGGATATAGGTTGAAGAAGGTAGAACGGGGATTGGGCGTCGAACGGCGAACGGGGAGGGGGCGGCGAGATCCCGGCTGCCACCCCCTCCAAACCCAGATCTAGTTCTAGGGTTTTTTTTTTGGTTTTTTTTTTGGGGAGCTTCTCTCTCTAGAGAATCACATATCACCTGTACCTGTTAGCATACCATGTTACTTAATTCTGTTTTCTGATTCATGTTAGACATTCTGTTTTACTCTGTCATATCTATTCCATACTATGTTTGTTTCTGCTGTTATTTTATATTTGTTTATTTTATTTCTATACTCGTGTCTGCACTACAAGCGGCCCGTAACTTGCATTGACGAGAGTTTTTTTTTCTTTTCCTTTTTCTGCAATTTGCTAAATTGCAGATTATGGTGATCAGCTGCCGATGGAGTAGGTGATATGAGATTTTATATGCTGGAGTTTTTGCTATTATTATTTTCTGTTGCTTATTTGAATAATTATATTGTTACTTGGATTATTTTGAATTGGGCAATGTGACCCAGAATTATTGACTTGTTCAGATCTGGTTTATTTGAAATTTATTAAGCTTTGTTTCAAGTAAATTCTGTTGGTATATTGATCCATATATGCATGCGTGGTTGACTTCTCTTGCTTCCTACTCTGATTATTCCTGTGAAATGTTGTAAAGATCCTAACAGCTTATGGATAATGAAAATTATTTGCTGGACTTAGTCACGTAGCTGTATTCCGTATTTTCTTTTGGGAAGCAGGGCGTGACAGTGTGATTGAGAGTGTCCCCAGCTCATCTGCGGTGTGGGAATCATCTTCGGAATTATCAGGATCGAGGCGACGCCTATGGGGTATTTTAGGACTATGTATGCGCCATAGCTTGCGGTGTGAGATAGTTTCCCCAAAATTATAGAGGTGTGATTGGGAGTGTCCCTAGCTTATCTGCGGTGTGGGATTCATCTTCAGAATTATCGGGGTGTGGGCTTAATACTCCTAGAACATCTAAACCTTATCTTCATCACCGTAGTAGTAATTCATGGCGAGGGATCTAACCCTTTTATGTGGAGTACGTAGGTGTTTGCCCTCAGACTTATGTAGTATGGGATGCATAGACTCCAACAAGTATGCATTAGTGTCATCCTAGCGTAGGCATCTGCATCAGGCATTAAGTCATTACATACACTGACATGTTTAGGTTAGCCACTCTTTACACTTTATTTACATTCAAGTTTGTGGTTGTTAAAGTATTAAAGAATCGTTATATTATGGCCTAGTGAGGATCGTCGTTTATTATATTGCGTCGGTTGTAAGCAACTGACATGCTCATAGTTTCATATGCAAGACTTGGAATTTACAAGAAGATATAAAGATGAATTTGATGCCGATAATTACTTAAATGCTAAAGTTGTTACAATTGTATATTTACCATGTTGTAATTCATTTATTTTTCCGCTTCGTGTTGTTGTAAAAGAATATGTTGTGATAAAAGTTTCAAAATTCCTTGTAAAATTATACGAAGTGAAGTGTAGATTCTGTTGAGCTACGAATTACCATATTTTTTTATTCAGGGCGTTACAATGAGTCCCATGTGTCAACCCGATCCGAGGGACGAGAAGATCCAATCCTCAAACGATTGCAAAAAATGGAAGATCACCTCGTTTGGATCAGTGAAGGTAACCCCTCAGAGAATTGTTCACCAAGCTCGCCCTTGACTCAATTTACTCCTTCGACCAGCTCGAGGAGAATTTTCTCGCTCACTTCGTGACCAGCCGGAAGGCTTAGAAGACGAGCGCCTCTTTACTGGACCTCAGACAGAATGACGGGGAATCCCTTCGAGATTTCGTCCAGAGGTTTATGGTGCGAGCACAGTCGATCTCTTCCTCAAAAATGGGGTAGCAGCAGCAGATTTTTGACACAATGTTCGCCACGACTTGTTAAAAGCCTCCTTGACCAAGAAGCCACCTATTGACATTCCCGACATTCTCCATAGGAGTGAGAAGTACATTCGGGCTAAGGAGGCTCTCCACCTCGAGGATTGGAAAGGATCCCCAACTAAAGGAAAGCGGAAGACAAACAACTCCGAGCCTCCCAAAAAGTCCTAGAAAAATGCCCTTGAAGATGTACGTATATTTTAGGATACATTTCACTAAGCTATACCTTTGAAGATGTAAGTTCTCTTAATTCTCTTACATTATTTTAGAGTTCCATATAATTTTTTGACTCTCTCTAAATTATTTTAGTTTGTACAATTTGCGCAGAGTAAAACTGGTTCTACATTAATGAAATATACCTTTCAAAAAATGTAGTTATATTGGTAAATGGTATCAACCAACCCTGTTAAAGATATCATTACTACAAGAGTTACCTTCTCCACATGTAATGCAAATGTGAACTTTTGTTTAGTTATATATAAAAGTAATGATTAATTTGGACTTTTAGATTAACTTTCGTATATTTGAAGAATTATGGGATTTATGTTATATTACGAGCAACAATGACGGACTCCGGCTTGATCCTCCATAATCTAAGAACGACCCACTTGGTTTCTCAAAAAAAAAAAAAAAAGTGAAGGGCAAAATAACACCAAAAAATTATTTTAATTTTCAAATAGCACCCAAAAAATTTATAACACCGAAATAGTATCCAAAGTTTAAATATGGACAAAAAAAACACACGTCATTAATTCTTTTGCAAAAATAATGTGAAATTACAAAATATCCCCGTCCCACTCTTTTTTTTCACTTTTAAGTTCAATTCCCCGCCCCCCTCCTCAATTTTTCCAGTTGTGATAGAGATGGTGGTTGGTGGTGATGGGTTTGAATTTTAAATCCGTTAAGAGGTGATGGCAATTTCGACATTTTATATTATTGTTAATGGGTTTAAACCCATTGGGAGATATATTTGGGAAATATTTCATTAATTTAACGAAAAACTTAACAATGTGTACTTTTTCGTCCATATTTAAAAACTTTGGGTATTATTTGGATAATTTAAGTACTTTGTATGCTATTTGAGAATCAGTATAAATTTTGAGTGTTATTTAGTCATTTTTCCATATAAAAAATAAAAAAGGACCCACTAAGATATCAACTAAAAATTTGGATATAGGTTATGGACAATCCAATCTTATTACTTTTTCTATGACATCCTTTTCTACGCAACTAAAAAAATGTAATTACATTTCACCACCGGCAACTAAACAAATTGTATAGTTTTATTTGTGTAAATAATAAAAGTAGTTTATTACTAGGGTAAAACAAAAAAACTAAAAGTGCAAACAAAACTTAACTTACCATGAGTTGTAGCTAGGCATGCAAAAGGATCTAGAAAACTCCATTTAGATTCATATTTGAATTCGATTTTTAGCAGATATGCTAAGAGAAATATATATCGTTTAAAAATCGGATGTGAGGCTGGTTAAATATTTCGTGAGGAGTCAACCAGCTACCAGCGTCTAGGTCCGGATCTATTTGTCAGACAATTCTTGCCTTTACACCCCCCGAACTGGAACAACAAATCTACCCCTTTGCTTGATGAATTGAATCAAATATTTTCAGATCCAGATACGGATACAATTATTAAAGAAAGTTCGGATCCGATCCGAATATCCAAAAAAAAATAGGTTAGTAAATCTCAATTATCTCTATCTCTACTATTATAATGGGAGAAGGGGTTAGTGTCATTTGTCATTGATGTCATTTTGAAGCCAACACGTGCGCTGCACGTGTTGGCCTTTTTTTCCCTTTTCATTCCCCCCTTTTTTTTTCCTTTTCATTTCCCTCCACGTGCACCGCACGTGCATTATAGTTTTTTTTCCGGTCCTTTTCAATCCCCTCCACGTGCATCGCACGTGTTGTTATTTTTTTCCTTTTCATTTCCCTCCACGTGCATCGCACGTGCATTATAGTTTTTTTTATTTTGTCATTTTCATTCTTCTCCACGTGCATCGCACGTGCATGATACTAGTATACATATATGGAACTTATACATCTACTAGGTTTGCCCGTTGACACGTGCCTACGACACGTCTTCAGAACGGTGCACCTGGTTTGATTATATAAAATAGTTTTGGACGTCCAACAAATTAATTGAAGTAGCAAACATATTATATGAGAAAACAATATATCTACCTTTAAGCTCAACCATCGTCTTCTTAATCATTAACTTGAATTTACCTGGAATGCATATAGTTTGTTAGAAATACTGCATAGTATTTTTTTTAACTTCAGCATCACTTTTAGATGCTTGTAATAGTTATGCAAGGACATATATATAATAAAACACAAAGAAAGCTATCAAGTGGCTCTCCTTCAATCTCTCCCAAAATCAATGGCCCAGATCTAATCTCACAAAACATATCCCCCCCCCCCCCCCCCCAAAGTTTCCATCCAAAACTCAAATTCAAATCCCCATTCAAAACAACTCCTCCTTTATTTATTTAATTATCTCTCTCTCGCTCTTTCTTCTATTCAAAAAATTAAGAAAATTAAAATTTTAAAATTTTTAAAAATAAAAAAACTAATAAATTTTAAAATTTGAAAACTTCAAAAAAAATTCAAAAAAATTTAAAAATTTTTAAAAAATTATAAAAAAATTAAAAATATTTATTTATTTTTTAAATATTTAAAAATTGTAAAATTTAAAAAATTTTACTTTTTTTTTTAATTTTAGAAATTTTAGAAATTTTGAAAATTTAAAAAAATTCAAAAGAAAAAACAAAAAATCAAAAAAAAATTAAAAATTTTGGAAATTTGAAAAAATTTGAAAATTTGAAAAATCTCAAAGCAAATCCAATGTCGAACCCCAATCAAAAGGTCGTCGCCGATATCTGATCCGCTGTTGATTCCGTATCGGTGACTCATCTCCACCAAATCGAGCGCGAATATCAAGCAACTCCGTATCGGTGACTCCCCTCCACCGAATCGAGAGCCTCTATATGCGATGCGATCTAATTTCATCTCATTAACCGAATTCACAATTTAATTTTTAATTTTTTTTATGCAGGGGATTGCTCAATTTTTTGCTGACTTTTTAATTTTGTGTGTGCATGAGATTTAAGCTCAGAGATGTATGATTATTTTATTTTGTATTTAGACATACTCATAGTGGTTATGAGATTAGAGTAAACTCTATAAAACACTATGCAGTGTTTTATAGAGTAATGTCCTTGCATAACTATTACAAGCATCTAAAAGTGATGCTGAAGTTAAAAAAAACACTATGCAGTGTTTCTAACAAAATATATGTATTCCAGGTAAATTCAAATTAATGATTAAGAAGGCGATGGTTGAGCTTAAATGTAGATATACTGTTTTCTCATATAATATGTTTGCTACTTCAATTAATTTACTGGACGTCCAAAACTATTTTATATAATCAAACCAGGTGCACAGTTCCGAAGACGTGCTGTAGGCACGTGTCAACGGGCAAACCTAGTTACTCTATAAAACACTGCATAGAGTTTTATAGAGTCTACTCTAATCTCATAACCACTATGAGTATGTCTAAATACGAAATAAAATAATCATACATCTCTGAACTTAAATCTTATGCACACACAAAATTCAAGTCAGCAAAAAACTGAGTAATCCCCTGCACAAAAAAAATTAAAAATTAAAATGTGAATTCTGTTAATGAGATGAAATTAGATCGCGTCGCATATAGAGGCTCTCGATTCGGTGGAGGGGAGTCACTGATACGGAGTTGCTTGATATTCGCGCTCGATTTGGTGGAGGGGAGTCACCGATACGGAATCAACAGCGGATCAGATATCGGCAACGACCTCTCGATTGGGGTTCGACATTGGATTTGGATTTGCTTTGAGATTTTTCAAATTTTCAAATTTCCAAAATTTTTAAATTTTTTTTTTGATTTTTTGATTTTTCTTTTGAATTTTTTAAAATTTTCAAAATTAAAAAAAAGTAAACTTTTTTAAATTTTTTGATTTTTTTGAATTTTTTTTAAAGTTTTCAAAATTTAAAATTTTTTGGTTTTTTTTATTTTTTTATTTTTTAAAATTTTTATTTTTCTTAATTTTTTGAATAGAAGAAAGTGAGAGAGAGATAATTAAATAAATAAAGGAGTTGTTTTGAATGGGGATTTGAATTTGAGTTTTGGAGGGAAACTTTGTGGGGGGGGGGGGGGGAATATATTTTGTGAGGTTAAATCTGGGCCATTGTTCTAGTAAAGAACCCATGATTGAGTTATTATAGTTGTTGTAGTAAAGAACCCATGCTTGAGTTATTGTAGTTGTTGTAGTAAAGAACCCATGCTTGAGTTTCTAGTTGTTCTAGTAAAGAACCCATGCTTGAGTTATCGTAGAGTTGTAGTAAAGAACACATGCTTGAGTTTGTGTAGTTGTTCTAGATTCAAAAGGACCCATGCATGCTTAAGTTGTATGTTGCGATGGTTTTTAAAAAGGAACCCATGAATTTAGCTCGCATGCTAATCTAGTTAAACTATTGAAATGAACCCATGTTCCATATTTGTTCTAGTTCGACTTTAAAGAACAAACCCATGAAACTAGCTCCATGATAGTTCTAGCTCAAATTGACAAGGAACCCATGCATTTAGGTTCTATGTGGTTCTAACTCAACCTTGAGAAAGAACCCATGAATCTAGTTGCATGTTGTCCTAGTTCAAATTTGGAAAAGAGAACCCATAAATCCTAGTTGTATGTGGTTCTAATTAAAATTGGACCATATCATGTGAGCGTTCGTCATCTTCAATATATGGGTAATAATGGTTGGGGAAGTCACTAGTATTGTTAGCTCGATAAAAGCTCGTCTAGGGTCTTATAATTACCCTAGGGGTCATCGACCATCAAGACCTGCATCTTACCACCTTGGAAACTATGGATAAATCACACCCAGGGCACCGTCAGATCTTAACTTGTGTGGGTTGATCGCAGGCAAAGAGTGTTGACGAGATCCGAGTTAGAGGTAGTGATGAGTGAGGGAGATCCCGTCACCGGTGTCTTGGATCGATAGGCCATGATTTGGACCGTGATAATCTTAAGAAAAGTCTATTGAAAACCCCGTAAGATTATTTAGGTATAGTGACATCATTAGGGTCGTAACTTATAAAGATCATTACTTAACCTTTACTTATTATTATTTTCGCCGAAGGGAAATAGTTTGTGTTAAGGGTGATACCTTATGATCCGACCTGTCCTATAGGCCGACACTAGGCGGTGTTATTGGTTGTAACCTTTTTGTCAAAGGGATACAGTCTGTGCCTTCTCACGAGTTGTGAGCACGGGATCCGTATCTCGTCTGTTAATTTCTGAAGTGCCTTGATAAGGGCGGGAGCGATTCTTGTCGGAGCTAGGGGGATGGACCCCCGGAACTCTGTCATGTTCTATATCTAAAGGAGAGAAGCCATAAACTACGGTCTATCAGCTAGGGGACCATAGGGGATGCTTCGAGCTAACCTGCATTGCGGATACTCCAAAGGTTCGTCAGATTTTTGAGTGAGGTCCAGTATGTCGGGCAATAGTGGCAAACGGAGACACCACTATATGACTGCGAATGGCGGAATTAGACTGTTTAGAGCAACCTCATCAGTCACATCGTATCTTCAGAAACAAGTCGAGTACAAGAGTAGAATTCATGGCACGGGTTCAAATCCCTATATATGAAGAAACGGCTTGAGATGAGGCGTATGTAGTATGTGATGCATACTGTTCTGGAGATTTGCTTGCATTAGAATAAGAGCATCTTTGCATTAGTTAATCTTGCATTAGAGTCTAATTCATAGCATACATTGACACATCAATTATATATACACGTTTCTCTTTTCATCAATCTGTTTGTTTAAAGTAGAGAATCGCTGCTAGTCATCAGCTTTAAAGCGTCAGTATATGTACTGACGTTCCCATTTCAATAGGTACTGAATTGCAAAGCTACCGATATAAAAAGAAGAAAAGTCGATTTTATTTTTCGCTTATTATATGTTGGTTACCATTGTTTCATTGTAACATTTGTTGTAATTTATTTTATGTTGGGAAGCATCCAAGTGAAATACTAAGTGTTGTTCTTTATTCATTATACTTTGATGTAAATTTATTGAAAGTTGTAACACTTGGGCTTTTAAAGTATTATTGTAACACTGATGTAATGTATTGTAGTTTTATAACATTCAGACTTGTAATACATTTGTGTTGAATAAAAAGTTTTAAAATTTCCTATTTTTCTGTGTATTGTGGCTAATTTAAGGAAAATATTCTGGCTTATGTCACGGTTTCCCAGTATATGGAAATCGAGGCATTACAGTTGCACTATGGTATGTACGCGAGGTTGGGTGTGTTAGAGCTTGAATTTCATAAAATAGGAAACTGCTAACAATGTTTGTGAAGAAATACAATTATAGGAGACAAAAGAACAAACCAGACACTTCAATACAGAGTCGAGATTAAGATCTCTGTCCTTAAAGCAAAATTCGCCCTGTAGTGTGACGGTGGTTGACGAATTGCCTCCTAGAATACAACTGTATTACTTTTTCCTGAAGAGCAGCAACCTAGCTTCAGAAATATCAGCGAACCAGTAGCTGTGTTGCACTCTCAGACTCTGACTCAGAGGAAGAAGAAGAAGGAGATTCAGAATTTCAAAAACTCTGTGTACTGGTAGACAAAAATTACTGGTCTTATAGGAGGAAATGAGTAACTGAAGGGTCCATTACTCTGTAACAACAGAGTAATGGTACCAGTTACAGAATTTCAAAAATGTAACTGATGAGCCATTACTCTACTGTTGCAGAGTGATGGTACCAGTTACAGAATTTGACAAACCTCAACTGTAAACTGGGAAAAATTTTGGAGTGGGGCAAAAAAAATATAGGCCAGAGCCAAGCCAAGCCAAGCCAAGCCAGAACAGACCAGACCAGACCAGACCAAACCAAACCAAACCAAACCAAGCCAAGCCAAGCCAAGCCAAGCCGAAGTCGAAGCCGAAGCCAAGCCGGGGCTGGGCTGGGGGCGCGTGCGCGCGTTTGTAATTTTGCTAGGCCTTCTCTCCACTATACATTAGTGGTAAACCCAGGGCTACGCCCTTTAGTCCATTTCTTTAGCTTATATACTAGAGAAATCTTTTCCATCTCCCGATGTGGGACTATCCATTCCAAATTCCCAAGTTAGTACATTTCAAGTACCCAACTTTGGACCTACATTTCTCATTCGTACGGAAACCGCTTTTGGCAAATGAGTACACTACGGAATAGTACTCGACGAGAGGAATGTAATCCAATCACTTTTCGGCGCCGCCGATGGCCGGAGCCCACCGGAATCCGGCCCGAAAAAATATTTCTAACAGTCCCCCACATGAATGAAAATTACCAGACTATGCAATCCAGACACGACAGAAAAAGACATGACAGAAAAGACTCTGAGAGTACAATCGAAAAATCACTGTATCAGGAATGGTAGTAATTTTTCAACTTTGAACCACCCTTAGTGAGTAGCCATCGAATTCACTTGACCAGGTAGTGAACATGATGTCTTGAACTACCCGGGCTTTGATGTGAACCTAGACAATAACTATCAAAGAATTATGTTCTCTTGTTGTGTTCATTTTGGCCTTAAACAACCCTGGTTAATCGTGAGTGAACTTGAAGAATGTAGCATCTCTTCATTCTCATAGAAACGGCCTCATTTTACACTCACAAGGTGATTGCCCATAAAGAGTATCCTGTCATACTCCACTTTTATTTCAAAGCTATGAGAATCATTAAAAGCCAAGCTTATCCTAACCTCTTGCAGGCAGCACTGTTTTATCATCCTAAGAGTGGGTATGAGATTTTAATCTCTCAGTGCTCATGTCGATTCAACAAGATTTAGTTGTCCCTTGAATCTAGATTTTGGGATCTCCAATTCCTAGGTAGGGTTTCCATCAAGTATTCTCTTTCGTCATAGGCTTTAAACCTATTACTCTTGATGATCTTACAACTTGCTCTCGTGACAAACTTTTAGTAAATGGATCATCTAGGTTGTCAGCCGATTTTATATAATCTATAGAGATTATTCTTTTAGAGAGCAGTTGTCTAATGATTTTGTGTCGCCTTCTGATATAACAGACTTACCATTATACATACAACTCAGTGTCCTTACTATAGCCGATTGACTGTCGCAGTGTACACATATAGCAGATACTGGTTTTATCGACATGGGAATATCTTCTAAAAAGTTTCGAAGCCACTCTGCTTCCTCTGTCGCTTTGTCTAAAGCAATAAGCTCAGATTCCATGGTGGATCTGGCCAGTAATGTTTATTGAGAGGATTTTCATGACATGACTGCACCACCAAGAGTGAAGACATAACCACTTGTGGATTTCGAGTTCTTGGGGTCCGATATCCAGTTGGCATCACTGTAGTCCTCTAATACTGCTGGATATCTGGTGTAATATAGCCCATAACTCTGAGTATGTCGCAAGTTGTTCAATACTCTAGTTATTAATTTCCAGTGACTTCGTCCTGGATTACTTGTGTAGCGGCTCAGTACATTTACTGAATGTGCCAAGTCCTGTCTTATACAATTTGTTAAGTACATTAGACTACCGATTGCATGTGCATATTCCAATTGTGATATGCTGTCACCCATGTTTTTGAATAAGTGAAGACTGGGATCCACAGGACTTTTGGCAGTTCCATTAGAGTAATTCTTGAATCTTTCAAATACCTTCTCAGTGGAATGAGTTTGAGATAAAGTAATTCCCTCAGACGTCATGGAAACTTTGATTTCTAGTATGACATCTGCAACTCCCAAATCTTTCATATCAAACTTACTACTAAGCATATTCTTAGTTTGTTTGATAATATCATTATTGCTACCAATATTGAGCATGTCACCTACATACAGACACACCAGAATGTATCTATTTGGAGTATCTTTGATATAGATACACTTATTACATTCATTTATTTTGAACCCATTTGACATTATAACATTGTCAAATTTTGCATGCCACTGCTTTGGAGCTTGTTTTAGTCCGTACAAGGATTTTACAAGCTTGCACACCTTGTTTTCCTGTCCAGGAACTACGTAACCCTCAGGTTGTTTCATGTATATTTCTTCTTCCAAATTTGCATTTAGAAATGCGATTTTGACTTCTATTTGATGTATTTCGAGGTTACGTAGAGCTGCAATAGCTATCAGCATTCTTATGGAAGTTATTCTTGTGACCGGAAAATAAGTATCAAAGAAGTTTAGACCTTTCTTTTGCCTAAATTCTTGTACCACAAGTCTCGCCTTATGTTTCTCTACTGAACCATTTGGTTTCAATTTCTGCTTGAAAATCCATTTACTTCCAAGAACTTTACACCCATAAGGCAAATTGACCAACTCCCATGTATGATTTTGCATGATCAAGTCTATTTCACTTTTGATTGCTTCCTTCCACATAGAAGCATCAGGCATAGACATGACTTCCTTGAATGTTCTGGGCTCATTTTCTAACAAAAAGGCCGTTACAAAGTCAGGACCAAATGACTTTGATGTTCTAGCTCATTTACTTCGTCTAGGTTCATTGTTATCATGTCTTGGTTCATGAACCGAAGTGCTTGCATTCCCTTGCTCACGTGTACATTTGGGATACGTAGCATCCTTGCATGGAAACACGTGTTCAAAGAAGAAGCATTCCTTGAATTTATTATTGTATTCACATGGATGTCCGATATATCCGATTTATATACCAAGAACCGGTATGCACTACTGTTGTGTGCGTAGCTATGAATATGCAATCAATGGTCTTAGGTCATATTGTGACTTATTTTGGATTAGGTACTGCCACTTTTTCTAAACACCCCCATACTTTGAGGTATTTATACAAAGGTACATTACCTTTCCATAGTTCGTATGGTGTCTTGGCAGTTTTCTTGTGAGATATTTTATTGAGAATGTAGTGGCAGCCAGCAATGCTTCCCCCCACATGTTTTGGGGGTAACCCAGAATTCAACAACAAGGCATTTATCATCTCCTTTAGGGTTCGGTTCTTGCACTTGGCAGTACTGTTTGATTCAGGTGAGTAAGGAGCAGTTGTTTGATGAACTATTCCATTTTCAGTGCAGAACATATTAAATGGTGCATCATATTCCCCTCTTCTATCACTCCTAACAATTTTAATCGTTTGCCAAGTTGATTCTCAACCTCAAGCTTATATTCCTTGAATTTATTCAAGACCTCATTTTTGCTATGTAACAAGTATACATAACGAATTTTGTGCAATCTTCTATGAATGTCACAAAATACTTTTTGCTGCCTCTGGTCTGTAAGTATTTTAAATCCCACATATCCGTGTGAATTAGACCTAGAATTTCAGTGTTTCTTTCTACAGAACGAGATGAAGTTTTAGTGAGTTTGGCCTCTGTGCAAACTTCATATTTTTTGCAATTGTCTACCTTAAATTTTGGTAGCAAATTCATGTTAATTAATCTACGCAGAAAGTTGAAATTAACATGGTCTAGTCTTTTGTGCTAAACAGAAGAAGACTCAACAACATAAGCAACATGATTAATTTCATTAATTTTAGGAACAACAGGAACAACAGATTTTGGGATGACTGTCATTACATTGAATTTGAACAGTCCATCCATTACATACCATTTTCCCAAGTACATCCTATTCTTTGAAAGTAAAAAAATTATCAGAAGCAAGAACGATCCTAAATCCATTCTTGCTTAGCAAAGATCCCGAAACCAGGTTCTTTCTAATATCTGGAACATGCAACACATTGGTTAGTATTAGTTCCCTTCCTGAAGTCATCTTCAGCACTGTCTTTCCTGTTCCTTCAATCTTGGAGGTGAAGAATTACCCATGAGCAACTGTTCATCCTTGTTGCATTTCTGGTATGAGGTGAACATCTCTTTATCCGAGCAGATGTGTTTGGTGGCTCCAGTATCATACCACCACTCACGAGGATTGCCCCTGCTAGATTTACCTTTGATACAACAACACAGAGGTCCAAGTCAGAGAGACTAGTGGACAGGTTCTTAGCAATGTATGCATGGGATTTGTCTTTCCCTTTGGCATGTCCAATTTCAACACGGTTGTTATCCTTGCTGCGGCAGTCAGAGATTTTGTGCCCCAGCTTACCACACTTGTGGCTTTTTCTAGCAAACCTCTTTGCGGCAGGTTTTTTGTTCGAGGCCTGTAGCAAGAACTTCCTCTTTTTGCCCTTCTGTTTGTGCTCCACCATGTTGGCCTTTTCTATGGAATGATTTCCATAGGACTTGTCAGCCTTGCGATTCTCCTCTTCAATTCGCAACCTGACAATCAGGTCCTCAAGAGACATCTCATTTCGCTTGTGCTTGAGGTAGTTCTTGAAGTCCTTTTATCTAGGTGTAAGCTTCTCAACGAACGCTGCAACCTGGAATGGTTCACACAGTGTCATGTTCTCTGCAGCAATTTCGTGTATTATCACTTGCAGTTCTTGAATTTGACTTACAACTGTCTTGGAATCAACCATCTTTGTAACCCATGTTTTCCATTTTATATATTTTTGGGTGTATTTCCTTTCTTTTTGTATATTATTTCATTGTATCTCTTTTGGACCATGTATTGAATCTTCTTTTAAAATATATTCATCTATTTGATTTGTTGTTCCTTACTTGATCTTCTTGATTCAAATTATTTGTCTATTCTTCCATTCTTGATTGATCGAGCTTTTATTTTGATCCTCATTGTCAGTTTTTTCATTTCCTATTTTTATTATTTTGTTCATTTTGCTCTATCTGGATATTTGGATCTTCTCAACCCTAATACCCATTATCTAAACCCTAAAAACTAATACCCAAAACCCAATTATAAAGCCTATACCCTGTTTTATACCCAATACCCTGTTTAAATACACTAACTACCCAAGACCCGCAACCCATCTGCATCAACCCTAACTTTGGGTATATATACCCAAACCCATACTGTACATCTCCTTCATCCCATCCCCTAGCCGCCTATCCTTTGCTCCGAAACCCTAACCCTAGCACCCCGACCTCCTCTTCTTTCCGATCACCCCCTACCCTGCACCATCCCTCCTTTGTTTCCCTCGGTGCTTCCGACCTCTTAAGCTCCCTCGTGCACCACCTCCCGATCTCCTTCCCACTGCCGTGACCCCTGCGCCCCTGCCGTCTTCAGTAGCAACAGCATCATGATGTCATCCCGATGCCCCCTGGTCCCATCTCCCTGTCGTTCGGCAGCAGCAGCATCGGCACAACGACCGCACTGTGCCTCCTCCCTCTGATGCCAGGCAACAGCACCGACAGCAGCCGCTGCCGTCGTCAGGACCCGCTACCATCGTCTCTCCCCTCTCGCTCTCTTGGTTGCACGTGTGAGAGTTTGCACGTGTTAGTGTGTGGTCGCATGTTTAGTTCGTTGTTCGTGAGTTTGGTTCGTGGTTGCATCGTTCGTTCGGTTGAGTTCGTGTTACGGGAATCCGTTCCTGTTATTCTTGATCTTCATCATTTTCATCGTTGGCTAAGGCAAGTAACTTGTATTCTTTTCTTTGTATAATACAAGTATTAAATACCGCCTGTAGTGTAGTTGTATTCTAGAGACAATTTTTGTGTGAACCCCCTGTTGTATATTGTCTCTATTGTGTTGTCCCGCCCGTAGATGACACATGACACCCATGATATGAAATAACTTAGGGATGACCACTTTGTGTTGTATACATACATGTTGTTCATATGATATCGTGTGCTCAGCTATGTTATTCGTAGTATACTTGTTGTAGACTCATAAAATGCCCTATACCATATTTCTTGGACATATAGTACACTACATTTCATGTTTGGTTATGTTTTGGATGAGGTTTATACGATCTAGTTGATTTTGTGCATGAAGGATGTTTTTTGTTTTGTCGATTCCCCGTTTTTATCAAAATTTTGGACATGAACTGTAGAGAATTCTGTCTATTTGATCAGTATTTGGTGCATGAAGGATATATTAAGGTCCTCTCTCCACTACATGTTAGTTGTAGACTTTTTGATCAGTATTTTGTGCATGAAGGATATATTAAGGTCAGTATATTAAACTTATTTGTGAACATGAACTGTAGAGAATTCTGTCTATTTTCCAATCCTTTTGACAGATCTTAGTTTTATTTTATGAGTTGCGAGTTATGACTATTTTACTACAGAGGTGTATAAGAAATTACAGATTTGATTTTATGAGAATTCTGGAGAGTAATCTATTTTTATTCTAATGCTAGAAGTATTATTTTGACCAAATATTTTGCTGAGTATAACTAGACCTGATTGGAATTAACACTGATTTTTTTAAAGATTTATTTGATGATTTTTACAAACTATTCTATACTTGTAAACAACTACTATACTAGCAGTTTTTTCTTGATGTTCAGTAAAGATACATAAATTCGACCTGATTCTACTTGCTGTCTCTAAAATCTTTGTGAATATGAAAGTTAGCCTACTATATCTATTTTATCACCCTTTCAACGGATCTGGATTTTGATTTGTATTTTGTGAGATATTTCTGTTTTCGTACTGCAGTGTTTAAGATTCCAGATTTACAAAACTGCCGTATCTTGTTGCTTTCTAATTTTACTTGACTATTCTATCTATATTGGAAAATTATGAAACTTTATTTTATGTTACTAAACGTACTAGGGAATACTCCAGATTTTTCGTGGATTTAATTAGTGAGTTTTCATGTTGTTTTCCTGTTCTTGAATACAAACTTCTGATTTCTGGCTGAACATGTTTTCTGGATTCAATTCTGTTTTGAGACCTGTTGTTGTGAAATACCATATGACTTATATATATTTACTGGATTCGGCCGGAAGTCTATATTTAGATACTTTGACGGATCTAGATTTGCATTTTTTGTACCAACGGCAATCCCTATTTTAGTGCAGTACTGTCTTGCTGTCCTGAACAAAAATTTTCGTTGCACTGTTCTTTTATGAGTTGTCCATCATCTGTATATGCCTGCCTTTCACCCTGAACCTTTCATTTGTTTATACCATGCTATTCTTACTCTATTTATACACATACATGCCTATTTGATAATAATAATAAATGACCAAGGCGGGGTTTAAGGGAAAGATCTAGTAGTGGAAAATATAGAAATGTGTACTCGGAGGAGGACCGGTAGGTTCTTACTATCTGATTACTGTTACTGATTACTTGACTGCACACTTCCCTATAGGATGGTGTACTCGAAGGAGGACCGGTAGGTTCTTACTGTCTGATTACTGTTACTGATTACCCGACTGCACACTTTCCCTATAGGAAGGTGTACTCGGAGGAGGACCAATAGGTTCTTACTGTCTGGTTACTGATAGCTGAGTACACGGCCCTATATGATCCCTACGAAATCTAAAATGTAATTTGTTTCAATGTAGCAACCATGTGGTAAAAGGATGGACGCATGAAGTGCTACCTAGTTAGTAATAAACACAAGACTGTAAGAACTGACATCTGTTATCATCTGACTTTTATCTGACACTGTTATGTGTTACTGTATGACTGTTACCTTACACTGCTATCTGTATATCTGTCTGTATACTGTTTGACACTTGATGTAACACCCTTGATTTTTAAATCTTATTTATATTTGGAGTTGTTTGATTTTACGTGTTTTGCACGTAAAAATTTATGCACGCATTTCTCAAAAAAAAATTTCATCCTCATTTATTTTCTTTTTCTAGAAAGCCTAATTTAATCCTAAGTCTATTTTGTCTCTTGTAGCCCACATTAGTTAATTAATTAAATTAAATTAGTAGAGCTCATAGTCTCTTGGCCCATTAATGAACCCATGTAATTTAATTAATTTTTATTTTAGTCTAACTTATAGTGTAGACTCAAATAATAGAAAATTAATTAATTTATAATGTACAACTTTAATTGGGGGACACATGCTTGCACGTGTGTGTGCTTTGCACACCCTTCTTGGCCGGAATGCATGAGAGAGAGAGAGAGTGGGGGTGTGGATTAGTGGAGTGGTGGTTTTTGTGTTCATGGGTGATTGCTACAACTTCCCATTGTATCCTAGCCATTCATCTACAACCATCTCATGCAATCCTAGCCCTCCATTCCACCTTAAAACTAGTATAAATACCCCCACCCTTTATGCATATAACGCTAAGAAATTTTTGTAAAGAAAGAAAGAAATATATATGGGATTAAAAAGATTGAGAGAGAGTAAAAGATTGAGAGCATTTAGTTTGTGTGTGTTCCACCTTGGAGGCCGGCTACTTCACCAAAGGGAGGCTCGGGTTTCACTAAATGCAAGGAGGAGGAGACTTTGTGGTGGCGCAAACTAGGAGGAGAAGGCCTCTTTTGATCAATCTAGGTGTTTTTAGGAGTTCATTTCGTTTTCTCTCCAATAAGGTGGGCAAATTTTCTCTAACTTCTAACTGGTATCATGCTAGGTGGTGTGCTAATCATGCTATATTAAATAGGTGGAAATATTGCTCTTTGATAATACCATGTTTAAGGTGAAAATGGAACATACATGAAATTGCATAAAATGAACAAGTGAATTTGATTGAATGATATGTTTGTTGTTGTGATATTTGGAAAATTGATCTAGCATGCAAAATTAGAATAAGTGTTTCTCCATGTCGAAATATTTGTGTTTAGGGAAAAAGTGCAATTTTGAAAAAATGTGTGTATGTGAAAAATGCTAATTGTGAGAATCTCTACATTATTAAAATAAGAGTGGTTAGTAAATTATGCTTATTCATGATTAGTGTGATTGATGCTAAATAATCCTAAAGTTGTATGTTAATTGTGGAGAGAAATGAACATGAAATTGTTAATAGAACATTATGTGATTTTTTTTGTGTGTACAATTGTAGAAAAAATGAGAGGTACTTTATATGGAAAATGAGAGTTAAATGGTGTTTTGGAAAATCTTGAGTTACTGTATAAGTTCCAAATTTCGGACTTTAGTTACTAAACAGTCGACCGTATAAGTCTTAACAGTCGACTGTCCAGACTGTTTATTTTGAGTTTTAAATCATCACAGAACAGTCGACCGACTATGTCCTAACAGTCGACTGTCCTAACTATTTTAATTTTGAGTTTTAAATTATCACAGAACAGTCGACCGACTATGTCCTAACAGTCGACTGTCCTGACTATTTTAATTTTCGAGTTTTAATCCTCGCAGAGCAGCCGACCGACTGTGCTTTAACAGTCGACTGTCTTGACGATTTAATTGATATCTATATTTCATGAGGAAATTTTTCTATAACCCTTGGCCTAGTGTAAAGGAGAAATCGAGACTTTTGCAAGAAAGAACTTATTATAAATTGTTAGTTTAAAGTATTTTTGGATAAAGAAAAGTGTATTGTTTAAAAAGAGTTCGAAAAGAGATTTTTGATAAAAAGGAAATTGAAGGTATGAATGTTTGATTTAGTACTGGCAAAGAGAATAAGAGAATAATGTGGAAAGAATGAATTATGAATGTGACAAATTAGAAAATGAACTTATTTTTCTTATGCATAAAATTGAGCATGAAAGTAAAATCAAATATCCGGATGAATTATGAGAAGTCTTATGAATATGAATACACAAATGCTATGGACATGAAATGAGATTTTGAACTAGATGGTAGCTAAAATCCTGTTACCGGCAATTGAATGAATTAAATTTGTAAAGTTGAATTATTGAGATGAAAGACCAAGTTGGTCATGCTGTTGATTAAGACCGGTATAGAGGAAAAAGCTAACACTAGGGGTTGATTTTATTCATGATTCAAATAAACTAAGGATTTAGATACATAGTGGTAATGTGACGAAAGTGAGAGAAAAATACGAGTATGAGGGCCATCAGATTGGCGGTGTGAAAGTGATTCACAGACTGCCTGCTTGATGCGTCATGACATGGCGTGAGTACTACTATGGAATTATCGTCTCGGTGGCGACGCTTGTGGGGTGTTTGGTGACTACGGGTGGTGCCATCGTTCCATGGCGAAGGTTGAATTGTCCATAGTCTGCCTGCTTGATACGTCATATTAGTGCATGGGATTCCCCTCCAGACTACCTGGACATGGGCTCTGATATGGCTAAAAATGGGGTTAAATCGGAACCGTCCAAATCGGGCACGAATCTTGAAGCCCAGGGGTAAAACGGTAATTTCACCTACCAATGGGTCTGAAACGGGTGCTGGTTCTCCTCCTAAAAGACCCACTAACCCGCGAATGGATCCACCTCAACTGGGTGCGAGTTTCAACCGGCAGCAAACCCGGTCCAGAAGGGATAGAATTAGGGTTTCTGATTAAATCCTAATCAACGGCCCTGATTCATATCTATCCTTTCACTGGGGATTAGGGATTACATTCCTTATCTAACCACAGGAAAATTACATTCCTAATCTGATCCCAACGGTGCCTATAAATACCCCCCATCCATCTCCATTAAGAGGTAATCAATCTTTTGCCAGTTTTTGTGCTCTTTCATAATCACTTCTGATTACTGACTTGAGCGTCGGAGCGTGCGTCGCCGGGAACAACCCCGGTGTCTCGCACTTTTTGCAGGTGTACGGCGGGAGTCAGCGTCAAACTGTGGGAATGAACGAATAGCAACCTCCCCTCCTCCCGTTGGTCAGATCTTCTCCAGCCATGCCTCATAGGAAAGCCAGATCCAGAGGGTTCAACCGAGGACCCAACCCCGATCAGCAACAGGAAGTCCCCCCTCAACCCGCTCAACAGCAAGGGCAACTTCCGCCTCAAGCCGAGGAGCCTCTCCAACAGGACCTGCCTCTTCCTCAGAATCAACAACCTCCTAAGGGTCCCAACCCGCAGAAACAACCTCTCCATCCGGACCACGTCTCCATCCACAATGCCTCTTCGGATTCTATAGCCTCCCACAATCCCTGAGCTTTCGACTTTCGCAACACCGTCCTCAATTGGCAGAAGGATGAGGATCTTCGCCGCCGTCTGGATGAAAAGCGGGCCCGAGAGGGAGCCGCCCGCCAACACCGTCCGAATGAGCGATCTCCTCGCCGCCGAGAATACAGAAGGTCCCCTACCCGAAGGGGGCGGAGAGAGTCCCCCGAGCATCACAGGAGAAGACCACACTCCCCTGCCGGTCGACAACAGCCTAGGAACGATGAGGCAACCATCACCCGTGCCGAGTTCCAGCAGTTCCAAGCAACCGTCCTACAAGCTCTCAATCTCCGTCCCAACACCAATGCTCCAAAGATCCCCTCTCCTCCTCCGGTCCTAAGTCCTCGCCGACAGTCCCCAACTCCTCCAATTCCTAGCAATTCCCGGCATATGCCAAGTCCTTGCCGCTCCAGGAGCTACCATCGTCGTAGCCCCCGCTCTCCCTCGTACAAAGATGAGTCTAGAGGCTCGGCTGATTACCGTCGAAGGGATGACACTATCTATCGCCGTCTCCACGAAATGGAGAGGCGCTTGGGTCAGTTAGACCAAGAAGAAGAGCTTAGAGGAAGGACCCTTCGTCCCAGTCGACCTCCTTTTTCCCGAACCATAATGGATGCACCCGTACCAATCGGCTTCAAGCCTCCTCAATTCGAGACTTATTCCGGGGAGACTGACCCCGTCGATCACATCGAAAGCTTCAAGACCCTCATGCTCATCCACCAAGCTTCCGATGCTCTGCTTTGTAAATCCTTCTCCGCAACTCTCAAGGGCCCAGGTCGAGAATGGTACTCTCGCCTTGCCCCTCCTCAATATTCTCCTTCGAGCAATTTGAGACACTCTTCGTCACCTACTTCGTGAGTAGCCGCAGAACTGAGAAGACCAGCATTTCGCTACTCTACCTCCACCAGAAGAAGGGCAAGAAGCTGAAAGGCTGTGAAAAGGTTCACAGCTGAAGCCAGGTCCATAGCATCCCTCGACCATTCGGTCGCTGCAGCAGCATTTCAATCCAATGTCCTCAACTCCAGCCTCCGCTCCTTCCTCGCCAAGAAGCCCCCACAGAACTTCTTTGACCTCCTCCTTCGGAGCGAAAAGTTTATTCGGGTCGAAAAAGCTGAGCACCGCCCCAACTTGGAGGGGTCTTCCTCCGGGTCTAAGAGAAAGGGAACAGAAGAGGAAGGAGCCAAGAAGCTCCAGAAGGATAATGGCGGCCAGCGCCGACCTCCCCCCAGATTCGAGAAATTTACTCCCCTTAATGCCAACGTCTCCACCATTCTAATGGAAGTTGAGAAGGAGGGGTTCATACCTCCTGCTCCAAGGATGAACACCCCCGCCAAGAAGAGGGATAAAGAGAAGTGGTGCCGTTACCACCGGGACCATGGCCACGACACCAATGATTATCGGGCCTTGAAGAATGAGATAGAAGCCCTCATTCAGAGGGGGCAGCTAACCAGGTTCGTGAGAAAGGACCGAGCCGACCTTCCTCCCCCGCCTCGGGGGGCTAACAAGCATCCTGAACGCGATGAAACGCCCGACTTCGAAGAGGAGCGTGTCCTACACCTCATTCATGGGGACCCAATGGGGGGCTCCTCAAATTCCTTTCGAAAGGTGTTCATTAGGGAAGTCAATTCGGTTCGCGCCACCCCTCCCCCTAAAGGCCTCGGAGTGCCCGTCACATTCTCAGACAAAGATCTTGAAGGTGTCCGCACCCCCCATTGTGACGCACTCATCATCAATCTCCATATGGCGAACTTCAAAGTGGAGAGGATCCTAGTGGACAATGGCAGCTCCGTTAACATCCTCTTCCTCGCCGCTTTCAAAGGCCTCAAACTCTCCCGAGACAGACTTAAGCCCGCCGGCTACACACTCCATGGGTTCACGGGAGTGCCAGTGACTATTGAAGGGGTGATCACCCTCGACGTAACCGCTGACAAAACTCCTACTACCCGAACGGAGTCAATGGACTTCGTGGTCGTGGATGTCCCAACAGCCTACAACGTCATTTTGGGTCGACTCGGCCTTGCTACCCTTGAAGCTGTCCCCTCCGCCTATCACCTCAAAATGAAGTTTCCTACTCGGGCCGGAGTAGGGGAAGTAAAAGGCAATCAGGAAACGGTCCGTAAGTGCTACATGACCTCTACCCTCGGTCCAGTCCTCTCCCTAGAAACTCTGGAAATCTCCCAAGATGTCGCCCGACCAACGTCCGAGCCGGTGGACGAGTTGGAGGAAGTGCTCTTCTCTGAGCAGGATCCAAGCCGAAAGTTCTTTGTTAGCAAGACCCTCCCATCCGCCCTATGCTCCGACATAGTCCAGTGCATCCGAAGGAACCGAGACCTCTTTGCTTGGTCAGCTGCAGACATACCCGGAATTTCCGAAGAGATCTTGGTCCACCACCTCAGCGTTGCTCCGGGGTCCAAACCGGTCCAACAGAAGAGGCGCAAGTTTGCCCCCGAGCGCCAGCTAGCTATAAAAGAGGAGGTGGACAAGCTCTTGAAGGCCCGGTTCATACAAGAGGTGAACTATCCCGAATGGTTGTCGAATGTAGTAATGGTGAAGAAGTTCAATGGGACCTGGAGGATTTGTATCGATTTTACCATCTCAACAAGGCTTGCCCGAAGGACCCCTTCCCTCTTCCAAGTATTGACACTTTGACGCCACTTCGGGTCATGAACTCCTCAGCTTCATGGACGCCTTCTCAGGCTACAACCAGATCCGGATGTTCCCCCCAGATATCCCGAAGACCTCTTTCGTGACCGACCAGGGCCTCTACTGCTACAGGGTTATGCCCTTCGGTTTGAAGAATGCAGGCGCCACATATCAATGCCTCGTCAACAAGGTTTTCCAAGCTCAAATCGGCCGTAATATGGAGGTGTATGTTGACGACATGCTTGTAAAAAGCATCCGAGGGGCCGACCATGTGACCGACTTACAGGAGGCATTCGATGTTTTGAGAAAGCACAACATGAGACTCAATCCGAACAAGTGTGCGTTCGGAGTCTCGTCAGGAAAGTTCCTCGGCTTCATGGTCAGCCAACGAGAAATTGAAGCCAACCCTGAGAAAATCAAGGCCATATTAGACATGGCCCCTCCCAAGAACGTTAAGGAAGTTCAGAGGCTAACAGGCCGCCAAGCTGCCATAGGGCGTTTTCTCTCGAAGTCTGGGGAGAAATGCCTCCCCTTCTTCAAGGCCCTTAGGGGGGCTAAAGGTTTCGAATGGGGTCAGCAGCAACAGGAGTCGTTCGACCAGCTCAAGGCTTACCTCGTCAACCTTCCTCTCCTCAACAAACCCATTCCTGGTGAACCCCTTTACCTCTACCTAGCAGCCTCCGAACAGACCCTCAGTACCGTTTTAGTAAAGAAAGAAGACCGGGCTCAAAAGCCCATCTACTATGTGAGCAAGGTACTTCGAGATGCCGAGCTCCGCTACCCGAGGATAGAAAAGATGGCTTATGCCCTGGTGATGGCCGCGAGAAAGCTTCGCCCGTATTTTCAGTCCCATTCGGTGGTCGTTCTTACCGACCAACCGCTGAAGCAAGTGCTCCACAAGCCGGAGACCTCCGGTCGTCTTATGAAGTGGTCTATCGAGCTGAGCCAGCATGATATAACTTATCAGCCTCGAACCGCAATCAAGGCTCAAGCCTTAGCAGAATTCATAGATGAAAGTACCATCCTCGAGTTCAGCCAAGCAATGAAGGGACCACCTATTTGGTTGGTTTATGTGGATGGCTCCTCTTGTAACGAGGGAAGCGGGGCCGGGGTCATTCTGGCGGGCCCAGATGACTTCGTCCTCCAATACTCCCTCCGTATCAACTTCAAGGCCTCTAACAACGAAGCAGAATACGAGGCACTCACAGCCGGCTGGGAATGGCTCGCAATGCAGGGGCGCAATGCCTCCGGATCTTTAGCGACTCTCAGCTGGTCGTAAATCAGGTCCTCGTCGAGTATGAAGCACGTGATGACCAAATGGTTAAGTACTTAGCCAAGGTCAGGAGCCTCATGGCACTATTTGAAGAAGCCCTTATCCAACGAATCCCCCGAGAAGAAAATGCCCAGGTCGATGCCTTCTCCAAGCTAGCCTCTTCCTCCCTCCAAGGTCTCGAGCAGACCATCTTGATAGAGGTCCTCCTGAAGCCGAGTATAGAGGATGAAACTTCTGACTCTATGGAGTCGCTGCCTGTCCTGCTTGAAGATAACTGGATGAAACCCCTCGTTGAATTCTTAAGGGACGGGCTCCTCCCCGAAGATCCTAAGGAAGCTCGAAGAGTGAGAACCCGAGCAGAGCGATACACACTGATCGGAGGCATCCTATATAAACGCTCCTTCACACAGGTAGACGGCAGGCCTTACCTGAGATGCCTCTCCCCCGAGCAGGCCGACTACGCCCTACAAGAACTTCACGAGGGCATCGGCGGGGCACATTCAGGGTCCAGATCCTTAGCCCGCAAAGTGTTGAATTATGGATATTTCTGGTCCACTCTCCTACAAGACGCCGAACAGCACGTTCGGCAATGCAGCTCGTGTCAGAAGTACTCTAACATCCGACGCCTCCCACAAGCTCCACTCGCTTCCCTATCAAGTCCAATCCCTTTCGCAATGTGGGGGATGGATTTACTAGGGCCATTTCCACCGGTTCCCGGTCAGTTCAGATTCTTAGTCGTGGCAATCGACTACTTCTCAAAATGGATAGAGGCCGAGCCCTTGGCCACGATCACTGAGAACAAGGTAGTTCAGTTCTTTTGGAAGAGCGTAATCTGCTGATTCAGCGTCCCTCGGGTCCTCATAACAGACAACGGAACCCAGTTTACCGGGGACTGCCTTCCGAGCTCTATGTGAAGACCTCGCCATCCAACACCGATTCTCCTCCGTTTCCCATCCCCAGTCGAATGGCCAAGTCGAGAATGCTAACCGACAGATCCTCTCTGGCATTAAGAAGAGGTTGGATAAATGTTCCAAAGGCTTATGGGTCGATCAGCTCCCCAATGTGCTGTGGAACTACCGCACCACAAAACGGACCCCCACAGGCGAGTCCCCATTCAACCTCACCTATGGGTCCGAAGCTATGATCCCCCTAGAAGTTGGTATACCCTCTCCTCGTCTAACGGCTTATGAAGAAGAACAAAATGCCAGAGAGCTCCGAGCAAATCTAGACTTGATTGACGAGATCCGTGAAAGAGCCGCCATTCGTCAACAAAGCTATCGGAGAAGGATCGAGTTGGTATACAATAAGAGAGTCCGTCCTACCGACCTCAAAGAAGGGGACTTGGTCTTCAGAAAGTTAGCCATCTCTTTTCCTGGACACAAGAGCAAACTGGCTCCAAATTGGGAGGGACCCTATAAGATCGCCAAAGAAGTTCGGCCCGGGACATACAGACTAGAAGACCTCGAAGGCAGAGAGATCCCCAGGACCTGGAATGCCAACCATCTTCTAAAATACCGAGAGAGCACCAATGCCTCTCTAAGTATTCTGGGATGTCGAACCGTTCCTCTCCTATTACTTGTAATGTTTTTCTTTTATTTCTCTCTTGTAATAACGGCTAGCAACTTTAGAAGCAGCCGACCATTAGTCATCAATAAAGAAAGCTTTTTCATATTTTACTTGTAAAAATTGTTTACATCTCTCTGCTTTTACTCTTCACTCTAACGATGGTTCGGAGTCCAATACTTGGTTAGATTCTACCTCGCAAGTTCGCTCTTAAGCGAGCTAGAAGTAGGTTGCCATTCGGAATTGCTCCCACAACTGTTGAACTACTCTAACGATGGTTCGGAGTCCAACACTTGGCTCGATTCTACCTCGCAAGTTCGCTCTTAAGCGAGCTAGAAGTAGGTCGTTATTCAGAATTGCACCCACAACCGTTGAACTACTCTAATGATGGTTCAGAGTCCAACACTTGGCTCGATTCTACCTCGCAAGTTCGCTCTTAAGCGAGCTAGAAGTAGGTCGCCATTCAGAATTGCTCCCACAACCGTTGAACTACTCTAACGATGGTTCGAATTCCAACACTTGGCTCGATTCTACCTCACAAGTTCGCTTTTAAGCGAGCTAGAAGTAGGTCACCATTCGGAATTGCTCCCACAACCGTTGAACTACTCTAACGATGGTTCAGAGTCCAACACTTGGCTCGATTCTACCTCGCAAGTTCGCTCTTAAGCAAGCTAGAAGTAGGTCGCCATTCGGAATTGCTCCCACAACCGTTGAACTACTCTAACGATGGTTCGGAGTCCAACACTTGGCTCGATTCTACCTCGCAAGTTCGCTCTTAAGCGAGCTAGAAGTAGGTCGCCATTCGAAATTGCTCCCACAACCGTTGAACTACTCTAACGATGGTTCGGAGTGCAACACTTGGCTCGATTCTACCTCGCAAGTTCACTCTTAAGCGAGCTAGAAGTAGGTCGCCATGCAGAATTGCTCCCACAACCGTTGAACTACTCTAACGATGGTTCAGAGTCCAACACTTGGCTCGATTCTACCTCGCAAGTTTGCTCTTAAGCGAGCTAGAAGTAGGTCACCATTCGGACCTCCTCGACCACCACCGTGACCCTCGGAGTCTTTGCGGTTGGTAACTTGGTGGCTACCCTCTTTCGCTTCTTCGGCGCCTTGCTGGCAAGACCAGCCCTCAAAGCCAACACCGCCTCGTAGTCCATCGCCTCTGCATTAAAAACGAAGTTTGTTAGCGCAATACAAGTCATAAAAAATGAAGTATGAAAAAGAAAGCACGGAAACGTAAGAGAAGCCGCGTACTAGGATCTACGCGGCAGAGCCCTCCCCTGAATAAGACATCCTCGGTCAGCTCCCGCCAATCATACTTCGGCCGATCGAGAAGTGTCCGAACTGCCTCTTCATCTTCGGGGCGAAGCTTGGGCAGCGCCTTCACCCTCTTCGGCACCTCTTCCACCCAACTAGAGGGGATAGGCCAGGCCTCCGCACTCCGCACTATCAACTAGAGGGGATAGGCCAGTGCTTTATGGACTCGAGGCATATGACGAGCCTACCACCATGCCTCGGAGCAAAGTAATACCGGAACTCCGACCAGTTCGCTTGATGAAGCCGGTAGACCGTCCGAAGTACACTAAGCACCGGCTCGATCCCAGCGGCTTGGCAGTGAAGCACGAAACCGTTTATGACTCTCCATGCGTTCGGCATAAGTTGGATGGGGCTGACCCCAAACCACCTCAGAACGAGGATTGCGAACGGATGGAGAGGTAGCCGAACCCCGGCGATAAAGGCTTCAACCGGCCAGCAACACATAGTCACTGGCAGCGGCGAGTTGGCCCTAACCCTGGGGCCCGGCAGCATAAGTTCGTACTCCTCCGGAATGTGGAAACCATCCCGGATCACTGCCAAGTCTTCTTCGCGGAGGATCGACACCGTCTCATCTGCCTCGGTCGTCTCCCTCGCCTCATTCTCGTCAAAAGTCCTCCCCCTCCCGTGAACAATGCACTCAGCATGTTCCTCCGAAGTTCTCGAACTCTGTGAAGTCCCGTCAGTTGCCCTGGCAACCTGCCAAACTCCCCCATGCGCTTCGAATCTTCCACGATCGTGTCTCGGCCAAACACCTTCTTGCCCTTATCTGGGCAACTCGGAGTGTGGGCTTCAGCAACTTCAAGGGAGGGCTCGGACCAAGAAGAAGACTACTCGGAGACAGAGGGAAGAGACATATTTATACTTGGAAAGAAACTAAGTATAAATTACCTGAAGCACTCGCTTAGCACAAATAACAGCCTGAGTAAAAGAGAGGAGAAGTGAAAAATGAGAGGGGGGGGTGAGGTTTTATAAAGCGAGGCGCGCGAAACGACGTTAATGGGCCCAAACTGCCAGCCCATTTACGCAAAACAACAAAAGCAATCTAAACCGTCGCCTTGTTTGCCACGCCAAGCCGTACATCGCATTAATTACTGTCCCATCTGACAGAAGCTCAGAGGTCATTGCATTAAATAAGCGTCTCATCCGTCAGAGCTGTCAGAAGTTCAGAAGCCATCACATTTAATGGCTGCCACATCTGCCAGGAGTACAGAAGCCACCAACTCCGCAGGACGTGCTTCGCCAGAAACGACAAGTCAAGGACTTCGGCAACTGCTGCCGAGCATTCTTGATACCGACCATGTTACATGGAAAGTTGGACCTCGGCACCAGCTGCCGAGCGTTCTTGACACCGACCATGTTACATGGAAAGTTGGACCTCGGCACCAGCTGCCGAGCGTTCTTGACACCGACCATGTTACATGGAAAGTTGGCCCTCGGCACCAGCTGCCGAGCGTTCTTGACACTGACCATGTTACATGGAAAGTTGGACCTCGGCACCAGCTACTGAGCGTTCTTGACACCGATCATGTTACATGGAAAGTTGGACCTCGGCACCAGCTACCGAGCGTTCTTGACACCGACCATGTTACATGGAAAGTTGGACCTCGGCACCAGCTGCCAAGCGTTCTTGACACCGACCATGTTACATGGAAAGTTGGACCTCGGCACCAGCTGCCAAGCGTTCTTGACACCGACCATGTTACATGGAAAGTTGGACTTCGGCACCAGCTGCCGAGCGTTCTTGACACCGACCATGTTACATGGAAAAATCTACCTCGGACCTCGCCGAACTCCCTCTCCGCACTCACAACCTGGCCGAGGTGCCTCTGCTCTTTGGCAGAAGGCGCCGAGCCACCCATGGACTTCGGCCTCCTTGGCAGCGAGCGCTCAAAGGGGTCGGCAGTGTGATACAAGCATGTGGGCCACACAACGAAGGAAAACAACCGAGCCATTCGCCAAAAAATTGCGAAAAAACAATTAAAAATTCGGGAAAGTTAAGGAAAACTCCTGGAAGATAATTATGAAGTTGGGGAAACATGTTCTAACCCCCAATCAAGTGATTACTACTAAGGACAAACTATTAAGACCCCCGAACAACGGATCGACACTCCGCAAAGTTAGACGAATATTCCTGCGAAAACACCACATGACCAGAAGAACTCAGAGCGCAACCAACTTGAAAAATCACCGTACTACCTCCTTCAAAGATTCAAAACCTTCCATTTGGACTCCGATACAACTCTACTAGCCATTAAAACAATAAAACTACTCCCCAAAGGCTGATCAAACTCAGTCTTCGGGAGTGGGGGGCTCGTGATATGGCTAAAAATGGGGTTAAATTGGAACCGTCCAAATTGGGCACGAATCTTGAAGTCCAGGGATAAAACGGTAATTTCACCTACCAATGGGTCTGAAGCGGGTGCTGGTTCTCCTCCTCAAAAACCCACTAACCTGCGAACGGATCCACCTCAACTGGGTGCGGGTTTCAACCCGCAGCAAACCCGGTCCAGAAGGGATAGAATTAGGGTTTCTGATTAAATCCTAATCAACGGCCCTGATTCATATCTATCCCTTCAATGGGGATTAGGGATTACATTCCTTATCTAACCACAGGGGAATTACATTCCTAATCTGATCCCAGCGGCACCTATAAATACCCCCCATCCATCTCCATTAAGAGGTAATCAATCTTTTGCCAGTTTTTGCGCTCTTTCATAATCACATCTGATTACTGACTTGAGCGTTGGAGGGTGCATCGCCGGGAACAACCCCAGTGTCTCGCACTTTTTACAGGTGTACGGCGGGAGTCAGCATCAAACTCCGGCGGAACAGGTAACAGGTTTGCTATTCAAAGTTTCCTAAGAATCCACAAATACTATCTGTTTGCCCCCACACCAGATTCAGCGGCAACAGGCTCGTAGATCATAGAACATCTAGGAAACTTACCATAGTTACCGGAGTAGTTTAAGTCATGGCGAAGGATTCAACCCTATAAGATGAAGTACGATTAAGGGCTTGCCCTCGGACCTATGTAGTATAGGATGCATAGAATCCGAATAAGTGTGCATTAGGGTCATAGGCGGGGAGGTGATACTAGTTATCAGGTCAGAGAGACGTATAACATAACAACTGCATTAAGGACTAAGTGCACAGCACAACACGACATCTATAGGATAGTCCCTGTAGTTTTTCTTGTGACAAGTGTGTGTTTTCTAAATAAGAGAAAACTGATGTTTTATATTCTTGCGTCAGTTGAATGAACTGACGAGTCAACAGTTTCTATGGAGGGTAAAGAGATTGACAAGAATAAGTTTGCAAACTGCTTAAAGAATGTTTCAAGTGTTGTACATTTTATTCATGTAATTATTGTAAAATGCTCCAGCTGTTTAAATGTAATTTAAAGATGTAACTCTGATGCAATGAAAGTTTTAAATTTCTTTGTAAAATTGTACGAAGAGAAGTGTAAAGATCCTGTGGAACTTCGAATTCAGTCTGTTTTGGAATTCGGGGTATTACACTTGACACATGCTATTTGTACCTGTTAGTATACCATGCTACCTGATTCTGTTTTTCTAATTTAGGTTCTACTCTGTTGGCATGCCTGTTCCATACTATGTTTGTTCTACTGTTGTTTTATATTTGTTTATCCATTCCTGTACTTGTTCCTGCACTACAAGCGGCCCGTAACTTGCATTGACGGGAGTTTGTTTTCTTTTTCCTCTTCCTACAATTTATTAAATTATAGATCAGGGTGATCAGCTTCCAGATGGTGTAGGTGATCTGAGATATTTGATGCTGGAGTTTGCTATTATTATTTCATGTTACTTATTTGAACAATTGTATTTGACACTTGGATTTATTTGTATTTGGGCAATGTGTCCCATGATTATTGACTTGTTCAGATCTGATTTATTTGAGATTATTATATTTTGGTTTCAAGTAAATTTCTGTGGGTTTATTGATTCAATTATCCATGCGTGGTTGATTCTTTTGCTTCCTACTCTGATTATTACTGTGAGATGTTGTAAAGATTCCTAACAGCTTATGGATGATGATAATCATTTGCTGGGCTTAGTCACATATCCGTATTCCGTATTCTCTTTTTGGAAAGTGGAGCGTGACAATCCTGTAGTCCAGAAATTTGCCAACTACAAACTTCTTGGAGTCGACATCTTCTGTTTTGTACTTCTTCTCCAAAGACCCCCACAAAAGTTTGGAAGTCTTGAAGACACAGTAGACATTGTACAGTGGGTCTTCCAAGCCGTTCAGGATGTAATTTCTGCAAAGATAATTACCCTGAGTCCATGCATCAACCGCAGCAACGGAGTGCGCATCCATAGGTTCCAGCATAGGGGAAGTTTCAGTGAGATACCCGTCCAACTTCAAGTTGGTCAGGTAGAACTGCATCTTCCCTTGCTACTTCTTGGATCCAGTTCCATTGAACTTTTTTGGTTTTTCTCCCACATTTATATGTGTTGGCAACAGGACCGTTTGTGTCGCAACCGATTGTGCAGGCACATTTTGGGTCACTGGTGTTTGTGTACTGAGAAGTCCACTGATATTTTCGTTTTGTGTGTTTTCCATTTTTTGAAACAGTTAAAATTGAACTGTTAGTTGTTTGTTTTTCCGAAATGATAATGGTACCTGTAAATAATCTTCACAAAAATTGTTAGAATAGAGGAAAAATTTGCTTTAAGATTGTTAGGGCTTGAATTTCATAAAATAGGAAACTGCTAACAATGTTTGTGAAGAAATACAAGTACAGGAATTAAAAGAACAAACCAGACACTTCAATACAGAGTCGAGATTAAGATCTTTGTCCTTAAAGCAAAATTTGCCCCGTAGTGTGACGGTGGTTGATGAATTGCCTCCCAGGATACAACTGTATTACCTTTCCCTAAAGAGCATCACCCTAGCTTCAGAGATATCAACGAACCAGTAGCTGTGTTGCTCTCTCAGAATCTGACTCAGAGGAAGAAGAAGAAGAAGAAGATTCAGAATTTCAAAAACTCCGTGTGGTCTTATAGGAGAAGAGGAGTAATTGAAGGGTCCATTACTCTGTAACAGTAGAGTAATGGTACCAGTTACAGAATTTAAAAAACGTAACTGATGAGCCATTACTTTGCTGTTGCAAAGTAATGGTACCAGTTATAGAATTTGAAAAGCCACAACAGTAAACTGGGAAAAATTTTGGAGCGGGGCAAAAAAAAATATAGGCCAGAGCCGTGCCGGGGCCCGGGGCCGGGGCCGGGGCCAGGGCCAGGGCCGGGCGCGCGCGCGTGTGTGTAATTTTAGCTAGGTTCTCTCTCCACTACACGTTAGTGGTAACCTCAGGGCTACGCCCTTTAGTCCATTTCTTTAGCTTATATACTGGAGAAATCTTTCCCATCTCCCGATGTGGGACTATCCATTCCAAATTCTCAAATTAGTACATTTCGAGTACCCAACATTGGACCTACATTTCTCATTCATACGAAAACCGTTTTTGGAAATTGAGTACACTACGGAATAGTACTCGACGAGAGGAACATAATCCAATCACTTTCCGGCGCCGCCGGTGACCGGAGCCCACTGGAATCCGGCCCGAAATATATGCCAAAAATATTTCCAACTGTACAACATTGGAAGCACGTTGAAATATGAACCCCCACTTGATTACCCAATTGGTAGGAATCAGGGCCGGCCCCACCTTGAGGCAGGTGAGGCGAACTGCTTCTCATGTAACATCCTGAATTTTTAATTATAATTAAATAAGAGTTTATTGATTTTTACGTGTTTTGCACGTACAAATTCATGTGCATTTTCTCTAGAAAATTATTTCTTTTCATAACATGAACAAGTATTTTTTTAATCCTTCTCTTTTATTTTTAAAGCCTATTTAAAGTCTAAAGCCTAATTGTTTATTCTTAAGCCCACCCTAATTAATTAATTATTTTATTAATAGCCCATAGACTTTTAGCCCACTAGATTTAAGCCCACCAGTTTATTTCTCTTTTAATTATCATGACTTGTAGTGTAGACTAATTTGGTAGACAATTAATTAATTAATATTGTACAACTAGTAAATAGGGGGTACTAGGTGAGACACGTGCATTGCACTAGCACGTGCCTTGTGTGCACAAGGGGTTGGCCGGGAGTGAAAGAGGAGAAGTGAGTTGGTGTAGTGGGGTGGTAGTTTTGTGTTCATGGGTGGTTGCTACAACTCCCTAACACATCTTAGCCCTTTATCCTTAACTATCTAGATCAATCCTAGCCCTCCATTTCACTCAAAAATAAGTATAAATATCCCCCTCCTTCTTCTCATGTAGCACATTAGAAAAGTTTATAAGAAAAGAAAGAGGAAGACAATTATAGTGTGAGGACAAGAAACAAAAGTGAGTAAAAAGATTGAGAGCTTTTGTGTATGTTCCTTCCCAAGTAGAGGCGGTCATTCATCAAGGAGGAGAGGGGAGCTCGGGTTCATTTTCACAAGGAGGAGAAGGCTCTCGTCGTGGCACAATTTAGGAGGAAGAGGACCGTTCTTGTATTCAAGGAGATTCCCAGGAACTTTGTACTTGTTTTCTTCAAAATTGATGAGTGATTTCTCTACCTTTAATTTAGACATCATGCTAGGAGTTTGATTGATAAAATGGCTAAAGAAACTAGTGAGAAACAACCATATGTTGGCTCTAAAAAGGCACTAATTAGATAATGAAATGAATGCTTGATGAAATGTGTAGGAATGGTTATAATTATGATTATTGTGGTAGAATTATCATGTGCTATTAAAATATGAGTTTGGAACCATGTTAGAATGTAGAATATGCTTGTGAATGACTTGATGAATAATTGAAATAAATGAATTGTGTTTATTAATTCTTGTGGCACTAGTTGATAAATGAGACTATGTTTAAGATCATTGTAGTAATAAAATAAGAAAAAGTAAGAGACAACATGTTGTAGTTTTGTAACATTAGAATTTGGTAGAGATCTTGATATAATTGCAATGTCGAACTTATAGAACTAGAACACAAATTAGAAGGAAAATTGATGTTTTTATGTCAAAAAATATTTTTTAAAATACTGTTTTGTTACAAATATATAAAATCAGTATTCTGGAATGTTTTGTAAATTTATGTAGAAGAGAGAAGAAATTATGAGCTTTTGAAATACGAAGGATTATTATTAAACAGAGAGTCGAATTACATTTAACTCAACCCACTCTCATATCAGTTAGTCACTTTGGTCATTCTGGTTAGGGGGTGCGGTTTGGTGACGTTACTGTTCACTTGTGGTCTGTTGTGCTTGGGTTCAAGTCTCGGCAGAGACTTCTTTTTTTAAAAACCTGACTTTTCACCAAACCCGAGAACCAAATTCAAGTAGACTTTAATGCTTCCCTTTGACAGTTAGGCACTTTGGCCACTGTGGCTAGTGCATGCGGTTTGGTGGCATCACTGTTCACCCGTGGGTGGTCTGTTGGGCTTGGTTCGAAATTGGCTGAGGCCAAGTTTTTTTTGTTTAGGTTTTGTTTTTTTAAAAAAATTCGATTTTTAAAGAGTTTTAATGTTTGAAAAAAAAATACTAGAAATATTCTGAAAATAACTAGACTTCATGAGAAATTTTTATAAGTCTCTTGACCAACTATAATGAGAATCAAGGCCAATTTAGTAGGGAACTTGGTATAATTTGTTAAAAAGATTCATTGAGTAATTAAAGAAAAGTAGTACTCTTCTTTTAGAGATTTTAAATGAGTCGTGCCACGGTAAAATTTCTGAGATAAAGATATTTGTGAATTAATTTGGTAAGTGAAGAAACTTTTTTTTTTTTTTTTGAGGAAGAGTTGGAGTCTGGCCATCTTGTTTCATTAATAAGTGGTTAATAAAACAAACTCAGAGTACTGAGCTTACAACAAAATCCTACAAACATAACAGAATAACATAACTCCACCCCGAGCATGGAGGGTGGGACAAAAGACAGAACATAGGCTAGCCACAGAGAACTAAATCATACCCCCCAATAAACCCTGGGGAAGTGGGTATCAATTATCATCATATATTCTGCTGGCTATCAATCGATCGTCGGTCCGATCTCAATATCCTCGCCATCAAACTCCTGAACCTGGAATACACTGGCGATTCTTCCCCTCGGACCTGCTGCTGCCACATTAGCCCAAAATGAAATAAAATGCATAATATGAGTCAAATTGCCAGAAAGACTATTGCAAGTTTTACGAAAGTAAAGATTATTGGTAAGTGAAGAATGTTATTATGAAAATAAAAGAGAATTGTGAAGATCTATCGTGAATGTGGTAAAGTTTGAAAAAGGAATTTGTCACTTTATATATGAATTTCGTGCATGAAAATGGAATGGAAATCATGATGGATTATGAGGATAAACTCGTGAGTGTGAATACTCAATTTTATGAACATGAAATGAGATTAAAGACTAGAGTGCGGTTAAGACCTCATACCAGCATTTGAATAAATTCTTTTGAGATGAAAAATTGAAATGAAAGACCAAGTTGGGATCGTTGTGTTGATTGATGGTTAAGACCGGTATAGAGGAGGTGCTAACTCTAGAATGTTGATTTTATTTATGATTCAAATAAATAAGGATTAGATACATAGTGAAGATGTGATGAAAGTAAGAGAAAAACACGAGTATGAGGGCCATCGGATTGGCAGTGTGAGAGTGATTTATAGGTTGCCTGCTTGATGCATCATGTCATGGCGTGAACACTACTCCGAAATTATCGTCCCGGTGACGACGCTTGTGGGGTGTTTGGTGACTACGGGTGGTGCCATCGTTCCATGACGGAGGCTGAATTGTCCATAGGCTCTGCATGATACGTCATGTCACGACGTGGGATTTCCCTCGAGGCTGTCTGGATCTGGGCTCGTAACTCATAGAACATCTAGGATACTTACCGTAGTTACTGTAGTAGTTTAAGTCATGACGAGGGATCAAATCCTACAAGATGAAGAACGATTAAGGGCTTACCCTCGGACCTATGTAGTATGGGATGCATAGAATCCGAACAAGTGCGCATTAGTGTCATATAACAAAAATAATTGCATTAAGGACTAAGTGCACATTCACACACGACATCAATAGGATAGTCCCCGTAGCTTTGTTTTGTGACAAGTGTGTGCTTTCTAAGTAAGAGAAATTGATGTATTATATCCTAGCGTCAGTTGAATGAACTGACGTGCCCATAGTTTCTATGTAGGATAAAGTGAACGAAAAATACTAGAGAGGAATTGATGCTTAAAGAATTATTCAAGTGTTGTTTATTTAATTCTTGTAATTGTTGTAATTTGCTTCCGCTGTTAAAATGTAACTTTGATGTAATAAAAGTTTTTAATTCCTTGTAAAATTGTACGAAGAGAAGTATAAATATCCTGTGGAACTTCGAATTCAGTCTGATTTAAAATTCGGGGTGTTACAGATATCTCATATTCAAGATTAGAGTACAACACATATTTTTATTAAAAAAAGGAAAAATAAAGAAATTATACTATATGTTAAGCTAATAGGCTCACCCCCTCTCTCCTTTCTTTATTTTAAATGGAAAAAGGAGAGCAAAAGTAGTAATACACACCTATCTTAACACGTGCAGATCATTCATTTTAACAAAATAAAATTAAAAAAATAAAATAAAACAAAATAAAACAAAACAAAAACAAATAAATCAAAAAACCCTTCCTCTCCCAAATTCCCCCAAAAAACCCGCTCACCTTTCCTCACAACCCATCCGTCGCCGTCCTCTCTTCGCAGTTTGCCAGTCCGCCCCAATCCAATCGGTCGTCGTTCGTGAATCATCACCGTCGCCCCTCGCCCAAAACCCAGCCGTAGCTGATTGACGTTCGCTAGTCCGCCCTAAGCCGTCGCCGCATGCCGTTCGTCAATTCGCCCTAATTCAAGCCGTCATCGTTCACCGTTCCGTCAATCAGAGGGGGTGATTCTCTCTTATTTTGTAAGATCTTCTCTTATTTGGATTTTATATATATTATTTTTGAGAATATGAGATCAAAAGATCCTCTCTTATTATTTACATTTTGTAATTTGTAAGATCCTCTATTATAATCAAATTATCTTTGAGAATAATATATGATCCTCTATTATATATATAAGATTATGGTATTGTGAAGTTGTAAGACTCTCTCTTATTATTGCAATGTAGAATTTGTAAGATCCTCTATTATAATTAGATTATTTTTGAGAATAATATAAGACCCTCCATTATATATATATATATATATATATATATATATATATATATATATATATATATATATATATATATATATATATATATATATATATATATATTGTAACCCCTATTTTTCATTTTTCGTATTTTTGATGTATTTTTCTTTGTTCTTAAGTATTTGCACTCTCTTGTATTTTCTTGGACCGTATATTGGAGTTGTTTCAATATATATTCATTTTTGTTTCATGTTGAGCTCTTTGTGTTGATTTGTTCGTCTTTTGCTTCATTCTTCATCAATTGTTGTTCTTTTCTCTTTATTGGATTCTTATTCTCTTTATTTTGCTCTTGGGTGTTCATAGTATTTTGGTTGGTTACCCTATTTCTAATCCTATTACTTCTGATCCCTAATTGTTTACCAAAGCCAAATTAACCTACAATCCTAATTTGAGTCATATACAATTTGATCCTAATCAACCCCTAATTGAACAAATCCTATTACTACTCCTAAACTACCCATTAACCCAATTACCCACATCCTATTTCAAGCCATAAACCAAAACCCTATATATATAATCTCTCTCCCTCTCCATAACCCTAATCTTAACCCTCACCTTCTCCCGGCCTCTCTCTGTGTCCCGATCGATCTACACCCAGCCGCCATAACCCTCAAACCCGATTCCCCCACCTTTGGCCTGCACCCTAGTCTGCCTGCACCCACACCCAGCCATACTCCCGATCTCCATACCCCGACCATCACCCTATTGCACCATCCATCTCTCTATCCCTTCCATCCTGCCGTCCGTCGTCCGATCAGCAGCGACAGCCGAAGCGATAGCTAGCAGCAGCTAGCCACCGCTCCGACGTCGACCAATCTCTCTCTCTCTCTCTCTCGTCTTTTGTCGTTTGCACGTGCTCGAGGTTATGCACGCGTGATCGCGTTTGCTTGGTCCGTGATTTTTGTTCGTGGGTTTCGTTCGTTGCCGGGATCTGTTCCCGTTATTCTTGGTGTTCTTAGTTTTCGTCTTCGGTTAAGGGAAGTAACTTGTACTTAAATTCCTTTGTATGATGCAAGTCAAAAACACTGCTCATAGTGTAGTTGGGTTCTAGAGACAACTCGTGTGTGTGTCATCTTTGATGGATTTTGTCTCTATAGTGCTATTTGACCATAGTTGCCTCACGACACAGAAATTGACATGAAAACAACTAGGTTTGACAGTTCTTGATCTATTCATGTATGTGAGATAATTAGGTGAAATTATGTGTTTGATGAGATCCATGTGATATGATGGTTGTGAATATGTTAAATACTCTATTTCATGATGTTTGGACACTTAGTAGACTTTATACCATGTTTGATTGTGATTGGAATGAGTTTCGTGTGGTTTATGTTGGTTTTGTTTTCAAGAAAAAAATCGGTATTTGTCGATGATCAGTTTTGATTTGTATTTTAGACCCTATTAAGGTTAGAATTCTTAATTTTTGTATTAAACATGAATTGTAGAGAAATCCGTCTTCTTCCCAAATTTTCTGACAGTGATCGATTTCGTTTTCGTATGAGTGAGTTATGGCTATTTTACTACAGATGTGTATTCTATTTCCAGATTTCGTTTCTTGATGATTTTGATAATTAAGCTATTTTGATACTAGTTCTAAATATATTATTTTGATCTGAAACTTTGCACAATATTCCTATACCTATCTAGGGATTACCCAGAATTTTGGTGGATTTTATTGATGAGTTTTATACGCTGTTTCATACTTGTCTATGAAAGCTATACTTGCTGTATTTTGCTCGTTGTTCTGTAAAGAATCGTATTTTCACCCTATTTTCTTTTCCTGTATGAAAACTATTTATGAAATATGAAAGTTATCTTATTTTTTCTATTTTCATATCCCTTTGGCAGATTTGGATTCGTTTCACGGTTTGCGAGATATTACGGTTTTCGTACAACAATGTTGGGAATTCCAGATTTGCCAAACTATCGTTTCTTGATATTTTTTGATTTTTGTTGACTGGACTAATTTTATTGGAATATTATGAAATTTTATATTCTAATACTAGACATATAGGGGATTATCCCAGATTTTTCCTGGATTTATTTGAGGAGTTTTAATGCTGTTTTCCTATCATTGAATACAATTTACTGATTTCTGGCTGAACATATTTTCTGGATTCAAATCAGTTTTGAGTTATGATTTTGTGAAATACTATATGACTTATATATAATCGCTGGATTTGTGTGGAATTCTATTTTCCAGATTGTTTGACGGATTCATATTTGGATTTCTGTAGTAACGGGAATCACTATTTTAGTACTGTACTGTCATGCTGTCCTGAATATGAACATACATTGTCTTGCTCGTTTATGTGACCGTATATCATCTATGCATGTTTATTTGTTTCCCTGAACCAAATAATTATTATACTATGATAGTTTAACACTATTTCATGCACTATCATGTCTGTTGATAACCATAATAAAAGTGATCAAGCCGGGGTTTCTTAAGGGAAGATCTAGTGGTGGAAAATATGGAAACGTGTACTTGGAAGGGAACTAGTGTGTCATACTGTTACTGTTACTGTTACTTTTACTGCTACTGTTACTGTTATTTTTACTGCTACTGCTACTATTACTGATACCTGAGTACACTGCCCCATTATGGTCTACTATGAAATCTAAAAGCGGAACTGTTTGTTGTAGCAACCATGTGTTATATTTTGGGGCGCATGAATTGCTACCTAGCTAGTAATACACACAAAACCGTAAGAACATAAGACTGATACTGTTGGACTGATACTGTTATACTGTTACACTGATATACTGAGCTTACTGTTAGCTGGCATATGACACTATACTTGACACATTCATTTGTACTATTAGTATACCATGCTAGTTGACTTTGTTTTACTAATTCGTGCTAGTTATTACTGTTGATGCATTATACCATGCTATATTTATTTCCGCTGTTATTTAGATTTGTTTCTCATGTACTTGTATCCTACATTATAAGTGGTCCGTAACTTGCATGGACGGGTACTTATTTTCTCTTTCCTTCTCCTGCAATTATTAATTGCAGATCAGGATGGTCAGTTGTCCAACGGCATTGGCAAAATGAGATATTAGTGCTGGATTTCTTGCTTATTAGTATTACGATTATTGTTGCTTTGAATAATGTATTTTGATTACTTGGATGAGTACTTTGTATTTAGGCGATGTGACCCAGGATATTTGACTTGTCCAGACTCTGATTTATTTGAGATTAATACATTTTGTTTCAAGTAAATTCTGTTGGTATATTGATTCAATTATGCATGTGGTTGATTTTCTTGCTTCTGACTGATTATTTTGTGAGATATTGTATAGATTCCTGAACAGCTTATGGATGATGCAAATCATTCGCTGGGCTGAGTCACGTATCTGTATTCCGTATTCTTTTTGGAAAGCGGGGCGTGACATATATATATATATATATATATATATATATATATATATATATATATATATATTATTTTGGAGAATAAGAGATCAAGATATTTGTGAAGTTGTAAGATCCTCTCTTATTATATACAATTTGTGATTTTTAAGATCCTCTATTATAATGAGATTAAGGTATATTATTTGCCAAGAGTAATGTCTAAAGAGATGGTAATATATGATGAATCTAAGAGTAATGTGGGTACATTTCCTTGGAACTCGATAATATGATGAATTTAGAACATACTATTGTTGTTGTTATTAATAGAACATTGGACTATTGAACACTATTAATACTCTGTTCTATTAAAAATTGTTAATAAAATTGTTATATTGTGGTGTATTAACAATTTAACCGTAGAAACTATTTTTGTTGTTGTTAATAGTGAAAATTGTTTGGACTACTGAACACTAATAATATTCTGTTTTGTTAAAAATTGTTAATTACATTGTTATATTATGTTCTATTAACAATTTACTTGTAGAAACTATTGAACACTATAAATATGATGAATTTAGAACAGAATATTGTTGTTTTTTTTTTAGATATTTCGTGAAGGGAGGCAGTGATTAATAAAGTGTAGGGTACATTTAACAAGCAGTAATGTTGTTGTTGTTAATAGTGAAAATTGTTCTATCATCTATTACAACTTTGGTATTATATATTGGAGTTGCACTGGCTTTGCTTCTAAGAAACATGAACCATACACATCAGGCTTTACCAATTCCTCAGACAGCACTGCCTCCCTTCGCGAAATCATCAGGTAGAATGTTTGTACAAATAGTATACCCCCTGTGAATTTCCTTAATCAACCAAAATAGTTCACAATTTAGACATTATCAATAAACTCAAATATTTCAAAGGTAGCTTTGTTTTTCATCCCCTGTAATATCTATTCAAAGTCACCTACATATTAATTGTGAACTGTAGTAAAAGACAGACTGGAGGGATTGATTTTATTTTATGTCTATGTTGTGTGATCTTTGTTGGATATATTGGTATATTCTCTCTATATAAATAATACATGTGCATATGAGTAACACGTGTATTGAACGTACAATTGAATGGATATTGGAACGCGGGTTTGTGGGCTTATAACCCAATACCCAAACAAGTATTTAGAGATAAATACTGGCTTGTGATAGCAGTCTAGGTATTCCAATCTTGATACCTAGGGTGAATATCTCAAGCAACTTAGATCTAAAGATAAACCCTAATTCCCAATTGTTAATTTCTCACAAAACTTAACAATCTTGAGATATTTTAATCTATTTGTGCGATCAATGAAATCACCGTTCGTCGGGATTCGATCGACGCCGCCCAGACCAGCCATCGGTTTCTTCACTGTCGTCGCGGATCGAAGGGGACTCAGATGACTGGCGTCGTCGATGTTGACGCGCGATGCCACCGCCCCTGACGTCGATGGGCACCGCCTCCTCTAGTAGAGATTGCACTTCAAGCGGCTGTTCCACTTCGCTGACAATTTCGACATCGTGAACCGCGAGAAGAACTCCGAGAACGGCCGAGGCGGCGACGACCAGTCCACTTTCGGAGCACGTCGATCAGATCTTCCGCCGTCGCGTTCCCCCAATCCATAAAATCCCAAACCCTGACGATTTTGGAGCTTCTCAATTTTGAGCTTTCTGTTATTTGATGAAGAAGACTAGTCAATTTTTTGATTTGATTTGTTGATTGGTTCATCATGGTGTTTGGTGTTCGGGGTCAAGAAAGGGATCATGTGTGTGTTCTTTTGACTCATAAATGATCAATACGGAATAGATTGGATTTGTTCCCAAACAGACTTGACTCTAATCAATTGAAGGGGAATAGACAGTGAAAGATAAGTTCTTTACTTTCCTCATATTAAATTTTGTTAAATATTCTGCTATGTGCTAGAAGTTCAAAAAAAAAAAAAAAAAACATTCGTTTTAAGTTTATGTTTTGAATTATAGAATTACTGTGATGCTAAGTGGTTAAGTTCAAGACTGTATTAATCATTTGTTTGACTAAATACAAGTTAAACAGTTGCTTTGGCTATGTGCTAAAACAAAATATCAATTTTGATAAGTTAAACTGTATGTTGACTATAGAATTCGGATCTCCAATCAAATTGTTGCTAAAATTAGATAGTGCTAATAATTTGTTTAATTGGCTAATCTTTAACAATTTGATGAATGTAGGAACTTCAAAGTTACCTACAAATTGTGTGTTGGAGACAATGGATATGCATCACGGTTGAATAAGTCTGCACTACACAGACTTCTCCATCGAATTTGGAAAACACTTCTAACTTGAAGTGTCGGTATGATCTACTCTAATTTTCTTAGTATTTTTTCATGTGATGAATGTGTTAACGTTTTGTGCGTTTGATCATATGATTGAGAGTTTTAGATCATAGTTATTCTCGCTTTGGAAAACTAGCATGTTTAGGGTTGTTAAGTGTTTTATCATACTATGTGTATAGATATTTTGATAAATCCATTGTTTGCAATTTGTGTGAGATTACATATTTGCTTCTCTAAAAATTTAAAAATAAAATAAAAATTGTATAAGATATATAACAAATGTCTGTAACTTAGAAGAGAGCATCTCTTAATGTAGAATATGACTCTACTAGTTACGTTTTGTTCCTTCTCGTTCATTGTACTGTGTGTGCAAAGTTGAATTATAATGTGTTAGTCATTATCTCATTTAGCATTATGAAGATGATGAAGAACGAATAAAAGAAAGAACTCTTCGTTCAATGTGTTTGAGCAAGTGACATTGTTAGATCCATTAGAGAAAGCAAATAATTCTTGTAAAATGTGATGGAGTAATTTTGTATTAACTCTTATAAAGTGCATATATTGTCAATCGTATGTATAAGTTGAGTTTAACAAATGAGACAATTAATAATAATAGTTCTAATTGTGTTCTTGAACATAGCATAATTGGCTAAGATTTGAGAACTATATATTCAATTGTTTATGAGGAAATGTGATCTAATTATCAAAACTGTGGGGAAGTGGAGTTAAAAGCTATTGAGTAAAAAGCTTTAACATCCAAGTTGTTTTGAAATTTAGAATCACTATGAACTATATATTAAATTGTTTGTTCTTGTTAAAATTCATAACTCTACTAAATGATACTCCATTAAATATGACAAATATGAAAGTTGTGCTCAGATTATAATCACTAAAAAATCATTTAGTATGGTCACTAGGAGCACACAACTTCTTGAGTCAATACATTCTGATATTTATGATCTCAGTAGCTTTGTGACTAGATGAGACAATTGTTGGTCAGAAGTATTTTAATGGCTTTTGTAGTTGATTAATATAAGTCTGTCATATATATGAAAAATGAAGCACTTGTTATTCTTAATGAATTAAAATTATAGTTAAATGCTAAAAATCAAGGGTTCAGATTTAATAGAGGTGGTGAATATGTTTTAACAACTTTAGAGAAGTTTGCATTGGGCATAATCTCTAAAGCACTCTACTTACAACAGTCAAACGGTATTGATAAAAGTTAGAATCAAACACTTAGTGAAATGTTGAATTTTATATTATTAACTGTTGTTTGTCTTGTGTAATTATGAGTGATGTTGTATTGTTAATCATATCTCTAATGTGTTACTACACTTTAAATTGAATACACCTTGTAAATCATGGTATGAAAACACAAACAGTTTTGTTAAAGTGAAAATGTGTGTTGTGATACTTTTGTTAGAGTACATGACCCTAGAAGGCCTAAAGTAGGACCTACAACAAATATTTGTATGCTTAGAAAGTGCAGAATGTAGCTCTGTGGACAGATGTTGGATCTATCTAATTTGTGTTAGAAAAATCTAGACTTGCAAAGTTCTTTGAGAATATGTTCATCAAAGATAAATGTATGAAATAATCTAGTCCTACAGACATGTTCAATGATTCACAGTTGGAATCAAGAACTAGCCTTACTGACACTTGAAAACCTGAATGACAAATGAGCTAAGAAGAGTCTTTAGTAGACAATAAGATGATTTTGTGTCATACAATAATACTTTAATTTAGTTAGTAAGTGGGGTTTTGTAGAAGAAACTTAATTTTGATTGTTCAGTATTAATTTAAATGCTTTTTAGTAGCTAACAGATTGACCGAGAAAATGGGGTAGATTTATTTGATGTCTACTCACATGTTTGTCATATTGCTACGATAAGTATTCTTCTTACTCTTACATCTATTGAAAATTTTGTCATTCATAAAAGATATTTACAAGGCATTGTACTGAACAGTTTTGTACTGAAAAGTTTTGAACTAATATGTTTAGTGAACAAGATTTACAATTTAGTAAAATCATTGTATATTCTTAAAACATGTATAGCCAACGAATAAATAATTTGACAAATTTTGAAAGAGCCTAGTATATGAATCAAAAAATTCAGATCAGTGCCTTTAATTTTGTGGTGTGTCAAATATAGTGGCTATTTGTCACGCCCCGCTTCCCACTATACGGAAATACAGGCACGCAACTGAGGTCCAGCGAATGATATACATCATCCATAAGCTGTACAATTATAAGCTCAACAAGATATTTATAACACATTTACGCAGACAAATATAATGTTCACATGAGCTGAAAATAAAATAACCATCATCCATATAATGCATAAACATCGGGTCAAGTTGCCCGGAAATATATTGTGCCATAATTAAAACAGTACGATAAACAGTTCGCTATAACAACTAGATAAAATAGCGACTGAAAGAAAAACAACATGAAGTAGTAAGGAAGCAGCAACGATCGTCTAGAGAGTCTGCTCGTCGGATCCATCAGTACCTGTATAATTATTAACTCAAAGAAAAATAGAAAAGTTTCCGTTAGAGCAAGTTTCGAGCAGCAAGTAGCAACAAGCAGTAAAAAGGGTAATATAACAAGATATAACATGGAAGAAACAAGAAGTAGAAGTACAAATACAATATAGAAGGAAGCAAAGAACTGGGACAATATGATCATGTAAGTAATAACTGTAACTAGTGTATTCTAGACTTCAAGATATAAGCAATTGATAACCTAGGCTCAGTTAATCGATAATCATGTAATCAATGATCGATAGTCATGTAATCAAGAGTCATGTAATCAAGAATCATGTAATCAAGAATCAAGAGTCATGTAACGAAGAGTCATGTAATAAAAAATCATGTAATCAAGAATCAAGAGTCATGTAACGAAGAGTCATGTAATCAAGAATCATGCTTAGTGAAGATCTCAAGTTTTACTAGTTTTATTAACTTATCTAATGCACGCAATCCTGTGTCCCATACCACAAGTTCGGTGCATATCAATCATATGACGTTTAGACTTAAACAGTGAATTCTACAGGATTATGTACTCGGGTCTTTCAGTGATAGTATCAAGACATGTAATCATGAATCATGTAATTGAGAATTATGTAATTAAGAATTGTATAATCAAGAATCAAGAATCAAGAATCACTATTTCGGGAAACACGGGCCCCCTTCCGAGTATACTCCTCTATATTGTCCATTACTAAGCCGCACCCTTATAACCCCAGCTTGTTATTCTTTTATAATTAATTATGAACATGCAGTTGGTACGACTAGTGGAACGGTGTAATCAAATAGTTTAGTCAGGGAAAATATCAAGTGCAGTAATCATGGACACGAGACGTAAAACGAGTACATGTATCGAGAGTAGTTATTATAGAATTATCAAGTGGTATAAAATGCATTCTATCAACCTATTATATCTATGCAAGTTATTATTATAAGAACAATAATACACTCAGTTCATTAAATATGAAAAGTAATGAGTTTATATGCAAAAACGTAGAGATGAATTTTTAGACAACTTGACATATCTGCATTCAAATTCACTTTTTCATTGTTACAGAAAAGCAAATCCAATTCCGTCACAAATTCTAGAAAGTAGACTCTCTTACGGTTCTAACGCATATTCACACGATACATTCTAAAGACAGTAGCTATGCGTACAAATTCATTCTTCGCTGGTTTTGATGTTTCGCGCGCATTCTGAAAATTCAGAGTCACAATACTAAAATTGCGATATCTCACAATCTATATATCCGATTGAGAAACTGTAGGATGTTTTGGATATCTAGACTCGAAGGGCTACGATTTTTATGTAGGAAGTTTTTCGATCCAGTGTCGGGAACATGGTCGAATTCTCAGTACAAGATACCGGTTAGTAATCCCATGCAGGTTTAGAAATTCACGATATGCCAGTACTAAAATCGCGATATCTCACAATCTATACATCCGAATGAGAAACTGTAAGATATTCTGGATTTGGGACTCGATGGGCTATGATTTCCAAGTAGAAAATCTTCAATCCAGTATTGGGAACATGGTTGAATTCTTAGTGCAAGGTCAAGAAATTTTAGAGATAGTAAGGTTGAATATTCGATATTCGATAACACGATTCGAAATGTGTTAACGGTTCACTCTTGAGTTGATATAGCATGAAACTAGTGACTAGAACGGAGTTTGACAATAAAACATGATGATAACTAAACTACTTGCCACGAGTCCAAGGAAAATGCTTGTATGAGAACAAAAAGAGTATACAAGGTACTTGCCTTATAACGTGATGATTTCGGTGGTGGTGTTAACCACTGAAAGAAGAAGCGATGTCGGTAACGGACGGCAGCACAACGGCGATAAGAATGGCGTCAAGACGGTAACTAGCGAGCAACGGTAGCAACAGTGAGCGACGACAACAACAAGGTGGCGCGGCGTCGGGTTGTTTTTCGGGGTTCACGGGATCGTAGAAGCGGAGTCGTTGGCTTGAAGGTGGAAGGTAAAGTGGAGCTCGGGTGTTGCTTGAGCTCTCGGGTGTGAAGAAGATAGAGGAAGAGAAGGAGAAGGGCTCTCGGGTGTGAAGAAGGTAAAGGAAGAGAAGAAGGGAATGAGGTGGTCTGTATGCTTGTGTGTGTGTATATATAGAAAGAAGAATGGAGTGAATCATGCATGTATGCATGCATGTGTATAAAATAAGGGGTGAAAGAGATGGGTGTAGAAAAATTAGGCATATGTGTGGAAAAATGAGAAGGAGTTAGGCATAGAATGTGAAAAATGAGGGGGAGAAATTTGGCGTATGTGAGTGATTAGCAGGAGTGGGTTAGGCAGATAGGAGAAATGTTGATTAGGGATAATTGGGATTAGAATTTGTATTTAAACTCCGATCAAAAAATCATAAAATTATAGAATTGATCAGAAAAATATTCCGCCTTTAGATAAAGAGTCCAAAGAGAAAAATAAAACTGATCTAAAAATTGAAGTACAAAATTCACGTAATAAAATACGTACAACTGGAACAGGGAGTTACACTATTATTTACTTGTTCTGTTGATATGCATGTTCTTGGAAGTGACATCTCTATTACAAATGAAGTTAAAATTGTGCTATCCAAAGAATTCAACATGAAAACCTAGGTACCGTGGACACCATAGGTATAAGGATGAGTTTTCAGTAGGCAAGGGATAACTCTTAGCCAAACTCATCAAATAAAAATGTATTTCAAAAGTGGGGATATAGTAATTGAAAATGTGTTTTGAAAACACCTTATGATTATGATAAAAGGTTGACACCTAATGATGGTGCAACTATGAGACAAGTAGATCATTCTAAAGGAATTGACAATCTCATGTATATAAAGATCTGCACTAGAATAGACATATCCTTTGAGGTAGGTATGATCTGCAGATTCACTAATAATCCCATACACATTTGAGTGCCCTTAAAAGGCTATTGAGATACCTGAGTGGTATTCAATAGTTTGCTTTGTGCTTACCAGGTCCAGACATAGCAATGATTGACAAACTGAGAGCTCTTTCTTGATTCTGTGGGTGGTGGTGCATGGCCATTCTTGGTTGGTGGAGCGATTTGTCTGGTTAATTCCATTAACGAACAAGACCTCAGCCTGCTAACTAACTACGCGGAGGCATCCCTCCGCGGCCAGCTTCTTAGAGGGACTGTGGCCGCTTAGGCCACAGAAGTTTGAGGCAATAACAGGTCTGTGATGCCCTTAGATGTTCTGGGCTGCACGCGCGCTACACTGATGTATTCAACGAGTCTATAGCCTTGGCCGACAGGCCCGGGTAATCTTTGAAAATTTCATCGTGATGGGGATAGATCATTGCAATTGTTGGTCTTCAACGAGGAATTCCTAGTAAGTGCGAGTCATCAGCTCGCATTGACTACGTCCCTGCCCTTTGTACACACCGCCCGTCGCTCCTACCGATTGAATGGTCCGGTGAAGTGTTCGGATCACAGCGACAGGGGTGGTTTGCCGCCCGCGACGTTGCGAGAAGTCCACTGAACCTTATCATTTAGAGGAAGGAGAAGTCGTAACAAGGTTTCCGTAGGTGAACCTGCGGAAGGATCATTATCGAAGGCCCCGAAATGGACCACATCGCGAACCACAGAGTTGAACCTCACCATCATTCTGCCGCCTACCCGCCCTGCCCCGTTTGCGCTGCGCCTCCGGGGTGCAACGGCAGCGGCGGAATGAGAACACCCCCCCGGCGCGATCGGGTGCCAAGGAACACGAACTATGCCGCCACGACGACCGGGGCCTCCGGTGCCGGACGTCGCGACGCTTCTGAAAGAAAACTGTACGACTCTCGGCAACGGATATCTCGGCTCTCGCATTGTTGAAAAACGTAGCGAAATGCAATACTTGGTGTGAATTGCAGAGTCCCGTGAACCATCGAGTCTTTGAACGCAAGTTGCGCCCGAGGCCATCCGGCCGAGGGCATGCCTGCCTGGGCGTCACGCATTGCGTCGCTCCAAGCCCCCCCTCCCGCAAAGATCTGCGGGGGCCGTGGACACGGAGATTGCCCCCCGGTGCTTGCCTGGTGCGGCGGGGCGAAGTTTGTGCCGTCGGTCCGGCCGAGCGCGGCGAGTGGTGGACATCATGCATCGTCAACTCGGACCGCGGCCGGAAGCGCTCCGGAACCCAGCCCGTTCCCCCCAAGCCATCCATCGGCGGAGGAGATCGGAAACGCGACCCCAGGTCAGGTGGGAACACCCACTGAGTAAGCATATCAATAAGCAGAGGAGAAGAAACTTATGAGGATTCCCCTAGTAACAGAGAGCGAACTGCGAAGAGCCCAGCTTGAGAATCGGGCAGCCGCACTGCCTGAATTGTAGTCTGGAGAAGCGTCCTCAGCGGCAGACCGGGCCCAAGTCCCCTGTAAAGGGGCACCAGGGAGGGTGAAAGCCTCGTCCGGCCCGGACCCTGCCACACCACGAGGCGCTGTCGGCGAGTCAGGTTGTTTGGGAATGCAGCCCCAATCGGGCGGTAAATTCCGTCCAAGGCTAAATAGCGGCGAGAGACCGATAGCGAACAAGTACCGCGAGGGAAAGATGAAAAGGACTTTGAAAAGAGAGTCAAAGAGTGCTTGAAATTGTCGGGAGGGAAGCTGATGGGGGCCGACGATGCGCACCGGCCGGATGCGGAACGGCCCCCCTTGACGAGGGGCTGGTCCGCTACTCTAGTCATTCTTCGAATGAATGACGGATCTGATGCATTATGATGCTCAGAATTTAGTGAAAGTCGATAACTAGTAGATATGTGTTTATACTAGGAGAAACAGAAATGTTATGGAAATAAAAAGCAAACAGACACTATGCTATTATCCATGAAATCAGACCTCTATGTGTAATCCTTTGCAGGGGAAAAGGCTGAGTGGATTGAAGAAATTGTTGCTTGTTATCCATTAAGAAGTTTAAGTAATTCTCTAATTCTGTTATGTGACTATCAAGCTACAATACACTGTAGCTCATAAACTCACTCTATAATAGTAAGAAGAGTACATTAAGGCTGAAAGAAGCCTAGTTGAACTTTCTCATTATTAAAGTGCAATTGTGACAAGCATGGCTAATGCTCTTGCTAAGAGACTTGAAAGTGATCTAATTATCAAAACTGTGGGGGAAATGGAGTTGAAAGCTATTGAGTCAAAGCTTTAACATCCTAATTGTTTTGAAATTTAGAATCCAATTAGAGCCATAGAGAAGTTCAAACTTAAGCATCAATTTTAGGCAGTTGACATGTTTTAGATAATTTTGATGATTCAACATAAATTCCACAAATATATAATGTCATTCCAATTTTGATGGTATTATATATCTAGGAAATTTACTTAGAATAATCATATTATTCCAATACGAAACATGAAAACTTGTCGATGTGTTTCCGATAATTAAATTGTCTTAAATATCATTCCAATTTTGATGATATGTCTTTTATGGATACATGTTTCATTCCAATTTTGATGATTCAATGTTAAACCATGATTGAAACGGCAGTCTTTTCATTCCAATATGAAACATAGTATGGTTCTTGTGTAGAAACTATAAAGTTCATGTACTTTACTTATTAAAGATACTTGATTGTGATGTCTGCGTTACATTCTTGCTAAGCTAATTATGAATTGTACTAAGTTCTTTTGTGGAACTAGATACTTTGTGAAATTCGTTGAAATTTTTAGAGATGTGTCTCTTGATATTCTTGTTTCCTATAAGCTAGCAAAGATGGAGGAGTTGAATTTGTCAACATAGATTTCAAAAATAATGATTTGCTCAAAATGAAGGAGTAAACATAAAGCAGTGTGCAAGGATAGAATTTCAATTTATTTCTTTCAAGAATAAATTAGCCACTTGCATGGTAAAACTTCTGTTGAGTTTAAGACTCTTGTGTTCATGAGCTTAAAACTCATATTTTGTTCTTAAAGTTTATTTGCTTTGTTTGATTTTGAAACTATGACAGATTATTCCAGTTGGTTTAGTCTATGTGAACTATTCTGAATTGAATATGGTTTGGAACTATTTAATTATATTGGTTTAGTCTTGATTGAACTATTCAGTTTTATAATTCTATTGGTTCTTATGAAACTATATCTTTATGATGCTTTTCTTTTATGGACTGCTATCAGCCAGTCAGTTTTATACTGAACTGATGAGATAATCATGTACTTTATATATTGAGAATATAGGAGGAGATTGTTGGATATATTGGTATATTCTCTCTATATAAATAATACATGTGCATATGAGTAACACGTGTATTGAACGTACAATTGAATGGATATTGGAACGCGGGTTTGTGGGCATATAACCCAATACCCAAACCAGTATTTAGAGATAAATACTGGCTTGTGATAGCAGTCTAGGTATTTCAATCTTGATACCTAGGGTGAATATCTCAAGCAACTTAGATCTAGAGATAAACCCTAATTCCCAATTGTTAATTTCTCACAAAACTTAACAATCTTGAGGTTGAGTCAAAACTTTAGGATCTAAGCGTTAGGTTACGGGGCAAAAAAAAAAGCAAGCAAGGGCAAGCGAAGGGATGAAAAATAAAAAGAGGGAATAAATAACACGTTCATTAGATAATAAAGATGTGTATGGTTCATCTATTTTGATAGGCATATGTAGCTAAGAAGTTGAGCTACCCTAAGCAAGAAAATATGTTTCCATAGAAGGCAGTTGTAAGGTATGAAAGAAAAAAGGAGGGAGGGAATGATATATCACTATACAAGGGATCTTCCAATCTGGGTCCAGTTTTGAACTAAAATATCCAGATATCTATCAATATCAGTGGATTAAAATTAATAAATTGTTGTCATTCAACATTTTAATGTCATCGCAAAAAAAATTGCACCAAGCCATCACAGAAGAACACAAGGAAAAAAGAGATGAAAAAAAAGATTGTACACTTTATCAACACTTTTTAATGTTGTTGTTAACATTATCTATGATTGACAGTCAAGGTGGATATTGCTGCCTTCATATTATTATTGCTTCTTTTAGTCGTAGGTTGATTTTGCAATGGTACATTATGGTAAATAATCAATGTGTGAAGTTTGGTGCAGAAACCATCTGATCAACTAAAATATCTGGTGATGAATATCTTAACATATCACCTTCTTCTACTCTTTTATTGGAGCATACGTTCTATTTTTAGATGGATGCCCACTTAACTTTTAGTATAGGCCTGAAAACATAATGATATGTTATTTAAAATATTTTCAGTTAATATTTGAATATTATTTTACCAACAAATCTAACCAATTTTTTGAATATTTTAAAATTTGCATTGTTCATGCACAAGTAAATGCACAAACATTAGTTTATTTTGTATTCCATTGATTTAACACTCTGTCCTTATTGAGTGATTAGCTTATTGCCTATATGAGCTTGGTTGATTTGTATTTACTCCTGAGTCTGTTGACGTGTGTTAGGTGTCTTCAATGTTATTTGCAGTGAGCTAATGTCAACTTTAAGAGATGTTTCAGTGACATAATTCTTGCAATTCCAGGCATAATTTAATCCAAGCTCAGATTGATTGGTAATTTTGTGGATATGCTATTATTCTCTTTATTCTACATCATTTTTAAATCTTTTTAATCTATGATTTTTTTTTCCAATGACTAAGTAGGCAAAGCCTTTTCTTTCATATAACTTCTCTTTATATATATATATATATATATATATATATATATATATATATATATATAATATTTACATATTTGTTATGGATACACGCGTTCAGAACCGTATATTTAAGATTAATTATGATTAACTTAAGTTTTATAATCTGAAAACTTTGGTTTTTTTTTTTTTTGTTTTTTTGTTTTTTTTTGTTTTTTTTTTTGTTGTGTGTGTGTGTGTGTGTGTGTTCAGAAACATACTTTAATAGAAGGAAGCTGAGTGCATTTTGCTCCAATTTTTCCTTGGAGGTTCAAATCAAGGTAGTTTCCTTAACTTTCCCTCTTTCTTGAAACCACCAGGTTAAAATTTGTACACAATTTTTTTTGGGTGGAATGTATTTACCTAGCTATAAACAATAGTTGATTAGAAAATTAATTTTGCATTTTAACTGTTTAGATGAGTCTTTTATTATCATGAACAGTTTATTTAAGCTATCCATATAATATATAATTGTGATTTAAGTATGAAAGATTATTGTGATAGAGTTTGGAGGTGCCTTATTGTCATCAAATATTTGAGTTTGAAGATTGTGTTTTCTGTAACATCTTTACTACATAATTGTTGAATGTTGTCATATACTATATTATAATTATATAAGAAAAAATCTTATATATGGGAAGGTTTTGCCGAATTTTTATTGAGTATTTTTGATATTTTAATATATATATTTTGGTAAAGTCTGTGCAATTTGTACAGGGGGTATACTAGTAAATAATTTAAACCAACAAGGAGTTGATCATTTTTAGCTGTACTATTTCAATCCCTCCCTTTAAATGGGATAGGAAGAAACTGGAAGTGCAACGCATGACCATTTTGGTTGTCATCCCCTCAAAAAGAAAAATAATTGATCATGTTAGGCATATTCCTTTGCCTTCGTAATAAAAAAAATGTAAGTTTGACATGATGCCTTTTTTTTTTTTGATAAAAGATGACTGTCGACATCGTTCCATTAATAAGACATAACGAAACAAATTAGTACAACAGAGATAAAAACCTGTGAGCAACAAGCGACATGATGCCTTTGTAATAAAAAAATGTAAGTTTGACATGATGCATTTGACTAGTTCTTCACTTCCTCTTGACTAGTACTTTACACGTGCGATGCACGTTTTAATAATTTCAAAAAATAAAAATAAAAATTCTGACGTAGGAAGGATTCGAACCGGAAATCTTTTTTATATTAGTTATGTACGTTCGTTGCACATGTTGGTAGAATGACAAAATGACAAATGACACTAAGGCCTTCTCCCATTATAATATTAGAGATAATATTTAACAATTCCATATATAACTAAACTTAACTAATTTGAAAAGCATATTACTAAATATCAAAAACAATTATAACTTTTATATTTATATTTATAATTATACTATATCTTATATTTTTAACAATTCCATATATAACTAAACTAATTTGAAAATATATTACTAAATATAAAAAACAATTATAACTTTTATATTTATATTTATCATTATACTATATCTTAAGTTAATAGGCTTACTCTCTCTCTCCTTTCTCTATTTTGAATACAGAAAGAAGAGCAAAAATAGGAGTTCAACCTAATTTTATCACGTGCAGAGCACACCTTTAACGTAACAAAACAAAATAACCACAAAACAAAACACAAAAACCATCCCTCTCCCGAATCCCCCCCGACCCCCCTAATCCATCCTTACCAGTCTTCGTTCTCCATTTTCTAACACCACAGATCGTCGTTCCCAAGTCCCCCCACAATCCAAACCGTCCAACAGCCCGTCGCCGTTCGCCCATCCTCCTGTTCGCCGATCCTCGCCATCGCACCTTGGCCCTCGCCCAAAAAAAGTCACGACCATTCGCCATTTGTCACGTTCGCCGATCCTCGCCATCGACCCTAGGCCCTCGCCCAAAAAACATCCACGATCATTCGCTACCCAAATCCAAACTGAAATTGAAATCGGTATGTATAATAATATCTTCTCCCATCTTTTATTCTTTTACTCAATTTAATTTGATTTTTTTTCTTTGTTGAAGTCTAAAGTTGTGATATTTAAAGTATTTTTTCAGTTATTTTGATGGAGGGCTTTGGTTAAAACTTAACTCACAATTAAATGAGTTGAATGTGAAAACTTAACTAACAATTCTAACCATACTCAAATTGGTTAGCACATGAGGTGTTTAATAAAATTCTAGCTACTATATTACATGTTATGTATACAGTTCATGGCCTGACGTTTTTTCCATTATACTTCGCCATTTTTAGTGGTATATGGGTAATTAATAACTGATGGAAAGAGTTTGATCTAGCTACTATATTACCTGTTATGTATACGGTTCATGGTCTGATGTTTTTTTTCCATTATACATCACCATTTTTCGTTGTATATGGGTAATTAATAACTGATGGAAAGAGCTTGATCTAGCTACTATATTACATGTTATGTATAAAGTTTATGGTCTGAGCACAAATGTCCTGAAATTTATCTACTATCAGGTTTAGGGTCGATGTGTTACAACACTATCTTTTGCTTTAAATTAGAGACGAGCCACTAGGTGCATCAAGTCTTAATAAGACCTACTGTTTGTATATTTCTTTCAAAATTTAAGTAGGAAAATTATTGAGAGTCTATTTGTTTGACATTTGTTATTGAGGTTGTTATCATATTCTGGCAATACTCTATAATTGTCCAAAACCACACTTATTAATATAGAATGCAAGACAAAAATAATGTCTTTCCAACTCAATTAGGCAATTTCTGCATGTGTACGACGTCAAAGGTTTGAAATATCGCGGCAGAAAAGACATCGTCCTATGAGGACAATCTTGACTTTAGATCCACACAAAATTGCACGTACTATAAGAATTATAAAGTTCAGACAAAAACACTTGCGAAGTGTTAGGGCAGATGATTTTCTTACCCGTACATATAAAAGAAGGGTGACCTTCAACCTAAACACTTTAGATCAACATTCTGATAGAATTAGAGACATGCTTCAAGAGAACATGTCAACTGAGGGTCATTCAGCGATTGAGAGACATGAAATAAATACGGCGACGTACAGTAATTTGTGTGTTGGTCAATCATCAACAATGGCTGGACCATCTTTGCTATCAGATGATTTGAGCAGTAATAACACTTGGTGTGTAGGTGAGCCATCAAACGGAAGATCATCATCTCTTTCAATTGAACATGAAGATACATGTGATGATGGTAAGTAAAGTGTACTACACTGTAATGTTTAAACTACTAATAGTATGAAGTATCCCTCATACAATTCATGACATAATGAATTTTAATTATTTTCCTTCTTTATTTTCCCCTAAAATTCATTGTGCAGCATGTTCCGCTCAGATTGGTCATGCAATTGTAATTGGAAGAGGTGAAGATGCTGATCCCATAAGAAGTAAGAATATTTACTATTTATATATTGTTTAACACTATTAAATAATTTTATAATAGAATTATAAAATGTCTTAAAATCTTCTTAATATGTACGACTAGAAGATATAAACCAAATATCGGGCAAAGTTCCTACTTAGGTAAGCAAGATGTTGAGTGTAGTAGTTGTCATGCTCAAATGTGGATTGGAGAACGTTCTTCTACAACATCAATCAGTTGCCCACGCTTTCAGATGTGCTGTAGAAAAGGTTTAGTTACTCTTCCTTTCTTGCCATCATCATCTCAACATATTATGCAGCTTCTTGTTGGAAATTATGACAAATCTCAGTCAAAATACAAGGATCTGGTCAGGATTTATAATTCATTGTTCTCCTTAACATCAATGGGAGGAAAAATTGACTTACGGGTTATGGATGAGAGGGTTCCATATACTTTCAAAATAAGTGGATCAAATTATCACCGAATTAGTTTTCTTTTTCCAGTTGAAGGGGTTGAACCCAAATTTGCACAGTTGTATATCCATGATGGTTTGTATGAGTTGGATCAACGTACAAATCATGCAAAGAATATGGGCATCAATAACATAGATAGAGAAGTCATGGAGAAACTGCAAAATTTGCTGGATGAAGTTAATCTGTACGTGAAGATATTTCAACGTGCAAGAAATCTACTTCGTCCTCCAAGAGAAAATATTCATCAACACCATCTGTCGATGAATTTGAGAATACGTATCATAAATGAGAGGGCATGTGATGGTCGACAATATATTTTACCTTCCTGTGATGAGGTTGCTTCCCTTTTGGTTGGTGATGGCTCAGAGAATGTGAGTAAGAGGGATATCGTAGTATGCACGAAAAGTGGAGCCTTACAAAGGATATTCGAAATACAACCATGTTATATGCCTTCGTAATATTCATTGCTCTTTCCATTTGGCAAGGAAGGGTGGAGAACTGACGTTAAATTCAGAGATGAAAGACACGTTGGTCGACAAACAACTAAATCTATTCGAGAGTATCATGCATTCCGCTTGCAATCACGCAGATGTGAGCATAATGCCCTATTAAGAAGTGGTCAACTAACTCAGCAATATTTTGTTGATTCATATATCGCAATAGAACAAAATCGTCTCAACTAGATGAGGATGAATCAAACAAGTATTCGGAATGAGCTGTTAGGTGGTCTTCAAGATGCATTCACCGCAGGAGAAACAGAAGTAGGGGATGTGGGTAAACAATATGTTTTGTCTTCTTTTACTGGGGGACCCCGAGATATGTATCAACAATATCTATTGCAATATGTCGTTGGGGTGGAGCCCCGAATTTTTTCATAGCCTTTACATTTAATCATAAGTGTACCGAAATCATTGAATCACTACAGTGTTTTCCAAATCTAAAACCCAAAGATAGACCATTTGTTGCCAGAGTGTTCACACTAAAATTAAAGGAGCTTATGAAAGATATCAAACAACGAAAGATGTTTGGATCAACTATTTCAGGTACAAAATCTAACAAATTTAACCATTTTAAATTGAAGTTCAGTAAAAGGTAAGAAAATTTGTAACATTTGACTTATATATTAAATGGGCTTTTTTAAAAATAGATCTACATGTAATTGAATTTCAGAAAAGAGGGCTTCCTCATGCTCACATCTTGGTTACTCTTCGAAGAGAATACAAGATTGTCAATATTAAAGATATTGATAGATTAGTATCAACTGACATTCCAGATAAGTAATCATATTCCAAAGCTCATGCAATTATGCTTCGGTCTATGATTCATGGGTCATGTGGGGAGTACAATCCAACATCTCCATGTATGGAAAATGGTGTGTGCATGAAAATGTATCCAAGACAATTTATGAATGAAACTGTTATTGATCAGCACGGGTATGTTCAATATCGTCGTTAGGATGACGGTCAAACGTTTGTAATAGGTGGCCACAATCTAAAGGTTTTTGATAATCGATGGGTGGTACCATACAATTTAGATTTAACAACAAAATATGATGCTCATATCAACATTGAGATTTGTGCCAATCTTAAGTTGCTCAAATACCTTTTCAAGTATGTGTATAAAGGCCATGATAGAACTACAATAATCATAGAGGACAAGGAAAATCATGTCCCAGGATGTTCTGAACCTCAATACAAGCCAGTTGATGAAATTCAGTAATATTTAAATTGTCGTTATGTCTCCTATGTCGAAGCATGTTGGAGAATTTTTGAATTTAGTTTGCATCGTCATCATCCCCCGGTGGAACGTTTACAGTATCATCTAGAAAATCAGCAGAGTCTCTATTTCAATGAAAATGCTAACTTGGCTAATGTTGTTTCAAGAGCTGAAGATCAGAAGACAATGTTAGATGGTTGGATTGAGGCTAATCAGATCTATGAAGATGCTCGAGATCTTACATACTCTGAATTTCCTGAAAAATGGGTACGGAAACATGTGGATAGAAAGTAGTCAAGAAGACTTCGTGGTCTCACAATTAGCACTGTCACATTTAACCGCTACCCGGACCCGACCCGGACCAGGCATTGGACTAGAACCGACCTGATCTATACGGGCCCGGGTTTGCTCAAAATAGAACCGACCCGGACCCGGACCCATTTAAAAATACCTTTAAAAAATATGAAAATTGAATAATAGTGTTATAGGGATATACACATAAATAGTAATTGTTGAATATAGATGTGTAAATATAATATTTGTTCATATACTTGAGTGTGCCGTAGGATATCGAGTGCAAAATACTTACGTGCAAATATTTATTCCCCGCTACCGGACCCGACGGGTAGATATTTTTAACTAGGACCCAGACCCGGCTCTTGCAAGTCCGGATTCGGGTCCAATTTTTGGACCCGTGAGGTATTGGGTCCGGATCCGGGGAGTGGAGAACCCGATAGGACCCGATACTAGCTCTACTCGCAATTGGGAGGTTAAACTATGCACCTCCAGCTACATGAGAGAGGTTTTATTTACGGATGCTGTTGTGGGTGGTACGTGGAGCGAAGAGCTATGCACATTTAAGAACTGTCATTGGAGTTACCTATCATAATTATCAGTCTCATGTTGTGCACTTGGGTTGCTAGAGGATGATAACGAATGGCACCAGGCACTAACCGAAGCACATTCTTTTGCATCAGGTCTTTGGCTTAGGAACTTTTTTGCTTCGATATTGATGTTTTCTGAGCCAACTAATTTGATTGATTTGTGGAACAAACATTGGGGCAATCTATTTGATGACATATTGCATAAATGTAGGACTGAATCACATGATTTTGATTTAGAATTGATAGAAAATGAGTTGAAGAATTTGGCTCTTTCATATATTGAAAGCATTTTGAATAAGAATGGATGATCTCTTAAAGAATTTCCTTCACTCCCATTTTCTGGTGATGTACATGTACATGCCATTCAAAACCGACAGATCTGCGATGAATTGTGTTATGATGTTGACGAGTCGAAACAGGAGTTTGAGCAATTATTTCATAAATTGACTCATGAGCAAATCGGATATTGGAAGCTGTTGTTTTGGCGCACTCAAGTAATAGGAGCGGTGTTTTCTTTGTTCATAGTAGCGGTGGTACAGGAAAAATATTTTTATGGAATACATTAGTTGCAAGATTTCGAGCGGAAAGAAAAATAGTCCTCACTGTAGCTTCTTCTGGAACAACTGCTCTGTTATTTGCTGGAGGTCGAACTGCGCATTCAAGATTTCATATTCCAATAAAAGACCATGAAACATCTACATGTTTTATTTCCCAACAAGATAATTTATCCCAACTCATTCAACAAGCACATTTGATCATTTGGGACGAAGCGCTAATGATGCATTGCCATGTATTTGAAGCCGTTGATCGAACTTTCAAGGATGTAATGAAGTTTAAGAATGAAAGTGCAGCTGATGACGCATTTGGAGGAAAAATTGTTGTTCTCGGTGGGGACTTTCGACAGATTTTGCCTATCGTGCCAGTAGGTGGACGACCCCAAATTGTGTCCGCATCATTACAAATGTAATACCCCATAATTTCTGAACAGTATAATATATATACCCCAAATTGTGTCCGCATCATTACAAATGTAATACCCCATAATTTCTGAACAGTATAATATATATATATATATATATATATATATATATATATATATATATATATATATATATATATATATATATGATAAGAGGTGAGAAAGTGGGGTCCCACGTGAATTGGGAACATCAAGGGAAGGAGTGCTGTTGGTTTGTGAATGGGTGACGTCATCACCCATGGGGAGGGGCCCACCCGGGTTAGAATTTCGGAAGACAACATAGCTTGCTGTCTTGGTCTTCGGGTGACGTGGCAATTAAGATGGGGCCCACTGGGCTTCTTCTAATGTGCTCACGAAAATTACGGAAAAGAGGGTATTAAGTTAATCCCATATCGGGAGTACACAATAATTAATAAGATATAAATATACTTGCCTGTGATCAAGAGTCACCTAATTGGTTAACCACCTTTTGAGAGGCAGCCTGTGGTGGGCAGTTGTACTATAAGTATTAATTTGTCTTCCAAAAGTAATAAAAATTGTCTGAGTATTGGGGCGGGACGTTACAAATGGTATCAGAGCCAACTTTCAACACTGGATGTGGGAGAGGGCCTTAGTATGATCTGCGGTGTGAGATAGTCCCCAGAATTATCGAGGTGTGTACCTGCGGTGTGGGACTGATCTTCAGAATTATCGGGATCGAGGACGACCCACATTGGCTAGAAAGAAGGATCCTGCGCTAGATGTGCATGCCACGTACTCAGCGAGGATGCTGATTTCTAAAGGTGGGGTGTATGTAATACCCCGTATTTTCAAAAATAATATATATATATATATATATATATATATATATATATATATATATATATATATATAAGAGGAGAGTGGCATTTGTGGTAAATGTGGTAAATGTGGTGAAGTTGAATAGTAGGGGGCCACAGAACTGTGTACAGAGCGTGAGTGCTGCTGTGTTTGAGAATTGGGCTGATGACGTTAGCCCATGGGGTGGGGCCCACCCGTTGGAAAAAATTCGGAAGACAAGGGTGTTGTCTTGATTAGTTGTTTAATAGTTATCCCATATCGGGAGTATTCAAGGAATAATTTAATATAAATATAATTGCCTATGATCAAGAGTTACCTAATTGGTTAACCACCTTTTGAGAGGCAGCCTGTGGTGGGCAGTTGTACTATAAGTATTAAATTGCCTTCTAAAAATAATAAAAAATTTCTGAGTGTTGGGGCGGGGCGTTACAACAAATGTCAAGTATTTGGTCTTCGTGTAAAGTGTATGAGTCGACGAAAAACATGAGATTGATGGGAAGTTCACTCGATCAAATTAGCAAAAATGAACAAGAGAAATTTGCAAAGTGGATTTTAGATGTGGGAGAAGGGAAAATTCCAGGAGAATATAATACTAGAGGTTCTGGAAATGATTGGATACAAATACCAATTGACCTTCTAATTAAAGCTGCAGATGGTCTGAAGGGTTTGATAGACTGAATTTATCTTAATATTGAATCTAGAATAATGACCCAACATTCCTTGAAAACATGCTATTCTAGCACCTACTAATGAAGAAGTTGATGCCATTAATTCTCATATTTTGTCTATGGTTCTAGAACAGGTTGTCAACTACTTGAGTACAGGTTCAGTTGATCATATCTCGAACGGTACAAATGAGCAAGATATGCATCCGCCAGAATTTGTACACACAATTAAGATGAGCGGGCTACTAAATCATTGTTTAGAATTGAAGCAATGAGTACCAATTATACTGCTAAGAAATTTGAATCAGTTTCTAGGACATTGCAATGGAACACGTTTTACTGTTCATACTCTGAGAGAACATATTATTATAGCTACAATTATTGCGGGAAGATGTGCAAGTGAGACAGTTGTGATTCAAAGAATGAGCATGTCGCCTACAGAAACTAGGTGGCCATTTGTCCTGAGAAGAAGACAATTTTCTGTAAAGTTGGCATTTGCTATGACAATAAACAAGAACAGGGCCAAACTCTCCATAGTATTGGAGTTTATCTTAAAAAACTCGTTTTTACGCACGGTCAATTGTATGTAACATTATCGCGTTGCACTTTCCGTTCTGGCTTGAAGATGTTGCTGACAGATAACTCAAATGATCCCGAAAAGACTAATGATCGTACACGTAATGTGGTATATAAAGAAGTTCTTCAAGAAGTGCGTAACTCCATGATAATCAATTGAAAGGTAAATGTCATTAACTTTTGCAATTATATTCAAATGATTAAAATAATAGTTTTTGGTACACAATGTTTTTATATTTAAGAATCTCATTATGTCAATTTATTAGAGTTTATCGAAGCATTAGTTATTATTTTCTTTTTTATGTATTGTGTCATATCAACTCAAATTTGTTCATGCCTCTATATATGTAATTTTCTTAGAGGAGTTAGAATTTGGCAATTAGGGTTTGGGCCCGTAAAATGGCTAAGGATGCTACATAAGGGCATAAAACTATCTGAGATTTGAAAGATGCATGTCTCTGGAATTTTGGAAATTGGTGGGGATACATACCAAGTAATAAGAAAGCATGGAAGAAACTTTACCAATACTTTTTCTTTTTAATATGATTCATAACATACATTCATCAATTACTTCACAGCAAGTGGGAGTCAATTCAATGTGGACTGTTCTCCTTGATGCAAGTTACTTCCCGTTCATTTCGATGTCAATACATATGATATATGATTGCTTAGCACATTGTTTTTGAGATGATGTACAGTTCTTTAGTTTGTAGATTTTCCTTGAATTTCATTATCATGCAATTGACTTTTTAATTTTTTTATTCAAATATAGATGTCATTACTAAGTTCAATCTCTGATCGTCAATCATCTTGAAAGGCATCTTGCGAGAGGACAATACAGGTGTGCAATTAATGATGTGGGCCTTCACTGGAAAGTTGAAGTGCAGACAGTCAGGTACAAATGGTTTGTTGATGGGTAAACAAAATTTTATGCAATTGCATTATCTGTTGAGGAGGCAAAGTCAGAGGTATATTTCAGTATTATTTTAGCCATGTAATTAGTCATGAATTAGTACTCAGTATGTTTTAGTGTGAGAAATTATATAGTGGAAACTTTTTACGTGAATACTTTACTGACTGATGGTTATGTACAAATTTATTGTCTTCGACATCCACATAATGGTCATCAATCTTCTATGCCCAATATTATGCTACAGGCAAAAGCTAAGCGGAGGATTCATGTGTTTAAAGTGCGACCCTATGATAATTATTTATCAAAGACGTATCCGCTTGCACATATTAAAATTCATACAACCTGAACACTTTGGAGCAACACTCAGAGTTATTTAGAAACATGTCCATTAAGAACATATCCATAGTTAAGTTTTTCAACTGGTCATTCATTTTTAGCAATCTCTCATAATTATTTTAGGTTGTGCAGTTTTGCCCGTGAAGGTTCAAATCAAGATAGTTTCAGATTATCAAGGGAAGTCAGAGTTTTTCATTACATCAGATATGTTAAATGTGTTTCTTCTCTCATGTTATACTTTCTTTAATTAACATTTAAGTATGAAAGATTATTGTGATTGAGTTTGGAGGTGCCTTATTGCCCTCAAATATTTTAGTTTGAAGATTGTGTTCTCTGTAACATTTTTACTACATAATTGTTGAATGTTGATAGATTATATTATAATTATACAGGAAAAAAGTTGTATATATGGGGAGGTTTTGCCGAATTTTTATTGAATATTTTTGATATTTTAATATATCTTTTGGTAAAGTCTGTGCAATTTGCACAGGGGGTACACTAGTGAAAGATTATTGTGATTGAGTTTGGAGGTGCCTTATTGCAATCAAATATTTGAGTTTAAAGATTGTGTTTTCAGTAACATTTTTACTACATAATTGTTGAATATTGATAGATTATATTATAATTATACAGGAAAAAAGTTGTATATATGTGGAGATTCTGCGGAATTTTTATTGAATATTTTTGATATTTTAATATATCTTTTGGTAAAGTCTATGCAATTTGCACAGGGGGTACACTAGTTATATATTATATATATCTTTTAAGCTAATAGGCTTACCCCATATCTCCTCTCTATTTTGAAATAGAGAAAGGAGAGCAAAAGTAAGAATTCACACGTGCAGCCCATATCAATTGTAAAATTAAAAAAAAGCACAAAAAAACTTTCTTCTACCATCGCCGCCCATCTCTACCATTGTCGCCCGTCGCTATCTTCCATCGCCACCCATCGCTACCCTCGTGTCACCACCCATCGCCACCCTCGCCGTCGCCGCCCGTTGCTATCCTCCATCGCCACCTATCGCTACCCTCGCCATCGCCGCCCGTCGATCTCCTCGTCGTCGCCGCCCGTAGACCATTCAAATGTACATTTCATAGATTTGTCTTTTCCATTTTTTTTCGAGATGTTAAATGATTGTGATTTGTTTTGGATTTTTTACAGTTTCTAGATAATCAGGTATAGGCCTATTTGTTACTAAAGATGATTCTAGCAAACTTTTTTGTGTCAAGTCATTTTAAACATGCCCAAAGTTCAGAATATTAAACATTCAAAATTTTGTTTTAAAAAGGAATTTAACAATTTAGAGAGGACAAATAATAAATTCTGTCAAAGTTGTATTACATTATTACATTTGTAATATGTTTATCAGATATGCTCTAAATTTAGTTTATGCTCTTATACTAAGTGAGATTCCAATTTCAGAAAATGCATTAAAATTTGATTTATAGATTTCAGATTCCAAAAGTAGAGACAATGTTTCTACTATGAAGCAAAAAGGGTCTTGGAGATGATGTTTCAAAGAATAATTTAGATGGTTCCTCAAGTTTCTCTTCAAGAGAAGCAGGAGATTGTCACGCCCCGCTTCCCGTTATACGAGAATACAACACATAACTGAGACCCAGCGAATGATGCAAACACATCATCCATAAGCTGTATACATAACTCAACAACAATACAATAACAACCTTACCTAAAAAAAAAATAATACAATAACAACCACGCAAGCATGTAAAATCACATATTGGATAATAATAAATTAAGAAACAATTCATAACCAACAACTGGAAAGAAATATAGTTATGGTCAAACACGTCCAGAATACAATAAAGAGTAGAATGAATAAAACATGAACTAAGGAACATGATAATTAAACAAGACTAAAATACTTGATCAGCAACACCTTCGGGTAACTCTCCTTCCAGACCTGCAAGTACATTATCAAAAAAGGAGAAACAAGAAGATGCCCATTAGTGCAAGTCATGGATCGCAAGTAGTACAAGCTAGGGGGATAAGTATAAAACAAAACAAAAAAATAGAGAAAGGAGCAAGGAATCGAGTGTGCAAGAATATATTACGTAACAGGAGAAATTCAACATATAAGTAGGATCATGATATATAAACAGAAAATCGAGACGTCAGATAAACATGTAAACAGGTAAATGAGAATCATGTAACTTGTAAACAAGGATCAAGTAGCAGGAACATGCACGTGTACATTGTTAAACTCAAGTTTATCAGGTTTTATCAGGCCTACATAATGCAGCAATCATGCGTCCCATTCCACATGTTTGATGCATACAATCAAGTGAATGTTTAGACTTAGTGGTGGATTCTATAGGTCATGTACTTGGGAAAACATGTAAACTTGTAACTTGTATCGAGATACGTGCAAACTATAACATGAAATATGTAGAGTGTAAACTTGTAATGTGGAACATGTAACCTGTAACTTGCATCGGGAAACCACGAGTTCCTGTCCGAGTATGTTCATTTATATTGCCCACTACTAAATCTTTTTCCTTATACCCCGGCTTGTTACTTTTTATTTCAATGATCACGAATGCGAGAACGATGCCAAGAAAGATTCAAGGATGAATCAAGAACTTAAACAATGTAGGTAACGTATTCTAATTCATGAAATCCAAGAACAAACATGTAAATCTTTAAAACCATAGGACATCAATTCTGGACAGCAAGACGTTGTTGCACCAAAACTAGATTTCCTGCTGCTACAAGAAATCAAATCAGAATCCGTCAGGAGTTCTAGAAACTAGACTCCTTATCGATTCCAATGCATATACACATGATATATTACACTAACGGTAACTGGGGTAAAAAATACAGTCGTTTACTGACTTACTATTCTAGCAAAAAATTGTTTATAAAGTCTTCGTTTTTATTAAAATACTGGAATTTCATTTTTAAAATCTATAAAAATTATATTCTAAATCCTAAGATGGACAAGTGGCATAGTGGAAATTTTCATGACAAAATTCTATCAATACATGGCTTTTTGAATTAAGAATTAAATCAATACACTTAAAATTAGGAATCTGGAATGTAAACCAGTCCGTAGTAAATGTATCATAACTCGTACATAAAAGATCAGATTTGGGATCCGTCGAAAGTTCTGAAAACTAGATTCAAGGGACTATCCTTTTTGTTTACACTTTTCTAAGTTTTATTAACAATATTTAGGTCGAATTAGTACTACAATCTTAGGATAGCAGTATTTCTGGGTTTTTAGTAACTTGAAACAAATATAGTTTCATTCGAACAAATGTTATAATCTATACCGGAATTAGACAAACATTTATAAAATCGTAATTTAGTATATTCTCTGTACATTAAGGAGCGAGATCATTGTTATTACCACGAAATCAATCACACAAAATAATCACACATGATTCATGTATATTTATATATGGATAATCATCTAATTATTTTCGTGTTCCTGTGATGCATGAATTAATACGAATATTCGTGATTACGAATTCAAGATAAACAGATATTCTAGTGGAATAGACATGTCAATAAATCGGACTATCGATATACAAAACAAGAATAGGACTTAACAATGAATTATACTTGCAAATTTTTAATAACAGGATTATACGAAAACAATAAATTTGGTACAAGGGAAAACTTGCCTGATTAGACGATTCCGAATATGAACAAGAGAATAACGGGATGAGAATCCCAGTGGCCACGGTGATACGCAACGATCACGATGATCGGCGCGGATCACCATGTGATGATCAAAGGAAACTTGATTAAGAAGATGATCTGGTCTGCTATTTGAACACCAACAGAGACTTGGGTTGGGGGCTTGGGGCTCAGTGGTCAGTGGTGAGGGCTCGGTGGCCGGAGGTACAGGAATCGGGGCGGTGTAGGCTGACGACGGCAAGGACGGTGGTGCATTGGCGACGAGGGGGTGATGAGAAGGTGAGCGAGAGAGATAGAAAGAGACATGGGATGGTGACAGGGCTTGCGGGTGACTGGTGAGGCTCGAGTGGCGGCGAGAGGAAGTAGAGGAAGATGGCGCTTGGGAGGAGCAGCAGTGAGATGGCAGTGAGGCTCGGGGACGACTGGGGTTAGGTTTTGGTTGGAAAAGAAGAAGCGGAAGGAGGTAGGGGGTGCTCTGTTTTGGGGTTGCACAGTAAGGGAAGAGGAAGATGAAAGGTCTGTGAGAGAGAATGAATTAACGAGGGTTTAATAGAAGAGTTGATTAAATGGGGATTTAGTGGAGAAAGAGGGGGCAGTTACACAAGGAGTGGAATAGTTCGGGAGTTGAACGTGGGGGTGAGTTGAGAAGTGAAGGGGACGTAGGTTCTGCCAGTTGAGAAAGAAGTTGGGCTAACGGGTTTGGGTTAATGGATTAAATCATACTAAAACAATTCAAATGGGCTTGGGCTAATCTAGTGGGCTTGAACTGGGTTTTAAAATATAATTGGATAATTAATGATTAAATAGGTAACTGGGCTTGAAAGAGAACAACCCAAGATAAAAATAAAATAGCCAGATTAATGAATCAACTGGAATACAAAATTGAAGAAGAAAAATACAACAATCCAAAATAGAACAAGGCGAAATAAAATAAAATCCGTATAAACGGAAGAGAGGGTTACAGAGATGCTCAAAAGGATTTGCCTTTTCCATTTTTTCGAGATGTTAAATGATTGTGATTTGTTTTGGATTTTATACAGTTTCTAGAGAATTAGGTATAGGCCTATTTGTTACTGAAGATGATTCATTGTTAGTTTGGTTTGCTTTCCAGTTTAATAGATGAGTTCAGTTCAGTGATTAGTTGTGATTATTTTGGTTTCAATGATTAGTTGGCGATGAATTGTTGTATGTTAGTTTATATTAGTATATTTGAGGTTTTAGTTGGTAATCAATGATGAGTTAATATCAGTGATTAGTTGGTGATCAATTTGGTTTCAACGATTAGTTGGTGATGAATTGTTGTATGTTAGTTTATATTAGGATGTAATTCATGTTGGTTTCAATGCAATTGTATTAGAGTTATTGAAGATGATTTTTGTATGGGTGTGGATTGGTTGGTGATGAATGAATTGTTGTATGTAAGTTTAGATTAGGATGTAATTCATGTTGGTTTCAAAGCAATTATCTTAGAGTTATTGAAGATAAGCCTATTTTGCTTCACTGATTTTACAATTAAACGTTAAAAAATTCATTCCATGTGTGAGATGGTTGCATGTATAGACATACTGTATTATGTTACAACAATTAAGATATACTGTATTATGTTAATTAGATGTTCCAATTATGTAAAAAAAAAAGTTTCGAGCCAAAGTTTGATGTGTAATATGTTAGAGCTTTAATAGTATTTTTAAATGCATTTGTAAAATGTAAAGGCAAATCTTTTGAGTTGATAAAATAGGGGCCATTTATAAGTTGATAAAATAAAAATGACAATTATTTAAATGCAAATAAACTTGGAGCCTTAAAGGACATACTATTTAAATGAAAATAAATTTATATATGCTTCCCAAAAAAAAAAAATAATAACGTACGCATTTTACATGAAATGCCTCGTGGCAAAAAGAAACTCGAATAAACTCTAAGCACGAAGCGGCAATGATTTTATTCTGAATTGAATGTTATCTGAGAGAATGAAAATGATGAATGAGAGAATTAAAGAGGAATAAAACAAAAAAAATGTTCAAAACATACAAGTAAACGCACGTTGAGTTTGTTTACAGTAAGAGGAAATATTGAGCTGACATGATTGAAGTATATGTATAATGCTATTTTGAATGTTTTCATGAATACATTTTGGTTTTATCAAACGCCTCTTATATTTTTTTCTTTTTGAAGTCAACCTTAGTATTCCTTTCGTCAACAGATACAAAATTTAGAAGAAAGGAAAAAGAAGCAAACAAAGCAAACATGTATATGCACTTAAAGATTATATTATCGCAAAGCGGAAAATATGATATATTAGATAACACGGTCAGAATGAAGTGATGATAAATATATGCATATGAGAATACTAGTTGGAGCTTAAAATGTAGAATAATCATATGCACTTGAAGATTTGATTAGAAATTTATCATAAATAGGTAAATATGATATACATAGAACATTGAAAAAATATCATAGAATGACATGCATGGGCTAAGTGAAAAACAATATTAAATTTATAAAATGGTAAAATGACATGCATGACTATGTGAAAAATAATTAGTTTAAAAAATAAAAAAAAAATGATTGAAAAATTAATTAGCCCATGAGGTTTTGAACCTGCGACCTTCATGTTATTAACACAACACTATAACCAAATGAGTTAATAAGCCAATTGTTGTTTCAAATTTTAGATATTACAATATAATCATATCCGAGAACAATTATTTTTTTTGAACATTGTAAATACTTAAAAATATGGGGCCCTATAAAATTAGGGGCCCAAAGCAGTTGCTTGTGCTACTTGGGCCTAAATCCGCCCATAGTTTTTGTTTAAAATGGTTGTGCCTGAGCTTTTTGCAGCTATTATTGCGACTACTGAGATACATACTTGACTCACGATTTGGTGAGTCATTTTATTTTTCTTCAAATTTTGCAGTATTTTTTTGTTAATTGTTTTTCTGTCTCCGATTTGATTTTTAGGGTTTAGGGTTTAAATTTAGGGTGATTGAAGCACGTGATTGTTATAGAATTGGGGGAAAATTAAGTCTTTGAAAACTTTATACAGTACGATTCGAAAATGGTTTATCTTTTCATGTGTATTCATGTAATTCTGCTTTGATTTTATGATAGTTACACTGTTGTTTAAAATTAAATCATTAGGTGGAGTTTTTTACTCTATATAAGTATAAATTTCAAGAATTGTGGCTCTATATGGTAAATGAGATTTGTTTTACCTTTTGTAGGAAGTGATAAGTGATAGTTTTAGTTTTTGAATGGTAGAGGGTAAATACCATCTTTTCTACATCTTTTGTTTTATTTGAAAAGTTTTGGTGAATTGTAGTATAATTTGTGTGTTCTATGGTTTAATTATTTTGTAGATGCACAACTAAGGAGTAATATAGAACAATTGGAGGTAAATATTGACGAACTTCGCAGACAATATGATTCTTGGCAAGCAATCTTTAGAATGGAGGAAACTGACAAGATTGCAAGTGATTGTTAAAAATACCTATTTTTTGGTATCTCTAAATCTAGGGTTTACCTATGTTTGGTACTGGAATTGTTGGAAAGTTACACACATCAAGAATTTTGGGGTTTCCTTTCAACTGAATAGAAAATATTGAATGATGTTAATTTGGAAACGTGAATTGGTAATATATACATTTGTCATCTTTTGATATAGCTAATTATTAATTATTGTTCCTTCCATGTGTTTCTAATGTTGATTATATTTAATTTGAGAGGGAATGCTTTATTTGAGAGGGAAGGCAGTTGAAAAGAACACGGTCAAGAAAGAGATAGCGGAGTACATCAAGGAGTCTGAGAAGAGCCATAGCCCAACGTCAGTAATTATTTGTCTTTATTTTTCTTTCCTTTAAATTGAATAGAAATATAAAATTATGTTGGTTGCTTTGGAAGTGTGAATCAGTTAATTTGTAGATTTTTCATCTTTTAATTATATTGTGATCGAAATAGTTAAGAGACATTTCTAAATTTTTTAGTTCCATATAATTTTATGACTCTCAAAATTATTTTATTCTGTGCAATTTGCACAGGGTAAGACTAGTTATATATTATGAAAATGAATTTACCCCCTCTTTCCTTTCTCTATTTTGAAATAAATTAAGGAAAGCAAAATGGAAATCTTATTTAAATTAACACGTCTGTCGCAAGTTTTCATAACAAAATTTTTTTAAATTTTGAAATTCAAATTTTAAATTTCAAAATAGAGTGAAAGGATAAGGAAAGCGGATGTGGTACACAATATTTACGTGCCTAAAATTTCTCTTAAGTATTACGTAACTAATAACAAATGTGGTTATTGATATATATATATATATATACATACATATATATATATATATATACTAGTTTTGCCCGTTGACACGTGCCTACGGCACGTCTTCGGAACGGTGCACCTTATTTGATCGTATAAAATAGTTTTGGAGGTCGAGCAAATTAATTGAAATAGCAAACATATTATATGAGAAATTTTTGGGATCCAGCAAAAAAACATATTATATGTTTTTTTTATTTTTTTGAACTATTTTTAAAGCTTTTAAATTTTAAATTTTTTTAGTTTTTAAATTTTTTTATTTTTTAGAAATTTTTAGAAATTTTATTTTCTTAATTTTTTGAATAGATTAGGGAGGTAGAGAGAGAGGGAGAGAGAAAAAAAAATTAAATAAATATAGGAGTTGTTTTGAGTAGGGGATTTGAATTTGAGTTTTGGAGGAAACTTTTGGGGGGAAAATATGTTTTGTGAGGTTAGATCTTGGCCTTTGATTTTTGAGGGGATTGAAGGAGAACCACTTGATAGCTTTCTTTGTGTTTTATTATATATATATATATATATATATATATATATATATATATATATATATATATGTATATATATATATATATATGAAAAAGAAAACTAAAAAAAAATAAGGGGGAGAAGCGGTTGTGGCAGAGGAGGAGGGCGAGGCGGTAGGGGAGGTGGAGGAAGAGGGATTCCTAGAGTGGGATTTGCCCGGAGGAGTTCTGCAGGCTGAGGTCGGAGCTAGCAAGGATGAGTAAGGAGATGACGGAGGGGAGGTTGAGTGTCACGCCCCGCTTTCCAAAAATACGGAATGTAAGCACGTGACATGGCCCAGCGAATGACTTGCGTCATTCATAGACTGTCATCGATTCAACTCAACAATATGAAATATGAAGTAATACAACCACACATGCAATGAAAGAATAATCACAAAACTAACAACATTGGAAATTAAGCATAAAAATAACCAACATCAAAATAACCCAACATCTGGAATTAACAAAAAACATTCGGGTCAAGACCCACAATACAAAGAAAACAACATTTGATCAATTATTAAAATTTTCAAATAAAGCAACATTTATTCAAGCGGCGCAGCAAAACATCTCCTTCACCCTTGTTGCTCTCCTAGTCCATCAGGTAAATCTCTTTGATTACCTGTAAGCAGTTCTGTAGCGCCCCGAATTTTCTAATAGAATAACTTATGAAAATTTGTTTTCATATTTGCAAAAACATTTGCACAAGATTCTGCATAAATTTTATATTTGCAAAAACACCCTTTTGTTTAAATCTTCACCAAATCGACTTTAAATAAGGTCCAAATATATTTAAATTCAAATGATAATCATGGGGAACCAAAATTTCAGTAAAAACGAATTTTCATAATTTATTCAAGATCGCAAACGACTTTTTACATAAAAGCCCCTCTCTTTCGAGATATTTGTAAAAATAGTTTCTTTATTCAGAAAAATCCCAAAATTTAGAATACACTCCATAACAAGTATGAGAACTTATTGAATATATAAAATTGTATATTTATACCAAAATATTCTGCACGTATTTCGCACGTGTAATAAGATAAATCTTTTAGAAAATATTTATTAAATTTCCAGTAAATCATTTTAATTCATTTTCAAATATAAAAAATAATATTTGAAAATACGGGGTTCTACATCACTCCCTCCTTAGAAGAGTTCTGTCCTCAGAACTACTGCTAATGGGGTCCAAACAAACACATCAAGAAGGAATGAAAACTTATGGATAGAAACATAGTTTAAAGAAATACAATCACACAAGGGAATGCATTTCAACAAAAGATGTACAACATACAGATGAAGCACAATCATGCAAAGAATTCAGAAAATCAAACTTCCGCTGCGCAACTCTGATAACTGCCACCGGAAGCCATGCTGCAACAATTACTGAACTCCTGCATCCAACTCTAATCTTCTGCTTCATCCTTCCAAGAATCAGCGGCCACTCCCTCCTTAGAAAGGACAAGACTAAGGATATCCACTTCAAGACCTAGCTTGGAACACCCAAGCTCCATACTGAGACTAACAAGAATTTGGGCGACACAATTTTATGCAAGAAAACAGTATCAAATAAAACTTTGACTTTATTCCATTAATCCAAATAAATCTTGTTACATGAAGAAAATACTCAATCTTCAATTATTCCAATAAGTTTTATTTAATACAAAAGAATGAATTTCCAAGTTCTTGCACACCCAAATCATAATCCTGAGTATCCTCATCAGTCAATGCAGACTCTCGTCCCTCTTCAGATCCTTGCCTTTCCCTGCCTTATCTTTCTTCAGCTGCGGACAGATTGGTCGAATGTGCCCTTCACGACCACAATGAAAACAAGTCTTCCCAGGTTTGGTGCATGCTGCTTGATGATGTCCTGTCTCTCCACAATTGAAATAGGTTTGCTTCGCCAACTTCAGACACGTTGACCTGTAATGACCTGCCTCCTTGCAGAAATAACAGGTCATTTCCTGAGTTGCAGGTGCCTTCTGCACTGGATCACTGAACTTGCCCTGCTTCACTGGAAATTTCTTCCCGTCCTGATCTGATGCTGGCCTTCTCCTCTTGAGAGACTCATCCTGCTTGCTAGGATCAGCGTTAATAAACACTGGTCCAATCCTATAGTTCCGATTCTGGTTCCGAATTTGCGCCAAATTAACTGCCATCAGCGCATCCAGAGTCCGATACACCTTGGCGAATTCAGCCTTGAGATCAATTCCAGTTCCTCGAGAACTTCCAGATCCATCCTCATTGTTGTCCTCGTTCCTGGGTCTGGATGCAACCATACTGATCACTACAAAACGAGGGTAAAGTTAGAGCATCACCACACAACTCACATTCACATCTATACCCTATGGCAAAACCATAACCATACCCCAAACCAAAACATCATATTTCAAACGGAATGAAATATGTGCCTAAGCACAAATACAAATGTGAATGAGAATATACATATGTAGTATAGCAAATTTACAAAATAAATACATCATAAAATATACAATAATGTAGGAATTAAACAAATGTAAAATGATATGCATAGTAAGTATGTTAAAATATGTGGTACATATATAGAGATTTGTAGGAAGTACATGTAGAAATCAAGAATGTAATGATAATAAAATTTAAGTAAAATATAAGTAATGGGTGCACATAGTACATTCGAAAAGTATGAAGCAACAAATTTAATAAGTCGCCCTTAAATAGTGGAAAGAAATTATAACAAAAGCGGTCAACTATAAGTAATAATAAGGGTATCGAATATAAGGTGCAAAAACATAATTTTAAATGTGCATAAACATATCATATTTATATGAGTAAAACATTGCAATCAAGTTTAAATGCTCGAAAATAAATAGGACAATACAAAATAATGGAAAATATAGTATTGAAAAATCCAAGTATATATATATAATGAAATGAAAGTAAATATGCAAAGCAAAATTTATAGTATAGCAAAACAATAATGAAAGAAAATAGAAGTAGCAATAATAACTTAACACGTGGTAATTCAAAACTTTAATGTAATATGTAAAAGTAATATCAAAGTATACAAGTAACGAAAAAGCACGTGGAAGTAAGATCAACAAGACGTCAAGAAAGAAACTGGTAAGAGTCGCAAAAATAACAAAATGAGCTTGTGAAATGCTAAAGGATGCACTATTGAATTACAGCAAAAGTTGTCAAATAATAACTTAGACAAAAGAATAAGAAGTAGAAACCAATAGTAAAGTCAAAGAAACAGTTTTAAAAGAAGACAAGACGTTTAGTAAAAGTTGAACGTTTGCACTCATGAATAGAAATAATATAAGCTCGGTTGGGGATATAGAAACAAGAAATAAATTCAGTTGCTGACAATAAAAGAAACCGAATAAAAGTAAAATAAGTTGATTTCACAAAAGTTATTTAGTAAGTAAACAAATATAAAACAGTAAGAGTGATATGATACAAGAGTGAGTACAAAATTGAGGTGCACAAAATATACAAGAGAGCGAATAATTAAAAGAATTTAACGAAAGATAATTAAATTTTATAACTAGGATTAAATAAATAAATGAAAATTACTTTGGCGATAATCATATAATCCAGAAATTATATGCAGTGGGTAAGATAACAAAACATATAGTAGATCATGAATGAGTAAAATAGAAAATTATATAAGTTGAAAGGGTAATCCCTTACATGAATAAATATCGAATACACAAAGTGAACAAAGATGTCAAAAATAGCTAGTGAGAAAATATTTGCTTTATACAAAAATAATCAATATACTTGCGATAAAGAGATTTCATTCAAGTCTAAGCATACAAAACAGTCTAAATCTCATTACAGGTCTTCATGACCAACAATCAAATCACGCACATCAGATGTCTACCAGGGTACTCACACTTCTAATGTCCGCCAAGGTTGTATTTAATGTCCACTTGTGTACTCACACTTCCAATGTCCACACCTAGGTACTCACGCTCTAGTGTCCACACCTAGGTTGGTTTTCATACTATGTCTATTATTACTATTGAAGCATGCTCTGATACCAATCTGTAGCGTCCCGAATTTTCTAATAGAATAACTTAGAAAATACGTGGCACAATCCCAGCATCAACTTCAATGTAATAGTACACATAGCTCAAAAACACGAATAATTTTATTCCAAATTCTTATTACAATAATCTTTTACCAACACAGCGGAAAACAAAATACCTTGAATTACAACATTCTTTTTACAACACTCCTTTTACTAAAATTTTACACAAAGCTCTATTACATCAGTTTGTCTCCAAAACTATCTCAAGCATCCAACCTCCAACTCTAAGCAACAACCTGTAATATATGAGGCTAGAGATGATCCCTAAACCCCAAACTAAAGGGGTCAGCCATAAATGGTGTGAGTGACATAAAATCAAACAATATAATTTAATCATAAAACATAAAGTCATCAACATCATGTATTAACCACAATGATAAATAATGAGGAATAACAAAGATGTAAAGCATGAAATCATCATAAAATGAAAATGACAAGTGCATCTAGTCTAAGTGTCAAGTGTAGGAAAACTAGAAAACACATGCATAAAACCAAGTCAAGAAAACACAAGTTCTATATGCGGACTCTCTAATGCATACTTGTCGAAGTCTATGCATCCCATACTACATAGGTTCGGTGCAAGCCCTTAACGTCTTCACTTCATAGGGTTCAATCTCCCGTTATGCAACTACTCCTAACACGATGACTACTACGAGATAAAGATAAACCGTGAATATTAGCCCTTGTCCCGATAATTCCGGAGATCAATCCCACACCGTAAGTAATTACTTGGATAATTCCGGAGATACATTCCACACCGCAGGTAATTTTACCTGAGATAATTCCGGAGATGAATCCCACACCCAAGGTGAGTTACTTCGATAATTCCGGAGATTAAATCCCACACCGAAACAATGACCCTCATCACATGAATACCCCATGTGCGTCGCCTCGACTCTGATAATTCCGGAGATCAATCCCACACCACTAGTAGTTACCGTGATAATTCCGGAGATTGTCCCACACCACAAGACTGTGATAATTCCGGAGACATATCCCACACCACTAATAATCTACTATGATAATTCCGGAGATTAAATCCCACACCAAAGCCATACTGAGGTGCATAACCCATGTTCCCGTTCATCATATCACCACTAGTGCCTGTCCTTATCATTTTTGGGTTACTTAATTACGTAACGAATCTCCTAGAGTAGTATACCCTACCGGCCTAAATTCAAATCTGAATAACTGAAATGCCTCTACGGCCTCAACAACCTAACTCAACACCGGTATACTAGGGTCATACACCTCTAGAGACTCAACTCAAATGTCAAAACAAAGTTCCACTAAACAAAGTGGCTCAACTAAATGTCTCAATTTAAACACTTAACTGAATATCTTAAAGTCAAATGCTTAATCAAATACTGGACTGAATGTCAAGTAGAGACTGAATTATCAGAAAAATCAATCATTCGAAATAACACTAAAGTTTACAAAGATCCTTCAGTACCAGTCGACTCATACTGGTGATAAGTCGACTGTCCAGAAAACGAATTTCCAAAATTTTACAAAAACAAACTAAGTCATATAAGTCGACTTAAGAAAAGGTATCAGTCGACTTACCCGAGGTAAATTCCAATAACCTTCTCAAAAATATTCTAAGTATACAAGTCGACTTAAAGGGTTATAGGTCGACTGTCCAGAAGGACTAATAATTTATACAAAAATAATTTCCTTCAGTGGACCAGTCGACTGTCCAGAACAACTTTTTCAAAGATTCTAAAGTAAAGTGTCAGGCTCGTACCAGTCGACTGCACAGTAGGCCAGTCGACTGTCGGCCTACAGATTTCAAAATTAGGTCTGATTACAAAATCAAATTCTGAAACTTTCTAATGATCAATGTTTATGAAAATAGTTCGTATTTAGGAAAATAATAAATCTCAACGAATCTTCATCAGGTATATGTATATATCACTCAAAACATCAATATGTCAAGATTTAAGTTCTCATATTCTAAATCATAAATTCTTTCATTAGGGTTTTACAAGATCTACATTTCTTTCACAATCTAAATCAAAATCTGATTTTTAATCTGATGTCCAGATGTTCATACTCAAATCTCAACATGCTTTTAGCAACACAATTTTAATAATAAAGATCTACTATTTCATCCACAATTTTTCACATGATTCATACCACAATACAAGATCTAAATCGTTCACAACATCAAATCAATACATCATTGATACTTGCACACATAGATCAACAACAAGACAAATTTCTATCATTCACAACATCAAAACAAACAACAAAACAAATCTTTATATCACTCACAAAATCAAAACAAACAAAAACAAAGTCACTCACCTTTGAATTGAGGAAAAGTCCACGAAAAAGTCTCCCTTTTGCTAGATCCAAAAACTCCTTTTTGCTCCTCCAAAACCAATCTCAAAATTCTGTATATTGTAGCAATGACGGCTGGAAAATTCTCTTAAATATCCGGGAGGGAATATTAGGGTTTTGAAGTACTTTTGCAAAATAGTCTTTTTTCAATTTATTACTTCACTTATATAACCTTTCTTAGTTAAAATAGGTTAGATAAATCAAAACTAAATAAAATCCTTTTACCACTGGGTTTTCCAACAACCCAGCACAGCCCAGGGATAAGAAAATCCCGGATTTACACTCAGGGTGGCGATTTTGCACAAAAGCCCTCCCTTTTGTAATATTTGCAATTACATTGTAAAATATTTATAAAAATCCAGAAAAATCAGAAATAATGTCTAATAATACATATTATATTTTCCAATCAAAATGTTTGACCTTTACTTTCCAGAAAAATATTTGCACAAGATTCTGCATAAATTTCATATTTGCAAAAACACCCTTTTGTTTAAATCTTCACCAAATCGACTTTAAATAAGGTCCAAATATATTTAAATTCAAATGATAATCATGGGGAACCAAAATATCAGTAAAAACGAATTTTCATAATTTATTCAAGATCGCAAACGACTTTTTACATAAAAGCCCCTCTCTTTCGAGATATTTGTAAAAATAGTTTCTTTATTCAGAAAAATCCCAAAATTTAGAATGCACTCCATAACAAGTATGAGAACTTATTAAATATATAAAATTGCATATTTATACCTGATATGGATAAAAATGGGGTTAAATCGGGACCGTCCAGATCGAGCACGAATCTTGAAGTATGGGGGTAAAAAGGTAATTTCACATACAGATGGATCCAAAACGGGTATTGGGCCTCCTTCTCACAAAACCAACCACCCGCGAATAGATCCACATCAACTGGGCACGGGTCTCGACCCGATGCAAGCCCGGTCCACCAAGAGGAGAATCAGGCCACTGATTTGACTAAATCAAATCAATAAACCTGATTAGCTCTCACCAGGGAATCAGGACCTAATTTCCTAAAACAGAATAGGAGGATTTTTCTCCTGACTGTTAGGCAGGAAATCAGGATCCTAACCGTTCCAAAGGCGACTATAAATACAACCCCTCTACCACCAAGACCAGGTTAATCACTTTTTGACCACTTAAGCTCTTTCTTAATCTTTTCCTGATTACTGACAAGAGCGTCAGAGGGTGCGTCGCCGGAATCAACCCCGGTGTCTCGCACTTCCTTGCAGGTTGCGGCAGGAGTAGGAAGGCCGAGTCAACTGTTCAGGTTTTTCCCGGACTCACAAATTCTATCTGTTTACCCCCACACCGAAATCAGCGGTAACAGATTGGCGCCGTCTGTGGGAAAAAGCCACACGAACAGCCTCAGTCCATTCTCCGTAATCCCCTGCAGTCATGCCGCCGAAGAAGAACAGATCCAGAGGGTCGAACCGTGCGGGCAACCTCACCGACCCGGCAAATGAAGCTCCGGTCAATCCTATCCCTCAGTCCGAGCTCCCTCCGCTGACCCAGCAGGTCCCGCCTCCTCCTTCCAAGCAGCAGCCCAACAACGGTCCGTCCGGTCATAACGGTCGGAAGGAGAAGCAGCCGCTCAATCCGGGCCACGTCTCGGTCCATAACGGGTCCTCGGACTCGATGGCTTCTCATCACCCCGACCTCCGCATCACACTTCTGAACCGTCAGAAAGACGACGACCTCCGTACCCATCTTGACGAGAGGCGGGCCCGAGAGGGAGCCTCCTGCCAGCGTCAAGGTGAGCGGTCCCCACGTCGCCGAGACGGCAGAAGGTCTCCAGACCGCAGAGGCCGAGCGGCATCCCCCGATCGCCGAAGGAGGAGGTCCCGCTCCCCTAGGGATCAGCGTCATCCGAGGGACTGGGATGTACCTATCAGTCGAGCCGAATTCCTCCAGTTTCAGGAGACCGTTCTGCACGCCCTCAATCTTCGGCAGAACCTCCAGAATGCTCAGAGGGCTCCGACGCCCCCCAGGGATCCCAGTCCTCGATGCCGAACCCGGAGTCCTTCCCCGGCTCCCAGCCACCAGCAGCGGGAACAAAGCCCTCGCCGGTCCCAGGATTACCGGCGTCGCAGTCCGCGCTCCCCTTCCTATGAAGAGGAATCCGGGGGGTCATACGATTACCAGCGGAGGGACGACGCCCTCATCCGCCGTATCCATGAAGTGGAAAGGCGCATCGGCCGCATGGACAGGGAGGAAGAGTCCCGAGCAGGAACCTTCCGTCCCAGCCGACCCCCCTTCTCACGGTCGATCATGGAGGCCCACATACCGAGGAGTTTCAAGCCGCCGCAGTTTGAAACATACTCAGGGGAATCCGACCCGGTCGACCACGTCGAAAGCTTCAAAACCCTAATGCTGATCCATCAAGCTTCCGACGCGGTGCTCTGCAGAACTTTCCCTGCCACCCTCAGGGGTTCGGCTCGGGAATGGTATTCCAGGCTCGCCCCCTCATCCATCTTCTCATTCGAGCAGTTCGAGACGCTGTTCATTACTCACTTCGTGAGTAGCCGACGAGCCGAGAAGACAAGTCTTTCCCTCCTGAACCTGCGGCAGGAGAAGGAAGAAAAGTTGCGGGACTATGTGAAAAGGTTTACCGCAGAAGTCAGGTCAATAGCCTCCTTAGACCAGTCCGTGGCCACCGTGGTGTTCCAGTCGAGCGTCCTTAACCCCAACCTCCGATCATCCCTGGCCAAGAAGCCCCCGCATGACTTCGCCGACCTCCTCCTGAGGTGCGAGAAGTACATCCGAGCAGAAGAGGCTGAAGCCCTTCCCAGCTTTGGGGGACCCTCCGCGGGGTCGAAAAGGAAGGCGACGGGGGAAGAAGGGTCCAAGAAAGCTCAGAAGGACACGGGCGGTCAGCGCCGCCCTCCCCCCAGGTTCGAGAAGTTCACTCCCCTCACCACTAATGTCTCCACTATCCTCATGGAGGTGGAGAAGGAGGGGGTCATCCCCCCAGCCCCGAGGATGCACACCCCGGCGAGGAGGAGAGACAAAGATAAGTGGTGCCGGTACCACCGAGACCACGGGCACGATACGAATGACTGCCGGGCTTTGAGAGATGAGATTGAAGCCCTCATTCGTAGGGGACAGTTGGCCAAGTTCGTGAAGGCTAACGATCGGACAGATCGCCACTCCCCTCCGCCTCGGGGGGCTAACAAGCGCTCCGAGCGGCGCAAAGAGACACCCGAGTTCGAGGAGGAACGGGTTCTGCACTTGATCCATGGAGGCCCCATGGGGGGCTCCTCTAATTCCTCCCGGAAGGCCTTCGTCCGAGAGGTCAACTCGGTCCATAGCGCCCCTCCCCCGAAAGGTCTCGGCGTCCCTGTGTCTTTCTCCGATGCCGACCTCGAAGGAGTCTGAACCCCTCACTGCGATGCCCTCGTCATCGACCTCCGCATGTCCAACTTCAAGGTGCAGAGGATTTTGGTGGACAATGGGAGTTCAGTCAATATCCTTTTCCTCTCGGCCTTCCGAGGCCTGCAGCTGTCCCGAGACCGTCTCAAGCCGGCCGGTTACACTCTCCACGGGTTCACGGGGGTCCCGGTAACCGTCGAAGGGGTGATAACCCTGGACGTTACTGCGGGGAGCGCCTCTACTACCCGGACCGAGCCAATGGACTTCATGGTCGTCGACGTCCCGGCGGCATATAATGTCATCCTAGGCCGCCCCGGCCTAGCCGCTCTGGAGGCTGTCCCCTCGGCATACCACTTGAAGATGAAGTTCCCCACTCGCTCGGGAGTAGGGGAAGTCAGGGGAAGCCAGGAAACAGCTCGGAAGTGCTACATGACTTCCACCGGGGGACCAGTGCTCTCGCTCGAGACACTAGAAATCCCCGAGCCGAAGGCCCGCCCAACGTCCGAGCCGGCGGACGAGTTAGAAGAAGTTCTCTTCTCGGACGAGGATCCGAGCCGAAAATTCCTCGTCAGCAAGTCCTTGCCGACCGTGCTGTTCTCCGACTTGGTGAGGTGCATCCGGAATAACCGTGACCTATTTGCTTGGTCGGCTGCGGACATGCCCGGCATCTCCGAGGACTTGCTCGTCCATCGTCTAAGCGTCGAACCGGGGTGCAAACCGGTTCAGCAGAAGAGGCGAAAGTTCGCTCCCGAGCGACAGCAGGCAATCAAGGAGGAAGTAGGTAAGCTGCTAAAGGCCAAGTTCATACAGGAGGTAAATTATCCTGAGTGGCTGTCGAATGTTGTAATGGTCAAGAAGTCCAATGGCTCGTGGAGGATATGCATCGACTTCACTGACCTGAACAAGGCGTGTCCGAAGGATCCATTCCCTCTCCCGAACATCGACACCCTTATTGACGCCACCTCGGGCCATGAGCTCCTCAGCTTCATGGATGCCTTCTCGGGGTACAATCAAATCCGGATGTTCCCTCCGGATATCCCGAAGACCTCCTTCGTCACCGACCAAGGCCTCTACTGCTACCGGGTCATGCCGTTCGGTTTGAAGAACGCAGGCGCCACATACCAGCGCCTCGTCAACAAGGTCTTCCAGAACCAGATCGGCCGAAACATGGAGGTGTACGTTGATGACATGCTCGTCAAGAGCATCCACGGCACCGATCATGTAGCCGACCTCCAGGAGGCCTTCGACGTGTTGAGGAAGTACAACATGCGGCTGAACCCGAACAAGTGTGCGTTCGGGGTCTCATCGGGAAAGTTCCTCAGCTTCATGGTGAGTCAGCGAGGAATCGAAGCTAACCCCGAGAAGATTCAGGCCATATTAGACATGGCCCCGCCTCGAAACGTCAAGGAGGTGCAGAAGCTCACCGGTCGGCTCGCAGCTATCGGTCGGTTCCTATCCAAGTCGGGGGAAAAGTGCCTCCCCTTCTTCAAAGCACTCAGGGGGGCTAAAGGTTTTGAATGGGGCCAATCGCAACAGCAATCATTCGACCAGCTGAAGGCTTATTTGGTGAATCCCCCGCTGCTCAGCAAACCGGTCCCGGGCGAGACTCTCTTCGTCTACTTGGCAGCCTCCGAGCAGACCCTAAGTGCTGTCTTAGTGAGGGAGGAGGACCGGACCCAAAGGCCTATCTACTACGTGAGCAAGGTCCTCCGGGACGCTGAGCTCTGCTATCCGAGGATAGAGAAGATAGCCTACGCCCTGATCATGGCTGTGAGAAAGCTTCGGCCGTACTTTCAATCCCACTCGGTCGTTGTCCTCACCGACCAACCCCTCAAGCAGATCCTCCACAAGCCGGAGACCTCGGGCCGACTGATGAAATGGTCCATAGAGCTAAGTCAGCATGACATCTCTTATCAGCCTCGGACGGCAATTAAAGCACAGGCTCTCGCCGACTTCATAGTAGAGTCCACTATCCCCGAGGTCGGCCACGTCCCGAATGGGCCACCAATTTGGACAGTTTTTGTGGACAGATCCTCTTGCAACGAAGGAAGCGGAGCCGGAATCATACTGAACGGCCCTGACAACTTCGTCCTCCAGTACGCCATCCGCATGAACTTCAAAGCCTCGAACAACGAGGCGGAATACGAAGCGCTCATCGCCGGACTTGGTCTCGCCCGAAGTGCTGGAGCCCAATGCCTCCGGATTCACAGTGATTCCCAGCTAGTCGTGAACCAAGTCTTGGGCGAATATGAGGCCCGGGACGAGCGAATGGCGAAGTACCTTGCCAAGGTCCGGGATCTCATGAGTCGGTTTGAAGAGGCCACCATCGAACGAGTCCCTCGGGAAGAAAATTCACAGGCCGATGCCCTCTCCAAATTGGCTTCGTCCTCACTTCAAGGTCTTGAACAGACCGTGCTGATTGAAGTCCTCTCTAAGCCAAGCATCGAAGACGAGCCACCCAGCTCGGTGGAGTCATTACCGGTCATGCTGCAGGACAATTGGATGAAGCCACTGGTAGAATTCCTAAGGGACGGAGTTCTGCCCTCGGACCCCAAGGAAGCACGCCGAGTCAGAACTCGGGTCGAGCGCTATGTCTTGATCGATGGCGTCCTATACAAGCACTCCTTCTCTCAAATAGATGGCCGACCATATCTAAGGTGCCTCTCTCCGGATCAAGCCGAATATGCCCTACAGGAGCTTCACGAAGGCATCGGAGGGGCACACTCCGGATTTAGGTCTTTGGCCCGGAAAGCTTTGAACTATGGATACTTCTGGCCGACCCTTCTCCAAGACGCCGAGCGACATGTTCGGCAATGCAGCACTTGCCAGAGGCACTCCAGCATCCGACGCCTCCCTCAGGCCAACCTCGCCTCCTTGTCGAGCCCTATCCCCTTCGCAATGTGGGGAATGGACTTGTTAGGGCCTTTCCCCCCGGCTCCGGGTCAGTTCAAGTTCTTGGTCGTAGCCATCGACTACTTCTCAAAATGGGTCGAGGCCGAGCCCCTCGCCACTATAACCGAGAACAGGGTGGTGCAGTTCTTCTGGAAAAGTATTATCTGCAGGTTCGGAGTCCCCCGAGTCCTCGTGACGGACAACCGTACTCAGTTCACTGGTGCGGCGTTCCGAGCTCTGTGCGATGACCTCGTTATCCAACAGCGCTTCTCGTCCATCTCCCACCCTCAGTCGAACGGACAAGCCGAGAATGCTAATCGGCAGATCCTTGCAGGCATCAAGAAGAGGTTAGACAAGTGCTCCAAAGATTTGTGGGTCGACCAACTCCCCAATGTCTTGTGGAATTACCGCACAAGCAAGCGGACCCCCACCGGGGAGTCCCCTTTCAATCTTACATACGGGGCCGAGGCCGTGATTCCCCTCGAGGTCGGGATACCTTCTCCTCGCCTTGTTGCCTACAGCGAAGAGCAGAATGCCCGAGACCTCAGAGCAAGTTTAGATTTGGTGGACGAGCTGAGGGAGAGAGCTTCAATTCGGCAGCAGAATTACAGAAGAAGAGTCGAGTTGGCCTACAACAAGAAGGTCCGACCCGCCAACCTTAAGCAAGGAGATTTAGTCTTGAGGAAGCTAGCCATCTCCTTCCCCGGTCAGAAGAGCAAGCTAGCTCCGAACTGGGAAGGTCCGTACCGCATCACAAAAGTTGTTCGGCCTGGGGCATACCGTCTCGAAGACATGGAAGGCAGAGAGCTCCCGAGGACCTGGAATGCCGACCACCTCCTAAAATACCAAGAGAGCGTTCCGACGCCACTCAAAGTAACAAGGAGTATCGAGCCATTCCAATCCTCCGACTTGTAACCCATTTTTTCATAAATTGTACTATGTAAAGCGGTTCGCCGTCGAAATCAATAAAGAAAGCTCTGTTATGTTTGTGAATCTGCATGTTTTTCTCCCCCCTTGTCACCTGTCTCTTTTATACATTACCTCAACCAATGGTTCGGAGTCCAACACTCGGCTCGACTTTACCGCCTCGGCTCGTCTCCGGACGAACCAGGGGTAGATCGCCGTTCGGAATTGCTCCCACAGCCGTTGAACTAAACCGATGGTTCGGAGTCCAACACTCGGCTCGACTCTGCCGCCTCGGCCCGTCTCCGGACGAACCAGGGGTAGATCACCGTTCGGAATTGCTCCCACAGCCGTTGAACTAAACCGATGGTTCGGAGTCCAACACTCGGCTCGACTCTACTGCCTCGGCTCGTCTCCGGACGAACCAGGGGTAGATCGCCGTTTGGAATTGCTCCCACAGCCGTTGAACTAAACCGATGGTTCGGAGTCCAACACTCGGCTCGACTCTGCCGCCTCGGCCCGTCTCCGGACGAACCAGGGGTAGATCGCCGTTCGGAATTGCTCCCACAGCCGTTGAACTAAACCGATGGTTCGGAGTCCAACACTCGGCTCGCCTCTGTCGCCTCGGCCCGTCTCCGGACGAACCAGGGGTAGATAGCCATTCGGAATTGCTCCCACAGCCGTTGAACTAAACCGATGGTTCGGAGTCCAACACTCGGCTCGACTCTACCGCCTCGGCTCGTCTCCGGACGAACCAGGGGTAGATCGCCGTTCGGAATTGCTCCCACAGCCGTTGAACTATACCGATGGTTCGGAGTCCAACACTCGGCTCGACTCTACCACCTCGGTTCGTCTCCGGACGAACCAGGGGTAGATCGCCGTTCGGAATTGCTCCCACAGCCGTTGAACTATACCCAAGGTCCGGAACACATAATCCGAACTCTTTTAACTATTATCCGAAGCCCGAAGACACACACATTCGGTCGGCTCCCGAGCAAGTGCCTTCCCGAGCATGTAAACGGGGAAAACACACTTTCCCCTCAACTTTCGTACGTGATCTCGATCAGACGGCTCAGATCTTGCCATCTGCACTAAACGACAAGATAACATTTTCTTGGAGACCGAGCCTCCTCGAGATTCGCGCCTACATTCAATGGCTCAGATCTCACCACCTGCTCTAAACGACAAAATAGCACTTTCTAGAGCGCGGAGCCGCCTAGGAATTCATGTCGTACCGCGTCAGAGCTGCTAAACGACAAAGTACCTTGCCCATGGGGACCCGTTCGGTTAAACAAACACGCTCGGCTCAAAAATCTCGGCGCAACCGACGTAGTTATAAGCAAAAGCAAATGTGCGAAGCAATGAAAGGGGATTTTTATTAATTGACGGCGCATAATACAAAACATTCTATTACAAAATATTGGCAAACAAAACATACGACTCCCGACCCACTACACTTGTCTCTCATATAAAAACATCCTCACTAAGCTGTTCGTCCTCCTCGGCTGACAGTCCTCTTTCTCCCCCCGGAGCTTCGCCATCGCAGCACGCAGGTGGTGCATCTCTGAGAGCAAGTCATCTCGCTCGGCGATAATCTTCGACTGGTTGTGACGAATGCATCTGACCCGAAGAGCGTTGCTGAATGCGGTCTGCGAGTCTTCATCCTCTCCTGCGGGGCTCAGCTCGACGATCCTGCTCTCCAAGCGTTGGATCTCGGCTTCCCGGAGACTGAGGACAAACGAGAGGTGGTCCCACTCACCCTCGGCTCGGCGTAACTTCAGATCGGCGCTCCTAGGGCTCAGAACCACCGTCCCAGAGGTGGCCTCGGATTCGGAGTCGTCATTCGAACGCTCGGAGTCCGAGTCAGGGATCGTCACCACGAGCTGAAAGAAAAGAAAAACGAAGAACACAACTTCAATACACGACTTCAACTTCAATACACTTCAATACACAGATTCGCATTCAAACATAATAGTGTTACAGACTGCCGGACCGACCCCGTAATTAGATTTTTACAACAGCAAACAAAAAGGGAAAACGACATGATCAGGGCCTCTTTGGAAGGGGAATGTTCCGGTTTAGGGAAACACGAGGACGACGAGGCCTCCCCTCCGAGCTCGACCCTAAACCAACGAAGCGTGATCCCCCTTCACTGCTGGTCCTAACAGCGGTGCCGACCGAGGCGCCGCTCGACGAGACAGCCGCGCTACTTTGAGCATCGGCCGGACTCCGCCGGGTCGTAGGCGACCGCGTCGCAAGTTCGTAAAACGTGATCCCCCTCGCGCTCTCCTCGCGAGTGCACGACGTGCTGCGGACATTAGCTCTCTCCGGCACTGGCTTGAGCGACGCGATCTCCTCCTCCAATTCGATAATCCTATCCCTCAAGACGTCGTCCTTCGCCAATTTCTTCGGTCGAGGGGCCCTCAACGGGTCCGAGGCATTGGCGCTATCAGTCACAAGCCGTCGGTAATGGGTGATCTCGATCCCCCTATCTATGGTGATCCTTCTGAGCCTGTCGACATCGGCTGATAGCCTCTTGCGCTCGGCCAACGCCTCCTCCAGCTCGGATGCCAGCCCCTCTGCCTCCGCTGAGCGTTCCTTCCCCGCTATCTCCAAGCGTTGGACCTCTGCCAAAAGGTCGTCATTCCTCTGCTCGATGGCAGTAAGCTCTCCACGGAGCCGCTCGACTTCCCCTTCAGGACCAGGAGCCTGGGAGCGCTTCTGCAGTTGATGCAGCTCGTGACAGTACCTCCTTAGAATTGCCCTCACCTCCTCTGCCTGGCCGAGCAGGAGAAACTGCCTCTGTCGGCTGTCCGAAAGCTCACGCTTCAATTTGGCCAGCTCCTTCCGAAGGAAGACGAGCTCCGTGACCGGACCGAACACCACCTGAAAAGCGGAGATAAATCCGAGGCCCAACACTTGGAGAAATTTACGCCAAAACAGACACTAAGTCCGAGACTCAACACTTGGACAAATTTTGGCCAAACAAAACATTTTTTCATTCAAAATTCAAAGAGTTCTACAACAGCGGTGGCCAGTCCGCAGTTAGGCTTACAAAAACAAAAACAAAAAAAAAGAAAAAAAAAACAACCGAGTCAGGGGTCGACCTTTTTGCCGCTCGGGTCCGTCGACCCCCCGGTCTTGTCCACGCCACCGTCTTCGCCTCTGCCTTCGCTCCAACTCTCCTCCTCGGAGTCGTCCTCCTCTTCGCCCTCGGACTCCCCGGGGACCTCGACGATTTTCGTCTCTCCCGCAGGTCCGAGCATCCCCTCGGGCACACCCTCCTCCCCTTCCACGGGGTCGTAAAAGTGGTAGGAGGAAGTGTCGAAGCCCGGGTTCCTGGCGGCTATGTGGGTCAGCGCTCGACCATAAGCGTCCTCCATGTTCTGGAGCATGTGCTGAGCGGCCTCCTCCTGCACGGCTTTCTTCACCCTCTTCACCTTCCTGAGGTGTTTGGCCTTGATCTTCTCGGCCCTCTTCCGAGCGTCCTCCGCCTCCGACCGAGCCTTGGCCAGCTCCTCCCTCAGGTCGGCAGCCTCCTTCACCGACGCCTCGAGCTTGGCCGCCGTATCCTTCAGCTCGGCCACCTCCTTCTCCGAGGCCTCGAGCTTGGCCGCCGTATCCTTTGACAGCTGAACAGCGCCGGCCAGCTGCTTCTCCAGCCCCTCCACTTCGGTGGCCCTCTTCGTCGAAAGAAACAGCTCGGAATCAAGCCGCTTCGCGACCTTGACGCGCTCCGCCCTCTCCTTCTCCTTCTCCTGATCCTTCTTCGCCAACTCCTCGACCAAAAAATTGAAGTGGCAGATGGTCTGAAAGAGAACAACACGTTAAAATCCGAGTCCAAGAACTTAGAAAAATTCTAAGGAAGAGATTTGGATAAAGAATAGCTCAGCATACTTACCGAGATGGTGTTCCGGGCAATCTGCATCACGGCGTCCCCTGCCATCCCGGCCTTCAGGGTCGCTCGATCCTTCGGGGTCGGCAGGTGCCTCACCGCCTCCATGCAGATGTTTCCGTCACCCAAAAAGCCGTCGACGTTCATCACCTGCCAATAGGGGACGAAGATCTGCTTATGACGCTCAGTCAAGATCTCCTCCGCGTCGGAGGTAAGGGGCGGAACTGGGAGGAACAGCGCATCCGTCACCCCGAACTCGCTGCTCGACGGACCGGGAGCGTCCGCCTCCGAGGTAGGTGCAGGCGCATCCGAAGCAAGGGGATCGGGGACCACGACCCCCCCTGCTCGGGGATCGCGACCTTCATCGGAGAGACAAGGACCTCGATCTCCCCCTCCTTGAGGACCGCGACCTTCGGTTGGTCGGCAGTCTTCACGACCGAGGCCTTCTTCGAAGCTCGGCTGTCCTGAGGCGCTGCCGACGGCCTCTTCTTCTTCTCCTGCTCTGCCCTGCCCTTCGCCACCAGAGCCTTGTAATCGAGCTTCATCGTCTCTGCAAAAGCCGAATGAAAAAACTTAGAAAAATTTTCATAAATTTTGAACAAGGAGTATAAATACCAGATGCGTACGAGGGTCGATCGGACTGAGACCCCCACGGAACAGATGCTCCTCCGTAATATCTTTCCAGCTTAGCGCTGGCAGGGCGAGGAGCTTCTTCTGGACCTCAGCCTCCTCAGCATTCAACGGGACCTCCTTCTTTGTACGCTTGGGCAGGCCATCCTTCGCCCAAACTGTCGGTATCACCCATGGCGTCAGGGCTCGGATGAGGAAGTACTTGTCCTTCCAATGTTTGATCGAGTCCGGGTTCTCGATCAACTTAACTCCCGTCCGAGGAGAAAGGAAAAACCTCTGCTCGTCCCGCCTCGGCTGGCAAGGTCGGAAGAGACTCCGAAAGAGGTACATAGTCGGCTTGGCACCGATCTCTTGGCATCGGAGGAGGAACGCCACGACGTGCCTCCATGTATTCGGCATCAGTTGGGCGGAACTCAAACCGTACCAGACCAAGACCTCGACCACGAACGGGTGGAGGGGAAAGCGGAGCCCGGCGATGAGGGAGTCGACCGGAAAGACACATACGTCCGGCGAGGACTTTGTGTTGGCTCGGAACCCCGGCCCAGGAAGGAGCAGCACATACTCAAGCAGGATCCGGAAACCCTCTCAGATCATACGAAGATCGGACTCGGTAAGAGTCGAGATCCTATGGTCAACCTCGGAAAGCTCCCTAGGCTCGTTCTCATCCACCAGCTTAGCCGTACCTTGAGTGACCCTCTCCAAGGTATCCTCGGCGTAATCCCGGACGCCTCCCACACTCGACACGGCAATGGGCTGCCGACCAAATGCCCCCGCTCTCTTCGGCGTCTCCACTATCGTGATTACGGCTTTACCCTTTCGGGACTCCGCCACGACTTCCTCGGGCACTTCGGCCACTTCACCCTCTTTATCCGGACGAACAACGTCTTGCTCGCTCGGCTCCATTACTCCCTTCCCTTTATCCCCTCGGCCAACGGCTTGCTCCGAGGCGGGGGTCTCAGCCGAAATCTTAACCATTTTTTCCTAAAAAGAGAAGGGAAAGAGACTGACCTTGAAGTGACAGGAGCGGTCGGAAAGTTCGCCGGAACTAGGAGCGCTACCGCGACAGCTAGCAACACCACCAGAGAGCTAAAAACTTCGAAGCGGAGTAAAAAATGAAGATAGAGAGTAAAAGTGAAAAGTGAGACTTGGTCTTTAGGGGGGGTGAAGATTTATAGTAAAATTGGGACGTCCCTTGGACTTCCAATGAAAATTCGCGACTTTTGGGCTGCTCTCGAAACGTCGCGAAGGCCCATCACCACTACCTCTCTCACCAAGTCAACTGGCTCGGCTCCAGGGGATCCAAATCCGAGCTACAAGCGATCCGAACACGCCGGTAGTAGGGTCCGATCAGAATCCGAGCAAGTGCCTTCTCGAGCCGGTAAACGGGGAAAACTCACTTTCCCCTCAACTTTCGCGCCTGATCTCGATCAGACGACTCAGATCTCGCCAGGAGCACTAAACGACAAGATAGTGTTTTCTTGGGAGCTGCGCCCGTCTTGAGATGCGCGCCATCATCCAACGGCTCAAGGTGCGCCACGTCGCTCGGATGATTGAACCCTCGGAACGCCTCACCTATGCCTAGAGGAACCGAAAAATTTTGATTCAGTTTTGAGGCGCCGCCTTCGGCGAGCGCCCCCCAGGTCCCGTGTCTCGGCTGGTATCCTACCGACCCACGGGCCCCGGTCAGAAACAGATCGGCGCTCCCCCCATCTCTAACTCCTCTGGGCTGACATCCATCAGAAGTCATCAGCCCGGAAGGAAGACAGAGATGGGAGGGGACCCATCAACACTCAGAGATCAGGAGATACGCACCGTTCCGAGTTAGTTGTTTCCAACTGGAAGGCGCGGCTTGTCAGAGGGCTCTGACCGCAGCGCCTTCACAGTTGCAAACAACAGACTCGGACGGTCCAGAAGCCCGAGCTGCAACTCATGATGAAGCACACCATTCCGAGCTAGTTGGTTACAACTGGAAGGCCCAGTTTGTCAGAGGACTCTGACAGCGGCGCCTTCACAGTTGCAACAAACGGACTCGAATGGCCCGGAGATCGACGTCGGACATGGATCATCACTCTCCCACCAAGACCTCCGCTTACTTCGACACTCACTTCGGAGCAACCAAAGAAAGCAGAAGATCTTGGTAAGAGAACGACCACCCGTCCTCCTGAAGAGGCCCACACCCCCGGTCCGGACTATGGTCGTCGCCACTACTGCCTTATCCCCTCCCGCTCCTAACATCCCCTTCAGAGCAGTGAGGAACGGGAGAAGAATAAGACAACAGAGCGACCACCCGTCCCTCTGAAGTAACTCATCCCTCGGATCCGGACTACGGTCGTCACCACTACTACCTCGTCCCCCCTCGCTCCTAACATCCACTTTGGGGCCATCAGGAACAAAGGGAAAACCAGGCAGAAGAGCGACCACCTCTCCAGACCTCAAGAGAGAAGCTACCCAAGGCAGATGCCTCCGAGGTCTGAAACTCAATGTTGATTGCGATTGAAATGACAAGGAGAGTGGGGTACTTATAGCCTGCCTCCAAGAACCAGCCATTATGACCCTCGGAAGTTGAAACGCCGCGCATTAATTAAGGGAGTTATCCTTAATGACATTGGGAAGGCGGAACGCCGCGCAAGTCCCGAAGCACTGTTAATGCCATCGGGAACAGAGCCATTGCCAAAAACCACAGGCCCTCGGTCGGCCCCCGAGCAAGCACCTTCCCGAGCGTGTAAACGGGAAAACTCACTTTCCCCTCAACTTTCGCGCCAGATCTCAATCAGACGGCCCAGATCTCGCCGAGAGCACTAACCGACAAGATAGTGTTTTCTTGGGAGCTGCGCCCGTCTCGAGACGCGCGCCAGCATCCGACAGCTCAGATGGCGCCACGTCACTCGGACGACCGAAGCCACGCCCCCTCGGTCAGCATCCGAGCAAGTGCCTTCCCGAGCTGGTAAATGGAGAAAAAAGACACCGAGTTACTTAAACCGCGGGATCTCTCAGAAATTCGCGCTCCCAATGATGAACGGCCCAGATTGCGCCACGTGCGCTAAACGACAAGATAGTGTTTTCTTGGGAACCGCGCCCGTCTCGAGATGCGCGCTAGCATCCGACAGCTCAGATGGCGCCACGTCACTCGGCCTGCCGAACCCCCTACCTCCGGTCGGCAGCCGAGCAAGCGCCTTCCCGAGCTCGTAAACGGAGAAAAACGCTGCCGAGCGGTAACAACCATCGGATCTTCACGAAATTCACGCTCGTCCATGATCAACGGCTCAGATCGAGCCACGTCATTAATCGGTATTTAAATCATTTTTTATTTATTTAAATCGTTTTATTTATTTAAAAATTACGAAAAAATTGCTAAAAATTCGGGAAAATTAACCAAAAATTCTAGAGAATAATTGAAAGTTTGGGGGCACATTTTCGAACCCCTGAACGAACAATTACTGCCTAGAATGCGCAGTTAAGGCCCCCGAACGATTAGTAAACACGTCGCAAAATTAAATAAATAGTCCGAAAAAATGGATAAAAACCCTTGAATACCCGATGTGACCAGAGAACAGCCGGCGACCTCAAAAGTTACCTCACTACCCCCTTTCTAGATTCAAAATCCCACATTTGGACTCCGATATAACTCCACCAGCCACTAAAACAGCTAAACTACTCCTCAAAGTCTGATCACGCTCAGTCTTTAAGAGTGGGGGGCTCGTGATATGGCTAAAAATGGGGTTAAATCGGGACCGTCCAGATCGAGCACGAATCTTGAAGTACGGGGGTAAAAAGGTAATTTCACATACAAATGGATCCAAAACGGGTATTGGGCCTCTTTCTCACAAAACCAACCACCCGCGAATAGATCCACATCAACTGGGCACGGGTCTCGACCCGATGCAAGCCCGATCCACCAAGAGGAGAATCAGGCCACTGATTTGACTAAATCAAATCAATAAACCTGATTAGCTCTCACCAGGGAATTAGGACCTAATTTCCTAAAACAGAATAGGAGGATTTTTCTCCTGACTGTTAGGCAGGAAATCAGGATCCTAACCGTTCCAAAGGCGACTATAAATACAACCCCTCTACCACCAAGACCAGGTTAATCACTTTTTGACCACTTAAGCTCTTTCTTAATCTTTTCCTGATTACTGACAAGAGCGTCGGAGGGTGCGTCGCCGGAATCAACCCCGGTGTCTCGCACTTCCTTGCAGGTTGCGGCAGGGGCAGGAAGGCCGAGTCAACTGTTCAGGTTTTTTCCAGACTCACAAATTCTATCTGTTTACCCCCACACCGAAATCAGCGGTAACAATACCAAAATTATCTGCACGTGTTTCGCACGTGTAAAAAGATAAATCTTTTAGAAAATATTTATTAAATTTCCAGTAAATCATTTTAATTCATTTTCAAATATAAAAAATAATATTTGAAAATACGGGGTTCTACAAGTTCATCTAAAGAGAGGAAAAATGTCCGTAGAGTAAGTCGCAGACAGCAAGTAGAGAAACAGAGAACAATGACTATAACGGTATAACGATGAATTCAATGAAAGATGAAATCAATAGTGTTGAACAGTGACAAAGAGATAACAGTATAATGTGCAATAACGATGATTTATAACGATAACGATAAACAATAACAATAATGGTAACAATAATGATAACACTGTTCAATAAAGATAACAATATGTAATGACAATGTGATAAAAGTCTTAAGTCTATTATTCATTTTAATCCTAACTAATGCATGTACTACTGCATCCCATTCTACAGGTTCCATACATACGATCAATTTCGTTTAGGCTAAGGTGGTAGATTTTATAGGTCATGTACTCGCACGATAACAATAGTAATTTCTTGCACAATAACGATAACAATAGTCGGCACGATAGGTCTTAAAACAATACACGATGAATTGAGATACTGCAGTTAGTAATCCAATAATAAATCGATAGCACTAGCCGACACAATATTTTGGGAACAAAACCCACAATACCGAGTACAATCACTATATTATCAACTACCCTTGTCAACCCTTAACCCCGGCTTGATTAACATTCTTTATTCAATTAACACACAATAATGTGATTAATAAGGAATACTAGAAAATATGAAAACACAACCCTAAGATCATGTAATGTACTCTATACAATTAAATGCACCAAATATAACATTATAGATTCAATTATATATTATAAAACATAGAATCCCAATTCTGGACAGCAGTAGGTTGCTGTACCAAAATTAGAATTTCCGTTGCTACAAGATAGAAAATGCGGATCCGTCAAAAGTTCTTGAAACTAGACTCCTTCCCGGTTCCAACGCATATTTAAAGTCTAAATTCTGACAACAGCAGCTAGGTGAATTTAAGTGTTCTTTACAAATTTTAGTTTCTGGCTAGTTATCGATGTTGACTAATTTCAGTTGTAAGGGCAGTAAATATTCATTGTAAAAATCAGTAAAAATAATTTTTATCACCCTAAGCATGTTATCTACTAATCTGAAATTTATCATGGCAATATTTGATCATTAGTTCACTTAATTCATCAGCCTAATATGGTATGTACATGAATCTGAAATGACAGCGCAGCAGTAGTAAAAGGGTCATAACTCATGCAATATAGTCGGAATTCAAAAATTCTGGATGTTATTGGCAACTAGACACTTAGGGTTACGTTTCATATTCAGAAAGTGACTGATTTTAATGAGATTATCTAGGTTGAAACAGTACGACAATGTTCAGGTTGACAGTAAAATTTCAAGGTTTCAATATATTTTTCAAGCACAAAAATAATTAGAACGTTATGAATGGTGAGTTAGGGGTTAAAATCATAAATCACAACAAGTTACGTCTATGTGAACATGGTATTAAGATATATAATGTCCTTAACGCTACTAATTACAATCAACTAATTTATCATTATCAATCACATGAACAATCAACCCTAATATACAATCTACAATAGTTATGTATAATGTCATGAGATGAGATGCAACAATAATTCCCTATTCTTATATTCAGTAACTAACTACATGAGTGCATGTAAGATCTCTATACATTAGAGGCAAAAAGATGGCACGAAATCAAGACTACCACTTGGATTCGCTCATGTAAATTTGTGGTATCCCAACGATAGATAACAATAACAATATACGATATTCAATATGGATCTACTTGCGGAATTTAATAAATGATCTCAAATATGATACAATACAATTCGAGTAAGATGACATGCCTTTAACAACGACGTTAGATCCGATTACACGAAGAATAATGGGATCGGAATCCTGGCGACACGGCGACGAGAAAACGATCACGATCGGGCACGGATCTCGCTGATCAAGATGGTGATCAAGATGAAGATCAAGCGAATCCAACGGCCGAGATCGAACATAAAATATATAAGAATTAGAAGAGTACCAAAAGAGTAAATATACCATGATTGACAATTTGATGAATGAGAACAAAAAGTGGATCAAATATTTAATTCACCAAGTAGAAGACGAACGAGACGATCGAGACGATCAAGGACCGAGATCAAGTGTGATCGATCGATCGGATGGCTGAGATCGAAGATCAAGATCAAGATGATGATCACGATCGCGAGGATCAAAAGAGATCCGACGGTCGAGACCAAGATCTTGTTGATGATGATGGTGATGATGATGATCGGTGCAAATCCAACGGCCATGATCCATGGATCAAGAAGCGACCGACGGCTTAGATTGATCAGATCAGGATGGAGATGATAATGGCTCGGATCTTGATCAGATCGGACGGCTCACAACACACTTGATCAAAACCCAACAGAGCCATGGGGAAGGGGAGTTCTCTGCGACTGACTAGCTGGCGGCTCAGACGAGGAACGGCAGTCACAGGTGGCGCACTACGGGGACGGCAACGGAGATAATGCCAAGCTGCATGTCGACGGAGGGAGGTCGTCGCGGAGCTACAATCGGCAGAGGGGTCGTCGGAGCTGTGTTGTGCTGCAGTCGACCGGAGATAGGGAGGGGGACAGCATGAGGATGAAGCATCGGAGGGCGGAGCGACGACGCAGGGAAGCTGCGCCGCGAGTAGAAGGGGCCGCTGCTGTAGAGTCGCAACAGGGGAGGCAGGGCAGCGTCGAGATAGTGCTGCACGGTGCGGCGCAACTGATTGGCTACATTGGATGGCAGCGCGACGCAAGGTTCGCAGGGGGGGACTATTGGCACGTCGGGGTCGCTGCTGTGGGGCGCGACACAAGAGGAAGAGGGCGCCCATAGAGGGTGAGGGCAAGGCGGAGCAGGGAGTTGATCAGGGGGATGGGTTCTGAGAGAGAGCGGGAGGAAGGATTAAAGGTGCGTGCATAGGGGGGCGGCTGAAGGGTAGAACAGGATTAGGGTAGGGTTTTGATTAGGGTATTAGAATAGTAGGGTTATATATATAGGTTAATGGGTTTTGGGTTATTGGGTAGAAATCCAATAAAATAATGGGTATAGGGTTTTTTGGGTTAAAAACAAAATCCAATAGGGAGGTATATAGGATTATAGGGTTTAATAATAAATAAATAAATTAATATAATATAATATCGATTAAACTTTATGCTTATTCAATACAAAATTCACAATAATAATAACAACAACAAATTCAAACGATTTATATAGAATGGGTTGAAATCTGAACTTCGATTTTTGGATTTCACCCAAATGATTCAAATAATCAACTAGTAATAATAACAATAATAGTAATAGTAGTAATAATAATAATATATGTATATCAAAAAGCAAATTCGTGTTTTAACAGATTGATTAAAATAATCCAAACAATATATAATATAAATAGTAGATCAAATAGAAATTGAAATTGACGTTAAAATATACCATTGTTCGAAATAGATAAATATTTCGATTAGAAAATATTTTAATAGAGCTCAAAATGAATTTAACACAAGGTAAATTATAATTAATTGAAATACAGAAAACATTCAGAAAATATTTATTTACGGGAACGGGAGTTACATTGAGGAGGAGGGAGGTGAAGGAGCAGCCTTCGGTCCTTCTACCTCTATCCGTGTGACGCCAACTCGGGTCGAACCCAACAACCCCTTCATCCTCGATTCTTCTTCTTCCTTCATTTTTTAAATTTTATTTTATTTACTAATGATTGATGGAGAATAAATATATATGTGTACTTGAATAATTAGATTGATGGTGATTTTTTGGCCAGAAACATTTGATTACCTATGCTTTAATTCAGTAAATGTTAAATTTTTATAATTAAAATATCGATTTTTTTTATAAAGTTGATAACTTTCATGCTTGGATGATGATTATGTTTTAAAGTAATGGTAAAGTAGAGAATTTTATGAGTTTATAACCATTATTCTATGAGTTCTTTGTGTGTGTTTGGAGGTAGAAGACGATGCACGTGTGCACATTGAGGTGGAGAGGGGGTATCAGAGAGGGGAATGTCGCGGCGGTCGAGGTCGACAGCGACGCGAGAGAGGAGGGAGGAGTGGAGGGCAGTGTCAGAGATTGTGTGGATTTGGGAGGGGAATGGAGAGGAGAGGAGGGTCGAGATGAGAGGTGAACTAGGTCTGTAAGTTGCTGGTCATGATGTATATAAAGGCCAGGCTGCGGGTGTTGGATTTGTATATCTTGCATACACATGTTCAATGAAGAAGACAATGAAGCATTGAGATTGATTGAAGCGAGGCATCGAAGAAGAAGGAAAGCAGTCAGTAGAAGCAAACAAGTGGAGTTGCGGTCGACTTCACAAGTGGAGTTGCGGTCGACCTCACTTGGGGTCGGTCGACCGCTTCGACTGTACAGGGTTCCTGAGAGGGGAATGGTTGACCGACTGTTGTGTACGGTCGGTTGACCGCGACGCTGATGGGTTATTTGGGTCAGGTCTTAGAGATTCGTGAGAAGTCAAACTTCGTCTTCAAGTCAGATCGTACGACTCCCAATGCAGGGTTATCTCTTCAGTAATAATCAAATGGTTAATGTATCAAGTGTATCAAACTAGGGTTTCTCTAGATCTATAAATACAATGTAAACGACTCTTAGAACGATATGATTCTATTGGGTGCCGAATAGAAGAAGTGAGTACTTCATATGAGAGGATAGGAGAGTTTCTCCATTGTAAGCAGTAATCAAGTCCAGTTAGGCTTGAGAGAGGGTCGTGGTGAGAATTGTAATATTCTTATATCTTCTCTAATTGAAATAACATCTCAGTTCTTCCTCCCCCGGATTAAGGCGAATGTTCCAACCTGGACAATTCTTGTGTGCTTTGTGTGATTGGTTCGATCTAGTTTTGCTTTGTGGTTTGTGTTGATTGTGTCGAAGACTCGACAAGATCTATTAGGATAAAATTTACTGAACTATACCATTGAAGATGTAATTTCTCATAATTATCTCACACTTTTAAAGAATTTCTATATAATTTTATGAGTCTCAAAATTATTTTAGTCTGTGCAATTAACACGGTTATACTAATATGAACTTATTATGTGTATATAATAAAAAAAATTAAAAATATATAATATATGTTTTTGATAACCTAGTTTAAATCCCTTCACTAATAAACTAAACCTATAGTCAGCCCCGCCCCCTTCCCCAAAAAAGAAAATAGTTTGGATCCTCAAAGACTTATATCAAAATCCAAAGAAAAAATGAATCTATGTATGATCCATATTATCCAATCCAACTAAATCAACTAGTAATATACACTAGTAATATACTCGTGCGTGCGATGCACATATTAATTTGTTAAAAAAATTTAAAGTAAAAAATTCCGATTCACACGGGCAATGCATGTCTTAATAAATATGATTATATATTTTTAAAAATAAATGTGAAGACTATAATGGGAGAGTTGGACTTGCACGTGTGTTGCACGTAAGTAAGTAGATTTACAACTTCAACTCTTCCATTATAATAGTTATTATATATTATATTATAGATAGATGGATATATGGATAGATAGATTATAATTTACACGTGTGATGCACATTTAATATATTAAAAAAAATAAAGTAAAAAATTTGACGTGGTGAGGACTCGAACCTGAGAGCTCTTCCATTTTAGTTATGCACGTGCAATGCACGCGTTGGTAGATTTACAAAAGACGCTAAGGCCTTCTCCCATTATAATATTGGAGATTCAATGCAAGAATGGAAATCAAGATTCAGGTAATTGCTGTATAACTGTGTCTGATATATGTATCGGTTATTATTGCATACCCAATAATTTTAGGGGGCGTAAACATTTTCTAACAAAGAATTTTTGATTAACATGAAAAATCAACTATCATTCCGAAGTTGTACTTGTCTTTTACAAAAACAAATAATAATCCATAAAAGAATGGAGGATTTGTTGAATTTATGTCTTACATACTACCGTTCGATGTGAAAAGAATAAGACAAAGTGGAAAAATGTTTGAAGCGAAGATGGAGGCAAGAAGGAGCTGTTGTTTCTGGCTGTCGAAGGGGTGCCAGTCAATTGCTATTTATAGTAGTCGACTGCAACTAGTAGGGAGCTGCTCTCGATTGAAGTGCAGTCGACTGCTATTTTGAGCAGTCAATCGCATGAAGTAGTAGTGACAATATTGCGCCAGAGCCTTGGGGATTGTTTGAGTCCAGGTTCGTGCTCCAAGTAATATCGTGCGACTCCTATTGTATGACTTTCTCTTCAGGGTATATTGGATGGTAAAGGATCAAGACTACAATGTAGGATTTCTCTAGATCTCTATCAAATAATGTATGACCTCCATTAAGAGGTGAGTACTTCATCTCAGAGTTTTTCATTGTAAAAAACATAGTATCTTTTAGTAAGGTTTTACAAATAAATAGGGTACTGCTAAGAGTATTGTAACTATAGTATATTCTCTAGTTAAATAATATCTCGGTTATTTCTCCCCTGGATTAGGTTCACCGAACCGGAACAAATTTTGTACTTGGTGTGGTCTACGTTGTTTGGTTGTTCATTGTGATCGGTTGTTGTCTGTCGCTCTAGCCCCCCGTTGTGCCAAAATTTCCCAACAACTGATATTAGATATCCGTTGTTCATAAGAGCATCTGTAGTCGTCTGCTAAATACCCAAAAAATGGAAAAAAATGGAAAAAGAGCGCTGTAGTCGTCTGCCAAATACCCAAAATTTGGGTGTCGCATGAACAGGAGATTGCCAAATATAAGAGACGGTTTGGCAAATGCCAAATTATAGCTGACGAAAGATTATCTTTCGTCCGATAAATGAGACGAAAGATTAGAAACATGGGACGGCAAACAAAACACTGTCGCTTCAATTCAGCATACGACAAATTCGACAGACGAAGGATAATCTTCCGTCCGAATAATTAAATTTAAAAAAAAATAAAATTGACGGACGGTTCATTATGTACCGTCTAAGAACATTTGTGCAAAAGCCAATTTGCCTAGGACGGGACTTCATCCCTCGTCCCGTCCAAGGCAATTGGTGGTTTTTTTGTTTTTTATATATATATTTTTTGTCCTTTTGTGCCCTACATTTGTGCAAAAGCCAATTTGCCTAGGACGGGACTTCATCCCTCGTCCCAGGCAATTGGTGGCTTTTTTGTTTTTTATATATATTTTTTTGTCCTTTGTGCCCTTTCTTCTTATCTGTTTGTTTGTTTGTTTGTTTGTTTTTTCCTTCCTTGTACTTTGTCTCTCACTTCAATGCATATATATATATATATATATATATATATATATATATATATATATATATATATATATATATATATATATATATATATATATATATATATATAGTCGCCCTGAGTTATATTTTGGAGTTATATTTTGGATATTTGTCAAATATCCAAAATATAACTCCAAAATATAACTCAGGGCGACTACAGATGTATGTATATATATATATATATATATATATATATATATATATATATATATATATATATATATATATATATATTAAATTTAAATTTCTGAGATGAAAGATAATCTTTCGTCTGACCCATATTTTGATTTTTAACGACTACAACACAAACCTATTTTTTTCATTTCTATTTGTCAAATATCCAAAATATAACTCAGGGCGACTACAGATGCTCTAACAGGCATACCAAACACCCCTTAATGAATGCCCTCTGCGTGATGACTCATATTGTATAAAAGGAAACTAGTTGAATTTAGTAGCTACAGTATGTCATATTGAGCGTACAAATCTCTACTACTATAATGAGAGAAGGCCTTTGTCCTTAACCCAATCCGTGCAACGCACGTGTAGGTAATTTTTTTTTCCTTTTCATTCCATCCAATTTTTCCCCACGTGCACAGCACGTGTATAATACTAGTCGGTATATAGTACCACATTAATTGTGGCTACGTTACAGCTATCCTCTGGCTTCATTAGATGTATCTGACAAAACTGCCACACCTGATCAGAGATCAGATATGCTAATCACCTAACTGCCACACCCTGTTTTTTTTTTTGTTTGTATTTAAAAAAAAAACATTACACCTTTTTTAAAACATATCTGCAAATCTAGTCATCAGTTTAATACTAACACCAAAACCCCTAATCAACCATTATCCCATTGGAATAAAACCCTGACCCCACCACCCACTCTCATTGACGGCATCCCCAGCTCCCCCACTTCACCGTCCAATCACCGGATATTTATCTCCACTCAATTTAATATACATATATACCCTATATAATACTTTCGCTCTGCCACGTGGCATCCTAAGAACCACTAACACACTGTATCTTCAAAGCAAAGACAGCATAATTACCTCACCAATCACAATACTTAATTCCCGCCCATAACCCACAAAAACTAATAAACTAAACTGATTCGTCGTCACGCAGCTGCTGCTCACGTTCTCCCTTGTTAGGGGCATTTTCGTCCAAAAGAGGTATAAATAGATAGATGCATGTTAGGTGTGTGAGCACCCTCTTTTGCTCTTGTGCTTAATTTTGTTTCTTAAGGTTGTGGATTTCGGGTGTGATATGCGGAAAGTCCATCCAAAGGTTAACGGCGCTACAGATGTCGTTGAGAGTGCAATGCCAGCGATGGTGGTGGTGGCGGCGGCGCCGGGGAGGGAGGAGGAGACGGAGTTTCTGACGGTGTGGAGGAAGTCGATGTTGTTGGATGGTAAAGGGTTCACGGTGTTTGATGGGAAGGGGGATTTGGTGTTTAGGGTGGATAACTACGCGTCGGAGAATAAAGGGGAGATTGTGTTGATGGATGGGACTGGAAAACCTTTGCTCACAATTCGGCGCAAGGTAAAACAATATTCGTGAAATTCTTGTTGTACTATAAAAGTTGTTCGGTTTTGTATATAAGATACAAAAATATTGGATACTTATAGAACTCGAAGTTGAGGGATTAGTATTAAGAATTACAAGAGTTAGGCCTATACTTTTATTCTGGTTATGATCATATAATTTTCCTTTTGACACTTTAATTTGCTATAATAATTTAAAAGTACTTTATTAGCAGGAAGATCATTCTTTATGTACCAGTTAGAGCATCTATAGTCGTTTGGTATATATGCATAATTTGCATATTTTGTAAAAAAGAGCGCTGCAGTCGTTGTGTAAATATGCATAATTTGCATAAATCGCTACAGTAGAGTGCCATATATGAGAATTATGCATATATAAATGACAGAGCTTGAAGTGCCGTCGCACAAAAAAAAAAAATATTTTAATGGTCGGATGGCACTTGAAGTGTCGTCTCTCAAAAAAAAAATTAATTTCGTAATTAAAAAAAACCAAAAAAACCCCCACTTCTCTCGGACGCAACATGAAGTTGCGTCCCAGGCCTCCTTTGTAGTTTTTTTTTAATTTTTTTGTAAATTTTTTTTGCACTTCGAGTACGATTTTTTCCCTCCGACGACACTTCAAGTGCCGTCCCACTATTTAAAATATATATATATATATATTTTTCCTCTCCGACGCAAGGTCATGTTGCGTCCGACCGAATTAAATTTTTTTTTCCCTCTCCGACGTAATGTGAAGCTCCGTCTGTATAATATTTTAATTTAAATTGGTAAAATATAGCATTCGACGACTGCAGCTAAATGATAAATTGCTATATGCATTTATTCATTTATCCATTTTTTAACAATAAAGACTGTGGATGCTCTTAGTTAACACAAGATGAGGGAACATTTTCAATATTTCATTGAGATTAAAAATAAATAAAAATTATGTACACAAATGTATATTTAAATACCTTAAACTTTATATAACATTCTATAAGAAATATTGATGTTATAATTTTACAAAATTAAAAAACTGTCCTATTTATATATCTATTTGATTCTGTTATTGCTGCTAGATTGGATGTAGGGCACCTACATCGATAACTCAAGTATTGTATACACCATTAGTTTGATCCTTTACCCGTAATAACAAAATTGCAAAATGGATCTCTTTATCATAATGAGATTCATTGTTTCTGACCTCGCTTCACATTAATTGTTAATAGTAATTTACACTTGCGATGCACGTTTTTATAAATATATATATTTTAAAAAAATTCTAACACTGTCTGACATTAAACCTAAAATCTCATTTATATTAATTATGCATGTGCATTGCATGTGTTTATTTGGTTACAATGCATGTATTTATTTGGTTACAAATAGAGTTTGCTTGGTGACAAACTCTCCCATTAAAATAGTAGATTGTCATCATACTATGATGATAGTATGAATACTTTCAGGTCTTATCTTTCGAAGTACATATTCATGTATCCAAGAAAGAGCTTTGATCCCCGAGAAGGGGCTTCTCTTAACTTCAAACTTGTTTTCAAGCAGCAGCAGCGTATATTAGCAACTGAAGAAAATGTGTAACAAAAACTAGAAAATTGCAAAATTTAACTTAAAATGCATCCATAAAGTAAATGTGGAAAAATAGAATTCATTAAAATATTAAGGATTTATTGTAAAATATACTTTTAATTTTTTATGTAAATCTATGTCTCTTCTTGGATTGTCATCACAAGTTGAAATACTATATTTGACCAACTTGCTCAATTAGTTAATTGATCTAACATTTAACAATTCTATCTGAGTGGCCTACTAAAAGAATATAACTTTACTTAACAACTTGTTTAATAGTTTATGCCCCTCCCTTTCACAGTTTCACCATCATATATATAGTATATATTATCTCTCTCTCTCTCTCTAGCAACAGGTGAAGTTTCACCGATTTTTTTTTATGTCCATTGTACGTAGACCTTGGAAAATTTTGTTTGGATCACAAGCAAAGTGTTCTTCGCCACCAACTGTAAGTCACTAGGATTGCAAATGGGTCGGGTCGGGTCGGATCGGGTTTCCTCATGTAGTTAAACTCGTGCACAAAGAAAAAGTTTTTTTTTTTAATCAAAGATTATCCGAGACCGTAATGCCGATACTTTTAGTTATTGATTCGTCGTGTCTTTCAACTCATACCTGAAGAAAGTTTTTTTCTACTCAAAGATGATTGTTGACCATCCTGACGAAAATTATAGTTCCTTGAAGTTTGAACCTTGTAATTGTAATTTTAATTTTAGCATTTCCTTTTCCTTCTTTGTAAGAAATGTTATTATCTATAGATTTTGTAATAACGAATTCGCCATGTCTGTTTGGTTTGTTAAAATGATTATATAGAAGCTGAGTCTAGGCGACCACTGGCTAATCTACGATGGAGAAGAGACGAGCAACCCTCGATTCTCAGTCAAGAAACAGATTAACCTCCTTCAATCCAAATCCTTAGTCCATATCAACCACTACTCCTCAAAGACGGGGAGTGGCAGTCGAGGGAATTCCCCTTGTTCCTCTCCGAAGTCCATCCACTTGCCCAGCAGTATGAGCAGTAATGGAGGATCATCATCCTCATCTCCATGCTCATCGCCTCGATGGGCCAGTTCCAGCTCAGCCTCTATAGCCTTCGATGTGCAAGGCTCCTACACTCAGCGTTGTTGCACTATCTACGATCAGATGCGTCACCAGATGGCAGAGATCAGGCGGAAAGAATCAAACATTGGTGAAGGCGTGAACTTTGGCCTTGACGTGTTTCGCCTTGTTGTGCAACCAGGGTTTGATGCTGCCATTGCCATGGCCATTGTCATCCTCCTTGAACAGATGTTTGGATCCAAATCCTCACTGCTAATCAAAGCTTAAACTTTTTAACTTGAAACACCAATGTTGATGCCTGCATAAATTTTCAACTCCAATAATCTAAAGTTTATTGATCAAATATATTTAGCATCTCTCTCACTCATATGTCTACGATGAATTATTTGGATGTTCAAGTTTCCTCCGCAGTTCCGGCATTGGCATTGGCTATCGCCTATCAGCGAAAGCCCAGAAAGAAAAGAAAAAAATGATTGAAAATTTAGAGGATACAGGCAAAAATTAAGGAGAAGGAAGCATAGGTTTCACAGCTTCATTTTGTGTCGAAATTTTTTAATATTTTAGATTTTTCATCTTTGGTTTCCTTTACCAGTGTAGGGGTTAATTGTTTGTTCTAAATAAATTTTGGTGCCAAACATCGTATATAAGGGTATATCTTTTGTCACCAGTTTTTTATGCTGCGAATTTTGCATATATATATATGTCATTTTGTTTTAATGAAATTACATGTTTCTCTTTGCTTTGTGTATATTTGCAGCGGTATGAACAGAGATATGCATGTTTAATTCATACATATAAATCAATTATGCACAGTTGATATGTTTAAATGTTTAATTCATACATATAGACCAAGCTGTAATTTCGTGCCCTTTGGTGAAGGTCGACCCTCCCCCCATTAAGCGGAAATACAATAAGAAATTCTATAATAATTTGCAGATTCGTGTGAGTGCTCGTATTCTAGCTAGGAAAGCTGCTTCTGTCTTGGCTCATCATCTTCTGCACAGTTGATTTTTGGCTTCTCTCTGTCTTCCTCGGAGTAGGTTGTCTGGCTAGTCATTTTTGTGCTGCTAATACTCTCTTGGGCTGTTGGTTCTGTTCTTACTTAGTTAGCCATGACTTTAGCTTATTCCTGGTGCACCTGGTCTCCGCCTAGCCTCTCTGTGTTTCTTCTTATTCTGTGGTTTTTTTTTCTTCTTCGTCGAGTTGCCTTGAGAGAGTGTGCCTTCTCTCCTTCCATCTTCTTATTATTTGTATCGTTCTTTTAGACGTTTGGTTGTTATCTTATCAGCTTTTGTTGTGGTGGTTGCCCTTGTTTTGCACACGCTTTATTTGCTACTTTTATTTCATTTTTTTCGTGTGTTTTTCTCTCTTTTCTTTTCTGTGCAGGTTGTGATTGGTGTCTTCGTGTGGGGGCGGTTTTGCCTACTGTATCATGGTTCTGGATCATGGTTCTGATCCACATTTTTCGCCCTTGTCTTTGAGTCGTCAGTGCTCCTGGAGCTCACTTCATGCTTGTTGCAGTTCATTTTGCATCGCGGAAGTGAGCCTTAGTGGGAGTATGCACTCCTCTTTAGTGCGGCAGGGTGGGTTGATCCTTTAGACGCATTGTTATCTGGTTTGATGGCTCCGTCACCCTTTTCGATGTTGTTCTCCTTTTGTAAAGCAGTTCTTTTATTTGCGTGCTATTCACCTGTTTGTTGTATACTTTTTGTATTCTTCTTTCTGTTTTACAGCTTGTAAACTCGTATTTTTGTCTAAAAATACTCTGTTTTTGTTGAGTTATATATTTTTTGATGGCTGGAGCCGTTTGGCTCTATCCGATATATCAAAAAAAAATCAATTATGCACGGTGCCCATAAAAAATTCCCATACTCACCAAGTAGTTCAAATGTTATTATTAACAGATTGGATAAAAATGAGCGAAAAAAGTTGAACAGATTGGAAAGCTACTCATAAATCATAATTAAGTATCTTTTAGTCAATAGCAATTATTATTGAATAGCTAGGTTTTTGTTAACACAATGACCATCATTTGCATTCCAAAAATTAAAAAATTAAAAAAATATAAAAATTATGTATATTACAAGCGTAAAATTTTTCAAAGAAATTACATTCTAAAGCACAACCCTTATTTTTTGTTCCTTTTCCCCTTTTCTAGACACACCAAACAATGTCCGTAATCACCAGCTATTAAATCACATTACCAGCAAAGATAATACACACAGATGGAGCCGCAAGAAGAAAACACGAAAGACCTTGAAAACAGGCTAGAAAATGAACATATTAGGGGTAAATTGATGGCTGACCTAATTCTGCAATGATTTGAAGTGTTGCACGGCATTATCGAAGCTTTGTCTCACTCGATTTGTTGCTCCTAAATGTTGACAGAGAGAAGAATGACCGCGTTGTTGCTGGAAGAGTTGGTATATAACATAGATGCAGAATAAATAAATAAAATAAACTACATCATAAATCAAGACAAAACTGTTTGAACTGTTTTCTTAAGTAACTACTGTGTACTTAGAGGGTTCAAATTCCATAATTGATCAAGGGAAGCTTACCTTTTGTTGATGCTGAATTCTGCCCTTCCCGTAACCTATCCAAAATTTTAGCACTGCCCGTGCTTGATTGAACTGAAGAATAAGCATTATTAACAAGGTTATAACCAAAACAACAGAGCCACTAAGGTTGGTTTTGTCGCAGCATAATAGTCAAAAGTCAAAACTGTAACGGAATGATGGTAATTTATAAAAGGAATCATCAAGGTATCTAGTCATAATTTATGGTAAACTGTTGTATTGTGAAAAGCTCTTACTTGCAGATAGGCTCCAAAATAAGTAATTAATCTCCACAGACTGGCATAAACTATTTTGTAGGGGAAAGACAGCTAGCCGAGGGGGCTAATCATCCAAGATTGGCATATCTCTAATACTATAATGGGAGAAGGCCTTAGTGTCATTTGTAAATATTTTGTCATTCTACCAACCCGTGCAACGCACGTGCATAACTATTATAAAGGAGGTCCTAGGTTCAAATCAAGACTATGTCTAAATTTTTATTTTAAAAAACTATATTTATTAAAACATGCATCGCACGTGTAAACTACTAGTACTATTAATCGTACATTAAAAGTACTAGTAATATACACGTGCGATGCACATGTTAATATTAAAAAAAATTAAATTAAAAAACCGTGATTTGCACATGCGAAGCACGTCTTAATAAATATAATTTTTTGAAAGTAAATATTATTTTTAAAAAATAATATAATATAGCACGTGGGAGGCACGTGTTAGTAATATGTATATCTCTAATACTATAATGGGAAAAGACCTTACTATCATTTGTAAATCTACCAATTTGTAAATCTACCAACATGTGCAACACACGTACATAGCTAATATAAAAGAAGGTTTCAAGTTCAAACTCATACAATATCTGAATTTTTACTTTTAAAAAATTAAATTTATTAAGACGTGCATCGCACGTGTAAATTACTAGTAAGGGGTATAATGGGAGAGTTGGACGTGCTGTGGAAGCACGTGTCAATAAAAAAAAATTAAAGTAAAAACTCCGATGTAAACGTGCGGCGTACGTGTTAATTTAAAAATTTTAAAGTAAAAAATATATATGCTTTGCGTGCGTTGCACATGTCAATTAAAAAATTCAAATAAAAAATTGGGAGAGTTGGAGTTGCACATACAATGCCCGTGTCAATTAAAAAAATTTAAGTAAAAAAGGGAGAGTTGAAGAAGCACGTGCAACGCACGGGTTTGTTTCTTAACAAATTAAAACTCCAACTCTCTCATTATAATATACTAGTATTATACACGTGGAGGAAATTTGGGGGGAATGAAAAGGGCAAAAAAAAAAAATTACCTGTACGTGCGCTGCACGGGTTGGGTTATGAACAAAGGCCTTCTCCCATTATCTTAGTAGAGATAAGAATAGATAGATAAAAGCTACCTCCAAAGTTGTGGTCACTGTTGAGGGATTCATACATTCAACTACCATGCTATCTGTGGAACAACCATTTTTGTGGGAGAGACCTAGACTTTGCGCCTCATATTTTTTAATATTTTTATTAATTTTATTTTATATATTCTGTTGGGTATACGAGTCAAACGGCAATTGAACTTGGGTGGCTCCGAACCCATATCAAAAGTCCTTGCTGTTACACCAAAACACCATAATTATGGTGTGGGTAGAGAGACATATGTATCTGTTAGAAAATGAGTGTTTTAGACACCATTTTCGAACCAATTTTTGAGCAATTTTTTGAGTAAGATCCTCAATGAATTATTGAGAGATCTTGATTGATTTGTGTTCTCCTTCGTGAGTAGATCAAAATCATATATTGGTTTGCTAAAATCGGTTAAGGGGTGAATGAGAAATTGTCTCTCAAAGTGAGACGTTTTCATTCTTGAAAATGGGTTAAGGGAACATAGTCCCACATCGGAAATAACAAAGGAAATAGAAGAGGATATATAGTAATCTCCTTCTAAACATTGTAAGATGGCTAGAAGAGAGGCTCTCTCTCTCGCGCGCAGGGGGGGTGCAAATCACGGACCGGATTACATGCGACTTGTGTGCGCCCGCACGACCTGCGGACACGAATGCCGGACCGATTTGATCCCACCCCGTGCAGAGCCACTTTTTGCTACAGTTTTCCTTTTGTAAACGGCAGAAATGAATGCAGAAACGGTTCTGTCTGCCGTTTCAGTGCTGTATTTAATATTTTGTCTGCCGTTACACTGAAGGCATTCAATTCACTGTCTGCCGTTACACTGAAGGCAGCAAATGATGTCTGCCGTTACAGTGTCGGCATTCAATTCGCTGTCTGCCGTTACAGTGAAGGCATTAACAGCTTTGTCTGCCGTTACTGATCTAACCCAGGCTCTATAAATAGAGGCCTCCCCTTTACTTTCTTCCCTGCACAAAACTAGATCTTCTTCTCTCATTCTCTGAGTCTTCTTCTGTACTGTTCGTCGGTTCTACTTTTGTTGGTAAGTCGGTGATAGCTTCGAGCGCTTGTACTCAGTTCGGGAGTGGTACGTGGTGCCTACGGGATGCTCCAAGTCGTTGCATCCTGGGAGACAGATGCCTCCGTTCATTCCAGCAACCGGAAAGAGGCGAAATCTGTTTTAAGGACACTGTGTGATACACAGGCCTCGACTTCTCAAGTTGTACTTTTCATTTGTTCTTGTAAGTTGTTTTATTAATTTTTTCCTTTTCTTCTCTTTCGGTTTTCCTCTCTCCTGTTCTCTTCTATGTTTTTTGTGCCTCTCTATCTTTTCTTTGAAAAAGGAATTTTGTAAACAATATTTGTAACAAACTTAAAACAGATTTTGGATTTCTTTGATTTCCGATTTTGAGGCACGGGTTTTCTTTTTATTTCTTTTATCTTGAAAACTTACACTCGTATTGTGTAAATTTCAGAATCACAATGACTACTGCATTGGACAATGCTGTTGTGTCTGAAACGGTCTATGTGCCGGTTGTTGATACAACGCAAGAACCGAATGCTGCTGCGGCACGAGTGCCAATGCCCACCGTTGTACCTGTCTCAGTCTCCCATGGGGAGAAACCTGAGAAGTTCAACGGGCAGAACTTTAAGAGGTGGCAACAGAAGATGATGTTCTATCTGATCACACTGAATCTTGCAAGGTTCTTGAACGAAGATGCTCCAGATCTTAAGAAAGATGAGCAAGATAACCAAGTCATTGCCGCTGTGGATGCTTGGAAAAATGCTGATTACTTGTGTAGAAATTACATAATGAACGGATTAGCCGACTCTTTGTATAATGTATACATTGACAAAAGAACAGCTAAAGAACTTTGGGAATCACTAGAACATAAATATAAAACTGAGGATGCCGGCGCCAAGAAATTCATTGTGGGCCGCTTCCTAGACTATAAAATGGTAGATTCTAAAACAGTAATCAGTCAAGTTCAAGAACTACAACTAATCTTGCATGAGATTCATACTGAAGGTATGAACTTAAGTGAAAGTTTCTAAGTGGCTTGTATAATTGAAAAATTACCACAAGGTTGGAAAGACTTTAAGAATTACCTAAAGCATAAGCGAAAAGAAATGGGCATTGAAGATCTCATTGTCAGGCTTCGTATTGAAGAAGACAATAGGGGATCTGAAAAAGTTGGACTCATCAGTCATGCAGCTAAGGCAAATGTAATGGAACATAAACAACGCTCCAACAAGCACAACAACAAGGGTCCGAAGTTGGGGCCTAAGGGAGGAATCTCCAAGAAGCCGAAGTTTCAAGGCAAGTGCTTCAATTGTGACAAAATGGATCACAAGTCCACTGAATGCAGACTTCCCAAGAGGAACAGGAACAGAGAAGCAAACTTGGTTCAAGGAATTGTTCAAGATGTTTCCGATATCAACCTCTCAGCTGTGATATCAGAGGTGAATATGTTAGGTTCAAACCCGAAGGAATGGTGGATTGACACTGGAGCTACTCGACATGTGTGCTCCAATAGAAGTATGTTCTCCACTTTCGAACCATTAGAGAATGGGGAGAAAATGTTTATGGGGAACTCGGCTACTTCAGAAATAAAGGGCCAAGGCAAGGTGATCTTGAAGATGACTTCTGGAAAGGAACTGACTCTGAACAATGTTGCATATGTTCCTGAAATCCGTAAGAACCTGGTATCTGGTTCGTTGCTTAATAACCACGGTTTTCGTTTAGTGTTCGAGTCGAACAAATTTGTTTTGTCAAAAAGTGAAATGTATGTTGGTAGAGGATATATGAGTGGTGAAATGTTCAAACTCAATGTAATGACCATGGTCAAGAATATGAATAAAGCTAGCTCTTCTACTTATTTGCTTGAGTCTTCCAATTTATGGCATGGTAGACTAGGACATGTTAATTATGATACTTTGCGAAGACTAATTAACTTGAATCACATACCAACGTTCCAAATTGATTCCAAACACAAATGTGAAACTTGTGTTGAGGCAAAACTAACAAGATCATCATTTAAAAGTGTTGAAAGAAACACCGAACCACTTGATCTAATTCACACTGATATTTGTGATTTGAAAATGATACAAACAAGAGGTGGTAATAAATATTTTATTACCTTCATAGATGATAGCACAAAATATTGCTATGTATACTTGCTTAAAAGCAAAGATGAAGCTATAGAGAAATTTGTTCTCTATAAAAATGAGGTTGAAAATCAACTCAATAAGAAAATTAAGGCGCTAAGAAGCAACCGAGGTGGAGAGTATGAATCGCCATTTGCTGACACATGTGCTAAGCATGGGATTATACATGAAACCATAGCGCCTTATTCTCTTCAGTCCAACGGTGTTGCTGAGAGAAAGAATTGTACATTGAAAGAAATGATGAATGCGATGTTAATAAGTTCTGGTTTACCACCAAACTTGTGGGGAGAAGCTATTCTTTCAGCTAACTAACTTTTGAATAAGGTGCCCAAAAGGAAAGAAGAAAAAACTCCATATGAATTATGGAAAGGAAGAAAGCCATCCTACAATTACTTGCGAATGTGGGGATGTCTTGCCAAGGTGGTAGTACCTCCACCTAAGGAAATGAAAATAGGACCAAAAACAGTTGATTGTATTTTCATTGGTTATGCACTTAACAGTAGTGCCTATCGGTTCTTGGTGTACAAATCCGATATCACTGAGATATCAAAGAACACGATAATGAAATCTAGAAATGCATCGTTCTTTGAAGATGTATTTCCATGTAAGTCAAAGGAAGAACCAAGTTCCTCCAAACGAACACATGAGACTATCAGTGAAGATAGTGAAGACCAAAATGAAGAAGTTGAGGAGGAACCTCGACGCAGTAAAAGAACAAGAACGGAAAAATCTTTTGGTCCGGATTTCTTGACTTTTATGCTTGAAGGAGAACCCCAAACCTTCAAGGAAGCGGTGAACTCTAGTGATGGTCCTCAATGGAAAGAAGCCATCAAGAGTGAAATTGATTCTATCTTGCAAAACCATACTTGGGAACTAATGGATCTTCCACCGGGTAGTAAACCTTTAGGTTCCAAGTGGATCTTCAAGAGAAAAATAAAACCTGATGGATCAATTGATAAATACAAGGCAAGACTTGTAATTAAAGGTTATAAACAAAAGGAAGGTCTTGATTACTTTGATACATATTCTCCTGTGACGAGAATAAATTTCATTAGGATGGTACTTGCCGTAGCAGCTCTACGCAATCTTGAAGTACATCAAATGGATGTAAAAACAGCTTTTCTTAATGGAGATTTAGGTGAAGAAATCTACATGGAACAACCTGAGGGTTTTTCAGCTCCAGGACATGAAAAGAAAGTGTGTAAACTGGTGAAGTCATTATATGGCTTGAAACAAGCTCCAAAACAGTGGCATGAAAAATTTGACAATGTCATGATGACAAATGGTTTCAAGATCAATGAATGTGTATATGTCAAAGACACAGAAGATGGATATGTCATTATATGTTTGTATGTAGATGACATGCTTATTATTGGAAGCAATGATCAGATAATTAAATCTGTTAAAAATATGTTAAACTCGAGGTTTGACATGAAAGACATGAGACTAGCTGATGTTATATTGGGAATTAAAATCACAAAAACATCAGACGAGCTTATTTTAAGCCAGTCACATTATGTTGACAATATTCTTGAAAAATTTGATAAAGATAATTCTGGAATTGCGAGAACTCCAATAGATCTAACTTTACATTTATCCAAGAATAAAGGAAGAGTATTTCTCAAGTAGAATACTCTAGAATCATAGGCAGTCTAATGTACTTAATGAGTTGTACAAGACCAGACATAGCCTATGCAGTAAGTAAACTAAGTAGATACACGAGTAATCCTGGAAGCGAGCATTGGCAAGCAATTATAAGAGTACTGAAGTACTTGCATTTTACTCGTAACTACGGGCTGCACTATACGAGATACCCGGCTATACTTGAAGGATACAGTGATGCGAACTGGATATCGAGTGATAATTCAAAATCCACTAGTGGCTATGTGTTTACACTAGGTGGTGCAGCAGTTTCTTGGAAATCCTCGAAACAAACAGTGATCGCTAAATCCACGATGGAATCAGAATTTATCGCATTAGACAAATGTGGGGAAGAGGCTAAATGGTTACGCCACTTCCTTGAGGATATTCCAAGGTGGACGAAGCCTGTGCCTCCAATCTGCATACATTCAGATAGTCAATCTGCAATTTGTAGAGCACAGAGCAATATGTATAATGGTAAATCTAGACATATTCGTCGAAGACATAATACCATTAGACAACTACTCTCTACTGGGGTTATCTCTGTGGACTATGTAAAGTCAAAAGATAACATTGCGGATCCACTAACCAAAGGGTTAAACAGAGAGTTAGTTGATAAATCATCGAGGGGAATGGGACTAAAGCCCATGAAAGAAAAAGTCGATACAATGGAAACCCAACCTAGTTGACTGGAGATCTCAAGATCTAGGTTCAAAGGGACAACTAAATTGTAAAGACCAAGTTAGATCACTGTGAGGATTTTTCCATGTCCATTCCCATGATGAAACAGTGATGCCCGCAAGGTAACAGGTTAAGCTAGGCTTTTAATGATTCTTATGCGTCGGATATCCGAGCAGAGTAATGTGGGTTACTCTTAAGTAAGAAACCACCTATGTAAGATGGAAGAAGGGCCGCTTCCAAGGGAATAATATAGGGCAATATTCCTGTTAAAATCTTGCAGAACCAGGCGTATGTTCATGGCCAAAACGAACATAACAGTGAGAACTGAAAAAGCGTTAGAAAGATTTCTGTGTGAGATATGTCATCGTTTACACAAATGGCAGAACAGTTCAAAGACATCGCGTCTACTGTTTAGTTAGTTAGTAAAGTAAACATATTTTCATAAGAGAAGGTTCAAAGGGTAACACCTACCTATCCTATGCAGAAATCAATCGTTGAATTCTATCACCAAGTCTGTCGGGTCAGTCTGTCGTGTCAGTCTGTCCTGTCTGTGGTCGTCAATTTTCATTCATGTGGGGATTGTTAGAAAATGAGTGTTTTAGACACCATTTTCGAACCGATTTTTGAGCAATTTTTTGAGTAAGATCCTCAATGAATTATTGAGAGATCTTGATTGATTTGTGTTCTCCTTCGTGAGTAGATCAAAATCATATATTGGTTTGCTAAAATCGGTTAGGTGGTGAATGAGAAATTGTCTCTCAAAGTGAGATGTTTTCATTCTTGAAAATGGGTTAAGGGAACATAGTCCCACATCAGAAATAACAAAGGAAATAGAAGAGGATATATAATAATCTCCTTCTAAGCATTGTAAGATGGCTAGAAGAGAGGCTCTCTCTCGCGCGCGCAGGGGGGGGTGCAAATCACGGACCGGATTACATGCGACTTGTGTGCGCCCGCACGACCTGCGGACACGAATGCCGGACCGATTTGATCTCACCCCGTGCAGAGCCACTTTTTGCTACAGTTTTCCTTTTGTAAACGGCTGAAATGCAGAAACGGTTCTGTCTGCCGTTTCAGTGCTGTATTTAATATTTTGTCTGCCGTTACACTGAAGGCATTCAATTCACTGTCTGCCGTTACACTGAAGGCAGTAAATGATGTCTGCCGTTACAGTGTCGGCATTCAATTCGCTGTCTACCGTTACAGTAAAGGCATTAACAGCTTTGTCTGCCGTTACTGATCTAACCCAGGCTCTATAAATAGAGGCCTCCCCTTTACTTTCTTCCCTGCACAAAACTAGATCTTCTTCTCTCCTTTTCTGAGTCTTCTTCTGTACTGTTCGTCGGTTCTACTTTTGTTGGTAAGTCGGTGATAGCTTCGAGCGCTTGTACTCAGTTCGGGAGTGGTACGTGGTGCCTACGGGATCGCTCCAAGTCGTTGCATCCTGGGAGACAGACGCCTCCGTTCATTCCAGCAACCGGAAAGAGGCGAAATCTGTTTTAAGGACACTGTGTGATACACAGGCCTCGGCTTCTCAAGTTGTACTTTTCATTTGTTCTTGTAAGTTGTTTTATTAATTTTTTCCTTTTCTTTTCTTTCGGTTTTCCTCTCTCCTATTCTCTTCTATGTTTTTTGTGCCTCTCTATCTTTTCTTTGAAAAAGGAATTTTGTAAACAATATTTGTAACAGTATCATCTAACATAAATAAGTTGAAGTTTGGCGAACTTCGAAAATCCTCTGTATAGAATGAGAAGCCTCTACCAATATTGAATACATGAAAGCAATTTTTTCATAGAGGTGCAAAAAAAATCTACCAAGAACAAGTTTTAAGGCATTTAACTCCTATGCAATTTCATATGTGGCCAATGATCAATCAAGTTTCAAATAATTCTCCAAAATGATCTGCAACATATTATTAAACTATTATACTTTGATCTACAATAGATAAAGAGCCTGCAGTTTGCAACTCCTTATGCATATCTCATCAACCCTCGATTCAACCAAACTCTATACCTCCTAAACGTTGACCTCCAAAACATAACATAGAACTGGACTCCATTTGAAATCCACGAACAAGCTTGCCCTTAAAACCTCAGAAACTGTTAAAGGGATTGGCTAGATCTATTTCTATCAAGCAAATCCAAACTGCACCCTGTAGTGCACCATCAGATCAGCATAGCTGTAACAAATGTACACGGTAAAGTAGCTTATTTGATTTCTATGTCAAACTAGTTGTTTTGCTAGTCCCAATCATTTCTCTCATCATTTGTTATACTAATTCAGCAAATGCATCTAAAGTATTTGACTTAGAACAGATCAAGATTTGAATTCTCAGAATAAAGATGGTCTTTTGTATTGGTATTGGTATTGGCAATCTTACTAGGATTAGAGAATTATTTTTGTACCACCAACTTTAAAAAAATATATAAAAGAAAAATATATAACTAGTAACATTTGACATACAATATAACTAGTAATATTTGATATACAACAATAACAACAATACAATTAGTAACATCTGACATAATTTTTTAATGGTTGATGATGGGTGTCCCAGATTTGATCAATATAAATATAACAGAATAGTTGATGAAATACACAATTTGGTGCTTTATATAGTGAGTTTATCCATATAAATTTTGTATTGATGATGTTAACATGAAAGTGAAATTATTGCCAAGAGGTGGTTATTCGTTTCTTTTATAATTTAAGAATGACTGCCAAGAGGTGGTTTGATTAATATGACTCATTTCATATGTATGGAAACAAGAATATGGGGATAATTATTTAATTACAGAACTCTTGTTAGAAACTAATATAACTAACTCTATTATGAATTATCATGCTTCTATTGGTAAGCCATGAAAACAGAGCAAAATCCAATAAAATCATATAACATACACATATTAGCCAGATTGACAAATACCCCCTTGCATTGAATTGTGCATGTCCAAACCCTTGTTGGTCATACCGGTCCGTATCTGATACCTTTGAACCGTGGCTCAATTAAGAGTTTTAGATAAGATATTGTATTTCCTAGGTCCAGATTGTTAGGATTGTGTCTTTTATACTCGTTGTTTAGATTAAAAGAAGGTAATATGAAGCACGAAGGTCGAAGCGAGTAGAAGGAGAACAGCAGCATCAGCAGGTGCAGCTAGTTGCGGTCGACCGGTCTGGGTGACAGTCAACCGCACCCCCCGACCGCTATTTGTACTGGGAAGTCAGACAGCGGTACAGTCGACCTGCCTTGGTGGATGGCCGACCGCCCGCGCCGCTGTGTTCAGTTTTGGGCCTCGATTTGTTAGGTCTTTTTAGCCCAATCTTCAACTCCAAGTTAAATCGTACGGTTTCTATTTAGTTACTTCTTTTCCAGGTTATATCGGACGACTGAGGATCAAGATTAGACCTAGGGTTTCTCTCTATTCTTCTATATATATTGTAAACTCCTCCAATATGAGAGAGAGTAATTTATAGATTCTTTTTTCCATTGCAAAGAGAGGCTCAAGAGAGAGATAGTTCTCGGTGGGTGAGTTTAATTCCTTGTGTCAAGTGAATCAGTAACTCCTTGTAATCTCTTCTAGTTGAATATCAGACCTCCCTATATTTTTTCCGAATTAAGCAAAAGCTAACCAGGATAAGTCATCGTTGTTGTGTTTGTATTAGTTTGGTGGATCTACTTGCTTGCTCAATTTATTCGTCTCATCTACTTCGTCTTCCTCATTGCTCTATTAGTTTCGCTGCGACTAGAGGGTGTTTGTTGACGCCCCAATTCAACAGCTGGTATCAGAGCTTCAGGTTGCCGAGTTCCTTGGTTAAGATGACAGGCCACAGTATTTTAAAGATCAAGCAGTTCGATGGTAAGATCAATTTCAATCTTTGGAAGACTGACATATATGATGTTCTTGTTCAAGAACGGTTGCAGTCAGCAGTAAAGAAGAAGGAAAAGCCAACTGATATAAAGGATGATGTTTGGGAAGATATTCGTGAAAGAGCCATAAATCTAATCCGACTATCCTTGGCAGACGAGGTCAAGTGCAGATCTCTTGAAGAAACTGACGTGAGTCTGTGGAAAAGACTCATAACTGACTACTCTGGTTCGTCGTTATTAGATCAGATGCATTGGAAGAGGAAGTTATTCCGTTTATCTATGAAGGAAGGTACCGATCTCCAAGACCACATTACAGAGTTCAAGAAGGTATTATCTAAACTTAAGGCGATCAACGCAGATGTGTGTGAGGAAGATAAAACTTTCAACCTGATATATTCACTGCCGGATTCGTACGAGCCTTTGATCACGACCATGCTACACGGTAGACCTGCCAAGGAGAGTATTTCGGTAGATAGTGTAATCAAAGCATTGAAGGAAAATCAACTTAGAAAGGAGACCCATAAATCTTCATCGTTTATTCCTACAAGTTGTCTAGCAGTGGATGGTCCTTTGGGGGGAAGACAAAGTGCTTTGCAAAAAGATTCGATCCGTTGCCGATATTGTAAGAGGCCAGGGCATATCAAGAAAGACTGTTGAAAATTACAGAATCAAGAGAGTGCCAAGAACGGGAGTTCAACCGCTAATGTAGTTAGTGCCTTTGGTGCCTTTGATTCAGATGGTTCATGTCTTCTTGTTTCAAATTCTTTAGAAGTGGGTTCTAGTTGGTTTCTTGACTCAGGAAAATCTTCTCATATTTGCTCCAAGAGGGAGTTATTTTCTACTTATAAGTCTACTACGGGGCGTTGTGTAACAACGGAAACTGGAGAGATTTGTGAAGTAGTGGGTGAGGGGACAGTTGAGTTCGATGCCAGGTCTACACATGTTCACTTTAAAGGATGTTTTGCATATTCCTCTGCTGAAACGGAATTTGATTTCCTTGGAAACTCTTGATGCACGGGACTGCAGGTATACAGCTCGAGGTGGAGTTCTGTCTATTTTTCAAGGTCGTCGTAAGGTGATTAGAGGTATGAGAATAGTTGGGCCAAGCCAAAACAATCTCTACAAGCTTTGGGGAATTCGAAATACTTGCGCAAATGTTGTTCCTTTTTCCGGTATTTCCGCAAGCTTAGCTAGTTTGCCGCAACTAGATTCATCGAGACGAGACCACAACGTTCGAATATCGTCGAGAGGTGGAGAAAGCCTAAGGGTAGGTGGAGTTCGTACGGAGTTTGGCAACTTTGTGAGTACATCTACAGAGGTGGGCTTTTGAGGGGCTGCACTGGATTCGGTGAGATTGGGTAGAGACCATTTCAACTAGAAGAGGATGCTACTGTTCAAAATTTTCTTTGCAAGTGGAATTTGTTAGAGTTTGGAGATGAGTTACACATCATGTGATAGCACTCGTATGCAATCCAAGGTAGAGTTTGTTAGGATTGTGTCTTATATACTTGTTGTTTAGATTAAAAGAAGATAATATGAAGCACGGAGGTCGAAGCGTCGAAGCGAGTAGAAGGAGAACAGTAGTAGCAGCAGGCGTAGCTAGTTACGGTCGACCGGTCTGGGTGATAGTCGACCGCAACCCCCAACCGCTATTTGTACTGGAAAGTCAGAGAGCGGTACGGTCGACCGGCCTTGGTGGACGGTCGACCGCCCGCGCCGCTGTGTTCAGTTTTGGGCCTCGATTTGTTAGGTCGTTTCAGTCCAATCTTCAACTCCAAGTTAGATCGTACGGTTCCTATTCAGTTACTTCTTTTTCAGGTTATATCGGACGACTGAGGATCAAGATTAGACCTAGGATTCTCTATTCTTTTATATATATTGTAAACTCCTCCAATATGAGAGGGAGTACTTCATAGATTCTTTTCTCCATTGCAAAGAGAGACTCGAGAGGGAGATAGTTCTTAGTGGGTGAGTTTAATTCCTTGTGTCGAGTGAATCAGTAACTCCTTGTAATCTCTTCTAGTTGAATATCAAATCTCCCTATATTTTTTCCCGGATTAAGCAAAAGCTAACCGGGATAAGTCATTGTTGTTGTGTTTGTGTTAGTTTGGTGGATCTACTTGCTTGCTCAATTTATTCGCCTCGTCTACTTCGTCTTCCCCATTGCTCTATTAGTTCCGCTGCGACCAGAGGGTGTTTGTTGACGCCCCAATCCCAACATAGATAACTTGTAGAGCAATATTTGTAATACTATGTTAAGCCCTCTATCTATCTCATTATTAACACTTTATTATATTTCTTGTGAATTATAAAAACAATTTTGGACAAGTAGGAAATTCTACACTAAAGTAACATGCAATCCAAAAATTCATTATTTTTTGAAGTATGAAGCATACCTGGCAAGATGTCATGCAGCCCTTGATTGTCCATGGACCTCTTACTAAAACTTCCACCATCAAAGCTCGTGCTCAACAGTGACTTGGGCAGATCGTATCCCTTGGATTGTAGGGAAGATTTTCTCAATAACACATCTGAGTTCCTCTTATTGGCAACTTTAGACTCTTCTGAATCATTGTCTCCTTCAGAAAATACTGATGGGCTGGCCCCACCAGTCATATTTGCACCCCCCTTGCCCTTTCGAGCAAACTTCAACAACCTTTTCAACCCTTTCGGAGCATCTTTCTGATAAATTAAGGCAGGAGGGTTCTCAGCATTACCCCATTCAATGAAATCAGGTTCATTCTCCTCCTGCATCATTTGTGATAGAGATTGGTGACCCACTGGGCTTGACAATACTGTTGTCATGACTTCAAGAAGAGCGTTATTGCATGATGCAACTTCCTTGTGGTCGATTTCCACCCATGCAGCTGAGATGCCCACATCCTCATCTTGTAGTATCTCTGGAACTGGAACTTCTGCATTCTTTAACTCATTATCCATACTGTCAACGGTACCCTTGTTGTGATCAGGACTAGGATCATGATCTAGTGGAACTTTACTGTTAGCATCATCATTTGCTAGTTGGACAAGATCAGCCTCTTCTACCTTCGTAGTAGGCTCAGCTGGAATAAGATTCCCGCTGCTTTTTGGAGAATTATTAGGCTGAGGAGCTTTACATTTTGCTACCTCAGGTCCAACCCTATGACTGATTCCAGTGCCTTTCTTGAGAAAAGGCTTTGACTCTAGAGGCATGACGCTGCTCTTCTTTGTAGCCTTGTTACGGAAACTCAGTTTAGCTGACACCACACTAGAATCATCTCTAGTTGCTGCTGGGATTTTGTTCTTCACACATTTGCTACTATTGGCCTCTGACATTTTCTTCTTTTCTTCTTGATCTTTCATGCTCATCTTAACAACAGGGGAGCCTCCTTTCTTCCCTTTGGTCGGCTGGATTGCTCTCTCTGTTCTTGGGCTTGGTTTAGTTGGGGAAGGTGTTGCCACAGGCTTCCGTAAGTTTGCTGTGGTATTTGTTGATGTTTTAGGTGATGGAACGGCACTTGTTTTCAGCAAGGATGAGGTTTTTGGTGAAACCTTCTTTGTAACAAGAGTTGGCCTTGAAACTTCCTTCTTGGGTAATACAGGTGGAGATGAATTTCTCCGTGGTATCTGAGAGTGCTTAGGTGAATCCTGTTTCCGTGTAACCGTTACTGTTCTCGAGGCCATCTGTTTTTTGCTTTGTTCCATACCCCCCTTCATCACTTTAAACTGTTCTTCTTTCACTACTCTTTTTCCAACATTCTCAGCTTGTAGATTCTGACCCTGTTTCTCGTGATTGTAGAATGCCCCCTTTTTCTCACTGGGTACATCTCGTTGGGTTACAATGCCACCCTTAGTGCCTTGATTCTTTCTAGGGATTCTACTCTCCATCATTTTCATCATTAGTTTCAGTTCAGCTTCCTTTCGCCTACTCCAATCAACGTCTTCCTCAACCATGGGTATAACAGGTTCAGCACTCTCTACTTCAGCCACATGATGAGTTTCGTCTGTTTCTGGCGGCTTCTGAGGACTTTTATCTGTGATTACAGGCTCAACCTTTACTTCAGTTGATATAGCCTCTTCTCTTGTATCCTGAGCAAAAGAATCTGAGGAATTTATATGTGAGCCTGAGCTCCATCTTCTTAGCACAGATTTTGTTGTGGGAGCGGATACTTCTAGAGCTTTCCTATTTTGGATTTCCGAATTTTGATCTTTCTGTTTGCTCTCAAAGAGACTAATAGCATCTTGAACACTCATCCTCCTCACTGGATTCTCTGTTTTTCTGTCAGGCTCTGCATCATCACTGTTGCTTCCATCAGCATCCCTAATGGATGTAGTAATTCTTTCCCTGGCTGGAAAATGATTAAGGCTTTTAATGGTAAGTGAAGTAGAACGGCGGAACCCAGACCTTCCTATTTGAATGCGTCGCATTGGGGAAGCAGATCTTCTAGGAGTTGCAGATCTTATTAGGGAACGGCTTCTTTCACTGGGTGATTGTTCTTCATCGCTCGAGTCTGAGGACATCTCTCTTTCTGAGGAACTATGACGTTCAGCTTGTGCAACTTTTTCGGGGGAGATAATATCCGATGCAGGTTCCTTGGTATCAGCGTGCGGATCTGAATGTGAGACTGCACATGTTGAATGTTCATTATTACTTCTCACATCCTCAAAGGATTTTGACTGAATCATGTTCACTGGTTTTCTTGCTAGAAGCTTCAAGAAGAAATTTCTGAGATAAAACAATAGATAACATCTAGAATTACAAAGTGAAGAACTTCATGTCATAACTGAAATAGGAAAAGTTAAAGGTAAAAAAAGATGTTAAAATGCAAACACCCAAGGATATTATAGTGATGGATGTGAACAACTAAATAGGTGCTTGTTACTTTTTTTGGTTCTTTCAAGCATTTTCTCTCAAATGGCAAAAAAAATGAAATCCGCAGAATCCCGCATAAAATTACAGTTAATCTTGAGAGCAACTGGCTGGGTCCTTATTGTATGGCAATGATTAGATGTTTTTTCCAATGTTTAAGACTTTGCAAACGTATAAATACTCACGTGAAAATAGGGAATTCTTACATAACGAAATTTTACGAGAAAGATAAGACGGTGAGCAGAAGATAGAAAGCACTGTATCCAGTCTATTAAATCTGCAGAAGTGTTCTTAAAGACCCAGTCCCAGAGCCCCAGGTTGCAGGATTGCACAGTCTACCAGTCACCAGTCCACAGGTCAATATAAGAGGAGCCAGCATATACCTAGCAGTCAACCAAAAATGCAACGTGAATTCTGGTTGACCATCCAAGGCATTGGTCATGGGTAGCCAATCGTGTGACTGAATACTACTATACCTAGATATTGACTTGTCCAGTATGAGTTTTTGCTACAGTTGTTGAGTTGGTTTCCTTGATTAAGAGTCCTTTTCTAGCGTGGAGCTAGGTTTCCTACTTGATTCGGTATTATCCACCCTAACTAGTCAACCAATGGGTTTCATATTCTTTCATCATATATATAACTCAGTGCATTCAATGAAGAATCAAGTAAGAATAGGCATGCAAGGGAGGCAGAAAAAGGAAAGTTATACACCATGCCGGTTGTCATTGCCGCCACTAGATATAATATCAGTTATAATCTTCAGTATCCAATGGAAAGAATTGCAATTCGAATTGATGAAGGGATTTACCTTAAATAGATGGCCCCAAACTGCTGAGAAAATTCTGATAGATCAGAAATTTGTTGAGTGGAGCATGTGGCACCTGCAGCTCTATTAAATGAAACAAACAGTTCTTCTTCTAGTGCCAGGAGTCTCAAATCTAGTGCTCTCAGAAGTTCATTCCTGGCAAAATCCTTTATAGTTTAATTGCCATAGACGAGATAAAAGGTTGTGAGCATTCAATTTTACAGGAAAGTGCTTACTTTGTAGCATCCACTGATGCAATCTCAGCTTTCCTCTGCATTGATTTTAATAACCAACTATTAGAGAGAAGAAGATGCTAAAGTTGAAAATGAAAATTTCAAGCAGCACTAAAGAACCTAAAATTGAGGGAAAGAGCAATTACGTGTTGAATTAGCCCAACCTCTTCCAAGGAGTTAACCTCTGTCAAGTTAGGAAACAGATAATTCATCAGTCAACTAAGATTGGCAGAAGTAAAAGGGGAACTAACAGAGAAAACAATGAGAGAAGAATCAGCATTAATATTAACTCTACAAAATAAAGACTAGTTTTACACCGAGTCGAAGGCTCACATGATAATGTTCACATTTCCAAATGAAACAACACTTCGAAAACATAGGAGTGACTTCAAAGATTCTTTGCATGAACCACTGTAAACTAGTCCAACTGAACTTGATTGTTATGAATCTATATTAAGAATACTTGGATCAGACGATAAAATGTGAAAGTTGTGGGTGTAATGGAGTTTTAAAGTTTTCCAGGAAGAAGGAAAAGATGTAAGAAATTTTTGCAGGATTGGCGAAAACAATACATTATGTACGGAGATCTTGTTATACCTTAAGTAGACAAAATTAATTTTGTAATGTAAAATTAATAAAAGAAACTAATTAAATTCCTACTTGAATTTAATTACAATTATATTGTTACAACAACAGTACAATTCACTATCAACAAAGAATAAAAGGAAGATAATATATCTTCAATTCGAACCTTGGTAATTGTGAATTAAGGAACTGTTTCGCAAACAACGTATATCACTGTACACAAAGCACAGAAAGAAGATAAGTTATCTTCAATTCCGACCTTGAATATGGTAAAGAAAAAATTACAGACTGGGGCTTGTTGAAACAATGTCCTTAAGACGTTTATTCTGCCACTACTATGGTGTATACAGGTTATTCGACAGTCGTCTCCCAAGATACAACAGTCGAACTCCACTAACACTAGAATAATGGAGACTTAGGCAAGAATGGATATGACAGCGTTTTGTGATATGTCTGCACTGATACAGGGTGGTAGGGACTAGGGAAGATATGAATTGGACCGGATTTGATCAAAATCCAGTCCTATTTATAGCCCTAAGTCCTTGGCGGTTTTTGCAACTGTTCAGACAAAACTGTCATGACAGTTGCAACTGCCCGTATCTAGCCTGTAACAAATCAGAACTGGATTTTTGCAAAAAATAAGTATACTGTTTTAAGCCCAAGCACAAGTCCGGTCGGGCCGGGCGGGCATGCGCGTGCGTTTTACACCGACGCCCAAGTTGGGTGTATTCTCCCTCCGGAAAAAAATATTCGTACCCCTAAGGGCACACCCCTTTGGCTCAATTTTTAACTTAAAACTTCATTTGTTTTTTTTCTTTCCGATATGGGACTAACTTTCAATGTCACATATCAAGCAAAAGCTGAATTCTTCATTTTAACAAGCTAACTTCGGAGGCGAATATTTCATTCATTTGAAACCCATTTTGGACATGTGAGTACATCATTTGATACGTCTTGATGAGTAGAATATGATGGAACTGATTTCCATCAATCCCCCACATGAATGATAATTTTCGTCTCCTACCTTATAAAAGGTACATATCACAGAGTACAATTGAAACAATGTTGCATCGTGGAAAGGTAGATATTTCACTTTGAACCTTCCCTAGTTAGAGTTTATCTGACATACTTGACTAATCGGTGAAATATTTTATCTTGAACTGTCAGTCGTTAGTGTATACCCAAACAATAAACTCTACACAACATTGTGTTCTTCACATCCAATCTCTCGGTTGTGTTCATTTTGGCCCTGAACAAATCGCAATTCTGCGAGTGTTTTTGAGAACTTCAGGCTTTTAAAATTCTCGTAGAGCCGACCCAGCTCACACTAACATAGGTGACCGCATCCATAAAGAGTATCCTACTATACTCCACTTGTGAGTTTCAAGATATGGACGTCATTAAAAGCATAGCTTAACCTTTTAATACTTCTGTAGGCATGCATTTATTGTTGCACCATAGGAATGAGATGGGACTGAGTCCAAATGCATTACTGATTGACTTACTCATTACTGGTTGTCCTATTGAATCTGGTCCGTGGGATCTCCAGTCGCCAGGTTAGGTTTCCGGATAAGGTAACTCGTATTGTTTTAGGCTTTTAAGCCCATTCCCCTCAATGCACAGTTAATTTTCTCTCTGGATAATCCCTTAGTAAATGGATCCGCTAAGTTATCCTGTGACCTTACAAAGTCAATGGAAATAATTCCATTTGAGAGTAACTGTCGAACAGTATTATGGCATCTACGAATATGTCTCGATTTGCCATTATATACAGAATTGTGTGCTCTGCTCAGCGCAGCTTGAATATCACAATGGATGCATATGGCCGTCAAAGGTTTAGGCCAAAACAGAATATTTTCTAAGAAGTGGCGAAGCCATTTTGCTTCTTCACCTGCTTTGTCTAAAGCAATATATTCGGATTCCATCGTGGATCGAGCAATACATGTTTGTTTAGAAGACTTCCAGGACACAACAGCTCCTGCTAGGGTAAAGACATAATCACTTGTGGATTTTGATTCCTCTGAATCCGATATCCAATTCACAACACTATATCCTTCAAGAACGGCAGGATATCTGCCATAATGCAATGAATATTTTGCGGTATTCTTTAAATACCCAAACACTCTTAACAGTGAAGCACAATGATATTTTCCTGGGTTACTTGTGTATTTGCTTAGTTTGCTCACTGCATAAGCAATGTCTGATCTCGTACAGTTCATGAGGTACAATAAACTTCCTATTACATGAGAATACTCCAGTTGCATTATACTTTCACCAGTATTTTTGTGCAAAACTACTGATGGTGAAAAAGGGTTTGAAACTCCCTTAATCCAAGGTTCCTTGAATCTTTCAAGCACTTTTTCCACATAATGTGATTGAGATAATTCAATGCCACTAAGTGTTCTTATTATTTTGATACCCAAAATAACATCTGCCACACCTAAGTCTTTCATGTCAAAGTGGTTGATTAGTATTTTCTTTACAGTCTTGATGACTTCCAGGTTAGGACCAAAAATTAGCATATCATCCACATACAAGCAAATAATCACGCATGACTGTCCCATTTGTTTGTAATAAACACATTTATCACATTCATTAATTCAAAAACCATTTTTTATCATGACATTGTCGAATTTTTCATGCCATTGTTTCGGAGCTTGTTTAAGTCCATATAGGGATTTAACAAGTCTGCATACTTTGTTTTCAGTTCCCTTTGAAACAAATCCTTCTGGTTGCTCCATGTAGATATCTTCTTTGAGATCCTCATTTGAAAATGCTGTCTTGACATCTATTTGATGAATTTCAAGATTATAGATAGATGCTATTGCTATCAGCATTCTTATAGAGGTTATCCGTATAACCGGTGAGTAGGTATCAAAGAAGTCTAAGCCCTCCTTCTGGCAATACCCTTTAGCCACTAATCTAGCTTTATATTTGTCAACGGAACCATCTGGTTTCATCTTGCGTTTGAAGATCCATTTACATCCAATTGGTTTATGGCCTGGGGGAAGGTCAACCAATTTTCAGGTGTGATTGCTTAGAATCAATTCAATCTCACTATTGATAGCTTCTTTCCAATAAGGGCGACTCTGAGAATGAGACTGCCTCTTTGTAAGTCTGAGGTTTAGCCTCTAATATGTATGTTAGAAAATCTGGACCGAAAAACTTAGAGGTTTTAGTTCATACACTTCTTCTCGGTTCGGATTCACCATTTTCATGATGAGTTTCATCCTGTTTCTCAGTTGACACTTCTCTTGTTCTTTTGAGATCAGGGTTTCCATTATTTCTTGTGTGGAAACACCTCTCCAAAGAATATGGCATCTCTTGACTCAATGATTGTGTTTACACTAATGTCACATACTTTAGTCTTGAAGACTAAGAATCTGTACGCACTACTATTTCCGGTATGACCTAGAAAATAGCAATCTACAGTTTTTGGTGCAAATTTGGTTCTCTTGGGAAGAGGAACCGAGACCTTAGCCAAACACCCCCACACTTTGAGGTATTTGTAATTAGGCATATGTTCTTTCCATAACTCATGTGGAATGGAATCAGTTTTCTTGTGTGGGACTCTATTTAATATGTGATTTGACATATATAAGGCTTCCCCCCCACAAGTTTGTAGGTAGACCAGAAGTTATAAGCATGACATTAATCATATCTTTTAACGTTCTGTTCTTTCTTTTCTGCAATTCTATTTTGCTCAGGTGAGTATGAGGCAGTTGTTGGTGGATAATACCATACTCTGCACACAATAGTGCAAATGGAGACTCATATTATCCACCTCAATCAAACCTCAATACTTTGATCTTTTTGTTAAGCTGATTTTCTACTTTAGCCTTGTATTTTGTGAATGCTACAATTACTTCGTCTTTACTATTTAGTAAATAGACATAGTAATACCGAGTGCTATCATCGATAATGTGATAAAATACTTTTTTCCACCTCGCGTGAGTAAGAATTTGAAATCACATAAATCAGCATGAATTAAGCATAACGGCTTAGGTGTCCTGTCCACCGTGTTGAATGGTTTCTTGACCATTTTTTCTTCTAAACAAATCTCACACTTGTGTTTTTTTTATCAAATTTAAATTTTGGAATCAAACCTAAATTTGCAATTTTTTCATTTTTCAAAAATTTCTGTGTCATAATCTATCATGCCACAAAAGTATTTCAGACTAAAGCAAATAAGAAATTGAACTTTTATTAATCATAGAATCAGAGTACATTGGATTTTAGCTGATTACGGCTACATTGGCTTTGAATAATCCATCACAAAGATATCCCCTCGCAACATAAACCCCAGCCTTAGTCAGCACCAACTTGTCTAACTCAATCACAATCCGAAAGCCTTTCTTTGAGAGAACAGATCCAGAAATAATGTTCTTGCGGATGTCTGGCACGTGAAGCACATCATTCAGCGTGACGTTCTTGCCAGACGTGCACTTTAGGATGACCTGTCCACAACCTTCGACCATTGACAAAGCAGAATTGCCCATATAAAGTTTTTCTTCGTGATCCAGTTTCTGATAAGTCGAGAACAATGACTTATCGAAACATATGTGCCAAGTAGCACCTGTGTCTACCCACCATTGTTCGGGATGTTGGACAAGGTTACATTCAGAAACAACAGTTGACAAGTTTAGGTCATCAATGCTTGAAATGATGTTCTCAGTGACATTTGCTTCTGAAGTGCCGCCAGTTTTCTTGAAACGGCGGTCTCTAGCAGAGTGACCAGGCTTCCCACAAATCCAACAATTTTTATTGAACTTCTTGTTGGGTTTCTTGTCTCTGGATCCTTGATCGGAAGCTTTCCTCTTCTTGGAATTCTTCTTGTTGTTGTTGGAGTTGCCCTTCCGATTGTTGGAGCTTTCCACAACGTGTACTTTAGCCTCCTCGCATTTTGAACTTGATTGTTCCTCAGTTGTCTGCTTCAATCTTCAACCTAACAACAAGATCTTCCAAAGATATTTCCTTCTTTTTGTGCTTGAGGTAGTACCTGAAGTCTTTCCAAGATGGTGGCAACTTTCCAATGATTGTTTCCACTAGAAATGATTCGCCAACCTTATGGCCTTCGGCTTCAATCTCATGAATAATGATCTGAAGCTCCTGCATCTGGACAGTGAAGGACTTAGAGTCCACCATTTTGTAGTCCATAAATTTATCCACGATAAATTTCTTCAAGCTGGCATTCTTAGTCTCGTATTTGTTGGCCAGAGAGTTCCATAAAGTCTTTGCAGTAGTAAGCGGACAATATATCTTGTACAGAATTTCATCCAAGCAATTCAGGATGTAGTTCCGGCAAAGAAAGTCCGAATGCCTCCATGCATCAATGACTGCAAATGTTTCCTTATGGCTTTCAGGAGTTTGCCCTTCAGCGGGCTTAGGTTCCTCCTCCTCGAGGAACCTATCCAACCCGAGGGTTGTGAGATAGAAGAGCATTTTGCTCTGCCAAGTCTTGAAGTCAGCCCCTTTGAAATTCTTGGGCTTGTTGTACATACTATTGACCATTTTCGGAAGTTCTGTTTTGGTAGTCATATTGTTGTTGTCTACAAAAGAAAAAAAATTTAAATGTCTTTAGTTGTTATACCTTAAGTGGACAAAATTAATTTTGTAATGTAAAATTAATAAAAGAAACTAATTAAATTCCTACTTGAATTTAATTACAATTATACTGTTACACCAATAGTACAATTTACTATCAACAAAGAACAACAGGAAGATAATATATCTTCAATTCGAACCTTGGTAATTGTGAATTAAGGAACTGTTTTGCAAACAACGTATATCACTGTACACAAAGCACAGAAAAGAAGATAAGTTATCTTCAATTCCGACCTTGAATATGGTGAAGAACAATACACAGACTGAGGCTTGCTAAAACAATGTCCTCAAGACGTTTATTCTGCTACTGCTACGGTGTATACAGGTTATTCGGCAGTCGTCTCCCAAAATACAACAATCAGAACTCCACTAACTTACACTAGAATAATAGAGACTCGAGCGAGAATGAATATGACAGCGTTTTGTGATATGTCTGCACTGATACAGGATAGTAGGGAAGATATGAATTGGACCAGATTTGATTAGAATCCAGTCCTATATATAGCCCTAAGCCCTTGGTGGTTTTTGCAACTGTTCAGACAAAACTGTCATGACAGTTGCAACTGCGCGTATCCAGCCCGTATCAAATCAGAACTAGATTTTTGCAAAAAATGACTTTACTGTTTTAAGCCCAAGCCCAAGCCCAAGCCCAGGCCCGGCCGAGCGGGCGCGTGCATGTGTTTCACACCGACGCTCAAGTTGGGTGTGTTCTCCCTCCGGAGAAAATATTCGTATCCCTAAGGGCACATCCCTTTGGCTCAGTTTTTAACTTATAACTTCATTTGCTTTTTTCTTCTTTCCAATATGGGACTAACTTTCAATGTCACATATCAAGCAAAAGTCCAATACTTCATTTTAACAAGCTTACTTCGGATGCGAATATTTCATTCATTTGAAATACATTTTGGATATGTGAGTACATCATTTTATACGTCTTGATGAGTAGAATACGATGGAACTAATTTCCAACAGATCTTTCAGTGAGCAAAGCGCTCATAATAAGGTTGGACTCCTTCCATGGAGGGACACATCTTATGATCCTTATGTAGGTTCACCTACAGAACCTTTATGATAAGGCAACTGGACTTCTTGGATGTTATGAATGGCTTCTAGCCCAGTCGCCGCTGTTAATATATGTATATATACTGTATCACAGTGGTAGAGCCACATTTCTCTTAAGGGCTGCCCCCCTTAGAGTTGCAACAAAACCATATATCTCATTTAAATACCTAGACTTTTATACTTTAGGTGTTATATTATTGCCCCTTCTCATGAGGAGGAAATTATTACCTTGCCCCTCTTATGATCATAAATTGTCCCTTCAAACACTAATTAGGAGTTCATCTTCATGTATTCAGAATTAGAGTTTATTAGCTCAACCATATCTATAATGCTCATAAGGTAAGTCTCAAATGATCATAAGACAGTATTTATTTTCGCTTTCCCATATAAAAAGAACCAATACTATACATGAATGTCCGATATGGGACTAAATTGCAACTTATTTGTGCACTTCAAATTCACTCTAGCTATTATTTAATCCTCTCCCATTAGTTCATTTTTTATTCTATTTATCTTTAATTTTTTAAAAAATTACGTGATCATAAATTCTTGAATTTAATGTTGTTGATTTTTCTTTTTTTTGGTAAAGAAATTTTCACTTCAACTGGATTCTTTTTTTTCTCCTTGTAGGCTTATTAGACTAATAGTGGAGTCAGTGGATCACCAAATTTGATCACTTTTATGAGAAACCTTTTTTGTAGTAATAAAATAATCTACATTACCTGCTGAGTTGTAACTTAGATGGTAAAGGTGTAAGATGAGAAAAGGGTGATCCAGATTCGAGGCTAGGCTATTGGCGTAGCCCCTTTTTTAAAAATAATGAAACTTAAAACAATGTTAAATTTTGGATTATATACTTTTTTATTCTACCTCTCAAGTAAACCCTGGCTCCGCAACTGCTCTTATCTTCAAGCGTATAGTCTCACATATATTTGGATCTCATGCCCTGACAAGATTTGATTTCATTCTCTCTATCCTTCTTATCTACTTCCAATCTACAGTCTGTGAATTGAACGCTTCATCAGACCATTTAGTTTGCAAGAGCGATGGGAGGTGTGTACATAGGGCAGAGACATAGTCGACAGGAGCTGACAACTCGTGCTTGCAAGGAATTCCTCGTTCATGACCAACAATTGTAATGTTCAAATCCTGATAAAAGTTTTCTACGATTACCTGGGCCTGCATGTGAAGGCTAGAGATTCATTGATATATCGGTGTAGTGAGCATATTGGCCGAGAATATCTAAGGGCAACTTAGGATCCTTGACTTTATCATATATATACACCACTCCATCCCTTCTCCTATATGCTTCTACTTGAGCTTGGGCTTGGTGGGCCTTGGATTTTAACCATGGGTGTTACACCACTGACCTGATAGTGACTCAAAATTCTGTGGTCTAAGCCGTCACAGTCCCTCCCCTTCCTCTAGAAAGCTGGATGTGGAGGATGCCTTCGTGTAGCTACTTAGAAGGTTGAACATAAGGTTGAACATAACTGTTTACATGTCTAAAATCGTCTAAAGACCAGAGATCAGTCTTTTGAAACATAGTTCTTAAAAAGGGTAAAAATCTGTTTAAACAAAATTTGAGCCTACCGTTCCGTTTATGGGAAAAACAGTGGTTGAAAACGGGTTCCTCCATTTTTGTTTAAAAACTGGTAAAAATGGGTTAATCAAGCACTAAACGGGTTGAATTTTTTTTTTTTTGGGCTTGGATTTTGAATTTTTATCAAATAATTATATCAAAACCAGATCATCATCTATATAACGAACCCGACCTGTTACACTTTACAAGTTTCCTTAATGTTACAATGAATTTATGAACTATCAATTTTTTTAAATATTTGTGCATATGAAACGTCATGTGATGAACGCTATAATATTTGACATTTTCCGTAACTTTTCCCCTTTATTTCTGGATTTTTGTATTTTTTCCTTCATAATTCCTATTTATAAAATATTTTTATACTAAAAATAGAAAAAATAGTCTTTCCTATTTAAACCCCGTTCAAATGAAAAAAAAAACCCACCTGTGTCCTACAGTTTTGATCCCGTTTCCATTTTTTATAACCTTGATTTGAAATACTTTTATCCTTGCATTATATCTTTACAAAAATAAAGTTATTTCGGCCACACATTTTTCTATCATCTTAATGCAATGACAAACGAACTTCAAACAATTTGATGAATCTTCCTTAAGACTATTTTAGGCAAGCATAACAAGAAGAACTATTCTGATCGTTCATAGGATTTCTTCACCATGAGTGTGAGGTTGGGCTATCGAACATTATCATGTTCTTGGGCTCACATGAACATCTCCCTATAGACGTATGAATGTATGTATGAATGAACCTAGCCTTTATAATTTTGGATTTATCTAATGTAGGCTTCCTGATTGAGTCCACAGTGTTCCTGATGGGGAATAGAAAGGAGAGTTTTCTAGAACAAGAATATATTCTTAAATTTTATCTTGTTGCTTTATTAATTTAGTATCAATTTTGTAATTTGTTTGGTTTCTAGAAGAAGAAGTTTAGCATGCTCTATTTAATGTAGATAAGGTAGGAATAATTTAGGTTTTTATGTTTGTTTGCTACGTTAGTTTAGCTTGGTAAGGCAAGAATAATTAGGTTTTTATTTGATTATCTTGTAAGCCTATTTAAGACCCTTTAGATCAAATAATAAAGCACTCTAGTTTTTTGGGTAAAATTGTGAAAGCTGAGTGCTTTGGGCTGCGTGTCTTGATAGCGTACATTATCCTCCCCCACCCTATACCTCTGTTAATTTCTCTTCTTTCTCTCAACCTTCAAATCCCCTTTCTAAACCCCCTTCTTTCAATCTCCCCTAGGATTTGTGTCAGTGTCACATGTAAAGTAGTCTCCGCTTTGTGTTAGTTTCACATTACCAATTGCATCAAAAGGGTATTCCATTTTCCTGAATATCCAGTTGTAAAAGATGCTAGACTTCTAATAGGGAATTACATTACAAATTTAAGGATGGATGACATCAAGAGCCAAAAGAGTTTGGATCATACTTATAATATAACTCCCCTGTGAGAAAAATTGCCCGGTTTTCCATTTTCCTAAATATCCAGTTGTAAAAGATAATAGACTTCTAATAGGGAATTACATTACAAATTTAAGGACAGACGACATTAAGAACCAAAAGAATTTGGAGCATAATTATAATATAACTCCCCTGTGAGAAAAATTTCCCGGTTTTCCATTTTCCTAAATACCCAGCTGTAAAAGATGCTAGACTTCTAATAGGGAATTACAATACAAATTTAAGGATAAATGACATCAAGAACCGAAAGAATTTGGATCATAAGTATAACATAACTCCCCTGTGAGAAAAATTGCCCAATTCAACTAACTATAGCCACTAATTACCAATGTTGCACTTCCAGTGCCAAAAAAGGTCCTTCCTAAATCCCTTAGTAAACTCCAGGACAACTCTTCTAAGTAAAAGGGAAGTTATAGTAATTATATTTTACTTTGCTACAAACCCAGATCCGCAGAATAGCCACTAGCAGAAACAAAACAATAATAATACCACTATCTAACTGCACATACTATGGCACAAGATCCCTCTATAACACACCTCCTCAAACTTCAGGACAACTCTTTGAACGAGGAATCGAGTATAACTACATCCTGATTTGTTAAAACCTCATAAACAAGTAGAAACAAGATCCTCCCTATCACCATCGTTTTTGTTCTTTCGATTTTTTAAATATTATTTTGTATAAACCAGGAGATAGAGGAAATACAGGAAAGGCCATTTAGTAAATAAACAGAAACTCTAATACCTTGTCTACATCACAGAAACAACATTCAGTCATTAAAATTCCCCTAAGAACAAAGAAATATAAGGTATGCCGACAGGGCTAGTGAGTTCTAATTATATATCTATATATATAACTGCATATTTTATTGCGGCAGGGAAAATTTAACATCGGTGTAATCAACTGAAAATAGTATGATCAATAAGTTTTCTTGCAGGAGGGAACATATAACATCGGTGTAATCAACTGAAAATAGTATGATCAATAACAAAAAGTAACACCACAACATACCCGGTGTTCCTGATCCTGATGGGTCTTGATCCTGATAATCATATATATATAGATATAGCTTAGATTCAATATCATGTATGAGACTTAGAAAAGTAACCACAAGTAATATACACTACCTTAGAATATAAAGAAGTGTGAAACTTCCTAGTCTCCTCCAACTGCGACATTTCACACTCTATTGAATCAGCAACTTTAACTTCCTCCGGTGCATTAACAATATTTAAGAATCTGAAAAAGCAATACCAGTCTACATAAATCTAAGGCAGACAAAAGAAATAGAAATAACTTGCAGTTTATATACCTTGCTAAAGTGAGTTTGGTGAACCATGATATTCCCTTCTGGCTTTCGGCTATTTTCAAACTGAAACTGGTACCCGATGAATTAGAATAATAGCATTTTGCTTCTGGTAAGTGCAATGCCAGCTGATCTAGAGGACCCGAAGCTACTTTCTCTGTTTTTTCTTTGCTGCAAGCAACTGCCTCATAACTATACAGTTCAAAGAAAAAGAGAAAAAATTATCAAATATTAGTTAAGTCAGGGAAAAGATAACTGTTTGACATACTAAGTTTGATCAAGGAGCATTAACAAAGAGGACAAATATAAAAGCATCTTAATTGGAAAAACAATAGTGAAACTTAGGGGTCAAATTTCACCTATTATGGGTTGCTGATATATGGAATACACAACAATCGAGCATCACACTTTCATCTATGACACCCGCCATCTAAAACCTCTGGTCCGAAGAAATGACCACTCAAAAACCGTTTATGGTGCACTTCAATAAATTGCAGTCACCAAATAGCAGGAGCTCTCCAGCAAACCTCGAAACTCACCTCAATAAACTGAATACAGCAGCTAATATGAGATGACAAAATCTGCAGTAACAAGAGAATGAAATTATCAACTAAAACACAGAAAGCATGCACGCAACGCATTATCAAGACAGGAAATTAATTTCCAGTACCAAATATCACAATTCCTATTACACCGCACCGTCACTGCAAGGTTCACTTTTACATTGTACTACAGACTCCCAACGCCCCAAAATTGCTCATGTATTAAAAAAAAAAAAAAAAAAAAAAAACTTTCAGATTGGTAACTGTAAAAGTTTCATCAGTTGCATCTCCAATGTGCTTCGTCAAGCACGCACACTGATAATGATTTCGGAAAGGCATAATGTCATAATTCATTTTGATTCGGATATTTTTTTTTCTCTCTTTCTTCCCATAAAACTGAGCTGAACCAAGATCAGTTAGTGAAAAGTGAATGCATTTATTTTAATAAATTACTTATATTTATCCAGATCCAACTTTCTCTCTATTCAAATAAGAGTAAAGAGTCCATGATCATTTAAGCACTGGAAACTATCATGAAAAATACAGACTAAATACTAAATGAGATTTACCAAATTACATACATCTAATTGGAATAAACTTCAAGTCTAACTCAAAAGGACTCAAAATCCAACATACATTGCACATTCCTTAATTCAAGAAAAAATTAATCACAAATGAATATTTCGAAGAACAAGAAGATCAGAATTCAAACAACAAATATCAGTATGGATATTTAGCAAAATGCGAAAATTACCAGATCTGATCGAGTAAACCCTAAGGGATTTCGACTTTTTTTTTCCCTTCCTTCTCAAGCTCTGTACAAAATGGAGAAGAAGGAATGGCATTGAAGATTGAAGAAGAGTGGTAAGCACTTTAAACATGGGATGCTTAACTTGCCACAGTGGATCAGCTTTATTACGTATTTGCCACTGTCGACGTGGCTTATTGTCCGGGATTAGCGTCGGTGGGGAATCTTACTTCGCGAAAACGTCGCCGTCTCGTAAAATAATTAATTTCCGTATTTACCACAAAAAAAAATTGCCAACTAAACACCCACCTGCTCTTTTCAGTGGCACGTGCAGCCCACGTAGGCGTGTTTAATGTATTGAAGACTTGAAGTATAATTAAACGGTAACTGCCGTACAAAGCTAGACTCTCAGATAAGGACGAATGAATGGGCCCAGGTTCCTGGGTCCACACGTCTAGGAAAGGAAATATATATGGAGTATGGATTTATCTATTTACTAGATTTGCCCGTGGCCACGTGCCTACGGCACGTTTTCGAAACGATACAAAACACGAAAAGTCTGTAAACAGTAAAACAACAATTATGTAGCTCAAATTTGAATAGTATGATAATAATTAGTTGTAAATAAAAGTCCATATTTCCATTAGTATATGTTGAAAAATAATTATAAATGGGGGTATAAAATCTAACTTCTTAGAACTTTAAGTGTGGAGTTGAAGAGATATTTACTATTTTCAATATAGCATGTGCAAAAAAAATATTAAAATTCTCAAAATCTAAATTTCTAAGTAAATATAGAAAGAATGGGAGAGAGAGATAGGGAGAGAGAGAAAGAGAGAAATATGAAAAAGTGAAGAGAGAATAGAGAGATAGTAATAAAGTAATAAGTTTTTTAGTTTTGGAGGGAAAAATTTTATTTTGGGGTTTGAAATTTCGGAGGGAAAATATGTTTTGTGAGGTTTGATCTAAGCCTTTGATTTTAGGGGGGATTGATTGTGAGCCACTTGATAGCTTTCTTTGTAATTTATTATATAGATTTATTTATTTTCTTTTGTGGGGGGCATTCAGAGAGATTGTCTAACATTCTTAATAACTATTTCCGAATAAGATCATAATCGAACTTTAACCTCTCATTTTAAAGTGAGAAACATTGTCAACTCAAAATTGTTTACATATGTCTAGTATGTTAGAAAATTTTGTTTGCAATAAATCCTAGTTTAATCTTAGAGGCACAAAATCAGAATAGAAAGAGGAGAAGAAAACCAACAAAATAAAAAGGAAATCAAAATTATAAAAACAAAACCAGTTTATATCGAGGCTTGTGTACCACACAATCTCCTTAAAACAGATCGTCTTGTCCTTTGTACTGGAGTTTGCTGAGGCGTATGTCTCCCAGGATGCAACGATAGTGGAGGGTCAATGTAGGTACCACGCCACACTCTTGAACTGAACAGAGCTTGAAATCTATCATCGAACAATTTGACAGAGGAAGTAGAAGAACAGGCTAGTGGGGGAGAGAAGAGATTCAGGTGTGTTGATTCAGAGGAGAGTGACCTCTATTTATAGGGCCAAATGTGAAAATCGTAACGACAGACAATACATGACTGCATCAACTGTAACGCAGACATGAGCTTAAAGGCACCAGTATAACGGTGGACAAAACTGTTTCTGCAGTTTAAAGCGTGAATAAATGGCAGACAAAACTATTTCTGCATTTATTTCGGTCGTTCCAGATCGGGAAAAAAATTTGTAGCAAAAAGTGGCTCTGAACAGGGTGGGTTCACGTTGGTCCGGCATTCGTATCCACAGGACGTGCGAACACACACAAGTCACATGCAAACCGGTCCGAGATTTGCACCCCCCCCCCCCACCATCTCTTTTGGTTCATACAACCCAAATTAAAACCATCGTAGCCATACCCTATTGGGTTTATGTCTTGCATACTATGATTTGATGGGAAGAGAAGACGGTGAAACGAGAAAAGAATCGAAGCGTTGATGGAGGAAGAAAGAGCAACATCAACAACATAAAGAAAAGAGCAGCAGCAAGATAGTCGACTGTTGCAGCTCTCTGATTTGGTCGGGAGCCACTGTAGCTGACTGCCACTTTCGGCAGTCGACCGCAAGTTGAAGCAACGACGATATTGGGCTGGGTCTTGGAGTTGGAGATCTGTTTTAAGCCCAACTTTTTCTCCAAGTTAGATTGTACGACTCATATCGTGTGGCTTTCTTTTCATGATATATCAGATGGTTATTGTATCAAGATTACAGCCTAGGGTTTCTCCAAATCTCTATATATTTTAATATCCGTCATTGAGAAAGCAAATACTTCATTGAGAGTTTTCCATTGTAAACAACATATTATCTTCTAGTGAAATTTAGAGATAGATAGGTTCTTGATCATAGTGCTTGTAACTCTTGTATCTCTTCTCTAGTTGAATAATATCTCATTATTTCTCCCCCGGATTAGGGTTTGCATAAATCGGGACAACATTGTGTGCTTTGTGTGTTTGGTTTGATCTACTTGTTTGATTGTTCATTGGATCGGTTATCGCTTCTTGCTCCTAACTTCACATGGCTGTGCCTAAATTTCTAACAATTGGTATTAGAGCATAGGCTGGCAAGTTCCTTGGTAAAGATGATAGATCGACATTTCATGAAGATTAAGCAGTTCGACGGAATATCAACTTTTATCTCTGGACGGGGGACAAATACGATGTATTGGTTCAAAAGGGTTTGTATCTAAAGCCATCCAACATGAAGAATAAGAAATGTGAAGATATTTGTTTGAAAGCCTTGAGTTTAATCCAGCCGTCGTTGGCGGATGAGGTCAAGTGTAACTTCCTTAAAGAGAAAAACGTGATGAGTCTGTGGGCAAGACTCAAAACTAACTATTCGGGATCATTACTGAAATGAATGTATTAGAAGAGAAAACTACTCTGTTTCTCAATGAAGGAAGGTATCACTCTTCAAGATCATATTACAGACGAATTAAGGGGGATAAACACAAATGATCTAAGTGAAGAGGATAAAGATTTCAACTTAATAATTCACAGTCAAGTTCATACAAACATTTGATAACTACCGTGTTACACGAAAAATCTGTTAAGGTGAGCATTTTGGTGGCCGGTGTAATCAAGGGCTTGAAGGAAAAGATAATGTACTTAGGAATGAAACTCATAAATCAAGGTCTACTTCCATGAGTTGCTTGGTGGTGGATGGAACTTCAACTGAAAGAGAAAATGTGTATAACGGTGTGGTCCGTTGCTATCATTGCATGAGGATAAAGCATTACAAGAAGGAATGTCGCAAGTTGTTGAATCGGAGGAATGCCAACTTAGTCAGTGCCACTGAATCAGGTGAAAATTTTGATTATCTTCTAGTTACAATTTCTTTAGATGTGGATTCTGGTTGGTTTCTTGATTCGGGTAGTTCTTTTTACATTTGCTCAAAGAGGGAAATGTTTCTATTTACAAGTTTACAATAGGGCATTGTGTAAGAATGAGGACTGGTGAGATTTGTAACGTAGTGGGTGAAGAAAAAGTTGAGTTGGAGATGCCAGATGGAAAGGGATACACACTAAAGGAGGTAATGCATATTCTTTTGCAGAAACGAAATCTGATATTTGTGGGAACTCTAGAAGCACGAGGTTGGAGGTATAGCTCGAGGTGGAGTTCTATCAGTGTGGGAAGATCGTTATAAGGTGATAAGGGGAAAGATAGGTGTTGGGTCAGGTCAGCAAAACCTCTACAAGCTTTATGGGAACAGTAATGCGCAAATATTTCTAAGCTTAGTGTTCCTAAGTGTCATCTAGTTTGTCACCACTAGAATCATCGAAGCAAAACTGGGATGTTCGAATATCATCTAGAGGTGGAGAGTGCCTTGGGCTAGGTGGTGTTCATGTGGAGGTCGACACCTCAATGTTAATGCCTAATAAGGTATGCCCTTGAGGGGCACACTATTGGAGAAAAAAAGGTGGAGATAGATTCAACTAGCAGATGAAACGAGAAGAGAATCAAAGTGTTGGCGGAGGAAGAAAAACAACAACAATAACATGAAGAAAAGAACAACAACAACAACATGAAGAAATGAACAGCAACAAGACTGTCGACTGCCCAAAAGGCATTCGACTTCTGTAGCTTTCTGACTTAGTTGGGAGACATTACAGTCGATTTCCACTTTGGACAGTCGACCGCAAGTTGAAGCAACGAAAGTATTGGGCAGGGTCTTGGTGATCTGGTTTGAGCCCAACTCGCTCTCCAAGTTAGATACTTAGTCGGGTTGCAGACAACTTCCACTTTGGACAGTCGACCACAAGTTGAAGCAACAACAGTACTAGGATGGGCCTTGGTGATATGTTTTTAGCCCAACTTGTTCTCCAAGTTAGATTTTACGACTCTTATCGTGTGACTTTCTTTTAAGGGTATATCAATATAGCTTAGGGTTTCCTTAGATTCTATATAACGTAATAGCCTCCATTGAGAGAGCAAGTACTTCATTGAGAGTTTTTCACTGTAAACAACAGATTATCTTCTAGTGAGGCTTGACAGATAGATAAATTTTTGGTGGGGGTGTTTGTAAGTCTTGTATCTCTTATCTAGTTGAATAATATCTCGTTATTTCTCCCTCGGATTAGGGTTGCCCATATTGGGACAACATTGTGTGCTTTGTGTGCTTGATTTGATCTACTTGTTTGATTGTTCATTGGATCGGTTATCAGTTATCGCTTCTCACTCCTAACTCCATTCGCTGTGCCTAAATTCCTATCACATCCCACCCAGTTCTAAAATTATTTTTAAGTCCTTCCCATCCATACACTCCACTAAGCTTTCACATAACCAGGTTTGCCTACCTATTAGGCAAACTTGGTTGCGAGGTCTCTGTGCCCCTATATTTTCTGACCATTTATCCTTATAGTTAGTGATTTAATCAAAAATTATCTCTCTCTATTACTTAATATTTCTCACTACAGTTAGTGATTTAATAAAAGATTCTATGTCTCTATTACATAATATTTCTCACTAATACTTTCTATTACCTAATATTTCTCAATAATACAGTTAATATTTAATAGTATGTTAATAAATATTAAAAATTAAATCATTTAATTAGGATAGTGATATGGGTAAAAATAGAACCAAATTGGGACCGTTCAAATCGTCCACGAATCTTAAAGCTCTTAGGGGTAAAATGGTTAATTTCACTAGAAATGGGCATGTAGAAGGGAGTTGGGCATCTTTCAAGCCCAACAACTCAAAATATGATTGCCATACTAGGTTACCAAAGCGGCCCGGTGCGAAAGAGTTCATGATTATCTAAAATATAATTTTAAACTCATAATTATCCATAAGAGATGATTTAAAAACCATATCTTTTTACAAGAGAAGAGTCCAAACTCTATCTTCACAACTACTTCTATCTCTTCATGAAGAAGAAAGTCAACTAACCCTAGGGTAACTGACTATATCTCTTCATGAAGAAGAGAATAACCAACTGTATCAAAACATCGGGAAGTAGAAATAAATCAATATCTTGAAACAAACCCCCCAAAGCGACTATAAATACCCCATGACTTCCACAGGAACCAGGTAATCAGTATTTTGCCAATAAAAACTCTCATCTATTTCTGAATTCTGACTTGAGCTTTGGAGGGTCTGTCGCCGGGGCCAACCTCGGTGTTTCAGAATTTTGTAGGTCAATCAGAGCGATTGCCACCATTCAGATCATATCCAACAGTTCAAACGAGTCAAATTCAGGAATCAAGAACAGCTTGCAATAGTCAATATCGGCGAAAACTAAAATGTCAGTTCTTTTATGGTTTCCAAAAAGAATTCACAACATCTGTTTGCTCTCACACAAAAAGTAGTAGCAACAGATTGATGCCGTCTGTGGGAAAAAGAAAAGGAATCCGACCAAAATTCGCCGGTGAAAACTATTTTCAGCCATGCCTCTAAAGGAAAAAGGGAAGGCGGCGGCCTCAAGCCGACGAGTCAACCCTCTTCCACTAACTCCTCCTCATGAGGACGTCCCTTCTACCTCTCAGCAGGATCAACCCCGTCAATCGGATGAACATCTTCAGCTGTAACAGCCCCCTCAACAGCCTACCCAGCCTCCTTCTAAAGAGGCTGCCTCGGGGCTCCCAAAGAAATTAGCGCGTGTGCAACATATTGGCAAGAACATGGGGCCAGCCTACACCTCCACACCCTCCATGGTACCCCCCGGAGTACCCCAAGCACATCCAGACCTCCATTAGATTATACTCTCCTGACAGTAGGGGTCTAACCTCCAAAATTTGTTGAATGAAAGGCGAGTCTAGGACGAGCCCCCCCCCCCTTCCCCCTCACACACACACATCCAGCTCACCCAGAAAGCAAGAGAAGTCTCTCTCCTCGAAGACAGAGAAGTAGAAGAACCCCCCTCCCCTTTCCCAGGAGGCGAAGAAGCCATCACTCTCAAGGGACGAAGAAGGACTCCTCCCTAACCCAAGAGAAGGGGCCTAACCCCAACAAGACGATCAGCATCTAGGAGGGGTAGGGAGGAAGAAGCATCCATAACCAGGACAGAATTCCGTAACTTCAAAGATGCCAAGCCCTTAACGTCGTTCCCAGTAGGACCCGACAAACCAGCCTTCACCACTCCATTCCTCCACGACGTGAGGAGTCCCATGGGTCCACTAGGTTCGAAGAACAAGACAATGTCATCATCCAACGCCTCCAAAAGATGGACAACAATGTAGCACGGATAAAACAAGAAGATGAAATAAATGAGGGAACACACCGCCCCATCTGAACCCTCTTCTCCAGAAAAATCCTAGAGGCTCATGTTCTAGTCAACTTCAAAATACTAGCCTTTGAGTCATACAATGGACAGTCTGACCCGGTAGATCACCTTGAGAGTTTTAAAACCCTTACGATGATCTATCAAGCATCCGAATCCCTCCCCTGCAAGACGTTCTTAGCAACCCTAAAGGGATCAGCACAGGAGTTGTTCTCTCATCTTGTCCAGGGTCCATCTTCTCCTTTGACCAGCTCGATGAACTATTCCTCACACACTTTATCACCCCCCACAAGACAGAGAAGACAAGTGCATCCTTACTTGACTTGAAGCAAAGGGATGAGGAGTCTCTCAAGAGTTATGTTTGGCGCTTCACAGTCGAGTCTCACTTCATCCCCTCACTCGACTCAGCCGTAGCCACGACTGCCTTCAGGTTCAACACAAAGCATGACCACGTCAAAGCTTCTCTCATTAAAAGGCCCCCTCGGCACTTCTATGACCTCATTCAAAGATTCGAGAGGTACATCCAAGTGGAAGATGCTATTCGAACAAAAAAACAGAAGGTGCTCTCATCCGGGAACAAACAGAAGAGCACCAACAAAGACGAACTCAAGAAGATCCAGAAGGATGCCACGGGCCAGCATCATCCTTTTCCAGTGCCTCTTTTCGAGAAGCACACTCCGCTTGATGCTAGCGTCTTTGCAATTCTCATGGAAGTCGACAAGGACTGACTCCTTCAACCACCTTCTAAGAGGAACGCTTCAAACTGAAGAAGGGATAGGAACAAGTGGTGTGCATTTCACAAATACCACAGACATCTCATGGACGACTGTCGAGCCCTCAAAGATGATCTCAAAGCCTTGCTTCGATGGGGCTACCTCACCAAGTTCGCCCAAAGAAGCAACACCGAGCTTCCTCCCGTACGAGGAGCCAACAAGTGACCAAAGAGTTCTTTTGAGTCCCAAGACTCGAGACGCATGGCAGTATTCCACTGTTGGTGTATGCTATAGAGGTCAGTTGTGTATTGACATTACTAGTTTACTGATATGGCTAAAAATAGAACCAAATCGAGACCGTTTAAATCGGGCGCGAATCTTAAAGCTCTCAGGGGTTAAATGATAATTTCACCTACAAACGGGTCCGAATTGGGAACTGGGTCTTTCTTCAAAGCCCAATAACCCAAAAACAGATCTGTCTTACTGGGTATGGGTAGCAACCCGTTACAAACCAATTCAGATATTTAAAGAGTAATTCAAGTTCATGGTTATCTCTATGAAACGATTTAAACTCTACATCTTATCTAAAAACACCGGGACTTAGGGATAAATCATTATCTCTAAATTGTCTCTAAAGGCGACTATAAATACCCCTTCCCCCCCACCATAACTAGGTAATCAATCTTTTTCCATATAAAGCTCCACATAAAGCTTTTTCATAATCTTTCTGATTACTGACAAGAGCGTCGGAGGGTTCGTCGCCGGGATCCATCCCGGTGTATCAAACTTTTTGTAGGTTCACGTCAGTGGCGAGAAACCAGTCAAATGCCAGTGAAAGTCAACATGTTTGCTTACTTGTTTCCTTCAAGAATCCACAAATTCATCTGTTTGCTCCCTCACCAAAATCAGTAGCAATAGATTGGCACCATCTATGGGAAACAGAAAAAGCAATCCAACCTTACTTCATTAGTGAAAGTCGTTTTCAAACCATTCATCCGAAAAAGAAGGGGAAGGCAGCAGCCTCCAGCCTAAGAGCCACTCCTCTTCCTCCTCCTCCTCCAGTCCAAGATGTTCTTTCTTAACAGCCTCCTCAACAGGCCCCTCCAGGGTCTCGGGGGGCTGCCCAGAGGGGCTCTCGTTGGAGTCGTCCAAAGCAACATCCTCTTCATGATCATGTCTCGGTCCACAATCCTTCAGTTGACTTCATGGCTTCTTAAAGCCCTCCCGAGAAGGATCTCTGTCAAGTAATTGTTAACTGCCAGCAGGGGTTAACCTCTGAACTCGCTTGAATGGATGGGGAGCCTTTGAGGGAGTCCATCAACCTGAGCACCTGGGGGTCTCGAGGGTTCGGACCCCCGTAGACCGAGGACCAGAAGATCCCCTCCTACGAGGAGGCGAAGAGAGTCCCCTCAACATCATCGGCAGAGAAGTCATACTCCAGTAAGTTGAGCCATGCCTAGGGATCGCCAAGCTGGAGGGGCACCAGTCACTCGGGCTGAGCTCCAAAACTTCAAACAAGATATCATGCGAGCTCTTAATATCGCCACGAGTCAGGATCAGCATGCCCCTAACCATCATCATTCCGCCACTCACAAAGGAGAGTCTCGAGGGTTGACTAGATCTGACCGAAGGATGACTCGGTCCGCTGCCGTCTCCACGAGATGGAGAGGCGCCTCAACAAGATAAATCCCGAAGAAGAACAATGGACAAATAGGTTCTGCCCCAGCAGACCTCCCTTCTCTAGGGCCATCATAGAAGCTCCGGTCCCCGAAGCCTTTAGGCCGCCTCGCTTTGAATCCTACAACGGGGAGTCGGACCAGGCCGATCATATCGAGAGTTTTAAAACTCTCATGATGATTCATAAAGCCTCGGATGCGGTCCTCTGCAAGGCCTTTCCAGCAACATTGAGGGGATCAGCGCCAGAGTGGTACTCCTGTCTAACCCCCGCCTCCATCTTCTGATTCGAACAGTTTGAGGAGCTCTTCCTCACCCACTTCGTGGGCAGTCACCGGGCTGAGAAAATAAGTGCATCTTTGGTGACCCGCAGCTAAAGAAAGGTTGAATGCCTAAGAGGTTACGTTCGGCACTTCACCGTCGAAGCCCGGTCTATTGCCTTCCTCAACCAATCAGTAACCTCGGTGGCATTTTGGCACAACGTCACTAATGCCGACCTCAAGGCATCCCTTGCCAAGAAGCCTCATCGAGACTTCTCGGAGCTCCTTCTTAGGAGCGAGAAGTACATCCGAGCGGAAGAAGCTCTCAACCCCCCTCCCCCCAGTCTTGAGGAACCATCTTTCGGGAACAAATTGAAGAATACAAGCATAGAAGGGTCCCAAAAATTTAATAAGGACGACAATGGCCAGCGCCGCCGACCTCCTCGTTTTGAGAAGTTCATCCCCCTTAATGCTAGTATATCAACAGTTCTTATGGAGGTGGATAAGGAAGGGCTACTCTGCGGTCCCCCTAAAATGAACACCCTGGGCAAGAAAAGAAACAGGGATAAGTGGTGCCGCTTTCATAGGGACCACGGCCATGACACGGATCATTGTCGAGCTCTCAAAGAGGAGATCGAAGAACTCATACAGCGGGAACACCTGGACAAGTTCATTAGAAAAGATGGGGCCGATCTTCCACCCCGAGAAGCCTACATGTGAACAGAGAGGCTCACCGAGTTCCAAGATTCCGAACCGGGGCCTTCCTCCATCTTATCCATGGGGGTCCAATGGGGGGAGAACCAAACTCCTCCCAAGAGGCCTTCACTTTATTGTAGAAGTAGGATTTCAGTTTACAATAAGGCCGATACTTGTAACATGGCCAAAAAGCATGTAATAATGGCTCGTCCCATTGAAGCGGCCACTTAGTTTGTTTCAATAAAACTTAGCTTTTTTCTATTGAAAATTATTGCATTTGCCTCATTTCTATCTCTTTGAGTCACATCTACGACTTATTAAACAGTAAGTTTGGAGTCCAGCTTTTCCTACAGGGCTGCTCCCACAACTTACTAAGCTAAAAAAATGAGTTTGGAGTCCAACACTTGGTTCGACGCCGCTTTGGCCGCTTGTAGCAAACAAGTGCGAAGCAGCTCGCCATTCGGAATTGCTCCTACAACTCGTTAACCCCCTCAAACAACAAATTCGGAGTCCAACACTTGGTTCGATGCCACTTTAGCTACTTGCGAACAAGCTTGTACAAAGTGGCTCACCATTCGAAATTGCTCCCACAACCGTTGAAACTCTCTTAACAACAAGTTCGGAGTCCAACACTTGGTTCGATGCTACTTTAGCTACCTAAAAACAAGCTTGTACAAAGTGGCTCACCATTCGAAATTGCTCCCATAACTGTTGAAGCTCCCATAACAACTAGTTTGAAGTTCACAATCATGGTTCGAAATTGCCCTTACAGCTTGCAAGTATGCAGTTTCGGGGCTCAAAACGAACATTCATACTACTCCCACTACTGGATAGATTTTGCAATAAGCAAGTTTGGAGCCCAACTCTCCCCTAGAGTTTTTCCTCAAACTTGTCCCCTAAACGACTCTCTTCTAGAGCGTGGTGATGATTCTTTATCCCACTCACCTCCCGAGTGGTCTTCTTCCAATCGAGTCTGGAGCTCAAACTCTTTCCTAGAGTTGCTCCTCAAACTCGTCTCCCGAACGGCTCTCTCCTAGAGTCTCGTGAAGCTATTCGCTCCGCTCGCCTCCCGAGCGGCCTTCTTCTCAACGAGTTCGGAGCTCAAACTCTTTCCTAGAGTTGCTTCTCAAACTCGTCTCCCGAAAGGCTCTCTCCTAGAGTCTGGTGAAGCTCTTCACTCCGTTCACCTCCCGAGCGGCCTCCTTCTCAACGAGTTCAGAGCTCAACTCTCCCCTAGAGTTGTTCCTCACACTTGTCTCCCAAATGGCTCTCCTAGAGCCTAGTGATCCTCTTCGCTCTGCTTGCCTCCCGAGCGGCCTTCTTCTCAACAAGTTCGGAGCTCAACTCTTCCCTAGAGTTGCTCCTGAAACTCGTCTCCTGAAAGGCTCTCTCCTAGAGCCCAGTGATGCTCTTCGCCCTGCTTGCCTCAGAGCGGCCTTCTTCCCAATGGGCTCAGAGCTCAAACTCTCCCCTGGAGTTGCTCCTCGCACTTGCCTCCAAGAACGGATCTTCCCATAGATCTTGCAAGGATCCTCCTAGCTCATCTTCTTAGCCCACAGGAGTGGAGCTCCTCTTCGAAGATTTCGAAGACCGAAGATCTTCTCAACTTGACAAAAACGAAGATATTGCGGGCCTATTTTGACCCTAAATTCGGGTGATTCTTCAACTGGCCTCCAAGGAGAAATTGTAGATCTTTGGGTCATCTTCGAAACGAGGGGTCAAATGCCCTAATAGAATATCTGTAGCATTGGGAAAGTGGGTCACAACATAGCTGCGCCGAGCGTGAAAATGGGGAAATCATCACCTCAAAATTCGCGTTTGATCCTCATCGACGGCTCTGATCTTGCCACATACCTCGGATCTTAAATCCGAGGATCCGAGCTACCGAGCATCGAAATGGCGAAAAACATCGCCTCAAGATTCGCGCTCGATCCTCATCAACGGATCTGAACTCGCCACATACCTCAGATCTTAAATCTGAGAATCCGAGCTACCGAGCGTCGAAATTGCAAAAAACATTGCCTCAAGATTCGCGCTCGTTCCCCATCAACGGCTCTGAACTCGCCACATACCTCGGATCCGAACAATCGAGCATGAAATTGGGGTAAAAACTTCGCCTTAAATCCGTGTTCAATCATGATCAATGGCTCAGATTCGCACAACAAAAAAAGATTTCAAAATTCTTAAGGGGAAAACGGGTCTGAACCCGTTAGGACCCAGACCCGCACAACCCACACTGTACATCTCTCCTCTCCCTCCTTTTCTTCGAGAATTGGCGCTAAAAAAAAAGAACCCAGCTCCTTCAACCTCAGACCTCGCCACCTTCCAAACTCCTCGCGAGCTCCCCAACTCCGTTGTTGAACTCCCCATCGCAAGCTCTGACGTTGAGCGCAGACTCGCTCTTCGCCGCCTCGTCGACTACCAATATCGAGCTCACTCCTTCACCGTTCTCCACCATTATCGAGCCCCCACCTCGCCTCTGAGCTAGGCGAACGCCTCGACCAAGGCCAGCAATGGCCAAGACCGCGCCGAGTTCTCCCCCTTCACGAGCTCGAGCTCTTCTCAACGCCGAACTTCAAAGCTCCGGTGCCGAGTTCCCTTCTTCGTCAACCTCGCCAACCTCCACGGTGACGAAGCTCTGTCGAGCTCCCTCCTTCATCAACCTTACCAACTCTCCAAGTTCCATCGAGTTCCCTTGCCGAGCTCTCCCCCCTTCACGAGCTCGCCACTGCCATTAACGAGCTCAAGCACTCTCCCTCGACGAACCCATCGAGCTCCAAAGCTCTTCCTTCATGAGCTCACCCCGATGCCGAGCTCCTCACTGACTCCCCCTCATCGCCAGATCTTCGCCAACCTTACCATCACATTCACTGAACTCCGCAAGCACCCCCAAGTCGAGCTCCCTCGCTGTCTCCGAGCTCGAGCTCCTCCCTCGCCGATCTTCTCTAGCATCGAGCTTCCCTCCGTCGTTTTCGTAGCTCCTGTCTGTGCCGAGCTCCATGCCACCGATGAGCTCCTCTTCGCTGCACCCCTCGCCTCGACAGCCGAACTCCTTCACCATACGAAGGGGGAAGGCGAAGAAAGTCGAAGAAGAAAGAACAAGGCGGAAGATAAAGAAAAAAAATACCCACGTGGCGGTCAACGATCAATGTTGACCGGCCACGTGGTGCCTCCTCGAGCTCTCTCATAGCTCCGTTCAGCACTACCGAGCTACCGAGCTACCGACCCTGTAATTGCAGCAAAACACCCCGATTTGCAATGCGCGCCCCCTGATCGTGATCAACGTACAGGATTGTGCCACATGTATAGAAAAATCTGAGAATAATTTTGGGCATTTTGCAAGCTCAAAAAAACACCGTTACACCTCGAGCAAGATCCAAACTCTCCCGAGAACTCTGATAAATTCTATTAGCCATTGAAAACGGACAAAACTACTTCTCAAAGACTGTAAAACTCAGTCTCCAGGAGTGGGGGGCTTGTGATATGGGTAAAAATAGAACCAAATTGGGACCGTTCAAATCGGGCACAAATCTTAAAGCTTTCAGGGGTAAAACGGTAATTTTACCTACAAACGGGTCCGAATTGGGAACTGGGTCTTTCTTCAAAGCCCAATGTAACCCCTGTTCCTGTTAATATGTATTTTTCATGTATTTTCCGTATTTCAAATTCTTAGTATCTTGTAACTAATCCTTCTCAAATGATTATTGATTTTCAACCTAAATTGTATTTCATTCTATGATTTTTGATATGATACCGAAATGTTGAATCTTTTATTTTTGGTTAATTATTTAAACCAACTTATTTATTCGATTACTTGTTATATTTTATAATTATATATATCCTATATATATATTTAATTATTGGTTGAAGCCTAGGCCGAGTTTAATATTAATATGATTATTCAAACCCCCATATTTTCTAATCCACCTGCTCACTTTCTCACCCGCTCAATCTCTTCACGTTCCCCCACTCTTCACATTCACGTAACTATAACCCCCCACTATCTCAACTACCCAATATTATAATTATATTATATTATATTTATTATTATTCTTTTTATAAACCCATCTCCCCCACTCTCTCTCCCCGTCTCCCTCTCTCTTTTCCCCTGTTTCGAAACAAAACAGAGAATACTCATCCCTTCCTCAACCACAACTGTCTCAATCACTGTGACCACCGATCGCAGCCCCTACCGCTAGTGTCTCCACCGTCGACTGAAACTCCCGCCCAACCTCCCCTCGCCGACACACCCATCGCCACTGCACCTCGACGAGCACCACCAGCCACATCCACCGAAGCTCTCTCTCTTCACCTCGTCATCCCCTACCACAGTCATCTTCTTCCTCCTTTGCTCGAGTCCCGAGCTCCACCGCACTCCACCTCGATCATCGCCTCCATCCCCAACCTCCGAAGAACCCATCGTCATTCCCTCGACCTCCGAAGCACCCCCTCGTCGAGCTGCCCTCTTTGAATTTGCCTGAGTCCCATCGTCCTCTCCATCTCCCTCGACTCGAGCATCCTCATATTCGACCATTGCACCCGTCGTCTTCTCCGTCGAGGCATCCCTGAGTCCACCACTTGCCATTGCCGCACTTGAAGCTCTGCCATATCCTCAACCTCCCGCTATTATCGACCGTTCCCCTACCCATGACTGCGACCAGTCCCAACTCTGCCATTATCGAGCTCCATAGCTCCAAAGCCCCGCTCGACCTCCCCTCGTCGACTCCCACCTCCTTCTCTTCTATTCCGCACTCCTCCCATCGTCGAAGACCTCAGGACCCTCTGCCTGCACCATTCCTCTCCTTCGTCGATCGGCTCTGCCTCCCGCTCGAGCACTGCAATCGCAGCGATGACTACCACTGCTCTTCCATCGCGTCTGCTCAATCCTCGAGCTCCTCATCTTCTTCAGTGCTTCGCCACCTTCCTTGATGCACCCCGAGCTCCTCATCTTCCTCCTTCATCTACCTCCAGTCCCGCTCGAAGCTTGACCTCAAGCTCACCTTCAACCTCTGATCCTCACCTCCACCGTCGCTGCCTTGCATCTCCAACCGCGGCTCGCCATTTCCACCGTTGTCATCCTATGTCGCATCCCGACGTTGCCACCGCTCGCCTCCCACAAGCAGTCATCGACCCCTCACCATTGCCCTATTGCTGCGTTGCTGCTGCCAGCGACCACTGCAGCCATCGTCGCACTCGAAGTCGAAGCCGAAGCCGCCGGTTGCTATTGTGATTGATTGCCATTGCTGTTTTGTGGAAAGATTGCTGTTGTATTTGTGGAGTTGGTTGTTTGCTGTTTCGCTGTGGGAGGAGTTGCCATTTGCTGTGTGGGTGCTTGCTGATTGTGTTGTTGTATGTGATTGGCTTAGTTCGCCGTTTGGTGTTTTGTGAGGAAAGGGAATCAACATTGCTGTTTGGTGTTTTGTGGAGTGTTGTTGCTGTAATGATAGTGGTCTCTTGCTGTGTATGCTGTTCTCTTACGGTTGGTTGCTTCGTTGTGCACATGTGAGTGCATGTGTCGTCGTCAGAATTCTTATCCCATTATTCTCTTCACATTCAGAATCGTCTCCTAACATGCAAGCCTCTCTTGTACTCATTTTTATTGTTTCTAGCTCAACAAAACACTCTTTGAAATCCGACAAGTAGTAATCAATTTGAAAATCATATCTAATTGAACTCCATTGTTTATTTATTGTACCATATTATTGATTCATAGTTGTCTTATCGTGTCATTGATATTGAAATAAAAACTTGAACCGTAAATTTATTGTACTATTGAACATTCACATATACTGCCTTGTCATTTGCTTGACTTTGTACTGAGGTTTCGACCCGGTTCCTAATACGGAAACTTAAAATCTTGCACATAGAAATTGTAGTACACTGAGTCCATATATTATCATGTTTTGCATATAAACCGTGTTTTCCATATTTAATAAATTGGACCATGTATATTATCATGCATTGTATCATTTTGTTGCATTCTTATCGTCACCTTGATACTCGTATACACACTTGCATGATCATGAATGAAATAATAAAATATTAAACAAGTCGGGGTTAATAATGGTTGACTTAGTAGTGGATAATCTCAGAAAATGTACTCGGTAGGGCCCTTCTTGTTTACATGGACTATTGACATGGAAGGAGGAGAAATACTTGTGAACTTGTGAACTTGTTATCTTGTTATCTTGTTATCATGTTATCTTGTTACACGGAGTACACGCTCTGTAGATTCCACCACTATGTCTAAAACGTACACTGTTTGCATACACCGAATATGTGGTATGGGACGCAGTAGTACGTGCATTAGTTAGGGTTGATAAAAGACTTATAGACATAATGAACACTGAACATTGACACTAATACTGAATACTGGTTATTAAACATTGATTCCTGATTTCTGAATTATTGATTATCAACTTTTAATTTTGTTATCGTTTATCATTTATTGACTCCGATATCGTTACAATTTCTGTTCTTATTATATAGTCCTTTATTTCCTATTTTACTGCTTCCTACTACTTGTCGCCCATAGCTTGCTTTAAAGGGTTCTCTTCCTCTTTCTTTTGAGTTATGTTATATAGGTATAGTGATGGGTAACTGAAAGGAACTCATCGAACTGTTACTGTATTGCATATTCTCAAGCTATTTGGTAAGTTCTTGTATCCCAGATTTGGTTATTGGATTTTATTCTGTTTATGTGATTATATTTTTCTGCGTGGTTATGATTATTTCTTTTCATGTTTTTGAGTTAAGACTGGTACAGCTTATGGATGATGTTAATATCATTCACCGGGCCTTCATCACGGATTCGTATTCCCGTATTTTGGGAAGCGGGGTGTGACACCCAATAATCCAAAAACGGATCTGTCCTATTGGGTATGGGTAGCAACCCGTTACAAACCAATTCTGATATTTAAAGAGTAATTCAAATTCATGGTTATCTCTATGAAACGATTGAAACTTCACATTGTATCCAAAAATACCGGGACATAGGGATAAATCATTATCTCTAAACTGTCTCTAAAGGTGACTATAAATACCCCTCCCCCCCCCACCATAACAAGGTTAATCAATCTTTTTCCACATAAAGCTCTTTCATAATCTTTCTAATTACTGACAAGAGCGTTGGAGGGTTCGTCGCCGCGATCCATCTGGTGTATCGAACTTTTTGCAGGTTCACGTCGGCGGCGAGAAACCAGTCAAATGCTAGAGAAAGTCAACAGGTTTGCTTACTTGTTTCCTTCAAGAATTCACAAATTCATCTGTTTGCTCCCACACCAAAATCAGCAGCAACATTTACATTGTATCATGACATTTATTTCATATTTAGGCATTTCATTTATTGTGTTATTTATTGTGAATTAAATGAACATAATAAAGTCCTTAAAATAGTAAGTTCAGTTCTATGGGATATCATGTGTATGACTTGATTGTGAGATCCTATTGGCTGAAATCAGAATATTGTTCTTAAATGTCCCTAGTCAAGTAATATTGTAAATTAGGACAACGATAATACATAGAGACTAGTGTGTGCGTAGACTATGACCATTCTCACGGGTCATGGATATGAGATATCAAGTCTTCACATTGATACATATTATAGTAATAATATACTGGACTGACCCACCATGAGAACACTGCATTGATCGTTACGTGAGTGTCATAAGTGGTTCTCACAGTGACCATGGTGTACGTAGTCATTTGACTTGAAGTCACTACAGTTTTCTACATGAGAAGTTATATGTTTTAATGCCGTCAAACGTTGCCTGTAATAATCTGATTATAAAGTCGACTATTGGATATACTACAAATCATGCAGAGGGATGTGAGTGACTTGATATGATTTGTCTCTCTTACATAAAAAGAGCGATATTTACGGGCCCCTTGATTGAGTGAGACTGCAAAATGCACAACCATGCTAAAATGAGTCAATATGAGATATTGAGCTCATTTGTTTTAGTAAGTCTACCCGGACATCAAGAAACCAAAGATTGAACTATACAAGGGTGACACGCTCTATTCTTTGTGGTCAATTAAGACATCTGGACAAAGGGACTAGACTAAATGCTAACATTGGCCACAGATAAGTTATGTCAAATCACTGACATTCTCATTACATGAGTAGCAGTGATGTATTGCTAGATACCGCTCACTGTTTGTAATACTAGAATATGATTTTAGTATTACTGTCAATGTAATGGGAACCTACAGGGTCACACACTTAGAATAGATCAAAATTGAGATTTAAATTCATAAGATGAATTTAATTAGGGATCCAAATAAGACTAGGACTCCTGACATTGGTTGGACATTTAATTAGATTAAATGGGCCGACTAAAGTTCAAAGGCCTACATACGAATCTGATCCAGGTCAGCCCAACAGCCTTATTACTCTCTTAGGGTTGATTTACTGTACCTATATATATGATATGTATCTGTGAAAAAGAGACACGTGAAAAAACCCTAGTTATCACAGAAAGTGAGAGAGAGACAGATCGTGAGGAACATTCCCTTCCTGCAGCTAGCACCGCGATATGAGAGAGAGACATTTTTCGTTCCGTTCATGTGGATATCATAAAGGCACTGTAATATTGCAGCGCTGTGATTGACATACTGTGGAGATATCAGATCCATCTTTAAGATATAACTCCTAAACACAGTTTATGGTTTTCGTATGGATCCATGGCTAGATTTCGATATTTTTGAAAATTTTTCCCTGTATATATAATCTGTGATTGTCTTTGAAAACTAACATCCACTCCATCCATGGGTGACCTATGGGGGGGTTGACAAACTACTCTATGAAAGCAGTCCTCTGCGACACAACATCCCCCCTCTCAAGACTTCTGGGGTTCCAATATCATTCTCAGACCAAGATTTCGAAGGTGTTCGAATGCCACACTGCGACACACTTGTAATCAGCATATGCATGACAAATCATGAGGTGCACCGTGTCCTGGTAGACAACCACAGCTCGGTAAACATCCTCTTCTTGGATGTATTTGAGGGTCACTAGCTCATACGGGATCGTCTCAAACCAATCGGGTATACCCTTCATGGATTCTCCGGAGCCCCAGTTCTGATCGAAGAAATAGTCACCCTTAATGTGACCACGGATAAAGCTCCAGCTGCTTGCACGGAGCACTTGACATCATGGTCGTCAACATGAAGTCCGCTAACAATGCCATCTTTGGTCTCCCGGGGCTAGCAGCCCTTCACGTGGTTGCTTCAGCCTACCACATAAAGATGAAGTTCCCTACAAGAGCAGGGATAGGGAAAGTTAAGTGAAGCCAAAAAGCTGCTCAGACGTGTTACACCGCCACAATAGGGGGCTCGGTCACCCCCATCGATGCCAGGGAACTCCCACAAGATAGGGGACAAGCCAGCTCCGAACCCGTAGATGAACTAGAAGAAATCCCCTTGTTCCAAGAGGATCAAGCTAAGAGTTTTCGGGTAAGTAAGGCTCCCTCCATCAAATCAATGAACAACTCATTGCTTGAAATAGGGAAACCAAGATCTCTTCGCCTGTACCACCTCTGACATGCCAAGCATCTCTGAAGATCTAATCATGCACCGGTTAAGCATGAATCTGGAAGTTAGGCCCGTCCAACAAAAGTCAAGCATCTCTGAAGATCTAATCATGCACTGGTTAAGCGTGAATCTGGAAGTTAGGCCCGTCCAACAAAAGTGTCGTAAGTGTAACCCCCATTCCCACAAATACGTATTTTCTGAATATTTTCTGTATTTCGATATTATAAATTCATTATTGTTAAAAACGTTTTGGATTTTATATTAAAGTGTTTTTCTAATCGAAAATTTATTCATTTCGATATATATATATATATATATATATATATATATATAGCGTAAGTCTATTAAGAGCTGGGGAGCTGAAATTCTTATCGAGAGCTGGAGATTTCAGCCATCCGATCGCGTTTGATCGCGATCGAACGGCTGGGAGAGCCAGCCGCTTATCTTCGAATATGATGAGGGGTAAAAGGGGTATAATCGAAATCCTAATCCCTATCTCTTATCTTCTCACGCTCTCTCTCTCGCTTTCTATCTTCGTCCCGCTCTCTTCGAAACCCTAATCCCTATCTCTTATCTTCTCATGCTCTCTCTCCCGCTCTCTATCTTCGTCCCGCTCTCTTCAAAACCCTAATTCCTATCTCTTATCTTCTCACGCTCTCTCTCCCGATCTCTATCTTTGTCCCGCTTCTAAACCCTTCCTCTATATCTCTTATCTTCTCACCACCAAAGTGGAGCTCTCTCTCCCGCTCTCTTTCTTCGTCACTTGTGTAAACCCAACTCCACGAAAAACCCCATCTCTAGCTTCTTATCTTCAGATCTGTTGAGGGTTAAAGGGCTATAATCGCAAAACCCCTATCTCCCTTATCTTCTCACGACCAAAGAAGAGCTCTCTCAGTTCGTTCTCTCTCTCCGATGGAAAACCCAAACCGCGATTAGGGTTTCGATTTCTACTCTCAATGGGTTCTGCCTTTCTCAGATTTCGGAGGGAAGTGTTTGATTCTCATAAATGCTTTTATGATTTCTGTTAAATTTCTTGCATTTTCATTCGGTTATGTGTGTAGGCAATGATGAGATTCATTTTGATATAAGTTGGTTATTTATTTTTGGGGATTGAAATTATTGTTTTGAATCGTATTTGGTTGTGTGCCATGATAATTATGCAAAGTTGAATAGAGTTTGAGGAATGAGTGGGAGAGAAGATGGGGAAGAAATGAATGAATGTTGTTGAATGCCAAATGCCCTTAACACTTACCTTACATTTAAGTGATTTGAGTCTAGCTCAATTCATCTGATTTTTGGGCACCGATGACACACAATGATTGACAGTATCAGTATATTTTTTGTAACTAACGTTGGATGCGTAAGTGTTGGATACTCATTTAAGCCTTTTGGTATTTGATTCTCTCATTCGGTGTGTAGGTGTAGGCAGTGATGCAAAACACTTTATGATCTGAATAATTATTTCAAGCTTGTTGTATTTATTCTTGATTATATATCTATCATATCCTAGTTGGCACGGCACCCCAATGCAGCTCTAGTTATGAATAGTGCGTTCTGAGCCTACTGATTTTTTTTAGTCTATATATATTCATGAGTAAGTCTATTATGAGAGGTGGTCGATTGATCGTGAGTAAGAAAGAGAGATAGAGGTTTTTTATTTTACCCCTTTTACCCCGAAACATTCTGAAGATAAGCGGGATCGAATATGAGTCGTTCGATCGCGATCAATCGCGTACGAATGGCTAAAAACCCCTGCTCTGGATAAGGATTTCAGCTCCCAAGCTCTTAATAGACTTACTCTATATATATACGACACTTGATGATAAGCTCCAAGCAACATAAACTGAACATGAAGTACAAAATGTGTAAGCTCCAAACAACAGAAACTATATTTTTTGTAACTGACGTTGGAAGCATATGTGTTGGATACTCATTTAAGCCTTTTGGTGTTTGATTCTCTCCTTCGGTGTGTTGGTGTAGGCAGTGATGCAAAACACTTTATGATCTGAATAATTATTTCAAGCTTGTTGTATTTATTCTTGATTATATATCTATCATATCCTAGTTGGCACGGCACCCCAATGCAGCCCTAGTTATGAATAGTGTGTTCTAAGCCTACTGGTTTTTTTTAGTCTATATATATACATGAGTAAGTCTATTATGAGAGGAGGTCGATTGATCGTGAGTAAGAAAGAGAGATAGGGGTTTTTGATTTTAACCTTTTTACCCCGAAATATTCTGAAGATAAGCGGGATCGAATATGAGTCGTTCGATCGCAATCAATCGCGAACGAATGGGTAAAAACCCCCGTTCTGGATAAGGATTTCAGCTCCCAAAATCTTAATAGACTTACTCTATATATATAAGACAGTTGATGATAAGCTCAAAACAACATAAACTAAACATGAAGTATCAAATTTTGTAAGCTCCAAACAACAGAAACTATATTTTTTGTAACTGACGTTGGATGCGTATGTGTTGGATACTCATTTAAGCCTTTTGGTGTTTGATTCTCTTCTTCGGTGTGTTGGTGTAGGCAGTGATGCAAAATAATTTATGATCTGAATAACCTTTCAAGCTTGTTGTATTTATGCTTGATTATATATCTATCATATCCTAGTTGGCACGACATCCCAATGCAGCCCTAGTTATGAATAGTGTGTTCTGAGCCTACGTGTTTTTTTTAAACTTCATGCTCAGTGTCCGTTGTTCTGAGCTTACACATTTTGAACTAAATATGTTCAGTTTCTGTTGTTGTGAGCTTACCCTATCTGAACTTCATGTTCAGTTTCTGTTCTGTGCTTACAAATTTTGAACTTCATGTTCGATTCCTGTTATTCTGAGCTGAGCTTACACATTTTTGTGCTTCATGTTCAGTTTCTATTGTACTGAGCTTACACATTTTGAACTGAACATGTTCAGTTTCTGTTGTTCTGAGTTGATCTTACAAATTTTGATACTTCATGTTCAGCTTCTGTTTGTCTGTCTTGAGCTTACACAATTTGATGCTGCATGTTCAATTTCTGCTGTTCTGAGGTGAGCTTACAAAATATGATACTTCATGTTCAGTTTTTGTTTGTTCTGAGCTTACACAATTTGATACTTCATGTACAGTTTCTGCTGTTCTGAGCTGAGCCTACACATTTTCATACTTCATGTTCTGTTTCTCTTGTTTGAATTGTTTGGTCAGGTGTCAATCATGTTTTTTTGTTGTGAGGTTAATGTGTTTTACTGTGTTGGTCATGTATGGATTGTAATGGAAGTAATGGAAGTTGAAAGTTATAACTGGTATGTGGTCACAAATGTGTTTTTAACACATTGGTTTGTGACACTGATATTGCTGCTGCTGCTGCTATGAAACAGTTTATGATCTAAATAATTTGTGTTCTGAGCCTACTATAATTGCTGAATGATATTTTTTGTTCTGAGCCGACTATATTTTTTAAATATTTTGTCTTTTCCAGGCTAAATGAGCTCTGTTTAATTTTGATTTCAGGTTGATTTCAGCTATAATTGCAGAAAGTGAACATGAAGTATCAAATTTTGTAATCTGAGAACAAACAGAAACAGAGTATGAAGTAACAAATTTTGTAAGCTCAGAACAAACGCAAACAGAGAATGAAGTATCAAATATTGTAAGCTCAGAACAAACAGAAACAGAGCAATGTAATACCTTATTTTGTAAGCTCGGAACAAACAGAAACCGAGCATGAAGTATCAAATTTTGTAAGCTCAGAACAAACAGAAACAAAGCATGAAGTATCAAATTTTGTAAACTCAGAACAAACAGAAAATGAACATGAAGCATCAAATTGTGTACGCTCAGCTCAGAACAGCAGAAACTGAACATGAAGCATCAAATTGTGTAAGCTCAAGACAAACAGAAGCTGAACATGATGTATCAAATTTTGTAAGCTCAGCTGAGAACAGCAGAAACTGAACATGAAGTACAAATTGTGTATGCTCAAAGCAACAGAAACTGAGCATGAAGTATGAAAATGTGTAGGCTCAGCTTAGGACCACAGAAACTGAACATGAAGTATCATATTGTGTAAGCTAAGAACAAACAGAAACTGAACACAACCATCTCATCTTCAATATGTACACCAATTGATGAAAACAACAGAAACCTCGTAATGGAGATTATACAAAACAAATAAATAAACAATTGTAACCACAAACTAGTTGTAACTTTCAAATTCCACTATTTTCATTACAATCCATACATGACCAACACACTAAAGAATTCCATTTGTCGGAGAGTGTTCTCAAGGTATCTCCAGTTCTCCGCTAACGACCTTCTTGTTCTTCCTCTTGATTTCCTGCACAAAGTGATTCATCAAATAAAAAGATGCAAGTACGTATGTGGTATGTATTACAGTGAACGACAAGTAAACTTTTGATTTGGAGATATAATCACATACCACTTGGTTGTTTCTGGAGAGTGTATGTTGAACATGGTAAAGCTGGTAATTTAAATTGACAGGACATCATCGAATTTAGGATAGACAGAGCATCATTAAGTAAAAAAATTCAACAAAAAAACTTCTAGGCTCAGAACAAGTACAACAGAAATAGAAAACTGTAGACTCAGATGCAAAAATCATGCAGGCTCAGAATAACACTACCATAAACTAAACATGATCCTCAAAATGTGTAAGCTCAGTACAAGTGCATTTGAAAATGAAGTTGAAAATGGGTAAGCTCAGAACAACTTTTATTGAACAAAAGGGTGAACACCAAATAATTTCAGCTCCCCAGCTCAAAACAAACGGAAACTGAACATGAAGTTGAACACCACCCATAAAAATTTTCTATACCAATTGCTGAATATATAATCATGAATAAACAAAATCATGCATAAACTTTTCATCATTGCCGCATAATAAATCAAGTATAAGTGAGTCAAATGTGGAATTTTCAATTTGTCACTAGGGCTGCTTTATTAAGCCATGCCTACTAGCTTCCAAAAAAAAATCATGCATAAACTTTTCATCATTGCCTACTAACTTGGAATTATAAGCTATAAACCAAATCATTTTACCAAATTTTCGGATATAAATTTCAGATCATGCATCTCTTTTATGTACATCATCATTTTGCCTACAAACAGTGAAGACATAATGATTAATTTAACAAATGTGCTATAAGGTATTAAAGAACAATAATTACAGATATGGGTCAGAAATTATTTTAAATCATGCATGACACATCCCTTGCAAAATACACAGAAATAAACCAATAAAGTTCATGCAATATTTGGAGCCTCTTCTGTTATGGGTTCCATTCTTGAAAAAGTAGTAGAAGCTTGTGACTCATTCATATTAGAGCTACACGATTAATATTCACAAAATAAAAATAAGATTATATTATACATAACAAAAATTGAAATAAAGTTTGTATTTAAATACTAACCTTTCCTTTAAAGGACAAGTGCGACTGTCATGATTAACAAGCTTCTTGCACAAACGACACTTTCTTAGTGGTTTTGCAGCCTTCTCCAATGCTTTCTCCTTTCTCCCTTTAATTTGCTTCCCACTACCTTTGGTCTTTGAATATTGACTGTTTTAGGAAGTGAAGTACTTGTTACTTGTTGTAATTCTTGGGGCATATCTTGTTGCAATTCTGCAACAACACCAACTAGTAATGTTCTAGCCTTCTGGCGCATCTCCTTTGATGAGCGAGCAATCCTCATCACTTTGTTGATTTCATTTGACAACTCCACCATATCCAAATCTTGTGGACTACCGTAGCTACCAATGATTTCTTCACCAGCATCATCGTATACAATCTCGGTAGTTACCGTAGCGGTCCACCTTTTTAAAATATAAGATTGAGGCAGGAAATCAACAAACTCATTCCTCAATACCACAAGGATGTGTCTACAAGGAATTCCCTCGACTTCAAATTTTCTACAAGTACAAGATCCAGCATTGTCCATTCCCTTATAGAACACATCTCTTATTTTATCTGATTTTACTGACTTTCTCATTCTCCTCACAATATAGTGTCGCACACTACCATCGTCAACTTTCATTAAAGAGGCATAATTCAAGCTTTCAACTAATTCAGCTTGAAATACATGAAATTTCGTTCTAGTGTAGAGCTCAGACATTTGTGGCTCAATTTTAAAATCTGTTTGTAGCTTTAGTTTTGTATGAAGAGTTGTGTAGTCAGCTGCTAACTGATTTTGTCTTTATTTCCTTATCGCCCATTCAAACATCGTGATAAATTCATGTAAAGAATTTTTGCTATTAACATACTTATCGACAAAAGCATTCATACTTTCTGATCTTTGAGTTGTGCGAAGTCCAGCAGTGAAAATATGCTTAGCATAAGCTGGTATCCACTTCTCACGAAGCTCATAAATGTCAGAAAGCCAAGGATTATCTGTTATTGTAATATGTATTAAGTATTAATACTACTAAAATTTTTTGGTCAAACAGAGCTATAATTTATTGAAACAGGTAATACCTGCAATTTGCACATTAGCGTTCATTACGTCATTCCATCTTATCTCAAGCTCTTCTGGGGTCTCTGATTCCCAAATGCAACTATGGAATGGAATGCTAAAATCACTATTAAGGTCCGGACCACCAAACTTATCGGGAAGCTTTTTAAGAATGTGCCACATGCATAGCCTGTGGCTGGAACCAGGAAAACACATGCAGATTGCATTCTCCATTGCAGGATCTTGATCTGTAATGATAACTTTAGGTGGAGACCCACCCATTGTTTCATCCCATTTTTCAAACAACCAAACAAACGAGTCGGTGGTCTCTTTATTTATGAAAGCCGCACCAAAATTGACAGATTGACCATGGTGATTAACTCCAGTAAATGGAGCAAAAACCAATTTGAATTCATTTGTGTCATATGTGATATAAAAAATTAGCACTTTACCAAAATGCTTATAAGCCTTCCTGGCAAGAGCATCAACCCAAAACACATGGGTTAATTTGTTGTCTTCATCAACCTTGTAATGAAAACAGAAAGAAGGATTCATCTCTTTTTCCTCTTGCAAGTGCTCCAGCAATATATCAACATTATAAGCTCTCATCCCATCCTTCTCTCTTTGCAACGAATTCCTAATGTCTTTTTCAGTACAATTAATATTACTGAAACCTTAATTTTCTATCTCCATGAAGGACATAAACTCTGAAGTTCTTATGTTAGCCTATTTGAAAGAACTAAGTAAACTTTTTTGCGCTTCGAAAACAGTTCTGTTACATCTTAAGAACTGCTGCTTTCTAGGCGTAACACAAAGATGATGGTGCTCTTCAACAAATCTTCGAATTGACCATCTCCCGTTATTGTCCTTTTGAATTCGTATTTGAGCCAAACACTCTTCTTTCGTCACAGCTCTTCTCATTCTCTTGATCACATTTGAAGGAGACGATTCTTCAATATTGGCAACATTCATTCTAACTGTATCTACCGGCTTACCTTGCTTTGAGCATACAAATTGTTGTGAATGTCTCTCCTTCGTAGAAGTGTCAACCATTGTTGCGAACTTGCGCACTGAATAACCAGCTAATTTTGCATATCTTTTATAAAATTCATATCCTTCTTCTAATGTTGCAAATACTAAACCAACAAATGGTTTAGAAGCATCATCAACGTCCCTCCAACCGATATGAACATCTTGGCTTAGTAACTATTCATTTTCAAACTCCATCCTTCATAGGAGAATGAGATAACAAACATTAAAAAAAAGTTCAACTTTAAAAGTAACACAAAGGAAAAAGTCTAACAGACTGCATTCTGAAGCTACAAGTAATAAAGTCTTCATACTGAGGGAATATAAAACTTAGTGTTGAAAAAATTTAAGTATGTACACATTTTGGACAGTTAAATATTTTTCTTTTTTGGGAGAAACATCCCTAGTTAAATGGGAAACATCCCTCAGCTTCTTTCTCTAAAATATTAGTACACGTACACAACACGCAAAGGGTTTGACTTCCCAATTTTGATTTGATGCAATGGACAGGCATAAAAAATGCCCCCCATTAACAAAACTATAAGCAATGATTTAAGCAAATCTCAAAAGAAACAGAAACTAGGCTGCATCTTACATGCATTATGTGTGCTTATATGCATGTGTCATGTTCACATCACAAAATTCCAGATAATAGTACGATTATTATTTGTTATTCTAAAAAATTTGAACCATTCACAAATGCAACTTTACTGATCTTACAAGTTTCTGACATGGCTTAAATAAATTTTAAGAAATAAATGTATAGTTGTTAAAGAAATGAATGCATAATTTCAGGGATAAAAATATAATAACAAACTAGAAGCAATTCTAAAGGAAATAAAATTTGAAATTGAGAGTAGAAATCGAAACCCTAATCGCGGTTTGGGTTTTCTGTCCGAGAGAGAGAACGAACTGAGAGAGCTCTTCTTTGGTAGTGAGAAGATAAGGGAGATAGGGGTTTTGCGATTATAGCCCTTTAACCCCTCAACAGATATGAAGATAAGCGGCTGGAGATGGGGTTTTTCGTGGAGTTGGGTTTACACAAGTGACGAAGAAAGAGAGCGGGAGAGAGAGCTCCACTTTGGTGGTCAGAAGATAAGAGATATAGAGGTAGGGTTTAGAAGCGGGACAAAGATAGAGATCGGGAGAGAGAGCGTGGGAAGATAAGAGATAGGGATTAGGGTTTCGAAGAGAGCGGGACAAAGATAGAGAGCGGGAGAGAGCGTGAGAAGATAAGAGATAGGGATTAGGGTTTCGAAGAGAGCGGGACGAAGATAGAGAGCGGGAGAGAGAGCGTGAGAAGATAAGAGATAGGGATTAGGATTTCGATTATACCCCTTTTACCCCTCATCATATCCGAAGATAAGCGGCTGGCTCTCTCAGCCGTTCGATCGCGATCAAACGCAATCGGATGGCTGAAATCTCCAGCTCTCGATAAGAATTTCAGCTCCCCAGCTCTTAATAGACTTACTCTCTCTCTCTCTCTCTCTCTCTCTCTCTCTCTCTCTCTCTATATATATATATATATATATATATATAGGGTCATTTTAATAAATTGTTAGACCCGAATATTATTTCATTGTATGATTTCATTATTTTTTTTATGATGTGGGCATAGCTAAACTTTCTCAAATGCAGGATCGGGATTTCCTCTTGTTATTGAATTATTTTATTTTCGTACTTGATCTAATTTTCGTGGTGAATTCCAATTCATTTTCTAGCCAATTTATATTCTTCTCAATTGTATTATTTATTTATTTATTTGGATTTAAATTCTTGTTCTTGAAACTCTTTGATCTTCTTGGTGAATTATTTTCTTGTTAATCCTATATTTTTTTTTATTATGGGTATTTTTATTTCAACCCTATTGATTTTGATCCATCTCTAATTGAACCCTAAAACCCAATTTGATTTGTTCTTGACCCAAAACCATTATTATTGAACCCTAAATTACCAACCCAGTACCCTAATTGTATCCTATAAATACAACCCTAATGCAAACCCTAATTTTTGCTCACAAATCGAAACCCTAGCCGTCTAATCTCTCTCCTATTCTCTCTCCTCTCTGTTTCTCTCTCCCCCTCCAAGGTTTTCCCGCCAAAATCCCCCCATCTCCCTTGACTTCTCCGGCGACCTCCGACCCCCTCGTCGCCTTCCGTCGCCATATCTCCCGACGCCGCCTCCTAGCGTCGCAAGCCAGAACACCCCCGAAACCCCGGCCGCTCTTTCCCAATCTTCGACTCTAGTGGCAGAACCCATCAAATCCCTGACGTCCTTCCCTGCTCCATCGCGCCACTGCCGCCCCTAGTCGCTGTTGCCGCTGTCTCTTTATTGACGTTGCTGCTATTGCCTCTTTGGTTGCTGTGTGTGACTGGTTTGCTTTGTGGGTCCTTTTATTGCAAGTATATTTCACGTGTGATTGTGTGTTCATGGGTTCGTTGTTTCGAGATTCTTATCCCGTTATTCTTGGTATTCAAATTCACCGTTTATCAGGTAAGTCACCGTCCTCTTGAATTGTTAATTGTATTAAATTCAAGTTTTGTTGAAGCTCTTGCAAGTAGATCTCTTTGTTATCGTATTATCCATTGTTCATCTCTTCGTTGGGTCAATTGAGGGTTTACACGGTAACCCAAATATTCTTGATATTGTGCCACTTTTGACTCTAATGTTTGGATCTTTCATGAATGCATATAGAATTGATAATAGAGTTGCACATATAATCACGACACAAATAAATTATCGTAGAGACAATTGCTAGGTTGTATGTTGTAGCGCCCCGATTTCCGAATACCGGGAAACCGTGACACGAGCCAAGATCTTTTCTTCAATTAGTCACAATACACAGAAAAACAGGAAATTTAAAACTTTTTATTCAATACCTAATGTATTACAAGTCTGAACATTACACAACTGCAATACATTACAATAGAGTTACAATAATACCTTTACAATCCCAAGTATTACAACCTTCAACATCTTACATCAAAGTACAAGAAATGAAGAACAACACTTGGTAACTCTCACTTGAGTACTTCTCAACTAAATAGATAATCAATACATATACTGCAGCGGAACTAAACATAACACTGACTCCTTGCTTTCCCTGCCTTGAGTCCTCTTAAATCTCGCCTTGTACTTCGGCGATCCAGTACCTATGGAAGTGGGGACGTCAGTATTCACTGACGCTTAAAGGCTGATCATATAGCAGCGAATCTCCCAAACAATATACAAAATATAGCAATGGTGTTGGTGTAGTTTAAGTGTTCGTGAGTGCTATGACTAGACTCTAACACGATATTTAAATAGAACTAATTATACACAACCCGTTTCTGACAATACTCCATGACTCTGTGAGGTTGCAGAAGGGGTCAAGTCCCCCTATGCAGTCTGCTTATGGTGTCTCCGTTTTCCACTACTACCCGGCAAGCCGGACCTCACTCAAACAAGGTTGCAGGTGCGGTCTAGTTCCGCCACTGCAGTCATATAGTGGTGTCCATGTTTGCCACTATTGCCCAGTGTATCGGGCCTTAATCCAAAATCCAAATCATAGGGTTTCGCAAGCGCAGGGCAGTGCGAAGCCTACCCTGTGGCACCCTCTGGGGTATCGCAAGCGCAGGACTGCACAATGCATCCTGTGGCACCCCAGCCACGGTATTTCAGGACTTAACAGAGCGAGATACGTGACCCGTGTCCTCAACCTGTGAGATGGCACCGTACGTATCCCTTTGATGGGACGCTTCCTATTCTAATGTCAGCAAGTCTCCGGAAGCAACATGCAGCCCATACTACATGCGACTCCATATCAAGCCGTTTCTCCATATATAGGGATTTGAACCCACGTTACGAATTCTAATTGTACACGACCTGTTCCTGACAATACTCCATGACTCTGTGAGGTTGCAGAAGGGGTCAAGTCCCCCTATGCAGTCTGCTTATGGTGTCTCCGTTTTCCACTACTACCCGGCAAGCCGGACCTCACTCGATCCCAGTATATCGGGCATCGTTCCAAAATTAAACCATAGAGTTTCGCAAGCGCAGGGCAGCGCGAAGCCTACCCTGTGGCACTCTCTGGGGTCTAGCAAGCGCAGGACTGCACCATGCATCCTGTGGCACCCCAGCCACGGTACTTCAGGAATTAACAGAGCGAGATACGCAACCCGTGTCCTCAACTTGTGAGACGGCACCGTGCGTATCCCTTTGACAGGAAGGTACAACCCAATATCACCGCCTAAGGCCTCCCTCAAGGGACAAGTTGGTCGTAAGGTGCCCCCTACAACCAACTCCTCTCTCTTCGGCAAGGGTCTGAGCAAAATGACCTTTATAAGTCACTACCCTAATGATGTCCCTGACTCAATGATGCTAGGGACGATAAGATTATAAACATAACATGCTAGGCCTTAAATTAGGCTTCGCAAGACAACTCTACTAGGCTGCTCAACCTAGACTTACCAGAATCCCTCAGGATCCGGTTTGTGGCTCATCGATCCCAGACTTTGGCCGTGCGAATATACACGCATGCCGCTATGTCTTGATGGTCGATAGCCCACAACGAACTGTGTACTAGCTAACAGCTATGCACGAGTAACAACCACATACGAGCTAATATGCTATGTATGAAACGATAACTACCCACGAGCCAGGCGGGCCTCGTAGGAGACAACAACGTACATACCAGCCAAATAAGCCGAGTATGAGACCCACAGCTACGTACGGGCCAGTCGAGACACGTACGAGCACAACCATGTGCAAACAACCATACAGGTAATCAATCCTAGAAGCAACCAAGCGTGCTTACTAGCAACTCGATCTTCTATTATTAGAAGCAACAGAAGAATCTACTAATATGCTATGGTCGGTATCCCACTAAGGAAGAATCCGAAGGCGACCTAACGGCCTTTATCGGACCAACTATCACTAGTGGTCTTCCCAACCCTCATTACTTCAACCTATAGCGCCTTAAGTACGGCACACAATTGCAAGCATCTTCCTACGATCCATCTAATCATATAACACGGCCACCATGATATTCCTATGTATGAATGTGATTAATGCTTATGCTTACATCGAGCTCACGCATGAAAAATACTACGACCTAGACATAAAGCCCACTATAGTCAAGTGTAGGTTACAATTTGATCATGAAAGCTTACTACTTATCATGACTAATCACCGTAACCCAATTAGTATAAACAAGCAACATTCCAAGGCATAGTAGGTAGTTCTACCACTACTCCTACAATCATTCTAAGCAAGTATTTGAACTTTAGCATGGTATACAACTTGCTCACTATCTAGACTAGCATGACATACAACTTACTTACAATTAAGCTAGTATGGCATACAACTTACTTGTAATCAAGCTAGCATGGCATAGGTCCATAATTAAGCTAACATGGTATATCACATACCTATAATTAAGCTAACATGGTAAGTAACTTTATCATTGATCCTACAACGTCCTAGGCATAATTAATTAATCCAAGCATGGTAGGAAACTCTTAGATTGATTCCTACAACATTCTAAGCATAATTAATTAATCCGAGCATGGTAGGAACTCTTAGAATTTGTCCTACATCATTCTAACATCATTAAGCATGCTAGATATTTTTAGAATAAATCCTACCATTAACTAAGCATGAAACATGATAGGATATTTTTAGAATACATCCTACAACATTTTAAGTATAAAAGCATGGTAGGATATTTTTATAAACAATCCTACAACATGTTAAACATCAAGCATGATAGCATATTTTTAGAAGTAGCCCTACAATTTATTAAGCATGAGAACATGGCTTCTAAGCATTTTTAGAAGTAATCCTACAACATTAGTAGCATAAATATGGCTTCCAAATATTTTTAGGGATGATCCTACAACATTAGAAGCATGAATATGGCTTCTAAATATTTTTAGAAGTAATCCTACAACATTAGTAGCATGGAAATGGCTTCTAAACATTTTTAGAAGTAATCCTACAACATTAGTAGTATAAAAATTGCTTCTAAACATTTTTAGAAGTAATCCTACAACATTAGTAGTATAAAAATGGCTTCTAAACATTTTTAGAAGTAATCCTACAACATTAGTAGTATAAAAATGGCTTCTAAATATTTTTAGAAGTAATCCTACAACATTAGTAGCATGGAAATGGCTTCTAAACATTTTTAGAAGTAATCCTACAACATTAGTAGTATAAAAATGGCTTCTAAATATTTTTAGAAGCAATCCTACAACATTTTACTACTACTACTACTCCTATTTTAATCAAAACATAATTATCTACTACTACTACATTCTCATAAAAAAATCACAACATACAACTTACTACTATTACTACTACTTCATTCTCATAAAAATCATAACATACAACTTACTACTATTACTACTACCTTATTAATCAACATACATGCTATTACTACTTCATTTTATTACATACTACTACTTATTATTTTAGCTTACTATTACTTAGTTGCTTACTAACCTTTATTACTAGTGATAAAGAGAAGATCATTTTTTTTATTTATTTTACTTTACATCTAGTAAAAGAAAAGATAGCTACAACTAGTGATCAAAATAAAAAGAAGATCTTTTTAATATCTACAACTAGTGTTTAGTAAAAAGAAAGATCTTTTTAATTATCTACAACTAGTGTTCTATAAAAAGAGAGATCTTTTTAATTATCTACAACTAGTGTTTAATAAAAAGAAGGATCTTTTTAATTACTTCTACAACTAGTGTTTAGTAAAGAAAAGAAAGATCTTTTTAATTACTTCTACAACTAGTGTTCAATAAAAAGAGGATCTTTTTAATTATCTACAACTAGTGTTTAATAAAAAGAAGGATCTTTTTAATTACTTCTACAACTAGTGTTTAGTAAAGAAAAGAAAGATCTTTTTAATTACTTTTACAACTAGTGTTCAATAAAAAGAGAGATCTTTTTAATTATTTACAACTAGTGTTTAATAAAAAGAAGGATCTTTTTAATTACTTCTACAACTAGTGTTTAGTAAAGAAAAGAAAGATCTTTTTAATTACTTCTACAACTAGTGTTTAGTAAAGAAAAGAAAGATCTTTTTAATAGGACATGTGCTTTTATTATTAGTCCAATGTTTAATTAAGGTCCTACAACCCACAATGGTTGTAAAATGAGTTCATATGCTTTATGTACTAAGTCCTACAACTCACAATGGTTGTATTGTTCAACATTATGCAATATGTGAGTTTCTTTAGTCCAATCACATACAAACAACAACTACAATAATAAAGCTATGATCTTTATAAGCTAGTAGTTACTACTACTACTTTTTACTCTTACTTCTTACTACAACAATACACCCAACAAAACTCAAAGAAAACAAAACAAGAGGATGAGAAGAAGAAGTCAAACAACCATACAAACAACAAACAAACAAACAACAACAAACAAAAAAATCAAAGAAGTGAAGAAACCCCCACCTTGTTTCTTTCTTTGATGGAAGAACTAGCTAGTAAAACTTCTCCTTCCCCTAGCTTTTAGAAAGCTTCTAATTAACCTACAAAACAAAACTCTCAAGTTAACTTGTTCTCTCTTTCTTTTCCTTTCTTCCTTTCTTTCTTTCTTTCTTTCTTTTGTTTTCTAAAAATGAGAGAAGGAGGAGAATGAAGGGTTATTTATAGGTGGAGAGAAGGGTGGAGAATGAAAATGTACACATACATTTTTGCACAAGGGACCTTCCCTATATTAGGGCCGGCCATACCCATAGGAGAGGTGGGAGGTGGGGGAGGTGTTATGTGAGGGAAAGTTGATGTGGAGGAGGGTTTGTTCTAGAAGAATTTCTCCTAATCCCTTATGTCTTTGTAACCCTAGGTTTAACCTCCTAATCAAACCCTAACCCTCTAATAGGTTTGTCATAACAAGGCAAGTGTTGTCCAAAAATACACAACACACAATTTGTATGATGTACTAGTCGACATACTACACGTATGTGCGCCTATATGTCTGAATACCGAAAATCTTCGCATAATCGTATAAAATAATTTAATCTCAGAAACAATAATAAAAATAAATTTTATTATTAGTTCGGAAGATCACGGTATCAATTTGATACAATACGGATGTATACTGGCCGATATCTGGATACAGATAATGTCTATGGACAAACCGGGTGAAAATCACCAAAATATTCTAATTTTGGAATTAAAACAAAATAATAATAAAATAATAATAAAATATCAATTTATATACGGTAATATCCGTCCGGGATATTACATATGTTGTTTGATCGATTGATAATTGATTGATGATAAATTGATGTACGAGCGTGTTCTAGTTTTATTTGTCATGTTTTGACACCCATCATGTTGATTACACAATTTATTGACTAAAGAATCGATACCCATATAGTTTAATTAATTTATTTTCAAGAAAACTACCCAAAATCCTGTATATGCTTGCTAACCTAAATGTTAACTGCTATTTTCGAACCAGTAAATGATCTTAAAATGAAATACTTTCTGAACATGAATTGTTTCCTTATCTTTCTAGTTTCCAGAACATCTTGAATTTTTGAATTCCGAGTTTTGTAGCAAAAGTTATGTCTGTTTTACTACAGCTGTGTTTTTACTTTCGAATTTTCAGATTCTCGTACCCTTCATATTTAAACAGTAAAAATGCTGATCAAATGATAAAACTTTAATATGAAAATTTCTAAATTGTTGCTTAACATGTTTAGGAGTCTAGATTATATTTTTAATAAATTTAATATTGAGTTTTTGCTGATTCAAAAATTAAAACAACAAGATGTCGATATTCTGCATGAACATAAAATCTGTAAAGAACCATATGTTTGACCTAGCTACTGTTGTCGGATTTTGAACTTTAAATATGCGTTGGAACCATGTGGAAGTCTAGTTTCCAGATTTTTTGACGGATTCAACTTTCTACTTTTGAGACAGCGGGAAACTACATTTTTGTACATACTACTCTTGCTATCCAGAATTTTGCTGTTCGGTTTTTAATAGATTAATTATTCTTATATCGCACTATTGCATGAATTAATGTATGCATGTTGCATTGCATGATCCTAGTGTCCTATTATCATCATCCTAATTGCCCTACTTCATGTTATTACCTTATTGTCTCTCTTTTGTTACTATTGTTCATCTAATGTCTCTATATTGCATATTGTATTGTTGCATTAATAAAATTGTTAATCAAGCCAGGGTTTAAGGGTTGACTCTAGTAGTGGACAGTATAGAAACTGTACTCGGATAAGGGGCTCGTGGTTTTCTATACCGTTATCTTGTGATCTTGTGTTCATGTGATCTTGTGATCTTGTGATCTTGTAGCATCTTATTGATAAATTATCGTTATGGTTGGAACATTATTATCATGCTGAGTACATGAACTATAAAGCCCACCACTAAGTCTAAAACGACATTGATTATATGCATCGAACCTGTAGTATAGGATGTAGTAGTACATGCATTAGTTAGGATGAAAATAATTAATAGACTTAAGAATCCCACCACATCGACACTGCATAAATTTCATCGTTGTTCTTTTGATATCGAAAATTGGCTGAGTGTTATTGATATTGATCATTGATTATTGTTACCGAATATTGAACCATTGTTTATATCCATTGCATCGATTACTATGTTATTGATTATTGATTATCGTGCCATGTTATTGATTCCTATTGATCCATTGATTCATTATTATATCGTTTGTAACTCCTGTTTTTCCAAAAATGTATTTTTGTGTATTTTCTGTGTATTTTCGGTATTTCAAATTTTTGTAAATTAGTTTTCCGCTTTCGAACTATTTTTGTTAAAATGTATTATTAGACTTTCTATTAAAATCTATTTCAATCCATGGTTCTATTTGTTACTATTTTCCAATGAATTTATATTATAATACCAATCTTGTTGTTATTATTATTACCTTGGTTTCTATTATTACTATTATTATTTTTATTATTTTTCTTCTTATTATTATTGTCAGTATTATTACTATTATTATTATTACTGTTATTTTTAATATTGTTATTATTATTATTATTATTATTGTTTTCTTGACTACTATCAATATTATTATTTTATTGTATTACATTCTGATTTTTATATTAAAAATCCTATTTTTAAAACCTTATTTTTCCTCTAATGGATTTTTTAAAACCCATTATATCTTAATAACCATACCCATTATCCTATCCTATTTAATAACCTATAACCCAAATACCCAACTATATCCACTACCATGTTTGCTTTCACAACCCAGACCCGGTTACTTACCCCTACCCGTTTAAACCCCCAAACCCATTACCCTATTGTAAACCCTAAAACCCAATCTCCTATATATACTCCCACCTGCCTGTTCAACTTCGAAAATTTTGCTGCACTGACCCACTTTTTGGAAATATTTGGCACCCTGCCCCACTTCCAAAAATAATTAGCGATCTGTCCATGTTTAGGACAACTCAGAATAAACCGTTATTGGAAATAACGGCATAGGTTATTTACGTGACGTTATTTCCAATAACAGCATCTATTTCATATTTTTTTTCCATACCGTTATTTGGAATAACGGCATCAGTATATTTCTCTTACAAGTGTGAATCTTCTAACTTTAAAAAATTTTAAGTGTGAAAAAAACTTATAAATAATGTCGTTTTCCCCAATAACGGCATTCGAATGACTGATGCCATTATTGGTGATAACGACATCAGTTATATATAAATGAACTATTGCTGTTGTTTGGAAACAAAGAGAATGAATAATAAGTTAATTTTTTAAAAAAAAATTATAACTGATGCCGTTATTTGGAATACCGGCATCAGTTATAATTTAAAAAAAAATTAACTTATTCGTCACAGAGGATGAATAATTAGTTACTTTTTTATTAAAAAATTTATAACTGATGCCGTTATTCCAAATAACGACATCAGTATTGAGAATGCCATTATTTGAAAAAACGGCATATGTTATAAGGTTTTCACACTTGCAATTTTTCCTTTAAATGGAGGCTACACGCTGTCGAAAAACAAAATAACCTATGCCATTACTCCAAATAATGGCATGACACTTTTTTTAAATATAGATGCCGTTATTGAAAATAACGGCACGTAAATAACCTATGCCGTTATTTCCAATAACGATTTATGCTGACGTGTCCTAAACAGGGACAGATCGCTAATTGTTTTCGGAAGTGGGTCGGAGCGCCAAATATTTTCAAAAAGTGGGTCAGCATGGCAAAATTTTCTTCAACTTCCTACCAGCCGCCTATCCCCCATCCTGCGCCTCTTCACCTTCCGCTCGCTCTCCCATCTCCCTGCCTTCCCCTATTTTCGCTTCACCTGTGCAGTGCTCCACGACAGTCAGAGCCCCACAGTCTCGATGCCCCTGCAGTTGCGACGCCGACTCATCCCTCCGTTGCTCCTTTTTCCTGCCGCGACTGCATTACCCTGGTCGACCTCTCCTCTCCCCTGCCCCTGACTGTCGACCACTGCCTCCTGCCCTCCTCTCTCTCTGGCACAGGCAGACCACAACTGCAGGAGCAGTGAGCCGACCTCCTGGCCCTGCCTCCCGTTCGACTGCACAATCGTACTGTGCTGCCCTCTGCCAGCGTCGTCTGCCTCCTGTCGTGCAACTGAAGCCGCGACAGCTGTCCCCCGCCACTGCCTTTCTTGTAGGTGGGTGATAGTTGTGTGCGAGGTGTTGTGCGTGGTCCATGTCCTGTTCGTTCGTGTGCTTGAGTGCTCGAATTGTGTTCGTTATTGGGTTCATGCTCCGCTCGTGGGTCATGGGTATTGCTCATTTTTGGCTCGTGTGAACGTTGAGGTCGTTGGCCGGAAATCCGTTGCCGTTATTCTTGTTTGGTGCCATTTCTATTGTCGGTTAAGGCAAGTAACTTGTACTCAATTCCTTTGTATGATACAAGTCATAAATACCGCTTGTAGTGTAGTTAGGTTCTAGAGACAACTCGTGTGTGATGTATGATTGATGAGTTAGTCTCTATAGTGCTATTTGACCATAGATGACTCACGACACAAAATTGACATGAAACAACTTAGGTTTTTCCGTTCTTGATTTGATCATGTATGTGGGATTTTGTGAGAATTTGGGTATTTGTTGAGAACCATGTGATGGACTTGTTTTAGATATGTTAATTACCCTATTTCATGATGTTTGGATACTTGATAGACTCGATTTCATGTTTGGTTGTGTCTGGATCAAGTCTCGTTGAATCTATGTTGACTTTGGTTTTTGAGGAAATTCTGTGTTTTGCCGATATTCTGTCTTGATCAGTACTTTAGACCATATTAAGGTCAAAATCTTAATTTCAGTATAAAACATGAATTGTAAAGAAATTTGTCTTCTTTCCAACCCCTCTAACCTTACTCGATTTCGTTTTCGTATGTGTGAGATATGACTGTTTTACTACAGAGGTGTAGATTTTTTTCAGATTTCGTTTCTTGGTGGTTTTGATGACTAAATTATTTTAATACTTGTGCTACACATATTATTTTGATCTAGAACTTTGGTAAGTTTTTCTATACTTAGTTAGGGATTACCTAGAATTTTGGCGGATTTTATTGATGAGTTTTATATGCCGTTTCATGCTTGTTTATAAAGACTGTACTTGCTGTATTTTACTCGCTGTTCTGTAAAGAATCGTATTTTCACCCTGATTCCTTTGACTGTATGAAAAATATTTGTGAAATATGAAAGTTATTTTATATTGTCTATTTTCATCTCCCTTTGGCGGATTTGGATTTCGTTTCACGGTTTGCGAGATGTTACAGTTTTTGTACAGCTGTGTTGGGAATTCCAGATTTGCCAAACTATCGTTTCTTGATGTTTTCTGGTTTTTGATGACTAATCTAATTTCACTGAAAAATTATGAAACTTTATATTCTGATACTAGACATATAGGGGAATACTCAAGATTTTTTGTGGAATTTATTATAATGTTTTCATGCTGTTTTCCTGCTCTTGAATTCGTTTTTCTGATTACTGGCTGAACCTATTTTCTGTATTCAAATCAGTTTTGAGCTATGTTTTTGTGAAATACTATATAACTTATTTATACTCGCTGGATTCGGTTGGAAGTCTATTTTCTATATTCTTGGACGGATTTATATTTGGATTTCTGTAGTAACGGAAATCATTGTTTTAGTACTATACTATCATGCTGTCCTGAATGTGAACATACATTATTTTGCTCGTTTATGTGACTGTATATCATATATGCATGCTTATTTGTTACCCTAGACCTGATACTGATTATACTATGTTAGTTTGACACTATTTCATGCTTATACATGCCTGTTTGAGAATAATAATAAATAATCAAGCTAGGGTTTTAATGGGAAAGATCTAGTAGTGGATAGTGCAGAAACGTGTAGTCGAAAGGAGATTTGTGTTTCCTGTATTACATGTTTACCGGTCAAGTTACCGATTAAGTTACTGATCAAGTTTACCAATCACGTTATTTCTGTCACCGATCAAGTTTACCGATCATGTTACCGATCTAGTTTATCGACCAAGTTCTGTGATTCTGTGTTACCCGAGTACACTGCCCTGTATGGCCCCCTATGAAATCTAAAGAGAAACCGTTTGTTGTAGTAACCATGTGTTATAATATTGGGCGTATGAAGTGCTACCTAGATAGTAAGACTGGATACATGATCCTTGAACATGATACTTGAACATGATACTTGAATATGATACATGCTTGCTTGACACTTGACTACATGATACATAAGACTTGTTTACATGAGACTTGATACTTGATACTTGATACTTGATCCTTGAACATGATACTTGAACATGATACATGCTTACTTGATACTTGTTTACATGATACTTGTTCACTTGACACTTGATACATGCTATTTGTACTTGTTCACCTTACCATGCTAGTTGTTTATTTTGACATCATGCTTATTCCATGCTATTAGTTAGTTTCCCCATGTACTTGTATCCTGCAATGCAAGCGGCCCGTAACTTGTAATTGACGGGTACCTTGTTTTCTCTTTTTTTCTTTCCTGCAATTTATTAAATTGCAGATTTTGGTGATCAGCTGCCAGATGGAATAGGCGAGATGAGATACTAGATACTGGAGTTTTGTTATCATGATTTCTTGCTATTATTATTATTTCCTGTTTTGAACAATTGTATCTTGTACTTGGATTTATTTGTTTTAGGCAATGTGACCCAGAATATTGACTTATTCAGATCATGACTATTTGAGATTTATATATTTGGTTTCAAGTATTCTTGTTGGTATCTTGGTTCATATGTGCATGTGATTGATTCTTTTGCTTCCGAACCTGATTATTTTGTAACATGTTGTAAAGATTCTTGAACAGCTTATGGATGATGAAAATCATTCGCTGGGCTTTTGTCTCGTATCCGTATTCCGTATTCTTTTTGGGAAGCGGGGCGTGACAAGGTTTTTAGTGGTATCAGAGCACCAGGTTTGGCTAATGTATTAGTTTGACTGATATATTAGACAAGCTTGGCTCGAACTGGAATCGGCTCAATATTTTACCAACCATGCATGCATAAATGAATTATTATCAACCTTGATCTGGATGCCGATTGTTTTTTTTATCTTGTGCAGACTATGGCTTGCAGAGGTTCTACTTCCCATTCCCAGGAAGATCAGCCTGGGCTTGGGGCCGTCACCACTGTGTTGGAGCGGCTGGTCAATATGCTGCAAAATCACAGTGATCTAGTGATGACTGCTTTGGAAGCTGCCTGGGTTCCGCCTCCTACTGTGCCTGCACAGGCAGCTCTTCCTCCTCGTCCGGATATAGTTACAAATTTCATGAGGCTGCACCTTGACAAATTCTCCGGCATTTAGATGCCACTAGAGGCTGAGCAGTGGCTGATCCGGACAGAGAGTCTGCTACAGGCAGCGAGGATTGCTGATGCAGAACATGTGGATGTGGTGAGCATCCAGCTGGTGGATCTTGCCCACATTTGGTGGACGACCGAATCTGAGAGGCTCGTGCGGCTTATTGCTTGGGCCACGTTCACTAGGAGCTTCTTGGAGAAGTTCTTCCCCAGCAGTACTCGAATCGAAATGGAGTAGCAGTTCCTGGCCCTAAAATAGGTTGGTCGTTATTCTATTTTGGAATTTTTGTTACATATTTTCCACACAATGTTGTAACATGAGACTTTTTTGCAACAGGTCTCTAGGTCTGTAGATGAGTACGTAGCTGAGTTTACTAGCTTAGCCGCTTCGCAGCCGTTCTTTTGGCAAACGAAGAGGATAGGGCTCGTAGATTCACATTGGGACTTGAGCAAGATATCAAGAGGCATGTCGTGTTTCTTTGCTTGCGTACTTATGCTGAGGCTCTTGAGGCAGCCCGAGCTTAGGAGCAGGCTCGTGGCAGGTTGGCTTCTCCCTAACGAACTGTTCCCGCTACTCCTGTTGGGCCATCGGGTGGGCCGATTCGGAGGCCAGCCCGGCTGCTTCGACGAGGGCACTACCCTACTCACTTGCCACCTTGAGGAAGGATCAGACTTGCAACTATTGCCACAAGGTTGGGCATATACGGAGGGACTGTTGGGGAGCCAACCGTCTTTGCCTTGCATGCGGAGCAAGTGATCACATGGTTCGGGACTGTCCGCAGAGAAGGATTACTGTACCTGCAAGAGGATCTGCTCCAGGAGAAGCACGAGGCCAGGCTTTCAACCTGACTGCTGCAGATGCTGAGTCAGACGAAGAGGATGCTCCAAGTATATTTTGCATTTGTTGTTTTGTTGTTCTCTTTTGCTTTCTTCATTTTGTCTCGTACTATTCTTTCATGTTATATTTCTGCATTGTGTTTTTTTCTCCCCCTTGATCATTAATTCTTTTCTCTTGCTTTTGATTCTATCTTAGATGTTGTCCTTGTTTGTTCTTTCCCTGCTCATGTTCTCTTTGGTTCCGATGTAAGCAATCTCTTATTTCTACTAACCTCGTTGATTCCTTCATATTTTAACCCGTGTGTCGTTCATTTCTTTCAGTGCCTCGCATTCATTTTCATTGTTGATTCATTTTGAGTATCATATTTGTTGTTTCTTCCCTACCTTGTTCACCTCAAATTATGGTGCTGCCATTATTTCATGCTTGCTCAGTTCTTGCTGGAGCTAATGGATGCTATTGATGGAGTCTTCCCGTTGAGAGTGGCGCAGCGGAAGTGTTGTGGGCCCATAACCCACAGATCCCAGGATCCTATTGTTGCTTCTCTTTCCTTGCATTGTTTGCTTTCCCCTACCTCTTGCATTCGTTCTCATCCGTTGACTCATTATTTGGTTCGATTCTTTCTTTTCTTTTATCTCCTTGATTCCAGTTCTACCTACTCCCTATCTTGCTTTGTTATCTTGAGCTGTTTCTCTCCTTTTGATACTGTTTGCTTCTTTTCTTGCATTCCCTTTGACATCGTTGTTATCCACTTCCTTCCTTTTCGGGTTTGCCTCTACTTTGTTCCTTCCCTATTAGCCCTGTGTTTTGTTACCCTTCTCCAGTTTGCTTTTGTCCTGTCCTATGTACTGTCTAAGCAAATTTCGAGGACGAAATTTTGTTGTAAGGTGGGTAGGATTATAACCCCTGTTTTCCCAAAAATGTATTTTTATGTATTTTCTGTGTATTTTTGGTATTTCAAATTTTTGTAAATTAGTTTTCCGCTTTCGAACTATTTTTGTTAAAATGTATTATTAGACATTCTATTAAAGTCTATTTTAATCCATGGTTTTATTTATTACTATTTTCCAATGAATTTATATTATAATACCAATCTTATTGTTGTTATTATTATTACCTGGGTTTCAATTTTTACTATTATTATTTTTATTATTTTTCTTCTTATTATTATTGTCAGTATTATTATTATTACTATTATTTTTAATATTGTTATTATTATTATTATTATTATTGTTTTCTTGACTACTATCAGTATTATTATTTTACTGTATTACATTTTGATTTTTATATTAAAAATCCTATTTTTAAAACCCTGTTTCTCCTCTAATGGATTTCTTTTAAACCCATTATATCCAAATACCCATACCCATTATCCTATCCTATTTAATCTCTACTATTATAATGGGAGAAGGCCTTAGTGGTATTTGTCACCATTTTTTTTTTTGTCATTTTGTCATTTTGTCAACACGTGCAGCGCACGTGTTGGCAGTTTTAGTTTTTTTATTATTTTTTTCCCCTCCTTTTCATTCCCCTCCACGTGCATCGCGCGTGCATTATATATTTTTTTTGCCCTTTTCATTCCCCTCCACGTGCACCGCACGTGTTGGTATTTTTTTCCCCTTTTCGTTCCCCTCCGCGTGCATCGCACGTGCGTTATAACTTTTTTTGTAGTCCTTTTCATTCCTCTCCACGTGCATCGCACGTGCATGATACTAGTAACCTATAACCCAAATACCCAACTATATCCACTACCCTGTTTGTTTTCACAACCTAAACCCGTTTACTCACCCATACCCGTTTAAACCCCTAAACCCATTACCCTATTATAAACCCTAAAACCCAATCTCCTATATATACTCCCACCTGCCTGTTCAACTTCCTACCAACCGCCTATCCCCCATCCTGTGCCTCTTCACCTTCCGCTCTCTCTCCCATTTCCCTGCCTTCCCCTGTTTTCGCTCCCCCTGTGCGGCGCTTCACGACAGCCAGAGCCTCACAGTCTCGACGCCCCTACAGTTGCGATGCCGACTCATCCCTCCGTTGCTCCCTTTTCCTGCCGCGACTGCATCACCCTGGTCGACCTCTCCTCTCCCCTGCCCCTGACTATCGACCACTGCCTCCTGCCCTCCCCCTCTCTCCGACACAGGCAGACCACAACTGCAGGAGCAGTGAGCCGACCTCCTGGCCCTGCCTCCCCGTTTGACTGCACAACCGTACTGTGCTGCCCTCCGCCAGCGCCGTCTGCCTCCTGTTGTGCAACTGAAGCTACGAAAGCTGTCCCCCGCCACTGCCTCTCTTGTGGGTGGGTGATAGTTGTGTGCGAGGTATTGTGCATGGTCCATGTCCCGTTCGTTCGTGTGCTTGAGTGCTCGAATTGTGTTCGTTATTGGGTTCGTGCTCCGCTCGTGGTTCTTGGGTATTGCTCATTTTTGGCTCGTGTGAACGTTGAGGTCGTTGGCCGGGAATCTGTTGCAGTTATTCTTGCTTGGTGCCGTTTCCGTCGTCGGTTAAGGCAAGTAACTTGTACTCAATTCCTTTGTATGATACAAGTCATAAATACCGCTTGTGGTGTAGTTGGGTTCTAGAGACAACTCGTGTGTGATGTATGACTGATGAGTTTGTCTCTATAGTGCTATTTGACCATAGTTGACTCATGACACAAAATTGACATGAAACAACTTAGGTTTTGCCGTCCTTGATTTGATCATGTATGTGGAATTTTTGAGAATTTGGGTATTTGTTGAGAAACATGTGATAGACTTGTTTTAGATATGTTAATTACCCTATTTCATGATGTTTGGAAACTTGGTAGACTCGATTTTATATTTGGTTGTGTGTGGATCAAGTCTCGCTGAATCTATGTTGACTTTGGAAATTCTATGTTTTGCCGATATTCCGTCTTGATCAGTAATTTAGACCATATTAAGTTCAGAATCTTAATTTCAGTATAAAATATGAATTGTAGAGAAATTCGTCTTCTTTCCAACCCCTCTGACCTTGCCTGATTTCGTTTTTGTATGTGTGAGATATGATTGTTTTACTACAGAGGTGTAGAACTTTTTCAGATTTCGTTTCTTGGTGGTTTTGATGACTAAATTATTTTGATACTTGTGCTACACATTTTATTTTGATCTAGAAATTTGGTCAGCTTTTCTATACTTAGTTAGGGATTATCTAGAATTTTTTCAGATTTTACTGATGAGTTTTATATGCCGTTTCATGCTTGTTTATAAAGACTGTACTTACTGTATTTTACTCGCTGTTCTGTAAAGAATCGTATTTTCACCCTGATTCCTTTGACTGTATGAAAAATATTTATGAAATATGAAAGTTAGTTTATATTGTCTATTTTCATCTCATGTTGGCGGATTTGGATTTTGTTTCACGGTTTGCGAGATATTACAGTTTTCGTACAGCTGTGTTGGGAATTCCAGATTTGCCAAACTATCGTTTCTTGATGTTTTCTTATTTTTAATGACTGATCTAATTTCACTGAAAAATTATGAAACTTTATATTCTGATACTAGACATATAGGGGAATACCCCAGATTTTTTGTGGAATTTATTATAATGTTTTCATGCTGTTTTCCTGCTCTTGAATTCGTTTTCCTGATTTCTGGCTGAACCTATTTTCTGTATTCAAATCAGTTTTGAGCTATGTTTTTGTGAAATACTATATGACTTATTTATACTCGCTGGATTCGGTTGCAAGTCTATTTTCCAGATTCTCTGACGGATTCAGTTTTGGATTTCTGTAGTAACCGGAATCATTGTTTTAGTACTGTACTGTCATGCTGTCCTGAATGTGAACATACACTGTTTTGCTTGTTTATGTGACTGTCTATCATCTATGCATGCTTATTTGTTACCCTAGACCTGATACTGATTATACTATGTTAGTTTGACACTGTTTCATGCTTATACATGCCTGTTTGAGAATAATAATAAATACTCAAGCCGAGATTTTAATGGAAAAGATCTAGTAGTGGATAGTGCAAAAACGTGTACTCGGAAGGAGACTTGTGTTTCCTGTATTACATGTTTACCGATCAAGTTACCGATCAAGTTTACCGATCAAAGTTACCGATCAAGTTTACCGATCAAGTTACCGATCAGGTTAATTTCTGTTACTGATCAAGTTTACCGATCAAGTTACCGATCAAGTTTACCGACCAAGTTCTGTGATTACCCGAGTACACTGCCCTGTATGGTCCCCTATGAAATATAAAGAGAAACTGTTTGTTGTAGCAACCATGTGTTATAATATGGGGCGCATGAAGTGCTACCTAGATAGTAATCACTATAAGACTTGATACATGATCCTTGAACATGATACTTGAACATGATACATGCCTTCTTGACACTTGACTACATGATACATGAGACCTGATACTTGACACTTGATACATGAACCTTGAACATGATACTTGAACATATTACATGCTTACTTGATACTTGTTTACATGATACTTGTTCACTTGACACTTGATACATGCTACTTGTACTTGTTCACCTTACCATGCTAGTTGTTTATTTTGACATCATGCTTATTCCATGCTATTAGTTAGTTTTCCCATGTACTTGTATCCTATATTACAAGCGGCTAGTAACTAGCAATTAACGGGTACCTTGTTTTCTCTTTTCCTCTTTCCTGCAATTTATTAAATTGCAGATTTTGGAGATCAACTGCCAGATGGAATAGGCGAGATGAGATACTAGATGCTGGAGTTTTGTTATCATGATTTCTTGTTATTATTATTATTTTCTGTTTTGAACAATTGTATATTGTATTTGGATTTATTTGTATTTGGGCAATGTGACATAGAATATTGACTTATTCAGATCATGACTATTTGAGATTTATATATTTGGTTTCAAGTATTTTTGTTGGTATTTTGGTTCATATGTCCATGTGGTTGATTCTTTTGCTTCCAATTCTGATTATTTTGTGAAATATTGTAAAGATTCTTGAATAGCTTATGGATGATGAAAATCATTCGTTGGGCTTTTGTCTTGTATCCGTATTTTGTATTCTTTTTGGAAAGCGGGCGTGACACCGTTTTTCCATCGTTCTCTGTTTTCTCTACTTGCTGTCCATGACTTGCTCTAAGGACAATTTTTTCCCTCTTTTTAGATGAAGTATTTACAGGTGTTGATGAAGAATTACTTGCTGGAATTGGAGAACAGAGATTCTGAAGATTTAATGCTTTCTAGTTACTTATTGTTTTATTGAACTATTGTTATTTCATTGTATTGGGCTTATGACCCGAATATTGCTATTTGTTTCTAGACGTTGGATTATTATTATATTTGGATATTTTTATTGCTTCATTCCAAGTATTATTGTTCATGAGATTATTGTTATTGCCTGTGCAATTGTTCTGTATTGTTTATATTATTGAGTTGATCGGATAAACAGCTTATGGGTGACGTTAGTCATTCGCTGGGCCAATGTCATGTACTCGTATTCTGTATTTTTGGGAAGCGGGGCGTGACAGTAAGTTTACCCCCAACTGGCACCGGTTAAGGAGGAAGCCGAGAAGCTTCGAGCTGTTTGCTTCATTCAAGAAGTTAGCTACCCTCGAGTGGCTAGCAAATGTGGTAATGATATGAAAGCCAATGGAAAATGGAGAATCTGCATAGATTTCACCGACCTCAACAAGGCATATCCGAAATACCACTTCCCTCTACCTAACATTGATGCCTTGATCGATGCCACATCAGATCATGAGCTTCTAAGCTTCATGAACACCTTCTCGGGATACAATCAAATTCGAATGTTTCCACCAGACATTTCGAAGACATCCTTCATCACCGACCAAGGACTTTTCTGCTACCAAGTCATGCCCTTCAGGTTGAAGAACGCCGGAGCTACATACCTACGCTTGGTGAACCAAGTTTTCAAGAGCAAATCAGTCGAAACATGGAAGTCTATATGGATGATAGCTCGTCAAGAGCCTCAAGAAAGAGGACCATATGGTCGGTCTCCAAGAAGCCTTTGATGTACTGTGTAGAAACAACATAAGACTGAATCCCTCAAAATGTGTCTTCAGGATCTCATCGGGGAAGTTCCTTGGATTCATGGTCAACCAAAGAGGAATCGAAGGCAATGATGAGAAGATTAGAGTCATACTCGACATGTCTCCCCAATTACCATCGAAGAAGTCCAAAAGCTTACAAGCCGCCTTGCCGTCATTGAGTGCTTCCTCTCCAAGTCTAGGGAGAAGTGTCTCTCGTTCTTCAAAGCTCTTCGAGGAGCAAAGAATCTTGAGTTAGAAGGAGAACATGTAGCCTTTGAACGTCTCAAATCACATATTGTCAACCCTCCACTCCTTAGCTAGCCCAAGCCGGGAGGTGTCCTCTACCTCTACTTGGCTACCTCATATTAGACCATTAGTGCCATATTGGTAAGGAAAAAAGATAGGGTATAGAAGCTGATCTACTACGTAAGCAGGGTACTCCATGATGCCGAGCTTTGATACTCGAAGATGGAGAAGATGGCATATGCACTAGTCACAATCGCCCGAATGCTCTGCCATACTTCCAAGAACATTCCATCTGGGGTCCTCACTGATCAGCCACTTAAGCAGGTGCTCCACAAGCTGAAAAGCTCCGGGAGACTTATGAAGTGGTATATTGAGTTAAGTCAACATGATATCACTTATCAAACAAGAACAACAATCAAGGCCCAAGACTTGGCCAAATTCATCGTCGAAAGCACCATTTCTGATCCCCCGAAGGAAGGAGACAACCCCACAATTTGGAATTTCTATGTGGATGGGTCTTCTTGTCTTGAAGGAAGTGGAGCTGGAGGCATCTTGCTCGGTCCCGATGAGTTCACTCTCTAGTACTCACTGCACCTCAAGTTTCCTGCTTCCAACAATGAGGCCGAGTATGAAGCCTTCATCGCCGGGCTCCTCATAGCAAGAAAAGCAGGAGCACAAAGAGTCGGAGAATTCAACGCTCTCAACTAGTAGGGAACCAAATCCGGGGCGAATATGAGGCCAGAGATGACCACATGATCATGTACTTGGCCTCTGTGAAGAAACTCATGTCTACTTTCAAAGAAGTTAAATTCATTGGCATACCACATGAGGAAAAAGGGCAAGCAGATGCCCTCTCTAAGCTAGCCTCTTCCTCATTCGATGAACTCGACCATATTATGCTCATTGAGGTCCTACTCAAGCCGAGCATTGAGGAGGAGACACTGGAGCTCATGTTCATCACACCCCAAACACCCAAAGATTGTTGGATGAAACCCTTGATCGACTTCCTCAACAAATGAGTCGTCCTATCAGACCCCAAAGAAGCAAGAAAGATCTAGGTGAGGGCTGAAAGATATACATTTGTCGAGGGAGTCCTCTACAAGCGTTCTTACACCCAAGTTGACGGCCGACCTTACCTATGATGCCTCTCCCCCAAAAAGGCCGATTATGCTCTCAAAGAGGTACATGAAGGGATATGAGGAAGTCACCTGGGCGCAAAGTCTCTTGCATGAAAAATTCTCAACCATGGATACTATGGGCCTACTTAACGATGCCCAAGTATATGTTTGACAATGCATTCCCTACCAGAAGTAATCCTCCATCAAGTGGCTACCCCAAGCCAAACTCAACTCTATGTTAATCCCCATCCCCTTTGCTATGTGGGGAATGGGCTTGCTCGTACCATTTCCTCCGGCTACTAGACAACGGAACTTCCTAGTGGTAGTTATCGATTACATCACAAAGTGGGTCGAGGCAGAACTGCTAGCATCCAATAAAGAGCATAAGGTTCAAAAATTCTTCTGGAAGAACATAGTTAGCCAGTTTGGGATTCCCCGCACACTATTCACCGATAATGGAACTCAATTTGCTGGTAAGGGATCCCGCAAGTTTTACATCAACATGGGGATTGAATACCGCTTCTCCTCTATCTCACACCCCCAGACCAACGACCAAGCTGAAAATGCCAATCGACAAATCTTGGATGACCTCATGAAGTGATTTGGTGAAGCTCTGAAGGGGCTATAGGTCAAAGAAATCCTAGGTGTGCTATGATCCTACAGAACCACAAAGAGAATCCCAATGGGAGAATCCCCATTCAACTTCACCTTTGGCACGGAAGCACTCATCCCTATGAAAGTTGGATTGTCTTCCCCTCGCCATCTCTACTTCAATGAAGAGCAGAACTCAAATGACCTCCGGGACAATCTTGATCTGGTTGAAAAAGTGCGAGAGAAGTCCACCCTTTGAAGACGTATCTACCAACAGATGGCAGAGAAGTTCTACAACAAGAAGGTCTGCCCGGCCAACCTCAAAGAGGGGGACCTCATCCTTCGAAAGATCGAAATATCCAACCCACACAAGAAAAGATATCTCGTCCATAACTGGGAGGGACCATACAAGGTCTCACAAGTGGTCCATCTAGAAGCTTACTGACTTGAAGACTTGGGGGGGGGGGGGGAAGATATCAAGAACTTGGAATGCTGAGCATCTGATGAAGTACAATGAGGGCGCTCAACGCTCTCCCCTAGTAGTTAGCTTCAATACATGTAGACACTTATAACGGTGACAACTTATAATAAAGGCTAACAATCAAAGCAGCTGCCTAGTTTTATTTTCTAAATAAATTTTCGGTATTTTCTTTTGCAAAATCCATGTACAATTCCACCAAATGAAAATAATGACTCAGACTTATGCTTCGCCCCCAAACAACACCAATTACTCATTGAGTACCCCAACGGACGAGTGCGGAATCCATTCTCATGGTTCATAAAGTCGCTCTAGCCACTTACCATCAAGCAAGGGCAGGGCACACCTCGCCATTTGATTGCTCCCAAAACTCATCTTCAACCTATTTGGAATCCATACTCATGGTTTATAGAGTTTATTTAGCCACTTGCCACCGAGCAAAGGTGGGGCATGCCTCGCCATTGGATCTGCTCCCAAAATAACCCTCGAAAAGTGCGGAGTCTATGCTCATGGTTCGTAGAGTTGCTCTAGTCACCTGCCACCAAGTAAGGACAGGGCACTTCATGCCATTCAATTGCTACTAAAACTCATCGTCAATTTGTTCGGAGTCCATACTCATGGTTCATAGAGTCACTTTAGCTACTTGCCACTGAGCAAGGGTGGGGCACGCCTAGCCATTCTATCTGCTCCCAAAATAATCAACAGACAAGTACATAGTCCATACTCATGGTTCATAGAGTCGCTCTAGCAACTTGCCATTGAGCAAGTGCACTGCTCGATTCGCCAATCGATTTCTCCCAAAACTCTTTGTCAACTTGTTTGGAGTCCATATCCTTAGTTCATAGTCTCTCTAGCCACTTGCCATCGAGCAAGTGCGGGGCATGCGTCTCCATTCGATCTGCTCCGGAAACAACCAATGGACAAATGTGGAGTTCATACTCATGGTTCATAAAGTTGCTCTAGCCACTTGCCACCAAGCAAGGGCGGTGAACGCATCACCATTCAATTGCTCCCAAAACTCGTCATCAACTTGTTCGGAGTCCATACTCATGGGTCATAGAGTCGCTCTAGCCACTTGCCACTGAGCAAGGGCAGAGCACACATCGTCATTCGATCTGCTCCCAAAATATTCCACAGACAAGTGCGGAGTCAATGCTCATGGTTCATAGTCGCTCTAGCCACTTGCCACCAAGAAATGGCAGAGCACGCATCGCCATTCGTTTGGTCCCAAAACTTATCTTCAACCTGTTCGAAATCTATACTCATGGTTTATAGAGTTGCCCTAGACACCTGCCACCGAGCAAGGGCGGGGCACGCCTCGCCATTGGATTTGCTCCCAAAACAACCCCCGAACAAGTGCAGAGTCCATGCTCATAGTTCATAGAGTCGCTCTAGTCACTTGCCACCAAGCAAGGGCAGGGCATGCCTCGCCATTCGATTTCTCCCAAAACTTATCGTCAACTTGTTCGGAGTCCATACTCATGGTTCATAGAGTTTCTTTAGCCACTTTAGCAAGGGCAGGGCAAGCCTCGTCATTCGATCTGCTCGCAAAACAACCAACAGACAAGTGCTGAGTTCATACTCATGGTTCATAAAGTCGATTTAGCAACTTGGCATCGAGCAAGTGCGAGGCTCGATTTGCCATTCGGTTGCTCCCAAAACTCGTCGTCACCCTGTTTGGAGTACATACTCATGGTTCATAGTCTCTCTAGCCACCTACCCCCGAGTAAGGGTGGGGCACACCTCGCCATTTGATCTGCTCCTGAAACATGCAATGGACAAGTGCGGAGTCCATACTCATAATTCATAGAGTTGCTCTAGCCACTTGTCACTGAGCAAGGGCAGGGAACACCTCGCCATTCGATATGCTCCCAAAACTCATCGTCAACTCGTTCAGAGTCCATACTCGTGGTTCATAGAGTTGGTTTAGTAGCATGCACCTGAGCAGGCTTAGAGAATGAACTCGCTACTCGATCTACTCCTGAAACGCTTAAAAAACACGCACCTAGTTTACACCCCTGACACGAAGTTGCTTTAGCAACGTAGAAGCAACTGAGTTACAGAGCTTAACTCACCATTCAAAGTAAGCGGTCACAACATATTAGTTGCCCCGACTGACAAAAATAGGGTCAAGCCCTTTCCGAAGGACACTCTCACAACTTGCCACAACAAGGGCACAAGATATCTAACCCTCTGCTGGAGTTTCCACAGCTACTCTAACACAAAGTGCTATTACTCAAAGAGAACAAGAGAGAGTGCTTGAGCACTTGGAAGATTTTCATTTCACATCAACATCTCAATACAAGTTCAAAAAAAAGCAATCAACAACATTACAAGTCTCCATTAGAGTCATTTCTACTCCCTCATGGCAAAGGCATATTCCTGTTAAGGGGCACGCATAGCCTACAGCCCCCCTGACTACCAAAGCCCCTGATCTCTCAAATGATCTGAAGGGAAGACCAAACTCGTAGAATGAGTCCGAGCAGTGTGACAATCAACATGCACTGCCCCTCCAATCGAGGCAACACATGACGAACCGGCCACTTCGCTTTGGGCACCTCCCGGATCCCTTCAGATCCCATGCGGACGTAAAGCCAGTTCATGAAATGATCTTCCCTGATTTTTCTCATCATGAGAGCAAGAAGTGCTCCTGCTTCTAGCCCCCTCAAGAAGTCGCTTCAACCGAAGGATCTCCACTTCCTGCTTGATAAGCCTCTTCTTGAGATGCATCCTTCACCTTAATCTTCCAACTGACCAAACAAGTGCGGGCCAAACAGTCCGGATGAGTGTCTCCCGAAAATTTAGGAACAACCTCTTTCAAATGAGCAACTTGTAAGCTCTTCTCAAGCACTATGTTCTTTAACTCATCCCTCTTGGTGCTAGTAGCAAGCAAAGAATGACGAAGGGATTTGATTTCTAAGTTGCTCCCAATGGTCGTCTCAGCAAGGGGGGTCTCACCATCACGCAAGCATCCCTCCACTGCGGGTGGAGGCATCTCCTGGGGACAGTCACCAAGTCTACCCGCTTCGATATTCCACTTGGTCAACACTCTCCTCAAGTATCCGAGCTCCACTTCCGCCTTGAATTGCTTCTCCCATAAGCGATTAATCCCCAACTCCACCAAACGTAGCCTGGTACGGAGAGAGGCAATCTCACCATCGCGAGGATAGCTCCCAACATACACAACAACTAGCTAATAGGAAATAGCAGGGGGTCACTACAATGATAGCAATCAAAGCTACAAAAGATTCAAAGACTCAAGAATTCTAATTCAACACATCAAAATAGTCACCGGCAAAGAAGAACACAAATGTCTAATACTAAAAGAGTTTTCATTGCAATTCAAAAAAAAGGAAGATACATCAAGCAATGGCCAATCCGCTATTAGGCACATATAACAAGCAACTAAGCAAAAATTAAGTCAAAAGCGAAGAAGATGAGTCAAGGTTCCACCTCTGTAGACGGAGCCGGGGGAAATAAGTCTCGACAACCTCCTTCCCCTTCGCTCCTGCACCCTCTCTGGGGCTCTCCGCCCCCACAGTGCCCATCTCCACCTACTCCATCTCCTCTTCCTCCTCCTCCTCCTCCTTATCATCCCCCGGTACCGGCTCCTCTGCAGACTCCAAGCCCAGATAGTAGCCCTAGCCGTCGAAGTAGGGGACACGCTTGACAACATCGTTGATGGCCTTTCGGTAAGACTGCCCCATGTTAGCAAACATGTGGTCCTCTGCCTCAACTCTAACACGTGCGACCACATCCTTTCTCGCCTTGATTGCCTCCTCCTCCTTTCTCTTCAGCTCCGCCTCAAGATGGGCAACTTGCTCACCGAGAGCCTTTCCTCGCATCTCGGCCACCCCCAGGCCCTCACGACATTTGCCTTCTCCATATTGGCCTAGTCGATCAATGACCCCCAGTGCTTCTCATCCTCCACAACCTGTCTAAACATGTTGCTAAGATGGCAGATGATCTGCAAAAAGAAAACTTCAAAACTTCAAAACTCAGGAGGGTCACACGCAAAACTCCAAGAATGAAAGAAAGAAAGCAAAATAACAACTCTTACCGACATGTTGGCTCGATCCAACTCCAATGCAGAAGAGCCAACCCCCTCTGCAGCCATCTTGGCCCTGTCCTTCGGGGTCGGGATGGGCCAAATAGCCTCCATGCAGCTATCCCCGTCCCTGAGAAAGCCGTTATGCAGCTTGATAGTCCAGTCCACGGCATAAATTGCCTTAAGCCTATCGGGGAGAACTGTGTCAACTACAGTAATCAGGGGTGGACGCCCCCTCTCAAGCACGGACGCCAAAGTGATGCCCCCGGGTGTGAGATTCCTAGAAGATGCATGGGGAGAGCTCAGATCCACTGCAAGTGTGGAGGGAGACGAGATCCTAGCCGCTGCCACATCTCCAGGTCGGGACACCGTCTGCCTCCTCTTCTTCCCCTTCGGGTGCCTTGGATCCAAGCTCGGTTTGCTTTGCCATGATCGCCGCAAAGTCCATACCCTCGGTAACTGCCAAAGAAAATAAGGGAAGACGTCAAAATCAGGAGTAAAATACAGGAAAAAAAATACACAAACACTTAAGCAAATAAAGAGCTGAAGTATAGGATTCCATTAGGCTTAGACCCCCAGAAAAATAACTTCCTCCGTGACCTGCCTCCACCTCAATGGCTCCCGCTTAAGGAGGTCTTCACACAACTTCTTCTCTGCCTCCCCCAACACTAGGTCTGCTCTAACCCACCTCGACACAGTCATTTGCCACTTGGTGGGGATTCCCTATGGCTCCGGGTTACGCATTATAAAGAACTTATCCTTCCAAAATTTGATCGAATCCCGGACCTCAATTATCTTCATGCCGGTACGAGGAGTAAGGTAGAAGCCAAACTCCGATTTGCACTTTTGATGAAGTCTAAAAAGCCCTCGAAGAACTGCTAGACTTAGCTCAGTACCCATTGCCCGACACAGTAGAATGAAAGTGCTTACTTGCTTCCATATATTAGGTATAAACTGTACCGAGCTGATTGTGTACCATCTCAAAACCTCCCCGACGAAGAGATGTATCGAAAAATGAAGGTCGACATGAAAAACGTCGAAAGAAATGAAGGAGTACTCGTTGGGGAATATTGAACATACCCTAGCTCCAGGGCAAGGCAGAAGAAGCTCAAACCAAGGGGGGATCATGAAACTGTCTCTAGTTAGATGAAGATCCGCCTTCGATAGTATACTCGAGATGAAGTCAGTCTTAGACACCTCACAAAACTCGGGCTCCTCGTATCGAAGAGCGTGCTATACTAGATCCCCTAAGTCATCGGGGTAATGTCGAAGATGAGTAAGACCCAAAAGAGGACCGAGGTATCTCCCAAACTCGCTTGCTCTCCTATCTACCTCTACAGCCATCTCCACCTTCACGAAAGACTGCTCTGCTACCCACTTCCCCTTCTCTTCTACTGGATCGAAAGGTAGACATTTCTTTCACAGATCGATCTGAAGAGGAGGAGTCGTCGCCTAATGAAACCTTAGACATCCTAATAAAATAATGAAAATTACCTGAAGTGACCAGTACAGTCAAAATAGTTCACCGGAGAACGAAAAAGTCTGCCGGAGTTTAGTTGGGAGAGAAAATTGTCGAAGAAGATGACAAGAATAGGAATGAGGAGAAGAGGGTGGGGGTCAGGGGTTTTAAAACCCCCGAGACCTCCGACCCTTGGGCTTCCCCTTATTGGGCCCCTGATAGTTGGGAAAGCCTAAGAGGCCCACCAAAAAAAATCTTTTTACCACAACCGGGTCATTGTTGACCAGTTAAAGACCACGTGGCTCCTCCGCAACGTGCAACGTCAACCCCGCTACCCCATAACCGGTGTCACACCGGGTGATTGCAGCTCCAGGTAAGATGAGGGAAATGTTGCACGTGCACCATTGCATCACCCCGGTTTCCACTCTCATCTTGATCGAAGGCACAACTCTCCTCAAAATCATACGCAGTGCTTCACACTGGGTATGACTTGCATCGGGTAGCCTAGTGCGTGATCTCGATCATCCGATCTCCTCAGCACTCGATCCCACCACGATCAACGGCCCACGTCGCGTCACGTCATTAGGTTTGGATTAAATTTGTTTTTTTAACTATAAATTCATATTTTTGTATTTAAAAATTCTGAAAAATTAATTAAAAATTCTTTAAAAAATTATTAATTCAAAAAAATATTAAAATATTCCAAAAAATTAAGTATATATCTATAATAATTAATTAAAAATTCAAAAGTTATTTATAAAAATTGGGAAATTGAATAGAAAATCCAAAAAAAAAGATTAAAAGTTGCAACAAAAAAATCATAAAAATCTGGTTAAATAAAAAAAACTCCAGAAATAATTATAGGTGCTTTACAAAGTCAGAACAAAACCGTTACACCCCAAGCAAGATTCATACGTCCACGAAAACTCCGATAAGTTCTGTAAACCATTAAAAATAGGCGAATGACTCCTAAAAGGCTGTGAAACTCAGTTTTCGGGAGTGGGGGGTTTGTAATTTGGGTAAAAATAGAACAAAATTAGGACCGTTCAAATTGGGCATGAATTTTAAAGCTATTAGGAGTAAAATGGTAAATTTTACCAGAAACGGGCTCGTAAAAGGGAGTTGGACCTCTTTCAAGCCCAACAACCCAAAACATGCTTGTCATACTGGGTTGCCATAGCGACCTAGTACGAAAGAGTTCATGATTATCTAAAATATCATTTTAAACTCATAATTATCCATAAGAGATGGTTTTAAAATGATATATCTTTATAAGAGAAGAGTCAACTCTATCTCCACAACTACTTCTATCTTTTCATGAAGAAGAAAGTCAACTAAACCTATCTCTTTATCAAGTGAAGGGTAACCGACTATATCTCTTCATGAAGAAGAGAATAACAAATTCTATCAGAACACCGAAAAAAAGAGATAAATCAATATCTTGAAACTGACCCCTAAAGCGACTAAAAATACCCATGACCTCCAAAGGAACCATGTAATCAGTATTTTGCCTATTAAAAACTCATATATATTTCTGAGTTCTGACTTGAGCGTCAGATGGTCTATCGTCGGGACCAACCCCGGTGTTTCAGACTTTTGCATGTCAATCAGAGTTTTCGCCACCATTCAGATTAGATCCATCGGTTCAAACGAGTCACATTCGGGATCAATGTTAACTTGCAATAGTCAATATCGGCAAAAACTAAAATGTCAGTTCTTTTATTGTTTCTAAAAAAAATCACAACATCTGCTTTCTCCCACACAGAAAATAGCAACATCGGCTTTCTCCCACACAGAAAATAGCAACAACAGATAGATTAATCCTATAATAACTTGGGGCATCTTAGTAAAATAATTCTCACAAAAGCGACAAAAATGATCATGTGATCAATTTTTTAAATGGAGGTGTGCCATCCCCAACTAACTTTTACTTTTCCAATTAGGTCGACAAACCAAAAAAAAAAAAAAAAAAATTTTTTTTTGGGGGAGGGGGGGTTTGTTGTGATCTTCAGACTCATGAAAGATGTGATAGGTTTACGAAATTTACCCATGTATTAATTGCTTACTTGTTTGATTACAATAGCAAAGTATACATTTTTCAGTGGCAAAACAACACTTTATCCATTTTGTAACGCAATACTGTAGTCAAAGAAATTTCATTCTATATCATTGTGTAACATTGGTATAAATACTAGATACCTAGACCAGACCCGGATTTGGTACTGGACCGAAACTGACCTGATCTATACGGATTTTTGATTCGGGTCCTAAAATAAAACTCGATGCACTTCTTGGTTCGAGTTCGGGTCTGCTAAAAAATAGAGCCGACCCGAACCCGAACCTGGATCCGGACCCGTTAAAATACCCCCCAAAATATGGAATTTGAATAATAGGGTTATGGATATACATGCAAATAGTAATTATTGAAGATAGATGTATAAATATAATATTTATTCTTGTACTTAAGTACAAAAATTGTTGAAACCGTAGGGTATCAGGTGCAAAAATACTTAGAACCAAATATTTATTTTCCGCTATCGGACCCAATGGATAGGTTTTCTTATGTAGGAACCGGACCCAGATCCGGACCCGGACCCGGTTCTCACGGGTCGGATCCCGGTTCAATTTTTGGAACCGTAGAGTATCAAATCTGGATCCAGATTCAGATAGTGCAGGACCCAAACCGATAGAATCCAATACCAGCTCTATCACTGTGTATTGAAAGATTTGATTACAAAATCCTCCACTAGCATTTGAGCTCGGGAGAGATCATACCATGAATAACTTGCAAGAAACTGGAATAAAATAAACCGCTCGAATGTAGCAATACAGTGGATAATCCACAAAGAAATGGGTCCCCGTACAGTCGATGCATTGATTTTTCAAAATGACCCCTTTTGAAAGTATTTACCAAATGGATCCACTTTCGAAACTATTTACCAAATTGACCTACTTGCTATCTGACCTCTCCATTTCGGATAGCGAGTAGCGAGTGTAGGTCTGTACATTTTATGTAGAAATTGACTGTTCAAAATTTCTCTAAAAAAATGAGTATAACTACACTCGCTATTTGAAATAGTGAGGACAGTTGAACTAGACTCGCTATCTGAGATAATGAGTGTGATAGCGAGTATAGTTAAATACATTTTAGGTAGAAATTACATGTTCAAAATATCTCTGAAAAAATGAGTATAACTACACTCGCTATCTCACATTTTATGTTAAAAATTTCTCTAAAAGATGAGTATAACTACACTCACTAACTGAGATAGTGAGTCTAGTTCAAATGAACTCGCTATCTCAAATAGCAAGTGTAGTTGTATATATTTCAGGTTGTGCTCATTTTTTCCGAGAGTTGGTTTTAGAAAAAAAATTTACAAACCGAACTCTTTGTTTCCAATAGCTAGTATGGTTCAACCAAACTCATTGTTGGAAACAGCGAGTCTGTTTTTAGACTTCTGTATCTTTGCGAAATTTCTTCGGGTGTTGGAGAAAACCATAGAATTACATTCGTTGTTTCAAACAGCGAACTTATTTCCAGATAACTCTTTGTTTGAAACAACAAATATGTCAATTTGATAAATAGTTTCAAAAGTAAGTCAGTTTGGTAACTACTTTCAAAAAGTCGGTCATTTTGGAAAATAATTCCGATGGATTATTCTTTCAATATGATTCCTCTCTAATAAAAAGATAGGCTACAATTACAAAGGCTAAGTCTTAATCATCAATCCCTAATTAACATTACCTCGAAAATATAACATAAAAAATTTCTTGCGATCGCCCATATAGCTCGTATGATATGTTCTCTACCAAGCTTTCTGGGAGGATTTTGGTTCGAGTCGCTATATATACAATGACAATGACTTAACCACAATATCCAGCTACAAAGTGTATATAATTTTTTTTGATAAATATATAGAATTCAGAGATCTCCGACCTCCAAGCAAATCCATACAGAAATTTTTTTATTTTTTTTTGATGTAAGCGGATAGAGTCAAACGACTCCAGCCCGATCAAAAAAATATATTAATAAACGATAATAAAGTTACAATACAACGGCGGAAAGTTTTACAAGAGGTAAAACGGAGACGCAGAACAAAAGAAGCGCACCAAACAAAATGAGGAAAGCAGAAATTAAACTAACTACCAAATTACAATAATACTCTAGAGCAGTAAGCTGCGAGCTCAGTAAGGGATATGGCTGGGCCGGGAACCGAGAGCACGACACCGGCATGAAACGCGCTGGGGCCTACTGCAGCGGGAGACAAAGAGGTGATAGCTCAGTGCTCGATCTTGCCCAGCTGCAACTCCGGAGAGTTAAGTTGGCTGATTCAGACTGCGAGTAGCACCCTGGGGATTCCTCGACAGCATATCCCAAGCACTCCAAAAGGAAAATAGAGGGACCTAACGAAAACTAGCAACTGGGCCCATGGGAACATAGCTATAGCGAATGCAATACAGACAATTAAACAAGGGAGACAATGCATGCAAAGCGTCATAATCTCCCGGCTGCCTCGAGATACTGACGCGGCCCCAATAGGCCAGCAGCACAGCCAAACTCAGCCAAAACACAGGGAGCTAAGAACACCAGAGTAATAAACACAATGAACAAACATAACTATAAGCAGGTGATAGAAGGGTCATGGCCCAATATTAGCGAAACAGACGCAACTAGTACATAGCATAGTAACTTCGAAGAGAGCCAACACAAGTAAAGTGATACAAATCCAGGAGCTAGAACGCCAAAAGAAATTTAATATGCGCTCACCCACCTAACTTGATATCACCAACAAAATACAACTACAGGCCCAGACAGAACAAAATTCGCCAGCAGAGGAGCAATAGTAGAGTGGATCCCCGGCCGACACCATAACCAAGCCAAACAAAATGATGAGCCCCTGGCTCAAACCCAACAAAAGCCAGCATCCGGGCGCAAAAGAGTACCACAAAAGAGAGCCTCTAAGACGAGCTTCAAACCTGTTAGCCAGTCCCAAGCACAAGAGAACACAATAAGAGTGAGAAATGCTGATACTCAAAGGCCTCAATAATCAATAATGGAAACTATATACAAAAATAGATAAAGAACGCAGTTAATAAACAACAAGACCAAATGCATAGAAACAGTAATGGTCCGGCCTCCTTAGAGTGCGTTAAGAGTGGTAAGGACAGAACGAGATTCCTTTAAACGACTACAATAAAAATACTGTCGCTTGTCCTCTTTAAGCTGGGAAATCCAGTGATTGAAAAAATATAGTAGATCATCAGTAAGGGACGAGATGGATGAAGTTTTGTGAACGAAAATTCTGCGGTTCCTCTCCCTCCAGACGATCCAAATAATAATATGAACCGAGAGATTCCATCCCTTGATATATTTAGGGAGGCTGGAAGGGGATCTCCAGCAAGATTGAAGATCTGAAGGAGTAGCTGGGTTTCCCCAAGCGAGGGCAACAATTTTCCAGAGGGGACGTATGAACGAGCAGTTAACGAATAGATGATTAACATCTTCGGGGGATCCAGAGCATAAGGGGCAGCATTGTCCCCACGCCTGGTTTCTGTTGTTGAGCACCTGAACCGTGAGAAGCTTGTTTTGGATGGCTAACCAAGAGTTAATCTTAACCTTGAGGGGAGCACAGGATCTCCAGATGAAGTTGGCGGCGGGGGAAGCAATACCGCGGAAATTAAGAAAATTATAGAAGGATTTGATCGAGAACGACCCTGATGTGTTCCAACGCCAAGCTATATCTTCCGAATGGTGCCAAACAATAAGATTGAGGGAATCAATAAGCTGCTGAAAATCCAATAAGAGTAGGGGGGTAACTGAATAGTAAAAGGGATATTCCAAGATCTTGTAGAACCGATCCAATTCATAGATTCACCAACCGTGGCGTCCGGATAACCCGCGAGCCTGAACAGTGAGGGGTAGGCAGTAGCTAAGGATGTATTGCCCATCCACAGATCGGTCCAAAATTTGGTCCTCGATCCATCGGCACAAAGCCTAAAGATGCTAGCCTGGAAGGCCATGGAAGTCTTCCAGACTCCCTTCCAAAAAGGAGATGCCCATCGATGGGTAGGGAGATTGAAACTCCACCAGGGGGTGGAAACAAAGTAAAATTCTTTGATACATTGAACCCATGATAACTGGGGGAATTTATGGAATCTCCACAACCATTTGCCTAAAAGAGCCATGTTTTGATTCCGGAGATTCAAAACTCCTAGGCCCCCGTGCTCTTTGGAAGCACAGATAGTGCTCCAGTTGCACAGATGAGAGCCCCTCTTATAAGGGGCCTTACCAGTCCAAAAGAAATTGCAGCGAATTTGGTCAATTCTCTTGATGACCCATGATGGGAGGTAATAGAAGGACATCATGTAGAGAGGCATAGCTGAGAGAACAGAGTTCAGTAGTATTAATCTGCCACCTCGAGAGAGGATCTTACCAGACCATACATTAAGTCTGGATTCGATTTTATCGATGAAAGGGACCCAGTCAGATCTATGTAGTTGGCCCCATCTTAGGGGGATACCAAGGTAAAAGATGGGGAAGGAGGCAATAGGGCAATTAAAAAATTGGGAGATTTGTAAGTGACGAGAGTCGTCTCCGCCGAGCCAAAACACTGATGATTTGTTGAAGTTGATGGCTAGACCGGACGCTTCTTCAAAGCAGTAAAGTAATAGTTTAAGATTTCGCAGAGAAGCCTGATCAGGTTTGGCGAAAATAATGGTATCATCTGCATATTGCAAGTTGAGGATACCGTCAAAATGACGGGAGCGGCCTAAGCCCTCAATGACATGAGCTTCCCGGGCATTGCGGAGTAATTTACTGAACACATCCGCAACCAATGAGAAAAGCAGGGAGGAAAGAGGGTCTCCCTGACGTAATCCTCGTTTGGTTTTGAATTTGTGACCTTCAGAGCCATTTATGAGAATCGAAGAGGTACCAGCATTGAGACTGGATTTAATCCACCCAATCCATTTAGGACCGAAACCTCGGTGGTGCAGGATATCAAGGAGAAAGTTCCAGTTTACGTTGTCGTACGCTTTTTGGAAGTCTAGTTTAAGAAGAATACCTTCTAAACGATGATGGTGACTAAGCGTTATGATCTCTTGAGCAGCGGCAACACTGTCCAGAATGAATCGATCCTTGATAAAACCCGATTGGGCTGGGTCGATGAGGGGGGGGATGACCGCACCGAGTCTAGATGCAAGAACTTTCATAATAATTTTGAAGGAGGTATTAATCAGACTAATGGGTCGAAAATCCGACACCGAATTGGCTCCCTGCCTCTTAGGGATAAGAACAATGTGGGCATAATTGATGCGGTCAAAGGAAAGAGATCCTTGGAACAAATCATGGAAGAGATCGAAAAGATCGTCCTTCAGCCAAGCCCAGAATTTTTGGTAGAAAAAGGCCGGGAAACCATCCGGCCCAGGGGCTGAATCGCTTTTTAAAGCAAAAACCGCCGACTTGATCTCATCCATAGTGAAAGGGTTCTCTAGGGAGGAAAGATCAGTGGAGGGGGGGCCATAGAGTTGCTGCCAATCTAGTGCTAAGAGACGCGGTTTAGCGGAACCGATAAGATTTTTGTAGAATGAATGAAAGGCTCGGTGAATATCCGGGTCAGAGGTTAACTCTGCACCCTGATCATGGATAACCGAAATATGGTTGCAACGCCTGCGGTGAGAAGCGAAGTGGTGAAAGTAAGCGGTGTTACCATCACCCTCTTTCAACCACTGATTTCTAGCTCTTTGAGCCCATTTCGATTGCTCTTGGAGGAGGATTTCGGCATATTCGCGCTTGCACGCAAGACGCTCGTGAATAGCGTGAGACGAGAGCGGGGCTTGCTCTTCCATTAGGTCAAGAGCCTGAATGGATCCGAGCGAAACCTCTTTGAGAAAATTGGTGTTGGATTGACGTTCACGTCGCCAAATCTTACAGCCATATTTGATGGCGTGAAGCTTAAGAAGCAGATTGCCCAGGCCGTGAGATCCAGTTATAGCCGCGAGGCAATCCTCAACCAGCTTGATAAATAACTGATCTTTAATCCAGAACTTTTCAAAACGAAATTGGAGATGGTGGGGAAAATGGTAATTAGAGAAAAGAGCGATAGGCGTGTGATCCCACGATGGGTTGGGAAGGGCTTTCGCGTAGGAGTTGTGAAAGTGCGAAAACCACAAATTCGAAACCAGAAACCGATCAAGTTTGGCGAGAGAGGGCAAAAGTCGCTGATTCGACCAGGTAAAAGCCCTACCATTAATAGGGACATCGGATAACTGTAGGTCTCTGATGCAATCGTTGAACATGCACGATTGGGAATTAGAGGAGGCAGTGGACCCATAAGAAGATCTTTCTGAAGCGAATCGAGTAACATTGAAATCACCACAGAAGAAAACAAGACCCTGCACAAATGGGTTCAGAGAACGGAATTCTTGCCAGAAAAGGGGACGCCGATCAGGAGTTGATGGCCCGTAAACCGAGATAACCGTTAGGACACAGTTGATCACCTGCCAATGCAGCTTCACAATCAGGAAAAAATTCAGACGATGGAACTCTATTAATGAGAAGACCGAGTCTCGGAATCCTAAAAGAATCCCACCACGGGAGCCTAAGGCATCCAAAGAGATCCAATTAGAGATCGATGAGCCTCCTAAAGAACGGAAAAGCTGAGGGGAGGGGGATTCAATCTTCGATTCTTGGATCGAGATAATATCACAGTGGGAGGAGGAGATAAGTTCAAACATGGATCTTTGCTTAGCGGGGCAGTTTAGGCCCCGGATATTCCAAGAAACACTAATCATGATGACGATAGAAACTCCTGGACTCGGGCACTTTCTGAGTCTCTGATACAGGAGATCGGGATAAGAGGGTCGGAACCGAGGGAAAAGCCTAATGATTGGGACAGGGACAACATCTCAGAGTCTGAAAACGCATCAAATTGCTGATGATAAATCGAGCCCAAAGGGGGGGGGGAGGGGTGGGAGGAGAGAGGAAAAGCTATCGGTGAAGCTGAAAGCTTCGCCTTAATACGGGCACTCGATCGAATCAATCGAATAGTGCCACTAGCAGGGGCTGCAAACAAAGAGCTACTAGGCAGCACCTGAGTTGGAATGGGGGACTGCAATGAGTCTGCACGGGCCAACCCTGACCCAAGATCAGTGCCAATGGTCAGAGGGATTGGAGACGAAGAGCGCCTAGTCAACGTATTATGATTGCCCTCCACAGAGACAACTTCGATAGGCCTAGCCTTACAAGTGTCTATGCAAGAGATCAATAATACAGGCTGACAATTGATGAGAGAAAGAGGGAGAGAGGAGATAGACCTTAAGTCAATCGGCAAACGAAAAGAGGCGGATTTAAAAGTCGGAAAATCAATTTCCAAATTATAAGAGACACTGCTTACAAACAACGCGAACAGATATGAATAATTGAAATTTAAGGGAAAAGAAGAAGAATGTACCTGTTTGGATGCTTGGGCCTGATTCAGCTCATCAACTTCATCCCCCAGGAGATCATCCTTATCAGTCCAGTCTTTGCCTTTAGAGCTTGATTGGGCCTTCGCGGGGGGAGAGGCAGTGCTCGGACGCTTCGTACTGGGGGAAGGGAAATGCGCCCAGCGTTGAAAACGCTCCCAATCTGAAGCGAAAGATGGGTTGACATCCCACTCAGGCCAATTCGCAGATTTTGAGGGAGAAACAGCATTAATATGAGCATCTGGATCCGGCTCAATCACTTGAACAGTCTGTGGAGGGGGAGAGGGAATAGTGGGCTTCGTGAGAGTGATAGAAGGTCGATCGGGGTTGATCCACACCAAGTTTGGGGACTTCACGGGAGAAATTTTGGGAGGAGCAGTTGAGTGCGCAAGCTTGCGCGGGAGCGCAATAGACTTTTGAGCCGGGGCGGACGGGGTATGAATCTTGGAGGAAGTCGAGGGTTTGTGGCCAAGGGAGGACCCCGGATGGAACTCAGGAGGGGGAGACAGAACAAAACCTGGTAGTGGTGTGCTTCGTTGAGGGGAATTCCCGTGGTACTGAACCGAAACATTGAACGAGGATATACCGTCATAAAGACAGAAAGCTTCTATACACTCCTTAGGTGCGGGGCACCGAAAAAGGGCTTCCACTTGAATACTACCCGAAGCAAGTCGAGCGCAAGAAGTTAAGCTGATAATTATACAGAAATTATTAAATCAGAAAGAGAAACAAGTGAGCAGCAGAACATAGATATACAAAAGAACGTAAAAGAGAAATTTTTTGGTACCGACCCACTTTTTAAAAATAATTATAAAACTAACCCACTTTCAAAATTATTTACGAAATAATTATCAAACTGACCCACTTTAGATGTTGTGGAGATTGGTGAGCAGTGTATTGATACACGTATATATATCAGAATTGCTCTATTTTTTTAAATTCAGAAGATTTATGTGTAAGTATGAATGGATATATATATGTAGTGTATTGAGATGTTGTAGAGATTGATATGAGTAGTGTATTGATACGAGTAGTCAATAGTAAAAAAATTGAGTATTGAGAATACACTACTCGTATAACTACACTACTCATACAAATCTTTACAACATCTCAATACACTACGTATATACATGCATACAAACATATAAATCTCAATACACAAAGTGAATATTTTAAAACAAATTAAGAGTTTTAAATTACATTGCACAATACGGAGTTTAACGGCGTAGATGTTGTCGGTGTTGAGTGGGAAAGTTGCTGGATAAGCTCCGATATTTGATCGACAATTTCAGAATTATTTTGAGCTGTAGAAGATTCGACGCCGAGATCCAAGTGGAGGGAGGGATGACGGAATCGGAGGGGATGAGGATTAAGGTTTAGGGATTATGATTTTAGAAATTGATGGAGATATGAAAGATGACATATTGAAGGAGAAGTGAGGAATCTATGGTTTTAGGGTTTTATGTTTTTGGGTTTGGAAGTGAAGGGAAACAGAAAGACAAAGTGAAATGGGAAGGAGAAGAGGATTTTTTTTTACTGGTAAAATATAGGATTATCCTTAAAATATAATTATATTGATAAGTAAACTTGAGATACAAATACAGAAATTCCCAGGAGGAGGGACTATCGGGTAAGAGTGTGGCAGAGTTCGAGATGACATACCATTGAGTCGTAGAGAGGGCATTGGACTATTGTCGTGCACCTCAACTAGCCTCAATGATATGATCTCATCCCCCTTCCTCACTCACAAAAGCATACAGTTAACAAAATAGACAAAAACCTCCTTCAAACGACAAAATAACAAGTCTTAAAAAAAATGGACCAACATTGTCCCAAAAAAGAGCCAAAATAAACAGCTAAATAGAAGTGCAGCACCCATTGGTCAGCTTTGGAAGTTTCCTGTGCCGTCGATGCTTCTTGGTTTCATGAGATCGCAATCGCCGGTGCCCTTGAGCTCTTCCAGGATCTTAGGCTTCTTCTTCGACTCTTGGCTGGAATCTAGCCAATATGAAAACCAAAACTTTGACTTAGTGACCAGTTTATCCACACTAGTAGTCTTGCTATTAAAAATTCTATCATTCCTAGCATGTCAAATACTCCAACAAACAGCCAATGTAACTAGATGCCAAGAGTGTGTGAACTTGTGCTTGTGGTGGTCAAAACAACAATTAGTGAAACAATCACTAATAGATGTTGGAAGATTTGTGATATGGAAGCTTTGTGTGAAATGAAGCCACGTTTGAACAGCCATGGGACACTGGAAGAAAATATGGTAGGTGGTTTCAATTGGACTTGCACAGGTTGTGCATGTTAGATCTCCATCCCAACCTTTGTTGTGCAACCTATCCTTGGAATTGAGTATATCCCAATTCAGCATCCAAATGAATATTTTGCATTTCACGGGTGTTAAGTTTTGCCAGTAAGCTCGATAGAAGGGGGAGAGGAGGCTAGAAATACTGTAGAATTTATAAGCAAATTTCACAGTGTCGTTCCCTGAGCTGGTGTGGTTCCAGCGTGCAATGTCAGAATTAGATGATGGCTGGAGACTAGAGAGAAGTTGCAGTAGCTTTCTCTTTTCAAGGAGGATGGTAGTGGAAGATGAAGTGCAGAGGCTTGGTCTCCAAGTCCAGACGCCCTAGTCCATGATGACTTGGGAGCGCAAAGAAGCTTCTTTGTTCCACGTAGCGTCGAATAGGGTTGGAAATAGAGTGGCAATACTGTTACCCCCAATCCATTTGGGGGTCCAAAACTTAAGCATGAGTCCATCACCTAGTTGCCAACTAATGCCATGTTCAAATTGCTCTTTCAGCTTGAAAACATTCTTCCAAAAATTAGATGCTTGTGCTTTGCAGATGAAGGCATTTGTCCTGCAGTTGAAGTAAAGTGATTTGAGAGTCTGAGTACTAAGGGACTCTTCAGTTAATATCTTCCACCACCATTTCATAAGAAGAGCATTGTTGAATTGGTTGAGGTTTAAGACCCCAAGGCCCCCCTGCTTTTTGGGTTGACAGATACGCTTCCAGTTTGTGCAAAAGACTCCTGTGGCCTTAGTATCGCCTCCTACCCAGAAGAACCTACTCCTGATCTGATCAATCCTGGCAATAACCCACTGGGGCAGTTTGAAGAAGAAGGCGAAGTAAGTTGGCAAGGCGCTAAGAACAGAATTGATGAGAATAAGTCTTCCTCCCCTAGATAACAGACGTCCTTTCCAAGTGGATAGTCTTCTCTCAATTTTAAGAAGAAGAGGTTGCCAGTCTCTTTTTTTGACCTTCCCTTTAGAGAGCGGCATACCCAGATATCTGGTTGATAGAGAATCTTGTTTACAACCGAGGATGTTAGCAATGGCATGCAGTTTGGCCTTAGAGTGTCCGAAGTAGAGGATGGATGACTTGGAGAGGTTGATATGTAGGCCTGAGACGTTTGCAAAGAGATGTAAGGGTACTTTGAGGTGGAGCACATCTTGCTCATTTCCTTTACAAAAAATGAGTGTATCATCAGCAAATTGAAGAATGGAGAGATTAGCTAATGAGCCACGAAGTTGCAGTTGAGAGAATGTGCCATTTTCTCTACCAATGCGCAACATTTGGGCTAGCACATCAACTGCAATTATGAATAGCATCGGAGAGAGAGGATCACCTTGCTTGAGCCCTCTTTTGGAAACAATCGTCTTACTTCCGACGTCGTTGATTAAAACAGAGGATTTGGTTGAGTGAAGAATAGCTTTGATCCAAGAGCACCATCGTGGACCAAATCCTCTGGCAGCTATCAGTTGCTCTAAAAAATCCCAGCTAAGAGTATCAAATGCCTTACGGAAATCTATCTTAAGCATTAGAGTATCATATTTCTTTGAGCAACACGGGTTGATTGCTTCATGAGGCACAAGAAAGCAATCCACCGTAGACTTGCCTTTGAGGAAAGCACTCTGAGAAGAGGAAACTAGGGAATGCAATAGAGGGCTTAGCTTGTTTGCAAGGGCTTTGGTGAAGATCATCATAGAGCAATTAAGCAGACTGATGGGGCGGTAGTCAGATACTATGTTGGCATCTTCACATTTAGGAATGAGAACAATGGTAGAGTAATTGAGCCTAGTAATATTGGCATCACCATTCTGGATGGCCAGTAGTATGCAGCATAAGTCATCTCGAATTGTCTCCCAGTGTTGCTGGTAAAAATGTATTGAAAAGCCATCAGGCCCTGGTGCCTTATCTCCGTTCATGCTAAAGACTGCGTTCTTGATCTCTTCTTTGCTAAAAGGGCCCTCAAGCGCAGATAGATCAGTACTTGTTATGGGATAGAGAGAAGCCCAGTCTACCCTGAAGTCTGAGCTTGAGCTGGTGCCACAGATGTCATGAAAGTGCTGTTCAAAACTTGATCAAATTGCAGGCTAATTAGTGATAAGATCTCCATTGTGTAAAAGGGAGTAGATAAAGTTCTTGTGATGCCTCCCATTAGCTATGGTGTGAAAAAATTTCGTGTTAGTATCGCCCTCTTGGATCCAGGTGATTCTTGATCTTTGACGCCAGTAGGTGACTTCAGCCTACACCAATTGTCGTTACTCTCTGTTGGCATCTGACAGTTCAGCAGAAAAAGAGGGGTTCAAAGGTTGGGAGTCCGTCAGGATATCAAGCTTGTGGATTTTCTCAAGAAGTGTATTTTTACGATACGGGATGTGGCCAAATTCCGCATTTCTCCAACGTCTAATCCTTCTTTTTAGAAGCACTAGTTTCTTGGCAAATACGCCTACCTTAGATCATGTGCATTTAAAGGTCGACCACCAAAAGAAAATAGACTAATTGAAGTCTTTGTGGGAGGCGCATGCTTTCTCAAATTTAAAATAATGAACTCTGTTCTGAATTGCTTGAGAGTCAAGGATCAAGGGGCAATGATCTGAGGCAATACGAGGGAGGGAATGTTGAATGCATGAAGGGTATAAATGCTCAAACTGGATAGAGATCAAGAATTTGTCAATTCGAGCCAGCGATGGGTTATCTCTGAGATTTGACCAGGTGAACTTCCATCCTGCAAGGGGGAGGTTGATTAGCTGAAGCTACTGAACCTAATTTCTGAAGTTCTTCATATCTCTGCTTGAGCTAGCTCCTTAATTTCTTTCAGAATTTCAGATGGTCACATTAAAATCCCCACAAACAACCCAAGCATCACAAAGTAATCCTATTCGATTCAAGATTTCGTGGAAGCAGAGTTCTCTGTCATCTAATTCGAAGGAGGCGTAGACGGAAGTAAGAGACCAATTATCACCAAAGGTCCTATTGCGGAATGAGAGGGATATAGAAAAAATGTCGATAGCACAGTAGAAACAGTCTAAGATGCTGTCATTCCATCCAACTAGGATGTCGCTGCAACGATCAATTGCATCAAGGGACTTCCAACAATTGATATAATTGCCTCCAATAGAAGAGAGCTTGCGTGAGGAGAGCTTAAAAAGTTTGGATTCTTGCAAACAAGCCATAGTGATTTGAGCATTTCGAAGGCCGTCTTTAATAAGGGCATATTTGAAAGGGTTGCCCAACCCACAAACATTCCAACATCTAATCTTCATGAAAAAAACGAACACACAACAAAAGCAATAATAGCTAAGGGGCCAATAAGCGCAGGCATCTACTTGAGCTGTTGCTATTGATCTGGAGGATCAACTGCAACCACTGTAACTTGCTTGAGTTTATCGACTGGGTGTGGCCCAACATCCTCCACTCCTACTGATTCAGCTACCTCAATGATATCCTCATTGGATAGTAAAGCAAAAGGATTGTGACATGCATTGGTAACTAAAAGCATAGAAGAGGAGGTACCTTCGGTCTTGCGAAGAGAGGCAGACTTTAAAGATGATCGAAGGTGCTGCATAAAGGGTCTGGTAGATGGAATCCTGGAAGCAGATGTGCAACGTTTGTGGCGTTTGCCGCTTCCTTCCTCAAAACCAGGTGGGCCAGAGCCAGAGCAGGAAGAGGAGGCAGTCTGGCGATACCTCAGAATGAGAGACCTCCTCTTGAAGCTTGCAGTGCCAGCTCCTCTGGTGCCAGAACTAAAATCCAAGGGCCTAGGGGCCTCAAGCTTAGCAATGCGCTTGGCAATAGATGCCTCAAACGTAGACTTGACAGCAGGCTGAATTTCCTTAAAGAATGACTGGGGGATTGTGACGGTTTTGCCTTTCCAAATCATTTGACACACTTCTTCTTCTTGGGGGGACCTCATGCGAGCTTGTTGAGCTATCGGGGTGGATGTGAGAAGCACCAGAACCAATCCCCAAATTACTCTTCAGGGAATCTGATGGAATCTCTATAATAGGGGGAGCGTTAAAAACAAAATTAGTGCCCGGATCATCCACGACCAGTTCCGCCATATGCTCAATTTGTTTAGGGGGGGGACCGCTTTTGAATCTTTCGGGCTTGAATAGGCCAAACCTGAAATATTTAAAAATTTATCCGCAGATAGGGAAAGATTTTGAGGTTGTGGCAAATGCGTTGCGGATCCCTTAACCATTTGATCTGCTTCCTGGATTATCGCCTTGCCTTTTGGATCTCCGATGATTCCGTGATTGCCTTCCGGGATATGCGTGGGATTGATTTGATCGTGTTTCTCTTTCGAAGCTTCCCTGCGGTGCCAAAAGCTCGTGGAGGAGCCAGTCCCCGACAAAAAAAAGCGAGTCAGCGATGGGGTATTCCATGTTCAATTCTCCTCAGAGGACGAAGCAAAGAAAGCGATAGCAGATGGCGTCTTCCATTTCTCTGGATTCAATTCACTTTCTCACCTTGGTCTATGGAGTACGGCGCTAAAATGAAGCCTAAACCCAACTACATTTGGATTAATGTACCCTTGCTGCCCTTCCACATGTGGAACCAGAGTTCCATTGAACAGCTGATCCAGCCCTTCAGCAAGTTCATCACTATGAGTGGAGACATGAAGAACGTGATTTCCTGCGATCAGGCCCTCATCCTCATCGAAGTTGAAGATGTAAGCCACATTACGAAGAATCTTCTTATCCACTTCAGAGTGCCATCGACCAAGGAATTACAGATCCATGATGTGCCAGTTCTCATTCTCGGCAACCCTATCCCTACTGACGATGTTGCTAGCGGCAAAGTGCAGCATTTTTCATCGGGGACTGGCTTCTCCACAAGCTTTTGGCACCGCAGGGAAGCTCTGGCAGAGAAATACGATCAAATCAATCCCACGCATATCCCGGAAGGCAATCACGAAATCATCAGAGATCCAAAAGGCAAGGCAATAATTCAGGAAGAAGATCAATTGGTTAAGGGATCCGCGACGTAGTCACCGCACCCTCAAAATCTTTCCCTATTTCTGGATAAATTTTTAAATATCTCAGGTTTGGTTGATTCAAGCGCGAAAGATTCAAAAGCGGTCCCCCCCAAACAAATTGAGCATATGGTGGAACCAGTCGTGGCTGATCCGGGCACTAATTTTGTTTTTAATGCTCCCCCTATTATAGAGATTCCATCATATTCCCTGAAGGGTAATTTGGGGATTGGTTCTTGTGCTTCTCACATCCACCCCGATAGCTCAACAAGCTCGCATGAGGTCCCCCCAAAAGAAGAAGTGCGTCAAATAATTTGGAAAGGCAAAACCGTCACAATCCCCGTGTCCCTCTTTAAGGAAATTCAGCCTGCTGTCGAGTCTGCGCTTGAGGCATTTATTGCCAAGCGCGTTGCTAAGCTTGAGGCCCCTAGGCCCTTGGATTTTAGTTCTGGCACCAGAGGAGCTGGCACCGCAAGCTTCAAGATGAGGTCTCTCATTCCGAGGTATCGCCAAACTGCCTCCTCTTCCTGCTCTGGCTCTGCCCCACCTGGTTTTGAGGAAGGAAGCGGCAAACGCCACAAATGTTGCACATCCTGCGTCCAGGATTCCATCTACCAGACCCTTTATGCAGCACCTTCGATCATCTTTAAAGTCTGCCTCTCTCCACAAGACCGAAGGTACCTCCTCTTCTATGCTTTCAGTTACCAATGCATGTCACAATCCTTTTGCTTTACTATCTAATGAGGATCTCATTAAGGTAGCAGAATTAGTAGGAGTGAAGGCTATTGGGCCACACTCAGTCGATAAACTCAAGCAAGTTGCAGTGGTTGCAGTTGATCCTCCAGATCAACAGCAACAACTCAACTAGATGCCTGCGCTTATTGGCCCCTTAGCTGTTATTGCTTTTGTTGTGTGTTCATTTTTTCCATGAAGATTGGCAGTTAGAATGTCCGTGGGTTGGGCAACCCCTCCAAATGTGCCCATATTAAAGACAGCCTTCGAAATGCTCAAATCACTGTGGCTTGTCTGCAAGAATCCAAACTTTTTAAGCCATCCTCACGCAAGCTCTCTTCTATTGGAGGCAATTATATCATTGTTGGAAGTCCCTTGAAGCTATTGATCGTTGCGGCGGCATCCTAGTTGGATGGAATGACAACATCTCAGACTGTTTCTACTGTGCTATCGACATTTTTTCTATATCCCTCTCCTTCCGCAATAGGACTTCTGGTGATAATTGGTCTCTTACTTCCGTCTATGCCCCCTTCGAATTAGATGACAGAGAACTCTGCTTCCACGAAATCTTGAATCGAAGAGGATTACTTTGTGATGCTTGGGTTGTTTGTGGGGATTTTAATGTGACTATCTCAATTTCTAAAAGAAATAGAGGAGCTAGCTCAAGCAGAGATATGAAGAACTTCAGAAATTGGATTCAACAGCTTCAGCTAATTGACCTCCCTCTTGCAGGACGAAAGTTCACCTGGTCAAATCTCAGAGATAACCCATCGCTGGCTCGACTTGACAGATTCTTGATCTCTAATCAGTTTGAGCAATTACACCCTTCATGCATTCAACATTCCCTCCCATGTATCGCCTCAGATCATTGCCCCTTGATCCTTGACTCTGAAGCAATTTAGAACAGAGTTCATTATTTCAAATTTGAGAAAGCATAGGCCTCCCACAAAGACTTCAATTAGTCTATTTCCTCTTGGTGGCCGACCTTTACATGCACAGGATCTAAGGTAGACGTATTTGCCAAGAAACTAGTGCTTCTGAAAAAGAAGGATTAGACGTTGGAGAAATGCAGAATTTGTCTACATCCCGCATTGCAAAAATGCACTTCTTGAGAAAATCCACAAGCTTGATATCCTGGCAGACTCCCAACACTTGAACCCCTCTCTTTCTGCTGAACTGTCAGATGCCAACAGAGAGTATCAACAATTGGTGCAGGCTGAAGTCACCTACTGGCGTCAAAGATCAAGAATCACCTGGATCCAAGAGGGCAATGCTAACACGAAATTCTTTCACTCCATAGCTAATGGGAGGCATCGCAAGAACTTTATCTACTCCCTCCTACACAATGGAGATCTTATCACTGATCAGCCAGCAATTCGATCAAGTTTTGAACAACACTTTCATGACATCTGTGGCACCAGCTCAAGCTCAGACTTCAGGGTAGACTGGGCTTCTCTCTATCCCACAACAGGTACTGATCTATCTGTGTTTGAGGCCCCTTTTAGCAAAGAAGAGATCAAGAATGCAGTCTTTAGCATGAACGGAGATAAGGCACCAGGGCCTGATGGCTTCTCAATGCATTTTTACCAGCAACACTGGGAGACAATTCAAGATGACTTATGCTGCATGCTACTGGCCATCCAGAATGGTGATGCCAGTATTAGTAGGCTCAATTACTCTACCATTGTTCTCATTCCTAAATGTGAAGGTGCTAACACAGTATCTGACTACTTCCCCATCGGTCCGCTTAATTTCTCTATGAAGATCTTCACCAAAGCTTTTGCAAACAGGCTAAGCCCTCTATTGCATTCCCTAGTGTCCTCTTCTCAGAGTGCTTTCCTCAAAGGCAAGTCTACGATGGATTGCTTTATTGTGGCTCATGAAGCAATCAACCTGTGTTGCTCAAAGCAATATGATACTCTAATGCTTAAGATAGATTTCCGTAAGGCATTTGATACTCTTAGATGGGATTTTTTAAACCAACTGCTAGCTGCCAGAAGATTTGGTCCACGCTGGTGCTCTTGGATCAAAGCTATTCTTCACTCGACCAAATCCTTTGTTTTAATCAACGGCGTCGGAGGTAAGACGACTATTTTCAAAAGAGGGCTCAAGCAAGGTGATCCTCTCTCTCCGATGCTATTCACAATTGCAGTTGATGTGCTAGCCCAAATGTTGCACCTTGGTAGAGAAAATGGCACATTCTCTCAACTGCAACTTCGTGGCTCATTAGCTAATCTCTCCATTCTTCAATTTGCTGATGATACACTCATTTTTTGTAAAGGAAATGAGCAAGATGTGCTCCACCTCAAAGTCCTCTTACATCTCTTTGCAAACGTCTCAGACGTACATATCAACAATATATATATATATATATATATATATATATATATATATATATATATATATATATATATATATATGGTAAAAGGGATATGAGCAACTTGCTCATTTAATAAATGAGCAATTGATGAGGTGGCATGCATGTGATACATTGAGTATCTAATCACTTTTAGTATTTCCCAATAACATGCATGCCACCTCATCACTTGCTGATTTACTAAATGAGCAAATTGCTCATACCCGTTTTTCCCATATATATATATATATATATATATATATATATATATATATATATTGTTGCCGCTATCGCCAATAACGGCATCCGGCTTAAGGTTGATGTTATTCGGGATAGCGACGATTATAAAACAATTTCAAACTTACAATTTATTTTCAAGTCAGAGAGCTCATAATAATATGTGAAATGTACCTATGTCGTTACTTCTAATAGAGACATCTAAAAAAAAAATTTGCAGGTGCTATTATTGGCAACAACGACACGAAAATAAAAGATGTCGTTATTATTAATTGCACGTTATGCTGACGTGTCCAAAAGTGAGCCAGTTATATAAATAATTTCGAATGTGGGTCAGTTTGGTAATTATTTTCATAAAGTGGGTCGGTACAAAAAAAAGTTCCATAAAGCATCCATTTTAAAAAGTGGATAGCAAAAGGAATTTTTTTAATGTCATTTTTCGAAACTATTTACACTTACAGGACAGTAGCTAAAGTATTTGCACTCGTAGACCCAACAACTAAACTCACCGTTCCCAACGATGAGTTTAGATGTTTCATGCTCGCTGTTGGGACACAGCGGGTTTGGTTCTAATTTTTTGTGAAACTCGCCATTCCCAACGGCGAGGATATTTATACTAGACTTGCTATTGGGAACTGTAACACACCGAAAAATTGAGTTATGCCAATTTTGCCCCAGCATGAGTTGTACACAAGTATTTTGTACCGTTACGAATAATATCCGTAATATTACATTTTTCGTATTTTTTATTTTTATTTTTATAAATATCTTTCTGATCTTTTAAATTCATTTTTGATCTTTCATTTGAACCCAATCCAGATATTTTCTGATCCATTTAAAATTTTCCGATTTAATTGATTCAGTCTTCCTACCATGTCGTGTTTTTGATTCAGTATAAGACCGTTGATTTATCGTATTATCGAATATTCAACTTTTCTATATCTAAATTTTTTGACATTGCACTGAAAATTTGACCTAGTTCTCTTCATTTAAATTGAGAAACTTTATACATGAAAATCGTAGTCCATCGAGTCTAGAATCCAGAACATCTTGCGGTTTCTCAATCCGATTTATAGGTTGTAAGTTGTTTTAAACCTAAGTTGTCCCTTAATCCTAATCTCTGATCTTAATTCTCCCCGTAAACCCAACCTCATTTAATTCCACCTCCATCTAAAAAAACCTATAACCTACTCCTTATACACTTTTTCTCACACCCAGCCAACCCAAAACCCCATCATCTTTCTCACTCTACAATTTTCTCACGTGGCCTATCAACCTATCCGACTCTCCTAATCTCACTGTACATTAACCCTAAACTCTCTTCTCTTCTCATTCTACAACCCTCGTCTCCCCAATTGTAATTTACAGCCGCATTAACCCACCTCCTCCTATCTGCTTCATCTCCTCCTACACCCTATTACCTAATATATATATATATATATATATATATATATATATATATATATATATATATATATATATATATATATATATATATATTCTCATCATCTCATTACCCCCTCATCCTGTCATCTTCTTCATTTTCTTCATTGTCATCTTTTTCTTTTTCTTCATTGTCATCTTTTTCTTTTTCTTCATCTACTACATCCGAAACTTCATCTCACTCACTCATCACCTCACTATTTCTACATATACATACAAACCCTACACCCTACCTATATCCCTATATATTTATATATATATAAACACTCCACTTTTCATGCTACAACCCTCCCACACCCCTATATATATCTTCCTACACTCTCAGTCAATTCATTACCTATCACTCTCTCTCTTTCTATCTCAGTCACTCTCACTCTCTATCTCTCTCCTATATATTATATTCATATAACACACACACACACACACACACACACACACACACACACACACACACACACAGAGTCACCCACCCCTTCTCATCTTCTTCTTTCTTCTTCTTCTTTGATGAAACGCCTACAGCACCTCCTCGATCTCGCCATCGTCGTTGCCATCGCCTGACTCCACCACTCCCGTCACCATTTCCATTGCCATCTCCACTGTCACCACCTTCATCTTCCCTCTTCCGAAACCCAACTCCGAGCTCTCTGCCATCGCAATGCTCACCTCCACCGTCACCAAGCTCACCTCCTGAGCTCAACTCCTCTTTACTCCCCCTCACACCCTCTGCCTCCGCCTCCTGCCGAAGCTCCCCTCCTCGCCGTCATCCTCCAAGCACCATCGCCGCGAACCCACTCCGCCGCTAATTCTCCCTCCTTGACCACCCTCATTCACCACCCCCGAGCTCCCCTCCGTTGCTACTCGCCACACCTCCGAAGCAACTCCTCGATCGCCATTACTGGCACCTCGAAGCTCCTCTCCTCCTTACCACCGTGCTCATCTCCTCCACCTTCCCCATTGCTAAAACACTTCCTCGCCACCTCTCCGAGCTCCGCCTTTGTCAAAATTGCCACCGAGCACCAACTCAGCACTCCACCTTCACCTCGCCGTCGTCGCAGTCGAACCACCGCCGCCTCCTCACCGAACACCCATCACCATCACCATCACCTCCCGCCACCGCAGCTCACCACCATTGCCATCTCCATTTTGCCATTTCCCTCCGCTGCTCTCCACCACCACCGCAAACCTTCGCCAAGCTCCACCTCCGAAACCAGCCGCTGAAGCACCCCGCCGTCAACCTCCTCACCGAACACCCATCTCCATTACCATCACCATCACCACCGAACTCGCTTGCTCCATCTCCTCGCCACACCTTCGAGCATCGACTGCCACCACTGAGCTCCCTTCGAGCTATCACGCCTCGCTTCCCAAAAGGGAATACGGAATACGAGTACGTGACAAAGCCCAGCGAATGATTTTCATCATTCATAAGCTGTAGGATCGACTCAACATCATAACATGAAATAAAACAAAATATACTCAACCATGCATGCATGAATAAATTATTAATTAACAAAAATTATTTGAACAAATATAAACTTTCCAAATAAATACAAGATCTGGATCAAAAGTAAACTTCGGGACTACAAGACCGTTACAAGTTTTAAATATCAACAAAAATTAAATAACTCAAATACAAATAACTGAAGTAAGCTTTCCCAAGCAAAGCCTAGAAGGTTTGCTCACCAACTCCAGCAGACAACTCGTCTCCAAAATCTGTATATAAATATATATAACTCAAATACAAATAACTGAAGTAAGCTTTCCCAAGCAAAGCCTAGAAGGTTTGCTCACCAACTCCAGCAGACAACTCGTCTCCAAAATCTGTATATATATATATATATATATATATATATATATATATATATATAGAAAAGGAAAATATAGAAACAAAGACAAATGCCCTTAGTGCAAATTATGGCCGCAAGTAGTACAAGCAAGGGTATGAAAATAAGTGCAAGAAACTATGAAACAAGATTTGCAATCACAGGTATACAACATGATTAACAAGGATGCAACAAGTAGTGAAGTTCAAGAGATTAGCTAGCAAGTAAGACAAATCAAGTAACAGGATCGGGTAACGAATACAAGTGGCAGAAAAAGTAATAAGTGAGCATGTAGTTGTATCAAGCATTAAGTAACATGTATCACGTACAAGTGTCAAGTAACAAGTATCAAGTAGGGTATCAAGTGTTTACAAGTGACAAGTTATTCTTAAGTCTATTGTTTAATTCTATCTAGGTAGCACTTCATACGTCCCATTTATTGACCACATGGTTGCTACATACAAAAAGTTACGTTTAGGCCTAGTGGTGGATTTTATAGGGCAGTGTACTCAGGCATCAAGTATCAAGCAAGTATGTTCATGAATCGGGTAATCATATAACTAGTTCATATGTCAAGTAATAACATGACAAGTCATGAATCAAATAATAATATACTAGTTCATGAATCACGTAATAACAAGTCCATGAATCGAATAATAATATACTAGTTCATGAATCAGTAATAACTAGTTCATGAATCAAATAATAATATAACTAGTTTATGAAACAAGTATTAAGTGGGAAACACGGGCCCCCTTCCGACTACACTTACCTATATTGTCCACTACTACGGTCTTTCCCTTAAACCCCAACTTGTTATTTATTATTATTATCAAGACAAACATAAAATTGTGCGAAATAGGACAAGTGAACATGATCGAGAACATGGAACAAGTTTAAGATAATTAGAAGGCATACTCGAGAGTCAGAACAAATTAAAATTATCAAGAACTACGAGAATTCCAATTCTGGACAGCATGACGTTGCTGCACCAAAACTGCAATTTCCATGGCTACAAGAATACAAATTTGGATCCGTCAGAATATTTAGAAACTAGAATCTCTGCCGAATCTAGCGCATATAAACAAGATACATGAAAGTGGAAAAAACTGGAGACAAAACAACAAACTACACATAATTCACATTCAGCCAGAATTTGTAAAATTGTGTTCATAAGTATGAAACAGTTCTGAAACTTCATTAATTAATTCCAGCAAAATTTGGGTAGGTCCTCTAGTGTGTCTAGTACCAGAATGCAAAATTTCAAGTCATTATCTTATAGGTAGCATAGTTTACTTAATTGTAAATCAAAGTGACGCAGTAAATTTAAGAATATGGAATTCTACGACACAGCAGCAGTAAAACTGCGATAAATCACAAACTATAACTCAAAATTCAATTCCATCAAAAGGATAGTAACCTAGACATCTGGGGCTACATTTTATGTTTATAACTCAAGTCCAAATTCTGATGTTATCAGGGTCGAAACAGCAAGCAAAAATAAGAACAACAACATAGATGGTTTCTTTTATATAGAAAGTGACATGATTAGTAACTAATATGAGTCTAAATTAATGTGTGATGCAAATTAGGGTGTAATAGATATCAAATCATTAAGTCACATTTATTTCTCAACTCAAAGAAGGTAAGATCAACGCATACATTATACAACATATATCGACAAGTCAAGGTGGTTCTTAGTTTCATGTGTTCAAATAATTAGGAGATAAACTAGATCCAACAAATTGTGAAACGAATATATCAACGAAAGATTGTGACTCTTATGATCATGGAGTTGATAAGGAATAAAATAAGACTGTCAAATGATAAGTCAAAGGGGAGTCACAACTACGATCTACTTGCAATAATTTCAAATAAAAGCTTGTACTAGAACAACAAATTGTATAAGAAGATACTTGCCTTGATTGGATGAGGATGTTGATTGACGATCGAGATCAGATGGATCGGATCGGCGCGGATCTTGATGGCGATCAAGATCAAGACAATCGGACGGCTGAGATCGCTCTGATCTGATCTGATCTGATCAAGATGATGGAGATCAGATCAGATCTGATGATGGTGTCGATCTTGATCAGATCGGAGGGTCCAGGAGCAATCTGATGGTGATGATCAAATCAGATGGCAGAGCTTCACGGCAATGGCGGGAGGTTCTAACAGCGGCGTCGAGGACTCAACTGGGAGCAGTCGACGAATGGGCAACGACGGCGATGATGGGGGTGGCGATGGGTTCAGCTCAGAGCTCTGTTTGGAGAGGAAACATGGAAGCGATGATGGGTCAGGCGACGGCGGAAGCTAAGGGGTTCGATAATGGCGAGGTGACGAGGGGGTGTGGAGGTAAAGAATGACGGCGAGGATGAGCACCAGGGTGAGGGTATGGGTTTCGGAGGATGAAGAGGTGTTGGGTTGACGAGGGCGAGGATGAGGAAGATGATGAGGTGGGTGATGGAGACGAGGGTGATGTGGAGACGATGAGGCGGCGACGAGCACATGGATGGCGAAGGCTAGGGGATTCGGCAATGGCGGAGCTATGCTGGAGGTAGAAGGCGATGAGGAAAAGAAGAGTTTAGGAGGGAGGCAGCTGTGTAAGGGGGTTAAACAGTAAAGGGTAATTAGGGTTAGGGTAAGAGTGATTAGGGTTTAAATAATATAGGGTTATTGGGTTTAGGGTTATTGGATAGCGGGTTTGAGTATGATCCAAAAGGAGATTGAGTCAAAAATCAATATAATTAGGCTATATGAATTAGGTAAATTGAATCGGCCAATTCCCCATGAAGAATGACAAATTAGAGCTGATAAGAACAATGCAATTGAAATAGATTGGGCACAAAAATTGAGTCGAACAAAAGAAATGACTTTATTAGAACTGGAAACAAAAATACGGAATTTTGAATTGATAAATAGAGTACAATGAAATGAAATACAGCAGAAAAATACAAAATACAGGGAACAGGGGTTACAAATCCTACCCACCTAACAAGCAAAATTTCGTCCTCAAAATTCAGACAAGCGGTACATAGGGCAACCCCAAAAAAGAAGAAAAACAAGGCGACTACTCGAACAAATGGGAGGATTTCTTCTGTATCTCCTCCTCCAATTTCCAAGTCGACTCACCCGGTGAGTGAGGATTCCAAGAAACCTAAACTAGCTTGATAACCTTGTTCTTCAGCACTTTCTCTCGCTTGTCCAAGATAGCAACTGGTGAAATCTCACAAGACAGATCTGGCTGCACAGATAACTCTGAATAGTCGATCTCGAGGCTTTCATTCCTGATGTATCTCCTGAGTTGGGAGACATGAAAGACATCATGCACCCTAGATAGAGCCGGTGGCAATGCAAGACGATAGGCCACCTTGCCTACTCATTCTACGATATCAAACAGCCCAATGAACCTGGGACTTAGCTTGCCTCCACCTCCAAACCGGATAACACCTCTCCACGGCAATACCTTAAGGAATACATGATCTCCCACTGCAAACTCCAAGGGCCTTCTGTGGACATCTGCCCATTTTCTCTGCCTGTCTTGCGCTGCCAGAAGATGCCTCCTGATTTGAGCCACTGCATCGACAATCCTGGTGATCAACTCTGGCCCCAACAACTTTCTCTCACCAATGTCATCCAAACACGCTGGTGACCTACACTTCGGATCATATAGTGCCTCGTACGGTGCAGCTTTAAGACTAGCTTGATAGCTGTTATTGTACGAGAACTCTACCAAGTGCAGGTGATCCTCCCAAGACCCTCAAAACTGTAGCACACAGGACCTCAACATGTCCTCTAATGTCTGAATGGTCCTTTCTGACTGTCCGTCTGGCTGAGGATGGAAGGCTGTACTGTACTTCAACTTGCTCCTAAGACTGCTCTGAAGGCTCTCCCAAAACTGAGATCTGAACCTGGTATCCCTGTCGAATACAATACTGACCAGAACCCCATGAAGCCTGAAAATCTCCTGCATGTACTTCTCTGCGAGACTCTCAATAGACTGACCAACTCTGAAGGGGATGAAGTGAGCACTCTTTGTCAGCCTGTCGACAATCACCCAAATGGTGTTGTGCCCCTTGGGACTCAGGCAGTCACAAAATCCATGGTGATGTGCTCCCACTTCCACTCCGGAATGGGAAGAGGTTGAAGAAGCCCAACGGTTCTCTGATGTTCTGCCTTCACCTGCTGGCAGATCAAGTACTGAGACACAAATCTTGCTACGGCCCTCTTCATACCATGCCACCAGAAGTGAAGCTTCAAATCCCGATACATCTTAGTACCACCGGGATGAATAGAGTATGCTGACTGGTGGGCCTCCTCGAGCAAGTTTTGCCTGACTTCACCCTTTGGGACACACAACCTAGCCCTAAAGCGATGTGATCCATCTGAGTGAATGAACATATCGGTCCTTGAACCTGCCTCAACTTTGGCTCTGAATCCCTGTAACTGCTCATCACTTGCCTGTGCTTCTTTAATCTGCTCTACCAGCGATGACTGCAACTGAAGCATCATACAACTCCGGTCGGTGCCCGGCAAAATCACATTCAAGTCCAACCTTCTCATCTGCTCAACAAGCTCCTTCTGCTTAGTCAAGAACATGGCGACTGGCCTCTTACTCAACGCATCCGGCACCAAGTTCACCTTACCGGGGTGGTACTGTAAACTGATGTCATAGTCGGCCATGAACTCCAACTAGCACCTCTGCCTCATGTTCAACTCCTTCTGGGTGAAGACATACTTGAGACTTTTATGGTCAGTAAAGATTTTCACTCGGTCTCCAAGTAAATAGTGTCTCCACCTCTTCAAAGCAAAGATTACCGCTCCCAACTCCAAGTCATGAGTAGGGTAATTCCTCTCGTGCGGCCTCAACTGTCTGAACCCATAAGCAACAACCCGGCCCTTCTGCATCAACACTATACCTAGACCTCTACCTGAAGCGTCGCAGTGAATCACGAAACCACCCGAACCATCCGGTATAGTCAACACTAGTGCTGACATCAACCTGCTCTTCAACTCTGCAAAAGCTTCATAGTAGGCCCCATCCCAAGCAAACTTCTGATCCTTCCCTGTCAGTTTAGTCAACGGCCAGCAATCTTTGAGAAGTCATGGACAAACTTCCGGTAATACCCTGCTAGCCCGAGAAAACTTCTCACTTCCGAAACTGACTTAGGCACTGGCCAATCTTTCACCACAGCAATCTTGGCTGGATCAACACAGATTCCCTCACCCGAGATAATATGCCCCAAGAATGTGACTTGGTCAAGCCAGAACTCACACTTGCTAAGTTTCCCATAGAGCTGATATTCCCTCAGAGTCTGTAAGACTAACCTCAGATGCTCAACATGCTCTTCCCGGTTCTGAGAGTACACTAAGATATCATCTATGAAGACCAACACAAATCTATCTAGGAACGGGGAAAAAATTCTATTCATCAGGCTCATAAACATTGCTGGGGCATTTATGACTCTGAAGGGCATCACTAAGAACTCGTAATGCCCGTACCTGGTCCTGAACGCAGTTTTCTGTACATCTGCTGCCTTCACCTTCACCTGATGATACCCCCGAGCGAAGGTCCAACTTCGAAAAGACTGCCGCACCTCCAACTGATCAAATAAGTCGTCGATCCTGGGTAGTGGATAACGTTTCTTCACAGTGACATTGTTCATATCTCGGTAATCAATGCATAGCCTGCGGCTTTCGTCCTTCTTATTGACTAACAGAACAGGAGCTCCCCACGGTGAAACACTGGGACAGATGAAACCTAAATCCAACAAACCCTGAATCTGCACTTTCAGCTCTGTAAGCTCAATCGGTGCCATCCTGTATGGGCTTTTCGATATTGGCACTGTACCCTGCTGAACCTCAATGTCGAACTCCACCTCTCGATCTGGAGGTAACCCGGGCAATTTCTCTGGGAACACATCCAGAAATTCCCGCACTACTAGAGGCACAACCTCACAGCCTGTGTGCAACTCCATTGCACAACCTTCCTCATCAACCACCTTCTTACCACGCCCAAGGGGTGTCTCCCCAGCATGGAACTCAAATTTTGCATGGCCCGAAATCCTGAATACAACCTTCTTTGCTCGGCAATCAATAACAGCATGAAACTCTCCCAACCAATCCATGCCGAGATCACATCAAACCCTGAATTCCCGATCTCTATTAGATCTGTCTTGAAATCTGTGCCCCCAATTACCATAGGGCTCTGCTTGCACTCCCAAGAGCAAACGACAACACCGCCACTTGTGGTGATGTTCCAAGCTGCCGGCATGACACTGCACTCCAACTGATGCTGATCCACAAAGTGGAAGGAGACGAAGGAATGGGTCACCTCGAAATCAAATAGGACATGGGTAGGAAAAGAATGAACTAGAATGATATCTAAGATCGAATCAAAAATATGGGGAAAGATGACCAGTGAAGGTAATAAGGAATAAGGAACATTGATGTGAAAAGAAAACTACACAATTGAATGATGCAAAGAGAAACAAATAAAGCAGTGAACAGATAAAACAACAAAACACAAAAATATGCCTGCAGTGACCTTCTCTGCTGTGACAGCAGGCTGGCCTCTCCTCGGGGCAGCGGTCCTCTAACCGACGATCTAATGCTGGGGAGGAAGTGGGGTGGCCTGACCTGATCACGAGCCGGCGTGACAGCAGGCTGGCCAAGCCTGCCCTCGAGGCCGTCCCGAACTGTGCGGTCACTAGCACCACACCCAAAACATCGGCGGTTGGCTCGCCGGCAATCCCTGCGCACGTGCCCCAGAATTTGACAGAAGTTACAGAAACCTTCCCTCCTTGGAGCAGCAGGAGGATACGGAGCCTCCCTAGCAGGAGGGGCCAGAACTGGCCTCCTGATCGGCCCTCCAGTGGGCCTAGCAACAGCTGCAGGGTATTGGATAGCTCGCTGAGGAGGAGCCCTACGAGCTCAAGTCTGCTCCGTCGCTCGAGCTTCCTCCAACGCATCAGCATAGGTATGGAGGCGATGGGCAGCTAGGTGCACCTGAATCCCATGGTCAAGCCCCAAAAGAAACCTCCGTGCTCGGTCCTCCTCGTTCACCACCAAGGTGGTAGCGAAGTGACTAACCCGGGTGAACTCCGCGGCGTACTCGTCTACGGATCTAGTGCCCCGTGTCAAAAAAAATTTGTGTTACGATACCACATATATAATATGTAACAAAATTTAAAACACAGCACTAACCAATCAACCAACCCGTTTCAAGGCGAGAAACTGATGCTCCATGTCTACCATGGTTATGCTAGGGAAGAACTTCTCAAGAAAGCTCTGAGCAAAGGTGGCCCAAGCAATAGGCCGCTCTAGTCTCTTGGACTCTGCTCTCCACCAGATGTAGGCCAAGTTCACCAACTGGATGCTCACCACATCCACACGATCTGCATTAGCAACCTTAGCTGCCTGTAGCAGACTCTCAGTTCGAATCAGCCACTACTCAGCCTCTAGTGGCATCTCAGTCCCAACAAACTTATCAGGATGCAGCCTCATGAACTCTGCAACGGTACCTGGACAAGGGGGCAAAGCTACCTGGGCTGGCACAGCGGGGGTCGGGATAGCAGTGTTCTGGTTAGCAACCTCTAATGCTGCCTTTACCAGCTCGTTGTGCTCCTACTGCATCAGGACGATCTGCTGCAACACCTGAGTAACAGCCGCCAACTCAGGGTGATCATCCTGCGATCAGGAAGACGAAGTATTCCTACGAGCCATAGTCTGCACAAAACCAAAACAATTAGTATTCAGATCAAGTTGATAATTAATTTTTCATGCAATTGCATGGCCTGTTAATAGTTGGGTCAAACTAATACATTAGCCAAACCTGGCTCTGATACCACTAAAAACCTGTCACGCCCCGCCTCCCAAAAAGGAATACGGAATACGAGTACGTGACAAAGCCCAGCGAATGATTTTTATCATTCATAAGCTGTAGGATCGACTCAACATCATAACATGAAATAAAACAAAATATACTCAACCACGCATGCATGAATAAATTATTAATCAATAGAAGTTATTTGAACAAATATAAACTTCCCAAATAAATACAAGATCTGGATCAAAAGTAAAACTTCGAGACTACAAGCCCGTTACAAGTTTTAAATATCAACAAGAATTAAATAACTCAAATACAAATACCTGAAGCAAGCTTTCCCAAGCGAAGCCTAGAAGGTTTGCTCACCAACTCGAGCAGGGAGCTCGTCTCTAAAGTCTGTATATATATATATATATATATATATATATATATATATATAAAATAGAGAAACAAAGACAAACGCCCTTAGTGCAAGTTAGGGTCGTAAGTAGTACAAGTAAGGGTATAAAAATAAGTGCAAGAAAATATAAAATAAGATTTGGAATCAAGGGTATACAACATGATTGACAAGGATGCAACAAGTAGTGAAGTTCAAGGGACAAGTTAGTAAGTAAGACAAATCAAGTAACAGGATCGGGTAACGAATACAAGTGGCAGGAACAAGTAATAAGTGAATATGTAGTTGTATTAGCATTAAGTAACAAGTATCACGTAGAAGTGTCAAGTAACAAGTATCAAGTAGGGTATTAAATGTGTACAAGTGACGAGTTATTCTGAAGTCTATTGTTTAATTTTATCTAGGTTACATTTCATGCGTCCCATTTATTTACCACATGGTTGCTACATACAAACAGTTACGTTTAGGTCTGGTGGTAGATTTTATAGGGCGGTGTACTCAGGCATCAAGTATCAAGCAAGCATGTTCATGAATCGGATAATCATATAACTAGTTCATGTGTCAAGTGATAACATGACAAGTCATGAATCAAATAATAATATACTAGTTCGTGAATCAAGTAATAACAAGTCCATGAATCGAATAATAATATACTAGTTCATGAATCAATAGTAACTAGTTCATGAATCAAATAATAATATAACTAGTTCATGAAACAAGTATCAAGTGGGAAACAAGGGCCCCCTTCCGAGTACACTTACCTATATTGTCCACTTGTCGCGCCCCGCTTCCCAAAAATACAGAATACGAGTACGTGACATTGGCCCAGCGAATGACTAACGTCATCCATAAGCTGTTTATCCGATCAACTCAACAACATAATCAATACAGAACAATTGCGCAAGCAATAATAACAATCTCATGAACAATAATACTTGAATTGAAGTAATATAAAATATCCAAGTACAATAATAATCCAACGTCTGGAAACAAATAACAATATTCGGGACATAAGCCCAATACAATAATAAATACAATCCAAATAATAATAAGTCTCAATACATTAAGTTTATTAAAGCAATAAGCAATTAGAAAGCAGTAGTCTTCAGACTGTTTGTTCTCCAACCCTAGCAAGCAACTGTTCTCCAAAATCTGCAATTTAATAAATTGTAGGAAGAGGAAAAGAAAACAAAATGCCCGTCAATGCAAGTTACGGGCCGCTTGTAGTGCAGGCACAAGTACATGGGAATGATAAATAAATAGCATAGAACAGGCATGATAACAAAATACAACAACTAGCATGGCAAGATAAACAAGTGTAAGTAGCATGTAATAAGTGTCGAGTGAACAAGTATCATGTAAACAAGAATGAGTAACGAGTGTCAAGAATCAAGTAACAAGTATCAAGTAGCTAGTGTCAAGTAATTATATTCAAGTCTTGTATTATTACTATCTAGGTAGCACTTCATGCATCCATCCTTTTACTACATAGTTGCTACATACAAACAGTTTCACTTTAGACTTAGTGGTGGATTTTATAGTTCATGTACTCGGCACGATAACAATGTTCCATCCATAACGATAATTTATCCATAAGATGCTACAAGAACACAAGATCACAAGATCACAAGAACACAAGATCACAAGATAACGGTATAGGGAACCACGAGCCCCTAATCTGAGTACAATTCCTATATTGTCCACTACTTGAGTCAACCCTTAAACCCCGGCTTGATTAACAATTTTATTAACGCAACAATATAATATGCAATCTAGAGACATGAGATGAACGATAATAACAATAGGGAAACAATAGGATGATAACATGGAATATGGTGTACTAGATGTCCAAGCAACATGGTATATGGTATTTTACAAGTCTACAACAAGTTATACTACTATCAACACATCAAGCATACGAGATCGTACAACACGCTATGAACAACATGCATGTATACAACAAGAGGTGTTCATCCCTAGGTTAATTCCTGTCATATATGTCGTGAGTCAACTATGGTCAAATCATCACAATAGAGAAAATATCATCAAGGGGTTTCACACACGAATTGTCTCTAGAACCCAACTACACTACAAGCGGTATTTTGTACTTGTATTTGCAAAAGAATTTAATACATGTTACTTCCTTATAACCGGTAAAAACGAATATCAAGAATAACGGGATGAGAATCCCACTCCGCAACAACACTATCCCACGAACACACCATAAAACACGTGCGAACCACGTGTAAAAGAGAACCAAACAAACAGCAACACACAAAGAGACAGGCAGCAACACACAAGAGAGACAGAAACATCACCAGCAAAGAGACATCAGCAACACCAACAAAGAGCCAAAGGGCGGTGGCATTGCTGGCAACCAGAGGCGGTGACGGGGCTGACGTCAATGACGGTATAGCAGTGGCGACGCTACAGTTGGCGACGAGCAGGAAGGGGGACCGGAGGTTTGTGGGTTCTGATGTTGATGATCGAAAGAGGAGGTGCAGGGGGTTGCCAGGAGGTGGCGGCGCGTCGACAAGGGGTCGGCAGTGCAAGGGGGGTCGCCGGAGGAGATGACGAAGAAGGGGATGGGTTATGGCGAAGATGACAGGATGGGTTCACAGGATTTGGGGGGGAATTCGAGGAGAGAGAAGCACAGAGAAGAGAGAAAGAGGAGAGAGGAGACAGATTAGATGGCTAGGGTTTCAATTTGTGTGTCAAAAAATAGGGTTTGCATTAGGCTTGTATTTATAGGATACAATTAGGGTATTGGGGTAGTGGTTTAGGGTCCAATAAAAGTGGATTTGGGTCAAGAACAAATGAAATTGGGTTTTAGGGTTTAAACAAGAGATAGATCTAAATCAGTCGGGTTCAAATAAAAACACCAACAATAAATAAGAGGACAATAGGATTGACAATAAAAGCTCAATCAAAAGAACAAAGAACTTTATGAACGAAAATTGAAATCCAAATAAATAGATAAATAATACAAATGAAAACAATATAAGTTGGCTTGAAATTAAATTAGAATTCACCACGAAAATCAGATCAAGTACGAAAACAAAATAATTCGTTAAATGTACTTTAAATTAAATAATCAAGGAATAACAATTAATAGTTATAATTATAAAATTAATAAAATCATACAATAAAATAATTATTCGGGTTTAACAATTTACTAAAATGACTCAATAAATATATATATATAAATTTGGACTCAAATACAAATAGTTGATCAATAAGATCTAGAAAATAAGATCAAAACACATTGTTATTCGAAATGAATAAATTTTCGATTAGAAAAACACTTTAATATAAAATCAAAAAACGGTTTTAACAAATAATAAATTTATAAATATCGAAATATAGAAAATATTCAGAAAATCTGTGTTTACGGGAATGGGGGTTACACCACTACTATGGTCTTTCTCTTAAATCCCGGCTTATTATTTATTATCATTATCAAGACAAGCATGAAAGTGTGCGAAACAGGACAAGTAAACATGATCGAGAACATGGAACAAGATTAAGATAATTAGAAGGCATATTCGAGGGTCAAAACAAATTAAAATTATTAAGAACTGCGAGAATTCCAATTCTGGATAGCATGACGTTGCTGCACCAAAATTGTGATTTCTGTTGCTATAAGAATGCAAATCTGGATCCGTCAAAAAATCTAGAAACTAGACTCTCTACCGAATCCAGCGCATATAAACAAGATACATAAAAGTGGTAACAACTGGAGTCAAAACAACAAACTACACATAATTCATATAAGCCAGAATTTGAAAAATTTTGTTTATAAGTATGAAACAGGTCTGAAACTTCATTAATTAATTCCAGCAAAATTTGGGAAGGTCCTCTAGTGTGTCTAGTACCAGAATGCAAAATTTCAAATCATTATCTTACAGGTAGCATAGTTAACTTAATTGTAAATCAAAGTGATGCAGCAAATTTAAGAATCTGGAATTCTACGACACAGTAGCAGTAAAACTGCGATAAATCACAAACTATAACTCGGAATTCAATTCCATTAAAAGGATAGTAACCTAGACATCTAGGGCTACATTTCATGTTTAGAACTCAAGTCCATATTCTAATGTTATCAGAGTCGAAACAGCAAACAAAAACAGGAACAACAACATAGATGGTCTCTTTTATATAGAAAGTGACATAAATTGTAACTAATATGAGTCTAAATTAATGTGTGATGCAAATTAGGGTGTAATAGATGTCAAATCAGCAAGTCACATTTATTTCTCAACTCAAAGAAGGTAAGATCAACACATACATCATACAACATACATCTACAAGTCAAGGTGGTTCTTAGTTTCATGTGTTCAAATAATTAGGGGATAAAATAGATCTAACAAATTGTGAAACGAATATATCAACGAAAGATTGTGACTCTTATGATCATGGAGTTGATAAGGAATAAAATAAGATTGTCAAACGATAAGCCGAAGGGGAGTCACAACTACAATCTACTTGCAGTATTTTCAAATAAAAGCTTGTACTAGAATAACAAATTATACAAGAAGATACTTGCCTTGATTGGATGAGGACGTTGATCGACGATTGATATCGGATGGATCGGATCGGTGCGGATCTTGATGGCTGTTACCGCTGATTTCGGTGTGGGGGTAAACAGATAGAATTTGTGAGTCCGAGAAAAACCTGAACAGTTGACTCTAGCCTTCTTGCTCCTGCCGCAACTTGCAAGGAAATGCAAAATACCGGGATTGATTCCGGCGACGCACCCTCCGACGCTCTTGTCAGTAATCAGAAGAGATTAAAAAAGAGCTTAAAGTGGTGAAAAAGTGATTAACCTTGTCACAGTGGCAGAGGGGAGGTATTTATAGTCGCCAGAGGAGTGATTAGAGGCCTGGTTCCCTGTGTAACTGCTAGGAAAAAAATCCTCACAGTCTGTTTAGGAAACTAACCCCTTGATTCCCGATGAGAGCAAATCAGGCCTGTTGACTTGGTCAAATCAGTGGCCCTGATTTGTCTCTGGCTGGTCTGGGCTCGCTTCGGGTCGGGACCCGTGCCCAATTGGAGCGGACCCATTCGTGGGTTGTTGGATCTTTGAGAAGGAGATCCAGTACCCGCTTTGGATCCGCTTGTATGTGAAATTACCTTTTTACCCCTGAGCTTCAAGATTTGTGCCCGATCTGGACGGTTTCGATTTAACTCCTTTTTAGCCATATCACGAGCCCCCCACTCCTAAAGACTGAGCGTGATCAGCCTTTGAGGAGTAGCTTGACTGTTTTGATGGCTAGCGGAGTTGTATCGGAGTCCATATGGAGGACTTAGAATCTCGAAGGGGGTAGTGAGGTAACTTTTTTTTGATGCCATGTGCTGCTTCCTGGCCATATCGAGTATTTGACGGCTTTTATTTATTTTTTCGGATTATTTACTTAATTTTGCGATGTGTTTACTAATCATTCGGGGGCCTTAACAGTGCATTCTAGGCGATAATTGTCCGTTCAGGGGTTCAAAAATATACCCCCGAATTTTTAATTATTTTCTAGAATTTTTAGTTAATTTCCCCGAATTTTTAGCAATTTTTCGCAATTTTTAAATAAATAAAGCGATTTAGATAAATAAAAAACGATTTTTAATACCGATTTATGACGTGGCTCGATCTGAGCCGTTGATCATGGTCGAGATCGAATTTCTGAAAGATCAATTGGCTGTTATCGCTCGGAAGCTTTTTTCTCCGTTTGCGAGCTCGGAAAGGCACTTGCTCGGCTGCCGACCGTAGACAGGGGGTCTCGGCAGGCCGAGCGACGTGGCGCGATCTGAGCCATCGGATGATGGTGTGAATCCCAAGAAAATGCTATCTTGTCTTTTAGCGCACGCGGCACAATCTGGACCGTTCATCATCAAGAGCACGAATTTTCGGAAGATCCAGCGGTTGTGGGGGCTCGGTGTCTTTTTTCTCCGTTTGCGAGCTCGGAAAGGCACTTGCTCAGCCGCCGACCGAGGATAGGGGGTCTCGGCAGGCCGATCGATGTGGCGCAATATGAGCCATCGGATGATGGCGACGTGCATCTCGAGACGGGCACATTCCTTAAGAAAACACTATCTTGTCGTTTAGTGTCCTCGGCGAGATCTGGGCCGTCTGATCGAGATCAGGCACGATTTTTGAGGAGAAAGTGAGTTTTCCCCATTTGCGAGCTCGGACGCCGACCGAAGACAGGGGGTCTCGGCAGGCCGAGTGACGTGGTGCAATCTAAGCCGTCGGATGATGACGCGCATCTCGAGACGGGCACATCTCCCAAGAAAACACTATCTTGTCGTCTAGCGCAGGTGGCGAGATCTGAGCCGTCTGATCGAGATCATGCGCGAAAGTTGAGGAGAAAGTGTGTTTTCTTCGTTTGCGAGCTCGAGAAGGCACTTGCTCGGTAGCCGACCGAGGACAGTGGGTCTCGGCAAGTCGGTCGACGTGGTGCGAACTGTCTCGAGATGATTCTGTTCCCAAGGACATTAATGGTTCCCCAGGGTTTGTGCGGCGTTCCACTTTCCCCAGGTCATTAAGGATAACTCCTTCAATTAATGCGTGGCGTTTCAACTTCCGAGGATCATAATGGCTAGATCTTGGAGGGTAGGCTATAAGTACTCCATTCCCCTTGTTATTTCAGTCGCAGCAATGTTGAGTTTTAGACCTCGGTGGTGTCTGCCTCTGGCGGACGCCAGTCTTGTGGAGTCTTAACCTTGATAGGTTCGGGGGGGAGGTCTCTCTACTACCTTCTTCTTCTCCCGTTCCTGACGGCCCCCATTGTGGGTGTCAGGGTCGGGGGAGAACGAGGCAGGAGTAGTGACGACTGTGATCCGAACCCGAGGTATGAGTTGCTCCGGGATGATGGGTGGTCGTTCTTCCACCAAGGTCTTCTGCCGACTCCGGCTGTCCCGAGGTGGGTGGCGGGGTCGGTGGAGATCATGGTGGAAGAGGTGACGAACCAAATTCGGACCCGGGGGCCAAGTTGCTTCGGAAGGACGAGCGGTCGTTCTTCCACCATGATCTTCTCCGGACTCTGGCTGCCTCGACGTGGGTATCAGCGTCGGAGGAGATCATGGCTCGGACTTCCGGACCATCAGTGAGATTGAGGGGGAAGAAATAAAGGGCGTTCCGAGCCTGTTGTTTGCAACTGTGAAGGCTCTGTTGCCAGAGTCCTCTACCAGGCCGAACCTTCACAGTTACAATCAACTAGCTCTGAATGGTGCGCTTCTCCCGATCTCTGAGTGTTGATCTGCTTTCGACCGGGGCCCGTGGGTCGGCAGAATACCGACCGAGACCCGGGTCCTGGGGGGTGCTCGCCGAGGGCGGTGCCTTAAAACTTTGAATCGAAACTTTTTCTGGTTTCTCTAGACATAGGTGGGGCGTCCGAGGGTTCAATCGCCCGGGCGATGTGGCACACCCGGATCCGTCGGATGACATGGAGTAGATGTATGCAGTCCGAGCGACCTGACGCAATCTGAACCGTTGGATGGCGGCTCGCATCTCGAGACGGGCACATTTCTCAAGAAAACACTATCTTGTCATTTAGTGTACTCGGCGAGATCTGGGCCGTCTGATCGAGATCATGCACGAAAGTTGAGGAGAAAGTGCATTTTCTCCGTTTGCAGGCTCGGGAAGGCACTTGCTCGGAGACCGACCGGAGTCTGTGCAATCTGGCTCGGATTGCGTGTAGCTCGGATTCAGATCCCATTACGCCGAGCTAGTTGACTTGGTGAGGAAGGCAGTTGTGTTGGACCTTCGCGACGTTTCGAGAGCAGCCCAAAAGTCGCGTTCTTTCGTTTGGAAGTCCAAGTGACGTTCCATTTCACTATAAATCTTCACCCCCCTTAAACCAAGTCTCACTTTTTACTTTTACTCTCTCTCTTCAGTTCTCACTTTGCCTTCGAAGTTTTCAGCTCTCTAGTGGCGGTGCTAGTTATCGCGGTAGCGTCCCTTGTCTCCGGCGAGCTTTTCCGACCGTAGCTGTCACTTCGAGGTCAGTCTCTTTCCCTTCTCTTTTAGAAAAAATGGTTAAGACCACGGATGAGACCCCCGCCTCGGAGCAAGCCGTTGGCCGAGGGGATAAAGGGAAGGAGGCAGTGGAGACGAGCGATCAGAATGTCGTTCATCCGGACAGAGAGGGCGAAGTGGCCGAGCTGCCTAAGGAGGTTGCGGCGGTGTCTCGGGAGGGCAAGGCCGTGGTCACGATCGTGGAAACGCCGAAGACGGCGGGAGCGTTCGATCGGCAGCCCATTTCTCTGTCGAGCGTGGGAGGCGTACGGGACTACGCCGAGGACACCTTGGAGAGAGTGACCCAAGGCACGGCTAAGTTGGTGGAAGAGAACGAGCCGAGGGAGCTGTCCGAGGTGGACCATACCATCTCGTCTCTCACCGAGGGTGACCTTCACCTGATCCGAGAGGGCTTTCGGATCCCTGCCGACTATGGACTGCTCCTCCCCGGGTCGGGTTTCCGAGCCAACACAAAGTCCTCGTCGGACGTGTGCGTCTTTCCGGTCGACTTCCTTATTGCCGGACTCCGTTTTCCACTCCACCCGTTCGTGGTCGATGTCCTGACATGGTACGGCTTGAGCCCCGCCCAGCTGATGCCGAACACATGGAGGCACGTCATGGCATTCGTCCTCCGATGCCAAGATGTTGGTGCCAAACCGAGTATGTTCCTCTTTCGGAGCCTCTACCGACCTTGTCAGCCAAGGCGAGACGAACAAAGGTTCTATCTTTCGCCCCGGATGGGCGTGAAGCTGATCGAGAATCCGAACTCGATCAAACATTGGAAGGAGAAGTACTTCCTCATCCGAGCCCCTGCGCCGTGGGTGATACCGACGGTTTGGGCAAAGGAAGGTCTGCCCAAGCGGACCAAGAGGAGGCGGCGCTGAGTGATGAGGAGGCGGAGGCCCAGAAGAAGCTCCTCGCCCTGCCAGCGCTAAGCTGGAAAGAAATTACCGAGGGGGATCTGTTCCGAGGGGGTCTCAGTCCGATCGACCCTAGTATGCTTCTGGTATTTATACTCTTTGCTTAAAGTTCATGAAAATTTTTCTAAGTTTTTTCATTCGGCTTGTGCAGAGATGATGAAGCTGGATTACAAAGCTCTGGTGGCGAAGGGCCGGTCGGAGCAGGAGGCGAAGAAGAAGAGGCCTTCGGCAGGGCCTTAGGACATCCGAGCCTCGAAGAAGCCTTCGGTCGAGAAGGCTGCCAACCAACCGAAGGTCGCGGTCCTCGAGCAGGGGGAGATCAGGGTCCTCGACTCTCCTGCCTCGGGTGCGCCGACACCGCCTTCGAAGGGGGATGCTCCCGGTTCGTCGAGCGGTGCGTTCGGCGTGAAGGAGGTGTTGTCACTCCAGGTTCCGTCCCTCACTGCCGAGGCAGAGAAGATCTTGACCGAGCGTCATAAGCAGATCTTCGTTCCTGACTGGCAGGTGATGAACGTCAACGGTTTCTTGGGCGATGGCAACATCTGCATGGAGGCGGTGAGGCACCTGCCGACCCCAAAGGACCGAGCGACCCTGAAAGCCGGGCTAGCAGGGGATGCCGTTATGCAGATTGCTCGGAATACTATGTCGGTAAGTAGGTCGAGCTCTCCCTCATCAAAATTTCTTCCTTAGAATTTTTCCAAGTCCTTTGGTTCGGATTTTGATGTGCTGTTCCTTTTCAGACCCTCTGCCACTTCAATTTCTGCTCGAGGAGTTTGCGAACAAGGAGCAGGAGAACGAGCGGGAGAGGGCAGAGCGCGTCAAGGCCACGCAGCTGCTTGATGCCGAGAAGCTCCTCTCGGCGAAGAGGGCTGCCGAAGTGGCGGGGTTGGAGAAGCAGCTGGCCGACGCCATTCAGCTGTCGAAGGACACGGCGGCCAAGCTTGAGGCATCAGAGAAGGGGGCAGCCGAGCTGAAGGAGGAGCTGGCCAATGCTCGGTCGGAAGCGGAGAGGGCTCGGAAGAGGGCCGAGAAGATCCTGGCCAAACAACAGAACAAGGTGAAGAAGGTGAAGAAGGCCGTGCAGGAGGAGGCCGCGCAGCACATGCTCCAGAACATGGAGGATGCCTACGGTCGAGCCTTGCTCCACGTAGCCACGAAGAACCCGGGCTTCGACACGTCCTCCTACCGTTTTTACGACCCCGTGGAAGGGGAGGAGGGGGTCCCCGAGGGGCTGCTCGACCCCGAGGGAGAGACGGAAGGTGTCGAAGGCCGAGGAGAGACCGAGGCCGAGGGCGAGGAGGAGGGCGACTCTGAGGAGGAGACCGGGAGCGAAGGCGAAGGCGAGGGCGATGGCGAGGACAAGGCCGGGGGGTCGACGGACCCGAACGACAAAAAGGTCGACCCCTGACTCGGTTGTCTCTTTTAGTCTTTTGTTTTTTTTTTGTCTCTTTTTGTAAGCCTAACTGCGGACTGGCCACCGCTTTTGTAAAACTTTCACCTCGGTTTTGAATGAAAATGTTTTGTTTGGCCAAAATTTATCCAAGTGTTGAGTCTCGGATTTTGTGTTTGATTTGGCGTAGAATTCTCCAAGTGTTGGGTCTCGGATTTATCTCTGATTTTCAGGTAAGGTTCGGTCCGATTACGGAGGTTGCACACCTTCGCAAGGAGCTGGCCAAGACGAAGGGTGAGCTCTCGGATAGCCGACAGAGGCAGTTTCTCATGCTCTTGAAGCTTGAGGAGACGAAGGCGGCTGTGCGGAAGTATTGCCGCGAGTTGTGGCAACTGCGGAAGCACCTCCAAGCGCCTTGCCCCGAAGGCGAGGTCGAGCGGCTCCGTAAAGAGCTTATCGCCGCCGAGCAGAAGAACGATGAGCTTTTAGCCGAGGTCCAACACCTGGAATTGGCAGAGAAAGAACGCTCGGCGGCAGAAGAGAAGCTAACTTCCGAACTAGAGGAGGCATCGGCCGAGCGTAAGAGGTTGTTGGCCGAGGTCGACAGGCTCAGAAGGATCACGATAGATAGGGGGATCGAGGTTACCCACTTCCGACGGCTTGCGACCGTTGGTGCTAACGTCTCGGGCTCGTCGAGGCCCACCCGTCCGAAGAAGTTGGCGAAGGACGACGCTCTGAGAGACAGGATCATCGAACTGGAGGAAGAGGTCGTGTCTCTCAAGCCCATGCCGGGGAGGGCTAACGTCCGCAGTACGTCGTGCACTCGCGAAGAGAGTGAGAGAGGGATTTCTTTTTACGAACTCGCGACATGTCTGCCTGCGGCTAGGCGGAGCCCTGCTGATGCTCAGAGTAGTGCGGCCGTCTCATCGAGCGGTGCCTCGGTCGGCGCCACAATTAGGGTCAGTGGCGAAGGAGGGTCACGTTTCGTTGGTTTAGGATCGAGTTCGGAGGTCAGACCTCGTCGTCCTCGTGTTTCCTTAAACCGAAGCGTTCCCCTTCCGAAGAGACCCTAATCTTGTCATTTTATGTTCTTTCTGATTGTTGCAAAATTTTGTTGTAGACTCGGTCTTGTTGTACTGTGGAACCATTATGTCTGAATATGATTGGAAAATTCTTCAAGTGTTGTGCCTCGGCAATGTTTTGAAGTCTTGCTATTTGCTTTTCCCTTTTTTCAGCTCGAGGCGGCCGACCCATATGCTGATCTCCACGGTTCGGATGATGACTCTGAATCCGAGGCCACTTCTGGGACGGCGGCTCTGAGTCCTAGGAGCGTCGAGCTGAAGTTACGCCGAGCTGAGAGTGAGCGGGCCCACCTTTTGTCCGTCCTCGACCTACGGGAAGCCGAGATCCAACGCCTGGATAATAGGATCTCCGAGTTGAGCCCTGCAGAAGGGGACGAAGATTCGCAAACCGCTTTCAGCAATGCTCTTCGGGTCAAGTGTATTCGGCACAACTAGTCGAAGATTATAGCCGAGCGGGACGATTTGCTCTCGGAGATTCGACACTTGCAGACTGTGGTAGCGAAGCTCCGGAAGGGTGTAGGGGAGCTATCAGCCGAGGAGGATGGACAGGCGACCGAACAGTCTAGTGAAGGTATTTCCATATGAGGGCTAAGTGTGGTGGGTCGGCAGCGTGTATTTTGTTTGTCAACACTTTGTAACCATGAAAAGATGTGCTTTGTATTATGTGCCGATCATTAATAGAATTCTCTTTGTTGCTCTGCGTTCTTATTTTGCTTGTGAGTGTGTTGGTCGTGTCGAGGTCTACGAACCGAGCGTATCAGTTCCGTCGGCGAGAGTATCGAACCGAATGAGCTCTTGACAGGGCGTTATCTCGTCGTTTAGCGATTCTGACAAGATCTAGGCCGTCTGATGTTTTCACGAATCTCGAGGTGGCTCAGTTTCCAAAAAATGCTATCTTGTCGTTTAGCGTCGGTGGCAAGATCTGAACCGTTGGATGTTGGCGTGAATCTCGAGGCGGCTCAGTTCCCAAGAAAACGCTATCTTGTCCTTTAGCGTCGGTGGCAAGATCTGGGCCGTCTGATCGAGATCATGCACGAAAGTTGAGGAGAAAGTGAGTTTTCTCCGTTTGCAGGGTCAGAAAGGCACTTGCTCGGTGGCCGACCGGAGGCATAAGCCTTCGGGCTTCGGCTGCTAGGCAAGATTGCTCGGATTATGCGGCCGAACCTAACTTCGGTATCCCTCCACTGGCGAAGCTGAGGGGTGGATCACCCCTAGTCTGCCGCGAAGCAAGCTTGGGGGGACTGTGAGCTAAGTGTTGGACTCCGGGTCCATCGTTGTAGTTCGACGGTTGTGGGAGCAATTCCGAACGGCGATCTACCCCTGGTTCGTCCGGGGACAAATCGAGGAGGTAAAGTCGAGCCGAGTGTTGGACTCCGAACCATCGCTGTATTTCAACGGTTGTGAGAGCAGTTCCGAACGGCGATCTACCTCTGGCTCGTCCGGGGGCGAGCCGAGGAGGTAAAGTCGAGCCGAGTGTTGGACTCCGAACCATCGGTGTAGTTCAACGGTTGTGGGAGCAATTCCGAACAGCGATCTACCCCTGGTTCGTCTGGGGACGAACCGAGGAGGTAAAGTCGAGCCGAGTGTTGGACTCCGAACTATCGGTGTAGTTCAACGGTTGTGGGAGCAGTTCCGAACGACGGTCTACCTCGGGCTCGTCCGGGGACGAGCGGAGGAGGTGAAGTCGAACAGGACGTGGACTCCGAACCATTGGTGTAGTTCAACGGTTGTGGGAGCAGTTTCGAACGACGGTCTACCTCGGGCTCGTCCGGGGACGAGCGGAGGAGGTGAAGTCGAATAGGACGTGGACTCCGAACCATTGGTTGAAATCAAAGTTTAAAAAATAGATGATAAGAGCGGAGAGAGGTGTTCGAATTCACAAGTATGGAAGAACTTTCTTTATTGATAATCGACGGCGAACAGCTTTACATATTACAATTTATGAAAATAGGTTACAAGTCGGAGGAGAGGAATGGCTCGATATCCTATGATACTTAGAGCGGCGCCGGAGCGCTTTCTTGGTATTTTAGGAGGTGGTCGGCATTCCAGGTCCTCGGAATCTCTCTGCCCTCGAGATCTTCAAGACGATATGCTTCGGGCCGGACAACCCTCGTGATCCTGTACGGCCCTTCCCAGTTCGGAGCCAGCTTGCTCTTCTGATTGGGAAGGGATATGGCCAGCTTTCTCAAGACCAAATCTCCTTGCTTAAGGTTGGCGGGTCGGACCTTCTTGTTGTACGCCAACTCGACCATTCTTCGGTAACTCTGCTGCCGAATCGATGCTCTTTCCCTCAGCTCATCTATCAGATCTAAGTCTGCCCTGAGGTCCCTGGCGTTCTGCTCTTCGTTGTAGGCCGCGAGCCGAGGGGAAGGTATTCCGACCTCGAGAGGTATCACAGCTTCGGACCCGTAGGTGAGGTTGAAAGGGGACTCGCCTGTGGGGGTCCGTTTGCTCGTGCGATAGTTCCACAAGACGTTGGGGAGTTGGTCGACCCATAAGCCTTTGGAACTTTTGTCCAGCCTTTTCTTGATGCCTGCGAGGATCTGCCGATTAGCATTTTCTGCTTGTCCGTTCGACTGAGGGTGGGAAACGGACGAGAAGCGCTGCTGGATGGCAAGGTCGTCGCACAGAGCTCGGAATGCTGCGCCAGTGAACTAAGTCTCGTTGTCCGTCACGAGGACACGGGGGACGCCGAACCTACAGATGATGCTCTTCCAGAAGAACTGTACCACCTTGTTCTCAGTTATAGTGGCGAGGGGCTCGGCCTCGACCCACTTCGAGTAGTAGTCGATGGCTACGACCAAGAATTTGAATTGACCCGGAGCTGGAGGGAAAGGCCCTAGTAGGTCCATCCCCCACATGGCGAAGGGTATAGGACTTGATAGGGAGGCGAGGTTGGCTTGAGGGAGGCGACGGATGCTGGAGTGTCTCTGACAAGAGCTGCACTGCCGAATGTGTCGCTCGGCGTCTTGAAGGAGGGTCGGCCAGAAGTACCCGTAATTCAAAGCTTTTCGGGCCAAGGACCTAAATCCTGAGTGTGCCCCTCCGATGCCTTCGTGGAGCTCTTGTAGGGCATATTCGGCCTGATCCGGAGAGAGGCACCTTAGGTACGGTCGGCCGTCTATTTGAGAGAAAGAGCGTTTGTATAGGATGCCCTCGATCAAGACATACTGCTCGGCCTGAGTTCTGACTCGGCGAGCCTCTTTGGGGTCTTCGGGTAGGAGCCCGTCCCTTAAGAACTCCACTAAAGGCTTCATCCAATTATCATGTAACATGACCGGCAACGATTCCGCCGAGCCAGGTGTCTCGTCTTCGATGCTCGGCTTAGAGAGGACTTCGATCAGTACGGTCTGTTCGAGACCTTGCAGTGAGGACGAGGCCAATTTGGAGAGGGCATCGGCCTGTGAGTTCTCTTCACGAGGGACCCGCCGGATGAGCGCCTCCTCGAACCGGCTCATGAGGGCCCGAACCTTAGCAAGGTACTTTGCCATCCGCTCGTCTCGGGCCTCGTACTCGCCCAAGACCTGGTTCACGACGAGCTGGGAATCGCTGTGGATTCGGAGGCGCTGCGCCCCAGCACTTCGTGCAAGTCCGAGGCCAGCAATGAGTGCTTCGTACTCTGCCTCATTGTTCGAGGCCTTGAAGTTCATGCGGATCGCGTACTGGAGGACGAGGTCGTCAGGGCCATTTAGAATGATGCCGACGCCTCTTCCTTCATTACAGGAGGATCCGTCCACGAAGACTGTCCAAATGGGGGGTCCATTCGGGACGTGGCCGACCTCAGGGATAGTGGACTCTACGATGAAGTCGGCGAGTGCCTGCGCCTTAATTGCTGTCCGAGGCTGGTAAGAGATGTCATGCTGGCTCAGCTCTATGGACCACTTCATCAGCCGGCCCGAGGTCTCAGGCTTGTAGAGGATCTGCTTTAGGGGTTGGTCGGTGAGGACGACGATCGAGTGGGACTGAAAGTATGGCCGAAGCTTCCTCGCCGCCGTGACTAGGGCGTAGGCCATCTTCTCTATCTTCGGATAGCGGAGCTCGGTGTCCCGAAGCACTTTGCTCACGTAGTAGATGGGCCTTTGGGACCGGTCCTCCTCTCTCAGCAAGACAGCGCTCAAAGTCTGCTCGGAAGCAGCCAAGTAGACGAAGAGAGTCTCGCCCGGGACCAGTTTGCTGAGCAGAGGGGGGTTCACCAAGTAGGCCTTTAGTTGGTCGAATGACTCCTGTTGTGGTTGGCCCCATTCAAAACCCTTAGCCCCCCTGAGTGCTTTGAAGAAGGGGAGGCACTTTTCCCCCGACTTCGAGAGGAACCGACCGATAGCAGCGAGCCGACCAGTGAGCTTCTGCACCTCCTTGATGTTCCGAGGCGGGGCCATGTCTAATATGGCCTTAATCTTCTCGGGGTTAGCTTCGATTCCTCGTTGGCTTACTATAAAGCCGAGGAATTTTCCTGAGGAGACCCCGAACGCACACTTGTTCGGGTTCAGTCGCATGCTGTGCCTTCTCAACACGCCGAAGGCCTCCTGGAGGTCGGCCACGTGATTAGTGCCTCGGACGCTTTTGACGAGCATGTCGTCGACGTAGACCTCCATATTCCGACCTATCTGGTTCTGGAAGACCTTATTGACGAGGCGCTGATAGGTGGCGCCCGCGTTCTTCAACCCGAACGGCATGACCCGATAGCAGTAGAGGCCCTGGTCGGTGATGAAGGAGGTCTTCGGAATGTCCGGAGGGAACATTCGGATTTGATTATAGCCTGAGAAGGCATCCATGAAGCTGAGGAGCTCATGGCCCGAGGTGGCGTTAATGAGGGTGTCGATGTTTGGAAGGGGGAACGGGTCCTTCAGACACGCCTTATTCAGGTCGGTGAAGTCAATGCATATTCTCCAGGAGCCGTTCGACTTCTTGACCATTACAACATTGGAGAGCCACTCAGGGTAATTTACCTCCTGTATGAACTTGGCCTTCAGCAGTTTATCCACCTCCTCCTTGATGGCCTGCTGTCGCTCGGGAGCGAACTTTCACCTCTTCTGCTGAACCGGCTTGCACCCCGGCTCGACACTTAGGCGATGGACGAGCAACTCCTCGGAAATGCCGGGCATGTCTGCGGCCGACCATGCAAATAAGTCACGGTTATCCCGGATGCACTTAATCAGGTCCGAGCACAGTGCGGTCGGTAAGGACTTGCTGATGAGGAACTTCCGGCTCGGATCCTCGTTCGAGAAGAGCACTTCTTCTAACTCGTCCGCCGGCTTGGACGTTGGCCGTGCTTTTGGCTCGGGGATTTCTAGTGTCTCGAGCGAGAGCACTGGTCCCCAGGTGGAAGTCATGTAGCACTTCCGGGCTGTTTCTTGGCTTCCCCTGACTTCCCCTACTCCCGACCGAGTGGGGAACTTCATTTTCAAATGGTACGCCGAGGGGACAGCTTCCAAGGCGGCTAGGCCGGGTCGGCCTAGAATGACATTATACGCTGCCGGGACGTCGACGGCCATGAAGTCCATCGGCTCGGTCTGGGTAGTAGGGGCGCTTCCCGCGGTTACGTCTAGGGTTATCACTCCCTCGACAGTTACCGGGACCCCCGTGAACCCGTGGAGTGTGTAACCGGCCGGCTTGAGACGATCCCGGGACAGCTGCAGGCCTCGGAAGGCCGAGAGGAAGAGAATATTGACCGAACTCCCATTGTCTACTAAAATCCTCTGCACCTTGAAGTTGGCCATGCGGAGGTCGATGACGAGGGCATCACAGTGTGGGGTTCGGACCCCTTCGAGGTCTGCGTCAGAGAAAGACACAGGGACGCCGAGACCTTTGGGGGGAGGGGCACTGTGAACCGAGTTGACCTCTCGGACGAAGGCCTTCCGGGAGGAATTAGAGGAGCCCCCCATGGGGCCTCCGTGGATCAGGTGCAGAATCCGTTCCTCCTCGAACTCGGGTGTCTCTTCGCGTCGCTCGGAGCGTTTGTTAGCCCCCCGAGGCAGAGGAGAATTGCGATCCGCCCGATCGTTAGCCTTCACGAATTTGGCCAACTGCCCCCTCTGGATGAGGGCTTCGATCTCATCTCTCAATGCCCGGCAGTCGTTCGTGTCGTGGCCGTGATCCTGATGGTAACGACACCATTTATCTTTGTTCTTCCTCTTCGCCGGGGTGTGCATCCTCGGAGCTGGAGGGATGACTCCCTCCTTCTCCACTTCCATTAGGATGGTGGAGACGTTAGTGGTGAGGGGAGTGAACTTCTCGAACCTGGGAGGAGGGCGGCGCTGACCGCCGTTGTCCTTCTGCGCCTTCTTGGACCCCTCTTCCCCCGTCGCCTTCCTCTTCGACCCTGAGGAGGACCCCCCGAAGCTCGGGAGGGCCTCAGCCTCCTCTGCTCGGATATACTTCTCGCACCTCAGGAGGAGGTCGGCGAAGTCATGCGGGGGCTTCTTGGCTAGGGACGATCGGAGGTTGGCGTTGAGGACGTTCGACTGGAATGCCACGGTCGCCACTGACTGGTCTAAGGAGGCGATAGACCTAACCTCTGCGGTGAATCTCTTCACATAGTCCCGCAGCTTCTCTTCCCTTTCCTGTCGCAGGTCCAGTAGGGAGAGGCTTGTCTTCTCGGCTCGCCTGCTACTCACGAAGTGAGTTATGAACAGTGTTTCAAACTGCTCGAACGAGAAGATGGAGGAGGGAGCGAGTCTGGAATACCATTCTCGAGACGACCCCCTGAGGGTGGCAGGGAAGGTCCTGCAGAGCACGGCGTCGGAAGCTTGATGGATCAGTATCAGGGTCTTGAAGCTTTCGACGTGATCAACTGGGTCGGATTCCCCTGAGTACGTTTCAAACTGCGGAGGTTTGAAACCCCTCGGTATGTGGGCCTCCATGATCGACCGAGAGAAAGGGGGTCTGCTGGGATGGACTGTTCCTGCTCGGGACTCCTCCTCCCTGTCCATGCGGCCAATGCGCCTCTCCACCTCATGGAGACGGCGGATGAGGGCGTCGTCCCTCCGCTGGTAATCATATGACCCCCCGGATTCCTCTTCGTAAGAAGGGGAGCGCGGACTGCGGCGCCGGTAGTCCTGGGATCGGCGAGGACTGTAGTGCTGCTGCTGGCGGCTGGGAGCCGGGGAAGGACTTCGGGTTCGGCGACGGGGACTGGGATCCCTCGGGGGCATTGGAGCCCTCGGGGTATTTTGGGCGTTCTGCCGAAGGTTGAGAGCCTGCAGTACGGTGTCTTGGAATTGTAGGAACTCGGCATGGGTGATGGGTGCATCATTGTTCCTGCGATGACGCCGATCCGCGGGGGACTGTGGCCTCCTCCTTCGGCGCTCGGGCGAAGCCTGCTCGGCCCCTTCGGTCCGGAGACCGTCTGCCATCTCGGCGGTGAGGCGAGCGCTCACCATGATGCTGGCGGGAGGCTCCCTCTCGGGCCCGCCTCTCATCAAGGTGAGTGCGAAGGTCCTCATCTTTCTGGCGGTTCAGGAGTGTGTTGCGGAGGTCGGGATGATGAGAAGCCATTGAGTCCGAGGACCCATTATGGACCGAGACATGGTCCGGGTTGAGGGGCTGCTTCTGCTTCCGACCGTTATGGCCGGAAGGGCCATTGTTGGGTTGCTGCTTGGGAAGAGGAGGTTGTCCTTGCTGAGCCGGCGGAGGAAGATCGGGCTGAGGAATAGGATTGAAAGGGGCTTCCTCTGTAGGGTTGGCGGGATTAGCCCCACGGTTTGACCCTCTAGATCTAACCTTCTTTGGAGGCATGGTTGGAGAGGACGACAGAGAAGGGGCTGAGGCTGTTCGTGTGGCTCTTTCCCACAGACGGCGCCAATCTGTTACCGCTGATTTCGGTGTGGGGGTAAACAGATAGAATTTGTGAGTCCGAGAAAAACCTGAACAGTTGACTCTAGCCTTCTTGCTCCTGCCGCAACCTGCAAGGAAGTGCAAAACACCGAGATTGATTCCGGCGACGCACCCTCCGACGCTCTTGTCAGTAATCAGAAGAGATTAAGAAAGAGCTTAAAGTGGTGAAAAAGTGATTAACCTTGTCACAGTGGCAGAGGGGAGGTATTTATAGTCGCCATAGGAGTGATTAGAGGCCTGGTTCCCCGTGTAACTGCTAGGAGAAAAATCCTCACAGTCTGTTTAGGAAACTAACCCCTTGATTCCCGGTGAGAGCAAATCAGGCCTGTTGACTTGGTCAAATCAGTGGCCCTGATTTGTCTCTGGCTGGTCTGGGCTCGCTTCGGGTCGGGACCCGTGCCCAATTGGAGCGGACCCATTCGTGGGTTGTTGGATCTGTGAGAAGGAGATCCAGTACCCGCTTTGGATCCGCTTGTATGTGAACTTACCTTTTTACCCCCGAGCTTCAAGATTTGTGCCCGATCTGGACGGTTCCGATTTAACCCCTTTTTTAGCCATATCAATGGCGATCAAGATCAAGACAATCGGACGGCTGAGATTGCTCTGATCTGATCTGGTCAAGATGATGGAAATCAGATTAGATCCGATGATGGCGTCGATCTTGATCAGATCGGAGGGTCCAGGAGTGATCTCATGGTGATGATCAAGATGTTCAAATCAGACGGCCAGAATTCAAAGCGGAGCTTCACGGTAATGGCGGGAGGTTCCGATGGCGGCTATGGCAGCATTGCGGCGGCAGCATCGAGGACTCGACTGGGGAGCAGTCGACGAAGGGGCAACGACAGCAATGATGGGGGTGGCGATGGATTCGGCTCGGAGATCTGTTTGGAGAGGAAACAGGGGAGCGATGATGGGTTAGGAGACGGCGGAAGCTATGGGGGGGTCGGCAATGGCGAGGCAACGAGGGGGTGTGGAGGTAGAGAATGACGGTGAGGATGAGCACCAGGGTGAGGGTAATGGGTTTCGGAGGATGACGAGGTGATGGGTTGACGATGGCGAGGATGAGGAAGACGATGAGGTGGGTGATGGAGACGAGGGTGATGGGGAGACGATGAGGCAGTGACGAGCACAGGGATGGCGAAGGCTAGGGGATTCGACAATGGCGGAGCTCTGCTGGAGGTAGAAGGCGATGAGGAAAAGAGGAGTTTAGGAGGGAGGCGACTGTGAAAAAGGGTTAAACAGTAAAAGGAAATTAGGGTTATGGTAAAAGTGATTAGGGTTTAAATAGTATTGGGTTATTAGGTTGAGGGTTATTGGATAGCGGGTTTGAGTAGGATCCAAAAGGAGATTGAGTCAAAAATCAATATAATTATGCTATATGAATTAGGTGAATTGAATCGACCAATTCCCTATGAAGAATGACAAATTAGAGCAGATAAGAAGAATACAATTGAAATAGATTGGGCACAAAAATTGAGTCGAACAAAAGAAATGACTTTATTAGAACTGGAAACAAAAATATGGAATTTTGAATTGATAAATAGAGTACAATGAAATGAAATACAGCAGAAAAATACAAATACAGTGAACAGGGGTTACATGAGCTCTCGAGCTCCACCGCAGCTCACCCACGCCGTCGTCCCCCACCGCTGCACCCTCGCCTCGCCAACGAATGCCAAGCACAACCCCCGAAGCCTCTCACGGTATATATATATATATATATATATATATATATATATATATATATATATATATATATATATATCATTCTGTCTGTTAGTCTCTCTCTCTTTTTCTCTCTCTCTATTTTTCTCTCTCCGTCTCTCTCTCTCTCTCTCTCTCTCTAGCTCTCTATCTCTCTCTCTCTCTCTCTGTCTTCTCTCTCTAAGCTCTCTCTCCTACTATACTCTTTATATATATATATATATATATATATATATATATATATATATATATATATATATATATATATATACAATTTTCACTTCATTCGCTTCCTGAATTCGACGAACAGTTGCGGCCCGTAGAGCCATTGTCGTTGTTCGTGTTGCTGTCGTCTTCAAATTGATCGTAGAATCGATCAAATCCAGAAACGATAAAAAGTGGGGAACAACTTTAACCAACTCTATTTTTATTGAAGAATGTGTGCATGCTAGATAATTTAAATTAATTGAGTAATCGTGCTTAGATTGTTTATGAATGTTGTTTGATTATGGGTGTTAATTGCTGTTAATTAATTGATGAGATTATGATATGATTATCTTAAAAACTATATTAAAATTCTGTCCGAAATTTGATCTCAGTTCAGAAGGCTGTTTCTTTTTAAATACATAGGTTATGAGACTAAAACTTTTGTATTGTGTATCATGTGTGTGTATACAGCATCTCCTCAAAATTTAATGATATTTAGATGTCGTTTGGTATTTTAATAAAATCTGAATACATTACTGGTTTAGAAATGAAATATAATTTACTTCATAAATTCTAGTTGAATATCATACTTATTTTCTAAGAAATCCAATTTCCGAGAAATATGGGATTTTCTGTGATTTTTAAAGGTAGCAAGAGCTGTGATTTCTGGATTTTGAACCTACTGTCTTATAAATAGTTTTGGACAGATATAATTGGGTTGAAACTAGAGATTCTTAACTACAATGTTGTAGTAGACTCATTGAGGTTTCATATGAGACTAAGAAATCAATTTTCTAACAAGTATTGGAAGTTTTATTCACCTGTCAAGGGAACACGTGTGGCGTTGTCTCGACTGTTAATTTCTGGGATCTAGTGTTAAGAATCCTGTCGGAACTTAGGGGATGGACCCATAAGTATCCGTTGATGTTCTATGTTATCGAATACGAATTAGGCGGAGCAGGTAACGCCTGCCGGGGCGTCTTATACTCGTGATAACTTTTAGTGAAGTCCGGAAGCAGAGAAAGACCGCTGGGGTTCGGGCGGGATGGAATATGTAAGGCCGGGAGTGGCGAAGGACCACCGGGGCTGTGCATCATTATGGATGCATAGGAGTGGAGAAATACCACAGGGTTCCGGCATGACCACTGCCGACTGCAGTAACGAGATTGGTCCGAACAACTGCAACCTTACTAGTCACTAGATAAATGTCACAAACAATGTAGAATACATGAGTATGTATTGCATAACGAGGGATGGAACCCTGGACCGCTAGTAGCTTGCATTCGGAAACTATGTTGTATGGGCGGCATATCGTTCCAAACAAGCGTGCATTAAAAGAGCATATTTGAATTGTGCATGTTTTTTCTGATAAATATATGTTTAATGTTTTAATAAATTGTTTATACACACACTCATATGACATCGTATATTTGACTATTTTCTGTTTACATTTATTGATTCTAGTTTTATTTCTATTATGTCATGTATGTTGTTGTGTTATTTTTGGAGTTAGTTAAAGTTGTTGTGATTCTTAACGTCAGTCTCACACGCTGACGAACCTACAGATTGTGTTGTGTAGGTAAGAGTACCTAGAGTTTAAGCATAGAGTTGTGACATCCTGTGCCCATCATCTTATCAATCCAACAGGTTTGATTTATATTAAGATTTCCGCATTTTCTTATATTATATTATGTTTATGTACTCAATTGAAGGAAAAGATTTCTGGGTGCGCTACGATTTTCCTGTCTGTGGAAATCGGGACATTACAGGAACAACGAGTTTAGTTCAAAATTTTCAATGAAGACTCACCGTTCCCAATGTCGAGGACATTTACAGTGGACTCGCTGTTGGGAACAACGCACTTAGTCCAAAACAAATTTATATGGAGTTTTTTTTTTTGTTGAAAATTCACTAAGTCCAATAGAATGTTTCACTCTCTGAGAATTTTTCTACATCCTCGCCGTTCCCAACAGTGAGTCTAGTATAAATGTCTTCGTCGTTGGAAACGACGAGTCTTCATTAAAAATTTTGAACTAAACTCACTATTCCCAACGAGTCTAGTATAAATGTCATCGCCGTTGGAATCAGCGAGTCTTCATTGAAAATTTTGAACTGAGCGCGCCGTTAGGAGCAACAAGTTTTTCAAAAAATTAGCACTAAACTCGTCGTATCACAACAGCAGGCACGCAACAACTAAACTCGTCGTTGGGAACGGCGAGTTTAGTTGTTGAGTCCATCAACGTAGATACTTAGACAAGTATTTTTTTGCTGCAAATAGTTTCGAAAAGTGACATATAAAAAAAAAATTGGATAGTAAAACAAAATAATTGGATCTCATTCCTTTTGTGGGTTATCCACTTCACTGCTACATTCCATAATTTTTTTTATCGTTTCTTGGATTCCGGTTCCGCTGTCCCACACTTGAATCAAGGTTAACATGTACAGTGTGTACCTGGACCACCGGAGACCGGAGTTTGTTTCCAACAGTTTCTAGTTGCGTTGATGTGAAGCTGCACTATTGCAAATGTGTAAACATGAAAAGAAAAAAAACAAAAACAAAAAAACAACAGGGCATTAGCAATGCAAGACAGCCACAAAATCTCAATAATAATGCACTCATTTGACAGTTGTTGTTGCTCACTGGTAGAGATAAGGTTACAAATGTGATCTCAAACAGAAAAAGAAGGTGATATTTCAAACAGAAAAAGGTGATGAGAAATTATTGCATCCAAGAATTATATGCCGGCAAAGTTAAGGCATGCATTCTTGTATTGTTGGTTCACATTCATGATTGAAAATTTGAAGGTGATGACACAGTATTAATGATTGCAACTTTGAATTGTATGCCGGCATAGTTAAGGCAAGCATCCCAAAGTTTGTTCACAGCTGTTATCATCATTAGATTGCAGATATAGATCTGTTGGGCAAAATCAGTTAAATTATTTAGCCGCTGATTTTGAGATATAATCAATCCACGTGAATTTCAAACACAATGTTAATTACTTACAGCAAGATCAGACAAAATGCTAAGTAACATTTGCATGCATCTTCTAACCATAGAAGATAACACAATGATTTATGGTAATTCTACTATAACCTTAAAGACTCAACATGCAATACCAGCCATCTTCAGCTCATACCTACAAAACTGCCCATATACACATCAAATCTGATTACCGAATATAGGCAAGGAAAAAATCATGCATATACGATTACCACCATAAGCATATGATATTTGTATAGAACAACAGCGTGCATATCCTTAAGATCTGCTCAGATACCCATCTAAATCACGATGCAAAGAACCATGAGGATACATAAGGAATCAACGCGACATCAGTACAGACTCCACAACCGCTGTCACCACCTGCGCTTCCCCACACTCCAAGAGCCTTAGTGCCAACTCCCGCTCATTCCACTCTCTCAACCCATTTGCCAACTTATACAACGTCTCCTTTCTCACTTTAGGCACCCATGCTGGCACAAGCTGTACCAGAAGTCCTATAAAACATGACACATAAGCCTTCCATGTCGTAGTGTCACATCCCAATGCTACATTCCCGTCAATAACCATTACCATAAACTCTACGTGCATAACAAATGCCTTTCTCGATCTTGATGGATAGACTGTTGTGTATTCTGCTGATGTATCTCCCACTCCCCAAACAAATGCCCCACATAGTATTAATAAATACGCCATAGCGTACCCCTTCAGAATTGATATTATTCCCCTTCTAGCTGGATGCACTTCTTTCACAGAAAGAATCGCCTCTGGCACCGTCTCTTCGTACAAAACCTGCACTAATTGTAGCCCGCCTGCAATGCAGATAAGGCTTGCACCTAAAGATGCTGCATCTCTAACCTCGGTAACTGCTGCAACCAGTGAAGTCTTCCCAGACTTCAAGTACAATTTTTCGGTCCGCTCAATAACATGGTGGAAGATAACATCAGTGACGAATTGGGTGTCCTGAAATGAGCGACATGTGCGCAGATAGAGATACCCTGGTGTGATGGGAAGGCAGGATCCTCCAAGGAGACTGTTGACACCGCAGTTAGGTGTAAGAAGGTGTGATTCTTGGAGGTTGAGGAAGGAAGAGAAGCAGCTGCGAATGAGTTGAGTGATGGTGTGCTTGTCACGTGCGAAGGGGGAGCATATGCCTGAGAAAATGATGTAGTCATGATAACAGCTTGCTTTTTGAGTCCAGATGGCTCCGATGATGGGTTTACTGGACCACGGGCAGGCGATAGAGCAGCATTCTAGCGCCTGAGATACGATGACATGGATGTAGTGTAATCTCTTCTCAAGTTTGAATGTTATGGTGAGGCTGACAAGGGCTGCAATCGGTAGTGGAAGAAGTGGGGCCATCCCAGCTGAAGGAGAGGGAAAAGAAGGGTTTCAGGAGGTAGCGATGCATAATTAAGTTTCATGACGTACACTTGGAACATGTGTAGAAGTTATTTAGTATTAATTGCTGAAGAAGTAAAGATAGAAGGATGACTGATTAATATATTAGTATATGCACGGCGATGTTTAACAGGTGTGAAAAAGCTTACTGCCCACATTACATACCAGTTATTAAGCACATGCAATGCACCGTGAGTGGCTCATCCTGTTATATACATGCATCCACAACCCCAACTTTATAGTTAATATCTTTACTAGTAATTTCCACGTGCGATGCACGCCTTAATAAATATATTTTTATTAATATGAAAAACTTCAATGTAGTCTAGCCTTAAATCTCATACTTTCTTTATACTAGATTAGATATGCACGGGCAATACACGGATTTGTTTGTCAACAAATGTTTCTATTAATTGAATTTAATTTGGATGTATATTGCACGGGTTTGCTCAGTTACAAAATTAGGGTTTGTTTGTTTACAAACCCAACTCTCCCATTAAAATAGTAGATAGATGTTAAAGTTAAGTGGATAATTGATATAAAGTGAAGTTCTAAATGTGTGGTTGAGATTTATAAGTGAATGGTTGTCCCCAGACCACAGTACACACAACTCCAACTCTCTATACAAACTGCGACAACAGTAGAGATATCACAATTTGCCAATATAAGCTGAACAGAACACAATTATTTTGAGGCTTGTGTTAGAGTGTTGTAGAACAGAACAAGTTTTTAGAACTTGTAGTTTTCAGCTTTTGATCCCTTTGGAATTCTGAAGGTAGATAAGTTATATTCAAAATGCATCATTCCTTGAAGTAATACCTTCCAAAGCAATTTCCTCAAATAAGAAAATATTTCCCAAAGCATTACTCATTTCGCATAGTTCAAGAATTAATTTTTGACTATCTTATTATTGTTTAAATGGACCGATACAGACCACGAAAATTGTAACTTAATGTACTAGTCTTGCAGCACTGGAAGATATAGGTTATTCTATGGAGACTGCAAACACTCACAATAAACAATAATACTATGATCTATCTGCCAAATTTTCATTTACTTAGAAGTTGAAGTCATAGTCGTCAGTCCGAGTACCAGGGGTGGACAATGTCATAGACTTCTGAAAGACTGAAACCATTTGAGGTTGGGGTGCTAGCCCTGTGTCTAAAATGGTGGTGGAGTTATTTATCAGAGCAGGGAACATAGAAATTATCCAGGAAATTTTTAGTGTTATCTTAGTTAATTACCTTGAGATGTTTATCATCATCTAGGTTGGCACTGTGTAAATAACTGCTAGTCATACTGGATTTGGATTTCACCATGAAAAGAGGAACTTACAAAGATAAGAATAATAAAGTAAAAACGCAGGGAGTAATAAAGGATAGCTTGGTGTACCCAAAGTAAAAAAAAAAACTACTAAGGAGAACAGAGCATCTAAGTCATCAACACTTCCCTTTCCTTTTCCCCTTTCATTTCCTTACTTTTCATTCTTTACTCTTTTGTCTTCTTTTCCCTTTTTAAGAAAGTGGTATTAACTGGCAAATCAATAAAACATTCAAAAAACGATTCAAAACTCAAACTCAGTTGAGTTGATTTAGCAAGTTATGTAGGTCGGTTCATGAATGACTTCTTTAATCATTTGCATTCCACCTCAATGAGTTCATTAAATGTAAAATATTAAGGCTGTCTTAGACTGAACTCAATATTCAATATGAGAAAATAATGATAAAAAAATTACTAGTAAGGGACAAGATAGAAACATACATGCATAACAGCTCCGAACTTCGACCCCAAGAGATGCAAGGATTTCCTTTATTTCAGATTCAATTAAAAGAAGATTTGCACCTGGACTTGGCCAATCAATTCCATTCATTGAAACTGGTTTCCAAATTCCACGAGTAATTTCTGCTGAGAAGTAGGTGGTTATCGTGGCAAATGAAGCTGGCAGAAAATCGACAAGATCTCTCAAAGCTGCAGGAAATTCAGGATTTGCAAAACATAAAACTCAGATTTAATCATAAACAATAAGAGATCTCATTCAAACATTCATGGAAAACATATAACAACTTTCTACACTTTTACAACACTTCACCCCCAACAAGTTCTCACAATTAGAACTTTGCAATTAGAACGAGATTGGTGCCAATCAACAATTTATGTGAACCCACCGATGCAGAACTTACAGCAAGCCATATACGGAACAAAATTCAACTGTTTAAAGTTTCTTTCTCTTTTACTATTAAATGCACACAAGTTTGCAATATTCCAAAAATTCCTTCAGCCAGATTTTCCTTTAGGTTAAAATTCAAAAATATAATGAACATAAAAAGAAACCATGGGCATTTAAGTAAATCTAGATTAGCTTAATTAGTCCATACCTTTTTCTCTAGAAGAGATACTTCCTCCATAATTTTCTTGCACATAACTCTCCCTGAGAGTTATCAATGTATATTTTACTGTCTACTTTTTTGTTTCCATTTGTATTGACTTTCTTATACATCATATCTTTAACAACACACACTTATAACTTTGTTTAACATATAACTTATTGTTTTATAGTAACTAGTCATTTTAACTCACTTAATTCGAATGTGTGAAAAACTTCACTTCCCTTTATAAGTTATAACCCAATCTTGGGGGACAGTGCATTTCATAGTCTGTTACCACAATCAACGAGTTTCTATTGAAAAAACACTATGAACAAGTGAAATATAATTACTTAATCATAAACTAAATAAAATGGTGTATGTTAGTCTCTCCAACCTGTAGTCATGTCCCGAGATGAAAGTCTTCCATGAGCACATGCAGATAAAACAGCTTCAAGGACAAAAGGAATAGCTTCCAGAATTTCCCATGCAGGTAGTGTAGGCCTCTCACACGCATCTTCCTCGCTGCTGGTTCCACTTGAGTTCATTGAAGGATTACAAGATATTCCATTGTTTTTCATCTTTCTAAAAATCATGCAAAGAACTTTATTAGCAACTTGATGAACTGAGTTTTTGCTGTACAGACTGGGAAGAGTAGAGGCTATGCAAGCTTGATTTTGGAGGTGCCAAGCTTGAAACTTTGGAAAAGAGTCAATATAAACAGGTTTACTTGATGCACTAAAGGGATCTGTACTACTGTTTTCAGTCCTATTCTCAGTAATGCGTCTATTTCGAATTAACAAAATGTAATCAAGAGTTAGTTCCAACTTGACGGAGCCACTTGAACCAGCTATGCTGCATTCTTGTGGAGGTTTGTAGAATTTCCATAAACGTAGAAGACATAGGAATGCACATGAGAAGACTGCATAGATAGAAGTTTCATCTGAAGGTCCTGGTATGAAATTTGGTGGGGGTGGTACTGATCCAAAAGCCTCACAGAGAGGTATCAAGGCTGCTGCAAGTTCAGGAACCTACAAACGCATCTTAAGATTAGTGCAGGCAATAAATCACTATATATTCATATTCATAGATGTTTATATGCATGAAACATGATATATAATAACACCCTAGAAGATATAGGACCTTTGTGGCATGGGTTATGCATTCGTTAAGACTTAACAGACTATGAACCTTAAATTAATCATAATTTAATGCTAATTTAATCATTTATTTCTAGTTTACTCACAACTTTTTTCAAATTACCCAATCCCTTAATTGTAAATTAGGATTGTCTTAGAAGATCCACGTCTCTAAGTGCACAGGTGAGACTAATTTTGATACTGCAGGAAAGCTCAATCCGTCCTTTTCCTGGGATGTTTGTATCATTTGATAAACATGAATCATCTTCTATCAAATTACTCTAGACTTTGCCTCCTATTTACTATTGAAAGTTGTGTAATTTTTTTGGTAATGTTCACATCCACAAACAACCCTTACTAGTATTAGTGGGCTTCCCCATGAATAACATTCTATACAAGTAGAGAATGAGGACAGGAAAGATGGGGGGATCGGGGAGGACTGGACAGAGTTAGTGGAGGGAGAGGAAGAAGCAGATGAGGAGGCAGGAGGTGGGGGTGAAAAGGTGAGGAAGGATGAAAGTTAGATGAGGGGGTTTGAGAGTCTCCACTGCTGGCAGTATGGTTCGGGTGGGGGGTTGAGAAGGCCATAGACAGCCACAGGAAGATCGAGGATTGTAAAAGACTAAAAATGAGGGGGGCTACTAGGAAAAATGATAGAACAAGGGGGGAGCACAAACCAATGAAACAGATTTATGCCACACGCACACACACACGAGTACAGGGACGGGTAACTATTAACCTATTCTACACCTAATCTGGACAGCTTGAAGCAAATAATTCCTCGAGCTGGGGCTAAAGGAGGGGGCGGGAGGGAATAGAATACCTGGGTGGGTGGGTGGGACTGTGGAAACATGTTCTGAACATGAGTTCACGGAGGCTGAGGGTACTAGGACAGGTCAACTAGACTCGGATAGGGAACCAATTAGTTGTCAATTGATTACATCTATGGAATGTCTGGGGCTTGAGGAGACCGCCAACTGTAGGATGGTAGGACGGTTACCGACGCATTCTATAAGTGCGGGGGAGTGTTGTGTTGTGGCTCTTGATAAATCCAAGTTAGTTCCACAGTCTGGATTCCGTAACTCAACGGTGGGTCTCATTGGATGCTGTTGGAGCATCAAAAGGATCTTACTATGTGTTAATACAACAATATATGAGGTTAATGATACCTGGGTTGGTATCTTCACCGTGTCTCGTATCATAACAAGGAGAACAAATAATTGAAGGCAAGTTTTATAGCAGTGTATGTCCCGAATGATAAGGGGAGACGAGAGGGCTTCTGGGATGAACTTCGGGTGGTACATGGTAGGCGGGGCCTCCTCGGGTTATGCTACAAAGGGGGGAGGGGGTGGATTTTGAGAGGTTTAAAGAGGAGAGGAAGGGCAGGGAAGAAAAATTGTGAGCAATTTAATGAGCTAATTGCCAACCTTAACCTTCTGAAGCTGCCGGTGTCGGAGTGCTGCTTCTCCTAGTCTAATATGAGCCGCAGGTCTTCACAAGCTAAACTTACTAGGAAAGTTGTCCCCTTAATTGGGAAGTCAAGTTTTCATTGGCATTGGCATCGTCATGATCAAAATACGTCAAGACACATTCCTATTCTCATGCAATCGGAGGCAAATACCAACATGAAACTCAAGATCTTAAAGTTAGAGAAGATGTGGACCTATGAGAGGTGTGCCAAAATACTGATGGACAAATTGAGAAGACTGAGGTCATGACTGAAGGGGTAGAGCAAGAACTACTTTGGAAGCATTATGGTTAAGAAGGAGCAGGTGATCCAATGAATCGAGACATCAGCAAGAGGCCGAGGAGCTGGAGGAGTATCATCTTGCGATAAAAGATATCTACAAGAAGGAAGACGTCATAATGTGGAGACAACGATCTAGGGTTAGATGGTGTAAAGAGGGCGACAAATAAAATTGCCTACTTCCATAGAAACGCCTAGTTCCAAAAGAAGAATCAACCAAGTACAAAATCTAATGAGGGACGACAAGATTATTGAGGACACAGCAGAGCTAAGAGAAGATGTGTGTAATAATATAGTAAACTTTAAAAACACAAAAATCTTATTGTAGAAGGGTTGAATTGATTGGTAAACAATATTTGACTATGGAGTATTTTTGATAAAATTTGATAGGATTTGCTAAGGCATTAGCCTTGTAGGCTACTAGAGAAGAGAACAAGGGACTTTCCTTACTCTTCTCTGTTAGAATTAAATGAGGAGTAAAGGAAGCGGTGGACAACATCCTTCTCTTACCCAACCCAACCGAAATTTTTTAATGAGAGTGAGTTCTCACATTCCACATGTCTATGATTAGGGTAGGGTGTAGGGAGAAGAAAAATGGTGAGAATGAATGAATAAGGACGTTGAGAGTTAAGACAATGGGTCTATATAAACCCATGAGGATGAAGAATCTCCTCACATTCTCTGAAAGCAACCAACAAAAATTAAAGGATTAGAAGGAGGCTAAGAGAAAGTAAGAGAGCATATTCTGAAAATGAAAAAGGCTTTGAAGGTATTAAACCCATCATCTCTTGGTTATAATATGTGTAGTATTAAAACTCAAAGAAAACTCACCTAAGTTGAGAATCATTTTCACCAAGAAATTTGTAGATTATGGAGGGCTAGAGAATAGTTATTTTGTGAGTATTGTTATTGATTATATTGTGTTTGATTTTGGGTTTTAAAAGTTAAAACAATAGAAGGAAAGGATCAGATGGAGGTAGAGGATGAAGTAGTTATGTTGGGCTTCGGTCAATTTCGGGTCAAACCTGGATGTCAAAACCCAAACCTGAAACCCATTGTCCTTTAGTTTGTAACTTGGAAGTGAATAAGAGAAATCAGAAATTACTGCTAGGCCCCAATTTTGTAAACTTATTATTATTTAGTTCATTTCTTGTATAAAGACCTGATAAATTATAGAAAAATTACTGTAAAATTCCTAATAATATTAGAAGCTTATTGATAGTCTTAACTCTTTTATAAACATAAAATAAAGTTCTCAAGGACTTCTTGTTTGTTTTTACTTTAATATAGTACTAGTAAATACACGTGTAATGCACGTCTGAACAATATTTTTTTATATTCTATTTATCTATATTATAATGGGAGAAGCACATGCGAAACACGTAAAATAATAGACTGACATTCACTGTTCATGATCCTTCTCCCACGGGGCAGGTGCGGAGAGAGAGGGAGATGAAGAGGGTAGGGTTTTTGATTTTTTTGAGAGATAGGGAGAGGGTAATAAATTTGAACGTGTACTGTACCTATTTCATTGGTTTATATTGTAGAGTTTAATTAAACGTGCATTGCACGGATTGGGATATGGACAAATTACACTAAGGCCTTCTCCCATTATAGTAGTAGATATTATTAAAGGAAATGTTCAAGACTAATTATATAAGATTTGGATATCCAGGTGAGTAGAATGACTTCTCCTCATTAGTATTTTTGATACTATATTATATAAAATACTTATCGTAATACCTACTTGTGACAACTACAAAGTATGTTATTTTTAGATATATAAAATCAGATCAGATGTGTTGAGATTTTTATGACTATACTATTGAAATTTAATTATGAAAATTGGATCAATCATAAAAGCTAAAGAGTTTTTAATTATGTAAATGCATGGTATTTTTAATTGCCTCAGAAGATATTGGTTTTTGGCATAATAAGCTTTCACATATTATATGGATTATGTGAGCAAGAATTTATGTAACACAAAAAGAAAATATGATTAGTCTTTCCTACCTTACCATTATCCAAACTAGTAATTTTCACATGTGATGCACATTTTGATAAAAAGTTGGAGTTGAACGTGCAATATACGTAAGTCGGTAGTAATTAGCACTTATGATGAATGCCTTAAACTTTAAAAAATTGGAGTTGAACGGGCGCTGCACGCAATTTCTTAAAATTTTTGAAGGAAAAACCTTGAATTGTACGTGCGGTGCATGTGTTACGAAACAGATTTGGAGTTGCACTTGCGACGTGTGTATTTGCTTTGTGACAAAAAAAATTAAAAATTGTTTGTTTGGTGAAGGAAAAAACTTTGATTTACGCGTGCAATGCACGTGTTAATAAATAGAGTGGAGTTACACGTGCAATGTATGTGTTTAGTTTGTGATAAAATAATATTAAAAAATTGTTTGTTTGGTTACAAACTCAAAGTGACAAAGTGACAAACTCTCCCATTAATAATAGTAGATATACAAATAAGAATAAATATGATTTGCTGAAATTACTGGAACAAAAAATGAATATTTTTGTAATGGCAAATAAACCCTCATGAGTCCAACTATGTTACTGTTACCGTGAGTCTGCTATATGGTTATTGTGAGTGCACAATTATTGTTCATCGGACATTTATTGACTTGCATGCATTGTTAATCACCTTCGGACATTTATCAACTAGCAAGTAATTTACTGGCCTTCGGGCAAACCTATGGCAGGGTTAGTGCACTCATTCCTGGGAGATCTTTAATGTTACTGTGTCCATGTTGGTACCCATAAAAAAGACAAGGTGAGGGGTATTTCGAAACTGAACTATAATGGCATTCTGAATCGTTTCTGTTGTGTTACTATATAAACTAGCACCATATTTTATTACTTGACAGTTTGAATTTGCATTGTTAATACATTATTATAAATGCATTCTGAGGTACCATTATCACTTGACTTAAATCAATTATTGCTTTGAAATCATGTTATATTGCATATTTCTATAACGGCATAGCAACTTTATAATAATATTGCTATTGACATATATACATCAAATTCATGTTTAAAGCTGTTGTACATTTGTACCTTCTAAACTGCTATAAGATTATGAATAATTTTTATAAAACTTGTCTGATCCACTAGAAAGGCATTGCGATACTTATTGGACGTGTAGCTCACTTTGTTATTTTTACCATTTTTCAGTTACCGATTAGAATTGTGGAGCATATTTTTGGAGTATCATACTAAAGGAGAATGTCATTTATTATATGCCTTTGAATTTGAAGATTGATATATATTAGTAGAATGAATTGGAAGACATTTGAAAAATATTGTGTTATTCAGCGTGACTGATTTAGCTTATGACATTGGTGTTATGAACTATGTTTGGAATGAGGTTTTAATTATTAGCTTATTTTAAATATTTTATTCTGTTCTGTATTATTGAAAGGCTTAGCATGAGTATAAGATACTATCTTGCACATGTGTTGCCGTTGTTGCGTTTCCAATTTAAGCTATGTGGTTTTGTGGTGTGACAGAATTGTGGTATTAGAGCATAGATTTAAATACTATAAGTAGATATTGGACTGGATTTAACTCCACCATTGTACTAAAGGAGAATGTCATTTATTAGATGCCTTTGAATTTGAAGATTGATATATATTAGTAGAATGAATTGGAAGACATTTGAAAAATATTGTGTTATTCAGCGTGACTGATTTAGCTTACGACATTGGTGTTATGGACTATGTTTGGAATGAGGTTTTAATTATTAGCTTATTTTAAATATTTTATTCCGTTCTGTATTACTGAAAGGCTTAGCATGAGTATAATATACTATCTTGCACATGTATTGCCATTGTTGCATTTCCAATTTTAAGCTATGTGGTTTTGTGGTGTGACACAATTGTGGTATTAGAGCATAGATTTAAATACTATAGGTAGATATTGGATTGGATTTAACTCTGGCCATTGCCTGTCCCAAGCCAGTAATTTGGCCACAAACCGGGTAAGGAGGAGGGTTGCATTAGGCAGTTGACAGCCAACGTAAAATTTTGTCAAATCATAAGAACATGAATCCTAATAATATACGTGCAAATGCTAGGGCATTCCCTGGAAGCGATGTGTCGTGCCTACCTCCGGGTGCTTCGAAAAATGTGCAAGGGGCGTCGCACCGGCGCCCGGGTGCGGTGAAAAATGGGCAAGAGTTCCTGCACCAATCCGGACGTGTGCGGGTAAAAAAGCTAGTCCAGGAAAATAGGCTTAGGTTAGCGACTTGGAATATAGGAACATTGACAGGAAAAAGCATAGAACTAGTAGATACCATGATTAGAAGAAATATTAATATAGCTTGTTTACAAGAAACAAAGTGGGTAGGGGAGAAATCTTAAGAGATAGATAGTTTTAAATTGTATTATACTGGTAAAATTAGAAATAGAAATGGAGTAGAAATTTTAGTAGATAAGAAATTCAAAAGAGATGTAGTAGGTGTTAATAGGAAATGAGATAGAATAATACAAATTAAGCTTGTATTAGGGAAAAACATAATTAATATCATTAGTGCTTATGCACCCCAAGTAGGATTAAATGCACAAGCTAAAAATAAATTTTGGAAAGATATTGATGGGATAATTCAAGGAGTACCCTTAGGTGAGAAACTATTTATAGGAGAAGATTTCAATAGACATGTAGGAGAAGATAACATGAGATATGAGATGGTGCATAGAGGACATGGATTTGGAAATAAGAACGATGGTGGAGAGGCTATATTAGATTTTGCGGCTTCGTATGATCTTGTACTAGCAAATACTTATTTTAGGAAGAGGGAGGAACATTTGATAACCTTTAAAAGTGGGGCAAATAGGAGTCAGATGATTTTTTTCATCACTAGAAAGGTAGATCGCTTGACATATAAAGATTGTAAAGTTATACTGGGAAAGTGTTTACCCTCACAACATAGATTAATGGTATTGGATGTGAAGATTGGGAAACACATATGTGCAAGGAAGGAGACTAGGAACCCAAGAATTAGGTGGTGGAACTTGAAGGGAGATAAACCAGAAGTTTTTAAAGATAAAGTCCTTAAAGGAGCATCATGGAATTGGGAAGGGGAGACAAATATGATGTGGACTAAAATGGCTACGTACATAAGAGAAATTTCAAAGGAGGTACTTGGAGAGTCTAAAGGTAAAGGGTTGCTAAATAAAGAAATATGGTAGTGGCAAGAAGAACTCAAAAATATTGTGAGAAAAAAAGATCAACCTTCAAAATGTGGCAAAAGAGTAGAAATGAAGAGGATTTAGAGAGATATAAGACCGTTATAAAATAAGTTTAAAAAGCGGTAAGAGATGCAAAAGAAAAAGCTTATGATGATTTATGCACAAAATTAGAAACAAAAGAAGGATAAAATAATATTTAAAAGCTTGCTAAACAAAGGGATAGAAAGACAAAAGACCTAAATACAATTAGGTGTATTAAGAGCAAGGATTCAAGAGTCCTAGTAAAAAATGAGGAAATCAAAGAAAGATGGCAAAATTACTTTGAGAAGTTATTAAATGAAAAGGTTGTGGGCAACTTAATTTTAGACGACTCGAAGTAGAGTCGAGAGCATATATTTTTCTGTAGAATTAGGTCCTCAGAGGTTCGAAATGCTGTATGAAGGATGAAAATAGGAAAAGCTTTAGGGCCGGATGATATACCCATTGAAGTTTGGAAGTATCTTCGGGATGTAGGAGTGAGTTGGCTAACAAAATTATTTAATGAAATTTTGAGGACTAAGAAGATGTTCGATGAATGGAGAAAGAGTATTTTAGTACCTATATATAAAAATAAAGAAGATATACAAAGTTGCTCAAACTACCGAAAAATTAAATTAATGAGTCACACGATGAAAATTTGGGAGAGAGTGATTGAACATAGACTGAGACTAGAAACTACAGTGTCTGAGAATCAGTTTGGGTTTATGCCGGGGAGGTCAACAATGGAGGCAATTTATGTACTGACGAGACTTATAGAAAAATATAGGCAGAATAAGAAAGATCTACATATGATTTTTATAGATCTAGAAAAAGCATATGATAAAGTTCCTAGAGACATAGTATGGTGGGTGTTAAATAATAAAAGAGTAACTATTCGGTATATTGAGGTAATTAAGGATATGTATGAAGGGGCAACAACCACAATTAGAATAACCACAGGAGAAACCAGCGATTTTCCTATTAAAGTAGGTTTACACCAAGGTTCGGCTTTAAGCCCCAATGATGTAAAACTAACCCTAAGATAGAGAATTTTCAAGATTCTTAATGGATTAATTTTACCAACACGTAGTGCGGATCAAAGTAAGAATTTTTAAACAGTTAATCAGTTTGATGGATTTTCAAGAACTGAATTATGTTTAACAATCCCAATTAATAATTCCACTCTACATTTAATAATTAAATCCCTAAGTGTTCTTAGCAAGTAAAAGATTCAATATTGATTCATACCCTAATCAAGAAAGTGGAACACTCAATCTCAATTATTTTTGCGGACAACAGGCAAATCAGATAATATAATAGATAATAGAGCAGCAGAACACAAATATTTAAAAGTGGAAAGAGTATACCGAGGATTCAAAAACATAGCGTAGATCTTGGATTGAATAGCAGCAAAGAGCACAATAGAAGCAGCAATGGCAGCAAGAGAGAGGGGCTCGGCAGCAAGAGGAGCAAGGACCAAGGGGGTGGCGGATGGCGACGGGTCTGGGCGAGGGCGTCGACGACTGGGCGGTCGACTGCGGCACTGGTCGTCGATCGGAAGGGAGGAGCAGTAGAGGGGTTTCGATCTGGGGCGGGATTTGGGCTGATGGTGGAGAATGGGGAAGAGGGTCGGGGTGTAGTGGCGCCGACGAGGGGGGCGCGAACGGAGGATGGGAATGGAGGTGATCGGGAGTAGTTATCGGAGTTGAACGGGGAAGGTGATCGGAGAGGTGGGTTCTTGGGATTTTTGGCCGGGATTTGAGGAAGAAGAAGAGCACGGTGAGGGAGAGAAGGGTGTTGGATTTGGGGATTTAGGGTTTGGGTAATTTTATTTGGGGAATTTTAATTCGGGGTAGATCTTAGAGTTTATCACAAACCGTAAAATTGTAATAGGATTTATCACAAACCCTAATAAGTTGGATCTCAATTGTATCACACAAAGGAGAGAGATGAAGAGCAAAACTCAACACAATAATTTTTAATCAATAATGGCATAACTTCTCATTAATCTCAAGACCTATAAATAAGCTCAAAATAAATCTTGATACAAATCTCAAAATATTCCAAAAATCTCAAAAATATTCTAATGCATAAAAGAAAGATTACATATGGCTATAATTGCCAAAAACAAATATGATACTGAAATAAAATACTAAACTAAACAGAAAAGATGTCCTTATCATTCTCTCCGGGTGGGAGAGAGCTCGACCCAGTCGAGTCAAAACCAGTGATCCTGTTATGGTACTCCAAAAGATCTAGATCCAGTTGCGGGGGCTCCTCATGATCACTGCAAGTGTCATCGAACTTCGGCTTGTTCTTCCACCTTACCAAAAACTTGTGCACACCACTATCTCTTGTAGAGATTATCTGGTCATCTAAAATATTATTCAATTCTTCTGTCGATATGTAAATAGTATCAGGTAAAGGGGTAAATGTGAGGATCTCACCATTAGGCTTTAGGGTAGGCTCATCTATAAGAAAATTTATAGGGTGGAATTTTGAGCCTTCATAGAGTACTAGATTCTCAATATTGAAAGTCTTACTTATGCCAAAACCTTCAGAAAGGTCAACGACATAGGTATTATCATTGATTGTATGTAGAATCTTAAATGGGTCTGCAACACGTATGTTCAAGTTCTTCACGGATCCTACCGGAAACCGTTCCGGACAAATCCAAACCATCTCTTCGTCACCAATATCAAAAGTTATAAATTTCCTTTTAGTATCTGCTATTAACTTGTAGTTAAAATTATTCTCGTTAAGTTCCTTGAAAATATCTCTATGCAAGTCATGAATGTAATATGCAAATGTGGGTACAAATTCTGTGACTCTAGGATGTTCCAACACATGGATAAAATCTATAGGCTGCCGAGTGACTTGGGAAGGGATGGGTGACTCAGGTACACTCATTGGAGGTGACTAGACAGACTGAATACAATTGAGAGACTGGTCATCCTCTTTTTCATCAAAGTCATCACTTACATTAGAGTCATAGGTAAACTCATTGTCGGGCTCATCAGCGATGACTGCGCTACCCTCTACTATATTGATCCTACTTGGGCTGGGACAGTTGCCAGCAACATGGCTGTATCCCTTACATTTATAGCACTTGGTGAGAGGATCAATCTTAGAATAGTCTATTTCAGTGTTCTTACCAGTGCTGTCATTTCTAAGTGGATATGAATTTGAAGTATGTTTGTTTGGGTAAGACTTGTTAGGGTACTGAGGAGAGAAATGCTCAGGAGGATTCATTCTGGAGGACTGGCTCATCGAATCGCTGGACTTGTAATGAGAACTTACTTTAAGGAAATCCATATCGAGGACAAGAGCATTAGCTGCTGCTAATGAGTCCACATTTCTATGAATTAGTTCGTTCCTCAGATCGGCTCGTAATCCAGCCCTGAACCTAGAGAGAGTTTGTTCTTCACTCTCTTTACCTAAAGCATTGCACCGAATAAGAAAGTCATCAAATTTATCAACATATTCTTGTGTGGATTTACTTCCTTGATAAAGTTGGTTGCACGAATCTAGCAATCGGGTGTGAAACAATAACGGTACATAGCTCTAAGTGAGCTTCTCTTTCATGGCTTCCCAAGTGGCTATGGGTGCCAGGCCTCAGCCTCTGCGGGCGTGTTCAAGATTGATCCAGTGTTGTTGAGCTTTCCCAGTCAATTTCATCGTGGCAAATTTAACTTTCAGGGCTTTGCTCATGTCAAACCACACAAAGTAGTGGTCCATCGCACGGATCCAATTAAGATAAGCTTGGGGTTCCATGTGGCCTTCAAAATGGGGAACATCAGCATTAACGTTCTTCTTATATTGTTCGTTAGGGTCACGTTCTTGATGTCGATCGTCACGAACATTCCCTGACGATTAGCATGAAGCTCAGGGGCAACAGTTTGATTTAATTCCATTTTTTCAAGCCTCTGATTGATATTGGCAAGAGTTCTTGAATGGCAGCTCGGGTAGCGGAAATATCAGAGTTGTCCATTTCATGTCGGGGAGGTCTAGGGTTTCTAATTGGGTGGTTAGTAAGGGACAGGAAAGGCTCTTCAGGATCTGTGATGGTGCTGCGACGACGTATTCACCAACGGTGGAAACTAGGGGTCGTGTGTATGATGAAATTTGGAAAGAAAAAAAAACGTGTCCTAAATGTAATTAAGTTTTTTCTTTTTAATTTTAAATCAAAAGTGATCTAAAAGAATAAAATAAAAAGACTTTAGACAATCCTAAATGAATGCAAAAAAAAAAAAAAAAAAAAAAAAACTAAATGATGCCAGAACTAGGGTTTAAGAACCTTCGCTCTGATACCAAAACGATGTAAAACAAACCCTAAGATAGAGAATTTCCAAGATTCTTAATGGATTAATTTTACCAACACGTAGTGCGGATCAAAGTAAGAATTTTTAAACAGTTAATCAGTTTGATGGATTTTCAAGAACTGAATTACGTTTAACAATCCCCATTAATAATTCCACTCTACAATCAATAATTAAATCTCTAAGTGTTCTTAGCAAGTAAAAGATTCAATATTGATTCGTACCCTAATCAAGCAAGTGGAACACTCAATCTCAATTATTTTTGTGGACGACAGGCAAATCAGATAATATAATAGATAATAGAGCAGCAGAACACAAATATTTAAAAGTGGAAAAAGTATACCGAGGATTCAAAAACTCAGCGTAGATCTTGGATTGAACAGCAGCGAAGAGCACAATAGAAGCAGCAATGGCAGCAAGAGAGAGGGGCTCGGCAGCAAGAGGAGCAAGGACCAGGGGGTGGCGGACGGCGACGGGTCTAGGCGAGGGTGTCGACGACTGGGCGGTTGACTACGGCACTGGTCGTCGATCGGAAGGGAGGAGCAGTAGAGGGGTTTCGATCTGGGGCGGGATTTGGGCTGATGGTGGAGAATGGGGAAGAGGGTCGGGGTGTAGTGGCGCCGACGAGGGGGGCCGTCAACGGAGGATGGGGATGGAGGTGATCGGGAGTGGTTGTTGGAGTTGAACGGGGAAGGTGATCGGAGAGGTGGGTTCTTGGGATTTTTGTTCGGGATTTGAGGAAGAAGAAGAGCACGGTGAGGGAGAGAAGGGTGTTGGATTTGGGGATTTAGAGTTTGGGTAATTTTATTTGGGGGATTTTAATTCGGGGTAGATCTTAGAGTTTATCACAAACTCTAAAATTGTAATAGAATTTATCACAAACCCAAACAAGTTGGATCTCAATTGTATCACATAAAGGAGAGAGATGAAGAGCAAAATTCAACACAATAATTTTTAATCAATAATGACATAACTTCTCATTAATCTCAAGGCCTATAAATAGGCTCAAAACAAATCTTGATACAAATCTCAAAATATTCTAAAAATCTCAAAAATATTCTTATGCATAAAAGAAAGATTACATATGGCTATAATTGCCGAAAACAAATATGGTACTGAAATAAAATACTAAACTAAACAGAATAGATGTCCGCATCACCCTACCTTTTTACTTTGGTTATGGATGAATTGACACGAGGAATACAAGATGAGGTGTCTTCGTGTCAGCTTTTTGCTGATGACATCGTCTTAGTTGACAAGACTAGAGCATGAGTCAATGCTAAATTAGAATTGTGGAGAGAAACTTTGGAAACTAGAGGCTTTAAAATAAGCAGAACTAAAACAGAGTATATGGAGTGTAATTTTAGTGATATCCGGAACACAACTGAGGATGTAGTGAAGCTTGATGACCAAGAGATACCTAAGAGAGACCGTTTCCGATATTTAGGCTTGATTATACAAAGAGATAGGGAGATTTGTGAAGATGTTACACATAGGATCCAAGCAGGGTGGCTTAAGTGGAGAAGTGTCAGTGGTGTTTTGTATGACAAACGTATACCTTTAAGTTGAAGGGAAAATTTTATAGGACGGCTGTTAGACCAGCAATGATGTATGGAGCAGAGTGTTGGGCAACAAAGAAACAACATGTCCAAAAAATGAGTGTAGCGGATATGAGGATGCTAAGATGGATGTGTGGTAAAACAAGGAAGAATAGAATTAGAAACGAGCATATACGAGACATGCTAAAGGTAGCTCCAATCCAAGATAAGTTAAGAGAGAATCGCCCCAGGTGGTTTGGACTCCTCGTGCAAGCAAAAGTGGAGCTAATCAGTTGGATGGAGCTGTACTGACACAACTATTGCAAGCTCTTACTACAACTGTTGTGAATCATGATGGTCACTTCGTCCACATTGCAAAGGAGAACCCAAATGATGATCATCTGAAGTAGCGAGCTGGTATGGCGGGGTTCAAGAGGCTAAGTCCCCCGACTTTCAAGGGAAGCACAACCCCAATGGTGGCGGTAGAATGGATCACTGAATGGAAAAAAGCTTTTGGCTATATGAAGTGTCCCGACAAAGAGAAGGTGGGATATGCAGTTTATATACTTAAGAGTCGTGCTTATGGTTGGTAGCAAATGCAAATGAGGATCATCGGAGAAGATGTCGTGGACATTCCTTGGGTGATTTTCAAGATGTTCTTCGACAAGTATTTTCCCAAGACCGTTTGCAGGGAGAAAGAGCGAGAGTTTCTAAACTAGGTGCAGGGTAACAAAAATGTGACCGAATACGAGGAGGATTTCATCCACCTCGAGAAGTTTGCACAACAATATGTTGCTAACAACGAGGCTAGAGCATGCCACTTTGAAGAAGGGTTGCGACCAAGAATCCGAGAATCATGGGCTCTTGAGTGTATTGGGTTTTACTTTATGTTGGATTTTGGGTGTATTAGGATGTACTCTTGAGACTCATGTACCCTTGTAGCTTCATTAACCCTTCCATTAATGAAACCGGTGACCGCTAGTCACCTTATTGTAAAAAAAAAATGGTAAACAATCCATACTCATCTTAATATTCATATAAATAAATAGCAAAGTCTAAGAGACGATGAGAAGAAGAAACAAGACTTAAAAGCTAACAATCGATATCAATGTCATCATCTTCATCAAGCTCGTCTATTTCATCATTTACATCAAGATAGGGTCCATAGTTATTTGGTCCAATTTAATCGGCTAACTGAACATCCCGATTATTCCGAAGGGTTGCTCAATTTCATTAATCGCTATAAAATTAATGACTCTATGTTCGATTACTGATTAATCGGTGATTAATCAGCAATTAAATCAGATTTTAACTGCCTAGTATGCGATAGAAACGGACATGAAATATAGAATTGTTGGAGAATTATCGGTGCTAGTCTTTGGTGTGGAAGCTACGACCATAAGATCACTGAATGCCCGAATACGAATGAAGGCAAACCACCAGCTCAGAAGCCATTCCAGCACAACCAGCGTATCGAAGAAAACCAGAATACTTAAGGCCCGAGTCTACTATCCGACAGAGCAGAAGGTCCAAGCTAACAATGATGTGGTAACATGTACCATAACGAATCTGCATGCTTATGCCCGAATGCTTTTTGATTCTGGAGCTTCTCATTCTTTCATTTATGCACACTTTGTTAAGAAGCACCAATTGCCATTTGACACTTTAGAACGTGAGTTGCATGCCAACACACCAGGGGATAGAATTATGGTTTCTAATTGAGGAAGCAAGGGTAGGATCAAGATCATCGATAATGAGTTTCCAGTAGAGCAAGGGTAGGATCAAGATCATCGTTAATGAGTTCCCAGTAGAATTAATCGTGCTAGATATGCATGATTTTGACATCATACTTGGCATGGATTGGTTATCAGCTAATCATGCATCTATAGTTTGCCATGAAAAGAAAGAAGTCTTCAAAATTCCGGGACAACCAAAATTCAGCTTTGAAGATAGAAAAACTTGAGGACCCTTGTGGGTAATCTCGAACCTTCAAGCATGCCACTTACTAAGAAGTGGATGTTCTGGATTCTTAGCTTCAATTACATAACTAAATTCAGAAGAAGTTAAATTTGAGGAAATTCCGGTAGTACGCAAATTCTAAGATGTATTTTCAGAAGATCTTCCAGGAATGCCACCAGATAGAGATATTGAATTCTCAATTGATCTATTTCCAGAGATGAGGCCTATACAAGGTTTTAAATCTCGGATTTCGGACTCGTCTCGGCAAGCGGTGTTTCGTCTCGGCAAGGAGACATCAGAGTAGATCTCAGGAAAATGTGATCATCTCGGATGTTCATTATGGACACTCAATAAACATATTTTTTTGTTACTAAGCAAGATATTATATGTCTACATGTCATTTATCATATAAAATATTGTAAAATGTAACTAATGATATGAATCAATCACTGTAAATATTCACAGAATTTAACAACAGTATTAAAGAGAATGCCATATAAGTATATAACTAACTAGAGTTTGCATTGATTAGAAAAAAATGTATTAATTAATAGACTTACTTGACTTTGCATATACACAAACAATAGCGATACAAAATTCTCACATTATCTTAACTTAAAATCCTATATTGAAAGACTTATATGCAAAAAGTAAAACAAAAAAAAAGTTTCGATCGATATTTCAGCAATTTCGGCCGAAACCTACACATTTCGACCGAAATCTACACATTTTTGGTTCAAAATGATATGGAGTATAAAATATGTGATTTCATATCAGCAAGCTAGCCAAAACGAAATTTCGGCCGATATGGACGAAATTTAAAATAGTGGGCCTATATCAAAAGTCCCGTATCCAATGGCGCCAGCAGAATTGAAGAAGCTAAAGGAGAAATTGCAAGAACATCTAAACAAAGGTTTTATTAGACCCAGTTTCTCCCCTTGGGGTGCACTAGTCCTGTTATAAAAAAAAGGATGGAAATGTGTGCCTTTGCATCGGCTGCAGGGAGATAAACAAGGTAACAGTGCGAACCAAGTACCCACTGCTAAGAATTGATGACTTATTCGACCTACTGCAAGGAGCTCAAGTGTTCTCTAAGATTGATCTCAGGTCGGATGATCATCAATTAAAAATCAAGGCAGAAGATGTTTCGAAGACTGCATTTTGCACTCGATATGGGCAGAATGAATTTTTTGTGTTTCCATTCGGGTTGACCAATGCGCCAACAACATTATGGATCTCATGAATCAGGTATTTAAACCCTACATAGATCACTTTGTGGTGGTTTTCATTGATGACATCCTAATATATTCGAGTAAGGAAGAGCATGAGGAGCATTTAAAATGCATTTTGCAAACCTTAGGGAAAGATAAACTTTATACAAAGTTGGAGAAATGCAAGTTCTGGTTAGATACTATTTCTTTCCTTGGACACATTATTTCTAAAGATGAAATTTCTTTGGACCCCATAAAGGTTGAAGCAGTGGTGAATTGGAAGAGGCCAATTAAAGTATTGGAAATTCGCAGTTTCCTAGGCATGGCTAGGTACTACCGAAGAATCATGGAGGGATTCTTAAGCATTGCCTCTCCTTTCACTCGCCTAACTCAGAAGGGAGTCAAATTTGTTTGGTCTGAAGAATGCGAGAAGAGTTTTCAAAAGTTGAAACATCGGCTCATTATAGCGCCTGTACTTACCTAACCTTCCGGAAGCGAGGGTTTGACCATCTATTGCGATGCCTCACAAAGTGGTGGATTCTATAAGTCACGTACTCGGGAAAACATGTCAATTGTATCTTGTATCGAGATACGTGCAATGTGGAAAAGGATTGGGTTGTGTACTTGTGCAAAATGGAAAGGTGGTGGCGTATGCTTCTAGATAATTGAAGCCTTATGAGCCAAAACTATCCAACACATGACTTAGAATTGGCGGCTATTATCTTTACTCTGAAAATCCAGAGGCATTATCTATATGGAGTACGGTGTGAAATCTACACGGACCACAAAAGTCTGAAGTACATCTTCTCCCAGAACGAGTTGAACCAGCAACAATGAAGATGGTTAGAGCTGCTGAAGGATTATGACGTAAACATCAATTATCATCCAGGAAAAGCAAATGTTATCGCAGAATCCCTTAGCTGGAAGAGCTCAATCAACTTGGCTCGCCTAATCACTACTCAGAAGTATATACTGAAAGACTTGGAGAAATTGGATATTGAGATTTGTTTCTACCATGCAGAAGCTCAATTGGCCAATACCATTGTGCAACCTTCTTTGATGGAGGATATAAAAACTAAACAAAGAAACGATCCTCAAATGCAAGAAATAATGAAGGGGCTGGAAGTAGGCACTAACCTAAGATTCGTGATACACGAAGATGGATTGTTGCAGGATGATGGTCGAATTTGTGTTCCTCCAAATGTTCCAGACAAAAAGAAGAAGATTCTCAACGAAGCACACTGCACAATATACATTATGCATCCTAGTGGCACCAAAATGTACAAGGATCTGAAGCATACTTATTGGTGGACCAACATGAAGAAGGAGATTGCTGATTACGTCTCAAGGTGCGAGATATGCTAACAACTAAAAGCAGCACATCAACGACCTGCGTGATTGACTCAAAGTCTAAAGATACCAATGTGGAAATGGGATGACATCACGATGGACTTTGTCATTGGATTACCGAGGCCTTCTCAAGGAAATGATGCAATATGGGTAATAGTCGACAGATTGACTAAGTCAGCACACTTCTTGCCCATCAATATGAGGCATTCGTTCGAGAAGTTGGCCAAGTTGACATACAAGAGATTGTGAGATTATATGGCATACCTGATGTATAGTATTTGATTAGGATCCGACGTTCGTGCCAAAGTATTGGAAGTGTGCACAAGGCTCTTTAGACCGAGCTTAAGTTTAGTTCAGCATATCACCCTCAGACAGATGACCAGTCAGAAAGGACTATTCAAACCCTAGAAGATATGTTGAGATGTTTTGTTCTTGACTTCAACAGATCATGGACAGAGAGTCCCTCAATAGAATTTGCTTACAACAACGGTTACCACTCTAGCATCTAGGTGGCAGCCTATGAAGCACTGTATGGGAGAAAGTGTTGTTCTCTTAAACATTGGGATGACGTGGGAGATAGGAAGCTTCTCGGTCCCTATTTGATACAACAAGCAGTAACAAAATTTTGGTAGATCAGAGAACACCTTCGTGTGGCTCAAAGCAGGCAAAGAAGCTATGCTGATCGCAGAAAAAGAGACTTGGAATTTAAAGACGGTGACCATGTATTTTTGAAGGTGTCTCTTAACCCGAGGTGTAAGAATATATGGGATACGAGGAAAGTTAGGCCAAAGATTTGTTGGCCGAGAGAGGATGTTGCATCCCCGTGATCGGAACATTCAGACTCAGTCTGCTGGGTTGGTGCCTCCTTCGAACAGCTCGGGTGGCCAAGTTGGGATTCTTGTAGCAAGGAGGCATCACAAGATAACTGTGTCTTTAAATCGAAGTGTCCCTCTTCCCCGCGGCCGTAAGTGATCTGAGTGGGGAGGAGTTGAAGGGCGATCAAATGTACTTTAGCTCTTAGACTTGTGCCAAAATAAATAAGGAATCTCTCATGCATTCTCGAGCTTGTAATATGATGTTGATATGAAATAAAGATTTTTCAAATGTTTTCATCTTGACTCTCTCCTTTATATTGAAGGGAGAAATTCTAGGGAAGAACTGGACACTGATGATACTGTTTGAGAGTTGGCGAGTTGTGGGAGCAGCTCTATAGAAGAGTTGGACTCAGAACTTGCTTGTTGAGAAGTTAACGAGCTGCATGAGTAGTTCTAGGGAAGAGCCGGACTTCGAACTTGTTGTTTGAGAAGATAGTGAATCGAGGGAGCAACTCTAGGGAAGAGCCGAACTCCGAACATGCTGCTTAAGAGTTAGCGAGTTGTGGGAGCAACTTTAGAGGGGAGTTGGACTCCGAACTTACTTGTTGAGAAGTTAACGATTTGTAGTAGTTTTGAGGAAAAACCGGACTCCAAACTTGCTGTTTGCAAAGTTAACGAGTTGCAGGAGCAATTTGAGTGGCGAGTCGAGCTTCGAACTTGCATATTTGTGAGTTGCATGAGCGACTTCGAGCCACGATTTAGAACTCTGAACTGGTTTTTTAAGGAGTTAACGGGTTGCAGGAGAAGTTTCGAGTTGCGAGTCAAGCTTCATTCTTGCTTATTTGCGAGTTACGGAAGCGACTTCGAGCCACGAGTTTGAACTCCGAACTAATTTTTTAAAGAGTTAATGAGTTGCAGGAGCAGTTTCGAGTGGCGAGTCGAGCTTCGTTTTTGGTTTATTTGCGAGTTACGGGAGCGACTTCAAACCACGAGTTTGGACTCTGAACTAATGTTTTAAGGAATCAACGAGTTGCAGGAGCAGTTCGAGTGTCGAACCGGGCTCCAAAATTGCTTATTGCGAGTGGCGGGAAAGACTTCGAGCCACGAGTCTGGACTCCGAACTTATTCTTTAAGGAGTTAACGAGTTGTTGGCGTAGCTCGGAAGATGAGCTAGACACCAGACCCATTTTTTTCTTTGTTCTGCATCTGGAGAGTAGTATAAGAATTTTGTGAAAGAAAGTGCTATGTTTTATTGAAAATTAAATTTAAGAGGCTGCCCTGGAGGCTAGCCTTTATTACAAGCTTTGGCCATTATAAGGATTGACCTTATTAGAAATTTAAAGAACCTAGTGGAGGACGTTAAGAGACCTTGTTGAACTTCATCAGTTGCTTGGCGTTTCAAGTCCTTGATATCATTTTGCTCCCCAGGTCTTCAAGTAAGTAAGCTCCTGGATGGACAACTTTGGAGACCTTGTATGGCCCTTCCAGTTTGGAGTGAGTTTTCCCTTCCTACGTGGGATTTCGAGCTTCCGTAGGACGAGGTCTCCTTCATTGAATTTTGTCGGGTGAACCTTCTTGTTGTAGAACCTCTCCACCCTTTACTGGTAGATGTGTCTTTGTAAGGCAGAATTCTCGCAAACATCTTCAATGAGATCAAGGTTGCCTCGGAGGTCATTTGAGTTAAGTTCTTCATTGAAGGAGAGGAGGCAAGGGGAAGGTAATTTGACCTCTAGGGGGGATCAGTGCTCTGAAACCGAAAGTGAGGTTGAACAGGGATTCTTTTGTTTGAGTTCTCTTCGTGATCTTGTAGGACCATTGCACACTCGGAAGCTCTTCGACCCAAAACCCCTTGGGAGCTTCATCGAGCCTCCTCTTAAGGCCATTAAGGATCTGTCGGTTGGCATTCTCAAATTGGCCATTGGTTTGGGGTGCGAGATAGAAGAGACACTCTTCGATCCCCAGATCGGAGCAGAATTTATGGAATCCCTTAGTGACGAATTGAATTCCGTTGTCGATGACGAGAATTCGGGGGATCCCAAACCTGCAGACGATGTTCCTCCAAAAGAAGTGCATAATCTAATGCTCGGTGATGGAGGCTAGCGGTTCTGCTTCAACCAACTTTATAAAGTAGTCGATTGCTACCACTGGGAAGTTTCTCTGTCCGATTGGGGGGGGGAGGGGGGGACGGCCCAAGTAAGTCCATTCTCCACATGGCGAAGGGGATCAAACTTGACATGAAACTAAGCTCGACCTGGGGCATTCGCTTGATTGAGGAGAACCTCTGCGAGGAGGCGCACCGGCGGACATATTCTTGGGCATTGTCGAGGAGCGAGGCAAATAATACCCATGATTGAGAATTTTATGGGCAAGAAACCTCGCACCCATGTGGCCGCCACCAATTCGTTCATGCGCTTCTCTTAGAGCATACTTGGCCTCCTCAAGGGAGAGGCACCGCAAATAAGGTCTATCATCTATCATAATATAGGAGCACTTGTATCCTTCAAAGAGTATGTATCTCTCTGCTCTTACCTGAATTTTTTTTGCTTCTTCGAGATCTGTCCGGATGTCTAAGGAGTGATGACCATAAGCTCTAAAGATTTCTCTTCAATGTTGGGCTTGAGTAGGATCTCAATAAGCACCGTGTGGTCAAGTCTTTAAAAGAAGAGGAGGCTAACTTAGATAGGGCGCCTGCTTGCTCATTTTCTTCGTGAGGATTGTGAGTGACTTCGGCCTATTAGAATGTAACTAAGAGCTTCCTCACACAAGCTAAGTACATGACCATGCAGTCAACCCTGACTTCGTATTCACCTAGGATCTGGTTCACGACTTGTCCGGACTGTCTGTGCTACCGATCCAAAGCGTACATTCTCCATACGAACTACATACGACTTTCTCAATAATGGCGAGTCAAATCACCGTTCAACTTGACAATATGGACGGCGCATGCCCCCTTAAAGGTTACGATTATTAACTGGATGATGGTAGACCACCTGTTCCCTCTCTAGGGATAATCTCCACAAAAGGAATTGGGTCAGTCCACAAGACTGTGTCAATTGTGACTACTCAAAAAATTGTGACTACTCCCAAAAAATGGTAGACCACCTGTTCTTTAGATGCCCATTTGCAATAGGAATCTGGCAAAAAATTAAGCATAAGTTTGGGGTCAGGGTATTTCCTAGTAGCATTTCATCACTCTGGATGGAGTGGTTCCTTAAAGAGCTATGGGAGCTCTGGGGCGTTGCTGTGGCTATTACTTGTTGGGCTATTTAGGGAGAGAGAAACAGCCAAAACTTTAGAGGCATGCACGGCATCAACACTGCAATTTTCATAAAATCCTTACTAAAATGACCTTTTCGCTAGGCCTTGCGACCGAGTCTTCTCAGAGGGACAATAGGACTCCTCAGAGTGCTTCAGATGTTTCTACTTATGTGGCCAAGACTAGGGCTGCAAACGAATTGAGCTATTCGTGAGCTATTCGGCTCGAGCTCGGTCAAAGCTCAGCTCGAACCGAGCTCGAGTTCAAAACCGAGCTCGTTTCGTAAACGAGCCGAGCTCGAGCTTTATTTTTTTTTTGTCTAAGCTCGCGAACTATTCGGCTCGAATATGGTCAAAGCTCGGGTCAAAGCTCGACTCGAACCGAGCTCAAGCTCAAAATTGAGCTCGTTTCGTAAACGAGCCGAGCTCGAGCCTGAAGATATTCGGCTCGACTCGGCTCGATTGCAGCCCTAGCCAAGACCACCAAACGAAAGGTTCCTACCCGATCTAGGCGGGTGGGTTTGCATTAAGGTATTTGACTCATGGCCCCTTTTGCTTAGGAGGAAGACCACCATACCTCATATTTTTCAACTTTTGGTACTATGTTTTGTTACTCTTTTTACTAAAACCCACTCCGTCCATCATGTTTATCATGCTAATGGATGTATATGTAGAAAAAATCAAGTTGTTTGGAGGTCATTCATCCATGCATCATGTGGTTGAAAAATGAACAATTTCAACAGTAATACAAATCAAATCACAAATTGGACTCACATGATGCATGAGTGAATGACCTCCAAACAACTTGATTTTTTTCTACACATACATCCATTAGCATGATAAATATGATGGACAGAGTAGATCTTCCATAAGAACTCCACCAAGTGAGTATAATCACTTTGTATGAAGAAAATTTCCTCAAACAAATATGAGGCTCACATTACTCTAAAAAAATCTATACTTGCGGCAGATGGTCTTCTCCTGGTTGTACTTCCTGGCAAGAGCCATAAGCGAAGGCTCGATGATCGCACCCCTCAACCTCAGCACCAAATGCAAAGTAGGTAACTCTTCAGTTAGTTTGCTATTGAGTTATTTTTGAATTTTAAAAAAAAATATAGGAGAGATATATGATGGTTGATACCAAACAAGGTGCTCAAGTTGATCAGATGAAAGAAGACAACAAGGAGATGGAGAGCTAGGGTTAGGGTTTCGAAGGTCGGGGGAGTTGGAGAGAGAGGCGTTGAGGGGATTTCAAAGGCGGAGACTGGATGCGGGGGGGAGGGTATTTTTGATGGGGATTTCGAAAGGGATTTCCTCGAGTGCAATAGAAAGATTGATTTCGAGATGGAAAGGGGAGAGGGGCATCGGGGGTTTGGGGATTTCGATATGGAGAGCGGCTAGGGTTTCAGAATCGGGGATAGAGGAACAAGAGAGAAGAAGAGAAGAAAGAAAGGGGCTGTGTGTTTTTCTAGAGAATTGACTAAAATACCCCTGCTCGAGCGGGGGTATGTATCCACCGTCCATCCCAAGTCATGATGGTGAGATAGATCCGACGGTTGCCCATTGAGTTCGCTCCAGTTTGTCTTAACACGATTAACACGATGTAGAAAGGGTTGACGTAATTGCACTAATTTAACATTTTTGGTGCAGGAGACATATATATATATGTCTCCTGCACCATATATATGTCTCCTGCCCATATATATATTTAACATTTTTGGTTGCCCATATATATATGTCTCCTGCACCAAAAATGTTAAATTAGTGCGATTACATCAACCCTTTCTACATCGTGTTAATCGTGTTGAGACATAAGTGCAATTCCCTCAACATTTTCCTACAACTTAGAAATTTTAGCCTAGCAGCAGAGCCTTTCAAAGTATTAACCACTTTCTTCCTAAGTTTCTTAACTATCTACCTCTCTTTGTCCGTCACACTTAATCGGTAGGAAAGGGGGACTGAAAAAGTGAGAAAAGTTAGGAGAAAATACTATTATTCTTCTCAATCATTAAAGTTGTTCTTCCTATTTGTTGAAGTAATCAGATCAATAGAACATATTTCATTCATATAGTAATTTTACTTATCATGTTTAAAAAAAATTAATACTTTTTTAATGCGTTATATAGTATGTGACTTTATGTAGGCGCTGTTTACATTATATAGTTCAGTTGTGATTAGTATTGTTTGGACTAACTTGTTATTATTTGTGAGATATAATGCATGCTTAGGTTATTTAAATCACATTTACGATGTGTATTTTCATCCAATATGGCAAGCCGCTATTCTTTAAATATCCCTAATAAAGTATGAAAAATTGTCATTGGACATGACACCTGATCTCCGACACTTGAAACCTTCTAAGAAACCAAGACAATGATGACAAAAACTTAGTCGCCTACTCTAGTCAGAATAAATGCTTAATAAGATATGATTAAAAATGGTATATTGCAGAAAAGAATTGTGCTTACCAAGCCATATAAAGCAAGAATATCCAATTTAGTGACCAGCCCAAACAACATCGCACTTAACATGGGCATATAACCCGTTAAATGACTTCCACTACTGTTATGTGGAAAATTAAGAGGGACAGGAGGAGATAACAGCTTGACTACCATGTGCACCACATGTTCCTGAAAAAAGTAACTTTTGAGAACAGACAAATAAAGAATACCTTTGACTGCCCTACAAAAACAATGAAAAGATAAAGGGTAGAATCACTAAGGACCTATTACTGTAATACTTAAAAATTGTTTGTTAATTTGGACAACTATCAGCAAGGGAACATAAAACAGAACAACATTTTGACACATAGGTTTTGAAGTGGAAAGTGAGGAAAGAAGGATAAACTCAAATGTAAAACATGGCGACTTCCCCTACTTTCCCCTATTTTCCACTTCAAATCCCATGTGCCAAACAAGGCCTTTAAAGAATCCTGATCAAATTATTTCAAAAGTTAAAGCATGAAAATCCCCAACATTTCCCTCTAAATTAAGAAACCCGTTGCATTAATCTTGAGTAACAAATCCCCTAACACCAGGTTTCTTATATTCTGGGTATAATCTGAAATGTGAAATGGCGATTCAATCCTTTTGTCAGTAGAAGTAAGGGCTCTTTTCTCTTTCCCCCCCTCCCCCACCACTTTCCTTGTATCCTCTCTAGTAGAGCACGAGACCCTAAGGGGGCGTTTGGTACACGGTAATGTATAAGGGAATCTAGGATTACCCTCTTGATTACCTGGTTTGGTAAGACAAAGGTATAGTTTTGTAAATAATTTTAAATTCCCAGGGTTATCAAAATAATTAGTTTGGAAGGATAAACATTCCCCTTGAAAAGGGTGGGATTTGTGGATTCCTCCACATAAAAATGAGTGAGATTATTGCATACCCAAAACACCCTCCAGATTTCTAGCTTTTATATAAGTCGTTCTTTCCCTCCAACCAAATTCACCTACCGCGTCCACCTCCTAAATTCTCCATCTTCTTCTTCTTCCTCCATTTCCAAACTCTCACTCCCCCGCCGCCGCCCCAAAAAATGGATGACGTTTCCAAAGGAAAAGACTTCTGCTTCCCAATCCAAGAAGAATCCATCCTCAAACTATTGGAATCCATCGACGCCTTCAAAACCCAGCTGAAGCGCACCGAATCCAACCCCGAATACATCTTCTACGATGGGCTCCCTTCGCCACCGGCACCCCCCACTACGGCCACATCCTCGCCGGCACCATCAAGGACATCATCACCCGCTACCAGTCCATGAATGGCCTCTACGTCACCCGCCACTTCGGCTGGGACTGCCACGGCCTCCCCGTCGAGAACAAAATCGACAAGATGCTCGGCATCAAAATGCGAGCCGATGTGTTAAAGATGGGGATTGATAAGTACAACGATGCGTGTAAGGGGATTGTGACGAGGTACGTAGGGGAGTGGGAGAAGGTGATTACGAGGACGAGGAGGTGGATCGATTTCAAGAACGATTATAAGATGATGGATCTGAAGTTTATGGAGTGTGTGGTGGGTTTTCAAGCAGTTGTTTGATAAGGGTTTGTTTATAAAGGGCTTAAGATTATGCCTTATAGCACTGGATGTAAGACGCTGCTATCCAATTTCGAAGCTAGACAGAATTATAAGGTCTGTAGACTGTAATTGAAAATTAATATAGCGGATGATAAATATCATGTATATTTTGAAAACTTGTTGAAATATGTGGAGTTGGAATTTGCTTCTATGAACTTTATTGTTTCATTTGTATATATTTCAGTACCTATGTCTCGTGTTAATAAATACATTTCATTTTTCCTTTTTGTTATATTCTTCATCTAACTGGTTGAAATATATTTGAATCATAGTGTAATTTTTTAGTAATCTATTTGTTAATTTAATATAAGGTTTTATAAGATATATATCAGTATTGCTTTTGCACATGCATGCATATACATCAATTAATAAATTAGAAAACTTTTATATTTATTTATTTTTAAATAAAGCCAAAAGGGTATTTTCGATAATGTCTACTATAGAGATGGATTGATGGGAATAAATTGTTCTATACAAAACACAGTAATAAAGTATTCCCAGGCATGTAATGTCGTATACCAAACACAGTATTGCAAGATTCCCAGGAATCTTTATTCCCACCCTCATATTCTTGGGAATCTACCAATTCCTGGGAATTCTCCAATCCGCGTACCAAACGTCCCCTAAGGGTCTTTGGTTGGAGGGGAATGGAGGGGAGGGGAGGGGAGGGGAGGGATTTTTTAAAACATTTCTTGTTTAGTTCATTTTTTAGGATGGGAGGGGAATGGAGAAGTGCAAAATCCCTCCTGAGCCAATTTTGGCTTCCCTCCAATATTAGGGGGATTTGGAGGGGAGAGAAAGTATGTCTAATTTTTTTAAATGATTGGACTAAATTGCCTTTTTTAGATCTAAATCCCTAAGATCTCTCTTTCTAAAATAAAAAAACAGATCCCCGACTCTCTCTCTTTCTAAGATGGTTAGATTGCAAGTAAGTCAAGCTTGTGACATTTATTAGTCTCTGTAACATGGTTTAGATATCTAACATTTTTTAGATTGAAGCACCATTTTCATTTCTTGCTCAATGTTCACATATCTAAATGATGTTGATCAGAGGCACTCTCAGAGTTATTTTTTTCATCTTTTCCTTCCAATATCAATGAGATATTTTTTTTAAAACATATAATCAGTATTTAATTTTAATTTTATGTTGTGGCAACCCTTTATTTGTTTTTACTATGAAGGGCTTCAAATTTTTTCCCCTTTATTCATCAACTTCCTGGATTATTTTTTAGGTAATAATTGGTCAAGTTCCGAAGGCTTGAGAATTTGGACTAAAATTTTGTAGTATGGGTCTTCATTATTTTGTTTATTGGTCTTCATTACTAAAATTTTGTAGAATTTGGACTAATTGTTTATTGGTCTTCATTATTTTGTTTATATTACCAAATTGGAATTAGAAACAATAATACATAGGCTCTCCTAAAATGTAAAATGGTATAAAAGTAATGTAATTATAAAATCCCTTCCCTCTCCTTGTGAGCCAAACAAGAAGAGAATTATTTTCCCTCTCCTCCCCTCCCCTCCACTCTTTGGAACCAAACAAAGTCTTGATTAAAATCTCTCCCCTCCCCTCCCTTCCCCTCCCCACCCCTCCATTAAAATCCCTCCCCTCCCCTCCCCTCCCCTCCCCTCCTTTGAACCAAACAGACCCTAATATGATAACTACAGGAAGAAGATGAAAAAGATGTTGAGTTTAATGCGGAATAAATCAATCTAAAATGCAAATAATAGATATTAATTAAAGAAACAAGAACAAACAAATCAACCATGCACACAAGAACACACAAAATTTTTCGAGGTACACCCAATGCAATAGCTGCTTCTCCGCGCAGAGGCACTCCTGCGATTTCCACTAGAATAATGAAGAGAACATGTTATAATCACTTTAGATCTCACCACCAAGGTGTAGGGTTTTTCTTTTCTTCTTCTCTCAAGACCGGCGGCTAGATATCTCTTTCTCACTTGGAATTATCACACCTTACCCTAATAATCGTACATCATACATACATGTATATGATTACAAATATCAGACCTCATTTTGAAAGCAATCAAGGACAAGCATGTTTATGATCTGGGGAAAAAGAACAGTGGAACCAATTTATTCGAAGGTTAAGATAGTGACTGAACTAGTTACCATCTTCAACTGCACAACCGTTTTCTATCCACTATGAACATTGTCATGGAAAAGCAGCTAATCCATCACATTGATGTGAAAACTTGAAGGTGTTGACAGTATACATACCCTTTCCTCCATCGTCTCTTCATTTTCTCCTTTAGTTTTGCGCAGACCATTGTTTAAGTTCTTTAAAACTTCACAGAATAGTAGAAAGACATTCACATCAACATTATCCATGTGTCCATGAAGCATTGTGATTTTGGATGAGTAACTGCACATAGGTGATTGTGCCTAAAACTGATAAGGTTTAAGTGAACCTATGAAGCACTTTAAGAATGCAAAAATCTGCGCACAAAAGTTGGTATATTTTCTTGTATATATCTGGATGCAGGTTCATGCCCTTGATTATAACAAAGGGCAAAAGCCAAAGTACCCCCCAACGTTTGGCCTGAGTACAAAATGCCCATACGACGTTTGAAAAAATACAATAAACCCATTCTTCCGTTAACTTAACCCTTTCCGTTAAGTTATAATTATTAAATTACTTTTTCACCCTTACCCTTTCATATTCAATCTCTTTCTTTTCTTTATTCATTCCTTTTTTCTTTCTTAATTTTGTATGAATTTTGTACTGCACTTGGCGGTTTCATTGTTCCTACTATGTTTGGCACTATATTGTTATTCATTGATAATTATATATTTTCTTTAAAGTGATTGTATCAATCAGATGTTATGTTTCCTACGGAAAGATAAGATGCCGTTCGTCCGATAATAATGATTTAGGGAAGAATTACATATCTTTAGAATACTGAATATCACTGTCATAAATGATTGTTAATCTTGAACTTCTTGTTGCTCTGCTATTTCCTTTTCCTTTTATTTTTATTTTTCAGACAAATATAAAGCATAGGATGCCACTAGCTGCACTATATGATACAACATTGTTCATGTCTTATTACCACTGTATACGGAACATAGCTCAATAAACCAGTTTTCATAGATACAAACTCACACTTTCATTGCACATCACTCTCTAGTGAATAGGCTACTAGTGAGGATCCTGACCGATTCTTCATTTACATCTTTATTCAACAGAGCTGCAACATAATATACTCCACACTAACGAGCCCTATTAATCGGTCTTTTTGAAATGATAGATCTGAATATTTTTCACTCCTCGGAATAATGGGGATAAAGTACAATTCAAGTATCGCAAATGTGATTGGAGTATATATAAAGCATGGGATGCAGGAGAACAAACGATCGTGGTCAGGACTTACAAAACCCATACAAAATTAAGGAAGAAAAAAGGAATGAAGAAAGGAAAGAAAGAGATTGAATATAAAAGGGTAAGGGTAAAAAAGTAATTTAATAATTATAACTTAACGGAAAGGGTTAAGTTAACGAAAGAATGGGTTTATTGTACATTTTCAAACGTTGTATGGGCATTTTGTACTCGGGCTAAACGTTGGGGGGGTACTTTGGCTTTTGCCCTATAACAAATGGTTAAACAAAAGTAACTTAGGTGCTGTTTAGATTTTATTTCAGTACCATATTTGTTTCTGGCAATTATAGCCATATGTAATCTTTTTTGTATTTTTTAGATTTTGAGAATATTTTGAGATTTGTATGAAGATGTACTTTGAGCCTATTTATAGGCCTTGAGATTAATGAGAAAGTATGTCACTCTTGATTAAAAATTTATTGTGTTAAGTTTTTTTTTGCTCTCCCCCTCTCCTTTGTGTGATACAATTGAGATCCAACTTGTTAGGGTTTGTGATAAATCCTAATACAATTTTAGGATTAGTGATTAACTCTAAAATCTACCCCAAATTAAAATCCCCAAATAAAACCACTTCCAAAACCCTAATTTTCCTAATCCCGATTACTAACCCTAATCCCACACTCCTTCACCTGCCGCCCCTTTCTTCATCTTCTTCTTCCTACCCAACCAACTCCCGATCAAAAGAACCCCTCTCCATCACTTTCCCCCAAGTCCTCAATCCCGATCCCAAACCTCCTGTTCACGTCGCCACCCAACTCCACTACCAACGCCATCGCCATCGCCATCACCCCCGTCACCACCCAACCCATCATCACAACCCCTCAACCCTATCATCTTCTTCCTTCTCCTCCCAACCCCGACCAAATCCCTCATCCCAATCGACGTCGCCCCTTCTTACCCTCTCCCCCGTCGACCACCCCCTCTCACTTCCACCTCAAAACAACTCGCCCCGCCCCCCGGCAACGTCACCGCCGTCGCTCGCGCAGCCCACGGCCGTCGTCGACGTCCACCAGTGACGACGCCGACCACCTTGCCTCTGTTCTTGAAGTTTGCTATGTATCATTGCTATCTCTGGGAGTGCTGTGTTCTTAGTTGTTGTCCAACTCCGAGATCTCCGCTGGTTTTCTTCGCATTCGGTATACTCTTTCCATTATTAAATATTTGTGTTCTACTGCCTTATTATCTATTATATTATCTGATTTGCCTGTCGTCCACAAAAATAACTGAGATTGAGTGTTCCACATGCTTGAATAGAGTACGAATCATATTGAACCTATTATTTGCTAAACACTTAGGGTGATGTAAAACCAACCCTAAAATAGAGAATTTTCTAAGAATTTTAATGGGTTAATTTTACCAACATGAAAGTGCGGATTTAGATTGGATATTTTAACAGTTAACAGGTCCGATGGGTTTTCAAGAATTGAATCAAATGCTAACAATCCCAATTAATAATTCAATCTTAATCAATAAGTAAATCCCTACGTGTTTTAGCAAGTAAAAAGTGCAATACCGATTCGTACTCTAATCTAGCATGTGGATCACTCAATCTCAGTATTTTGTGGTCGACAGGCAAATTAGATAATATGCTAGATAATATGGCAGTAAAACACAAATATTAAGAATGGAAAGAGTATACCGAATGTGAAGAAACCCAGCGTAGATCTCGGAGTTGAACAGCAACTAAGATCACAGCAACACAGCAACAATAGAAGAGCGGCAGCAACAACAAGGCAAGTCAACCGCAAGGTCGACTGGTGGTCGTGCGGCGAATCGACGGGACGGACGGTTGCTGGAAGTCGACGGCGGCCGACTGAAGCGCTGGGGTCGCAAGGAGGGGGAAACAATGGTGGTTGTCGGCGCGGTCGTGCTGGTCGAGGACGAGGTGGGCGACTACCGGCGGGGTGAAGATGATGCAGAGGTAGGGGATCGGGGTTGCTTTTGGGGTGCGGGTATTGATCGGGAGTGGAGGGGAAGGAGAAGGAGTTGGGTTTGTTGGTAATGTCGAGGAAGAGGAAGGGATGGGGGAGAAGGGGTTCGGTGCTGATGGCGCTGGCGAAGGGCGACGGCGGTTGTAGGGAGAGTTGGGGATTTGTTTGGAGTGGGGGTGGGTTTCGGGTAAAGGAGAAGGAAGGGAGAAGAAGGAGGCGGCGGTGATTAGGGGAAAGTATTGGTTTATGGTTTGTATTAGGAGTTTGGGGAGATTAGTATTAGGGATTTGTATTGGGAATTTTTTTTTAATTGGGGATAAATTTTAGAACTAATCACTAATTCTAAAAGTAGATTAGGATTTATCACAAACCCTAATTTGATCTCAATTGTATCACACAAATGAGAGAAAATGAAGAGCAAAACTCAACACAGCTTTTTTTTAATCAATAATGGCATGCTTTTCTCATTCATCTCAGGGCCTTTAAATAGGCTCAATTACATCTTGAAACATATCTCCAAAATATTCTCAGAATCTAAAAATTACAAAAAGATTACATATGGCTATAATTGCCAGAAATAAAAAAGGTACTGAAATAAACTAAACAGGAAAGATGTCCTCATCATTCTCTCCGGGTGGGAGAGAGCTCGACCCAGTCGAGTCAAAACCAGTAATCCTGCCATGGTGCTCCAAAAGATCTGGATCCAGTTGCGGGAGCCCCTCACGATCACTGTAAGTGTCATCCGACTTCGGCTTATTTTTCCACCTTACCAAATACTTGTGCATACCACCATCTCTAGTAGAGATTATCTGATCATCTAAAATATTATCCAATTCTTCTGTCGATGGGTAAGTAATATCTGGTAGTGGAGGTAATGGGGGAATCTCACCATTAGGCTGCAGGGTAGGCTCATCTATAAGAAAACTTCTAGGGTTGAATTCTGAGCCTTCATAAAGTACTAGATCCTCAATATTGAAAATCTTACTTATGCCAAAACCTTCAGGAAGGTCAACGACATAGGTACTATTATTGATTGCATGTAGAATCTTAAATGGGCCTGCAGCACGTATGTTCAAGTTCTTAATGGGTCCAACAGGAAACCGTTCCGGATGAATCCGAACCATCACTTCGTCACCAATATCAAAAGTTATAAATTTCCTTCTAGTATCTGCTATTAACTTGTAGTTAAAATTATTCTCATTAAGTTCCTTGGAAATTTCTCTATGCAAGTCATGAATGTTATATGCAAATGTGGGTGCAGACTCTGTGACTCTGTGATGTTCTAACACAGGGGTAAAATCTATGGGCTGCCAGGTGACTTGGGAAGGAATGAGTGACTCAGGAATACTCAATGGAGGTGACTGAACAGGCTGAATACAATTGAGAGACTGGTCATCCTCTTTTTCATCAAAGTCATCACTTATATTAGGTTCATAAATAAACTCATTGTCGGGCTCATCAGCGATGACTGCGGTACCCTCTACTATATTAATCCTACTGGGACTGGGACAGTTGCCAGCAACATGACCGTATCCCTTACATTTATAGTACTTAGTGAGAGGGTCAATCTTACTGTAATCTCTTTCGGTGTTCTTACCCTTATGTTCATCTCTATGTGAATTAAAATTTGAATTAGATTTGCTGGGGTATGATTTGTTGGGGTGCTGAGAGGGAGGCTGAGGTCTAGGTGGGTCAGTAGAGGTCATTCTAGAGGAATGATCTCTCGAGTCGCTGGACCTAGAATCAGAACTAGCTTTAAGGGAATCCATGTCGAGGACTAGGGTGTAGGCTGCCGCTATTGAGTCCACGTTTCTATAGATTAGCTCGTTCCTAAGGTCAGCTCGTAGTCCAGCTCTGAACCTAGAGAGAGTTTGTTCTTCACTCTCTTTACCTAACGCATTGCACCGAATAAGGAAGTCATCGAATTCATCAACATATTCTTGTGTGGATTTACTTCCTTGATACAATTGGTTACACGAATCTAGCAATCGGGTGTGGAACGATAACGGTACATACCTCTCAGTGAGCTTCTCTTTCATGGCCTCCCAAGTGGCTATGGGTGCCAGGCCTCGGTCTCTGCGGGCATGTTCAAGATTGGTCCAATGTTGTTGAGCTTTACCCGTTAATTTCATAGTTGCAAATTTAACTTTAAGGGCTTCGCTCATGTCGAACCACACAAAATAGTGGTCCATGGCACGGACCCAATCAAGGTAAGCTTGGGGTTCCATGTGGCCTTCAAATTGGGGAACGTCAGCCTTAACATTCTTTTTATATTGTTCGTTAGGGTCACGTTCTTGACGTCGATCGTCATGAACATTCCCTTGAGGGATCTGACGATGGCCATGAAGCTCAGGGACACTTGTCTGATTTAGCTCCACTTTCTCAAGCCTCTGATTGATATTGGCAAGAGTTGCTTGGATGGCAGCTAGGGTAGCGGAGATATCAGAATTGTCCATTTCAGGTCTGGGAAGTCTAGGGTTCCTAATTGGGTGATTGGGAAGGGATAGGAAAGGCTCCTCAGGGTCTGTGATGGTGCTGCGAAGACGCATTCACCAAAAGTGGAAACTATGGGGTATGTGTCCTAAATTTTATTTTTTTTTAATGATTCTGAACTAAACTAAACTTAAATAAAAATAAAATAAAATAAAATAAAAGACTACACGATACTAAATGAATGCAAAAATGATGCCTACGATGCAAGAACTAAGGTTTTAAGAACCTTCGCTCTGATACCAAAATGATGTAAAACCAACCCTAAAATAGAGAATTTTCCAAGAATTTTAATGGGTTAATTTTACCAACATGAAAGTGCGGATTTAGATTGGATATTTTAACAATTAACAGGTCCGATGGGTTTTCAAGAATTGAATCAAATGCTAACAATCCCAATTAATAATTCAATCTTAATCAATAAGTAAATCCCTACGTGTTTTAGCAAGTAAAAAGTGCAATACCGATTCGTACTCAAATCTAGCATGTGGATCACTCAATCTCAGTATTTTGTGGTCGACAGGCAAATTAGATAATATGCTAGATAATATGGCAGTAAAACACAAATATTAAGAATGGAAAGAGTATACCGAATGTGAAGAAACCCAGCGTAGATCTCGGAGTTGAACAGCAACTAAGATCACAGCAACACAGCAACAATAGAAGAGCGGCAGCAACAACAAGGCAAGTCAACAACAAGGTCGACTGGTGGTCGTGCGGCGAATCGACGGGACAGACGGTTGCTGGAAGTCGACGGCGGCCGACTGAAGCGCTGGGGTCGCAAGGAGGGGGAAACAGTGGTGGTTGTCGGCGCGGTGGTGCTGGTCGAGGACGAGGTGGGCGACTACCGGCGGGGTGAAGATGATGCAGAGGTAGGGGATCGGGGTTGCTTTTGGGGTGTGGGTATTGATCGGGAGTGGAGGGGAAGGAGAAGGAGTTGGGTTTGTTGGTAATGTCGAGGAAGAGGAAGGGATGGGGGAGAAGGGGTTCGGTGCTGATGGCGCTGGCGAAGGGCGACGGCGGTTGTAGGGAGAGTTGGGGATTTGTTTGGAGTGGGGGTGGGTTTTGGGTAAAGGAGAAGGAAGGGAGAAGGAGGCGGCGGTGATTAGGGGAAAGTATTAGTTTAGGGTTTGTATTAGGAGTTTGGGGAGATTAGTATTAGGGATTTGTATTGAGAAATTTTTTTTAATTGGGGATAAATTTTAGAACTAATCACTAATTCTAAAAGTAGATTAGGATTTATCACAAACCCTAATTTGATCTCAATTGTATCACACAAATGAGAGAAAATGAAGAGCAAAACTCAACACAGCTTTTTTTTAATCAATAATGGCATGCTTTTCTCATTCATCTCAGGGCCTTTAAATAGGCTCAATTACATCTTGAAACATATCTCCAAAATATTCTCAGAATCTAAAAATTACAAAAAGATTACATATGGCTATAATTGCCAGAAATAAAAAAGGTACTGAAATAAACTAAACAGGAAAGATGCCCTCATCATAGGGATTTAATTATTGATCGTAAGGTTGAATTATTAATTGGGACTGTTATACTTGATTCAATTCTTGAAAACCCATCAAACCTGTTAACTGTTAAAATTTCCAACTTTGATCCGCACTTACATGTTGGTAAAATTAATCCTTTAAGATTCTTGGAAATTCTCTATTTAGGGTTAGTTTTACATCAGTGTCACTAATGCAGATGTTTAGTAACAAACCCTGAACAAAGCACAGAACATCAATGATGAACTAAGCAGTCCCAGCTAACAATGATAGTATTCACAAAAAAGGATGACTGAAACAAGAATATACTCTCTACTAAGTTACAAATCTAAACTTAGTTTCTGCAGTTATTTAATATTAATATATCCCAAATAATGTTTTTTAGCAATATATTAGATGTGTATGCAAAGACTTCTCAAAAGATTTCAATTCCGATTAGAAGATTTTAATCTTCAGACCATTCAGAGTCAGAATTCTTCATTTTTTAAGGTCCTTAAAATTAGTAAACATGGTGTATCAACCTGTCCACAATCAGGACTCATCAAGTAAACACACCCTTCGAGAAACGAGGGAAAAGTTAAGTTTATGTATAAAAATAAATTAGTATAGTATCTCGTACTCCTCACTAGGTCCAATAATAAATAGTTAAATACCACAAAAGATTTGAAACAGTACCTGAATATTCCAACTATGAGTGAGCGATGCACCACATAAAATATTTCCGGCAGCTGATTGATCTTCTTCACACCCATTCAATGCAATGTTGTACAATTTTTCAAGCTCAGCAATGCTGAGAAAAAAGAACTTCAGATAAAATTTCAGTCGAAACAGTGAAGAGAAACATTGTAAGAATAAGTATGCATTACACTAAATGATGGGAGTGTGTTTGATTGAGTGATTGATCCTTTGAGAATCTAGGAGTGTGTTTGATAGGCGGCCTCCTCTCTTCCATTTCACTCTTTCTATATCCTTATTAATAAAGAAAAGTATGTGAAACTTATATCCTTTTAGCAACAACTTATATTAAGATCATCCTAGAGGAATGATGTTATCATGCTATGTGTAAATGAGTAATGCTTCATCCACTACCAATTTCACTACCATTCTCTTCACTGCCTTAGGTGGCACACTCCTATTGGAGAGTTCCCCCACCTACTCTCTCTTCCCCCACCTATTGGAGTGTGCCACCTAAGGTAGTGAAGAAAAATGTAGTGAAATTGGTAGTGGGTGTAGCATTACTCATATATGTAAATAGAGAGGCACTTCAAGCAATGTAACATTCTCCATATTATTTTTTTAAGAATATGAGTAACTTGGTATTTACTTACGAATCAATTTAATTTAATATATATAATTTAATGCGGGATGAATCTAAATCAAATTTAGGCTACCCAACCTACTTGATCATGCAGACTTTTATTTGACATTTTGTATTGCACATTTCTAATAATCTAGTGAATGTCAGCAAGAAAGAACTTTTGTTAGTATATTGCGGAGGAGAAGGAGATAGACCTCGAAGCAGGAGTAACAGCAAGAGAACTTTTAAGCGAGTCAGTCAATGGAGCTCCGTCCATGAAGGAGGACCAAGGAGATTCTTGTCCCGATATTGAATCTTCTGATGATGCATATGACACAACATAACCAGGCCAAAAGTACGGTGATGAGTCAACTAAATTTCTTGCAATGCAGGCTTCAACTATGAGATGCAACATGCTCCCAACTGCAAAAAATGATGTAAAAATGTTTTATAAAGTATTAAGGAGAACTTGGAAGGAAACAGGAAGCCAAATAGTTCTGTTAGCCATTAATAAACAAGCGGCATAATCTGAGAGAAGAAATTAATTGATTCTTATTTCAATTTATAGTGTATAGTCAGTAACTTATTGGTATTAAATTAATAGAGGAAACTTCATGCAAATAAAAGTATTGGTAAAATGATGAAATTGTAGTTCGAATAATAAAGAGACACAAAACTATTAGGAAAGAGAAGGAAGATAGCGTACTAATGGCACGCAACCAACTCAAATTTACAAACAAATCTCATTTATTGCTAGCTGCCTTTACAAGCATTAAAATAAATTGCAGTTTGAAATTCTAAAATTTTCCTGCCTTAACGACAAGCTACAGTGCAAGAAGGAAATATTTATTGGTTTGGGTAGAAGAGTTTGGGCCAGAAGTCCACTACACAAGTCAATGGATGAGACCCAAGAGGTAAGGTAACTACGACAACCTTGCTAACCCCACAAAGAACGTTCACAGAAAGAAGACCAGCAATAAATGGAAATAATAGAACCTCGGAAGCATGGGTACCAACCAATACCGGTCCAGGACGTGATAATTTTGTAAAATTAGGACATGGAGACACAGCCATGATATTATCCGATATGATATTATACATCACAGTAATGATATATTGAACCAAAAATGATATCGAACAGCATATTTTTTGTTGAACCTGAGTTAAGTGTTGAAGAAATATGGTTAGGTGGTTCTAATCATATTTGTGTTTCAATTAATGTGTAACAGGAAAGACAACTATAGAAAAGGCAGGTACAATATGGAATGTGAAATTCAAATTCAAGATATGGAGTATCTCAAAGGTTGGAGCCTATATGTCAAGGCTCAATATTAAAGAAAGTATCAGAACCAAATAATCAAGTTGGTGCATGAAGAATCCCCAACGACGATTTCTAGACAGCACTTTACTTTTTTAGAGAGATTTTGCTCATTAAAGAGGAATTGTCGCCAACTGCACTGCCCTGCAAACACCCTGGATGCATGTGACCACCATGGAAGATGTTGGGTACAGGTTTCACGAGGTTTACGGGTTTCCTTGAGGATGTAAAAGTTGTAACTTGTATGTTTGAGGTGTGGGGTTAAATTGTATCTACCATCATCATCACACTAGCTCAAATGAGAGCCTTGACATCCGGAATAAACCAATATTCTTATGCGCTTTGAGATACTTCGAGCTTTGTGCAACTCCTCCCTCAACCTTGATCTGTCATCCTAGATATAAACGTAAAGCTCTGAACTTTAGTAAATCTTCCTTGCTAACTCAGTTCTCCGTTTTTAAAATAACAATACGAATCATCAAATATGCTATTCTTTCTCAAAAATGAAGGGCAACATCAATTTTCAATTTCATTTTGCCTTGCAATTTTTTCATGTTGATCGGTACGGACCTGCAGGGTTGTTAATTCATTATTTCCTCATTGGCTTGACGCTGATGCGAATGTACGGAACAAGGTGAACATAGGAACAGTAGGAACAGTCTTAGGACAAATTTAGTGGAATGACAAGATAATCTTTGTGTTGGACAGAGAGGAAGTAGATTTAAGATCCACGAGAACCAATTGGAGAAAATTCAGATCTTAAAAAAGCTTCCATAAAGTTCAGATATGAAGGAATTTCTGGAGAGGATGGCAGCTAGATCAAATAGAGAAGATATAACTATATCGAGAGGAGAGCTAGGTGCAAACAGAGGTAGCTAAGAAGAGGCAGTCATAGGGTACTGAGCGAGAGAGAAGCGTTTGGACTGATGAACAATTGAACATGCTCCGATACCATGCTCAAATGAAAGAAGATAAGTGGAGATTTATTAATCTTACTAAGATCCAGTAGGCTGGTAATATATAGACAACAATGACACTCCATGTACTCTCTCTTCCTGTGATACTAAAGGAAATTTAGATGGCATATGGCATACAATACCAAGACCTAGGAGCTTTGAAATTGCATAGACTGAAAGTGGATCTCATAGGAATTATATGAGCTTCGTAAATCATGTCTTCTTCCTGCTGAGAGGCACCTACCATAAATTCCAGTAGGCTAGTTGGCATTTAAAAGAAAAAAGTATTTATTAGTTTTTTCAACTTTACATTTTACCAATAAACAACTCACTGAAATTCCCAGAGACAAAGAAAGAGTTAAGAAAATAGGAGACTCAGATATTCTATTAGTAACAACATTTGCCTCTAAAGTATGATATAAACCATAGATGCTAAAAACTCGACGTTATAGAAATATTAAACCTGCTCTGACGGAAGAACCATTCTGGTTGATAGGACTTAGATGACCATTTCCATTCCTCAAATTATAAATGAAAGTAGCTGCTTTCGAAGCAGCTTCATTAGCTGCAGTGACCACTGATGGTGGCGGTAATACAAGCCCAGGAAACTGTCCCAATACTTGAAGAGAAAAAATTAGTTCTTGTCTTCTAGAAGAGTACTTATTCTTTCCCCTGCTATGTCCACATTGTGTTGTTTCATCCTCTATAAGTGGAACAATAGCCAAGGGAGCAATAGATAAAAGCATGCATAGTCGTGACTCATTCTGAGGTATATGTCCATCTCCAGGCGCAGGTTTCTAGAAAAAAAGAGTAAACAAGCAAGATAATAAATAAAATAGAAGTTATCATTCAAAATTATACTAGTAACTCGCACGTGCAATTGAATGTGAAAACAAATTTAAAAGTGTGTAACTAAACATAAGATATCTAAGAAAGTTTAGGGGGAAAAATAGTATGAGAAAGTAGATACTTTACTGATACAAAATATATATACTATCTACATGCAGAGATGTGGGGAATATCAAGGAGAAAAGACCTCTTGGCTCTCGCAGAAAGAAAGCGAGGAGATTATATTCACTAATTAAACTAATACTAGTAATTTACACGTGCGATGCACATTTTAATAATTTCAAAAAATAAAAATAAACACGTGCGATGCACATTTTAATAATTTCAAAAAAAAAAAATAAACACGTGTTATGCATTACTTAGATGTCAGATGCCCCTGCATGTTTTATGTTTATAAGTTTTTTATTTAAATATTATTCATTTCTGGCCAAGGGAAAATATGTCAGATGCCATCTTTAGAAATATTTTTAAACTAATTTGTTATATGGTAGTGTAGATTTGGCATTGTACATAATGCAGAAAGGTACAATAAAAGGAAATGGGATAATCTCAACTCGTTGCACTAGCTGAAGAGCAGAAATCCACAGAGCCTGGAAAGTTTCCTGCCAACTCACCCGATTGACCACTTGGAGTGTCTTTATCAATTCTGTAATTTAAATGGAATAAATAATTATGAGATATTCTGCAATTCATGATATCAGTTTGTAAATCTACAAGAAGAAGGAAAAAATCAATAATTTTGACAATAAAATCTTCAAATGACACACACCTGTTAGCACTTCAACAGCAGACACAGAGTGCAGATTTTTACAATCCATTGCATTCTCCATGTAAACATCAAAAGAAATCCAGGAAGCAGCCATACCAGCTGCACTTCTGTACCAAGAACTGGGGCTACAGGGACCTGCATCAACAAGAATTCCAGGAAACTGATGTTTGCTTAACTTGCATCTCCCACTTGAGATTTCCTGTAAGTTCGCAGACAATTTCACGGAAATATGTCTTGCAGATATTAGATTCTGTGCTGTTGATGTGTGAGTTTCAATAAGCAGCAATCTCTGCAGTAGTTCGTTAAACTTTTCAGGCCTATAGATAGCAATAAGTTTCTCAATAGTAATAATCTATTAAAAATTCCAAAAGATAAACAAAATTGGATGGCTAACATAAACAACATGATTTTTTAATATTTTGTCCCACAGCATATTAATGCTTGACATGCTGATCTTGTAGAAAACAGAAACATCAAGGAGAAAATGAAGGCAACAGAGAAAGATAGTAAAACCTTGTAAAAAGGGTAAGAAAATAAAGATATACAAATCTACGAGCGGGGATTTATGTATTTTTTAGATAGTACACTCCAACTATCTTTAGTTATTATTGAACATCTTGATATTTAGAAATACATAATGAAAAATGTAGACCTGTAAATAGGCTACAAAATTTGGGCATAAAGATTTATCATCCCAAATATGGATAATTATATCAACCAGAGCCGGCCCTGAGTTCCCGGGGGCCGAAGGCGAAAGGCCCAAATAATTATTTTTGGAGGTCCCTAATTACATTTTTTACGCGCAAAATACGTGCCTATATTTATAAGGGGCAAAAAAATTTGGGAACACTAAAATTGTAAAAAAATCAGGGGCCTGAGGCGGCTGCCTCACCTGCCTCAAGGTGGGGAGCGGCCCTGATATCAACCCATATATAAATCTTATCTAACCACATACGAAATATTAACTAAATCTAAAATATCTTATCACATATTCCAACATTCCCCTCAAGTTGAAGTCCAAATTGAGCATAACCGAGATCTAGACCGAGCAAAGAAAGCTTCAAGGAATTCAACTATATAAGTCAACACTTCCGTCTGCAAACTGAGGAATCGAGCGCGTTGCGGATGAAATCGGAGAGCGCGCAAAAAATTGAGCATGCTGCCAATGAAACCGGATAGCACGGAGGAACTCTAGCGCATTGTGGATAAAACCGGGTAGCGCATAGAAAATATTGATTTAGAAGAGATCGGATATGAAAATTCCAATTTGGAAGAAGATCGAATCTGAAAATCTGACTCTTAAGGAAGGCCGAATCTGAAAATTTGCATCTTGAGGAGGACCAAATCTAGAAATCCACATATGCATCGATATGGAGGACCAAATCTGAAAATCCGAATATGGAAGAAGATTGGATCTGCAAATTTGAATATGGAAGAAGATTGAATCTGAAAATCCTAAAATGGAAGAGGACCGAATTTGAAAATTAGCACCTTTTGGAGGACCGAATCTAGAAATCCGCATCTGGAAGAGGACTGGGTCTATAAATCTGAATATGGAGGATCAGATCTGCAAACCGAATATGGAGGACCATATTTGAAAATCTGAATATGGAGAACTGGATCGGAAAATCCATATCAATCTGAATATGGAGGAGGAATCTGCTGGGATTGGGGCGTCAACAAACGCCCTCTGGTCGCAGCGGAACTAATTAGAGCAATGAGAAAGTCGAAGTAGACGAGGCGAATAAATTGAGCAAGCAAGTAGATCCACCAAACTAACACAAACACAACAACGATGACTTATCCCGGTTAGCTTTTGCTTAATCCGGAGAAAAATATAGGGAGATCTGATATTCAACTAGAAGAGATTACAAGGAGTTAGTGATTCACTTGACATAAGAAATTAAACTCACCCACCAAGAACTATCTCTCTCTCGAGCCTCTCTTTGCAATGGAGAAAAGAATCTATGAAGCATCCCCTCTCATATTGGAGGAGTTTACAATATATATTGAAGAATAGAGGAAAACCCTAGGTCTAATCTTGATCCTCAGTCGTTCGATATAACCTGGAAAAGAAGTAACCAAATAGGAACCGTACGATGTAACTTGGAGTTGAAAATTGGGCTGAAACGACCTAACAAATCGAGGCCCAAAACTGAACACAGCGGCGCGAGCGGTCGACCGTCCACCAAGACCAGTCGACCGTACCGCTCTCTGACTTTCCAGTACAAATAGCAGTCGGGGGGTGCGGTCGACTGTCACCCAGACCGGTCGACCGCAACTAGATGCACCTGTTGCTGCTGCTGTTCTCCTTCTACTCGCTTCGACGCTTCGACCTCCGTACTACATATTACCTTCTTTTAATCTGAACAACGAGTATACAAGACACAATCCTAACAAACTCCACCTTGGATTGCATACAAGTGCTATCACATGATGTGTTACTCATCTCCAAACTCTAACAAATTCTACTTGCAAAGAAAACTTAGAACAATAGCTTTTTCTTCTAGTTGAATTGATCTCTACCCAATCTCATCAAATCCAGTGCAGCCCCTCAAAGTCCCACCTCCGTAGATGTACTCACGAAGTTGCCAAACTCCGCACGAACTCCACCTACCCATAGGCTTTCTCCACCTCTCGACGATATTCGAACGGCGTGGTCTCATCTCGATGAATCTAGTTGCGGCAAACTAGCTGAGCTTGCGGAAATACCGGAAAAAGGAGCAACATTTGCGCAAGTATTTCGAATTCCCCAAAGCTTGTAGAGATTGTTTTGGCTTGGCCCAACCATTCTCATACCTCTAATCACCTTACGACGACCTTGAAAAACAGACAGAACTCCACCTCGAGCTGTATACCTGCAGCCCCGTGCATCAAAAGTTCCCAAGAAAATTAGATTCCGTTTCAGCAGAGGAATATGCAAAACATCCCTTAAAGTGAACATGTGTAGACCTAGCATCTTCAACTCAACTGTCCCCTCACCCACTACTTCACAAATCTCTCCAGTTCCCGTTGTCACACAACGCCCCGTAGTAGACTTATAAGTAGAAAATAATTTCCTCTCGGAACAAATATTAGAAGAACTCCCTGAGTCAAGAAACCAACTAGAATCCACTTCTAAAGAATTTGAAACAAAAAGACACGAATCGCCTGAATCAAAAGCACTAACCACATTGGCTGAACTCCCGTTCTTTGCGCTCTCCTGATTCTGCAATTTCCAACAGTCTTTCTTGATATGTCCTGGCCTCCTGCAATATCGGCAACGGATCGAATCCTTTTGCAAAGCACTTTGTCTTCCCTCCGAAGGACCATCCACTGCTAGACAACTTGTAGGAATAGACGATGCAGATTTATGGATCTCCTTCCTAAGTTGATTTTCCTTCAATGCTTTGATTACACCATCTACCGAAATACTCTCCTTGGCAGATCTACCGTGTAGCATGGTCGTGACCAAAGGCTCGTACAAATCCGGCAGTGAATATATCAGGTTGAAAGCTTTATCTTCCTCACACACATCTACGTTGATCGCCTTAAGTTCAGATAATACCTTATTGAACTCTGTAATGTGGTCTTGGAGATCGGTATCTTCCTTCATAGATAAACAGAATAACTTCCTCTTCCAATGCATCCGATCTAATAACGACGAACCAGAGTAGTCAGTTATGAGTCTTTCCCACAGACTCACCGCGTCAGTTTCTTCAAGAAATCTGTACTTGATCTCGTCCGCCAAGGATAGTCAGATCAGACTTATGGCTCTTTCACGAATATCTTTCCAAACGTCATCCTTCATATCAGTTGGCTTTTCCTTCTTTACTGCTGACTGCAACCGTTCTTGAACAAGAACATCATACATGTCAGTCTTCCAAAGAGCGAAATTGATCTTACCATCAAACTACTTGATCTTCAAAATATTGTGGCCTGTCATCTTAACCAAGAAACTCGGCAACCTGGATACCAGTTGTTGGAATTGGGGCGTCAACAAATGCCCTCTGATCGCAGCGGAACTAATTAGAACAATGAGAAAATCGAAGTAGACGAGGCGAATAAATTGAGCAAGCAAGTAGATCCACCAAACTAACACAAACACAACAACGATGACTTATCCTGGTTAGCTTTTGCTTAATTAGGGAGGAAATATAGGGAGATCTGATATTCAACTAGAAGAGATTACAAGGAGTTACTGATTCACTTGACACAAGGAATTAAACTCACCCACCAAGAACTATCTCTCTCTCGAGCCTCTCTTTGCAACGGAAAAAAGAATCTATGAAGTACTCCCTCTTATATTGGAGGAGTTTACAATATATATAGAAGAATAGAGAGAAACCTTAGGTCTAATCTTGATCCTCAGTCGTCCGATATAACCTAGAAAAGAAGTAACTGAATAGGAACCGTACGATCTAACTTGGAGTTGAAGATTGGACTGAAACGACCTAACAAATCGAGACCCAAAACTGAACACAGCGACGTGGGCGGTCGACCGGCCACCAAGACCGGTCGACCGTACCGCTCTCTGACTTCCCAGTACAAATAACGGTCGGAGGGTGCGGTCGACTATCACCCAGACCGGTCGACCACAACTAGCTGCACCTGTTGCTGCTGCTCTCCTTCTACTCGCTTCGACGCTTCGACCTCCGTGCTTTATATTACCTTCTTTTAATCTGAACAACGAGTATACAAGACACAATCCTAACAGAATCTGCATCTGAAGGAGTGTAGCAACTAAAGAATGAGAGAACTTTTGAAGGAGTAGTATGACTCTCTTCATACTACTCAAGAATGAGAATGCTTAAGGAGGATCAAAATACTCTAATACCATGTTGAACAATAAAATATTATTGAACTTTTTGATATTTAGGTATATATAATGAAAAACATAAAGACCTATAAATAGGCTACAAAACTTGGGCATAAAAAAAGTCCTTTATCATCCTAAATATGGATAATATATATCAACCCGGATATAAAACTTATCTAACCACATACGAAACATTAACTAAATCTAAAATATCTTATCACATATTCCAAAAAGTTCAATATTGGTTATATATATTGCTCAGATTCATAATAGAAGAGGCAAGATGGGTTTCAAGAATCATTCTCTCACAAATTTATAGGGAAAATAAATGAGTCAAACAAAAATTTGAACTCATGGTCTAGAACATGGTATTAAGTTCAGTATGCCTTTAAAATTAGGTATTAGTTTCAACATTTTTTAAAATATTGGGTTTATCGACTCGGTCTATGATTATTTGGTATCGGCTACTCAAAGTGTTTCAAAAAACTAAAAGAAACAATTCTAAACGTAGATAATCTTAAAGGAACCATTCAATACATAAAAAAAATTCAAATTATAAGAATATATATTTTTTGTGTCCATTTTCATTTTTATAACAAGAGGTGCAGGAGAGTGACGATGGTTGGAGTAGACGCCGGAGTGGAGAAGAGGAGCCGGGATTGTTTCTCAATTTGGATTTTTGAATGAGGGTTTCAAAATTCAAAATAAGAATGAGGATGGATTGGGTTAAAATTTGAACTTTGAATTTCAAATTTGTGTTTTTGAAATTCAAAATCAAATTTGGGGAAGATTTGGATGATTTTTTAATTTCGATTTAGATTTTGAAATTCAAAACATATATGGAGGGGAAGATTGGGTTCAAATTTGAATTTTGAATTTTAAATTAGATTTTTTGAAATTCAAAATTAGAGTTGAGGAAGATTATGATGATTTTTTAATTTCAATTTAGATTTTGAAATTCAAAACATTTATGGAGAGGGAAATTTGGTTCACTTGTGAAATTCAATTTAGATTGTTGAATTTCAAATATGTGTGAAGTGGGAGATTAATTTGAATTTTGAATTTCAATTTAGATTCTTGAAATTCAAAACATATATGGAGTGGCGAGAGGAAATTTGGTTTGACTTTTGAATTTCAAATAAGTTTTTTGAAATTCAAATTAATTGTGGGGAGCGATGGTAACTGTAGGATCCCCAATGATGAGCTGCCACGACGGAGGTGTTCACCGGCGAAGGAGTTTGTCAGGAGCATCGGCTTGTCGGTTGACAATAATGACAACTGTTGAGGGATGGATTTGATGCAATCGGAAGATGGCGTCGTGATGGGGTTGGATTGGTGGGTTCGTCGGGTGAGGATGATGCATACCGCCTTGAGATGGTGGTTGTGATTGTGGCCAAGGTGGACGTTTGGGGGAAGGTGGAGGGGTTTTTGGGGTGGAGAGGATTTTGGGATGAATTTCGAATTTCAAATTAGATTTTTTCGAAATTTGAAATACATCGGGTAAGGATGTGTGGGAGAACAGGGTGCAAATACTTCCGTCTACAAGTTTAGGTAGGGGAGGGACTAGTTTATGTTGTAGGCTTAGCTATGTAATAATTTTTTGTTGTTCCATATTTGGAACAAATAGATGTATATTATTTGTAATACTTATTTCATTAATTATTTATTAATGAAGCGGTGGCAGTCACCTATTTCTATAAAAAAAACTATATATATATATATATATATATATATATATATATAATTTTAAAATAAATTATACCATGAAAATATAAATTTTTAAAACAATACTTAAACACCATAAACGATTTAAGCAGCAAGCTACCGAGAATATTGTTAAAAAATATATACTAAATATACACTCAATATATATTTTTATTTCTCTCGCTTTCGTGACAACACCAACAAATAAGTTTTGTGGTCTTCAGTTTCATATGCTTACCATTGTTATCTTTCCAATTCCTTGTTAACTAAAGTATCGACAAGTGACGATATTTTTTGGTGAATAAAGGCCAAAAACCATAGAGGAACTCGGTGTCGTTTCGATTTTAGCCAACAATTTGATACCATGATTAGAATAACTAAATGTATCCTTCTGATCATCATTAGATGAGGTCACACATGGTAAACAAACGACCTGACAAAACTTATGACTCAGACACCTAATACAATACCTTCATAACAGTCACCAATAGACCTGTTAGAATTAGGGATGGGAATAAATACTTTATTGATTGATTGTTGATTTTTATAAACTGAGTACAATATGTCTGCTACATATATGAGAGAAGGGAAGACTAAATCGATACTTTATTCGATATGGGACTAAACTAATCTCTCTCATAATATAATATCTAATATAATATCTAACACCCCCTCTCAAACTCAAGTTGGTTCAAACAACATGAGTTTGGAATATTGACGATGTTCATATGGCAGGGACGGCAAATTGTGATGCAGGAACGACGCTCAAGTAGATGGCGTAGGGAAAAGCGCTCGATGGCACATGTGTTGGGACCTCACCTCAAACTTGAGTAGTAGTTGTAGTTAGAGTTGTTACTTTGACCCGATATCCGAACCCGACCGGAACCAAATCCGGACCCAGCATTGGACCGTAACCAACCCGATCTATACGGGTTCGGGTCTGGATCATAAAATAAGACTCGGTGCAATTTCGGGTCCGGGTCGGCTAAAAATAGACCCGATCTAGACCCGGATCTAGACCCGTTAAAAAAATACCCCAAAAAATATGGAATTTGAATAATATGGTTATAGAGATATACATGTAAATAATAATTGTTGAAGATAGATGTGTAAATATAATATTTATTTATGTACTTAAGTGTAAAAATTGTTGGAATCGTAGGGTATCGGGTGCAAAAATACTTAAGTGCAAATATTTATTCCCCGCTACCGGACCCGATGGGTAGGTTTTTTAACAAAGACCCGAACCCGAACCCGGAACCGATTCTCACAAGTCTGGGTCCAATTTTTGTACCCATAAGGTACCGGATCTGGGTCTGGGTCCGGGTCCGGGTAGTGAAGAACACGGGTCGGTAGAACCCAATACCAACTATAGTTATAGTAGTAGTAGAAGGAAGTAGTGGTGGTGCACTGTTAGAATCTCCATATCCCGAACTGTGATGGGAACTTCATATCCCGAACTATTGGGATCTCACCCCGAAATGAGTAGTAGTAGTAGTAGTAGTAATAGTGGAAGGAAGTAGTGGTGGCGCTTTGTTGGGATCTCCATATCCCAAACTGTTGAGATCTCAACCCAAACTGAGAAGTAGTAGTAGTAGTAGTAGTGGGCAAAAGTAGTGGTGACACAATGTTGGATCTCCATATTCCGAACTGTGGTAGGATCTCCATATCCCAAACTATTGGAATCTCACCCCAAACTGAGTAGTAGTAGTAGTAGTAGTATGTTGGGATCTGGAATGATGTTGGGATCTCCCCTTCTCAAACTCACAATGGATTAGCTAGTGTGAGGTTGAAGTGGGATATAGAGGCGAAAGCGGAACTATAGAAGTTGAAGAACCTACAAGACAGATTTTTTTTTTAAACGGGTCGAGTTGCGGGTGATTTGAGGTCGGGTGGGGTTAGGAAGTTTTTTTGGGGGAACCGGATCAGGTCAAGTTTGGATTTGGGTATATGGATATAGGGTTTGAAGGTTTCGGGTATGGGTATGAGAGTTAGGGTTAGGAATATTTGGGATTAGGGTAACGTAGGTGGCGGCTAGGGTTTGTAGAAGGGAGAGCAACAGGGAGGTGTCAAGAAGTGGAGGTCGATGGTGAGGTGGGGGGCAAGTCAGGAGCGGGAGTAGTAGGTGGCGAGATGGAGGCGGCGAGGGCTTCGGGAAGGGAGTTGGTGGTTGGAGGCAGAGGCAGTGGGTTGATGATGATGCTTGGAGTTGGGTTGTAGGAGGTTGAAGAAGATGAGGTGTTGGGTAATGGGGCTTGGGTTTCTTCTTCGCTGTCGATGAGCCGCTATTGGTATTGGGGCTTGGGTTTCTTCTTTGCCATTGATGAGCTGCCATTGACGACGGCGGTGGCGTTAATGAGCATGGTTGGAAGGTGTGAGTTTCCACTTCAGTTGTTTCCTCTTTGTCTTCCTCCTCTTCTTCTAGATTTGTTCTTTTGCGCTTCCTTTGTGCTTCCCTAGGGTTAGGATTTGGGCGTCGAGATTGGGGGAGCGATGGCGGTCGTGAGGGTTGAGCTTTTGTTGGAATTGTTATCGCCGGAGTTGATGATGGGTTGGCGACTGATTTGATTGACGTTGATGTTGATCGGAGATGGAGTTGTTGATCGGTTGTTGCCGAAGTTGTTGGTGTAGCTGCTCTTGTTGTTGTAAATTAGGGTTAGGGTTTAGATATTAGGAATTGGGGTTGGCGGCTGATTTGATTAGTGGGGAAGATGACAGAAGGCAGTGAAGATTAGGGTTTTGGGATTTGATCAAGAGAGGGATGTCAAGAGGTGGAGTGATTCCGATGAAGATGAGAACCACTCCACATCGACGACGAAGATAAAATTTGTACAGGCCTTATAGGAGTACATGCTCTGCTACCATATTACAATTAGGGATGAGAAGAAATACTTTATTGATTGATTATTGATTTTTATAAAATGAGTACAATATGTCCCCTATATATAGGAGAGAAGGGAAGATTAAACCAATACTTTATTCGATATGGGACTAAACTAATCTCTCTCATAAGATAATATCTAATATAATATCTAACAAGATCCAATGCAATCCACGGAAATATAATTTTAAAGACTTCAGTTTCTTCGTATCTAATAAGGTTTTTATCAATATGTTGAAATTAAACAAGTATGAATCAGGACACCATTAACAATTAACCGATAGAAAAAGCACATTTTGATTCCACCAAAATCATACAATGAGTAAAATCTTTCAACAAGCAAACAAGATATAGAATCTGAAAGCAACTTGAACATGGATTCAATTTTCAAGCTGATATGACAATCCAATTTTTCATTAGAAACAAAGATGTTCAAGGAAGCACATAATAAAACGACACTTGGAGATTGTGTTTCTTAATATCTAAGGAAACCATGCATTATATTCACTAACATTTTCCTAAATCTATACACAACTCTGTCTCATTCGAATGAAAGTACAAACAATTAGATATTAGTGCACAAATTACTTCTTACTGAAATAGGCAAGTTTTGCATTCCAAATACGTCTTTCGACTAAATTTTTTTTCCTCTAAAGAAGAAACGAAACTATCAATACGAGATCCAGTGCATGATTCAAAACAAAAATTTACTCAGCACAAGTTTGCAACATTCATTAATTAATCAAAGACATAAAACAAGTTGACTGCTACTAAAATTAATTTGCAACATTAATTGAAAAAAATAAAAAGAAGAACTAGAATTGGCTTGTAGCATTCATTAAACAAAGACATGAAACCACTACTAGTATTGGATTGTAGCATTCAACTGTTAAATTGTTAAGTTGTGACAGAAAGGAAGAAAGAAGCAGGCATTGTCTACTGGACCTTTTTTTCATCTAAAAGGGGCTAGGTACCTGTTAGATCTAAAAAACTATTCATACTAATTTAGATATACCCAAATATCCTTAGAATCATGTGTTTGCTTACTCGAAATATGTGGAGCATATATAATATGCACCTACATATTGAAATATGCATTCTATAATCATCTTTTTTACAAAATAGGCTATATGCAACTCAAAATAGGTGATTTCTCACTGCATAGATATGCGCTACATAAGGGAGTTGATGCTCCTAGTTTTTGGGTGTGGGGGAAAAATTGTGATTTCTTGTAATTTGTGAAGCGGAAGGCACGACACTGACGTTGGTCTGATCCCCGGTCGTAGGACCGGCTCGGGAGTAGCGGGAGGTAGGTTGAGGCTTGTAACTCGGCTCGGACGTTGGGAGCTCGGCTCTTTCCTTCGGACCTGCACAATGCTTAGAGACCCCGGGAGAGTTCCCGGAGACAGGCCCTTCGACGATCGAGTCAGTCACTGAGAAAGCAACAGTAGCTAGGGTTCAGGTGGGAAAAGATTGATTACCTTTGAAAGTGAAGAGGGGGTCTGGTATTTATAAGCATGGATAAACGGGTCTGGGGCCCTAACGGGCCGGATCAGACCCGTTTGCCTGTTGGCTGGAGTTGGCAGAAGCCCGTTGGACTTGTTGACCTGATGATCACATGAAAGCGGAATCTGAGGAGATCTGATGGTTGTGATTGGGCCACGTCATCTATACAACATCGGGAGTGTTTGGTAGCTTGCAAGTGCAATTGCATTTGCAGTTGCAAGTGGAAATTCAAAGTTTCCCTCCCAAAATTTTCAATCTCAATTACCTATATGTCCTTTATTGTTTGGAGGGAAATGAAAATAGTAATATATAAAATGGAGGTTATGTTGAAATGTGTGGATATTTTGGTAGTTGGATTATAAAGTTTTAGAGTGAAAACATTACTTTTCACTTGCAATTGCAACTGCAATTTGCAGTTGCGACAAAACAAACACCCCCTAAATTCGACTTTAAGAACTATAGAAATTGTACTTCACCACTTTCTCGCAGTGTGACGGAGAAGCTTGGATGATAATGATAATGGAAATGATGACTTTATTTTGTCTTTAACAGACGAGGTTCATACACAGCCATATTAAAATTTATGGATCTAAGCAAAGCAACTTACAGATGCCACTAATATCGAGATTAGCAATGATAACAAAGTGGAGGAAATTATGAATATAGTACGTACATTTTATAATGAATCAAATGAAAGAATGTTTTGGTAATCTTGTTTGTCATGATTTTCTCCAAAACCTCAAGCACCATAAGAGAGTTAGCTTTCAGCAGCTGTTCATGATGTGCATGCTTCATAATGTTTGGATTCTCTTTAGCATATACATTGACAAGTGGACTTCCTTCACCGGCGTACATATTTTGTTCATCTATGAATTCCAGTTTCAAACTCCAATCTGACAGTATTCCATCTACTAATCTCATGATGACACTAAAAACAAAGAAAATCATGACATGCGCAAAGTCAATTTTCTCAGTGTTGTATGTATGTGAGAGCTGCAGAGCGCCATCCACATCTTTTGTTATCCTACATTAGGAAATTAATGTGTTATTAGGGAACGCACAATTTCATTAGTACTGAGAGTAAATAAACTTTTAAAATACTCATAACATCTCTACTATTAGCACATTCACTCACTTCCTAAAAGAGATGTCTCTTTTTCCCTACTTCTCCAATAGCAATAAAACATTCCAAAAGCACGAGCTAATCATCTAGTTAATTTTAGAGTATTTTAGATGGAGGTAAGAAAAACTATGTCAGTTAGTGGCAGGGGTAACATGGTGTAATGCAACCCACGCTTGACTTGCATTGACTATAAATCTATGATCATTAAATATAGTCAGGGTGTCAGCTCACAGAGATAGGCCCTCAACCCGCAAAAGCATGTTCGATATAACTGTAAAACCCTCAACTCTTACCAACACTCCAGAGTCTTGGTGTCTAACCAGGGTCATTCACATGGTATTAGAGCAACTCATGTGCAATAAAGTTGCGAAATGTTCGAATACAAGTGTAAAAACTCCCAACCCGTACCACATATAGAAATCTGCACTCCATGGTAGAAAGGAAGGAACCAACTCGATTCAAACAACATACCAATTATGCTAAACAATACTACAAATCTACGCTTACACAATAAACAAGATCGAAGAAACTGACCTATCCCTATAATCACCAGGCTCAATCTTCGCATCGTAGAACAAATACTGACTCAACAGCTCAAGATACAGCCTGTACGCCTCCGGCTCCTCATTTCTCTTCACAATCACCCTAAAAATTAAAAAATTAATTTTTTTTTAAAAAAAAATCAAATTTTTTTTAATAAAAAAAAGGATGAAATCTTGATTCTTGATTGACAATACCGGGCGGTTAGGAGAGCGAGGGTATGGAAGGAGGAGACGAGGCGGGAAGCGATGGCGTGGTAGAGAAGCTTCCATAGAGAGGGAGTGTTGTGCTCAAAGCAGAGATTGAAGACGAGGGCAAACCCTAGGTCGAGATTGGGGAAGGGGCCGGAAAGTCCCGAATCTCCAAGGCATCGGAAGGCCTCCATGGCTTGGACGGGCGGTGGGTCCCCCCTCGCCTCGGCGACTTTCGCGGCTTCGAGAACGAGTCGCCGGAGTTCGCCGGATAAGAGTTCGGAAGCGGCCATCTCCGGCGAAAGAGGTTTTGGTTTTGATTGTCACTCTCGTTTTGGGGATTGGAATTTTTTTGTGTTTTAAATGGAGAAGCGGCAGGGGAGCGAAGAGGCGGGTAGCGGGGTTTTATAAAAGTTGGGGGAAATGTTTTCAGTACCCTTTGTGTTGATTTTGTTGTTACTTTTAGGTCCTTAGACACAGTTGTTTTTACGGAAATGGGCCACGGTGGCCCGGCCAGAAAAACGTGCCGCGATGGTGCAGAGTGGGAAGCAATGTGCACAGTTTATCCGTTGAGAAGATGATACGGCATTGATATGGCTAAAAATAAGGTTAAATCGGAACCGTTCGAATCGGACACGAATCTTAAAGTTCAGGTATAAAATGATAATTTTACTTATAAACCGGTCGGAAATGAAAACTTTGTCTTTCGTCAAAGCCCAATAACTCATAAACGAACCTGTCTTACTGGATATGGGTTCCAACCCATAAGAAACCCACTCAAACTGGATAGGAGATGATTCAGATTCACGATTATCCTCAAATAGTGATTTTAACCACTTCTATCCATCTACATCGGGAAGTATGGATTTGATCTTATCCCGAAACTGACTCCTAAGGCGGCTATAAATACCCCTCTCCCCTACCATAAGAAGTTAATCAATCTTTTGCCAATTAAAACTCTTTCTTTTTGCCAATTAAAACTCTTTCTTAATCATTCAGATTAGCGTCGGAGGGTGCATCGCCGGAATCAGACTCCGGTGTCTCAATCAGACTCCGGTGTAGTCGTTCAGGTTTGACTATTCACCTTTTCTCGAATCCACAAATCTATCTGTTTGCCTCCACACCGATTTCAGCGGTAACAGGCATTACTAAGAAACAAATATTATTTTCTTTGGTGGTGTACTCACTGAGCAGTACTCACTGAGCACACAATGATTTTTTTTATTTTTTTTTAATTTATAGCCGAATTTATTCATGGTATCACTATTGATGAATACTAGATACTATTCTCTTTCACTTCCTAGTTAAACTTTCTGCATGCGAACATGTGTATCTGGTGGTTATGCTATTGCTACTTCATAGACGAGAGAAGATTTTGTCAGATATGCAGTCTTCTTTCAAGTTCTGCAATGTGACAAGAAAGGTGACGGTGCATTGAAGCCCAGATTTGAAATTAAGTGTGCTTGTTGCATGATACAATAATCTCATGTTCTATATATGTGCACAGCAAGTCCAATAAATCTCTAATTCTCTAATATTATAATGGGAGAAGGTCTTAGTGTCATTTGTAAATATTTTGTCAATCTACCAATCCGTGTAACACACGTACATAACTATTATAAAGGAGGTCGTTCAAATCAAGACTGCGTCTAAATTTTTATTTTAAAAAACTATATTTATTAAAACATACATTGCACGTGTAAACTACTAGTTTTAGTTGATTGCTATAGCTTATATGCAAAATGTGGTCAAATGAAAATTTGAAACTAGCGAGGTACCTCTTAACTCCAAGTCTCCAACTAGTCAAAGGACACGAATTTAACGGCAGCAGAAATGAAGGGTTTGATATTGCTTCTCCATTGACTAAATATATCCATAAATTGATGCTCGTTCTGATACTTAATTTGGGCAGAATATCGGGGGACTTTTGTTTTGTTCTGGTTGGAAATACTTACAATACTCCGTCTTTTGAAAGTGCCGGCAATTTCATTGTCTTATGTTTCCTTAAAATTTGATTTTAGTTCTTATTCAGTACATATATAATTTTTTTGAAAAAAAGCATTAAAAGATTGTTTATGCTCCCTCGGTATATCTTGACATAGTTTTCTCCTTGTTTTCTTAGTCCTAAGAATAAAAGGATTAATTACTGTTTGAACATCAAAAGATAATGTTTGTTGTTGATTGCATTTCGTTTTCACCGCTAATATGCTAACAATATTTTCCTGCTTCATCATCAATAAGACGACCTGATACGTAGACATATATTTAAGGGCGATGTTATTCCAAGAACTTTCTCATGGAAACTATCAACCGAATACTGCAAGATACAAATGTGTATGGCCAAAATGTCCTGTATTTGATGCATATGAACATTAGCTTTTCTAAGTTAGCTGAATCATCTCCGAGTTCATAGGTCAATTGTCAGCCCCCTAAAACCAAGCAACTTAAATTGGGAACGTAACGGCGGCACCAAGTGTACAAGATAGTATCTCATACACATATTAAGTCTTCCAGTAATACAAAAAATAATAAAATATTTAAAATAAGCTAATAATCACAACCTCATGCCAAACTTAATACATAATGCTAATGTCACAAGCTAAATCAATCACACTGAATAACACAACATTTGTCAAATGTCTTCTAATTTATTTTACTTCAAATTCAAAGGCATCCAATAAAGGCAAAATTTAAAAAAACGTCACAATAGTTTGGCGTTGTTTAAAAAACGTCACAAAACTTTGACTTTTTAAAAAAATCGCACAATATTTAACTTTCAACTCACGGAGTTATCCAACCGTTAACTGGGATAATAGTTATGTGATGTTTTTTTAAAACAAATGGAAACTTTTGTGATGTTTTTTTAAACAGAATAATAGTTCTGTGTTGTTTTTTTAAACAAAACAATAGTTTTGTGATGTTTTTTTAAACATTACGTATAACCCAGTTAACGGTTGGATAACTCCGTGAGTTGAAAGTTAAACATTGTGCGGTTTTTTTTAAAAGTCAAAGTTTTGTGACGTTTTTTTAAACAGCGCCAAACTATTGTGACGTTTTTTTATATTTAGCCTCCAATAAATGACATTTTTCTTTAGTATAATACTCCATAAATATGCTCCATAATTCTAATCGGTATCTGAAAATTGGTGAAAACAATTAAGTGAGCTACACGCCTAATGAGTATGTCAACGCCTCACTAGTGGATCAGACAAGTTATATAAAACTTATTCATAATCTTATAACAGTTTAGAAAGTACAATAGCTTTGAACATGAACTTGATGTAAACATGTCAATAACAATATTATTAGAAAGATGATATGCCATTATAGAAGAAATGAAATACAACCCGACTTTAAAACAGAAATGATTTCAATATAACATGATATATAACAATATTTTCACAATGCCTTATAAATAATATTTTAACGATGCAAAATCAATTTTACTAATTTAGTGTCAAGCAATAAAAACATGATGTTAGTTGAAATGGTAACAGAACAGAAGCAAATCAGAATACCATTATAGTTTGGTTCTAAAATACCTCTCGACTTGTCTTTTCTATGACTATAAATTATAGCTCAGTAACATGGACACAGTAATAGTAAAAGTCACCCCGAAGATGAGTGCACTAACCTTGACATAGGTTTGCCTGAAGGCTAGTAAAATACTTGCAAGTCTATAAATGCCCGAAGGTGGTTAAGAATGCATGCAAGTCAACAAATGTCGTGTCACGCCCCGCTTCCCAAAAACATGGAATACGAGCACGTGACGAAGCCCAGCGAATGATTTTAACATCATCCATAAGCTCTAGGATCGACTCAGCATCACAACAAGAATATCACGAATATATATACAACCAAGCATGCATGAATAATTTATTAAGCAACAGAAAATAATTGAAAACAAATAATAATGTTTACATAGTTTTCAAGTCTGGATCAATTGTAAAACTTGGGAACGTAGCCCGTTACAAGTCTTAAGTAGCAAGAATAAATAATTCCAGAAAAACAATTAATCTAAACAAGTCCTGCCTCCACTTGAAAGCTAAAATTTCTGCTCACCAATCCCAGTAGGTAGCTCGTCTCTAAAGTCTGCTTAATAAATATAAAAAGGAAAAATATGGAAAAACAAAAGAAAATGCCCTTAGTGCAAGTTAGGGCCTCAAATAGTAAAAATGAGTACAAGTAGTGGGGAACAAGAATTGGAATCAAGAATGTAACAGGGATACAGCAAGTAGGGGAAATTCATGAACTAGCTAGCAAGGAGGACAACTTAAGTGAACAAGCTGGATAACAAATACTAATAGTTAAACAAGTGACAAGTGAACCTGTAGGGATATCTAACCTCAAGTGACAAGTCTCAAGTCTAGTGTCAAGTAACAAGTATCAAGTTTAATATCAAACATCAAGTCTTAAGTAACAAGTTGTCGAGTATCAGGTAACAAGTATCAAGTTCAAGTTTCATGTTTCAAGTTTCATGTATCAAGCAGTCAAGTATCGTGTAAGCAGGTATCAAGTTCGAGTTTCATATATCAAGTTTTATGGTTGTTACTATCTAGGTAGCACTTCATGCATCCATACTTTTACTGCATGGTTGCTACAGTCAATACAATTTCGTTTAGGCCTAGTAATGGAGTCTGTAGGGCGGTGTACTCAGGTATCAAGTATCAAGCAAGTGATCAAACCATGGGCTCTAGAGGTGGCCCCCGTAGGCTCTAGAGGTGGCCCCCGTCACCATGACGTGGCACTTAGTTCTACGTGGCACTTAGTTCCATGTGATCTCAAATATATATCATGTAATCATATAATGGACTCTAGAGGTGGCCCCCGTAGACTCTAGAGGTGGCCCCCATCACCATGACGTGGCACTTAGTTCCATTTAACATAACATTATGGGAAACACGGGCCCCCTTCCGAGTACACTTACCTATATAGTCCACCACTACGGTCTTTCCCTTAAACCCCGGCTTGTTACTTTTATTAATTCTTATCAAGCAAGCATGCAGGAGTGTGAAACAAGGTACGAGAAAGTGGTGGGAACACGTGTCCAGCGAATTACATAGTTAATGTGTTTAGGCAGAATTTATGAATCGAAGTTTAAACATGTGAAACAGGGTCGAAATATCGTTAATTAATTCTAAGAAAATTAGGGATTTCCTATAGGGTGTCCAGCTACCGCATATAAAATTTCAAGTCAAATGCTTGTTGTTAACATAGTTAAATTAATTCGCAAAGTAAAGGTGTGCAGCAGTTTTGCGAATCTGCGTCTACCGACACAGCTGCAATAAAACTGCAATAACTCCTAGACCGCAACTCCAAATTCGAAAACGCCACATCAAGATTTTGTTCGTGAAATTAAACGCCATGACTATAATAATCTTGCCTTGTTAATGGTAGGATTTCATCCTGATAATGAGGTAGAATTTTCATGTTGACTAATTTTCATGAAATTATATGACTATTTATTTATTTTGTTGTCATTTAATATTAATCTAACTGCTGACCTGCTGTGTGTCCCATGTTGCACTGAGTTTTTGACCCAGTTGCTGTTATAATTTAATAAAACTTTGTAAATAAATTTGTAGCTCTTTGAATCTATTTTTTCCAGAACTTTTTACGGATCTAAATTCCGATTTTTAAACTGAAAGTTATCATATTTTTAACACTGCTAGCTTTTTAATTTCCAGAATCGAGCATGTACATGTAATCAGTAAAGAATGAGATTATTCACCTAGTTTCTGTATTTATTATATATCGTATGAATATGCGTTGGAACCGGTTGAGAGTCTAGTTTCCAGAATCTCTAACGAAACCTGATTTCCTTTCCTGTAGCAACGGAAAAGTTGATTTTTGTAGAGAAACGTCATGTTGTCCAGAGTGTGTGTTATGTGCTTTTGCATATCTATATTTGATTTTGCATATAGGGAATAGAGTTAGTTATATCATGCATTGCGTAGCCTTGAAATCTCTTTGACATTACTTCGAAACTTCTTCACCCATTGCATGTCTAATTTGTGTGTAATAAAATATTAACAAACCGGGGTATTAAGGGTCGACTTAGTAGTGAACAATCAAAGACTGTACTCAGAATGTGCCCCTTGTTCTTGATTGTTTATTGTCATGGATTGTGAATAAATTCTCTTTATGGGTCGTGGATGGTGGATTCTCGTTATTGTTATCGTGCCGAGCACATGATCTGTAGAATTCGCCATTATAGTTTAAACGGTCACTGTTTGCATGCATCGAACCTGTGATATGGGACACAGTATTACGTGCATTAGATAGGATAATAAAATATTAATTAACCTAGGATTGGGATTGACACTTGCATTCTTGATCATGATTATTGTTATTGACCTTGAATCATCGATTACAGTCATTATTTATTGCATCATTAATTCTAGACCATTGCTTTTAGTATCAATCCTTGTTATTGATCTTGATTTTGATCTAGTTCATTACTTCTTGATATACCATGTTTTCCTTGCTTCTTTGCTTATACTACTTGTTGTCCATAACTTTCTCTAACGGACAATTTTTCTCCACCTCTAGTTAATGAGTTTATCAGTCAGAGGAAATTTGACCCAAGAACTTGGTGAGCAAACATTCTAAAGAATGGAGCTGAACCATTAGACTACTATAGTTATTTCATGTTATTTATTTATTTTATTGCTTTTATCGTACTTTGTATTCCGGGCTTGTATAACCCGAAGTTTACTTTTCTCCCAGATGTTAGATATTATTTGGTGAATTTATTTCATGATTATTTTTTAGTTTATTCATAGTTTATGTGGTTATTCTTTCTTGCATTGTTGTGGTCTCTTGTATATTATTACACCTATGGATGATGTTCTTATCATTTGCGGGGCCTTTGTTACGTGCTCGTATTCCCGTATTTTGGGAAGCGGTGCGTGACAATCAGACAAAGTGGATAGTAGTAACAATGACTGTCCCCTCTCTGAAAACTTCAAACCTGCAGCTTCCATCTGGTTGTAAACCATACAGTAATTGTTCACATGTTCTGCTATTGAACCCCCTTCCCTCAACTTCATATTAACCAACTTCTTAAAGGGAAGAATTTGATTAGATGCTAACGGTTTCTCATACATATCCATGAGAATCTCTATAGTCTCCTTTGTGGTCTTTGTTTTTGAGATATGAAATAACGCATTTCTACTCAGTCCCAACTGAATCTGCCCTAGAGCCTTCTAATCCAAACAATTCTACTCCGCCAAGATCTTCGCATCCTTGTCTCCACCTTCCGACTTATCATCAAACAACAGACCATCTTGATCTTTCTGAAGAAGATACGCTATCATATGAATCTTCCACATCGTGAAGTCACTCCCATCAAACCTTTCAATCTTTGACTTGCTATCGGCCATCCCGAACCTCGAGCTCTGATACCACTTGTTGCAGAATCTACCAACAACTTGCAGTGCTAATAGTGGAAACACACCATAAGCAATAGAACCTTCCCAAGAACTAGATGAACCAAGAACAAGTCACCACAATATATGCAAGATCTCACAACACAATCAATATGCAGAGATAACTAATACTTCTTATTCCCCAAGAAATATAAAGATTACAAAGAGATTACAACTCTCACTCTCTCTCCCTCTCCATTGAAACACTCGGCACAATCCCTAATTGAAGTTGATTAATGATAGCGCCTCACCTCTTGATCTCATCGATACAAATCCTAGAGTCTACAGCTATATATATAGCCCACAAGTAAACCCTAAAAGATAAACAAAAATTCAGCTTATTGGGCCTTAAACTCGTCAACCCAAATAACACATAGCGCCGATGTCGGTCAACTGCACCCCCAAGTCGGTCGATCGCAATGTGTAAAGCCAACTCCTAAACTTTAGACCGGTTGACCGCACGATCGACTCTTCCGCTCTTTGTTGGACCCTATACACTCGAAGAAACTCCTACAATTAGGGTCGGTCGACCGCAACTCTCCAGACTGCACATCTTCTACTTGTTGTTGTCTCTCTTGCTATCTTTGTCTCCTCCTCTTATTCTCCAACTTCAAGTAGTTAGTGTCTACGTGTATTGGAGGCCACAATCCTAACAATTCAGTCGTAGGTATCCCAAATAGAGAAATGACCCCATCTCCTATTTTGTCGTTCTGGATTCCTAGGAGAAAATCATTGATCAATTTTCCCTACCATTTCTTTTTCTGCTCGATATAGAAGGAGTGACAGTTTTTTTTTTCTTTTCCTAATCCGCAAAACAAAACTTAACATACTCTTTTCTTATTATCTTCAACTCTTCTTATTCCTCTTAAAAATTAAAACTCCTCTTGAACTTTGGAAGAAAGAGTTTCTTCCCCTAGGGGGCGTTTGGTAAGGGGATTATTTTTTGTTTCCACGGAATCTAGTTTTTCATGTTTGGTATGTTAATTTTTAAATTCTGATTCCCAGTAAACTAAGATTCCTAGGATTTTTTTTTGGCACAATTCCCACAAAAATTCCCCCCCCCCCCCCAGGGGGGGGGGGGGGGATTCTTAGATTCCCAAGTACTTGGAAAAACGTGTGTTTACTTTCTTGAAAATACAAGTATGCTCCCAAAAAAGACCCCTATGTCCTGTCTCTTCCTATTTCTTCCCCTCTTTCTCCCCCCAAAACCCATCCCCTGCTCCTCTTCGTCGCCCCTTTCCCTGATCGCCATCGACCCCCTTTCCCCCAGCACCGTCGCCCCTTTTCCTCGATCGCCGTCGACCCCCTTTCCCTGAGCGTCGTCGCCCCTTTCCCCAGCACTGTCGCCCTTTCCCCAGTGGCATACTTTGTAGTAACTCATATTTTTAAATATCATTTTAAAGATGTATAAATGAATTAAAATGATTTTTGGTGAATTAATAAATATTTTTCTGAAGATTTATCTTTTTACACGTGCAAATATTTTCTTGAAAAGATCAAAAGCCAAAATTATTTTCTGGAAAATCATTATTTATTATTTGAGATTATTTTTTATTTTTCTAAATTTTTTTGATATTTATTGGACATATTTGCAAATATTACGAAAAGAAGGATTTTTTGCAAAATTGTCATTTTGAGGGATGGAAGTGCAAAACTATTTTCTGGACTTTTCAAACAGTGCCGGCTGGAAATAAAATTTTTATTTTGTTTTTTAAACCTCAATTTAATTGGTTTTATCAAGTTTCCAAGTATAGGGATCTATTTATGTGAAGTTATACTTTAAAAGGGTTATTTTGCAAATGTGTTCAAAAACCCTAATTCTCTTATTCCAGCCTATTTAAAAGAGTGAAGTGCAGCCTTCTTTCACTGTACAACACAAAGATTTTATTATTTCTTGGATATTTAAGGAGGTGATCTTGGATTTCGCAAAAGAATGGTTTTTCTTATTCTTCATTAATTCGATTGAATTTCGCCATTAAGGTGAGTGACTTGTTTTGTTATATTTTGTTTTGTGCATGTTGTAAGTTGTTTTGTTTTGTTCTTGGAATGTTGTTTGCGGTGTTTCATCTAGTAGAAAGCATGCTAGGGTTTTTGATATATATACATGTGGTGGATTGAATGAATGGATGAGTTAAAATTGGATCTTTTAAGAAGAACCCTAGTTATTTGTGAGTAAAGTTGCATGTGGATGATTTTAGATTGTAGGAGAACCTAATATAAATTGTGAGTAGACTATTTCTTTTGAGTATTTACTGATTCGATTGAGTATGGTGAAAGTTATGCATTAATTGATTTAAGATGAGATTTTTTATACTATTGGTGAGTTGGATGAAAGCAACTTGGCCATGTTAATGATAAATTTGTTTGAGTCAACTATTGAGAATAGATGAGATTGAGTTTGAGGAATTTTGAGAATGATAATGGATTAAAAGACCATGTCTTGATGATTTGAGTTGTGATGACTAAATTGGGGATTGATACATTTTTTTATTAAATTTGGGGATTTGTGATTTTGTGAAAGATTTTATTTGAATTTGGATTTACTCAAATACTAAGTTTTTAAATCTGAATATTTTGTTATTTTAGTTTATGGATTTGTGAAGTTCTTTTGGTGCACAAGTATGCATAAACGTTTTTCATAAATATCGTATTTTTGTTGATTAAGAAGAGATTGAGTTTTATGCGTTTTCGAAGGATTTGACTATATCTCAACTTATTTTGGTATTGATATGTTTTGGAATATAAAACAGAGTTATTTTGATGTATGATTGATTCTTAAAACTTTAATTTTGATATATGCACACATTCATGTTTTTATTTTGAAGAAGTTCATCAAAAAGCTATTTTATCAATTCAAGTGGTTTTTGATTGATTTTTACGGATCTTTGTATATCCTATAAGTTGTATTTGATCATATCAGAAATATACTTTTTATAGATTTCGTTTTTGTAAAGTAATTCTTCGTATCGTTTGAAATATGTACAACCCAAACTGCAGTCTGTAGGTGTGACAGTCGACTGGTATGTTTCGATAGTCAACCGTCACTACCTGGCTGCTGTGTTTTTCTTGTTTCTTGAAATCTCGTGCGGAACAGTCGACTGAACCATTTCTCCAGTCGACTGTCTCTGCTCTGTTTTTGATATTTTCTCGAGGTGTTGGATTTTTGCTCTGAACAGTCGACTGGTGACTTTTACAGTCGACCGTCAACACTTAGAATTATTTTCTTAAAAATGTTGGATTTTCGCTCTGGACAGTCGACCGACTCTGGTTTGCAGTCGACTATTACTGATGTTTCTTAAGTTTTCTAGATATTCTTTAAATGATTGATTCTTTAAAAGTTTTTGGATTTATAACTTACTATTCTAAATATTATTCTTTCTGCAGAACATATGTTTTCAAGATATTTTATTATTGGATTTGGATTCTGAAATTTTATAAAGATTTGGATTTTGTTGATTGGAGTGGTTTCTCCCTTTGATCGTTTTGACGATGGATTAGTGAGTTTTGGTCTTGTTGATATCTCTGGGAGTTGAGTGGGAGTCCTGTAACCGACAGTTGAGATTTGTTGAGTTAGACCTGGGGGGTCTTGGTTTAGTTGTTGTTGAGTATTTAAGTCCAGCTGCCGGACACACTGCCTCTAGAGATGGGAATTTGTGTTTTAATAATAATCAACTTAAGGATAGGCACTAGTAGGGATGTGATGGAACTTGAAAAATGTAAGTATAGGCTCATAGTTTTGTTAGTCCAGCGGATGCGTTCCAGGACTGTTTGTTGTTATGTCTCAAGAGGACATTTGTGTGTTCGCGTGTCGAGAGTCTGCAGGCCTATTCACGGAGCATGCAGGGTGCATTTGCGTATCGAGGGTCGGCAGGCCTATTCACGGAATGTACCTGGTATATCTGTACGTCGAGGGCCTTGCAAGCCTATTCGTGGGGTACACGGGTTTGGGAGATGAATCTCCGGTTGTTTTTGAGCTATCTTACATGATGCTTGCGCGTCGAAGGCTGTGGTGCCTATTCGCGGAGTATTTTGGATCTTGTTTTCCATCACTGTAGTAGGGTTAGTTGCATAGCGAGGGGTTATCCCTATAAAGTGGAGATTGTTAAGGGCTTGCACCAGACCTATGTACTATGGAATGCATAAAATCCGACAAGTATGCATCAGAGAGTCAGCATATAGAAATTGTGTTTTCTTGACTTGGTTTTATGCTTGTGTTTCCTATTTTCCTACACCTGACACTTAGTCTCGATTCACTTGATGTTTTCATGTATTACTATTTTCTATCTTATATTCCTTGATGTTTCCATGCGTTACTTAATGGTATTTCTCATTTCGTTTATTCTTGCGATTAATACATGTTGTTGATGACTCCATGCTTAATGTTTTATTTATGTTGTTTTGTTTTTATGTCACTCACACCGTTATGGCTGACCCCTTTAGTTTTGGGGGTTAGGGTTATCTCTAGCCTCATGTTTTACAGGTTATTGTTGCTTAGAGCTTGGGGTTTGGATGCTTGAGATAAATTGATGTAATAGAGCTTTTGTGCAAATTTTGTAAAAGAAGTGTTGTAAAAAGAAAGTTTGTAATTCAAGGTGTTTTGTATTTCCGCTGTGTTTTGTGAATGATTGTTGTAATAAAAGTTGAAATAAAAATTATCTGTGTTTTTGGCTATGTGTACTATTGCAATTGAAATTGATGTTGGGAACTGTGCCACGTAATTCTAAGATATTCTATTGGAAGTTCGTGGCGCTACATACTTGCATCACCTTACACATACTTCTATTGCTTTGATTTTTTTTGTGCCAATGATTTCAAATAAATAATGCCTACTTTGGTGTGAACTTTTTTTCTATTTTCTTTTTCTCGATGAAACTATGGTAGAATTGATTGTGCCATTTTTTTTGCTGATGAAATATAGCTACATCCGCAATGTGATGTAGGAAGTGAACTTGTTGGCATGTATGTTGTTGTGAATTGTGATGTAGCATGTTGATTTAGTTGCTAAGTTTGTACCCTTTTGTCTCCTCATAATTTTCATTAATATAGTATACCATATAAAACAACATGAAAACAAATAATCTGCATGAAATACATAGTTAAGAGTAATATATGAATAAATAAGCAATATAAAATGAGTACAGACCAACCCTGACTTTGCACTGGATCAGCTCTTGTAAGAGGCTAAGCTCTTTAGCTTAAAGTTTGTCTCTTTTCGAAAGCTCTTTTACTCAGGTATTTCATCAAACAGTTTGTTTTGTTATTTGAGGATGAGAGAGGTATTTTGGACAATAAGATTAATATTCCCAGAAAATATGTAGCTCAACCAAACATAGGAAATTAAGTTTCCAACTAACATTTCCGGATATGTTTAAGACCTACCAAACATGTTTTAAATATTCATTGGAATCATAAATCCTAGGAAACATAAATCCCAAGATTTATGATTCTCAGGAAACAAAAAAAAATCCCCCTACCAAATGCCCCCCTAGTGTGATGAAATTCACACTTAGGTAATCATAATCATCTTCTTTCCTTTCCAGGAGGAGTGGTCATCGTGTGTTAAGAAATAGAGAGAATTTTGTGTTGAATGCTAGCACTATAACATGTGAGAGATTAATAGAAGATTGATGATGCGAACATTTTCAATCAGAACAATTTAAATAATCTTTCTTCCCAAGTGCCTATAATCGGAACATTTTCAATCGGAACAGTTTATATTGCCAACTTTTACTAGTTTCATATAATTGCTTTCATGCCAATGTGGTTTCAAATAATCTTTCTTCCCAAAGTGCCTATAATCTCAGTATCGATGAGGGCTAGAGCCACAACGCTGAAAATGGGGAAAATGAGTTGCAAGCTCCAATTCATCTTCCCCATCCTTGATCCTCGACTGGTATATATCATCCCTTATTTTCCATTTGCAATCTTAATGGCAAACCTCAAGGTTATTTACAAGAGTGTATTGGATTGAGATTTCAAAAGATTTTAAATGAATTGAGAATCCCAGTATTTAAGGAATTTATGGGGAATTCACCTAAAACTTTGACTGGGATTTGTAAGGATTTTAAAATAGTTTGATGGAATATTATGAATTTGATAGAATTCGAAGGAATTCGATGACAATTGAACTTTCATAGACTTTATAATTAGTTCATTTCCTACACAAGATTGTCATTCACAAAGAATAATACGAATAAACATCAAGGTACCTCGCAAGTCATTGACATAAATCATCACATGGATAACCTATTAACTGTTGAAAACCAAATATGTTCATTATCAACTGAAATCATAAATGTATCAAAAGAAAAATCAAATCTAGTAATGTAAAAGCATATATAGTCACTTAGTAGGATTTGAATTGATGTTCGGTAATCTCTTTGCTCATCTTTGACTCCCATCAGCCATTGCATTTGTCCACATATCTGATGCTATACTAGCTCTCCACTGATTCGCTTCCTCTCGTTGTTGCTCTTGGGTGTGAAACGAAGAGGAAAAACTATTGCTTTCATAAATACCAAGACCATCAAGTTGAATTGCACACCAACAAATTGCTAATAGAGAAACACATAGGGTTTTTAAAAATCCTAAAATTAGCGAAGGAGAAAGAGAAAGATGACGACCGTTAGTTGGAAGAGCTCGTGAGGGCAAACGCGGACAAAAACAAACGACAGACATCGCGATCATAGTACTTGCAGTTGACCACCGTTACGTCGATATTACGGTTGGCGCCCATTAGAGAATCGAGCTGCTTCCGAATCGCGTCCATTTCTAGGTTAGGGTTAGGGTTTGGGAGTGAGATTGGAGGAAGACGAAGAAGTGAGATTGGATGCAACTAGCCGGTTGCACTATGGGAAAGGAAGAACGTCTAGAGAGAATCACAAATGGCTTGAAAGTTTCTACGGAGAAGGTGAGAATTGTAAAGGCTTTTGGTATTTATACCTAAAACTCTAGATTCCATCTAAAATCCTCCAAATTCTCAATTCTACCAAAATCAATAACTTTTTCAATACACCGAGAATTGAATGGGGTCATTTAAATTCTCAATTGAATACACCGACTTTAAAATCCTAATTGAATACACTAGGATTTTCACATTATTTTAAATTCTTTTCAAATTCCAATCCAATACACCCTGTTAGAGATATAGCACGTTAAGCAAGACAATAATGAGATTCTTGGGTTCATTGGAGGTACTGCTACATGCAATAATTTTCTTCAGTCTTTAGGACAAGCCGAATAGATCCAGCATGAGCGACAACAGAGTAGGAGATTATTAGTTGTCAGCTCATGGCATCAGTAATAAGGTTTCAGTGCTTTATCTCTTGTCTATATTCTCCGATAAATACTAGAATCAACTACCGTGAGAAAAAGTAAGCGAAAAAAAATCTTCTCTGAGAAAAACTAAACAAAACTAGTCATAAATCTGTATGTACACTCACATTATATAATAGTACACATAGATGATTCGGTCAAGGGCTATTACCCTAGTGACAAACTAGAAGAAGAAATGGTGCAACTCAGAATTATGTGGATTTAAATGCATTCAAATTGATAGGTACAAGCTTAGCATACAATGATAACTGAACACACTATTTTGTAGCAAATTACGTTGAGTTCTAAGAAGAGCTTTTACAACTATACAAACTGATAGAGGAAAACTGCAAGTAGATTACCTTGGCAAACTGATTTAATTAGGCTTCTTAAGCAGTTGGGTAGGAAGCTGCCTTGGCAATACCACAGAGTCCTTCCTTAGCAGCCACATCCCTCGCCATTCTTATGTATCCATTCTCACCCCATGATGATCCCCATGAGTTCTTAACTAGCCAGTACTTAGTCCCATCACTTGTCGTACCATACCCAACTGCAGTCACACCATGGTCCAAATCGGTTCCACATTCACCAGTGAATACACCACCCGAGTACGATTGGAAGGCAAAATCACCAGCATCGATGGCAACAGAGACGGGCTGGTTGGCCACAGCATTAAGGAGTGCAGCCTCGCTGTTAGCAGGTACATCCTCATAGCCTGTGATGGATGCTGCGTGAGATGCAGCCTTGTTGGCGTTGCAGGTGTCATCAGTTCCCTGATAAGGGTAGTCTGCTTCAGTGTTGAGTCCTTTGTTCTTCATTATGAATTTGAAAGCGTCATCCATGAGACCTCCATTGCACCCTTGATCCTCGCCTTTGACATCACAATCTACGAGTTCTTGTTCTGAGAGGGAGATGAGTTTGCCAGTACTGAGCTTGTTGATTCCTTCTGTTGCAGCAACTGCAGAAAATGCCCAACAGCATCCTGTAGGCGTCCGTGAAATGATCAATAGTAACAAGTTAGTTACGTCTACACGGAATTTTACTTGAGATTGATCAAATTAGACTTGCAAGCAAAGAAGTTGCATTACAAACATATCAACTTACCACATTGGCCTTGATCCTTGACCGGCGTAACAGCTCCCTTGGCCCTCCAATCCATAGAGGCAGGGACTGCAGTGACATTTTCATATTTGTAGCTTTTTGTCATTGCATTTACCTTTGAAGACTTAAAACCATTACGAGCTCGGAACTCCTCATTAGTGAGATCTGCAAATTTGTTAACACCAAGCTTGAACTTATGGTCCTGAGCATTGAACGATTCAATGCGCTCGACACTGGCCTTGAATATCTCGAACCGGTATGCTTTCTCTGTTGCATCCTTGTACACTCGCCCATGCTGAAGCATCCACTGTTCATGCCTCTCAATTATCGACATATCACTTAGTTGGCGAGATGCCACAATGCGAGAAGTACTCCACACACCTAAGATCAGCAAGGCCAAGCATATAGACCTAAAGGTAGACAATGCCATGATAGTTAACAAAGATGCGTTTTTATAATTAAATTGAAGGGATTGATGAAGAGGACTAGTTGATGAGGTTATAACTGAAGGACCTGTGGTTTATATAGAGATAAGAGGAAAGAAAAGAGAACGTAGATTAATGAGTTATCATTTCAATGATGAGGGTGCAGAGAGTGACTGGTGCGTGCCGTGGAGATTCAAATTGACTCGGATGGCGCCAAATGCTTGGATGTCAATCAAATGTTTCGAACTCTATCAAATATTAATCTACTTCACTACTAAATACTACTATATCTATAACTATTATAATGGGAGAGATGGGGTTCCAAACAAATAAACAATTTTTTATTTTTTTTTGTATGTGTGCAAACACGTGCAGCGCACGTGTTGGTAGGTTTTTTTTCTTTGTCCTTTTCCTTCCTCCTCCACGTGCATCGCACGTGCATCATACTAGTATTTAATAAATGATTAGTAATATTGGCTACTTGAATACAAAATATTTATTTGAGAATGATTACTTTACCATCGTTCTAATGGTTGTCTATTAGTTTAAGTACCTGTCACGCCCCGCTTCCCGAAATACAGGAACACAGGCACGCAACTGAGGCCCAGCGAATGCCAACTCATATCATCCATAAGCTGTACCAGTCTTAGCTCAACAATATAAGAAAATTTAATCACAACCACGCAGGAAACATGATCACATAAACGAGAATGAAATTCAATAACCAATTCTGGAATATAAAAACTTACCAAATAACTCGAGAGACTCCTGCTCCAATTGTAGAAGACCTGGTAATCAATGCCTCCTAGAAATTCTCCTTGTGCACCTGTACTTGATTATCTAAAAAGAAAGAATAATTTGTCCTTAGAGCAAGTACGGACAGCAAGTAGTGAAAAGCAGAGAGTAAGGGAGTAAGGTACATGTGGGGATATGAATCAAGATCAAATTGCAAGATCAATAATGGTACTAATAGCAATGGTCTTAATAAAATATATATATGTCAATTTATGTTCATTAGAGTGTCATTTCTCCTAATCTAATGCACGTACTACTGCATCCCATACTACAGGTTCAGTGCACGCAAAACAGTGTACGTTTGAGACATAGTGGTGGGGTCAACAGAGCGTGTACTCGGTTTCAATAACAATCATTTACCATTTGCAATCAATCAATTTCCAATTACTCAATCAATCATTCACAATCATTACTTCTCTTTCCATTTCAATATGATATCAATATAGGCCTTACCGAGTACATTTTCTGAGATTTCCCACTACTAAGTCAACCCTTATTAACCCCGGCTTGTTTAGTATTGATGCGGTTTGTTTTTGGTCGCGGTGTGGATGCACCAGGTGTGAGTTCGGACTCAATTGGTAATGAGGAAAGAGTACGGTGCCGGACGGTGAGCAAGGGGCTCGCTTCGGCGCTTGAGGATCGGCTCGGATGGCCTCGTGTAACCCCTGTTTTCCCAGAAAGGTATTTTTTGATATTTTCTGTATTTAAAATTTTCGCAAATTATTTTTATTGTTAAAATTAGATTATTTCATAAATTATATTTATTAATTATTGTATTAATTTTCTTATTGGATTATTTTTATTTTATATTATTTTTCTGGCATTTTTGACCTCCGAGTGTTGTTTGTGCGCCGATCGTCCGTTTTTCACCATTTTGAATTCTTTTTTGCATTTTCTTGGTCTCATTCATAATTGTTAATTATTTTTGGGTTATGATGAATTTTTAGAAGTGTTTTGACCAATTTGAGATTTTTGGCCCTTAAGGAGATTTTTAGGAGCCATAGGATTCATTGCATTTTGTATCTCCATTTGAAATATACCCAATATCCATTACCCAATTGTATACCCATTTAATCCTATTGGTATCCACTACCCATTAACCCACATTTGATCCCCTATATATACCCCCTCATCTAATTAATCACAAACCCTAATCTTTCTTTTCCTCTCCTATTTGTAACCCGGCCTCCCCTCCTTCTCTTCTCTCCCGGCCTGCACCTAAACCCCCCAGGCCGACACCCCCTTGTGGCTCCCAAACCATTGCCGATCACCTATACCATCCATCCATCAATCCATACAACTCCTACTACAACAAAACCCCGTCTTTTCCTCTCCTTTGGTGGCCGGCATCTCAAAACAGCACCCATCCATCTCAAATCAGCCCCCTACATCCCCCTTCGCTGATTTGGATAAGTGGGTATCACCGCTTCGAGTTCGTGCTTCAAGAAGACGATCGTAGGCAAGATTCGGTTCGTGGGTTCGCTCAAAATCGCGTTAGAAGGCGTCTTGCTCGTGGGTTTTCTTTGAAAGGCTTGGATTCATCGCGTTCGTCATCACAAAAAGGCAAGTAACTTGTACTTAAATTTCTTAGGTTGATACAAGTAGAAAGTTCACACATAGGATAGGTTGAGACTAGAGACGGACAAAGATCATGTTTTTAATTATGGGTTTCGTCTCTATTGTTCAAAACAGGCCATAGACGACTTAGGACATGAATTTTGATAGGTTTGTGCCTTAGGAATCACCCAAACGCGGTTTGATCGCGTATGTGACATATTGTGTAACCGATGTTTGATTGAACGCCCATATGAGAAATACTAGATTTTGACATGTTAGTTACCCTCTTTTATGATAATTAGACATGGGGTATACAGCGATTCGAATTTGGAAGAGTTTTGATGATTTTTGAGGAAGTTATGACGTTTTGAAACTTGGTTGAGAAATCTGGAAATTTGGATGTAACTGGTTTGATTGTTGTTTTTACCTGGATTAGAGTCCGAATCTCAACATGACTATTTCTGAGAAATTTGTAGATAATCGAATCTATTTTCTAACCCCACTGATTTCACCCTGTTTGGATTTCGTATGGATTAGTTATGATTATTTTAGTGTCTGTGTATCGGTAGTTTCCAGATTTAGTTCGGAGTAGTTTTTGTGGACAATTTATTTTCAAGATCCAAGTTATACTTAATTTCATGCCACAAGATTTTGTCCAGTGTTTCACCATGATGTTAGGTAGTTCTCTGATTTTTGTGGTAATTAAAAGATGAGTTTTGAGTGATACCTTACATTCTTTTCTATAGATCGCTTTTGCTGTAAACTGCGTGTGATTGTATGTTGAATGCCGTGTTTACCGTATTTCTAATTACTGTATGAGTATTTGATGTGAGATATGAAAGTTAGGAAATTGTATCTACTTTCACCCTGTTTTGGCGGAAGTGGATTTTGATGCGCTGTGTGCAAGATATGCATGATTTTGTACAGCGGTGTTGAAGAATTCCAGATCCATCAAAACTGTGTTATCTGTTATTTTCTATTTTTGAAAACATATCTATACTTTCTGTAAAAATATGAAAATTTATATTTTGAGAATATACTTATAGGGGATTACCCCAGAATTTTCGTGGATTTAATCTATGATTTTATCTGCTGTTTTCATGTGGTTTAAGTCATTCCCCTGTTTTCTGGCTGTATATGAAAACTGTGTTGAATTGTGTTTTAAGTCGAGATGTTGTGAAATAGCATATGGATTTATTATACCCGTTAGAAGCGTGTGGAAGTCTAGTTTCCAGATCCTTCGACGGATCATGATTTGCATGCCTATAGGTCTTTGGATCACTGTTTTTGTACAGACTGGTCTTGCTGTCCTGTTTATAAACCTATACCATTTTGCTCGTATTTGTGAATGTTTGGTACCTATACTTGCTGATCTAATTCCCTGAGTCTAAACCTGATTATGACCTGTTAGTTTGACATTATTTAGCACACTCTCATGCCTGTGGATGATCTTAATAATAAAGTAATTAAGCCGGGGTATATGGGACAGATCTAGTAGTGGATAGTGCAGAAACGTGTACTCAGGAAGGAGACTTGTGTTTCCTATATGAAATGTTACCGATCAAGTTAATATTCTGTTACCGATCAAGTTTACCGATCAAGTTTACCGATCAAGTTACCGATCAAGTTTACCGATCAAGTTTACCGACCAAGTTCTGTGATTCTGTGAATACTGAGTATACTGCCCTGCATGGTCCCCTACAAAATCTAAAGCAAAATTGTTTTGAATGTAGCAACCATGTGATATAATTTGGGGCACATGTCGTGCTACCTAGATAGTAATCACACAAGACTTACATTAATCTGAAATCTGAGATCTGATTACATTTCTGAAGTTTGAATCTGAATCTGATATATGAAAATCTGAATCTGAATCTAAATATCTATTATATGAAACCTGTTATCTGATTTACCTGACATATCTGAATATCTGTTTACCTGACATATCTGAATATCTGTTTACCTGACATTTCTGTTATATGACACTTGACACTCAATATCTGAGACATCTGCTAGGATGCTATGTTAGTTGAGTTTACCATACCATATTAGGTCTGTTTTCTGATGATTAGTTAGATCTGTTTAGTTTTTCCCAAGTGCTTGTATCCTATTCTATTTGTGACCCGGACTTGCCATTGACGGGTACTGTATTTTCTCTTTTCCTTTTTCCTGCATTCGTTGTATTGCAGATTTTGGAGGACAGGTTCCTAAAGGTATTGGCAAGATGCGAGGCTAGAGGCTGAATTTTTCTAATGCTATTCCTGTTACTTATTTTGGACAATATTGTATTTTGAACTTGTATTACTTCTTGTATTTAGGCGATGTGACCCATGATTATTTGTGTTATTCAGATCATGAATATTTGAGATTAATGTGTTTTATTTCAAGTATTCTTGTTGGTATTTGGTTCATAAGTGCATGTGGTTGATCTTTTTCTGGCTTCCGACTCTGATATACTGCCTGTGACATGTTGTAAAGAATTCCTGGATAGCTTAAGGATGATTATATTCATTCGCTGGGCTTTTGTTATGTGCCCGTATTCCGTGTTTTTGGGTAGCGGGGCGTGACACCTCGCCTCGAGTACCTGCAGACGGTCCTGAAACACCGGGGTTTATCCCGGTGGCGGACCCTCCGACGATCTAGTCAGTCTCTGTGAGAAAGTAGCAGTAACTAGGGGAATTTAAGTGGCAAAGATTGATTACCTGAAAAGGTGGGTGAGGGTCTGGTATTTATAGGGAATTCCAACTGGGTTTGGATCCACTTGGGGGCCGGGTCTGAACCTGAAAAGCCCATGGGCCTGACGTGGCAGGAGGCCCAGGGGATTTAGGGCGGACGTGGCAGTGCCAAGAGTGGTATAGGGCTGACGTGACAAAGCCCTTGGTGGTATTTGGAGCTGACATGGCTGATCATGGGGCTCTTGTGCCTCTGGGAGAATCGGATGGCCTAGGTTGTGCCAGGTCATCTTCATTCTTTACCAGGCTGGGCGGACGGCCCGTGGGGCTGTCGCGGATCGGAGGTCGAGGGCCATTGAGGCTCGTCGGATATGAGGAGACCAGTTCTGTGGGAGTGAACTTGCGGCTCGGTGCCGAGCCTGTAGTGGTCCGAAGCCGAGCCGGATTGTTGTTTTTCTTATTTTTGAGTGAGAGCCGTCCTGGGCCTTGGCTGGGCCCCAGGCCATTTTTACCCTACCACACAAGCCCCCCACTCCTGCGGGGGTGTGGGAGTTAGCCGCGGAGGAGTGTTTATGGTCGTGGAAATGGGATGGCGAATCGCTGGGCCTTCATGAGAAGGCTACTCTGATGCTAGACCGTACCCCGAGCTGGCGGGAGTTTATGGGTCGGTAAGGGCTATGGCGAGCCGTTGTGTCTTCCTGAGAAGATTACCCTGGTGCGAGACCGAACCTCGAGCTGGCGAGGGATTATGGGCCGGCAAGGGTGATGGCGAGCCGTTGTGTCTTCCTGAGAAAAGTACCCTGATGCTAGACCGAACCTCGAGCTGGCGAAGGATTATGGGCCGGCAAGGGTGATGGCGAGCCGTTGTGTCTTCCTGAGAAGATTACCCTGGTGCTAGACCGAACCTCGAGCTGGCGAGGGATTATGGGCCGGCAAGGGTGATGGCGAGCCGTTGTGTCTTCCTAAGAAGATTACCCTGGTGCTAGACCGAACCTCGAGCTGGCGAGGGATTATGGGCCGGCAAGGGTGATGGCGAGCCGTTGTGTCTTCCTAAGAAGAGTACCCTGGTGCTAGACCGAACCTCGAGCTGGCGAGGGATTATGGGCCGACAAGGGTGATGGCGAGCCGTTGTGTCTTTTTGAGAAGAGTACCCTGGTGCTAGACCGAACCTCGAGCTGGCGAGGGATTATGGGCCGGCAAGGGTGATGGCGAGCCGTTGTGTCTTCCTGAGAAGATTACCCTGGTGCTAGACCAAACCTCGAGCTGGCAAGGGATTGTGGGTCGGCAAGGGTGATGGCGAGCTGTTGAGCCTTCCTGAGAAGACTACCCTGGTACTAGACCGAACCTCGAGCTGGCGAGGGATTATGGGTCGGCAAGGGTGATGGCGAGCTGTTGTGTCTTCCTGAGAAGAGTACCCTGGTGCTAGACCGAACCTCGAGCTGGCGAGGGATTATAGGCCGGCAAGGGTGATGGCGAGCCGTTGTGTCTTCCTGAGAAGAGTACTCTGGTGCTAGACCGAACCTCGAGCTGGCGAGGGATTATAGGCCGGCAAGGGTGATGGCGAGCCGTTGTGTCTTCCTGAGAAGAGTACCCTGGTGCTAGACCGAACCTCGAGCTGGTGAGGGATTATGGGTCGGCAAGGGTGATGGCGAGCCGTTGGGCCTTCCTGAGAAGACTACCCTGGTTCTAGACCGAACCTCGAGCTGGCGAGGGATTATGGGTCGGCAAGGGTTATGGCGAACCGTTGTGCCTTGGAAGGATTAAGCAGGGCGGTCTGCTGTCTTGGCGGAGCATTGAAGGCGCTCCGGGATCTGTGCAATGTTCCAATTTCCTAGGGGCATTAATGGCGCCGCCTAATAAATGCATGGCGCATGGGCTTCCGTCGTTTGGCTTTCCCAATGTCATGATGGCCGGTCTATGGGGGAGGCTATAAATACCGCTCACCCCACAGCGGGTTGGATCACAGCAAGGGTGGTCCATCGGCCATCAGAGGTGTCTGCTTCGGCGGACGTCTGTCTCTTGCAAAATTTTAATACTGGTTGTGTCGGAGGGGTGGTTACTCTTCCGCCCGGATTTTCCCTTGGATCTGATGACCCTGATACGGTAGCCAGATCTAGGGGAGATCAGGGCGAGAGGGATAACGACCGAAATCCGGACCGGGGAATAAGGAGCCTCAGATTGGTGGTGACTTTGCCGTTCAGATCCCTTTTCGGGTCAGACGGCCCTGACACGGTTGTTTGGCCCGAGAGAGATCAGGACGGGAGGGTGATCAACCGAATTCCGGACCTGGGGCTGAAGAGCCTCGGATAGATTGGTCGTCTCCGATCTCTGTCTTTCTTCTGGTGCTGATGGTTTCCGATGGTCTGTCAGCCCAAGGGAGTTAGAGATTGGAGGTGGGCTGATCCGTTTTCCGATAGGGTTCCAGGCGATGGTGGCTTTTCTCCCACCCTCGAACAGTTCGGGGTTTCGGCTGCCGAGGTCGTAAGCCCCGAGCTGCTCGCGGGTGAGAGGGGTGCCGACCGAGCCCTGGAGCTCGGGGCGCAGGCGATGGTGGCTTCTCTCCCACCCGGGAACAATTCGGGGTTTCGGCTGCCGAGGCCGTAAGCCCCGAGTTGTTCGCGGGTGAGAGGGTAGCCGACCGAACCCTGGAGCCTTAAAACTTTAGTAAAAAATTTTCTCTGCCGAATACTTGATCCGAACCGACCTCTGTGTGGCCTCCAACCGGCGCTAGGTGACGTCAGCAGCGCTAGTTTCGAGAATGACGTGGCACGATTCTGTTGGTGGCAGACGTGCGCTATTCGAGGAACAGTAACGCGATAATCGAGGCGTCGCCTCTCTCTCTATAAATATCCCCCCCTCTTCCTCATTCTGCTTATTTCTCTTCTGTTGTCTTCTTAAAAAGAAATCAAACACTTCAGCGCTCGGCTTGACTGTTTAGCAGCAGCGGCTCGTCAGTCCGAGGCATTCAAAAGGTTAGTTTGTAAGTTTCTTTTGTTAGGCATAGATGGACAGGGCTCAGTCTGGCTCGTCAGCATCGACGTCGAGGGGGGAAGGGAAACCCGCCTCAAAATCGACTTCGTGGGAGGAGCCCGTGCTCGAGGGGGAGTCTGTACATGATGTGGAGCCTTCCGATTCGACTTCGTGGGAGGAGCTGGTAGGCGAGGAGGAGCCGGTGTATAATGTGAGGCCGTTACGCTCCTGGAAACCTTTCGTGGTGGAGAGTAGCGAATCTGAGGAGGCAAGCGACAGCTCGGACGAAGTCCAGGTTCTAGAGTTGGCTTCCAAAGAGGAGGGTGGCCCAGAGGAGGGTGAAGCCTAAGGGGCTCGGATAGGAGGTGCGGGGGGGAGATCCACAAGTCAGGGTGTGGGTTCGAGCTCCACGCCGACCGGTCTGGGGCGATTATCTACCCCCTCGCCGGAAAGAGCCAAGAAGAAGAGGGCTCTGAAGAAGAAGGGGTCGGGGGCCGGTGGCTCGAGCCAGGCGCCTGTTTACTGTAACTTGAGGACAGGGTCACCCGTACAACCGAAGCCGTTCCGTCGGTACCCCGACGACCTTTCTGATAAGGAGCTTTTTGGGGTCCAGCCATCGTCGCCGAGCCGGAAGAGGGTGAAGATGGACACACTTCCGACCGTTTTGGAGGCTGGTGACTTGGAGGCCTTGCAGTTGGCGTACCACATAGGGTCCAGCTACGAGCTCATGTTGCCAAACTCTACTCTGCGCCCGACCGACCCCCTGCCTTCTTGGTACTGCGTCTTCCCAGTGGACGCCTTCATCTCTAGACTGAGGCTGCCGGTCCATCCGTTCGTTCGGGAGGTGTTGAATTGGGCGTCCCTGGCACCGATGCAGTATGGGCCGAACTCCTGGAAGGAAATCGTCTGCTTCGTGCTGTTATGCGAGGAGCAAGAGGTGCCCCTCTGGCTGAATGTGTTCCGAGCGATGTTGATGATCAGCTCGTCAGGGGAGTCAGAGGGAGTTTATTATATCTCGCCTCGGAGCAAGGGGAAGGTCGTCCACGGTCACCCGGACTCCATCAAGGAGTGGAAGAAGAAATATTTGGTGATCCGGAGCGAGGAGCCTTGGAACATCCCTACTCGATGGAACCATTCTAAGCCGAGCTTCAAAGCGCCGAGGCCGAGGGACCTGACGGCCGAGGAGTGGGGGTTTGTTAAGCGCCTACGTCTGTCGCACAGTATCAGTTGGCCGAAGATGACGGAGGGTCACCTGGCGAACGTCGGACTGAGCCCAGCCGTGCTTTGTATGTAGTTGTTTCTTTTCTCTTGGTCTTGTTGTTCTTTTGCGCTCATTGTTCTTAATGGATTTTTTCGCAGGTATGGACCCTGAATCAATCAAGGCAAAGAGGCTCGCCATGAGGAAGGAGAAGGCCGAGAAGAAGGGGGACGCGATGAAAACGAGGGGGTCGTCCCAGGTGGTCTCCGAGGCCCCAGTTCAGCCGAGGGCCAAAAGGACTCGCTCGGAGACGGACAAGGACGTGGCGGTTCAGGGGAGCTCGGACCAGGGCAAGGCAGCTGATCTTGATAAGGGGAAGGGTCCCTTGGTGGAGGCAGAGGTAAAGGAGAGGTTGCGGCGACCGTGGGTGCCGACCTGGTCGATCCGTGAGGGCGACTGCTTAACCCGAGGGCGCCAGGCCGTCGAGGTGGCGGCTAAGCTGGCGACCCCTCGGGACCGCGCGGAGATGAACGCCGAGGGCCTGGAGGATGCGTACACGCGCCTCGCGCAGGCTAATGTGCTTGTAAGTCAGCCGCCCCCCTGTCTTGTGAAATGTTTGTAAGGAGGTTTTCTCAGTAGTGCTTGGTTGCTGCAGGCGACCGTGCAGGGGGCCCACATGAGGGGCCTTTATGAGGCGGCCTTGAAGCGGGAGCGCGACCGGGCTGACAAGGCCGTGCAGGAGATGAAGGAGCTGAAGATAGAGCTCGAAGGGTCGCATCAGAGGGAGCAGAAGATGAAGGTCGACTTCGACGCCAAGGAGGCGGAATGGGCGAAGAAGATGGCGGCTCAGAAGAAGAAGTTCGCCAAGGAGAAGGAGGAATTGACTGAGGCGGGTCAGACCATGGTGATAAAGGCCCAGGACGAGTGCTATGCCAAGGCCCTCAGTCATGTGAGGCACTTCTACCCAACCATCGACCTGTCCAACTTCGAATATGACATGGAGGTCGAGGGGACACCGAAGACCCCTAATGAAGAAGGGCCCGTTGATGACCCGGCTGCCGACCCCCCTGTGAACCCGGCCGATGCTGAGGTGGGAAAACAAGTTGTGTAGTTTTGTCTTTCTTTTTCCCTCTCTCGATTGTATTTGCCTTCCGCGGACTGGCCACCGCATTTTTTGTATGAAGTAATTTCATTTATAAAAGATAATTTTTGACTGGCCAAGTGTTTTGACCTCGGATATTTCCGAACCATTTTTGCCGATGCGTTTTGAGTGGGCTGATTCTCTTGTAGGTTACGGCTCCCCTTCCCGAGGTGGACCCCCATCGTTCCGACGTGGCGTGGCTCCAGAGCAAGGTTGAGGCCCTGGAGGCCACATTGGTTCGCTACCGAAAGGGGGCTCATGACACTGATGCGGCCTTTAATTATTATCGGAACAAGTCTGAAGCCCTAAGTGAGGAGGCAAGCCGACTGAGGAGGGCGATGGTGGATCGGGACCTCGGGAGTGTCGGCCTTGGATATACCATGTCGAGTGCATCGGTGCAGAGGCCCTTCTCTGAGAGGCTGCTTCGTGATGTCATTGTGGAGAAGGAGATGGAGATACATCGTTACAAGACGATGCTGGGTGTCTCGGCATCCTCCTCGGGAGGTCGGCGAGCGGAGGGGGTTCCCTCTACGTTGCTGCTGCTGGAGCGTGTGCGACCAGTTGATGCCCAGAGCTCCGTGGCTGGTGTGTCGACAGTGGCCGAGCCTAAGGACCATCATGACGAGGAGAGGGCTCCTAGTCGTTCGATCGGAGTGGTCCCGCCGTTCGTCGGACCCGAGAGGCCTTAAGATGGTGGTTTCCTTCAATTTGTGATGAGTGATGTGGTCCTGTAATGGTCTTTGTTTGTTTTCTCAGAACCAAATAAAGGAGTATGAATAAAGAATTCTTTTTCTTCTTTGCTCTGGTCAATAGTGTAGTGAATGGTGGCGGAGGTGAGGTTCGGCTCCGTCGATCCGTGAGGGATCGGCGCGGGGCATTAGGAAGACTCCCTGGTCTGAAGCCGGGTCGGACCTACCGAGACGTTGGGGACGATACCGGAGTGAGGACTCGGGTGCCGATCCTATTGTCCGGTGTCAGGTCGGAGCTGCCGAGGCATTTGGAGTTTGACAAAAAGAGATTTCTTTCATACATGATAGGGAGGGTCGCTAAAACGACCCTTTACACATGAAAGCTTACAAAAAACATTATTTACATTAGCCAAGCTAGAACCTATGTTCGCTCTTCCAGGAACTTCATTAGGTGCTCGGTGTTCCAGGGTCGGCTGATCAGCCGGCCGTCCATATCTGCCAGTCTGTATGTACCAGGGCGTACAGTCTCGACTACACGGTATGGGCCTTCCCAGTTGGGAGCCAATTTCCTCTTCTTGGTTGGGTCGGAGACGGACAGTTTTCGTAACACGAGGTCCCCCGCCTTGATGTTTGTGGGGCGGACCTTCTTGTTGTAAAACTTCTCGATCCGTTGTTGGTAGATGCTTCTTCGAATTGAAGACTTCTCTCTGACCTCGGCGATGAGGTCCAGGTTGGCCCTCAGGCCGGACGAATTGTCAGCTTCATCGAAGGCTATAATCCGGGGAGAAGGCAGGTCGACCTCGACGGGGATAACTGCCTCCGTCCCGTAGGTCAAGCTGAACGGCGTTTCTCCCGTGGGGATCCTCTTGGTGGTTCGGTGCGCCCAAAGCACGCTAGGCAATTCTTTGACCCACAGCCCTTTGGGGGAACTGTCGAGGCGCTTTTTGAGGTCGTCGAGGATTTGCCTATTCGCGTTCTCTGCCTGGCCGTTGGATTGAGGGTGGCAAATAGCGGAAAAACGCTGCTGGATGCCGATGTCTGCGCAGAAAGTTTGGAAGTTCTGACCTTGGAATTGGGTTCCGTTGTCCGTGACGAGGACCCGAGGGATTCTGAACCGGCAAATGATATTCTTCCAAAAGAATTGTTGTACTTGGCGCTCGGTGATGCTGGACAGAGGCTCGGCTTCGAGCCACTTGGTGAAGTAGTTGATGGCGACTATTAAGAATTTCTTCTGTCCTACCGCTACGGGGAAGGGGCCCACAAGGTCCATGCCCCACATGGCGAATGACGTAGGACTAGCCAGGGATCGGAGATTGGCTTGAGAAAGCCTCTTGATAGGGGAGAACCTTTGGCACGGGCCGCACCTCTTGACTAGGTTTTGCGAGTCTTGGAGCATGGTCGGCCAATAGTACCCCGGATTCAGGGCCTTCCGAGCGAGCGTCCTGCTCCCCATGTGGCATCCGCCGATCTCCTCATGAAGATCTTTCAGCGCGTAGCTGGCATCGTCGCTGGTGAGACAGCGGAGGTACGGCTTGCCGTCGGCCAAGGTGTATGAGCGTTTGAAGAGAATGTCATCAATCATGACGAACCTTTCAGCTCGGACCCTGACCCGTCTGGCTTCGGCTCGGTCTTCAGGAAGCTCGGCATTGACTAAGAATTTCCGGATGGGAGTGGTCCAGTCGTCAGGACTGGTACCGTCTTGGACACACATTGCCTCCTGGTCTTGATCGTTGATACTCGGCTTCAATAGGATTTCGATGAGTACCGTTTGGTCGAGACCCTCGAAGGAGGAAGAGGCGAGTTTTGACAACGCGTCTGCTTGGGCGTTCTGCTCCCTAGGGACTCGAATGACTGTGGAGTGGCAGAAGGACGCTAGGAGACGTCGGACCACCGCCAAATACCTCATCATGCGGTCATCGCGGGCTTCGTATTCTCCGGTGATCTGATTGACCACGAGCTGAGAATCGCTAAAGGCCCGGATTTGCTTGGCTCCGGCTCGATGTGCTAGGGTCAACCCAGCGATCATGGCCTCGTATTCTGCCTCGTTGTTGGAGGCCGGAAAGTTGAGGCGGAGGGAGTATTGAAGTAGGAATTGGTCGGGGCCACGAAGGATGATGCCAGCCCCACTCCCCGTTTTGCATGATGATCCATCGACAAAGACCTCCCAGGTCGGATCCGAGGCCTCGGTGCTGGGCTGCTCGGAGACGGTGCACTCAGTTATGAACTCGGCGAGGGCCTGCCCTTTGATGGCCGTCCTCGGCTGGTAGCTGATGTCGAACTGACTCAGCTCAATTGACCACTTGACTAAGTGGCCGGAGTTTTCGGGCTTATGAAGGACAGTCTTTAGTGGCTGGTCGGTCAGTACTTGGACGGAGTGGGCCTGGAAGTAAGGACGAAGCTTCCGGGCTGTCATGACCAAAGCATAGGCCACCTTCTCTATCTTTGCGTACCTCGTCTCGGCGGGGAGCAGGACTTTGCTCACATAGTACAATGGTCTCTGAACCCTCTCCTCCTCTCGGACGAGGACGGCGCTGAGGGCGTTATCCGAAGCGGACAGGTAGAGCCATAGTGGTTCGCCCGGCTCGGGCTTGCTGAGGAGAGAAGGGTTGGTGAGGTACTGCTTCAGCTGTTCGAAGGCTTCCTGTTGATGGGTACCCCACTCGAAGCCCCCTTTTCCGCGTAGAGCCTTGAAGAAGGGGAGAGACTTCTCCCCTGACTTGGAGAGGAAACGGCTAATTGCAGCCAACCGGCCTGTAAGCCTCTGAACCTCCTTGACATTCCGGGGCGGGGCCATGTCAATAATAGCTTGGATTTTCTCGGGGTTCGCCTCGATGCCGCGCTGGCTGACGATGAACCCCAGGAATTTCCCAGTGGAGACGCCGAAGGCGCATTTAGCCGGGTTGAGCCTCATGTTGTGATGCCGGAGGACTCTGAAGGCTTCCTCGAGGTCGGCGACGTGGTCCGGCCCGGCTCTTGACGAGCATGTCGTCGATATAGACTTCCACGTTGCGACCGATCAGGTCTTTGAAGATTCTGTTGACGAGCCGTTGGTATGTGGCTCCGGCGTTTTTCAGCCCGAAGGGCATAACGCGATAACAGAACAGACCCTAGGTCGGTGACGAACGAGGTCTTGGAGATGTCCGGTGGAAACATCCGGATCTGATTGTACCCCGAGAATGCATCCATGAAGGACAGTAGCTCGTGCCCCGAGGTTGCGTCGATTAAAGCGTCGATGCGGGGGAGGGGGAAAGGATCTTTCGGGCATGCTTTATTTAGATCCGTGAAGTCGATACAGATCCGCCAGCCCCCGGTTGCCTTCTTCACCATGACAACGTTAGCCAACCACTCGGGGTAGCTGACTTCCTGAATAAACCGAGCAGACAAGAGTTTGTCGACATCTGTCTTCACAATTTGCTGCCTCTCCGGTGCGACTTTGCGTCTCTTTTGGACGACCGGCTTAGAGTCCGGGACGACGCTCAGCCGATGCATAATCAAGTCTTCGGAGATCCCGGGCATGTCGGAGGGCTTCCAGGCGAAGAGGTCAACGTTGCGGCGGATGCAGGCGATTATGCCTGGCTTCAAGTCCTCGGGGAGCTAGCGGCTCACCCGGAACCATTTTGATTCGTCCTCGGTGCCGAACGGGACCTCCTCAAGCTCGTCGACAGGCTCGGGAGCGGGGCCATCCCTCTCGGGTTCGAGTTCAACGGCGTCGAGGGGGAACACACCTCCTCCGACGACGATCATATAGCACGACCGCGCTGCTTCTTGGCTACCTCGGACGATGCGGACCCCTTGCGGGGTGGGAAATTTAAGCTTCAGATGGTAAGCCGAAGGTACCGCTTGAAGGGAGCATAATCCGGGTCAGCCGAGTATGGCGTTGTAAGCCGCCTTGACGTTTACCACCATGAAGTCCATGGACTCGGTCCTCTTGACAGGAGCCGATCCCGCGGTGATGTCGAGAGTAACAATCCCTTCAATCACGACAGGGATGCCAGAGAACCCATGCAAAGTGTTCCGGCTGGCTTGAGCTTGCCTCTGGGTAGCTTGAGATTCTCGAAGGCTTCGAGGAAGAGAATATTTACCGAGCTGCCGTTGTCGACGAGAATTCGTCGAACCTCACAATTAGCCATGTAGAGGCCAATGACGAGGGCGTCGCAATGAGGGAGGCGAACGCCTTCGAGGTCCTCTCCGGAGAAGGAGACAGACACCGGTTGCAACTTGGGCGAGGGGTTGTCTTGGACAGCATTCACCTCTCGGATGAAGGCTTTTCGGGAAGTATTTGACTCTCCCCCCATTGGCCCCCTGTGAACACAGTGCAAGATGAATGGCGTATCCGCGGCTTCCTTGGGTTCGGGGTCCCGATCCTGGATGCGGTTCGGAGTAGGGTTCGGAGGCGAAGGCCTCCGGTTCCTAGCATCTCGCCGATCCCGTGGGCCTTCTCTGGTGAATTCTCGGAGGTACCCTCGTGAGATGAGTTCCTCAATCTCGTCTTTCAGGGCCCGACATTGGTTGGTTTCGTGCCCATGCTCTCTGTGGAAACGACAGTAGAAGCGCTGATCTCGCTTCTTGTTGTTATTTGATCGGGGAGGTTGTCAGGACAATACCCTTATCCTCGATTTCTAAGAGGATGGCGGACACGTTATGTGTCAAGGGAGTGTACCTTTCGAAGCGAGGGACTGGAGGTGCCCTCTTCGCGCCGACCCCTTCCTTTGCTGTTTTCTTGGCAGGTTCGGCCTCATCGACCCTGCGCTTGCCCTTCCCCACGACTTCCTTGCTACCCTCTGGGTTAAGAGCTTCTTCAACTCGTATGTACTTCTCGACCCGGTTGAGAAGGTCTGGGAAGTCCAGAGGTGGCCTCTTTGCTAAGGAGACCTTTAGCTGGTTGTGGTGGACATTGTGTCTGAAAGCTGCCGAGGCGACCCCTGCGTCGAGGGCAGAGACGGATCTGGCCTCGGTTGTGAACCTCTTGACGAAGTTTCGGAGCGACTCCCCTTCCCTCTGAGTGAGGTCGAGCAGGGAAGTGCTCGTCCTTTCGGTCTTTCGGCTAGTGATGAAGTGGGCCAGGAAGCTGGCTTCCAGCTGGTCGAACGAGAAGATCGAGCCAGGGGAGAGTTTGGAGAACCAATCCCTGGCCGGACCCCAGAGGGTGGCCGGGAAGGCTCGGCACCAGCAGGAGATCCGAAGCGCTGTGAATCATCATGAGGGTTTTGAAGCCCTCCATGTGATCAGCTGGATCACCCTCGCCATTGTAAGTCTCGAACTGCGGAGGCCGGAAGTTTCGGGGGATCTCCGCTTCTATGATGTTGACGAAAAATGGAGGTCGAGAAGGTCCACGACCGTGGACTAGATTGGGATTCCCATCGCCGATACGCTCGAGGCGATTCTCCATCTCCAGGAGGCGTCGGAGCACCTCGTCTGTGCGCTCAGGAGGGGGGGTCGGCGCACGAGTGCGACTCCTCCCTTCGCTCATTTGAAGGGGTCAGCTATAAGTCGCGGACCTCGGCGCCCCATGGAGTGCCTCCATGATTTCATCTCTGAAGCTTCTGAATTCGCCCCTGGTGACCGCGCCATGGTCGGAAGGGTTGGGTCGGGGCGTAGGAATTCGGCCGATGCGACTGAGTGCCGACGGCCTGTCTCCTTGCGCGGGCCTGGAATGGTTCGGGGCCGAGTTGGAAGCGGTCCCTCCCCTGGCCTGGCTAGCCCTTCTGTTCAGAATGACCCGACGAAGGTCGGGTTCGGCGACATGTGAAGCGCTTCGTTGGGGTCCGGGGTTTCCACTCGGATTATTGGATGCTTGCCCTTCGTCGAGGGCCCCCTCGGGAGGAGGCCCGTCCGGTCGGGCGGAACGGGCCGATCTTCGGGCTCGGGGAGCCATGGGAGATCGGGTCAAGGAAGAGCGTCGGTGGCGAGGCTCGGACTGTCGTCCGTACCGGATAAAAAGCTTCCCACAGACGGCGCCAACCTGATGCGGTTTGTTTTTGGTCGCGGTGTGGATGCACCAGGTATGAGTTCGGACTCAATTTGTAATGAGGGAAGAGTACGGTGCCGGACGGTGAGCGAGGGGCTCGCTTCGGCGCTTGAGGATCGGCTCGGATGGCCTTGCCTCGAGTACCTGCAGACGGTCCTGAAACACCGGGGTTTATCCCAGTGGCAGACCCTCCGACGATCTAGTCAGTCTCTGTGAAAGAGTAGCAGTAACTAGGGGAATTTAAGTGGCAAAGATTGATTACCTGAAAAGGTGGGTAAGGGTCTGGTATTTATAGGGAATTCCAACCGGGTTTGGATCCGCTTGGGGGCCGGGTCTGAACCCGAAAAGCCCATGGGCCTGATGTAACACCCCGCAAAATTGAAATTACAATTTTGTCCCTGGGTGTTACGCACGTATATTTTTGTAATGTATTTCACTACATATTTTGGATTCGTAATATTTATACATTTTCCGTATTGATTTCAGTCAGCTAAAATATAATATTTCAATCCCTGAGATTTACGTGCTTTTTACGTGTTTTGATGCACGTGTTTCCACCACTACGTACAATGTTTCCTATAGGTTTAAATTATTTATTTTTATGTGTATAAATCTATTTTATAAAACGAAAATTTATTTTCTCCCTATTTTAATTAAAATGCATTTTTCGACTTTCTGCACATATAATGCACGTGCTTTCTACGTGTGGTGATTTCATCATAAAATATATGTAAATTAGTAAATATAATTTTGCCTATATTGTTTTCGATTATATTTAATAACTTTTCATCAATAAAGTCGATTTTCGCATTTTGATATTTTACGTGCGACGCACGTGTTTCGGTGCATGCATCCTTTCTCGAAATAAATTTAATAAAATATGTGCTCATTTATTTTTTTTGCATTATAAAATTTAATTTAACAAATTTTTGCTTAATAGTGAATAGTGTCCATGTATATATATAGTAGATAAGTATAAAAGTGGATTAATATGTATATAGTTTAAATGTGAGATGGATGGTGAATGGTTTGAAAGTGGGGAAGGGGGCCCACGGTTGTGTAAAGAGCAGCAAATGGACTGTTTTGGTGGGCTGATGGTATAAATGAAATGGTAGTATAATGGATTAATGTTTTTGGTGGGCTTGGTTTGGTAAATATAAAAATATGATGTATATATGGTGTAATGGTATTTGGGGGCCCACTTTATCATGCACAGCACACTTGTGCTGGCCGGTTTTGTATGTGGAGAGGGTAGGATTTAATGTTTGCAGAAGTGGGGAGTTGGAGAGTTTGAGAGTTTTAGGGGTTGAGTTTTGAAGAGTTGGAGAATGTGAAAGGGTGGGAGTTTTAGGAGTTAAAAATATGAAGAGGTGAGAATTAAAAAGAGAATTAAAATGAGAATTTATTAGGTGGGTAATTTTGCAAATTGAACCCTCTACAAACCCTATAAATAGCACCCTACCCCTTTTCATTTCACACACAAAAATTTGAATTAAAACAAGAGAAAGAAAAGAGAAAGAAAAGACTGTAAGAAAAAGAAAGAGAGTTATTGTGCTTGGAGGATCTCTTGCTTGGAGCATTTGCTAGGAGGAGAAGAGGACTAGGAGTTGCTAGGAGCAAGAAGGAGCTATTCATTTGTAGTTTTCAACCTTCAAACAAGAGGTGGGTTCTCATACTTTCTAATTTAGAACTATGCATGCTAGTAATTATAGATGAATAGTATAGAAATTTTGATTATGATGAGTAGAACAATTTATGCTATTGGATGTGGTGAATCATGTTATGATTAGTAGATTAAATTACAACTTGTTAGTTGATAAATGAGAAAAGAATTTATTATTGCCATGCACTAGTATACATGAATCTAGAGATTTTGATAATTGTTGAGTTTTCCTTTTTAATAAGAAAATACATTTTTGGTAAAATGAAATTTGATACTATGGGACCCATTTGATTGTTCATAAAAGATCTAATGTGCTATTTTGATTAAATTGAGTAAATACAAATTCATGCTTATTAATAGGGAGAAATAAATTATTGTCTAAAATATGAGATTTTTCTAATCTATAAGTTTCTGTTAGTAAGTAAATTTCAGTTTAAAATTTTACTATTATAGAAGATTAGATTAAAAGAAGAATCAAGCATTCGGAATGAACAAACGACAGAAAGTTTGAACAAAAGTTTAGTTTTGTTTCTCATGTCAAGTAGTCACAATGGACTATAGTAGTTGTGTTTAATTTACCTCTCATTGTGCCTTAAATAATTTAAGGTTGAACTAACCACCGAATACAGAAATAGAAGTATATCTTAACATATACAGTGAAAGGAAAAGAAGAACTGGGCTCTTTTTTGTCTAAAATATGATGTAACTGTTGTTATAAATCATTACTTTCTAAGTGATAGATCAGATTGATGCAAAATAGTTTAAGTCTTGCAATCAATTTGAGAAAGTTGATATTTAAACTTGTAGTTTGTCTGCATACCTTTTTGGGATGTGTTGCTAAAGTTTCAGATTGTTGAGACTGTAGCTTTAGCAAATAAGAACTGTGAACTGGCTAGTTGGGGGTCCTTAAGAACGTCACTGTAGCTCGTATGGAATCAGAGGTCCCGAGTTCGAACCATACGTTCCCCTTTTTCTTTTTGTTTTGGTTAAAATTAAACTACAGGCCGAGATTGATATTTCAGACGTTAAATCCTTCTCTGTGACAACCTAGTCACAGTGGGCTATTGGTTAGCAGATTAATACTTGGGCCTTGGCTGTTCAATCACGGGATCAAACCCCACCACCTTTTTCTTTTTATTTAATTTTTTGGGTCCGTTGAAACTAAACCTGCAATTTGATAGCGAGTAGGTCAATTTGGTAAATAGTTTCGAAAGTGGGTCGGTTTGGTAAAAACTTCCGTGGGAACTAGATCTGTAATTTTGATAGTAAGTAGGTCAATTTGGTAAATAGTTTCGAGAGTGGGTCAGTTGGGTAAAAACTTTCAAAAGTGTTTCATTTTGGGTAAATTTTAGTATTCATAAAACATAAATGAAGAATTTATTCTTAAAGATTGTTTTTTTTGTAATTGATAAGTTTTAACGAGGATTTGAGATAGGAAGAAATAAAAATGGAAATTGAGATAGGATTATGCGACTTCAAAATTATTAATTGAGAATAAAATTCTCTTTTGTGAAGAAGAGTACAATATAAAATTTTTGTGAAGTGATTACTCTTAAAGAGATTGCATTTGTATTTTGTTAAGGAATATCTCGAAGTGAATCGAGACACCATATGAGCCTGGATTTTTGAGATAAAATTCATGTAATGAAATTGGGTAATTGAAAAGAATTATTTTGCTATGAAAATTATGAATGAATAATTAGATCATGAATTGAGACAAGTTATTGACCATTTGTGAATGAGTTGAAGATGAAAATAACTAGGTTTAAGACAGGATTATTAAGGGGTATATGTACCTTGTACATGGAAGCTTATGACTTTGAGTTAGTAAGACCTCGGTACCGGCATTATTGAAATAAAAGAATGTTGAGTTGTGATTTTGAGATGTGGTTATGGAGCCATCTCGTATTTGTTGACTAAGTCCGGTAGGAGGTAACAACTAATTCTACATGTGGAGATTATTCATGTCTTGAACTTAAGAAAATTTAGGCACATAAGTGGAGATGTAGTAAACTTAGGGAAACGTAAGTGGGGTGCTCTATATAGTCGGCGGTGGACTCCAAGACTATAGACCCAGTTGGTGGACTGAGGTTGCCCTGTAGGAGACGGATTATTATATTTTTAATCCGGGACTATGAGGACGGGTCGGAGTAGTCGGACGGATGAGTTTTTGTGTTTACCGTCTCCAATGTATATATATATACTGGGCTAGATGGTCACATACGGGACGGTTCGCACGATGTGGAATCTGTTATAACAGCCGGCGGTGGACTCCAAGGCTGGGATTCACATTCGTGGAATAGTCTGAACTTTGTTTTGCTACCGGGTAGTTTTCATGGCGAGGGATCGAGCCCTTTATTGTGGAGAACGTAGGCGCTTGCCCTCGGACCTATGTAGTATGGGATGCATAGAATCCGAACAAGTGTGCATTAGTGTCATCCTAGTGTAGAATGGTGTGCATTAGGCATTAAGGCATGACATACACTTATATTTAGAATAATCACTCTTGACACTTTACTTGTTCATTCAATCTTTTTTTTGTGATTTGTTAAAGTATGAGATCGTTATACAATTCCCGGCATAGAGAGGATAGCCGTGTATAACATTTCGTCAGTTGTAAGTAACTGACGTGCCCACAGATTAACATGCAGGTAAAGGACCATTCATGGAGCTATAAAGTGGATATGCTGATGCTGTTTTATTTTAAAGATGTTGTAAATGTTTTATTGTAAATTTCAGTCTTCCGCTGTGTAAAACCAAGTTGTAATTGAACTCTGATGTATTGTGAATGAAAAGTTTTAAATTCCTTGTAAAATTGTACGAAGTGAAGTAAAGATCCTGTGAAATCTCGAATTTATCCTTATTTGAAATTCGGGGCGTTACAGATGGTATCAGAGCCAGGTTCACAAGTAGTACAAGTTTATAAGGAACGATAAAAAGTGACGATAAACTTGGGAACAAACCAAGAGAGTCCTTCTGTCAACCGGGTGTAAACAACCCTAAGCGACACGGTATTTAAGCGTCTTCGGACCACCGCTAGCTGGGAACCGACTCTTACGGCTAACCCAAGTGAATCCGAACTTGATAAACTAAAGAACTGTTTAGAAAAAGTAATAAGACCATTAACTATAATTTAGAACCCGTGACACCTTAGTGAGTAGTTACAATATTATTCCTGTGGACACTAGAGTGTGAGTTTCAGTCTATAGAGATTTAAACGTAAGTGATTTACATTTGTGTTGCTCTATGCACTGATATTTTCTTTTCTTTTGGATGGCTGGAGTCGTGAATGCAGTAGTTATTGACTTTCATTCATGATGTTTTTCTCGTATACATGGATATGAGAGTGTATGCGAGCCCATTTTTCCCTGGGTATCAGAGTGGCGCAGTGGAAGCGTGGTTGGCTTGGACCGTCATTCATGATACCTTACTCACTTCCCTCTCAAATTATTTTTGTAGATCATTATCATGGTACTTTCTCCATATTCAATATATAAATTTTTAATAAATATTTTCTTATGTTATTAAATGATTTGAATATTTATTATTTATCTATCTTCCTTAGTCTTGATATTTTAAACTTGTTTTTCAAACTTAAAATTTTGTCAGTTTTTTTTGTTTACCCACTATTACTTCACATATTTTGTCAAATTTTAAATTGTCGTTCACTAAATTAATATTGCAACCGCTATTTTCTTCATTTATTATTTTGGAATTTTCTTATGTGCACTCATTTTATATGATTTTGATTTGTATAGTATCTTATCCTATATATTTTTAACAAGATTGAAATTTTCTTGTTATATAAATATGACCTACCATTTTGTTTCCATTCGGTACTATTATTATTGCATATTTTAAAGTTTGCAGTTTATTAAATACAAGAATAATATTTTATTTGGCTTGTACAAAATACAATCTTTACCCTAGCGAGTTCCGGGGACGGAACTACTCTAAGGGGGGGGAGAGTATAACACCCCGCAAAATTGAAATTACAATTTTGTCCATGGGTGTTACGCACGTATATTTTTGTAATGTATTTCACTACATATTTTGGATTCGTAATATTTATACATTTTCCGTATTGATTTCAGTCAGCTAAAATATAATATTTCAATCCCTGAGATTTACGTGCTTTTTACGTGTTTTGATGCACGTGTTTCCACCACTACGTACAATGTTTCCTTTAGGTTTAAATTATTTATTTTTATGTGTATAAATCTATTTTATAAAACGAAAATTTATTTTCCCCCTATTTTAATTAAAATGCATTTTTCGACTTTCTGCACATATAATGCACGTGCTTTCTACGTGTGGTGATTTCATCATAAAATATATGTAAATTAGTAAATATAATTTTGCCTATATTGTTTTCGATTATATTTAATAACTTTTCATCAATAAAGTCGATTTTCGCATTTTGATATTTTACGTGCGACGCACGTGTTTCGGTGCATGCATCCTTTCTCGAAATAAATTTAATAAAATATGTGCTCATTTATTTTTTTTGCATTATAAAATTTAATTTAACAAATTTTTGCTTAATAGTGAATAGTGTCCATGTATATATATAGTAGATAAGTATAAAAGTGGATTAATATGTATATAGTTTAAATGTGAGATGGATGGTGAATGGTTTGAAAGTGGGGAAGGGGGCCCACGGTTGTGTAAAGAGCAGCAAATGGACTGTTTTGGTGGGCTGATGGTATAAATGAAATGGTAGTTTAATGGATTAATGTTTTTGGTGGGCTTGGTTTGGTAAATATAAAAATATGATGTATATATGGTGTAATGGTATTTGGGGGCCCACTTTATCATGCACAGCACACTTGTGCTGGCCGGTTTTGTATGTGGAGAGGGTAGGATTTAATGTTTGTAGAAGTGGGGAGTTGGAGAGTTTGAGAGTTTTAGGGGTTGAGTTTTGAAGAGTTGGAGAATGTGAAAGGGTGGGAGTTTTAGGAGTTAAAAATATGAAGAGGTGAGAATTAAAAAGAGAATTAAAATGAGAATTTATTAGGTGGGTAATTTTGCAAATTGAACCCTCTACAAACCCTATAAATAGCACCCTACCCCTTTTCATTTCACACACAAAAATTTGAATTAAAACAAGAGAAAGAAAAGAGAAAGAAAAGAGTGTAAGAAAAAGAAAGAGAGTTATTGTGCTTGGAGGATCTCTTGCTTGGAGCATTTGCTAGGAGGAGAAGAGGACTAGGAGTTGCTAGGAGCAAGAAGGAGCTATTCATTTGTAGTTTTCAACCTTCAAACAAGAGGTGGGTTCTCATACTTTCTAATTTAGAACTATGCATGCTAGTAATTATAGATGAATAGTATAGAAATTTTGATTATGATGAGTAGAACAATTTATGCTATTGGATGTGGTGAATCATATTATGATTAGTAGATTAAATTACAACTTGTTAGTTGATAAATGAGAAAAGAATTTATTATTGCCATGCACTAGTATACATGAATCTAGAGATTTTGATAATTGTTGAGTTTTCCTTTTTAATAAGAAAATACATTTTTGGTAAAATGAAATTTGATACTATGGGACCCATTTGATTGTTCATAAAAGATCTAATGTGCTATTTTGATTAAATTGAGTAAATACAAATTCATGCTTATTAATAGGGAGAAATAAATTATTGTCTAAAATATGAGATTTTTCTAATCTATAAGTTTCTGTTAGTAAGTAAATTTCAGTTTAAAATTTTACTATTATAGAAGATTAGATTAAAAGAAGAATCAAGCATTCGGAATGAACAAACGACAGAAAGTTTGAACAAAAGTTTAGTTTTGTTTCTCATGTCAAGTAGTCACAATGGACTATAGTAGTTGTGTTTAATTTACCTCTCATTGTGCCTTAAATAATTTAAGGTTGAACTAACCACCGAATACAGAAATAGAAGTATATCTTAACATATACAGTGAAAGGAAAAGAAGAACTGGGCTCTTTTTTGTCTAAAATATGATGTAACTGTTGTTATAAATCATTACTTTCTAAGTGATAGATCAGATTGATGCAAAATAGTTTAAGTCTTGCAATCAATTTGAGAAAGTTGATATTTAAACTTGTAGTTTGTCTGCATACCTTTTTGGGATGTGTTGCTAAAGTTTCAGATTGTTGAGACTGTAGCTTTAGCAAATAAGAACTGTGAACTGGCTAGTTGGGGGTCCTTAAGAACGTCACTGTAGCTCGTATGGAATCAGAGGTCCCGAGTTCGAACCATACGTTCCCCTTTTTCTTTTTGTTTTGGTTAAAATTAAACTACAGGCCGAGATTGATATTTCAGACGTTAAATCCTTCTCTGTGACAACCTAGTCACAGTGGGCTATTGGTTAGCGGATTAATACTTGGGCCTTGGCTGTTCAATCACGGGATCAAACCCCACCACCTTTTTCTTTTTATTTAATTTTTTGGGTCCGTTGAAACTAAACCTGCAATTTGATAGCGAGTAGGTCAATTTGGTAAATAGTTTCGAAAGTGGGTCGGTTTGGTAAAAACTTCCGTGGGAACTAGATCTGTAATTTTGATAGTAAGTAGGTCAATTTGGTAAATAGTTTCGAGAGTGGGTCAGTTGGGTAAAAACTTTCAAAAGTGTTTCATTTTGGGTAAATTTTAGTATTCATAAAACATAAATGAAGAATTTATTCTTAAAGATTGTTTTTTTTGTAATTGATAAGTTTTAACGAGGATTTGAGATAGGAAGAAATAAAAATGGAAATTGAGATAGGATTATGCGACTTCAAAATTATTAATTGAGAATAAAATTCTCTTTTGTGAAGAAGAGTACAATATAAAATTTTTGTGAAGTGATTACTCTTAAAGAGATTGCATTTGTATTTTGTTAAGGAATATCTCGAAGTGAATCGAGACACCATATGAGCCTGGATTTTTGAGATAAAATTCATGTAATGAAATTGGGTAATTGAAAAGAATTATTTTGCTATGAAAATTATGAATGAATAATTAGATCATGAATTGAGACAAGTTATTGACCATTTGTGAATGAGTTGAAGATGAAAATAACTAGGTTTAAGACAGGATTATTAAGGGGTATATGTACCTTGTACATGGAAGCTTATGACTTTGAGTTAGTAAGACCTCGGTACCGGCATTATTGAAATAAAAGAATGTTGAGTTGTGATTTTGAGATGTGGTTATGGAGCCATCTCGTATTTGTTGACTAAGTCCGGTAGGAGGTAACAACTAATTCTACATGTGGAGATTATTCATGTCTTGAACTTAAGAAAATTTAGGCACATAAGTGGAGATGTAGTAAACTTAGGGAAACGTAAGTGGGGTGCTCTATATAGTCGGCGGTGGACTCCAAGACTATAGACCCAGTTGGTGGACTGAGGTTGCCCTGTAGGAGACGGATTATTATATTTTTAATCCGGGACTATGAGGACGGGTCGGCGGTGGACTCCAAGATCTTGAGTAGTCGGACGGATGAGTTTTTGTGTTTACCGTCTCCAATGTATATATATATATACTGGGCTAGATGGTCACATACGGGACGGTTCGCACGATGTGGAATCTGTTATAACAGCCGGCGGTGGACTCCAAGGCTGGGATTCACATTCGTGGAATAGTCTGAACTTTGTTTTGCTACCGGGTAGTTTTCATGGCGAGGGATCGAGCCCTTTATTGTGGAGAACGTAGGCGCTTGCCCTCGGACCTATGTAGTATGGGATGCATAGAATCCGAACAAGTGTGCATTAGTGTCATCCTAGTGTAGAATGGTGTGCATTAGGCATTAAGGCATGACATACACTTATATTTAGAATAATCACTCTTGACACTTTACTTGTTCATTCAATCTTTTTTTTGTGATTTGTTAAAGTATGAGATCGTTATACAATTCCCGGCATAGAGAGGATAGCCGTGTATAACATTTCGTCAGTTGTAAGTAACTGACGTGCCCACAGATTAACATGCAGGTAAAGGACCATTCATGGAGCTATAAAGTGGATATGCTGATGCTGTTTTATTTTAAAGATGTTGTAAATGTTTTATTGTAAATTTCAGTCTTCCGCTGTGTAAAACCAAGTTGCAATTGAACTCTGATGTATTGTGAATGAAAAGTTTTAAATTCCTTGTAAAATTGTACGAAGTGAAGTAAAGATCCTGTGAAATCTCGAATTTATCCTTATTTGAAATTCGGGGCGTTACACCTGACGTGGCAGGAGGCCCAGCAGGTTTAGGGCGGACGTGGCAGTGCCAAGAGTGGTATAGGGCTGACGTAGCAAAGCCCTTGGTGGTATTTGGAGCTGACATGGCTGATCATGGGGCTCCTGTGCCTCTGGGAGAATCGGATGGCCTAGGTTGTGCCAGGTCATCTTCATTCTTTACCAGGCTGGGCAGACGGCCCGTGGGGCTGTCGCGGATCGGAGGCCGAGGGCCATTGAGCCTCGTCGGATACGAGGAGACCAGTTCTGTGGGAGTGAACTTGCGGCTTGGTGCCGAGCCTGTAGTGGTCCGAAGCCGAGCTGGATTGTTGTTTTTCTTATTTTTGAGTGAGAGCCGTCCTGGGCCTTGGCTGGGCCCCAGGCCATTTTTACCCTACCGCAAGTATTTTATTATATCATTCATGTCCATGAAGCGTTTATAAGGATGTCAAGGGAACGATACGAATGCAGCAACATGATGCATTGCACAGTAATATACATGAAGTGGTAAATCTATAACAACAATTCTTTTTATATTATTTTAACTGATGCCTATTATAACTGGGTCGAAACCTCAGTACAAGGCAGACAATGCAACAGGAATTATAAAAGCTAGCACGTATATGTTCATTCAAGTCGATAAACAATAGGTTATTGTATCATAAAATGCATTACACCAATGTACAATAATTAGGTTGTTCTTTGCAATGTACGAGTCAATCACGATGTCATTGTTCAAGTCACGATATTTCAATCAATCAATCAATGGATTCAATCACCATTCATTTTCTTTATATGCAATTCTAGTCATTTCATTTATATCAATTGTGTATGCAGGCTTAGGTTTGAGTCAATGGATAATTATGAGAGGTCAAAAGTACGTCGGGTTAGCTCGTGTAAACCCTCGATACTCTCAACGGACGGGACACAAGGCAAATTAAGATAGTTAAAATGGAACTACTTGCAGGAGATCAATTAGCTTGAACTAGAAAATTAAAAGAGTTCAAGTGGACTTGCCTTTTTCGTAGTAGTCGATTCAATAAAATAAGAATAACGGGAGCAGAATCCCGGGGAACAATCCCAAGAGTACGTGCGAGACGCGTGAAGAAACTCCAACAACAACAAGTAGCAAACAGTAGTTTAATCCCCCCACACGATCAGCCAAAACAGCGAGGTAGCAAGAGGGATTCCGCACGGGTAGAACAGCAAACAGCAACGGCGTCCAATGGGAACTCGTCCTCGCAGCGGATCTGCGCCGAACACGGGACAACGATGGGATTTGGTGTGCGCCGAACAGCCAACAGCAAGAGTGCCCAATCGCTCTTCTTCTCCTTCCTTCGATCGAAGAGAGCGAACGGCGCGAACCTCGGTGGCAGCGCGGTGTGGCGTGGATGGCTGGTGGCGACTGAGTCGACGGCGTTGGACGACGGCACCGGTCGGGAAGCGACGCAGCGGCGAGACTTCCGACATCGTGAGCGACTCTGTTCTCGCTCGAAAACAGGGGAAGACGGAGACGAAGTCTTCGGGGCTTGGACGGCGCCGTCGAGACTGTGGAGAGCTTGCGGTGATGTGGAGGAGACGATGGTGTCGCGGCTTCGGGGTTGGGAGACGAAGGCTTTGAGGAGCGGGGGCTGGCACAGTCGAGTGGAGTTGGAGCTTGAGCGGCAATGGCGGGGTGAAGCTTCGGTGATGGGTTCGACTGAGGAAGACGACGGGAAATGCGAGAGTTTGGGGTGATGAGGTGAAGATGGTGGCGACGTCGACTGAGGCGTCAATGGGTTCGACGACGAGGCTTGAGTGACGAGGAGAGGGATCGATGGTTGATGAGGAGCGACGGGAGACAACGGAGCGGTGGTTCGAGCGGGAAGCGCTCGAAGGGTTCAGTGGGAGGCCTGAGCGGGAGATGCGACGACTGGGGGTGCTCGGCAATGGTGAGCGGCGATCTGAGGATGAGGAGGAGAACGGTGGGGAGCGGTGGGACTGACGACGAGGGGCTTCGACCGTGGTTGCGACGGAGTCGAGGTTGAAGATGATGGGATTCGAGCTTCGATGGGTTCGAGCAGCAATGGCGGCAATGGCAGGCGAGCGGAAGAAGGAGATGGGTGTTTTGGGTTTTGATTTGTTTTGGTTGGTTTTGTTTTGCTTGGGTTCTGTTGGGAAACAGGAGAGGGAGAGAGATAGTGACGGGAGAGAGAGAGAGTGGGGGGTTAATAAAATATATTAATATTAATTAGGGGTAGTTAGAGATAGTGGGGATTGGTTACGGGGATGTGGGAAGAGTGGAGAAAAGGTAGAGAAATTGTATACGGGTAGATAATCTGTACAATTATATGGATCCTGGGTTATTGGATTTGGGCTTGGGCTTAAAAGGGGCTCAAAACATTTAAATAAACAATTAGCATTTTGGGCCAATCTTTTGGGCTCAGATTAAATATAATAAAATCAAATCAAATACGAATTCGGGCTTTTAATAGACAATTGGGTTTCATAAAATAGTTTACTTAATAAAATCAATTAGGGAAAAATAGTTATAAAATACTGAGAATTTAAATACGGAAAAATAATTTTAAAATACGTATTAATGAAAACAGGGTTTACAGTACCGTTTGGATTAATCTTTGAGAACAATCATTCTCATATTCTATTAGTTAATTGTTGGAATTGAGTAAACATTTAAAACACTTCTATTGTTGACAACATTGTCTTATGGCACAACAGTTAAAGTTTTGAGTTCACATGAGGTCGGGGGTTTAATTCCTACATTAATTATATATATATATATATATATATATATATATATATATATATATATATATATAATAATAATAATAATAATAATAATAATAATAATAATAATAATAATAATAATAATAATAAAACACAAAGAAAGCTATCAAGTGGCTCTCCTTCAATCTCCTAAAAAATCAAAGGCCCAGATTTAACCTCACAAAACATATTCCCCCCCTAAAAGTTTCCCCCAAAACTCAAATTTAAATCTCCCACCCAAAACAATTTCTATATTTATTTAATTATTTTTATATCTCTCTCTCCCTCCTTCTTCTATTCAAAAAATTAAGAAAATAAAAATTTTGAAGTTTTAAAAAAATAAAAAAATTCAAAAAAAAATAAAATTTAAAAACTTTTAAAAAATCAAAAAAAAAAATCATATAATATGTTTTTCGCTGGATCCCCAAAAGTTTATTATATAATATGTTTGCTGCTTCAATTAATTTGCTGGATCTCCAAAACTATTTTATATGATCAATTAAGGTGCACCGTTCCAAAGACATGCCGTAGGCACGTGTCAACGGCTAACCTAGTATATATATATATATATATATATATATATATATATATATATAGAGAGAGAGAGAGAGAGAGAGAGAGAGAGAGAGAGGAGTGATCCAATGAGAAACATCTATAAATGAGAAAACGAAAACATCAATTATGACCATTAGATATGATTAGATTGAGATGAATGACCTTCATTCATTTGGATTGGTTAATTGAAAAACCGGTTTGTTTTTTCAATTATCTATAAATAAAAAGGGTTTTCCTCATTTTTTTTTGCTCTTCTCCTCATTTCTTTTTCTCTTCTCACAAATTCACTCCTAAAATCCATCTAATCCTAGCAAAATCCACCTCCAACATCCTCTCAATCTTCAACTTCTTTTCCTCAACGCCGAAATCAACCCCGACGCTCCTCCCTGCTGCTAGATGCCCTCGAAGTCCCCTCCATCAGTCTTCGCTCGACACTCTGTCGATGCCGATCGACGACCCCGTCGCCCCCAACGCATCGATCATGTTCTCCACCATCGACCGACGCCCCCCACACTCGCGACGATAGCCCGAGTCCATCCCCGACGCATCAACTGAGAAGAATAAGTTCAAGTTGCAGATTGAGATGAATTTCTTAATGTTCAATAAGTTCAAGGTTCCTTTCTGTAACTTTCCACTTCCAGATTTTGAAAGAGAAGAGGGAAATGAGTTGGGGAATGGTGCTCCAAAATGCCATTATTTTGCAGAGACTCGATGTAGACCTGCTTTTATATCTTTTAATGATAGAAAACAATGCCCGCATGAAAAACTATTGCTCTCTCAAGGCGATCTCTTCTTCCTTGGTTCTTTCGACCTAAGTTCGCCAGATCCGGCCTCCCCTCTCGGCGAAGTCCCCTCCGTCCTTCATTAAATTTCTTCCCCCTCCCCTCCTCTCTAAACCCTTTTCTTATCTTCCCCGATCTAGTGATTTCCCCTTTTCTCCCTCGCTCCCCCGCCGCCTCTGTGGTCGCTCTCCTCGGTGGTTTTCCTTCGTTTTCTCCGGGATTCTCTCTCGCCGATCTTCCTTCCGGTGGCCCCCCTCCTGCTCCGAGCTCTTCCCGTCGTCCGTTCCGTGTCCCCGCCCTCCCCGTGCCATTTCCATCTCCGCTGGTGGCGAGTCACTCACTGCTTCTCAGTGAGGTGGTACCTTTTCCGGATTGCGGCTGGCCCTGTCGGTAAGTTCACGCGTTTGACTACCACTGTAAGTCTCTTCTAACCCCGGTTTATTTTTCCCCTTGTAACTGTGGTGAGGTTTATTCTTTGATTCTTTTAAGTTATCGTTCTGGGTTGGCCTTTTCCGCTCTGGTAGCGGTGCGCTTGCTATTGTTTCTCCGATTCTAGTGGGACGGAACGCCCCGTTCCTTGGGTCCTCGGGAATTCTCTGGCTTTTATGCTTTTGATCGGTTTGCCGATCTCTGGAAGGGGCTTCGCATCCCCTCCTTCGAATTAACATTCTCTGTTTAGTCTGGTGTATTAGTTTTGATTGCATCAGCTTCTTTACATCCCGGTTATTCTTCTCTCATTTTCCTCTCTTCCTTCCACCTTTCCTTTGTTCAATCTTTGGTTTAGCTATATTAGCTTTCTTGCTCCCTATTATTAGGGCTTCTTTTCACTCAGTACTTCAGCTGGGATCGCCGGCTTTTCGTTGTCCCTGTGCTGAGTGACCGTGCCTACCGTAGCTATTCTCGATTGCTTTGAGGTTCATCCTCTCTCTTCTCTGTTTTAGCTCAGCTCTCTTTTTGGGCCTTTCTCTTCTTGTTCCCATTGTGCGGCCCATGGCTTTATCATGGGTCCAAGTGGTCAAAAAAAAGTCTAAACTCAGGTCTTCTGGGGATGGGCTTTCTTCTGCTTACGATTCTAAGCCTATTTCTCGGAAGCTTCTGGGAAACTCCTCTTCGATATCTTCCCGCCCTTCTATCTCTAAGTTGGCTTCTCCTTCTGGTTTCCCTAATCTCCTCTCATCTCAATCTTCGATCACTTGCTTCCTTTGTTTGCAAAAAGGACACATCAAAAAATACTGTGTGGCCACTATGAAGTGTCTCTTCTGCCTCAAACCAGGTCATTCCCGTTCTAAATGCTTCGCTCTTCAAAGGTTGCTTGGTCTCTCGATTGGGGTTCCGATCGCTGAACCGGTGCTTGCTGCTCTCGATTTCCCAGCTTTACAGCGCAAACTTTCTGATGGAGCAGCCACTCATTCTAAGATCAAAAAAACCTCTACCAGATCCCCGATTCTCCCCACGCCGCCAGAGTCCAACCGCTTGATTGAGCCTATCATTCACCCTTCAGCTCCTGAGGAAGTGACTCCCTCGATCACTACTAAGCCATCAGTTCTGCAAGTGTTCACCTCATCTTCTGATCTCTCCGAGCGTTTGAACTCGTTCGATTCTTATGGTGCCATTTCCTTTAACGGAGGTTCCATTCCTATATTCATTCTCAACTCCTTTCTCTGTATTTCTTGCAATGTTAAGGATTGGGATTGGTATCTTAGTACTTGTTCCAACGGAGACGTTGTAATCCGTTGTCCATCTCCTAAACTGCTTCAAGATTTGATACATAACTCTTCCTTATCTATTGGTTCTATTGCTTTCTCAATCCGCAAGTGGGTTCAGGTGGCTCCCCCTAATCAATCTCCTAAGGTAATCTCTACCAAAGTTACGCTTCTGGGCTTGCCTCCGTTCTGCGACTCGGTGCATCGTGTGGGAGATTTGGCTATTTGTGTGGGTAAGATTACCAGCATCTCTTCGGCAACTAAGCTTGCCTCTGGCTGCATGCAAGTCGAAGCTTGTTTCGACATCCCTGAGCATCGAGAGCATATAGAGGCTTTTGTTCTGTTGGACGGTCTTGTGTCCTTCCCAGTGTCGGTCCAATATCACTCCTCCATCTCTTTGGGTGTTCCAGAGCTAAGTTCATCCTCTCTTCAGCAGCGGACTAGGGCTGTGGCTCCCTCTAACCCACCATCTTTCCACCCTGGCTCCGATTCTTCCTCTAAATCTCCTTGGAAGGCTCCGTTTAAACCCGCATCCAAAAAGAAAGTTCTTGCCCAGAACAAGATTTTAGCTCCCTCTTCCATGACCAAGATTTCCCCTGCCAAACCGCCGAATCTCGTTTGGATCAATCCAGATATTGGTTCTAGTCAGACTTCAAAGCCCTGCTCACAAACTCCCCTCACTATCGAAAGCTTCTCCTTCTCCTCAAGCTGTTCCTGGTATTTCTCAAGATGAGAAGCCGCCTCTTCCTATAGTTCATATGGCTTCTGTTTCATCCTCTCCTACTCCCAAACAAGCCGACCCCAGCTCTCTTTGGTCCAAATGGGAGGTTAATCTGCACTTCGAATCCGACTGGCAATTGTTTCAGAAGCTAGCGCACTCCTCCATCACTTCAACGGACCCAGTTCTGCCCCTCATCAAAGTTAAGAGCGATAAATCTTCAATTGCTCCTTCCTGGACTGAGCAAGACAATCTTTTGGACGATGAAGAGGAGGACCGCAAGCGAGATCTCGCCACCCGTAAGGTTAGTGTTTGCTTTAATGTTGTTTCTAGTTTTTATGATTCTGTTTTGTTCTCTTTTGCGATGCGTCTAGTTCGGTTTAGCGAACTCTACGGCAGAGTTCATTATCATCCTCGTCTTTCTCCTTCTTTCTTTGTATCTCTGAGAGGGAGCTGCACAGTTGAGGCTGATGCTATTCTGGCTCTACAATCCCTCGCTGATGCTACTACCTTCAACCTGTCTATTAAGCCTTTGTTAAGCCCCTTTCTTGGCTTCGTGCCATCTTCGTTGTCTGGCTCTGATGACCAGTCCCCTGAGCCTTGTCGTTCCGATGTGGATCGCGACTCTATTTCGCCTGCTTACAGTCCTGTCGGGAAGATCGATCTTTCAATTGATTGCTTCTTCTCACTGCGATCTCATTTCTATCCAAGAATCCAAACTTGCTTCCCCGTCTCCCTCGATTCTCAGGTCTATCGGAGGTTCAATTATCTCTAATTGGATCTCCCTTGACGCCACAGGTTCTAGGGGTGGCATTCTGTTCGGATACAAAGAATCTATTTTTTCGTTGGTCTCGATTAAAAGGCTTAATTTCTTCCTAATTGTTCAACTCCATTGGCTGACTCTTAACACCAACCTCACGGTTATTTCTGTCTACGGCCCGTCTTCTTCCGAAGGCAGACCTTTGTTTTGGTCCGAATTCCTTTCGCTGCAATCTTTCTCTAATGATCTGTGTATTTTTTGCGGCGACTTTAACGCTACGAGATTTGCCTCTGATAGGTCTAGTCCCTCGTCAATTGGCAATCAGTGGTTCAACGATTGCATTCGTTCGTTGCAATTGACTGACATTCCTTTGTCGGGTAGGTCTTTTACTTGGTCGAATCTTCGACATCACCCTACGTTGGCTAAGCTCGATCGATTCTTGGTATCCAACAAATGGATCGACAAGTTTCACAACTCTATCGCACTCGCTCTCCCTAACCCATCTTCTGATCACGTTCCTATCGCACTTCATTCTGATTTTCATTTCCAGCGCCAACATCGTTTTAGGTTTGAAAAGTTTTGGTTGGAAGATAAGGTTTTTGTCAATCTGGTTTCCGAATGCCTTTCGGCGATTTCTGGATCTTTCGGATTGGGATCCATTCTTATCAAGCTTCACGCGATTAAATTCGGTTGCAAGATCTGGCGCAACGAGAGGCAATTTAACACTAATTTCCTGAAAAATTTTCTCCTTTCCACCATTGAATCGATAGATAAAATGGAGGAGGGGGGACCGATCTCTAATGAGCTTTTCAATGAACGTCGTTCTTGCAAACAAGAGTTCTCGGTCATTCTCCGCCAAGACCATTTGAAATGGGCTCAAAGAGCTAAATTTCGGTGGCTCAAAGAGGGAGATTGCAATACTGCTTTTTTCCGCAACTTCGCCTCTCACAGACAGAGGTCTAACCACATCTCTTCGATCATCCAAGATGGGGTTGAGGTATCCTCCACCAAGGACATTCACCAATCTTTTCTTCAGTTCTATAAAAATCTCCTTGGATCTACCAAAACTAGAGCTGTGAGCCTAGATTGGGTCCAATTGTACGGAGAGAATCCGTTTGATCTCTCCGCCTTAGAGAAACCTTTCTCTCTGGAAGAGATCAAAGCCGCGGTTTTCGCTTTAAAGAGCGACGCGGCGCCGGGTCCGGACGGTTTCCCGGCGTTTTTCTTTCAAAAGTTCTGGATTTGGTTGAAGGATGACCTTCTTCAGATGTTCACTGACCTTCATTCGGGCACGTTTTCTTTCGATCGCATCAATTACGCGCATATTGTCCTTATCCCTAAAATTTTAGGTGCGAACTCTGTTTTGAGTTTTAGGCCGATTAGTATTATCAACTCCACGTTCAAAATTATTATGAAAGTCCTATCTGCTAGGCTTGGGGAGATTATTCCTCCTCTTATCGATCTGGCTCAATCTGGTTTTATCAAGGACCGTTTTATTCTTGATAGTGTGGCATCGGCCTAGGAAATCATTTCCTATTGTCATCACTCCAAATCAGAGGGCATTCTCCTCAAACTCGATTTTCAAAAAGCTTACGATAACGTTAGCTGGGAGTTCCTGTTCGATATCCTTATTCATAGGGGTTTTGGTCCCAAGTGGATCGCTTGGATTAAATCCAGTTTGTTCGCGGGTACTTCTTCTATCATTGTGAATGGTACGGAGGGTCACAAATTCAAAATCAAATGCGGTCTTAGGCAAGGTGACCCTCTATCTTCCCTTCTATTCTCGCTGGTTGCAGACGTTTTCAGTAAACTTCTCCGCAATGCTTGGGAAGCCCAGGTCATTGAAGGCCTGGGAGATTCTCGTTATTTCAATGGTGTTCTTAACCTTCAGTACGCCGACGACACTATCATTTTGGCTAAGCCTAATCTCCACACTCTCAGGAATCTTAAGCTCCTGCTCTATTGTTTTGAACTTGCTTCTGGACTCTCTATCAATTTCCAAAAATCGTCTGTTATTTGGTTGGGAGGGTCTCCTAACAGGCAGGAAGAAATCTCCGAATTTTTCAATTGCCCGGTGGCTTCTTTCCCCATTACTTATCTAGGGATCCCTCTGAGGTGGGGGAAACTTCATGGAGCTGACTGGGCTCCCATGATTGATAAGGTGGAATCCAGGCTTTCGATTTGGTCCGGGAGACTTCTTTCCCGAGGAGGCAGACTGATTTTACTTAATTCGGTTCTTTCATCGATCCCGCTCTATATGATGTCTTTCTATTTCATTCCCTCATGGGTCATCAAGAGAATTGATCAGATCAGAGTAACTTTCTCTGGTCCGGATCAGCTCTCTACAAACCAGGAACGCACTTGTGCGACTGGAAAATCATTTGTTCATCTAAAACGTCTGGTGGTCTGGGGGTTATGAACTTAAGGCACCAAAATATGGCCCTATTAGGAAAATGGCTTTGGAGATTCCTCAAACTTGAGGATCTGCCTTGGATTCATTGTATCAAAGCCAGATACTTCGCGTCCATTGACTGGTGGAGCTTTCCGGAACACCCCCATTGGCAAGCATCGCCGTTCTGGAAAGGGGTGTGGAAGGTAGCCGCTCCTTTTCTCGTGGGTTTATCCCACGGCTGTGCAGACGGGTCTATGACCAGATTCTGGACAGATATTTGGATTGGTAATTCCTCTTTAGCATCGGCTTTTCCAGCTATCTACCGCCTAGCTGTCAACCCTTTGGCCTTGGTCTCGGAGTGCTACTCCTATAATGATGACATCCGGGTTTGGTCGATCCCTCTCGCTGATAATCTCCCTAGCCACCTAATTCCCATTTTTGATAATCTTATGGACACTATCAACAACGCGATTTGGAGTGACAAAGAAGATTTCTTTTGGCGTTGGAACTCTTCTAAGATCTTCTCTGTTCGTTCTTTTTACCACTTTCTGAATTTTAGAGGTTCTTTATCGCCTTTCTACGATTTGGTTTGGAAATCTTGTGCTCCTTTAAAGGTGAAAATCCAAGTATGGTTAGCTCTCAACAATAAACTACTTACTGTTGATATTCTTAATAAGAGGAATATAGCATGGGGACAATTATGCCCCCTTTGTGCATCCTCCGCCTGAGAATGTCAATCATCTCTTTATAGAATGCGTTTTTTCTCGATCGCTCTGGAAAATACCCGTTCTTGCCTGGGAAATGGCTGATCTCCCGATCAACATGATCGACTGCTGGACAAAACGTCCTCCTTCTCCAGCGTTTCACAAACCGTGGCTCCTTTCCTTCCAGATCATTATCTGGATAATCTGGAGGGAAAGGAATCACAGATTATTCCGTCATCGCCTCTCCTCCCCTCGTATGCTTGCTGACAAATTTCTGTTCTTATTCAAATTTTGGTCTTCTCCTCTCAAGGAGAATGCTAGAGCCGCCTTGAAATATGAGAGATTAGAAAAAGCTACCCATTGTCTTATTAATCTCAACATTCTCTAACTTGCTTTGTAACTCCTGGACGGATCTGCGCACGTTCCTTGTATATATTTATAGATTTTTTTTCCCTTTTCTTAGCTGCGGTTGTCTTGAGTTTTCTTCTTTTCTAGCTCTACTGGTTGCTTTCAACTATTTTAACTCTATATTCTTCGATGTTTATGTTCGCAGGAGTAATGGGCATGGTGCCTACTCTTTTGGTTAATTTTGTGCAGCAGTCTTATTCTGCTTGTTGTCCTGCTCTCTGTGCAGCCTATTGGCATGTTGCTCGGCCATCCTATGATCTCTGGCCTTATCTGCAATCTGCTATCTGCTCTTATGCCCTTCAGGTCTTCTCCATGGGCTCCAATCGGAGTGTTCTGACTGCAGTATTTTTATCTCTTTTGTATTGCTATATATGTTGTTCTCCTAGACTGCTCTTTTAGTTTGTATGTGCTCTGTTATGGGCTTGATGTTTTCAGTCCGGATGGTATCTGTGGTTTGCTTTCTTTGGATTAGGTGTTTTGTGGCTGAAGGTGGGTTTTTATGTTGGTTACTTTTATGCTGTGTTCTTCTGAGGCATGATTACCTCCTTTTCTGTTTGTTGCATCTTTTTCTCCTTATCAGTATTGCTATCTGATTGTATCAATGAGTTGCTCTGAAGGTGATCATGGTATTTCGTTCTCGTTTGTGCTGTTGCCTGGCTATTACTTGTCGTCTTTCCCCTAATTTTGCGGAATGTTTGGTTACGATGGGTAGCTTTGATTGAGCATTATTTACTGAGTTTCCTGGGCGATGATGGCCTCATGATAGGCTATCCCTTGAGCACCGTTTCCCAGAGCGGGTTGCGGTTTCGACCGGCGTTCTCAGGTTTGGTTTCCGACGAGCTGGTTTCGTTTGTCAGCCGTGCCGTTCCCTGATCGTGCGGCCTTTCTCATTCAGTGCGAGGAGGATCGTATTTGATTCACTCCTTCGACATCCTAGCGCCGGCGTGCTTGTGATTGCGGTCCTCAATGCCTGGATTACGATCTGCTTCCGAGTGGGATTTTGTTCCTGATTTTTGCTCTGTAATTCTGTTCTTTTAGTATATAGTTGGTAGAGTAGTGTTTGCTCTATGGTGTAGTTTTGTTTTACATCTTGTAAGACCCTCTCTTTGTAATATTGTTTTTTATTAATGCATGGCTGGAGTCTGTTGACTCTATCCGTTTCATCAAAAAAAAATGATAGAAAACAATGCATTTCAAGTAATTTAGCAGCACATTGGGGTGATTAGGCTTTAAAAGCACAAAGGTGAGAAAACTTTGATGGATTCATTCATTACAATACAAAATCTCCTGAACAGTTTGGTTATGGGTATGAGACAATGAATATGGACCTTCAGAAACTCGATGGGCAGCCTGCCAGCCTGTCAGATTGAAAGCAGGATCAAATCATATTTTAAGACCCTGTCAAAATATGGGCTCGAATAATGGTAAACCAATACATTCAGGCCTACCATTTGGAACTATTGCTAGTTCAAGAGATGCTTCAGTTTTTTTTCAAGAAAACACGAAAAATTCACCGTGTTTAGTGTGGCTTCACAACTATAATTCTCTGGCTTACCCTGCTTAATTAGTGTTAATTATGAAAAAAACATTTGGTTTTAGGATTTCAAGAAGATGTTCCATCTTTATAAACTTGAGCGTTTATATCATTGTGTAATGTTATTATCATTTTCATGAGTTCTTGAGCTTTTAATTTTGAGAAGTTGCTAGCATCCTCAAGTTTGTTGTCCAGGTAAATCAGTACTTTTTTAGCTATAATAACACTGGTTAGGTTTATGTTCTTATATAACTCGTTTACATGAACTCTATTGCTTAGTTCCTTTACATGCGCGTGCACGCACACCGGGGGGATGTGTTTTGGGATCTTAGATCTGGACCATTGATTTCTTTATTACTACTGAAGGAGAGTCACTTAATAGTTTTTCTTTGTATTTTATTATATAGATTAAGTTATTGGTCTACTAACGGATCCATCGACCGGGTCCGGGTCGGACTGGGTCCGATCGGGTCCAAAATCATTGGACTCTAATCCTATCCGTCTAGAATCAGGTCGGTTACAGTTCAATAATGGGTCCGGGTCTCGGGTAAATGTGACTGTGCTATCTCTTACGCTGTGTGTATATAATAATATGATTAAAGCAATGCTCGAACCTAATAAAATAAAGGATAAATTTCAGTAAACCCTATTGCAGTTTATGTAATACCCCGCAAAAATTGCATATGACTATTTTGCATCGTAATCTGTGCGCATTTGAGAATTGCACGCGATTATGCATTTTTTTTAATAACAATTGATTGTTATTGAGAAATATCAAATTTATTGTCTACTTTATCTTAATACTTTTGGAGGGTTATTATGAGACAATTTTATGTATTTTAGATTGTTAGTATTTTAGAGAGTGAGAGTTGGGGTTTATTTGAAATATATAATTGGGACTTGGGGGCTTGTATGTAATATTCCCTTTATATTATTTATTTATCTATTTATTTATTTATTTCTTATATAACCCCCCCCCTCCCCCCCCCCCTCCCCACCCACCCTTCTCCTCCCTTCTCCATTTTCTTCTTCTCCCGTTTCCTTCTCAGCCGAAAGAAACCCGAACCCATTCGGCCGATGCTCTCCCCACCCAAATCCGCCCCATCACTTCATTGTTTTTAAATTAATTTGGGGGGATGGCTAATTGGAGGGTGCTCTAGCTCGTGGTGACATCGATTTTTGGAGAGGGTTTCGGAAAGGTATACCCTAGTTATTTTGTTTGTATGAAATTAAGTGTTTTCAATTTCTATTAAGTAGAAATATGGTAGTAGAGAGATTATGAGGGGTTGGGTGTTATAGATACGAGAAATTAGCAAGTTGATGGAGAATTTGCAAGTTGCTAATAAATTAGGGTTTTGGGTTTATAAAGGGAGAGTAAGTAAATGAGAACATGTTTCCTTTATGGTGATAGAATTTTTGTTGGGCCATTAGGTTATTTAAAGGGTGATTTTTGTTATTGTTTGGGAAATAAAAATCCCGTAGGATTTTGAATATCCCGTGCTTCGCACGTGTGCATCACATGCATTTAATTAAATGCCTATGGGATATTAGGATTTGTGTTATTGCTATCTGTGACTAGTTTGCATGCTTTGAGCTTTAAATTGACTTGAGATTTGATGATAGGATATACTAGCGACTTTGGAGGCGTGGTGGCGCTTCGAGTCTTCGCGGGATATTTTGTGAGTATGATCTATTTTATTTTATATACATGGTGTGTTATGAAGATTTTAATTTACGATTTGCTGTGTATTTCTGATTTCGTATCTTAATATAGCATGGGTGTTTTTAGCTGAGAATTTGTGTGGACACTTTTGTATGTGTCCACAACTATAGTCTAAAATCTTATAATTTTTTCGAGGTCGTTGATGCCTCGAAAAGTTTGTAGAATGCAACAGGCCTGGAAGCTGCAGCTGGAGCTGTCAGTGGTTGAGGACTTTAATTATTGAATTTGGGAAATGGTTAGCTGGAGAGTTGTAGACCAGGGTCTTAGATTTTCAGAATGAGTGGTGTCAAGCAAATCTGAGCTGTGTATTGGAAGTTGTGGTTGTTGTAAGTTTAGCACCCTGTTGTTGAGATTGACTTCAAGATTAAGTTAGTCGGGAACTCAAACTCTTAAATATTTGAGGGAGTCGCCCAATAGGGGATTGCTGTGGATCTCCCTATCCTTCTAGAAGTCTAATTGTGTTGAATTCCGATACGTGTAGCTTGGGTCACAGCTACTGCTATTTCTTGAATTATTTCATCGGACTATTGATGAGGAACCCTCGACGTGGGGTGATCATGAGCTATCAGGTTTTAATAATGTTTTAGCATTTCATTTGGAGCTTGGATAAGTTCCTGTGCTTAATACTCATGGTGGACATGAGTGAGTTGGGATATAGCTCTGGTCAGTTAGTGTTGGGTGTCTTGATGCTGTCAATGGTCAAGAATTGATGGTTACGTGTGTGATTACCTTCATTGATTTGTATTGCATCCTTGGGGCGCTATTGGACCACTCGCTGAGGGTCACAGGCCAGGATTATTTGGTCGCGGACCTGTGAAGGTAGTGGGAATCGGTGGATGTGATTCCTGTGATGATTGTTGTCTGACAGACCGGACAGACTCGACATTGTTGATCGACACCGAGTGTGATTTGGTAACAACTGTTCCAATAAACTGCATTAATTAGGTTTTCTTTTATTGTTTCGCTTGAAGACCGAATTGGTGTTAGGGGTGATTCCCTATAATCCAACTCGTTCTGAGAGTTAGCACTAGGTGGTGATACTATGGGGTTGTCTCTTCCTATCATTAGGGATACGTGTTGCGGGCGTATCTTGCAATGTTGATTCCTGAGGTACCGTGGTACGGACGGATGGGATCCGGGCAAATGCTGGTGGACACAAACGGGTCGTATGGGATACGGCGCTATAGGTATGCTGCGGTATATCTTTAAATTTGTCACGACTGTTGACTGCAGAACGGTGGGACCGTTGACTGCCATACGGTGCGACCGTATATCTTTATCGTCACGGCTGTTGACTGCAGAACGGTGGGACCGTTGACTGCCATGCGGTGGGACCGTATATCTTTATCGTCATGGCTGTTGACTGCAGAACGGTAGGACCGTTGACTGCCATATGGTGGGACTGTATATCTTTATCGTCATGGTTGTTGAATGGGGTCCGGGCGTCGGGCACTAGTGGCAAACCAAGACACCACTAGGTGACTGCAGAACGGTGGGACCGTTGATCTGCAACCTCATTGCCACGATCTATCGGGAACAGGAAGTAGACCAAATTAGAATGCATTGCGTAGCGAGGGTTCGAATCCCTAAACTTGGAGACAACGGCTTGATTTGAAAAGTATGTAGTATAGGATGCATATATTTCCAAGTCTCGCTTGCGTTAGACTAAGTACATTGGCTTGACC